>OX422210.1:366350771-367648216 GCA_949130495.1 Sambucus nigra | reverse complement strand
CCCTCTAACGCCATGTTTTTAAGCCTAAGTCTTGAAATATGCAAATTACCGTATTACTCTCAAACCGGGAGACCCGCGGTTGCGAGGTCAGTTCCTACGAGTTACGTTGGTCCCGTGGGAGGTGTTGGTGCCACTCACGGGGCCGTTCGGGGGCTATTTCGAGTTTTCACCCTCTAACGCCATGTTTTGCTTAAGTGTAGAAATATGCAAATTACAGTCGTATTCTCAAACCGGGAGACCCGCGGCTGCGAGGTCAGTTCCTACGAGTTACGTTGGTCTCGTGGGAGGTGTTGGTGCCACCCACGGGGCCGTTCGGCTGCTGTTTCGAGTTTTCACCCTCTAACGTCATGTTTTTAAGCCTAAGTCTAGAAATAAGCAAATTACCGTCGTACTCTCAAACCGGGAGACCCGCGGCTGCGGGGTCGGTTCCAACGAGTTACGTTGGTCCCGTGGGAGGTGTTGGTGCCACCCACGGGGCCGTTCGGGGGCTGTTTCGAGTTCTCACCCTCTAACGCCATGTTTTTAAGCCTAAGTCTAGAAATATGGAAATTATCGTTGTATTCTCAAACCGGGAGTCCCGCGACTGCGGGGTCAGTTCCTACGAGTTACATTGGTCCCGTGGGAGGTGTTGGTGCCACCCACGGAGTCGTTCGGGGGCTGTTTCGAGTTCTCACCCTCTAACGCCAAGTTTTGCCTAAGTCTAGAAATATGCAAATTATCGTCGTATTCTCAAACTGGGAGACCTGCGGCTGCGAGGTCAGTTCCTACGAGTTACGTTGGTCCCATGGGAGGTGTTGGTGCCACCCACGGGGCCGGTCGGGGGCTGTTTCAAGTTTTCACCCTCTAACGTCATGTTTTTAAGCCTAAGTCTAGATATAAGCAAATTCCTGTCGTACTCTCAAACCGGGAGACCCGCGGCTGCGGGGGTCGGTTCCTACGAGTTACGTTGGTCCCGTGGGAGGTGTTGGTGCCACCCACGGGACCGTTCGGGGGCTGTTTCCAGTTTTCACCCTCTAACGCCATGTTTTTAAGCCCAAGTCTTGAAATATGCAAATTACCTTATTACTCTCAAACCGGGAGACCCGCGGCTGCGTGGTCAGTTCATACGAGTTACGTTGGTCCCGTGGGAGGTGTTGGTGCCACCCACGGAGCCGTTCGTGGGCTGTTTCGAGTTTTCACCTTTTAACGCCTTATTTTGCTTAAGTGTAGAAATACGCAAATTTCGGTCGTATTATCAAACCGGGAGACCCGCGGCTGCGAGGTCAGTTCCTACGAGTTACGTTGGTCCCGTGGGAGGTGTTGGTGCCACCCACGGGGCCGTTCGGGGGCTGTTTCGAGTTTTCACCCTCTAACGTCATGTTTTAAAGCCTAAGTCTAGAAATAAGCAATTTACCGTCCTACTCTCAAACCGGGAGACCCGCGGCTGCGGGGACGGTTCCTACGAGTTACGTTGGTCCCGTGGGAGGTGTTGGTGCCACCCACGGGGCCGTTCGGGGGCTGTTTCGAGTCTTCACACTCTAACGCCATGTTTTTAAGCCTAAGTCTTGAAATATGCAAATTACCGTATTACTCTCAAACCGGGAGACCTGCGGCTGCGAGGTCAGTTCATACGAGTTACGTTGGTCCCGTGGGAGGTGTTGGTGCCACCCACGGGGCCGTTCGGGGGCTGTTTCGAGTTTTCACCCTCTAATGTCATGTTTTTAAGCCTAAGTCTAGAAATAAGCAAATTACAGTCGTACTCTCAAACCGGGAGACCCGCGGCTGCGGGGTCGGTTCCTACGAGTTACGTTGGTCCCGTGGGAGGTGATGGTGCCACCCACGGGGCCGTTCGGGTGCTGTTTCGAGTTTTTACCCTGTAACGCCATGTTTTTAAGCCCAAGTCTTGAAATATGGAAATTACCGTATTACTCTCAAACCGGGAGACCCGCGACTGCGAGGTCAGTTCCTACGAGTTACGTTGGTCCCGTGGGAGGTGTTGGTGACACCCACGGGGCCGTTCGGGGGCTGTTTCGAGTTTTCACCCTCTAACGCCATGTTTTGCTTAAGTGTAGAAATACCCAAATAACCGTCGTATTCTCAAACCGGGAGACCCGCGAATGCGAGGTCAGTTCCTACGAGTTACGTTGGTCCCGTGGGAGGTGTTGGTGCCACCCACGAGACCGTTCGGGGGCTGTTTCGAGTTTTCACCCTCTAACGTCATGTTTTTAAGCCTAAGTCTAAAAATAAGCAAATTACCGTCGTACTCTCAAACCGGGAGACCCGCGGCTGCGGTGTCGGTTCCTACGAGTTACGTTGGTCCCGTGGGAGGTGTTGGTGCCACCCACGGGGCCGTTCGGGGGCTGTTTCGAGTTCTCACCCTCTAACGCCATGTTTTTAAGCCTAAGTCTAGAAATATGCAAATTATCGTTGTATTCTCAAACCGGGAGTCCCGCGACTGCGGGGTCAGTTCCTACGAGTTATATTGGTCCCGTGGGAGGTATTGGTGCCACCCACGGGGTCGTTCGGGGGCTGTTTCGAGTTCTCACCCTCTAATGCCAAGTTTTGCCTAAGTCTAGAAATATGAAAATTACCTTCGTATTCTCAAACCGGGAGTCCCGCGGCTGTGGGGACAGTACCTACGAGTTATATTGGTCCCGTGGGAGGTGTTGGTGCCACCCACGGGGGCCGTTCAGGGGCTGTTTCGAGTTTTCACCCTCTAACATCATGTTTTTAAGCCTAAGTCTAGAAATAAAAAAATTATCGTCGTACTCTCAAACCGGGAGACCCGCGGCTGCGGGGACGGTTCCTACGAGTAACGTTGGTCCCGTGGGAGGTGTTGGTGCCACCCACGGGGCCGTTCGGGGGCTGTTTCGAGTTTTCACCATCTAACGTCATGTTTTTAAGCCTAAGTCTAGAAATAAGCAAATTACAGTCGTACTCTCAAACCGGGAGACCCGCGGCTGCGGTGTCGGTTCCTACGAGTTACGTTGGTCCCGTGGGAGGTGTTGGTGCCACCCACGGGGCCGTTCGGGGGCTGTTTCGACTTCTCACCCTCTAACGCCATGTTTTTAAGCCTAAGTCTAGAAATATGCAAATTATCGTTGTATTCTCAAACCGGGAGTCCCGCGACTGCGGGGTCAGTTCCTACGAGTTACATTGGTCCCGTGGGAGGTGTTGGTGCCACCCACGGGGTCGTTCGGGGGCTGTTTCGAGTTCTCACCCTCTAACGCCAAGTTTTGCCTAAGTCTAGAAATATGCAAATTACCTTCGTATTCTCAAACCGGGAGTCCCGCGGCTGCGGGGACAGTACCTACGAGTTATATTGGTCCCGTGGGAGGTGTTGGTGCCACCCACGGGGCCGTTCGGGGGCTGTTTCGAGTTTTCACCCCCTAACGCCATGTTTTTAAGCCGAAGTCTAGAAATATGCAAATTATCGTTGTATTCTCAAACCGGGAGTCCCGCGACTGCGGGGTCGGTTCCTACGAGTAACATTGGTCCCGTGGGAGGTGTTGGTGCCACCCACGGGGTCGTTCGGGGGCTGTTTCGAGTTTTCACCCTCTAACGCCATGTTTTTAACCCTAAGTCTTGAAATATGCAAATTACCGTATTACTCTCAAACCGGGAGACCCGCGGCTGCGAGGTCAGTTCCTACGAGTTACGTTGGTCCCGTGGGAGGTGTTGGTGCCACCCACGGGGCCGTTCGGGGGCTATTTCGAGTTTTCACCCTCTAACGCCATGTTTTGCTTAAGTGTAGAAATACGCAAATTACCGTCGTATTCTCAAACCGGGAGACCCGCGACTGCGGGGACAGTACCTACGAGTTATATTGGTCCCGTGGGAGCTGTTGGTGCCACCCACGGGGCCGTTCGGGGGCTGTTTCGAGTTTTCACCCTCTAACGCCATGTTTTTAAGCCTAAGTCTAGAAATATGCAAATTATCGTTGTATTCTCAAACCGGGAGTCCCGCGACTGCGGGGTCAGTTCCTACGAGTTACATTGGTCCCGTGGGAGGTGTTGGTGCCACCCACGGGGTCGTTCGGGGGCTGTTTTGAGTTTTCACCCTCTAACGCCATGTTTTTAAGCCTAAGTCTTGAAATATGCAAATTACCGTATTACTCTCAAACCGGGAGACCCGCGGTTGCGAGGTCAGTTCCTACGAGTTACGTTGGTCCCGTGGGAGGTGTTGGTGCCACCCACGGGGCCGTTCGGGGGCTATTTCGAGTTTTCACCCTCTAACGCCATGTTTTGCTTAAGTGTAAAAATATGCAAATTACCGTCGTATTCTCAAACCGGGAGACCCGCGGCTGCGAGGTCAGTTCCTACGAGTTACGTTGGTCTCGTGGGAGGTGTTGGTGCCACCCACGGGGCCGTTCGGGGGCTGTTTCGAGTTTTCACCCTCTAACACCATGTTTTGCTTAAGTGTAGAAATACGCAAATTACGGTCCTATTCTCAAACCGGGAGACCCGCGGCTGCGAGGTCAGTTCCTACGAGTTACGTTGGTCCCGTGGGAGGTGTTGGTGCCACCCACGGGGCCGTTCGGCTGCTGTTTCGAGTTTTCACCCTCTAACGTCATGTTTTTAAGCCTAAGTCTAGAAATAAGCAAATTACCATCGTACTCTCAAACCGGGAGACCCGCGGCTGCGGGGGTCGGTTCCAACGAGTTACGTTGGTCCCGTGGGAGGTGTTGGTGCCACCGACGGGGCCGTTCGGGGGCTGTTTCGAGTTCTCACCCTCTAACGCCATGTTTTTAAACCCAAGTCTTGATATATGCAAAGTACCGTATTACTCTCAAACCGGGCGACCCGCGGCTTCCAGATCAGTTCCTACGAGTTACGTTGGTCCCGTGGGAGGTGTTGGGGCCACCCACGGGGCCGTGCGGGGGCTGTTTCGAGTTTTCACCCTCTAACGCCATGTTTTGCTTAAGTGTAGAAATACGCAAATTATCGTCGTATTCTCAAACCGGGAGACCTGCGGCTGCGAGGTCAGTTCCTACGAGTTACGTTGGTCCCATGGGAGGTGTTGGTGCCACCCACGGGGCCGGTCGGGGGCTGTTTCAAGTTTTCACCCTCTAACGTCATGTTTTTAAGCCTAAGTCTAGAATAAGCAAATTCCTGTCGTACTCTCAAACCGGGAGACCCGCGGCTGCGGGGTCGGTTCCTACGAGTTACGTTGGTCCCGTGGGAGGTGTTGGTGCCACCCACGGGGACCGTTCGGGGGCTGTTTCGAGTTTTCACCCTCTAACGCCATGTTTTTAAGCCCAAGTCTTGAAATATGCAAATTACCTTATTACTCTCAAACCGGGAGACCCGCGGCTGCGTGGTCAGTTCATACGAGTTACGTTGGTCCCGTGGGAGGTGTTGGTGCCACCCACGGAGCCGTTCGTGGGCTGTTTCGAGTTTTCACCCTTTAACGCCTTATTTTGCTTAAGTGTAGAAATACGCAAATTACGGTCGTATTATCAAACCGGGAGACCCGCGGCTGCGAGGTCAGTTCCTACGAGTTACGTTGGTCCCGTGGGAGGTGTTGGTGCCACCCACGGGGCCGTTCGGGGGCTGTTTCGAGTTTTCACCCTCTAACGTCATGTTTTAAAGCCTAAGTCTAGAAATAAGCAAATTACCATCGTACTCTCAAACCGGGAGACCCGCGGCTGCGGTGTCGGTTCCCATGAGTTACGTTGGTCCCGTGGGAGGTGTTGGTGCCACCCACGGGGCCGTTCGGGGGCTGTTTCGAGTTCTCACCCTCTAACGCCATGTTTTTAAGCCTAAGTCTAGAAATATGGAAATTATCGTTGTATTCTCAAACCGGGAGTCCCGCGACTGCGGGGTCAGTTCCTACGAGTTACATTGGTCCCGTGGGAGGTGTTGGTGCCACCCACGGGGTTGTTCGGGGGCTGTTTCGAGTTCTCACCCTCTAACACCAAGTTTTGCCTAAGTCTAGAAATATGCAAATTACCTTCGTATTCTCAAACCGGGAGTCCCGTGGCTGCGGGGACAGTACCTACGAGTTATATTGGTCCCGTGGGAGGTGTTGGTGCCACCCACGGGGCCGTTCGGGGGCTGTTTCGAGTTTTCACCCTCTAACGCCATGTTTTTAAGCCTAAGTCTAAAAATATGCAAATTATCGTTGTATTCTCAAACCGGGTAGTCCCGCGACTGCGGGGTCAGTTCCTACGAGTTACATTGGTCCCCTGAGAGGTGTTGGTGCCACCCACGGGGTCGTTCGGGGGCTGTTTCGAGTTTTCACCCTCTAACGCCATGTTTTTAAGCCTAAGTCTTGAAATATGCAAATTACCGTATTACTCTCAAACCGGGAGACCCCCGGCTGCGAGGTCAGTTCCTACGAGTTACGTTGGTCCCGTGGCAGGTGTTGGTGCCACCCACGGGGCCGTTCGGGGGCTGTTTCGACTTCTCACCCTCTAACGCCATGTTTTTAAGCCTAAGTCTAGAAATATGCAAATTATCGTTGTATTCTCAAACCGGGAGTCCCGCGACTGCGGGGTCAGTTCCTACGAGTTACATTGGTCCCGTGGGAGGTGTTGGTGCCACCCACGGGGTCGTTCGGGGGCTGTTTCGAGTTCTCACCCTCTAACGCCAAGTTTTGCCTAAGTCTAGAAATATGCAAATTACCTTCGTATTCTCAAACCGGGAGTCCCGCGGCTGCGGGGACAGTTCCTACGAGTTATATTGGTCCCGTGGGAGGTGTTGGTGCCACCCACGGGGCCGTTCGGGGGCTGTTTCGAGTTTTCACCCCCTAACGCCATGTTTTTAAGCCGAAGTCTAGAAATATGCAAATTATCGTTGTATTCTCAAACCGGGAGTCCCGCGACTGCGGGGTCAGTTCCTACGAGTAACATTGGTCCCGTGGGAGGTGTTGGTGCCACCCACGGGGTCGTTCGGGGGCTGTTTCGAGTTTTCACCCTCTAACGCCATGTTTTTAAGCCTAAGTCTTGAAATATGCAAATTACTGTATTACTCTCAAACCGGGAGACCCGCGGCTGCGAGGTCAGTTCCTACGAGTTACGTTGGTCCCGTGGGAGGTGTTGGTGCCACCCACGGGGCCGTTCGGGGGCTATTTCGAGTTTTCACCCTCTAACGCCATGTTTTGCTTAAGTGTAGAAATACGCAAATTACCGTCGTATTCTCAAACCGGGAGACCCGCGACTGCGGGGACAGTACCTACGAGTTATATTGGTCCCGTGGGAGGTGTTGGTGCCACCCACGGGGCCGTTCGGGGGCTGTTTCGAGTTTTCACCCTCTAACGCCATGTTTTTAAGCCTAAGTCTAGAAATATGCAAATTATCGTTGTATTCTCAAACCGGGAGTCCCGCGACTGCGGGGTCAGTTCCTACGAGTTACATTGGTCCCGTGGGAGGTGTTGGTGCCACCCACGGGGTCGTTCGGGGGCTGTTTTGAGTTTTCACCCTCTAACGCCATGTTTTTAAGCCTAAGTCTTGAAATATGCAAATTACCGTATTACTCTCAAACCGGGAGACCCGCGGTTGCGAGGTCAGTTCCTACGAGTTACGTTGGTCCCGTGGGAGGTGTTGGTGCCACTCACGGGGCCGTTCGGGGGCTATTTCGAGTTTTCACCC
Source organism: Sambucus nigra (assembly GCA_949130495.1). Lineage (NCBI taxonomy): Eukaryota > Viridiplantae > Streptophyta > Magnoliopsida > Dipsacales > Adoxaceae > Sambucus > Sambucus nigra. The sequence goes on along the minus strand of OX422210.1, from coordinate 367,640,646 downwards.
TCTAACGCCATGTTTTGCTTAAGTGTAGAAATATGCAAATTACAGTCGTATTCTCAAACCGGGAGACCCGCGGCTGCGAGGTCAGTTCCTACGAGTTACGTTGGTCTCGTGGGAGGTGTTGGTGCCACCCACGGGGCCGTTCGGCTGCTGTTTCGAGTTTTCACCCTCTAACGTCATGTTTTTAAGCCTAAGTCTAGAAATAAGCAAATTACCGTCGTACTCTCAAACCGGGAGACCCGCGGCTGCGGGGTCGGTTCCAACGAGTTACGTTGGTCCCGTGGGAGGTGTTGGTGCCACCCACGGGGCCGTTCGGGGGCTGTTTCGAGTTCTCACCCTCTAACGCCATGTTTTTAAGCCTAAGTCTAGAAATATGGAAATTATCGTTGTATTCTCAAACCGGGAGTCCCGCGACTGCGGGGTCAGTTCCTACGAGTTACATTGGTCCCGTGGGAGGTGTTGGTGCCACCCACGGAGTCGTTCGGGGGCTGTTTCGAGTTCTCACCCTCTAACGCCAAGTTTTGCCTAAGTCTAGAAATATGCAAATTATCGTCGTATTCTCAAACTGGGAGACCTGCGGCTGCGAGGTCAGTTCCTACGAGTTACGTTGGTCCCATGGGAGGTGTTGGTGCCACCCACGGGGCCGGTCGGGGGCTGTTTCAAGTTTTCACCCTCTAACGTCATGTTTTTAAGCCTAAGTCTAGATATAAGCAAATTCCTGTCGTACTCTCAAACCGGGAGACCCGCGGCTGCGGGGTCGGTTCCTACGAGTTACGTTGGTCCCGTGGGAGGTGTTGGTGCCACCCACGGGACCGTTCGGGGGCTGTTTCCAGTTTTCACCCTCTAACGCCATGTTTTTAAGCCCAAGTCTTGAAATATGCAAATTACCTTATTACTCTCAAACCGGGAGACCCGCGGCTGCGTGGTCAGTTCATACGAGTTACGTTGGTCCCGTGGGAGGTGTTGGTGCCACCCACGGAGCCGTTCGTGGGCTGTTTCGAGTTTTCACCTTTTAACGCCTTATTTTGCTTAAGTGTAGAAATACGCAAATTTCGGTCGTATTATCAAACCGGGAGACCCGCGGCTGCGAGGTCAGTTCCTACGAGTTACGTTGGTCCCGTGGGAGGTGTTGGTGCCACCCACGGGGCCGTTCGGGGGCTGTTTCGAGTTTTCACCCTCTAACGTCATGTTTTAAAGCCTAAGTCTAGAAATAAGCAATTTACCGTCCTACTCTCAAACCGGGAGACCCGCGGCTGCGGGGACGGTTCCTACGAGTTACGTTGGTCCCGTGGGAGGTGTTGGTGCCACCCACGGGGCCGTTCGGGGGCTGTTTCGAGTCTTCACACTCTAACGCCATGTTTTTAAGCCTAAGTCTTGAAATATGCAAATTACCGTATTACTCTCAAACCGGGAGACCTGCGGCTGCGAGGTCAGTTCATACGAGTTACGTTGGTCCCGTGGGAGGTGTTGGTGCCACCCACGGGGCCGTTCGGGGGCTGTTTCGAGTTTTCACCCTCTAATGTCATGTTTTTAAGCCTAAGTCTAGAAATAAGCAAATTACAGTCGTACTCTCAAACCGGGAGACCCGCGGCTGCGGGGTCGGTTCCTACGAGTTACGTTGGTCCCGTGGGAGGTGATGGTGCCACCCACGGGGCCGTTCGGGTGCTGTTTCGAGTTTTTACCCTGTAACGCCATGTTTTTAAGCCCAAGTCTTGAAATATGGAAATTACCGTATTACTCTCAAACCGGGAGACCCGCGACTGCGAGGTCAGTTCCTACGAGTTACGTTGGTCCCGTGGGAGGTGTTGGTGACACCCACGGGGCCGTTCGGGGGCTGTTTCGAGTTTTCACCCTCTAACGCCATGTTTTGCTTAAGTGTAGAAATACCCAAATAACCGTCGTATTCTCAAACCGGGAGACCCGCGAATGCGAGGTCAGTTCCTACGAGTTACGTTGGTCCCGTGGGAGGTGTTGGTGCCACCCACGAGACCGTTCGGGGGCTGTTTCGAGTTTTCACCCTCTAACGTCATGTTTTTAAGCCTAAGTCTAAAAATAAGCAAATTACCGTCGTACTCTCAAACCGGGAGACCCGCGGCTGCGGTGTCGGTTCCTACGAGTTACGTTGGTCCCGTGGGAGGTGTTGGTGCCACCCACGGGGCCGTTCGGGGGCTGTTTCGAGTTCTCACCCTCTAACGCCATGTTTTTAAGCCTAAGTCTAGAAATATGCAAATTATCGTTGTATTCTCAAACCGGGAGTCCCGCGACTGCGGGGTCAGTTCCTACGAGTTATATTGGTCCCGTGGGAGGTATTGGTGCCACCCACGGGGTCGTTCGGGGGCTGTTTTGAGTTTTCACCCTCTAACGCCATGTTTTTAAGCCTAAGTCTTGAAATATGCAAATTACCGTATTACTCTCAAACCGGGAGACCCGCGGTTGCGAGGTCAGTTCCTACGAGTTACGTTGGTCCCGTGGGAGGTGTTGGTGCCACTCACGGGGCCGTTCGGGGGCTATTTCGAGTTTTCACCCTCTAACGCCATGTTTTGCTTAAGTGTAGAAATATGCAAATTACAGTCGTATTCTCAAACCGGGAGACCCGCGGCTGCGAGGTCAGTTCCTACGAGTTACGTTGGTCTCGTGGGAGGTGTTGGTGCCACCCACGGGGCCGTTCGGCTGCTGTTTCGAGTTTTCACCCTCTAACGTCATGTTTTTAAGCCTAAGTCTAGAAATAAGCAAATTACCGTCGTACTCTCAAACCGGGAGACCCGCGGCTGCGGGGTCGGTTCCAACGAGTTACGTTGGTCCCGTGGGAGGTGTTGGTGCCACCCACGGGGCCGTTCGGGGGCTGTTTCGAGTTCTCACCCTCTAACGCCATGTTTTTAAGCCTAAGTCTAGAAATATGGAAATTATCGTTGTATTCTCAAACCGGGAGTCCCGCGACTGCGGGGTCAGTTCCTACGAGTTACATTGGTCCCGTGGGAGGTGTTGGTGCCACCCACGGAGTCGTTCGGGGGCTGTTTCGAGTTCTCACCCTCTAACGCCAAGTTTTGCCTAAGTCTAGAAATATGCAAATTATCGTCGTATTCTCAAACTGGGAGACCTGCGGCTGCGAGGTCAGTTCCTACGAGTTACGTTGGTCCCATGGGAGGTGTTGGTGCCACCCACGGGGCCGGTCGGGGGCTGTTTCAAGTTTTCACCCTCTAACGTCATGTTTTTAAGCCTAAGTCTAGATATAAGCAAATTCCTGTCGTACTCTCAAACCGGGAGACCCGCGGCTGCGGGGTCGGTTCCTACGAGTTACGTTGGTCCCGTGGGAGGTGTTGGTGCCACCCACGGGACCGTTCGGGGGCTGTTTCCAGTTTTCACCCTCTAACGCCATGTTTTTAAGCCCAAGTCTTGAAATATGCAAATTACCTTATTACTCTCAAACCGGGAGACCCGCGGCTGCGTGGTCAGTTCATACGAGTTACGTTGGTCCCGTGGGAGGTGTTGGTGCCACCCACGGAGCCGTTCGTGGGCTGTTTCGAGTTTTCACCTTTTAACGCCTTATTTTGCTTAAGTGTAGAAATACGCAAATTTCGGTCGTATTATCAAACCGGGAGACCCGCGGCTGCGAGGTCAGTTCCTACGAGTTACGTTGGTCCCGTGGGAGGTGTTGGTGCCACCCACGGGGCCGTTCGGGGGCTGTTTCGAGTTTTCACCCTCTAACGTCATGTTTTAAAGCCTAAGTCTAGAAATAAGCAATTTACCGTCCTACTCTCAAACCGGGAGACCCGCGGCTGCGGGGACGGTTCCTACGAGTTACGTTGGTCCCGTGGGAGGTGTTGGTGCCACCCACGGGGCCGTTCGGGGGCTGTTTCGAGTCTTCACACTCTAACGCCATGTTTTTAAGCCTAAGTCTTGAAATATGCAAATTACCGTATTACTCTCAAACCGGGAGACCTGCGGCTGCGAGGTCAGTTCATACGAGTTACGTTGGTCCCGTGGGAGGTGTTGGTGCCACCCACGGGGCCGTTCGGGGGCTGTTTCGAGTTTTCACCCTCTAATGTCATGTTTTTAAGCCTAAGTCTAGAAATAAGCAAATTACAGTCGTACTCTCAAACCGGGAGACCCGCGGCTGCGGGGTCGGTTCCTACGAGTTACGTTGGTCCCGTGGGAGGTGATGGTGCCACCCACGGGGCCGTTCGGGTGCTGTTTCGAGTTTTTACCCTGTAACGCCATGTTTTTAAGCCCAAGTCTTGAAATATGGAAATTACCGTATTACTCTCAAACCGGGAGACCCGCGACTGCGAGGTCAGTTCCTACGAGTTACGTTGGTCCCGTGGGAGGTGTTGGTGACACCCACGGGGCCGTTCGGGGGCTGTTTCGAGTTTTCACCCTCTAACGCCATGTTTTGCTTAAGTGTAGAAATACCCAAATAACCGTCGTATTCTCAAACCGGGAGACCCGCGAATGCGAGGTCAGTTCCTACGAGTTACGTTGGTCCCGTGGGAGGTGTTGGTGCCACCCACGAGACCGTTCGGGGGCTGTTTCGAGTTTTCACCCTCTAACGTCATGTTTTTAAGCCTAAGTCTAAAAATAAGCAAATTACCGTCGTACTCTCAAACCGGGAGACCCGCGGCTGCGGTGTCGGTTCCTACGAGTTACGTTGGTCCCGTGGGAGGTGTTGGTGCCACCCACGGGGCCGTTCGGGGGCTGTTTCGAGTTCTCACCCTCTAACGCCATGTTTTTAAGCCTAAGTCTAGAAATATGCAAATTATCGTTGTATTCTCAAACCGGGAGTCCCGCGACTGCGGGGTCAGTTCCTACGAGTTATATTGGTCCCGTGGGAGGTATTGGTGCCACCCACGGGGTCGTTCGGGGGCTGTTTCGAGTTCTCACCCTCTAATGCCAAGTTTTGCCTAAGTCTAGAAATATGAAAATTACCTTCGTATTCTCAAACCGGGAGTCCCGCGGCTGTGGGGACAGTACCTACGAGTTATATTGGTCCCGTGGGAGGTGTTGGTGCCACCCACGGGGCCGTTCAGGGGCTGTTTCGAGTTTTCACCCTCTAACATCATGTTTTTAAGCCTAAGTCTAGAAATAAAAAAATTATCGTCGTACTCTCAAACCGGGAGACCCGCGGCTGCGGGGACGGTTCCTACGAGTAACGTTGGTCCCGTGGGAGGTGTTGGTGCCACCCACGGGGCCGTTCGGGGGCTGTTTCGAGTTTTCACCATCTAACGTCATGTTTTTAAGCCTAAGTCTAGAAATAAGCAAATTACAGTCGTACTCTCAAACCGGGAGACCCGCGGCTGCGGTGTCGGTTCCTACGAGTTACGTTGGTCCCGTGGGAGGTGTTGGTGCCACCCACGGGGCCGTTCGGGGGCTGTTTCGACTTCTCACCCTCTAACGCCATGTTTTTAAGCCTAAGTCTAGAAATATGCAAATTATCGTTGTATTCTCAAACCGGGAGTCCCGCGACTGCGGGGTCAGTTCCTACGAGTTACATTGGTCCCGTGGGAGGTGTTGGTGCCACCCACGGGGTCGTTCGGGGGCTGTTTCGAGTTCTCACCCTCTAACGCCAAGTTTTGCCTAAGTCTAGAAATATGCAAATTACCTTCGTATTCTCAAACCGGGAGTCCCGCGGCTGCGGGGACAGTACCTACGAGTTATATTGGTCCCGTGGGAGGTGTTGGTGCCACCCACGGGGCCGTTCGGGGGCTGTTTCGAGTTTTCACCCCCTAACGCCATGTTTTTAAGCCGAAGTCTAGAAATATGCAAATTATCGTTGTATTCTCAAACCGGGAGTCCCGCGACTGCGGGGTCGGTTCCTACGAGTAACATTGGTCCCGTGGGAGGTGTTGGTGCCACCCACGGGGTCGTTCGGGGGCTGTTTCGAGTTTTCACCCTCTAACGCCATGTTTTTAACCCTAAGTCTTGAAATATGCAAATTACCGTATTACTCTCAAACCGGGAGACCCGCGGCTGCGAGGTCAGTTCCTACGAGTTACGTTGGTCCCGTGGGAGGTGTTGGTGCCACCCACGGGGCCGTTCGGGGGCTATTTCGAGTTTTCACCCTCTAACGCCATGTTTTGCTTAAGTGTAGAAATACGCAAATTACCGTCGTATTCTCAAACCGGGAGACCCGCGACTGCGGGGACAGTACCTACGAGTTATATTGGTCCCGTGGGAGCTGTTGGTGCCACCCACGGGGCCGTTCGGGGGCTGTTTCGAGTTTTCACCCTCTAACGCCATGTTTTTAAGCCTAAGTCTAGAAATATGCAAATTATCGTTGTATTCTCAAACCGGGAGTCCCGCGACTGCGGGGTCAGTTCCTACGAGTTACATTGGTCCCGTGGGAGGTGTTGGTGCCACCCACGGGGTCGTTCGGGGGCTGTTTTGAGTTTTCACCCTCTAACGCCATGTTTTTAAGCCTAAGTCTTGAAATATGCAAATTACCGTATTACTCTCAAACCGGGAGACCCGCGGTTGCGAGGTCAGTTCCTACGAGTTACGTTGGTCCCGTGGGAGGTGTTGGTGCCACCCACGGGGCCGTTCGGGGGCTATTTCGAGTTTTCACCCTCTAACGCCATGTTTTGCTTAAGTGTAAAAATATGCAAATTACCGTCGTATTCTCAAACCGGGAGACCCGCGGCTGCGAGGTCAGTTCCTACGAGTTACGTTGGTCTCGTGGGAGGTGTTGGTGCCACCCACGGGGCCGTTCGGGGGCTATTTCGAGTTTTCACCCTCTAACACCATGTTTTGCTTAAGTGTAGAAATACGCAAATTACGGTCCTATTCTCAAACCGGGAGACCCGCGGCTGCGAGGTCAGTTCCTACGAGTTACGTTGGTCCCGTGGGAGGTGTTGGTGCCACCCACGGGGCCGTTCGGCTGCTGTTTCGAGTTTTCACCCTCTAACGTCATGTTTTTAAGCCTAAGTCTAGAAATAAGCAAATTACCATCGTACTCTCAAACCGGGAGACCCGCGGCTGCGGGGTCGGTTCCAACGAGTTACGTTGGTCCCGTGGGAGGTGTTGGTGCCACCGACGGGGCCGTTCGGGGGCTGTTTCGAGTTCTCACCCTCTAACGCCATGTTTTTAAACCCAAGTCTTGATATATGCAAAGTACCGTATTACTCTCAAACCGGGCGACCCGCGGCTTCCAGATCAGTTCCTACGAGTTACGTTGGTCCCGTGGGAGGTGTTGGGGCCACCCACGGGGCCGTGCGGGGGCTGTTTCGAGTTTTCACCCTCTAACGCCATGTTTTGCTTAAGTGTAGAAATACGCAAATTATCGTCGTATTCTCAAACCGGGAGACCTGCGGCTGCGAGGTCAGTTCCTACGAGTTACGTTGGTCCCATGGGAGGTGTTGGTGCCACCCACGGGGCCGGTCGGGGGCTGTTTCAAGTTTTCACCCTCTAACGTCATGTTTTTAAGCCTAAGTCTAGAATAAGCAAATTCCTGTCGTACTCTCAAACCGGGAGACCCGCGGCTGCGGGGTCGGTTCCTACGAGTTACGTTGGTCCCGTGGGAGGTGTTGGTGCCACCCACGGGACCGTTCGGGGGCTGTTTCGAGTTTTCACCCTCTAACGCCATGTTTTTAAGCCCAAGTCTTGAAATATGCAAATTACCTTATTACTCTCAAACCGGGAGACCCGCGGCTGCGTGGTCAGTTCATACGAGTTACGTTGGTCCCGTGGGAGGTGTTGGTGCCACCCACGGAGCCGTTCGTGGGCTGTTTCGAGTTTTCACCCTTTAACGCCTTATTTTGCTTAAGTGTAGAAATACGCAAATTACGGTCGTATTATCAAACCGGGAGACCCGCGGCTGCGAGGTCAGTTCCTACGAGTTACGTTGGTCCCGTGGGAGGTGTTGGTGCCACCCACGGGGCCGTTCGGGGGCTGTTTCGAGTTTTCACCCTCTAACGTCATGTTTTAAAGCCTAAGTCTAGAAATAAGCAAATTACCATCGTACTCTCAAACCGGGAGACCCGCGGCTGCGGTGTCGGTTCCCATGAGTTACGTTGGTCCCGTGGGAGGTGTTGGTGCCACCCACGGGGCCGTTCGGGGGCTGTTTCGAGTTCTCACCCTCTAACGCCATGTTTTTAAGCCTAAGTCTAGAAATATGGAAATTATCGTTGTATTCTCAAACCGGGAGTCCCGCGACTGCGGGGTCAGTTCCTACGAGTTACATTGGTCCCGTGGGAGGTGTTGGTGCCACCCACGGGGTTGTTCGGGGGCTGTTTCGAGTTCTCACCCTCTAACACCAAGTTTTGCCTAAGTCTAGAAATATGCAAATTACCTTCGTATTCTCAAACCGGGAGTCCCGTGGCTGCGGGGACAGTACCTACGAGTTATATTGGTCCCGTGGGAGGTGTTGGTGCCACCCACGGGGCCGTTCGGGGGCTGTTTCGAGTTTTCACCCTCTAACGCCATGTTTTTAAGCCTAAGTCTAAAAATATGCAAATTATCGTTGTATTCTCAAACCGGGTAGTCCCGCGACTGCGGGGTCAGTTCCTACGAGTTACATTGGTCCCCTGAGAGGTGTTGGTGCCACCCACGGGGTCGTTCGGGGGCTGTTTCGAGTTTTCACCCTCTAACGCCATGTTTTTAAGCCTAAGTCTTGAAATATGCAAATTACCGTATTACTCTCAAACCGGGAGACCCCCGGCTGCGAGGTCAGTTCCTACGAGTTACGTTGGTCCCGTGGCAGGTGTTGGTGCCACCCACGGGGCCGTTCGGGGGCTATTTCGAGTTTTCACCCTCTAACGCCATGTTTTGCTTAAGTGTAGAAATACGCAAATTACGGTCCTATTCTCAAACCGGGAGACCCGCGGCTGCGAGGTCAGTTCCTACGAGTTACGTTGTTCTCGTGGGAGGTGTTGGTGCCACCCACGGGGCCGTTCGGCGGCTGTTTCTAGTTTTCACCATCTAACGTCATGTTTTTAAGCCTAAGCCTAGAAATAAGCAAATTACCGTTCGGCGGCTGTTTCGAGTTTTCACCCTCTAACGTCATGTTTTTAAGCCTAAGTCTAGAAATAAGCAAATTACCGTCGTACTCTCAAACCGGGAGACCCGCGGCTGCGGGGTCGGTTCCAACGAGTTACGTTGGTCCCGTGGGAGGTGTTGGTGCCACCCACGGGGCCGTTCGGGGGCTGTTTCGAGTTTGCACCCTCTAACGCCATGTTTTTAAGCCCAAGTCTTGAAATATGCAAAGTACCATATACTCTCAAACTGGGAGACCCGCGGCTTCCAGATCAGTTCCTACGAGTTACGTTGGTCCCGTGGGAGGTGTTGGTGCAACCCACGGGGCCGTGCGGGGGCTGTTTCGAGTTTTCACCCTCTAACGCCATGTTTTGCTTAAGTGTAGAAATACGCAAATTATCGTCGTATTCTCAAACCGGGAGACCCACGGCTGCGAGGTCAGTTCCTACGAGTTACGTTGGTCCCGTGGGAGGTGTTGGTGCCACCCACGGGGCCGTTCGGGGGCTGTTTGGAGTTTTCACCCTCTAACGTCATGTTTTTAAGCCTAAGTCTAGAAATAAGCAAATTCCTGTCGTACTCTCAAATCGGGAGACCCGCGGCTGCGGGGTCGGTTCCTAGGAGTTACGTTGGTCCCGTGGGAGGTGTTGGTGCCACCCACGGGGAGGTTCGGGGGCTATTTCGAGTTCTCACCCTCTAACGCCATGTTTTTAAGCCTAAGTCTAGAAATATGGAAATTATCGTTGTATTCTCAAACCGGGAGTCCCGCGACTGCGGGGTCAGTTCCTACGAGTTACATTGGTCCCGTGGGAGGTGTTGGTGCCGCCCACGGGGTCGTTCGGGGGCTGTTTCGAGTTCTCACCCTCTAACGCCAAGTTTTGCCTAAGTCTAGAAATATGCAAATTACCTTCGTATTCTCAAACCGGGAGTCCCGTGGCTGCGGGGACAGTACCTACGAGTTATATTGGTCCCGTGGGAGGTGTTGGTGCCACCCACGGGGCCGTTCGGGGGCTGTTTCGAGTTTTCACCCTCTAACGCCATGTTTTTAAGCCTAAGTCTAAAAATATGCAAATTATCGTTGTATTCTCAAACCGGGTAGTCCCGCGACTGCGGGGTCAGTTCCTACGAGTTACATTGGTCCCGTGAGAGGTGTTGGTGCCACCCACGGGGTCGTTCGGGGGCTGTTTCGAGTTTTCACCCTCTAACGCCATGTTTTTAAGCCTAAGTCTTGAAATATGCAAATTACCGTATTACTCTCAAACCGGGAGACCCGCGGCTGCGAGGTCAGTTCCTACGAGTTACGTTGGTCCCGTGGGAGGTGTTGGTGCCACCCACGGGGCCGTTCGGGGGCTATTTCGAGTTTTCACCCTCTAACGCCATGTTTTGCTTAAGTGTAGAAATACGCAAATTACGGTCCTATTCTCAAACCGGGAGACCCGCGGCTGCGAGGTCAGTTCCTACGAGTTACGTTGGTCTCGTGGGAGGTGTTGGTGCCACCCACGGGGCAGTTCGGCGGCTGTTTCTAGTTTTCACCCTCTAACGTCATGTTTTTAAGCCTAAGTCTAGAAATAAGCAAATTACCGTTCGACGGCTGTTTCGAGTTTTCACCCTCTAACGTCATGTTTTTAAGCCTAAGTCCAGAAATAAGCAAATTACCGTCGTACTCTCAAACCGGGAGACCCGCGGCTGCGGGGTCGGTTCCAACGAGTTACGTTGGTCCCGTGGGAGGTGTTGGTGCCACCCACGGGGCCGTTCGGGGGCTGTTTCGAGTTTGCACCCTCTAACGCCATGTTTTTAAGCCCAAGTCTTGAAATATGCAAAGTACCGTATTACTCTCAAACCGGGAGACCCGCGGCTTCCAGATCAGTTCCTACGAGTTACGTTGGTCCCGTGGGAGGTGTTGGTGCCACCCACGGGGCCGTGCGGGGGCTGTTTCGAGTTTTCACCCTCTAACGCCATGTTTTGCTTAAGTGTAGAAATACGCAAATTATCGTCGTATTCTCAAACCGGGAGACCCGCGGCTGCGAGGTCAGTTCCTACGAGTTACGTTGGTCCCGTGGGAGGTGTTGGTGCCACCCACGGGGCCGTTCGGGGGCTGTTTGGAGTTTTCACCCTCTAACGTCATGTTTTTAAGCCTAAGTCTAGAAATAAGAAAATTCCTGTCGTACTCTCAAATCGGGAGACCCGCGGCTGCGGGGACGGTTCCTACGAGTTACGTTGGTCCCGTGGGAGGTGTTGGTGCCACCCACGGGACCGTTCGGGGGCTGTTTCGAGTTTTCACCCTCTAACGCCATGTTTTTAAGCCCAAGTCTTGAAATATGCAAATTACCTTATTACTCTCAAACCGGGAGACCCGCGGCTGCGTGGTCAGTTCATACGAGTTACGTTGGTCCCGTGGGAGGTGTTGGTGCCACCCACGGAGCCGTTCGGGGGCTGTTTTGAGTTTTCACCCTTTAACGCCTTGTTTTGCTTAATTGTAGAAATACGCAAATTACGGTCGTATTATCAAACCGGGAGACCCGCGGCTGCGAGGTCAGTTCCTACGAGTTACGTTGGTCCCGTGGGAGGTGTTGGTGCCACCCACGGGGCCGTTCGGGGGCTGTTTCGAGTTTTCACCCTCTAACGTCATGTTTTTAAGCCTAAATCTAGAAATAAGCAAATTACCGTCGTACTCTCAAACCGGGAGACCCGCGGCTGCGGGGACGGTTCCTACGAGTTACGTTGGTCCCGTGGGAGGTGTTGGTGCCACCCACGGGGCCGTTCGGGGGCTGTTTCGAGTTTTCACACTCTAACGCCATGTTTTTAAGCGTAAGTCTTGAAATATGCAAATTACCGTAATACTCTCAAACCGGGAGACCCGCGGCTGCGAGGTCAGTTCCTACGAGTTACGTTGGTTCCGTGGGAGGAGTATTGGTGCCACCCACGGGGCCGTTCGGGTGCTGTTTCGAGTTTCACCCTCTAATGCCATGTTTTGCTTAAGTGTAGAAATACGCAAATTACCGTCGTATTCTCAAACTGGGAGACCCACGGCTGCGAGGTCAGTACTACGAGTTACGTTGGTCCCGTGGGAGGTGTTGGTGCCACCCACGGGGCCGTTCGGGGGCTGTTTCGAGTTTTCACCCTCTAACGCCATGTTTTTAAGCCCAAGTCTTAAAATATGCAAATTACCGTATTACTCTCAAACCGGGAGACCCGCGGCTGCGAGGTCAGTTCCTACGAGTTACGTTGGTCCCGTGGGAGGTGTTGGTGCCACCCACGGGGCCGTTCGGGGGCTGTTTCGAGTTGTCACCCTCTAACGCCATGTTTTGCTTAAGTGTAGAAATACGCAAATTACCGTCGTATTCTCAAACCGGGAGACCCGCGGCTGCGAGGTCAGTTCCTACGAGTTACGTTGGTCCCGTGGGAGGTGTTGGTGCCACCCACGGGACCGTTCGGGGGCTGTTTCGAGTTTTCACCCTCTAACGTCATGTTTTTAAGCCTAAGTCTAGAAATAAGCAAATTACCGTCGTACTCTCAAACTGGGAGACCCGCGGCTGCGAGGTCGGTTCCTACGAGTTACGTTGGTCCCGTGGGAGGTGTTGGTGCCACCCACGGAGCCGTTCGGGGGCTGTTTCGAGTTCTCACCCTCTAACGCCATGTTTTTAAGCCTAAGTCTAGAAATACGCAAATTATCGTTGTATTCTCAAACCGGGAGTCCCGCGACTGCGGGGTCAGTTCCTACGAGTTACATTGGTCCCGTGGGAGCTGTTGGTGCCACCCACGGGGCCGTTCGGGGGCTGTTTCGAGTTTTCACCCTCTAACGCCATGTTTTTAAGCCGAAGTCTAGAAATATGGAAAATTATCGTTGTATTCTCAAACCGGGAGTCCCGCGACTGCGGGGTCAGTTCCTACGAGTTACATTGGTCCCGTGGGAGGTGTTGGTGCCACCCACGGGGTCGTTCGGGGGCTGTTTTGAGTTTTCACCCTCTAACGCCATGTTTTTAAGCCTAAGTCTTGAAATATGCAAATTACCGTATTACTCTCAAACCGGGAGACCCGCGGTTGCGAGGTCAGTTCCTACGAGTTACGTTGGTCCCGTGGGAGGTGTTGGTGCCACCCACGGGGCCGTTCGGGGGCTATTTCGAGTTTTCACCCTCTAACGCCATGTTTTGCTTAAGTGTAAAAATATGCAAATTACCGTCGTATTCTCAAACCGGGAGACCCGCGGCTGCGAGGTCAGTTCCTACGAGTTACGTTGGTCTCGTGGGAGGTGTTGGTGCCACCCACGGGCCGTTCGGCTGTTGTTTCGAGTTTTCACCCTCTAACGTCATGTTTTTAAGCCTAAGTCTAGAAATAAGCAAATTACCGTCGTACTCTCAAACCGGGAGACCCGCGGCTACGGGGTCGGTTCCAACGAGTTACGTTGGTCCCGTGGGAGGTGTTGGTGCCACCGACGGGGCCGTTCGGGGGCTGTTTCGAGTTTTTACCCTCTAACGCCATGTTTTTAAACCCAAGTCTTGAAATATGCAAAGTACCGTATTACTCTCAAACCGGGCGACCCGCGGCTTCTAGATCAGTTCCTACGAGTTACGTTGGTCCCGTGGGAGGTGTTGGGGCCACCCACGGGGCCGTTCGGGGGCTATTTCGAGTTTTCACCCTCTAACGCCATGTTTTGCTTAAGTGTAGAAATACGCAAATTACCGTCGTATTCTCAAACCGGGAGACCCGCGACTGCGGGGACAGTACCTACGAGTTATATTGGTCCCGTGGGAGCTGTTGGTGCCACCCACGGGGCCGTTCGGGGGCTGTTTCGAGTTTTCACCCTCTAACGCCATGTTTTTAAGCCTAAGTGTAGAAATATGCAAATTATCGTTTTATTCTCAAACCGGGAGTCCCGCGACTGCGGGGTCAGTTCCTACGAGTTACATTGGTCCCGTGGGAGGTGTTGGTGCCACCCACGGGGTCGTTCGGGGGCTGTTTTGAGTTTTCACCCTCTAACGCCATGTTTTTAAGCCTAAGTCTTGAAATATGCAAATTACCGTATTACTCTCAAACCGGGAGACCCGCGGTTGCGAGGTCAGTTCCTACGAGTTACGTTGGTCCCGTGGGAGGTGTTGGTGCCACCCACGGGGCCGTTCGGGGGCTATTTCGAGTTTTCACCCTCTAACGCCATGTTTTACTTAAGTGTAAAAATATGCAAATTACCGTCGTATTCTCAAACCGGGAGACCCGCGGCTGCGAGGTCAGTTCCTACGAGTTACGTTGGTCTCGTGGGAGGTGTTGGTGCCACCCACGGGGCCGTTCGGGGGCTGTTTCGAGTTTTCACCCTCTAACACCATGTTTTGCTTAAGTGTAGAAATACGCAAATTACGGTCCTATTCTCAAACCGGGAGACCCGCAGCTGCGAGGTCAGTTCCTACGAGTTACGTTGGTCCCGTGGGAGGTGTTGGTGCCACCCACGGGGCCGTTCGGCTGCTGTTTCGAGTTTTCACCCTCTAACGTCATGTTTTTAAGCCTAAGTCTAGAAATAAGCAAATTACCGTCGTACTCTCAAACCGGGAGACCCGCGGCTGCGGGGTCGGTTCCAACGAGTTACGTTGGTCCCGTGGGAGGTGTTGGTGCCACCGACGGGGCCGTTCGGGGGCTGTTTCGAGTTCTCACCCTCTAACGCCATGTTTTTAAACCCAAGTCTTGATATATGCAAAGTACCGTATTACTCTCAAACCGGGCGACCCGCGGCTTCCAGATCAGTTCCTACGAGTTACGTTGGTCCCGTGGGAGGTGTTGGTGCCACCCACGGGGCCGTGCGGGGGCTGTTTCGAGTTTTCACCCTCTAACGCCATGTTTTGCTTAAGTGTAGAAATACGCAAATTATCGTCGTATTCTCAAACCGGGAGACCTGCGGCTGCGAGGTCAGTTCCTACGAGTTACGTTGGTCCCATGGGAGGTGTTGGTGCCACCCACGGGGCCGGTCGGGGGCTGTTTCAAGTTTTCACCCTCTAACGTCATGTTTTTAAGCCTAAGTCTAGAATAAGCAAATTCCTGTCGTACTCTCAAACCGGGAGACCCGCGGCTGCGGGGTCGGTTCCTACGAGTTACGTTGGTCCCGTGGGAGGTGTTGGTGCCACCCACGGGACCGTTCGGGGGCTGTTTCGAGTTTTCACCCTCTAACGCCATGTTTTTAAGCCCAAGTCTTGAAATATGCAAATTACCTTATTACTCTCAAACCGGGAGACCCGCGGCTGCGTGGTCAGTTCATACGAGTTACGTTGGTCCCGTGGGAGGTGTTGGTGCCACCCACGGAGCCGTTCGTGGGCTGTTTCGAGTTTTCACCCTTTAACGCCTTATTTTGCTTAAGTGTAGAAATACGCAAATTACGGTCGTATTATCAAACCGGGAGACCCGCGGCTACGGGGTCAGTTCCTACGAGTTACGTTGGTCCCGTGGGAGGTGTTGGTGCCACCCACGGGGCCGTTCGGGGGCTGTTTCGAGTTTTCACCCTCTAACGTCATGTTTTTAAGCCTAAGTCTAGAAATAAGCAAATTACCGTCGTACTCTCAAACCGGGAGACCCGCGGCTGCGGTGTCGGTTCCCATGAGTTACGTTGGTCCCGTGGGAGGTGTTGGTGCCACCCACGGGGCCGTTCGGGGGCTGTTTCGAGTTCTCACCCTCTAACGCCATGTTTTTAAGCCTAAGTCTAGAAATATGGAAATTATCGTTGTATTCTCAAACCGGGAGTCCCGCGACTGCGGGGTCAGTTCCTACGAGTTACATTGGTCCCGTGGGAGGTGTTGGTGCCACCCACGGGGTTGTTCGGGGGCTGTTTCGAGTTCTCACCCTCTAACACCAAGTTTTGCCTAAGTCTAGAAATATGCAAATTACCTTCGTATTCTCAAACCGGGAGTCCCGTGGCTGCGGGGACAGTACCTACGAGTTATATTGGTCCCGTGGGAGGTGTTGGTGCCACCCACGGGGCCGTTCGGGGGCTGTTTCGAGTTTTCACCCTCTAACGCCATGTTTTTAAGCCTAAGTCTAAAAATATGCAAATTATCGTTGTATTCTCAAACCGGGTAGTCCCGCGACTGCGGGGTCAGTTCCTACGAGTTACATTGGTCCCCTGAGAGGTGTTGGTGCCACCCACGGGGTCGTTCGGGGGCTGTTTCGAGTTTTCACCCTCTAACGCCATGTTTTTAAGCCTAAGTCTTGAAATATGCAAATTACCGTATTACTCTCAAACCGGGAGACCCGCGGCTGCGAGGTCAGTTCCTACGAGTTACGTTGGTCCCGTGGCAGGTGTTGGTGCCACCCACGGGGCCGTTCGGGGGCTATTTCGAGTTTTCACCCTCTAACGCCATGTTTTGCTTAAGTGTAGAAATACGCAAATTACGGTCCTATTCTCAAACCGGGCGACCCGCGGCTGCGAGGTCAGTTCCTACGAGTTACGTTGTTCTCGTGGGAGGTGTTGGTGCCACCCACGGGGCTGTTCGGCGGCTGTTTCTAGTTTTCACCATCTAACGTCATGTTTTTAAGCCTAAGCCTAGAAATAAGCAAATTACCGTTCGGCGGCTGTTTCGAGTTTTCACCCTCTAACGTCATGTTTTTAAGCCTAAGTCTAGAAATAAGCAAATTACCGTCGTACTCTCAAACCGGGAGACCCGCGGCTGCGGGGTCGGTTCCAACGAGTTACGTTGGTCCCGTGGGAGGTGTTGGTGCCACCCACGGGGCCGTTCGGGGGCTGTTTCGAGTTTGCACCCTCTAACGCCATGTTTTTAAGCCCAAGTCTTGAAATATGCAAAGTACCGTATTACTCTCAAACTGGGAGACCCGCGGCTTCCAGATCAGTTCCTACGAGTTACGTTGGTCCCGTGGGAGGTGTTGGTGCAACCCACGGGGCCGTGCGGGGGCTGTTTCGAGTTTTCACCCTCTAACGCCATGTTTTGCTTAAGTGTAGAAATACGCAAATTATCGTCGTATTCTCAAACCGGGAGACCCGCGGCTGCGAGGTCAGTTCCTACGAGTTACGTTGGTCCCGTGGGAGGTGTTGGTGCCACCCACGGGGCCGTTCGGTGGCTGTTTGGAGTGTTCACCCTCTAACGTCATGTTTTTAAGCCTAAGTCAAGAAATAAGCAAATTCCTGTCGTACTCTCAAATCGGGAGACCCGCGGCTGCGGGGTCGGTTCCTAGGAGTTACGTTGGTCCCGTGGGAGGTGTTGGTGCCACCCACGGGGCCGTTCGGGGGCTGTTTCGAGTTCTCACCCTCTAACGCCATGTTTTTAAGCCTAAGTCTAGAAATATGGAAATTATCGTTGTATTCTCAAACCGGGAGTCCCGCGACTGCGGGGTCAGTTCCTACGAGTTACATTGGTCCCGTGGGAGGTGTTGGTGCCGCCCACGGGGTCGTTCGGGGGCTGTTTCGAGTTCTCCCCCTCTAACGCCAAGTTTTGCCTAAGTCTAGATATATGCAAATTACCTTCGTATTCTCAAACCGGGAGTCCCGTGGCTGCGGGGACAGTACCTACGAGTTATATTGGTCCCGTGGGAGGTGTTGGTGCCACCCACGGGGCCGTTCGGGGGCTGTTTCGAGTTTTCACCCTCTAACGCCATGTTTTTAAGCCTAAGTCTAAAAATATGCAAATTATCGTTGTATTCTCAAACCGGGTAGTCCCGCGACTGCGGGGTCAGTTCCTACGAGTTACATTGGTCCCGTGAGAGGTGTTGTTGCCACCCACTGGGTCGTTCGGGGGCTGTTTCGAGTTTTCACCCTCTAACGCCATGTTTTTAAGCCTAAGTCTTGAAATATGCAAATTACCGTATTACTCTCAAACCGGGAGACCCGCGGCTGCGAGGTCAGTTCCTACGAGTTACGTTGGTCCCGTGGGAGGTGTTGGTGCCACCCACGGGGCCGTTCGGGGGCTATTTCGAGTTTTCACCCTCTAACGCCATGTTTTGCTTAAGTGTAGAAATACGCAAATTACGGTCCTATTCTCAAACCGGGAGACCCGCGGCTGCGAGGTCAGTTCCTACGAGTTACGTTGGTCCCGTGGGAGGTGTTGGTGCCACCCACGGAGCCGTTCGTGGGCTGTTTCGAGTTTTCACCCTTTAACGCCTTATTTTGCTTAAGTGTAGAAATACGCAAATTACGGTCGTATTATCAAACCGGGAGACCCGCGGCTGCGAGGTCAGTTCCTACGAGTTACGTTGGTCCCGTGGGAGGTGTTGGTGCCACCCACGGGGCCGTTCGGGGGCTGTTTCGAGTTTTCACCCTCTAACGTCATGTTTTAAAGCCTAAGTCTAGAAATAAGCAAATTATCGTCGTACTCTCAAACCGGGAGACCCGCGGCTGCGGTGTCGGTTCCCATGAGTTACGTTGGTCCCGTGGGAGGTGTTGGTGCCACCCACGGGGCCGTTCGGGGGCTGTTTCGAGTTCTCACCCTCTAACGCCATGTTTTTAAGCCTAAGTCTAGAAATATGGAAATTATCGTTGTATTCTCAAACCGGGAGTCCCGCGACTGCGGGGTCAGTTCCTACGAGTTACATTGGTCCCGTGGGAGGTGTTGGTGCCACCCACGGGGTTGTTCGGGGGCTGTTTCGAGTTCTCACCCTCTAACACCAAGTTTTGCCTAAGTCTAGAAATATGCAAATTACCTTCGTATTCTCAAACCGGGAGTCCCGTGGCTGCGGGGACAGTACCTACGAGTTATATTGGTCCCGTGGGAGGTGTTGGTGCCACCCACGGGGCCGTTCGGGGGCTGTTTCGAGTTTTCACCCTCTAACGCCATGTTTTTAAGCCTAAGTCTAAAAATATGCAAATTATCGTTGTATTCTCAAACCGGGTAGTCCCGCGACTGCGGGGTCAGTTCCTACGAGTTACATTGGTCCCCTGAGAGGTGTTGGTGCCACCCACGGGGTCGTTCGGGGGCTGTTTCGAGTTTTCACCCTCTAACGCCATGTTTTTAAGCCTAAGTCTTGAAATATGCAAATTACCGTATTACTCTCAAACCGGGAGACCCGCGGCTGCGAGGTCAGTTCCTACGAGTTACGTTGGTCCCGTGGCAGGTGTTGGTGCCACCCACGGGGCCGTTCGGGGGCTATTTCGAGTTTTCACCCTCTAACGCCATGTTTTACTTAAGTGTAGAAATACGCAAATTACGGTCCTATTCTCAAACCGGGAGACCCGCGGCTGCGAGGTCAGTTCCTACGAGTTACGTTGTTCTCGTGGGAGGTGTTGGTGCCACCCACGGGGCCGTTCGGTGGCTGTTTCTAGTTTTCACCATCTAACGTCATGTTTTTAAGCCTAAGCCTAGAAATAAGCAAATTACCGTTCGGCGGCTGTTTCGAGTTTTCACCCTCTAACGTCATGTTTTTAAGCCTAAGTCTAGAAATAAGCAAATTACCGTCGTACTCTCAAACCGGGAGACCCGCGGCTGCGGGGTCGGTTCCAACGAGTTACGTTGGTCCCGTGGGAGGTGTTGGTGCCACCCACGGGGCCGTTCGGGGGCTGTTTCGAGTTTGCACCCTCTAACGCCATGTTTTTAAGCCCAAGTCTTGAAATATGCAAAGTACCGTATTACTCTCAAACTGGGAGACCCGCGGCTTCCAGATCAGTTCCTACGAGTTACGTTGGTCCCGTGGGAGGTGTTGGTGCAACCCACGGGGCCGTGCGGGGGCTGTTTCGAGTTTTCACCCTCTAACGCCATGTTTTGCTTAAGTGTAGAAATACGCAAATTATCGTCGTATTCTCAAACCGGGAGACCCGCGGCTGCGAGGTCAGTTCCTACGAGTTACGTTGGTCCCGTGGGAGGTGTTGGTGCCACCCACGGGGCCGTTCGGTGGCTGTTTGGAGTGTTCACCCTCTAACGTCATGTTTTTAAGCCTAAGTCTAGAAATAAGCAAATTCCTGTCGTACTCTCAAATCGGGAGACCCGCGGCTGCGGGGTCGGTTCCTAGGAGTTACGTTGGTCCCGTGGGAGGTGTTGGTGCCACCCACGGGGCCGTTCGGGGGCTGTTTCGAGTTCTCACCCTCTAACGCCATGTTTTTAAGCCTAAGTCTAGAAATATGGAAATTATCGTTGTATTCTCAAACCGGGAGTCCCGCGACTGCGGGGTCAGTTCCTACGAGTTACATTGGTCCCGTGGGAGGTGTTGGTGCCGCCCACGGGGTCGTTCGGGGGCTGTTTCGAGTTCTCACCCTCTAACGCCAAGTTTTGCCTAAGTCTAGAAATATGCAAATTACCTTCGTATTCTCAAACCGGGAGTCCCGTGGCTGCGGGGACAGTACCTACGAGTTATATTGGTCCCGTGGGAGGTGTTGGTGCCACCCACGGGGCCGTTCGGGGGCTGTTTCGAGTTTTCACCCTCTAACGCCATGTTTTTAAGCCTAAGTCTAAAAATATGCAAATTATCGTTGTATTCTCAAACCGGGTAGTCCCGCGACTGCGGGGTCAGTTCCTACGAGTTACATTGGTCCCGTGAGAGGTGTTGGTGCCACCCACTGGGTCGTTCGGGGGCTGTTTCGAGTTTTCACCCTCTAACGCCATGTTTTTAAGCCTAAGTCTTGAAATATGCAAATTACCGTATTACTCTCAAACCGGGAGACCCGCGGCTGCGAGGTCAGTTCCTACGAGTTACGTTGGTCCCGTGGGAGGTGTTGGTGCCACCCACGGGGCCGTTCGGGGGCTATTTCGAGTTTTCACCCTCTAACGCCATGTTTTGCTTAAGTGTAGAAATACGCAAATTACGGTCCTATTCTCAAACCGGGAGACCCGCGGCTGCGAGGTCAGTTCCTACGAGTTACGTTGGTCTCGTGGGAGGTGTTGGTGCCACCCACGGGGCCGTTCGGCGGCTGTTTCTAGTTTTCACCCTCTAACGTCATGTTTTTAAGCCTAAGTCTAGAAATAAGCAAATTACCGTTCGGCGGCTGTTTCGAGTTTTCACCCTCTAACGTCATGTTTTTAAGCCTAAGTCTAGAAATAAGCAAATTACTGTCGTACTCTCAAACCGGGAGACCCGCGGCTGCGGGGTCGGTTCCAACGAGTTACGTTGGTCCCGTGGGAGGTGTTGGTGCCACCCACGGGGCCGTTCGGGGGCTGTTTCGAGTTTGCACCCTCTAACGCCATGTTTTTAAGCCCAAGTCTTGAAATATGCAAAGTACCGTATTACTCTCAAACCGGGAGACCCGCGGCTTCCAGATCAGTTCCTACGAGTTACGTTGGTCCCGTGGGAGGTGTTGGTGCCGCCCACGGGGCCGTGCGGGGGCTGTTTCGAGTTTTCACCCTCTAACGCCATGTTTTGCTTAAGTGTAGAAATACGCAAATTATCGTCGTATTCTCAAACCGGGAGACCCGCGGCTTCGAGGTCAGTTCCTACGAGTTACGTTGGTCCCGTGGGAGGTGTTGGTGCCACCCACGGGGCCGTTCGGGGGCTGTTTGGAGTTTTCACCCTCTAACGTCATGTTTTTAAGCCTAAGTCTAGAAATAGGAAAATTCCTGTCGTACTCTCAAATCGGGAGACCCGCGGCTGCGGGGACGGTTCCTACGAGTTACGTTGGTCCCGTGGGAGGTGTTGGTGCCACCCACGGGACCGTTCGGGGGCTGTTTCGAGTTTTCACCCTCTAACGCCATGTTTTTAAGCCCAAGTCTTGAAATATGCAAATTACCTTATTACTCTCAAACCGGGAGACCCGCGGCTGCGTGGTCAGTTCATACGAGTTACGTTGGTCCCGTGGGAGGTGTTGGTGCCACCCACGGAGCCGTTCGGGGGCTGTTTTGAGTTTTCACCCTTTAACGCCTTGTTTTGCTTAATTGTAGAAATACGCAAATTACGGTCGTATTATCAAACCGGGAGACCCGCGGCTGCGAGGTCAGTTCCTACGAGTTACGTTGGTCCCGTGGGAGGTGTTGGTGCCACCCACGGGGCCGTTCGGGGGCTGTTTCGAGTTTTCACCCTCTAACGTCATGTTTTTAAGCCTAAATCTAGAAATAAGCAAATTACCGTCGTACTCTCAAACCGGGAGACCCGCGGCTGCGGGGACGGTTCCTACGAGTTACGTTGGTCCCGTGGGAGGTGTTGGTGCCACCCACGGGGCCGTTCGGGGGCTGTTTCGAGTTTTCACACTCTAACGCCATGTTTTTAAGCGTAAGTCTTGAAATATGCAAATTACCGTAATACTCTCAAACCGGGAGACCCGCGGCTGCGAGGTCAGTTCCTACGAGTTACGTTGGTTCCGTGGGAGGAGTATTGGTGCCACCCACGGGGCCGTTCGGGTGCTGTTTCGAGTTTCACCCTCTAATGCCATGTTTTGCTTAAGTGTAGAAATACGCAAATTACCGTCGTATTCTCAAACTGGGAGACCCACGGCTGCGAGGTCAGTACTACGAGTTACGTTGGTCCCGTGGGAGGTGTTGGTGCCACCCACGGGGCCGTTCGGGGGCTGTTTCGAGTTTTCACCCTCTAACGCCATGTTTTTAAGCCCAAGTCTTAAAATATGCAAATTACCGTATTACTCTCAAACCGGGAGACCCGCGGCTGCGAGGTCAGTTCCTACGAGTTACGTTGGTCCCGTGGGAGGTGTTGGTGCCACCCACGGGGCCGTTCGGGGGCTGTTTCGAGTTGTCACCCTCTAACGCCATGTTTTGCTTAAGTGTAGAAATACGCAAATTACCGTCGTATTCTCAAACCGGGAGACCCGCGGCTGCGAGGTCAGTTCCTACGAGTTACGTTGGTCCCGTGGGAGGTGTTGGTGCCACCCACGGGACCGTTCGGGGGCTGTTTCGAGTTTTCACCCTCTAACGTCATGTTTTTAAGCCTAAGTCTAGAAATAAGCAAATTACCGTCGTACTCTCAAACTGGGAGACCCGCGGCTGCGAGGTCGGTTCCTACGAGTTACGTTGGTCCCGTGGGAGGTGTTGGTGCCACCCACGGGGCCGTTCGGGGGCTGTTTCGAGTTCTCACCCTCTAACGCCATGTTTTTAAGCCTAAGTCTAGAAATACGCAAATTATCGTTGTATTCTCAAACCGGGAGTCCCGCGACTGCGGGGTCAGTTCCTACGAGTTACATTGGTCCCGTGGGAGCTGTTGGTGCCACCCACGGGGCCGTTCGGGGGCTGTTTCGAGTTTTCACCCTCTAACGCCATGTTTTTAAGCCGAAGTCTAGAAATATGCAAATTATCGTTGTATTCTCAAACCGGGAGTCCCGCGACTGCGGGGTCAGTTCCTACGAGTTACATTGGTCCCGTGGGAGGTGTTGGTGCCACCCACGGGGTCGTTCGGGGGCTGTTTTGAGTTTTCACCCTCTAACGCCATGTTTTTAAGCCTAAGTCTTGAAATATGCAAATTACCGTATTACTCTCAAACCGGGAGACCCGCGGTTGCGAGGTCAGTTCCTACGAGTTACGTTGGTCCCGTGGGAGGTGTTGGTGCCACCCATGGGGCCGTTCGGCTGTTGTTTCGAGTTTTCACCCTCTAACGTCATGTTTTTAAGCCTAAGTCTAGAAATAAGCAAATTACCGTCGTACTCTCAAACCGGGAGACCCGCGGCTGCGGGGTCGGTTCCAACGAGTTACGTTGGTCCCGTGGGAGGTGTTGGTGCCACCGACGGGGCCGTTCGGGGGCTGTTTCGAGTTTTTACCCTCTAACGCCATGTTTTTAAACCCAAGTCTTGAAATATGCAAAGTACCGTATTACTCTCAAACCGGGCGACCCGCGGCTTCTAGATCAGTTCCTACGAGTTACGTTGGTCCCGTGGGAGGTGTTGGGGCCACCCACGGGGCCGTGCGGGGGCTGTTTCGAGTTTTCACCCTCTAACGCCATGTTTTGCTTAAGTGTAGAAATACGCAAATTATCGTCGTATTCTCAAACCGGGATACCTGCGGCTGCGAGGTCAGTTCCTACGAGTTACGTTGATCCCATGGGAGGTGTTGGTGCCACCCACGGGGCCGATCGGGGGCTGTTTCAAGTTTTCACCCTCTAACGTCATGTTTTTAAGCCTAAGTCTAGAATAAGCAAATTCCTGTCGTACTCTCAAACCGGGAGACCCGCGGCTGCGGGGTCGGTTCCTACGAGTTACGTTGGTCCCGTGGGAGGTGTTGGTGCCACCCACGGGACCGTTCGGGGGCTGTTTCGAGTTTTCACCCTCTAACGCCATGTTTTTAAGCCCAAGTCTTGAAATATGCAAATTACCTTATTACTCTCAAACCGGGAGACCCGCGGCTGCGTGGTCAGTTCATACGAGTTACGTTGGTCCCGTGGGAGGTGTTGGTGCCACCCACGGAGCCGTTCGTGGGCTGTTTCGAGTTTTCACCCTTTAACGCCTTGTTTTGCTTAAGTGTAGAAATACGCAAATTACGGTCGTATTATCAAACCGGGAGACCCGCGGCTGCGAGGTCAGTTCCTACGAGTTACGTTGGTCCCGTGGGAGGTGTTGGTGCCACCCACGGGGCCGTTCGGGGGCTGTTTCGAGTTTTCACCCTCTAACGTCATGTTTTAAAGCCTAAGTCTATAAATAAGCAAATTACCGTCGTACTCTCAAACCGGGAGACCCGCGGCTGCGGTGTCGGTTCCTATGAGTTACGTTGGTCCCGTGGGAGGTGTTGGTGCCACCCACGGGGCCGTTCGGGGGCTGTTTCGAGTTCTCACCCTCTAACGCCATGTTTTTAAGCCTAAGTCTAGAAATATGGAAATTATCGTTGTATTCTCAAACCGGGAGTCCCGCGACTGCGGGGTCAGTTCCTACGAGTTACATTGGTCCCGTGGGAGGTGTTGGTGCCACCCACGGGGTCGTTCGGGGGCTGTTTCGAGTTCTCACCCTCTAACGCCAAGTTTTGCCTAAGTCTAGAAATATGCAAATTACCTTCGTATTCTCAAACCGGGAGTCCCGTGGCTGCGGGGACAGTACCTACGAGTTATATTGGTCCCGTGGGAGGTGTTGGTGCCACCCACGGGGCCGTTCGGGGGCTGTTTCGAGTTTTCACCCTCTAACGCCATGTTTTTAAGCCTAAGTCTAAAAATACGCAAATTATCGTTGTATTCTCAAACCGGGTAGTCCCGCGACTGCGGGGTCAGTTCCTACGAGTTACATTGGTCCCGTGAGAGGTGTTGGTGCCACCCACGGGGTCGTTCGGGGGCTGTTTCGAGTTTTCACCCTCTAACGCCATGTTTTTAAGCCTAAGTCTTGAAATATGCAAATTACCGTATCACTCTCAAACCGGGAGACCCGCGGCTGCGAGGTCAGTTCCTACGAGTTACGTTGGTCCCGTGGGAGGTGTTGGTGCCACCCACGGGGCCGTTCGGGGGCTATTTCGAGTTTTCACCC
The DNA here is from genome assembly GCA_949130495.1 of Sambucus nigra. Classification (NCBI taxonomy): domain Eukaryota; kingdom Viridiplantae; phylum Streptophyta; class Magnoliopsida; order Dipsacales; family Adoxaceae; genus Sambucus; species Sambucus nigra. Next base: position 367,615,400 of record OX422210.1, on the reverse strand, counting down.
TCTAACGCCATGTTTTGCTTAAGTGTAGAAATACGCAAATTACGGTCCTATTCTCAAACCGGGAGACCCGCGGCTGCGAGGTCAGTTCCTACGAGTTACGTTGGTCTCGTGGGAGGTGTTGGTGCCACCCACGGGGCCGTTCGGCGGCTGTTTCTAGTTTTCACCCTCTAACGTCATGTTTTTAAGCCTAAGTCTAGAAATAAGCAAATTACCGTTCGGCGGCTGTTTCGAGTTTTCACCCTCTAACGTCATGTTTTTAAGCCTAAGTCTAGAAATAAGCAAATTACCGTCGTACTCTCAAACCGGGAGACCCGCGGCTGCGGGGTCGGTTCCAACGATTACGTTGGTCCCGTGGGAGGTGTTGGTGCCACCCACGGGGCCGTTCGGGGGCTGTTTCGAGTTTGCACCCTCTAACGCCATGTTTTTAAGCCCAAGTCTTGAAATATGCAAAGTACCGTATTACTCTCAAACCGGGAGACCCGCGGCTTCCAGATCAGTTCCTACGAGTTACGTTGGTCCCGTGGGAGGTGTTGGTGCCACCCACGGGGCCGTGCGGGGGCTGTTTCGAGTTTTCACCCTCTAACGCCATGTTTTGCTTAAGTGTAGAAATACGCAAATTATCGTCTTATTCTCAAACCGGGAGACCCGCGGCTGTGAGGTCAGTTCCTACGAGTTACGTTGGTCCCGTGGGAGGTGTTGGTGCCACCCACGGGGCCGTTCGGGGGCTGTTTGGAGTTTTCACCCTCTAACGTCATGTTTTTAAGCCTAAGTCTAGAAATAAGCAAATTCCTGTCGTACTCTCAAATCGGGAGACCCGCGGCTGCGGGGTCGGTTCCTATGAGTTACGTTGGTCCCGTGGGAGGTGTTGGTGCCACCCACGGGACCGTTCGGGGGCTGTTTCGAGTTTTCACCCTCTAACGCCATGTTTTTAAGCCCAAGTCTTGAAATATGCAAATTACCTTATTACTCTCAAACCGGGAGACCCGCGGCTGCGTGGTCAGTTCATACGAGTTACGTTGGTCCCGTGGGAGGTGTTGGTGCCACCCACGGAGCCGTTCGGGGGCTGTTTTGAGTTTTCACCCTTTAACGCCTTGTTTTGCTTAATTGTAGAAATACGCAAATTACGGTCGTATTATCAAACCGGGAGACCCGCGGCTGCGAGGTCAGTTCCTACGAGTTACGTTGGTCCCGTGGGAGGTGTTGGTGCCACCCACGGGGCCGTTCGGGGGCTGTTTCGAGTTTTCACCCTCTAACGTCATGTTTTTAAGCCTAAGTCTAGAAATAAGCAAATTACCGTCGTACTCTCAAACCGGGAGACCCGCGGCTGCGGGGACGGTTCCTACGAGTTACGTTGGTCCCGTGGGAGGTGTTGGTGCCACCCACGGGGCCGTTCGGGGGCTGTTTCGAGTTTTCACACTCTAACGCCATGTTTTTAAGCGTAAGTCTTGAAATATGCAAATTACCGTATTACTCTCAAACCGGGAGACCCGCGGCTGCGAGGTCAGTTCCTACGAGTTACGTTGGTTCCGTGGGAGGTGTTGGTGCCACCCACGGGGCCGTTCGGGTGCTGTTTCGAGTTTCACCCTCTAATGCCATGTTTTGCTTAAGTGTAGAAATACGCAAATTACCGTCGTATTCTCAAACTGGGAGACCCACGGCTGCGAGGTCAGTACTACGAGTTACGTTGGTCCCGTGGGAGGTGTTGGTGCCACCCACGGGGCCGTTCGGGGGCTGTTTCGAGTTTTCACCCTCTAACGCCATGTTTTTAAGCCCAAGTCTTAAAATATGCAAATTACCGTATTACTCTCAAACCGGGAGACCCGCGGCTGCGAGGTCAGTTCCTATGAGTTACGTTGGTCCCGTGGAAGGTGTTGGTGCCACCCACGGGGCCGTTCGGGGGCTGTTTCGAGTTTTCACCCTCTAACGCCATGTTTTTAAGCCCAAGTCTTGAAATATGCAAATTACCGTCGTACTCTCAAACTGGGAGACCCGCGGTTGCGGTGTCGGTTCCTACGAGTTACGTTGGTCCCGTGGGAGGTGTTGGTGCCACCCACGGGGCCGTTCGGGGGCTGTTTCGAGTTCTCACCCTCTAACGCCATGTTTTTAAGCCTAAGTCTAGAAATATGCAAATTATCATTGTATTCTCAAACCGGGAGTCCCGCGACTGCGGGGTCAGTTCCTACGAGTTATATTGGTCCCGTGGGAGGTATTGGTGCGACCCACGGGGTCGTTCGGGGGCTGTTTCGAGTTCTCACCCTCTAATGCCAAGTTTTGCCTAAGTCTAGAAAGATGCAAATTACCTTCGTATTCTCAAACCGGGAGTCCCGCGGCTATGGGGACAGTACCTATGAGTGATATTGGTCCCGTGGGAGGTGTTGGTGCCACCCACGGGGCCGTTCAGGGGCTGTTTCGAGTTTTCATCCTCTAACATCATGTTTTTAAGCCTAAGTCTAGAAATAAACAAATTACCGTCGTACTCTCAAACCGGGAGACCCGCGGCTGCGGGGACGGTTCCTACGAGTTACGTTGGTCCCGTGGGAGGTGTTGGTGCCACCCACGGGGCCGTTCGGGGGCTGTTTCGAGTTTTCACCCTCTAACGTCATGTTTTTAAGCCTAAGTCTAGAAAAAAGCAAATTACCGTCGTACTCTCAAACCGGGAGACCCGCGGCTGTGGTGTCGGTTCCTACGAGTTACGTTGGTCCCGTGGGAGGTGTTGGTGCCACCCACGTGGCCGTTCGGGGGCTGTTTCGAGTTCTCACCCTCTAACGCCATGTTTTTAAGCCTAAGTCTAAAAATATGCAAATTATCGTTGTATTCTCAAACCGGGAGTCCCGCGACTGCGGGGTCAGTTCCTACGAGTTACATTGGTCCCGTGGGAGGTGTTGGGGCCACCCACGGGGTCGTTCGGGGGCTGTTTCGAGTTCTCACCCTCTAACGCCAAGTTTTGCCTAAGTCTAGAAATAAGAAAATTATCTTCGTATTCTCAAACCGGGAGTCCCGCGGCTGCGGGGGCAGTACCTACGAGTTATATTGGTCCCGTGGGAGGTGTTGGTGCCACCCACGGGGCCGTTCGAGGGCTGTTTCGAGTTTTCACCCCCTAACGCCATGTTTTTAAGCCTAAGTCTAGAAATATGCAAATTATCGTTGTATTCTCAAACCGGGAGTCCCGCGACTGCGGGGTCAGTCCCTACGAGTTACATTGGTCCCGTGGGAGGTGTTGGTGCCACCCACGGGGTCGTTCGGGGGCTGTTTCGAGTTTTCACCCACTAACGCCATGTTTTTAATCCTAAGTCTTGAAATATGCAAATTACTGTATTACTCTCAAACCGGGAGACCCGCGGCTGCGAGGTCAGTTCCTACGAGTTACGTTGGTCCCGTGGGAGGTGTTGGTGCCACCCACGGGGCCGTTCGGGGGCTATTTCGAGTTTTCACCCTCTAACGCCATGTTTTGCTTAAGTGTAGAAATACGCAAATTACCGTCGTATTCTCAAACCGGGAGACCCGCGGCTGCGAGGTCAGTTCCTACGAGTTACGTTGGTCTTGTGGGAGGTGTTGGTCCCACCCACGGGGCCGTTCGGCGGCTGTTTCGAGTTTTCACCCTCTAACGTCATGTTTTTAAGCCTAAGTCTAGAAATAAGCAAATTACCGTCGTACTCTCAAACCGGGAGACCCGCGGCTGCGGGGTCGGTTCCAACGAGTTACGTTGGTCCCATGGGAGGTGTTGGTGCCACCGACGGGGCCGTTCGGGGGCTGTTTCGAGTTTTCACCCTCTAACGCCATGTTTTTAAGCCCAAGTCTTGAAATATGCAAAGTACCGTATTACTCTCAAACCGGGAGACCCGCGGCTTCCAGATCAGTTCCTACGAGTTACGTTGGTCCCGTGGGAGGTGTTGGTGCCACCCACAGGGTCGTGCGGGGACTGTTTCGAGTTTTCACCCTCTAACGCCATGTTTTGCTTAAGTGTAGAAATACGCAAATTATCGTCGTATTCTCAAACCGGGAGACCTGCGGCTGCGAGGTCAGTTCCTACGAGCTACGTTGGTCCCGTGGGAGGTGTTGGTGCCACCCACGGGGCCGTTCGGGGGCTGTTTCGAGTTTTCACCCTCTAACGTCATGTTTTTAAGCCTAAGTATAGAAATAAGCAAATTCTTGTCCTACTCTCAAATCGGGAGACCCGCGGCTGCGGGGTCGTTTCCTACGAGTTACGTTGGTCCCGTGGGAGGTGTTGGTGCCACCCACGGGACCGTTCGGGGGCTGTTTTGAGTTTTGACCCTCTAACGCCATGTTTTTAAGCCCAAGTTTTGAAATATGCAAATTACCGTATTACTCTCAAACCGGGAGACCCGCGACTGCGAGGTCAGGTCCTACGAGTTACGTTGGTCCCGTGGGAGGTGTTGGTGCCACCCACGGGGCCGTTCGGGGGCTGTTTCGAGTTTTCACCCTCTAACGCCATGTTTTGCTTAAGTGTAGAAATACGCAAATTACCGTCTTATTCTCAAACCGGGAGACCCGCGGCTGCGAGGTCAGTTCCTACGAGTTACGTTGGTCCCGTGGGAGGTGTTGGTACCACCCACGGGGCCGTTCAGGGGTTGTTTCGAGTTTTCACCCTCTAACGCCTTGTTTTTAAGCCCAAGTTTTGAAATGTGCAAATTACTGTATTACTCTCAAACCGGGAGACCCGCGGCTGCGAGGTCAGTTCCTACGAGTTACGTTGGTCCCGTGGGAGGTGTTGGTGCCACCCACGGGGCCGTTCGGGGGCTGTTTCGAGTTTTCACCCTCTAACACCATGTTTTGCTTAAGTGTAGAAATACGCAAATTACCGTCGTATTCTCAAACCGGGAGACCCGCGGCTGCGAGGTCAGTTCCTACGAGTTACGTTGGTCCCGTGGGAGGTGTTGGTGCCACCCACGGGACCGTTCGGGGGCTGTTTCGAGTTTTCACCCTCTAACGTCATGTTTTTAAGCCTAAGTCTAGAAATAAGCAAATTACCGTCGTACTCTCAATCCGGGAGACCCGCGGCTGCGGTGTCGGTTCCTACCAGTTACGTTGGTCCCGTGGGAGGTGTTGGTGCCACCCACGGGACCGTTCGGGGGCTGTTTCGAGTTCTCACCCTCTAACGCCATGTTTTTAAGCCTAAGTCTAGAAATATGCAAATTATCATTGTATTCTCAAACCGGGAGTCCCGCGACTGCGGGGTCAGTTCCTACGAGTTATATTGGTCCCGTGGGAAGTATTGGTGCCACCCACAGAGTCGTTCGGGGGCTGTTTCGAGTTCTCACCCTCTAATGCCAAGTTTTGCCTAAGTCTAGAAATATGCAAATTACCTTCGTATTCTCAAACCGGGAGTCCCGCGGCTGCGGGGACAGTACCTACGAGTTATATTGGTCCCGTGGGAGGTGTTGGTGCCACCCACGGGGCCGTTCGGGGGCTGTTTCGAGTTTTCACCCTCTAACGTCATGTTTTTAAGCCTAAGTCTAGAAATAAGCAAATTCTTGTCCTACTCTCAAACCGGGAGACCCGCGGCTGCGGGGTCGGTTCCTACGAGTTACGTTTGTCCCGTGGGAGGTGTTGGTGCCACCCACGGGACCGTTCGGGGGCTGTTTCGAGTTTTCACCCTCTAACGCCATGTTTTTAAGCCCAAGTCTTGAAATATGCAAATTACCTTATTACTCTCAAACCGGGAGACCCACGGCTACGTGGTCATTTCATACAAGTTACGTTGGTCCAGTGGGAGGTGTTGGTGCCACCCACGGAGCCGTTCGGGGACTGTTTCGAATTTTCACCCTTTAACGCCTTGTTTTGCTTAAGTGTAGAAATACGCAAATTACGGTCGTATTATCAAACCGGGAGACCCGCGGCTGCGAGGTCAGTTCCTACGAGTTACGTTGGTCCCGTGGGAGGTGTTGGTGCCACCCACGGGGCCGTTCGGGGGCTGTTTCGAGTTTTCACCCTCTAACGTCATGTTTTTAAGCCTAAGTCTTGAAATAAGCAAATTACCGTCGTACTCTCAAACCGGGAGACCCGCGGCTGCGGGGACGGTTCCTACGAGTTACGTTGGTCCCGTGGGAGGTGTTGGTGCCACCCACGGGGCCGTTCGGGGGCTATTTCGAGTTTTCACACTCTAACGCCATGTTTTTAAGCCTAAGTCTTGAAATATGCAAATTACCGTATTACTCTCAAACCGGGAGACCCGGGGCTGCGAGGTCAGTTCCTACGAGTTACGTTGGTCCCGTGGGAGGTGTTGGTGCCACCCACGGGGCCGTTCGGGGGCTGTTTCGAGTTTCACCCTCTAACGCCATGTTTTGCTTAAGTGTAGAAATACGCAAATTACCGTCGTATTCTCAAACCGGGAGACCCGCGGCTGCGAGGTCAGTACTACGAGTTACGTTGGTCCCGTGGGAGGTGTTGGTGCCACCCACGGGGCCGTTCGGGGGCTGTTTCGAGTTTTCACCCTCTAATGTCATGTTTTTAAGCCTAAGTCTAGAAATAAGTAAATTACCATTGTACTCTCAAACCGGGAAACCCGCGGCTGCGGGGTCGGTTCCTACGAGTTACGTTGGTCCCCTGGGAGGTGTTGGTGCCACCCACGGGGCCGTTCGAGGGCTGTTTCGAGTTTTCACCCTCTAACGCCATGTTTTTAAGCCCAAGTTTTAAAATATGCAAATTACCGTATTACTCTCAAACCGGGAGACCCGCGGCTGCGAGGTCAGTTCCTACGAGTTACGTTGGTCCCGTGGGAGCTGTTGGTGCCACCCACGGGGCCGTTCGGGGGCTGTTTCGAGTTTTCACCCTCTAACGCCATGTTTTGCTTAAGTGTAGAAATACGCAAATTACCGTCATATTCTCAAACTGGGAGACCCGCGGCTGCGAGGTCAGTTCCTACGAGTTACGTTGGTCCCGTGGGAGGTGTTGGTGCCACCCACGGGACCGTTCGGGGGCTGTTTCGAGTTTTCACCCTCTAACTTCATGTTTTTAAGCCTAAGTCTAGAAATAAGCAAATTACCGTCGTACTCTAAAACCGGGAGACCCGCGGCTGCGGTGTCGGTTCCTACGAGTTACGTTGGTCCCGTGGGAGGTGTTGGTGTCACCCACAGGGCCGTTCGGGGGCTGTTTCGAGTTCTCACCCTCTAACGCCATGTTTTTAAGCCTAAGTCTAGAAATATGAAAATTATCATTGTATTCTCAAACCGGGAGTCCCGCGACTGCGGGGTCAGTTCCTACGAGTTATATTGGTCCCGTGGGAGGTATTGGTGCAACCCACGGGGTCGTTCGGGGGCTGTTTCGAGTTCTCACCCTCTAATGCCAAGTTTTGCCTAAGTCTAGAAATATGCAAATTACCTTCGTATTCTCAAACCGGGAGTCCCGCGGCTGCGGGGACAGTACCTACGAGTTATATTGGTCCCGTGGGAGGTGTTGGTGCCACCCACGGGGCCGTTCGGGGGCTGTTTCGAGTTTTCACCCTCTAACGTCATGTTTTTAAGCCTAAGTCTAGAAATAATCAAATTCCTATCCTACTCTCAAACCGGGAGACCCGCGGCTGCGGGGTCGGTTCCTACGAGTTACGTTGGTCCCGTGGGAGGTGTTGGTGCCACCCACGGGACCGTTCGGGGGCTGTTTCGAGTTTTCACCCTCTAACGCCATGTTTTTAAGCCCAAGTCTTGAAATATGCAAATTACCTTATTACTCTCAAACCGGGAGACCCGCGGCTGCGTGGTCAGTTCATACGAGTTACGTTGGTCCCGTGGGAGGTGTTGGTGCCACCCACGGAGCCGTTCGGGGGCTGTTTCGAGTTTCACCCTCTAACGCCATGTTTTGCTTAAGTGTAGAAATACGCAAAATACCGTCGTATTCTCAAACCGGGAGACCCGTGGCTACGAGGTCAGTACTACGAGTTACGTTGGTCCCGTGGGAGGTGTTGGTGCCACCCACGGGGCCGTTCGGGGGCTGTTTCGAGTTTTCACCCTCTAATGTCATGTTTTTAAGCCTAAGTCTAGAAATAAGCAAATTACCATCGTACTCTCAAACCGGGAAACCCGTGGCTGCGAGGTCAGTTCCTACGAGTTACGTTGGTCCCGTGGGAGGTGTTGGTGCCACCCACGGGGCCGTTCGGGGGCTGTTTCGAGTTTTCACCCTCTTACGTCATGTTTTTAAGCCTAAGTCTAGAAATAAGCAAATTCCTGTCGTACTCTCAAACTGGGTGACCCGCGGCTGCGGGGTCGGTTCCTACGAGTTACGTTAGTCCCGTGGGAGGTGTTGGTGCCACCCACGGGACCGTTCGGGGGCTGTTTCGAGTTTTCACCCTCTAACGCCATGTTTTTAAGCCCAAGTCTTGAAATATGCAAATTACCTTATTACTCTCAAACCGGGAGACCCGCGGCTGCGAGATCAGTTCCAGCAAGTTACGTTGGTCCCGTGGGAGGTGTTGGTGCCACCCACGGGGCCGTGCGGGGGCTGTTTCGAGTTTTCACCCTCTAACGCCATGTTTCGGTTAAGTGTAGAAATACGGAAATTATCGTCGTATTCTCAAATCGGGAGACCTGCGGCTGCGAGGTCAGTTTATACGAGTTACGTTGGTCCCGTGGGAGGTGTTGGTGCCACCCACGGAGCCGTTCGGGGGCTGTTTCGAGTTTTCAACCTTTAACGCCTTGTTTTGCTAAAGTGTAGAAATACGCAAATTACGGTCGTATTATCAAACCGGGAGACCCGCGGCGGCGAGGTCAGTTCCTACGAGTTACGTTGGTCCCGTGGGAGGTGTTGGTGCCACCAACGGGGCCGTTCAGGGGCTATTTCGAGTTTTCACCCTCTAACGTCATGTTTTTAAGCCTAAGTCTAGAAATAAGCAAATTACCGTCGTACTCTCAAACCGGGAGACCCGTGGCTGCTGGGACGGTTCCTACGAGTTACGTTGGTCCCGTGGGAGGTGTTGGTGCCACCCACGGGGCCGTTCGGGGGCTGTTTCGAGTTTTCACACTCTAACGCCATGTTTTTAAGCCTAAGTCTTGAAATATGCAAATTACCGTATTACTCTCAAACCGGGAGACCCGCGGCTGCGAGGTCAGTTCCTACGAGTTACGTTGGTCCCGTGGGAGGTGTTGGTGCCACCCACGGGGCCGTTCGGGGGCTGTTTCGAGTTTCACCCTCTAACGCCATGTTTTGCTTAAGTGTAGAAATACGCAAATTACCGTCGTATTCTCAAACCGGGAGACCCGCGGCTACGAGGTCAGTACTACGAGTTACGTTGGTCCCGTGGGAGGTGTTGGTGCCACCCACGGGGCCGTTCGGGGGCTGTTTCGAGTTTTCACCCTCTAATGTCATGTTTTTAAGCCTAAGTCAAGAAATAAGCAAATTACCGTCGTACTCTCAAACTGGGAGACCCGCGGCTGCGGGGTCGGTTCCTATGAGTTACGTTGGTCCCGTGGGAGGTGTTGGTGCCTCCCACGGGGCCGTTCGGGGCTGTTTCGAGTTTTCACCATCTAACGCCATGTTTTTAAGCCCAAGTCTTGAAATATGCAAATTACCATATTACTCTCAAATCGGGAGACCCGCGGCTGCGAGGTCAGTTCCTACGAGTTACGTTGGTCCCGTGGGAGGTGTTGGTGCCACCCACGGGGCCGTTCGGGGCCTGTTTCGAGTTTTCACCCTCTAACGCCATGTTTTGCTTAAGTGTAGAAATATGCAAATTACCGTCTTATTCTCAAACCGGGAGACCTGCGGCTGCGAGGTCAGTTCCTACGAGTTACGTTGGTCCCGTGGGAGGTGTTGGTGCCACCCACGGGACTGTTCGGGGGCTGTTTCGAGTTTTCACCCTCTAACTTCATGTTTTTAAGCCTAAGTCTAGAAATAAGCAAATTACCGTCGTACTCTCAAACCGGGAGACCCGCGGCTGCGGTGTCGGTTCCTACGAGTTACGTTGGTCCCGTGGGAGGTGTTGGTGCCACCCACAGGGCCGTTCGGGGGCTGTTTCGAGTTCTCACCCTCTAACGCCATGTTTTTAAGCCTAAGTCTAGAAATATGAAAATTATCGTTGTATTCTCAAACCGGGAGTCCCGTGACTGCGGGGTCAGTTCCTACGAGTTATATTGGTCCCGTGGGAGGTATTGGTGCAACCCACGGGGTCGTTCGGGGGCTGTTTCGAGTTCTCACCCTCTAATGCCAAGTTTTGCCTAAGTCTAGAAATATGCAAATTACCTTCGTATTCTCAAACCGGGAGTCCCGCGGCTGCGGGGACAGTACCTACGAGTTATATTGGTCCCGTGGGAGGTGTTGGTGCCACCCACGGGGCCGTTCGGGGGCTGTTTCGAGTTTTCACCCTCTAACGTCATGTTTTTAAGCCTAAGTCTAGAAATAAGCAAATTCCTGTCCTACTATCAAACCGGGAGACCCGCGGCTGCGGGGTCGGTTCCTACGAGTTACGTTGGTCCCGTGGGAGGTGTTGGTGCCACCCACGGGATCGTTCGGGGGCTGTTTCGAGTTTTCACCCTCTAACGCCATGTTTTTAAGCCCAAGTCTTGAAATATGCAAATTACCTTATTACTCTCAAACCGGGAGACCCGCGGCTGCGTGGTCAGTTCATACGAGTTACGTTGGTCCCGTGGGAGGTGTTGGTGCCACCCACGGAGCCGTTCGGGGGCTGTTTCGAGTTTTCACCCTTTAACGCCTTGATTTGCTTAAGTGTAGAAATACGCAAATTACGGTCGTATTATCAAACCGGGAGACCCGCGGCTGTGAGGTCAGTTCCTACGAGTTACGTTGGTCCCGTGGGAGGTGTTGGTGCCACCCACGGGGCCGTTCGGGGGCTGTTTCGAGTTTTCACCCTCTTACGTCATGTTTTTAAGCCTAAGTCTAGAAATAAGCAAATTCCTGTCGTACTCTCAAACCGGGAGACCCGCGGCTGCGGGGTCAGTTCCTACGAGTTACGTTGGTCCCGTGGGAGGTGTTGGTGCCACCCACGGCGCCGTTCGGGGGCTGTTTCGAGTTTTCACACTCTAACGCCATGTTTTTAAGCCTAAGTCTTGAAATATGCAAATTACCGTATTACTCTCAAACCGGGAGACCCGCGGCTGCGTGGTCAGTTCCTACGAGTTACATTGGTCCCGTGGGAGGTGTTGGTGCCACCCACGGGGCCGTTCGGGGGCTGTTTCGAGTTTCACCCTCTAACGCCATGTTTTGCTTAAGTGTAGAAATACGCAAAATACCGTCGTATTCTCAAACCGGGAGACCCGCGGTTACGAGGTCAGTACTACGAGTTACGTTGGTCCCGTGGGAGGTGTTGGTGCCACCCACGGGGCCGTTCGGGGGCTGTTTCGAGTTTTCACCCTCTAATGTCATGTTTTTAAGCCTAAGTCTAGAAATAAGCAAATTACCATCGTACTCTCAAACCGGGAAACCCGTGGCTGCGAGGTCAGTTCCTACGAGTTACGTTGGTCCCGTGGGAGGTGTTGGTGCCACCCACGGGGCCGTTCGAGGGCTGTTTCGAGTTTTCACCCTCTTACGTCATGTTTTTAAGCCTAAGTCTAGAAATAAGCAAATTCCTGTCGTACTCGCAAACTGGTAGACCCGCGGCTGCGGGGTCGGTTCCTACGAGTTACGTTAGTCCCATGGGAGGCGTTGGTGCCACCCACGGGACCGTTCGAGGGCTGTTTCGAGTTTTCACCCACTAACGCCATGTTTTTAAGCCCAAGTCTTGAAATATGCAAATTACCTTATTACTCTCAAACCGGGAGACCCGCGGCTGCGAGATCAGTTCCTACAAGTTACGTTGGTCCCGTGGGAGGTGTTGGTGCCACCCACGGGGCCGTGCGGGGGCTGTTTCGAGTTTTCACCCTCTAACGCCATGTTTCGGTTAAGTGTAGAAATACGGAAATTATCGTCGTATTCTCAAACCGGGAGACCTGTGGCTACGAGGTCAGTTCATACGAGTTACGTTGGTCCCGTGGGAGGTGTTGGTGCCACCCACGGAGCCGTTCGGGGGCTGTTTCGAGTTTTCACCCTTTAACGCCTTGTTTTGCTTAAGTGTAGAAATACGCAAATTACGGTCGTATTATCAAACCGGGAGACCCGCGGCGGCGAGGTCAGTTCCTACGAGTTACGTTGGTCCCGTGGGAGGTGTTGGTGCCACCCACGGGGCCGTTCGGGGGCTATTTCGAGTTTTCACCCTCTAACGTCATGTTTTTAAGCCTAAGTCTAGAAATAAGCAAATTACCGTCGTACTCTCAAACCGGGAGACCCGCGGCTGCTGGGACGGTTCCTACGAGTTACGTTGGTCCCGTGGGAGGTGTTGGTGCCACCCACGGGGCCGTTCGGGGGCTGTTTCTAGTTTTCACACTCTAACGCCATGTTTTTAAGCCTAAGTCTTGAAATATGCAAATTACCGTATTACTCTCAAACCGGGAGACCCGCGGCTGCGAGGTCAGTTCCTACGAGTTACGTTGGTCCCGTGGGAGGTGTTAGTGCCACCCACGGGGCCGTTCGGGGGCTGTTTCGAGTTTCACCTTCTAACGCCATGTTGTGCTTAAGTGTAGAAATACGCAAATTACCGTCGTATTCTCAAACCGGGAGACCCGCGGCTGCGAGGTCAGTACTACGAGTTACGTTGGTCCCGTGGGAGGTGTTGGTACCACCCACGGGGCCGTTCGGGGGCTGTTTCGAGTTTTCACCCTCTAATGTCATGTTTTTAAGCCTAAGTCAAGAAATAAGCAAATTACCGTCGTACTCTCAAACTGGGAGACCCGCGGCTGCGGGGTCAGTTCCTATGAGTTCCGTTGGTCCCGTGGGAGGTGTTGGTGCCACCCACGGGGCCGTTCGGGGGCTGTTTCGAGTTTTCACCATCTAACGCCATGTTTTTAAGCCCAAGTCTAGAAATATGCAAATTACCATATTACTCTCATATCGGGAGACCCGCGGCTGTGAGGTCAGTTCCTACGAGTTACGTTGGTCCCGTGGGAGGTGTTGGTGCCACCCACGGGGCCGTTCGGGGCCTGTTTCGAGTTTTCACCCTCTAACGCCATGTTTTGCTTAAGTGTAGAAATATGCAAATTACCGTCTTATTCTCAAACCGGGAGACCTGCGGCTGCGAGGTCAGTTCCTACGAGTTACGTTGGTCCCGTGGGAGGTGTTGGTGCCACCCACGGGACCGTTCGGGGGCTGTTTCGAGTTTTCACCCTCTAACGTCATGTTTTTAAGCCTAAGTCTAGAAATAAGCAAATTACCGTCGTACTCTCAAACCGGGAGACCCGCGGCTACGGTGTCGGTTCCTACGAGTTACGTTGGTCCCGTGGGAGGTGTTGGTGCCACCCACGGGGCCGTTCGGGGGCTGTTTCGAGTTCTCACCCTCTAACGCCATGTTTTTAAGCCTAAGTCTAGAAATATGCAAATTATCGTTGTATTCTCAAACCGGGAGTCCCGCGACTGCGGGGTCAGTTCCTACGAGTTACATTGGTCCCGTGGGAGGTGTTGGTGCCACCCACGGGGTCGTTCGGGGGCTGTTTCGAGTTCTCACCCTCTAACGCCAAGTTTTGCCTAAGTCTAGAAATATGCAAATTACCTTCGTATTCTCAAACCGGGAGTCCCGCGGCTGCGGGGACAGTACCTACGAGTTATATTGGTCCCGTGGGAGGTGTTGGTGCCACCCACGGGGCCGTTCGGGGCCTGTTTCGAGTTTTCACCCCCTAACGCCATGTTTTTAAGCCTAAGTCTAGAAATATGCAAATTATCGTTGTATTCTCAAACCGGGAGTCCCGCGACTGCGGGGTCAGTTCCTACGAGTTACATTGGTCCCGTGGGAGGTGTTGGTGCCACCCACGGGGTCGTTCGGGGGCTGTTTTGAGTTTTCACCCTCTAACGCCATGTTTTTAAGCCTAAGTCTTGAAATATGCAAATTACCGTATTACTCTCAAACCGGGAGACCCGCGGCTGCGAGGTCAGTTCCTACGAGTTACGTTGGTCCCGTGGGAGGTGTTGGTGCCACCCATGGGGCCGTTCGGGGGCTATTTCGAGTTTTCACCCTCTAACGCCATGTTTTGCTTAAGTGTAGAAATACGCAAATTACCATCGTATTCTCAAACCGGGAGACCCGCGGCTGCGAGTTCAGTTCCTACGAGTTACGTTGGTCTCGTGGGAGGTGTTGGTGCCACCCACGGGGCCGTTCGGCGGCTGTTTCGAGTTTTCACCCTCTAACGTCATGTTTTTAAGCCTAAGTCTAGAAATAAGCAAATTATCGTCGTACTCTCAAACCGGGAGACCCGCGACTGCGAGGTCAGTTCCTACGAGTTACGTTGGTCCCGTGGGACGTGTTGGTGCCACCCACGGGGCCGTTCGGGGGCTGTTTCGAGTTTTCACCCTCTAACGCCATGTTTTGCTTAAGTGTAGAAATACGCAAATTACCGTCGTATTCTCAAACCGGGAGACCCGCGGCTGCGAGGTCAGTTCCTACGAGTTACGTTGGTCTTGTGGGAGGTGTTGGTCCCACCCACGGGGCCGTTCGGCGGCTGTTTCGAGTTTTCACCCTCTAACGTCATGTTTTTAAGCCTAAGTCTAGAAATAAGCAAATTACCGTCGTACTCTCAAACCGGGAGACCCGCGGCTGCGGGGTCGGTTCCAACGAGTTACGTTGGTCCCATGGGAGGTGTTGGTGCCACCGACGGGGCCGTTCGGGGGCTGTTTCGAGTTTTCACCCTCTAACGCCATGTTTTTAAGCCCAAGTCTTGAAATATGCAAAGTACCGTATTACTCTCAAACCGGGAGACCCGCGGCTTCCAGATCAGTTCCTACGAGTTACGTTGGTCCCGTGGGAGGTGTTGGTGCCACCCACGGGGCCGTGCGGGGACTGTTTCGAGTTTTCACCCTCTAACGCCATGTTTTGCTTAAGTGTAGAAATACGCAAATTATCGTCGTATTCTCAAACCGGGAGACCTGCGGCTGCGAGGTCAGTTCCTACGAGCTACGTTGGTCCCGTGGGAGGTGTTGGTGCCACCCACGGGGCCGTTCGGGGGCTGTTTCGAGTTTTCACCCTCTAACGTCATGTTTTTAAGCCTAAGTATAGAAATAAGCAAATTCTTGTCCTACTCTCAAACCGGGAGACCCGCGGCTGCGGGGTCGGTTCCTACGAGTTACGTTGGTCCCGTGGGAGGTGTTGGTGCCACCCACGGGACCGTTCGGGGGCTGTTTTGAGTTTTAACCCTCTAACGCCATGTTTTTAAGCCCAAGTTTTGAAATATGCAAATTACCGTATTACTCTCAAACCGGGAGACCCGCGACTGCGAGGTCAGTTCCTACGAGTTACGTTGGTCCCGTGGGAGGTGTTGGTGCCACCCACGGGGCCGTTCGGGGGCTGTTTCGAGTTTTCACCCTCTAACGCCATGTTTTGCTTAAGTGTAGAAATACGCAAATTACCGTCTTATTCTCAAACCGGGAGACCCGCGGCTGCGAGGTCAGTTCCTACGAGTTACGTTGGTCCCGTGGGAGGTGTTGGTACCACCCACGGGGCCGTTCAGGGGTTGTTTCGAGTTTTCACCCTCTAACGCCATGTTTTTAAGCCCAAGTTTTGAAATGTGCAAATTACTGTATTACTCTCAAACCGGGAGACCCGCGGCTGCGAGGTCAGTTCCTACGAGTTACGTTGGTCCCGTGGGAGGTGTTGGTGCCACCCACGGGGCCGTTCGGGGGCTGTTTCGAGTTTTCACCCTCTAACACCATGTTTTGCTTAAGTGTAGAAATACGCAAATTACCGTCGTATTCTCAAACCGGGAGACCCGCGGCTGCGAGGTCAGTTCCTACGAGTTACGTTGGTCCCGTGGGAGGTGTTGGTGCCACCCACGGGACCGTTTGGGGGCTGTTTCGAGTTTTCACCCTCTAACGTCATGTTTTTAAGCCTAAGTCTAGAAATAAGCAAATTACCGTCGTACTCTCAAACCGGGAGACCCGCGGCTGCGGTGTCGGTTCCTACCAGTTACGTTGGTCCCGTGGGAGGTGTTGGTGCCACCCACGGGACCGTTCGGGGGCTGTTTCGAGTTCTCACCCTCTAACGCCATGTTTTTAAGCCTAAGTCTAGAAATATGCAAATTATCATTGTATTCTCAAACCGGGAGTCCCGCGACTGCGGGGTCAGTTCCTACGAGTTATATTGGTCCCGTGGGAAGTATTGGTGCCACCCACAGAGTCGTTCGGGGGCTGTTTCGAGTTCTCACCCTCTAATGCCAAGTTTTGCCTAAGTCTAGAAATATGCAAATTACCTTCGTATTCTCAAACCGGGAGTCCCGCGGCTGCGGGGACAGTACCTACGAGTTATATTGGTCCCGTGGGAGGTGTTGGTGCCACCCACGGGGCCGTTCGGGGGCTGTTTCGAGTTTTCACCCTCTAACGTCATGTTTTTAAGCCTAAGTCTAGAAATAAGAAAATTCTTGTCCTACTCTCAAACCGGGAGACCCGCGGCTGCGGGGTCGGTTCCTACGAGTTACGTTTGTCCCGTGGGAGGTGTTGGTGCCACCCACGGGACCGTTCGGGGGCTGTTTCGAGTTTTCACCCTCTAACGCCATGTTTTTAAGCCCAAGTCTTGAAATATGCAAATTACCTTATTACTCTCAAACCGGGAGACCCACGGCTACGTGGTCATTTCATACAAGTTACGTTGGTCCCGTGGGAGGTGTTGGTGCCACCCACGGAGCCGTTCGGGGACTGTTTCGAATTTTCATCCTTTAACGCCTTGTTTTGCTTAAGTGTAGAAATACGCAAATTACGGTCGTATTATCAAACCGGGAGACCCGCGGCTGCGAGGTCAGTTCCTACGAGTTACGTTGGTCCCGTGGGAGGTGTTGGTGCCACCCACGGGGCCGTTCGGGGGCTGTTTCGAGTTTTCACCCTCTAACGTCATGTTTTTAAGCCTAAGTCTTGAAATAAGCAAATTACCGTCGTACTCTCAAACCGGGAGACCCGCGGCTGCGGGGACGGTTCCTACGAGTTACGTTGGTCCCGTGGGAGGTGTTGGTGCCACCCACGGGGCCGTTCGGGGGCTATTTCGAGTTTTCACACTCTAACGCCATGTTTTTAAGCCTAAGTCTTGAAATATGCAAATTACCGTATTACTCTCAAACCGGGAGACCCGCGGCTGCGAGGTCAGTTCCTACGAGTTACGTTGGTCCCGTGGGAGGTGTTGGTGCCACCCACGGGGCCGTTCGGGGGCTGTTTCGAGTTTCACCCTCTAACGCCATGTTTTGCTTAAGTGTAGAAATACGCAAATTACCGTCGTATTCTCAAACCGGGAGACCCGCGGCTGCGAGGTCAGTACTACGAGTTACGTTGGTCCCGTGGGAGGTGTTGGTGCCACCCACGGGGCCGTTCGGGGGCTGTTTCGAGTTTTCACCCTCTAATGTCATGTTTTTAAGCCTAAGTCTAGAAATAAGTAAATTACCATTGTACTCTCAAACCGGGAAACCCGCGGCTGCGGGGTCGGTTCCTACGAGTTACGTTGGTCCCCTGGGAGGTGTTGGTGCCACCCACGGGGCCGTTCGAGGGCTGTTTCGAGTTTTCACCCTCTAACGCCATGTTTTTAAGCCCAAGTTTTAAAATATGCAAATTACCGTATTACTCTCAAACCGGGAGACCCGCGGCTGCGAGGTCAGTTCCTACGAGTTACGTTGGTCCTGTGGGAGCTGTTGGTGCCACCCACGGGGCCGTTCGGGGGCTGTTTCGAGTTTTCACCCTCTAACGCCATGTTTTGCTTAAGTGTAGAAATACGCAAATTACCGTCATATTCTCAAACCGGGAGACCCGCGGCTGCGAGGTCAGTTCCTACGAGTTACGTTGGTCCCGTGGGAGGTGTTGGTGCCACCCACGGGACCGTTCGGGGGCTGTTTCGAGTTTTCACCCTCTAACTTCATGTTTTTAAGCCTAAGTCTAGAAATAAGCAAATTACCGTCGTACTCTAAAACCGGGAGACCCGCGGCTGCGGTGTCGGTTCCTACGAGTTACGTTGGTCCCGTGGGAGGTGTTGGTGCCACCCACAGGGCCGTTCGGGGGCTGTTTCGAGTTCTCACCCTCTAACGCCATGTTTTTAAGCCTAAGTCTAGAAATATGAAAATTATCATTGTATTCTCAAACCGGGAGTCCCGCGACTGCGGGGTCAGTTCCTACGAGTTATATTGGTCCCGTGGGAGGTATTGGTGCAACCCACGGGGTCGTTCGGGGGCTGTTTCGAGTTCTCACCCTCTAATGCCAAGTTTTGCCTAAGTCTAGAAATATGCAAATTACCTTCGTATTCTCAAACCGGGAGTCCCGCGGCTGCGGGGACAGTACCTACGAGTTATATTGGTCCCGTGGGAGGTGTTGGTGCCACCCACGGGGCCGTTCGGGGGCTGTTTCGAGTTTTCACCCTCTAACGTCATGTTTTTAAGCCTAAGTCTAGAAATAATCAAATTCCTGTCCTACTCTCAAACCGGGAGACCCGCGGCTGCGGGGTCGGTTCCTACGAGTTACGTTGGTCCCGTGGGAGGTGTTGGTGCCACCCACGGGACCGTTCGGGGGCTGTTTCGAGTTTTCACCCTCTAACGCCATGTTTTTAAGCCCAAGTCTTGAAATATGCAAATTACCTTATTACTCTCAAACCGGGAGACCCGCGGCTGCGTGGTCAGTTCATACGAGTTACGTTGGTCCCGTGGGAGGTGTTGGTGCCACCCACGGAGCCGTTCGGGGGCTGTTTCGAGTATTCACCCTCTAACGCCATGTTTTGCTCAAGTGTAGAAATACGCAAAATACCGTCGTATTCTCAAACCGGGAGACCCGTGGCTACGAGGTCAGTACTACGAGTTACGTTGGTCCCGTGGGAGGTGTTGGTGCCACCCACGGGGCCGTTCGGGGGCTGTTTCGAGTTTTCACCCTCTAATGTCATGTTTTTAAGCCTAAGTCTAGAAATAAGCAAATTACCATCGTACTCTCAAACCGGGAAACCCGTGGCTGCGAGGTCAGTTCCTACGAGTTACGTTGGTCCCGTGGGAGGTGTTGGTGCCACCCACGGGGCCGTTCGGGGGCTGTTTCGAGTTTTCACCCTCTTACGTCATGTTTTTAAGCCTAAGTCTAGAAATAAGCAAATTCCTGTCGTACTCTCAAACTGGGTGACCCGCGGCTGCGGGGTCGGTTCCTACGAGTTACGTTAGTCCCGTGGGAGGTGTTGGTGCCACCCACGGGACCGTTCGGGGGCTGTTTCGAGTTTTCACCCTCTAACGCCATGTTTTTAAGCCCAAGTCTTGAAATATGCAAATTACCTTATTACTCTCAAACCGGGAGACCCGCGGCTGCGAGATCAGTTCCAGCAAGTTACGTTGGTCCCGTGGGAGGTGTTGGTGCCACCCACGGGGCCGTGCGGGGGCTGTTTCGAGTTTTCACCCTCTAACGCCATGTTTCGGTTAAGTGTAGAAATACGGAAATTTTCGTCGTATTCTCAAATCGGGAGACCTGCGGCTGCGAGGTCAGTTTATACGAGTTATGTTGGTCCCGTGGGAGGTGTTGGTGCCACCCACGGAGCCGTTCGGGGGCTGTTTCGAGTTTTCAACCTTTAACGCCTTGTTTTGCTAAAGTGTAGAAATACGCAAATTACGGTCGTATTATCAAACCGGGAGACCCGCGGCGGCGAGGTCAGTTCCTACGAGTTACGTTGGTCCCGTGGGAGGTGTTGGTGCCACCAACGGGGCCGTTCGGGGGCTATTTCGAGTTTTCACCCTCTAACGTCATGTTTTTAAGCCTAAGTCTAGAAATAAGCAAATTACCGTCGTACTCTCAAACCGGGAGACCCGTGGCTGCTGGGACGGTTCCTACGAGTTACGTTGGTCCCGTGGGAGGTGTTGGTGCCACCCACGGGGCCGTTCGGGGGCTGTTTCGAGTTTTCACACTCTAACGCCATGTGTTTAAGCCTAAGTCTTGAAATATGCAAATTACCGTATTACTCTCAAACCGGGAGACCCGCGGCTGCGAGGTCAGTTCCTACGAGTTACGTTGGTCCCGTGGGAGGTGTTGGTGCCACCCACGGGGCCGTTCGGGGGCTGTTTCGAGTTTCACCCTCTAACGCCATGTTTTGCTTAAGTGTAGAAATACGCAAATTACCGTCGTATTCTCAAACCGGGAGACCCGCGGCTGCGAGGTCAGTACTACGAGTTATGTTGGTCCCGTGGGAGGTGTTGGTGCCACCCACGGGGCCGTTCGGGGGCTGTTTCGAGTTTTCACCCTCTAATGTCATGTTTTTAAGCCTAAGTCAAGAAATAAGCAAATTACCGTCGTACTCTCAAACTGGGAGACCCGCGGCTGCGGGGTCGGTTCCTATGAGTTACGTTGGTCCCGTGGGAGGTGTTGGTGCCTCCCACGGGGCCGTTCGGGGGCTGTTTCGAGTTTTCACCATCTAACGCCATGTTTTTAAGCCCAAGTCTTGAAATATGCAAATTACCATATTACTCTCAAATCGGGAGACCCGCGGCTGCGAGGTCAGTTCCTACGAGTTACGTTGGTCCCGTGGGAGGTGTTGGTGCCACCCACGGGGCCGTTCGGGGCCTGTTTCGAGTTTTCACCCTCTAACGCCATGTTTTGCTTAAGTGTAGAAATATGCAAATTACCGTCTTATTCTCAAACCGGGAGACCTGCGGCTGCGAGGTCAGTTCCTACGAGTTACGTTGGTCCCGTGGGAGGTGTTGGTGCCACCCACGGGACTGTTCGGGGGCTGTTTCGAGTTTTCACCCTCTAACTTCATGTTTTTAAGCCTAAGTCTAGAAATAAGCAAATTACCGTCGTACTCTCAAACCGGGAGACCCGCGGCTGCGGTGTCGGTTCCTACGAGTTACGTTGGTCCCGTGGGAGGTGTTGGTGCCACCCACAGGGCCGTTCGGGGGCTGTTTCGAGTTCTCACCCTCTAACACAATGTTTTTAAGCCTAAGTCTAGAAATATGAAAATTATCGTTGTATTCTCAAACCGGGAGTCCCGTGACTGCGGGGTCAGTTCCTACGAGTTATATTGGTCCCGTGGGAGGTATTGGTGCAACCCACGGGGTCGTTCGGGGGCTGTTTCGAGTTCTCACCCTCTAATGCCAAGTTTTGCCTAAGTCTAGAAATATGCAAATTACCTTCGTATTCTCAAACCGGGAGTCCCGCGGCTGCGGGGACAGTACCTACGAGTTATATTGGTCCCGTGGGAGGTGTTGGTGCCACCCACGGGGCCGTTCGGGGGCTGTTTCGAGTTTTCACCCTCTAACGTCATGTTTTTAAGCCTAAGTCTAAAAATAAGCAAATTTCTGTCCTACTATCAAACCGGGAGACCCGCGGCTGCGGGGTCGGTTCCTACGAGTTACGTTGGTCCCGTGGGAGGTGTTGGTGCCACCCACGGGATCGTTCGGGGGCTGTTTCGAGTTTTCACCCTCTAACGCCATGTTTTTAAGCCCAAGTCTTGAAATATGCAAATTACCTTATTACTCTCAAACCGGGAGACCCGCGGCTGCGTGGTCAGTTCATACGAGTTACGTTGGTCCCGTGGGAGGTGTTGGTGCCACCCACGGAGCCGTTCGGGGGCTGTTTCGAGTTTTCACCCTTTAACGCCTTGATTTGCTTAAGTGTAGAAATACGCAAATTACGGTCGTATTATCAAACCGGGAGACCCGCGGCTGTGAGGTCAGTTCCTACGAGTTACGTTGGTCCCGTGGGAGGTGTTGGTGCCACCCACGGGGCCGTTCGGGGGCTGTTTCGAGTTTTCACCCTCTTACGTCATGTTTTTAAGCCTAAGTCTAGAAATAAGCAAATTCCTGTCGTACTCTCAAACCGGGAGACCCGCGGCTGCGGGGTCAGTTCCTACGAGTTACGTTGGTCCCGTGGGAGGTGTTGGTGCCACCCACGGCGCCGTTCGGGGGCTGTTTCGAGTTTTCACACTCTAACGCCATGTTTTTAAGCCTAAGTCTTGAAATATGCAAATTACCGTATTACTCTCAAACCGGGAGACCCGCGGCTGCGAGGTCAGTTCCTACGAGTTACGTTGGTCCCGTGGGAGGTGTTGGTGCCACCCACGGGGCCGTTCGGGGGCTGTTTCGAGTTTCACCCTCTAACGCCATGTTTTGCTTAAGTGTAGAAATACGCAAAATACCGTCGTATTCTCAAACCGGGAGACCCGCGGCTACGAGGTCAGTACTACGAGTTACGTTGGTCCCGTGGGAGGTGTTGGTGCCACCCACGGGGCCGTTCGGGGGCTGTTTCGAGTTTTCACCCTCTAATGTCATGTTTTTAAGCCTAAGTCTATAAATAAGCAAATTACCATCGTACTCTCAAACCGGGAAACCCGTGGCTGCGAGGTCAGTTCCTACGAGTTACGTTGGTCCCGTGGGAGGTGTTGGTGCCACCCACGGGGCCGTTCGGGGGCTGTTTCGAGTTTTCACCCTCTTACGTCATGTTTTTAAGCCTAAGTCTAGAAATAAGCAAATTCCTGTCGTACTCGCAAACTGGGAGACCCGCGGCTGCGGGGTCGGTTCCTACGAGTTACGTTAGTCCCATGGGAGGCGTTGGTGCCACCCACGGGACCGTTCGAGGGCTGTTTCGAGTTTTCACCCACTAACGCCATGTTTTTAAGCCCAAGTCTTGAAATATGCAAATTACCTTATTACTCTCAAACCGGGAGACCCGCGGCTGCGAGATCAGTTCCTACAAGTTACGTTGGTCCCGTGGGAGGTGTTGGTGCCACCCACGGGGCCGTGCGGGGGCTGTTTCGAGTTTTCACCCTCTAACGCCATGTTTCGGTTAAGTGTAGAAATACGGAAATTATCGTCGTATTCTCAAACCGGGAGACCTGTGGCTACGAGGTCAGTTCATACGAGTTACGTTGGTCCCGTGGGAGGTGTTGGTGCCACCCACGGAGCCGTTCAGGGGCTGTTTTGAGTTTTCACCCATTAACGCCTTGTTTTGCTTAAGTGTAGAAATACGCAAATTACGGTCGTATTATCAAACCGGGAGACCCGCGGCGGCGAGGTCAGTTCCTACGAGTTACGTTGGTCCCGTGGGAGGTGTTGGTGCCACCCACGGGGCCGTTCGGGGGCTATTTCGAGTTTTCACCCTCTAACGTCATGTTTTTAAGCCTAAGTCTAGAAATAACCAAATTACCGTCGTACTCTCAAACCGGGAGACCCGCGGCTGCTGGGACGGTTCCTACGAGTTACGTTGGTCCCGTGGGAGGTGTTGGTGCCACCCACGGGGCCGTTCGGGGGCTGTTTCTAGTTTTCACACTCTAACGCCATGTTTTTAAGCCTAAGTCTTGAAATATGCAAATTACCGTATTACTCTCAAACCGGGAGACCCGCGGCTGCGAGGTCAGTTCCTACGAGTTACGTTGGTCCCGTGGGAGGTGTTAGTGCCACCCACGGGGCCGTTCGGGGGCTGTTTCGAGTTTCACCTTCTAACGCCATGTTGTGCTTAAGTGTAGAAATACGCAAATTACAGTCGTATTCTCAAACCGGGAGACCCGCGGCTGCGAGGTCAGTACTACGAGTTACGTTGGTCCCGTGGGAGGTGTTGGTACCACCCACGGGGCCGTTCGGGGGCTGTTTCGAGTTTTCACCCTCTAATGTCATGTTTTTAAGCCTAAGTCAAGAAATAAGCAAATTACCGTCGTACTCTCAAACTGGGAGACCCGCGGCTGCGGGGTCAGTTCCTATGAGTTCCGTTGGTCCCGTGGGAGGTGTTGGGGCCACCCACGGGGCCGTTCGGGGGCTGTTTCGAGTTTTCACCATCTAACGCCATGTTTTTAAGTCCAAGTCTTGAAATATGCAAATTACCATATTACTCTCATATCGGGAGACCCGCGGCTGTGAGGTCAGTTCCTACGAGTTACGTTGGTCCCGTGGGAGGTGTTGGTGCCACCCACGGGGCCGTTCGGGGCCTGTTTCGAGTTTTCACCCTCTAACGCCATGTTTTGCTTAAGTGTAGAAATATGCAAATTACCGTCTTATTCTCAAACCGGGAGACCTGCGGCTGCGAGGTCAGTTCCTACGAGTTACGTTGGTCCCGTGGGAGGTGTTGGTGCCACCCACGGGACCGTTCGGGGGCTGTTTCGAGTTTTCACCCTCTAACGTCATGTTTTTAAGCCTAAGTCTAGAAATAAGCAAATTACCGTCGTACTCTCAAACCGGGAGACCCGCAGCTACGGTGTCGGTTCCTACGAGTTACGTTGGTCCCGTGGGAGGTGTTGGTGCCACCCACGGGGCCGTTCGGGGGCTGTTTCGAGTTCTCACCCTCTAACGCCATGTTTTTAAGCCTAAGTCTAGAAATATGCAAATTATCGTTGTATTCTCAAACCGGGAGTCCCGCGACTGCGGGGTCAGTTCCAACGAGTTACATTGGTCCCGTGGGAGGTGTTGGTGCCACCCACGGGGTCGTTCGGGGGCTGTTTCGAGTTCTCACCCTCTAACGCCAAGTTTTGCCTAAGTCTAGAAATATGCAAATTACCTTCGTATTCTCAAACCGGGAGTCCCACGGCTGCGGGGACAGTACCTACGAGTTATATTGGTCCCGTGGGAGGTGTTGGTGCCACCCACGGGGCCGTTCGGGGCCTGTTTCGAGTTTTCACCCCCTAACGCCATGTTTTTAAGCCTAAGTCTAGAAATATGCAAATTATCGTTGTATTCTCAAACCGGGAGTCCCGCGACTGCGGGGTCAGTTCCTACGAGTTACATTGGTCCCGTGGGAGGTGTTGGTGCCACCCACGGGGTCGTTCGGGGGCTGTTTTGAGTTTTCACCCTCTAACGCCATGTTTTTAAGCCTAAGTCTTGAAATATGCAAATTACCGTATTACTCTCAAACCGGGAGACCCGCGGCTGCGAGGTCAGTTCCTACGAGTTACGTTGGTCCCGTGGGAGGTGTTGGTGCCACCCATGGGGCCGTTCGGGGGCTATTTCGAGTTTTCACCCTCTAACGCCATGTTTTGCTTAAGTGTAGAAATACGCAAATTACCATCGTATTCTCAAACCGGGAGACCCGCGGCTGCGAGTTCAGTTCCTACGAGTTACGTTGGTCTCGTGGGAGGTGTTGGTGCCACCCACGGGGCCGTTCGGCGGCTGTTTCGAGTTTTCACCCTCTAACGTCATGTTTTTAAGCCTAAGTCTAGAAATAAGCAAATTACCGTCGTACTCTCAAACCGGGAGACCCGCGACTGCGAGGTCAGTTCCTACGAGTTACGTTGGTCCCGTGGGACGTGTTGGTGCCACCCACGGGGCCGTTCGGGGGCTGTTTCGAGTTTTCACCCTCTAACGCCATGTTTTGCTTAAGTGTAGAAATACGCAAATTACCGTCTTATTCTCAAACCGGGAGACCCGCGGCTGCGAGGTCAGTTCCTACGAGTTACGTTGGTCCCGTGGGAGGTGTTGGTGCCACCCACGGGACCGTTCGGGGGTTGTTTCGAGTTTTCACCCTCTAATGTCTTATTTTTAAGCCTAAGTCTAGAAATAAGCAAATTACCATCGTACTCTCAAACCGGGAAACCCGCGGCTGCGGGGTCGGTTCCTACGAGTTACGTTGGTCCCGTGGGAGGTGTTGGTGCCACCCACGGGGCCGTTCGGGGGCTGTTTCGAGTTTTCACCCTCTAACGCCATGTTTTTAAGCCCAAGTCTTGAAATATGCAAATTACCGTATAACTCTCAAATCGGGAGACCCGCGGCTGCGAGGTCAGTTCCTACGAGTTACGTTGGTCCCGTGGGAGGTGTTGGTGCCACCCACGGGGCCGTTCGGGGGCTGTTTCGAGTTTTCACCCTCTAACGCCATGTTTTGCTTAAGTGTAGAAATATGCAAATTACCGTCGTATTCTCAAACCGGGAGACCCGCGGCTGCGAGGTCAGTTCCTACGAGTTACGTTGGTCCCGTGGCAGGTGTTGGTGCCACCCACGGGACCGTTTGGGGGCTGTTTCGAGTTTTCACCCTCTAACGTCATGTTTTTAAGCCTAAGTCTAGAAATAAGCAAATTGCCGTCGTACTCTCAAACCGGGAGACCCGCGGCTGCGGTGTCGGTTCCTACGAGTTACGTTGGTCCCGTGGGAGGTGTTGGTGCCACCCACGGGGCCGTTCGGGGGCTGTTTCGAGTTTTCACCCTCTAACGCCATGTTTTTAAGCCTAAGTCTAGAAATAAGCAAATTACCATCGTACTCTCCAACCGGGAAACCCGCGGCTGCGGGGTCGGTTCCTACGAGTTACATTGGTCCCGTGGGAGGTGGTGGTGCCACCCACGGGGCCGTTAGAGGGCTGTTTCGAGTTTTCACTCCCTAACTCCATGTTTTTAAGCCTAAGTCTAGAAATATGCAAATTATCGTCGTACTCTCAAACCGGGAGACCCGCGGCTGCGGGGTCAGTTCCTACGAGTTACATTGGTCCCGTGGGAGGTGTTGGTGCCACCCACGGGGACGTTCGGGGGCTGTTTCGAGTTCTCACCCTCTAACGCCTTGTTTTTAAGCCTAAGTCTATAAATATGCAAATTACAATCGTATTCTCAAACCGGGAGTCCCGCGGCTGCGGGGTCAGTTCCTAAGAGTTACATTGGTCCCGTGGGAGGTGTTGGTACCACCCACGGGGACGTTCAGGAGTTGTTTCGAGTTTTCACCCTCTAACGCCATGTTTTTAAACCTAAGTTATGATATATGCAAAATTATCCTCTGATTCTCAAATCGGGAGTCCCCTGATTGTGTGGCCTATTCGTACGAGTTACATTGGTTCCGTGCAAGGTGTTGATGCCTCTAACGGGACCGTTTGGTGGATGTTTCGGGTTTCTCCCCTCTAACGCCATGCTTTTAAGCTTAAGTCTACACATTTTCAAATTATCGTCGTATTCCCAAACCGGGAGTCTAAAATATTTTCAACATATTATCTAATAATTATCCCGTACTCCTTCTAATTATCCCATACTCCTTCTAACATACTATCCAACAACAAGCAACAACCAATAATTATCCAACAGCCAAACCAAACAAAACCAATAATTATCCCGTACTCCTTCTATCATCTAAAAGATTTAATAGATAATGCATATCAATTATATAACTACTTTTGTTAAAGTAAAGCATAGCAGATCTAACCTGCAACAATAGCAATAGGGAATGTTCTTCTCCTTGATCCGAAACAACACATTGTCAATGTAGAACTGTGCTGGAGCATACATGGGAATGTTTTTTACTGGCCGTCTAGCATGCATAACTCAATATTTTTTAGAAATATAAATTGGAGCAATAGCACACGGATATTAAAATGAGTCCCAACAAAATATACAATATATTCCCCAGAAGCATAGGTAGCTTTATTAAAAAAAATCTAACGGAATCCAAAAAAGCCATTCCAGTAAAACTACAATTTTGGTTGAATTAGGAACATAGTCATTCCGCAAAGTTCAAATTAGACTCACAACACTAAATCGAATAATTAGAAGAATAATTATATAAAGACATGACATTTCGCGGACAAATTTGAATATGCTTAGAGAGAGTACCTAAGGTCCTTTTCGCAGATGGTCTTGCATTTAAACCTGCATTTCCATTGGGATTTTGAAAACAAAAGCATTAAATAAGTAACATCCTTGGAAGAAGAAAAAAACACGAAAGAAAATTATACAAACACCGACTCGTCCTCTAGAACTGGCACCAATCTGAGGATACTTCAATATAGTCCAATCAAATACATAGTCAAATTGATAACCTACAAAGTGGGACAAAATCAGAT
Organism: Sambucus nigra; assembly: GCA_949130495.1. Lineage (NCBI taxonomy): Eukaryota > Viridiplantae > Streptophyta > Magnoliopsida > Dipsacales > Adoxaceae > Sambucus > Sambucus nigra. The sequence continues at coordinate 367,587,701 of OX422210.1, read as the reverse complement.
ATAAAAGATGAGAATATATAACTACCGAAAGCCTAAATACTCATATAGTACATAAAAAATAAAAATAAAACTCGTTTACTTGCTTTAAAAAACTTATAGTTATACTTTCACGAATAAATAAGTCTCGAACAATACCCGATTAAACCCAAGTCATATCAGCAAAGCGAGAGTGGCTAGTCAGTCTCCCACTTTAATAAATCTAAACCGAGCAAATACGCATTTGATATTGCAGGACATGAATTAAAAAAAGGCAGAACATTGGATATATGCGTATATATGCCCACTTTCAAAATGAATTAGTGAAATTTGACTCTACAAAAATACAGAACATCACTCATCTTTGCGAATAGGCACAATGCTTCAATGATAAGAAATATGTAAGTGAGCAATTTTGAAAACCTTCAAACTTTGAGGTATTTACTCAAACACTTGGGCACTAATTGCAGGACATTATAACAAAATAATAATAAAAAGTTTGTTTAACTTCAATACATTACAAATTTTGATTTTAGACTTTAATCCAGATTAATACGTTTATTAGATTTTAGTCATATTAAATTGATTGATTTGGAATAATGTCTAGAATAAAAAATTAGTAATATATTTAAGTAAAAAAATGAATAATAATAATAATAACGCAAAGCATGAAAATTGTAGCTCTATAAACTTCTTAACAAACTATAGACTACTACGAAGCTCAAACTCACCAATCCTAACAGTTTAGCATTCAACAGCACAGTGTTGAAATTAAATAATCGAACACGGACAGTGTTGAAAGCCAATGAATTTGAAAGTAACATAAAATTGAATTTGATAACAACACGAACACGCACATGTACATAAACATACCTGGAGATTTGATTTGGAAAGTCTGCAATTTCGAATGGTAGGATCGGGAGCGAAGAATCCATGGGGAAACAAGAAGGCGCAGACATGATCCATGGGGAGCGAAGAATCCATTTATATTTGAAAATGGGTATATTCAAAAAATCAAAAAGATAATGTATACACCATTAAAACCTATGCAAATTAAACAAAACTAATGCGATTCATAATTTAAACAAAACTAATGAGTCTTCACAATTCTATTGCCCTGTTTGGTTCGAGCCGAAATATTTTCAACCATGGCCATGTTACAAATGGATCGAGTAAAATATTTTCATCCGATTAAAAGGTAATCTAATTCCATGGCCCTTTTTGGTTCGAACCAAAATACTTTCATGCCCTGTTTGTTGAAGTTAAGAGAGAGCGAGGAAATAGTCATTCAAAATCATTGATCTTAAAATCAATACACACCCAAATATTCATAGATCTGAAAATTTGATTATTGAAACTCAAACAAAGAAGGAAACGATCTTACATGTTTGCTGGAGTCGAATGAAAATGAGAGACGAACAGGAAAATGAGAGACGAACAGGAATCAGAGAAATCTGTAATCATCTCCGGCGAGTAACCAAACCCCATCACCTGAATCTATGTCCAAACCCGAAATCAAACCAGAAATTGGACACTCCCAAGATCAGACCTACCGCCAGCGCCTCCCTGACCAAATCGGCGCTGCCAGCCAACCTCCAACCTCCCGACGCGACTCCCTACCGGAAAGGCCGTTATCGCCCACCGCCTGCGACCACTCCAACCTCCAACCTCCAACCTTCAACCCCCTGCGACCACTCCAACCTCCGTCCAACCTTTATCGCCCACCGCCTCTCACCCGGAAAGGCCGATTCCAAACCCCCCGACGCGACTCCCTACCGGAACCACTTTCGGTAGATCAGAGTTTTTTTTTTAAGCAATGCGTCCCTAGGGATTTGAGAGTGAGTGCCATTTTCACGATGTTGGTTGTGTATTTTTCACAGTTTGGGGAACAAGATGAGCGGGGAAATTGAGAATTTGAGACGAGCTATATTGTTTTAGGTTTAACACTAGTCACGGCTTAGAGCCGTGACCCACCCACCGCGACCCATTAATGAAGCTAAGTGGGAGGTATACCGCCTATTGGTCACGGTCTATAGCCGTGACCCATAACAAGAAATGGTCACGACCCATAGCCGTGACCCTCAATCTGTGATGCGCGACCTTTTTTTATCAACCCTAGTGCTTGAATGAGGGATGGTCACGGCCCATAGCCGTGACCCACACCCAGAAATGGTCACGGCCCTAAGCCGTGACCCTCAATGTGTGTACTCTCTTCTTCGTCATGCCATGGGTCACGGACTTGGGTCGTGACCCATCCGCGACCAAGCTTGGAGGGAATTTTGGCGCGAGTTTGGCGCCAAGATGGTCACGACCTGGTCACGGCCCAAGTCCGCGACCACCGTGGTCACGGATTTGGGCCGTGACCACTTCGAGGGCATCGATAATTTAGTGTGATAATAAATATGGTCACGCCAAATATTGAGTGGGTCACGGCCCAAGTCCGCGACCAGCTGGTCGCGGACTTGGGCCGTGACTCACTGGGCGTGACCATTCGCAGGATTTGGTGTAGTGAGAGTTTAAAATGTCTGGTCACAGTAGTAATGCTCCCCAGGTAGGAGATATCCAAGACCACCTGCTCCTCGCAAGATTAGATCTGAAGTTCGGCGTTCAGATCATAGGGCTCTCTTGGAAAGGCCAGCCTTAGAAGAAAGCCAAGGACCAATGAGGTCTACATAGATATCCAGGCTGATTGATGCATACGAAGCCAGGCTCCACGAGCAGAGGGAGTCTTCTCGCAAACACGAGGCTTAGAATGCTCATCTCAAAAGAAGATTAGAGAGAATGGAGAGGGAACTCCATCGTGGAACCAAGAGTCACCTGTACCACACTCCTAGCCCTCAAGCGAGTAGATCTCGCAACCGAGGAAGGATCCCTAGGTGAAAATCCCAAAGAGCTGAAGGACACGAGTCAGAGGACAACCTGCTCGAGCAACTGCGACTAGCTCGCAATCACAGGAGCCCAGATCATAGAAACGTGAACATACGAGGTCTGGTCCGAAGAGAGATGGACTAGTAACCTGCGTATCACGGTACCAGATCAACCCGAGAACTCGTCAGGCGAGCTCTCAAAACTCAGATGAAATCACATTTCTCGAGGGAAATAGAAGAGGAGGAAGCCCCCAAGAAGTTTGCTATTCTAAAGTTCAAAATTTATGATGGTAAGACTGATCCCATCGATCACGTCAGGCAGTACCGGCAGGCCATGACCCTCTGGAACCATCGAGACGAGCTAATGTGCCGAATTTTTCCCTCGAGCTTGCATGACGTGAAACAAAAATGGTTCGAAAGGCTCCCCCACCGATCCATCAGGAGTTTCAAGTCCCTGGCCGAGCTCTTTACAGCTCGATTCATTACTAGTAGCTCCCATCCCAAAAGGATGGATGCTTTGCAAACAATGAAAAAGATGCCTCAAGAGACCCTCCGAGACTACGCGAAGAGGTACTGGGAGTTATTCAACGAGGTCGAGGACTGCTCGGTGCAAGTGGCTGTAGCCTCCTTCAAAATTGGGCTACCCAGTTCTTCTCTTCTATACCAGTCCCTAACAAAGAAAGAGGCCATGACCATTGATGAACTAATAGCCCGCATCGAGAAATACGCCAAGGTGGAGGATGTGACCCGCCACAGCACGGGGGAAAGCGGTCGAACTACGCTCGCTGCCAAGGGCAGTGACAAGACTGAGAACCAGAAGAAAGGAGGAAAGAATGGGGGTAAGAATGGCTCCAAGAACGCAGGTAGTAACGATATGGCAAAAGCATTTCAGGCGGTCAATACCGTTTCCAGAGAACCAATTTACAAAATTCTCACAAAAATCAAAGACGAGCCATTCATCAAGTGGCCCAGGAAAATGGGAGGATATCCCTCGAAGAGAAACAACGCGCTGAGGTATGCTTTTCACAAAGAGGGAGGACACAAGACTGAGCATTGCAAAGCTCTTAAGTCCCACCTCCAAGAGTTGGCCCAGTCTGGGCACCTGAACGAATTCGTGGAGAAAAAGGCAGAGAAAGTTGCTGCCCATAAAGAGGCCAGGCCTGACAACGTGCTCGAAGACGATGCCGGCCATGAATTCGCAGTAATTCATGGGGCATCCGACGCGAAACAGATTCAGGGAAATTCAGCTCGTATGGAGGTGAAAAAGCTTACAGTAGTGATGTAGGCTTTTCAGATCGATCCAGCAAAGACACAGTCAGGAAAGCATCGGCGAGCAGATGACACCAACTATAATAAGCATATCCTATTTACTGATGAAGACCTGGTGGGAGTGAGAACCCCACACCATGACGCCTTAATCATCACTCTCAAAATAGCAAACTATGACGTCGACAAGCTGCTCGTCGACCAAGGAAGCTCGTCCGAGGTAATGTACCTCGACATGTTCAGAAAATTGAAATTAAGCATCTCCAACCTAAAAGAAGCTACTGTCCCTTTGGTTGGTTTCGTTGGAAAGGTAACTATGCCCTTGGAAAAAATCGTGCTGCCAGTAAGGATAGGAAATGTTTCTAAAATGATCGAGTTTCTGGTAGTCGACATTGACTCGCCATACCAGGCTATCCTTGACAGAGGGTGGCTGCACCCAATGAAGGCATTCTCCTTGACCTACCATCAGAAGCTCAAGTATGTGACCGAGCGAGGAGTAATGGAAATCCATGGCGATCAAGCGATGGCAAGAAGGTGCTTCATAGCAGCTATCTGCCCAAGACCATAGAAGAAGGCCGACAAGCCAAGCGAGAAAGTTGAAGAGCAAGAAGGTATAATACCTTCGAGAAAGCAATTAAAGTACGAGAGACCCGGAATTGAGGAGACCAGACTCCTTACCTCCGAACAGGTCGTCGAGAACCTGGAGGAAGTCACAGCTAATGATAGCAAGGATAGCAGGATATTCTTGATCGGAGCTTCTCTTACAGATCAGGAAAAGAAGGAGTTGACGATTCTGCTGAGGACCAATGTAGACGTCTTCGCATGGGAGCCATACGAGTTGCCAGGAATTGATCCTAGTATGGTCTGTCATCAGCTGCACGTCGATCCCACCTTCAAACCAGTTGCGCAGAAGGCATGGTGAACTGCGCCCAAGAAGGCAAAAGCCGTGGAAAGAGAAGTTGAAAAATTGTTGGACGCAGGATCTATATGGGAGGTCCAATTCCCCAAATAGTTATCCAACCCAGTAGTAGTTCCGAAGAACAACGGGAAGTGGAGAGTTTGCATCGACTTCACTAACCTCAATAGGGCATGCCCTAAGGACAGCTTCCCTCTTCCGAAAATAGATCAACTAGTGGACGCCACTGCAGCTCACGAGAGAATGAGTTTCCTAGACGCGTACTCGGGGTATCATCAGATCCCCTTGCACGCTCCAGACCAGGAAAAGACAGCCTTTATCACAACGGTTGGATTATACTATTATAAAGTCATGCCCTTTGGGCTAAAAAATACAGGGGCAACATACCAGCGACTGGTCACCAAGATGTTCAAAGATCAAATGGGAGACACCATGGAGGTCTACATTGACGATATGCTCGTCAAGAGCAGGAAAAAAGAAGACCACCTCTTAGACCTATCAAGAACCTTCGAAATCCTCAGGAAGTACCGAATGAAACTTAACGCGAGCAAGTGTTCCTTCAGTGTCCAGTCAAGAAAATTTCTTGGGTACTTGATTAGTAAGAGAGGCATAGAGGCTAACCCAGACCAGATCGATGCAATAAACAGGGTACGACCTCCTCGTACCATCCGCGATGTAAAAAAAATCACGGGCATGCTCGCTGCCCTAAACCATTTTATTTCCAAATCCTCTGAAAAGTGTAAACCGTTCTTCCAGCTCTTGAAAGGAAACAAAACGGTAGAATGGAACCCAGACTGCTCACGGGCATTGGATGAGATCAAAGCTTACCTCAGCTCCCCACCATTGCTCGTCATACCATAGGAAGAAGATTCCTTATACTTATACCTCTCAGTTTCCAACCACACTGTCAGTTCTGCATTGGTGTGCGAAGTTGCAGGAATCCAGCGCCCTATTTATTACACGAGCAAGACCTTAATAGACGCCGAGCAGCGGTACCTACCACTAAAGAAGCTCGCTTTTTCACTAGTAGTGGATTCAAGAAAACTGAAACACTATTTTGAAGCCCACACTATCATCGTCCTTACATCGAACCCCCTTAAAACAGTCCTAAGGAAAGAGGATTTGTCGGGCAGACTGTCTAAATGGTCAGTCGAGCTTGGACGATTTGATATCCAATTTCAACTAAGGAACGCAATCAAGGGGAAGGTCCTTGTCGATTTCATAGCCGAATTCATAGGCGAGTAGCCTTACAACCAGTCTCAACCAGCAGAGCAAAGTAGGAACCACACGACGGAGGGAACCTGGAAATTGTTCATTGATGGAGCCTCCAACTCAAAGGGGGCAGGATTAGGCATTGTCCTCATTACTCTAAAGGATACAATCCTCGAACAAGGAATCAGGCTTGGATTTACAGCCTCCAACAATGAAGCAAAATACGAAGCATTAATAGCCGGCCTCCAGAAGGCGCACACTTTGGGAGCAAAGCATTTACAGGTGTTCAGCGATTCTCAGTTAGTCTCCAATCAGATAAGTGGAGACTACAATGCAAAAGATGAAAGAATGGCAGCTTACCTCGCCTTAGTAAAAAAACTAATGGCTAGCTTCGAAGAGATCAATGTCCAGAAATGTCCCAAAGGACAAAATAGACATGCTGACGCCTTAGCAGCCCTAAGTTCATCCATCAATTTCGACCTAAAAAGAACAATCCCCATCGATTTCCTCACTCATCCGAGCATTAACCGTAGCAGCAAGCCGCCAGGCGTGGAGCAGATGCTCCAAGTAGGATCAGCTCCTAGCTGGATGGACCCTTTAAGGAACTATTTGAAGGATGTCATGCTCCCAGGTGACAAGAAGACCACCCACCAGATAAGAGTCAAAGCTACTCACTTTTACTTATCTCCAGAGGGAAACCTATATAAGAGATCCTTTTTTGGTCCCTACCTTCAATGCGTTGGAATGTCGAGCAAATTCTATATGAGCTTCACGAAGGAATCAATGGAAGCCATATCGGAGGAAGGTCTCTAGCTTTTCGAGCAATGAAGGAAGGCTATTGGTGGCCATATATGCAAAGGGACTCTGCGATGTATGTTCGCAAGTGCCTGAAATGCCAACTTCATGCTCCCACGGTCCACAACTTGCTAGCGACCTAAAATCACTATCCAGCCCATGGCCATTCGCCCAATGGGGAATGGACATCGTAGGAACACTTCCTACTGCCACCGGCAATCATAAATATCTGTTGGTCGCAACTGACTACTTCACCAAATGGATCGAGGCGGAACCCCTAGAGAATATCCAAGATGCAGATATGATAAGGTTCATATGGAGGAATATAATCACCCTTTTTGGCATCCCCAGAACCATCATCACTGATAATGGAACGCAGTTCAAGATCGGATTCTTTCAAAGTTTTTATGACGAGCATGGAATCAGACACCATTTTAGCTCGGTGGCCTATCCTCAGAGCAATGGCCAAGCCGAGGCTTCCAACAAAACACTGATCGACGGATTAAAGAAATAATTAGAGCGAGCCAAAGGCACATGGGTAAATGAATTACCACATATTCGATGGGCCTATCAAACCACTCCAAGACGAGCAATGGGGGAAATGCCATTTTCGCTGACATATGGAATGGAAGCAGTCATCCCATTAGAAGCAGGCTTACCAACAATGAGGTCCAGACTTATCGACCAAGGCCATAATGATGCAGCATTGCTCGCTGAGCTCGACCTAGCCGACGAGCACCGAGAGCTAGCCATAGTAAAACTAGCGACCTATCAGCAACAGCTCGCAAGGCATTATAACAAAAGGGTCAACCCAAGGGCATTCCAAGTTGGGGACTATGTCCTAAGGAAAGTTCTGGGCAGCGCAGTAAAACCATCAGATGGCAAGCTAGGGCAAAACTGGGAAGGACCATTCAAGATAACTAGAGACGACCTACAAGGAGCCTATCACTTGGAAACGATGGAAGGCAGAGAGATACCCCGAGTGTGGAATGCAGCCAACCTTAAGAAATTCTATTTTTAGATTCTTCTTTTGATATTTGATTGTGAAACTGGAAGTTCATTTTCTTATCATTAATGGAAAATTATTTGGTAGTTGCATTCTACGAAGTATCAGTTAACTAATTTGAATTTACGAGGTGTCAATGTATAAACTTTATAACCCACACACACTTTCCAAGTAATAGGCACACTGATCATTACACCATAGCAGGGAAATGACCCTCCTCACGATTTTCATCTTTAAAATATGAAAGACCTCATAAGCATTGCCCTTGGCAATATATGAAGCCCTACAGGAGATCCTTAGGCACTATGACCAAGTCAGAATTGGTCCCCAAACAATGTTTGGTTGAATAAAAACCTGATCGGATAGAGCATCCAACACCAGGTGTGTCCTCGCCAATTGCCACACTTAGGCCTAAGGGAGTGTGATGACACAACCTAAAAGGTAAAGTGAGGCAGAATGGTATCTCGTTGGCATACTGGACTGGAAGGACACCTACTTGATAATACAAACATACAAATCTATTCATCCAAGATAGGCTCAAGATTTTTGAATAAAAAATGTGGAAAATATAAGACACTTGTTTAGTCAGAAAATTTTCCCAAATTATAAATTTTATATTAATTCATCACATTTACAACAAATACAGTACATGTTTAGTCGGCGAGCTCGCCCAAAACATCGAGATTACATCACTTCAATACAAAATATACAGAGTTACTACTGGAAAAATCTTAGTGAGGGTGAGGCCTCTGAGCAAGATAATCATCCACTTGAGCTCTTCGATCATCGTCGGGAAGGGGAACTAACTCTTCCTCAACTTCGTTAACATCCGACTCCAATAGCTGCTAAGGGATGGCATCAATGGGTATCCACTGATCATCTCTCCGGAAGGGGTTAGGCATCCGAGTAGAAGGAGATATTTCATGGTGATACCAGAGCATCGAGTTCCTTAGAAACTACATCTCCCTCAAGGCGCTCAACCACCCCCTGATGAAGGCAAGCTCCTCAAACTCTGTCAGCCTCGTTGGAGTGTCTAACCAACCCTGGTCGTAACCATCAGCCCATACTCACCGAGGTCCTTTTATAAACAGGTGCCGCAGCCGAGTAACGTCCCTTTGAAGCCCAACAGCAATCACGTATGCTCGTTGGACATCATCACAGAGCTCTTCTATTTCCCTAACTGGGCCCCTAGCGCTTGCATCAGCTCGTGGAACAGTTGACGGGGTAGAACCCTACAGCACCGGAGGAACATCGCTTGATCTTGCTCCAGCTCATGAAGAGGAAGAACCTCGTAAAACCCCAGGAACAGTGCTCGACGCATGTTCCCTCAGTCGTGAGACTTCCCTCCTCAAAGCTTCATTCTCTTGCTGAAGAATCTCCCCAATCTGATTGATCTCAGAGGCATCCAGGAGCCTTGCTCTCAATGTATTCACCTCCTCTTGGACTGAAGCACCAACTTCTTCCATCTCTTGAAGCCTATCCTTTAGCTTGGCCACAAGCTCAGACTGATCCTTATACTTCTGATTCCTTGATCTAAGGGACTTGCAAAGCTTAACAAAGGCTTGGCAAACCTGAGGACTCGCATTGGGACCAAGGATCCTGCCCAATTGAGACGTGGCAGGAATATAATCTTCTACATCAACCAACTACAAGACATAAAGGAGCAAGGAAAGACATAATCATTCAGCACTCGAAGGGAATGAGAAACCTTTTCATTTCATTAATAAGGGTCAAAGTACATCGAGCAGCAAAAAAGGAAAAATTACAAACAGAAAAAGCAAAGATATAAGGTAGTCCTAGAAGTAAAAATTAACTAGCAACCTCAGGTTGCCCAGAAGTCGATGGCTGCTTCCCTTTATCAGCATCAGCAAGAGCACCCCTCTCAGCAGGGATAACCTCTGTCACCAGAACAGGGTGAACGTTAGTAGAAATTGTCTGGGAGACAGGGTCAGCGCCTTCGATGGCTGGGGCAGGGACTTCATCCACAACTGGCCTCGGGCCTGGGTCGTGCTCATCGAACAGAGGAGATGTAACATCCACGCCGGCAGCTAAGAGGGCCTTGTTCCATCCCTTCTTGAAATTCAGACGGCTAATGTAGCCTATCTGAACCTCGGCATCCTCGTATGCGGCAGCCCAACCAGAATTATATGAGTCTTCCCTGGAAGTGACTGCATCAGACTCCTTCTTCTTCAGCTCCTCAGATAGCACTCTGTTCTCTTCCACGATAGCCAGCTTGCTCGAGCAAACCAGGTCGTAGGCTTGTCGTAACTCGTTCAATTTTTTAGCTACTGCGTCCCTTTCCCGATTGGCATTAGCAAGAGCCAGATCGGATGATACCCGAGCAGCATCAACGACCTTGAAACCATCTTCGAGCTGTGTACCCCTCAACCTCAAGGAAGCATTTTGCTGCTCCAGCTGGCCATTTCTGCTCATCAGCTCATCGCGGGAGCGATAGAGCACGGTGAAGTCAGTCACAAACTGCAAAAATAAAGAAGACATCAGAAAAAGGAAACAGCCAAAACTTATTGAAGCATAAGAGAAAGAAAAAAATCATACCAAGGCTAGCCTTTGGCTATCTTGTAGGGCCAGTTGATCAGAGCCCAGTGCCCTCTGGCGATCTGCAGGAAGAACTGCCCTCTCGAGCAGCGCAGGGGCTAATTGAGGAAAAATGGCCACTGAAGCCCCCTTGGGCAATGCCGACACCGGGACTAAGGCCTGCCCAGCCTTCGTCCTCGACTCCATCTTTCTCCTCTCCTGCTCTCTCTCTCTCTCTCTCCCTCCTCCTTGTATCCTCCATCTTCTTTCTTTCCTCTTCTTTTTTTCTTTGTCTCTCTCTCATCTGTTCCTCTTCTTTCCTCTTCTTCTCCTGCTCCTGAGCAGAAGACTGAGAGCCAGTAGCTATAGCCCCAGAACTGGACTTCTGCTTCTTTGACCTCTGAGAGAGGAGCACATGATCATCGTCATCATCATCCCTAATTAGATTTTTCCTAGGAGGAACCATCTCCTCGCTTGAACTGCTGGACGCGCTCGAAGATCCTCGGGTTTCAGAAGCCTCTTCTGAGTCAGAAGAACTATCACCACTGGAGCTCTCCTCACCAAAATTTCCTTCAGCACCGCCTACAATGTCACTTTTAGAACTGCTCTCCTCCTCGTCCAACTGGATATGATCAGCAGCAGTCTCTTTAGAGATGTCAAATTCTGGGATACTCTCTACCGGCCTCGCTATAAAGCTATAAAGCTGTTTCGAGTTTTCACCCTCTAACGTCATGTTTTTAAGCCTAAGTCTAGAAATAAGCAAATTACCGTCGTACTCTCAAACCGGGAGACCCGCGGCTGCGGTGTCGGTTCCTACCAGTTACGTTGGTCCCGTGGGAGGTGTTGGTGCCACCCACGGGACCGTTCGGGGGCTGTTTCGAGTTCTCACCCTCTAACGCCATGTTTTTAAGCCTAAGTCTAGAAATATGCAAATTATCATTGTATTCTCAAACCGGGAGTCCCGCGACTGCGGGGTCAGTTCCTACGAGTTATATTGGTCCCGTGGGAAGTATTGGTGCCACCCACAGAGTCGTTCGGGGGCTGTTTCGAGTTCTCACCCTCTAATGCCAAGTTTTGCCTAAGTCTAGAAATATGCAAATTACCTTCGTATTCTCAAACCGGGAGTCCCGCGGCTGCGGGGACAGTACCTACGAGTTATATTGGTCCCGTGGGAGGTGTTGGTGCCACCCACGGGGCCGTTCGGGGGCTGTTTCGAGTTTTCACCCTCTAACGTCATGTTTTTAAGCCTAAGTCTAGAAATAAGCAAATTCTTGTCCTACTCTCAAACCGGGAGACCCGCGGCTGCGGGGTCGGTTCCTACGAGTTACGTTTGTCCCGTGGGAGGTGTTGGTGCCACCCACGGGACCGTTCGGGGGCTGTTTCGAGTTTTCACCCTCTAACGCCATGTTTTTAAGCCCAAGTCTTGAAATATGCAAATTACCTTATTACTCTCAAACCGGGAGACCCACGGCTACGTGGTCATTTCATACAAGTTACGTTGGTCCCGTGGGAGGTGTTGGTGCCACCCACGGAGCCGTTCGGGGACTGTTTCGAATTTTCACCCTTTAACGCCTTGTTTTGCTTAAGTGTAGAAATACGCAAATTACGGTCGTATTATCAAACCGGGAGACCCGCGGCTGCGAGGTCAGTTCCTACGAGTTACGTTGGTCCCGTGGGAGGTGTTGGTGCCACCCACGGGGCCGTTCGGGGGCTGTTTCGAGTTTTCACCCTCTAACGTCATGTTTTTAAGCCTAAGTCTTGAAATAAGCAAATTACCGTCGTACTCTCAAACCGGGAGACCCGCGGCTGCGGGGACGGTTCCTACGAGTTACGTTGGTCCCGTGGGAGGTGTTGGTGCCACCCACGGGGCCGTTCGGGGGCTATTTTGAGTTTTCACACTCTAACGCCATGTTTTTAAGCCTAAGTCTTGAAATATGCAAATTACCGTATTACTCTCAAACCGGGAGACCCGCGGCTGCGAGGTCAGTTCCTACGAGTTACGTTGGTCCCGTGGGAGGTGTTGGTGCCACCCACGGGGCCGTTCGGGGGCTGTTTCGAGTTTCACCCTCTAACGCCATGTTTTGCTTAAGTGTAGAAATACGCAAATTACCGTCGTATTCTCAAACCGGGAGACCCGCGGCTGCGAGGTCAGTACTACGAGTTACGTTGGTCCCGTGGGAGGTGTTGGTGCCACCCACGGGGCCGTTCGGGGGCTGTTTCGAGTTTTCACCCTCTAATGTCATGTTTTTAAGCCTAAGTCTAGAAATAAGTAAATTACCATTGTACTCTCAAACCGGGAAACCCGCGGCTGCGGGGTCGGTTCCTACGAGTTACGTTGGTCCCCTGGGAGGTGTTGGTGCCACCCACGGGGCCGTTCGAGGGCTGTTTCGAGTTTTCACCCTCTAACGCCATGTTTTTAAGCCCAAGTTTTAAAATATGCAAATTACCGTATTACTCTCAAACCGGGAGACCCGCGGCTGCGAGGTCAGTTCCTACGAGTTACGTTGGTCCTGTGGGAGCTGTTGGTGCCACCCACGGGGCCGTTCGGGGGCTGTTTCGAGTTTTCACCCTCTAACGCCATGTTTTGCTTAAGTGTAGAAATACGCAAATTACCGTCATATTCTCAAACCGGGAGACCCGCGGCTGCGAGGTCAGTTCCTACGAGTTACGTTGGTCCCGTGGGAGGTGTTGGTGCCACCCACGGGACCGTTCGGGGGCTGTTTCGAGTTTTCACCCTCTAACTTCATGTTTTTAAGCCTAAGTCTAGAAATAAGCAAATTACCGTCGTACTCTAAAACCGGGAGACCCGCGGCTGCGGTGTCGGTTCCTACGAGTTACGTTGGTCCCGTGGGAGGTGTTGGTGCCACCCACAGGGCCGTTCGGGGGCTGTTTCGAGTTCTCACCCTCTAACGCCATGTTTTTAAGCCTAAGTCTAGAAATATGAAAATTATCATTGTATTCTCAAACCGGGAGTCCCGCGACTGCGGGGTCAGTTCCTACGAGTTATATTGGTCCCGTGGGAGGTATTGGTGCAACCCACGGGGTCGTTCGGGGGCTGTTTCGAGTTCTCACCCTCTAATGCCAAGTTTTGCCTAAGTCTAGAAATATGCAAATTACCTTCGTATTCTCAAACCGGGAGTCCCGCGGCTGCGGGGACAGTACCTACGAGTTATATTGGTCCCGTGGGAGGTGTTGGTGCCACCCACGGGGCCGTTCGGGGGCTGTTTCGAGTTTTCACCCTCTAACGTCATGTTTTTAAGCCTAAGTCTAGAAATAATCAAATTCCTGTCCTACTCTCAAACCGGGAGACCCGCGGCTGCGGGGTCGGTTCCTACGAGTTACGTTGGTCCCGTGGGAGGTGTTGGTGCCACCCACGGGACCGTTCGGGGGCTGTTTCGAGTTTTCACCCTCTAACGCCATGTTTTTAAGCCCAAGTCTTGAAATATGCAAATTACCTTATTACTCTCAAACCGGGAGACCCGCGGCTGCGTGGTCAGTTCATACGAGTTACGTTGGTCCCGTGGGAGGTGTTGGTGCCACCCACGGAGCCGTTCGGGGGCTGTTTCGAGTTTCACCCTCTAACGCCATGTTTTGCTTAAGTGTAGAAATACGCAAAATACCGTCGTATTCTCAAACCGGGAGACCCGTGGCTACGAGGTCAGTACTACGAGTTACGTTGGTCCCGTGGGAGGTGTTGGTGCCACCTACGGGGCCGTTCGGGGGATGTTTCGAGTTTTCACCCTCTAATGTCATGTTTTTAAGCCTAAGTCTAGAAATAAGCAAATTACCATCGTACTCTCAAACCGGGAAACCCGTGGCTGCGAGGTCAGTTCCTACGAGTTACGTTGGTCCCGTGGGAGGTGTTGGTGCCACCCACGGGGCCGTTCGGGGGCTGTTTCGAGTTTTCACCCTCTTACGTCATGTTTTTAAGCCTAAGTCTAGAAATAAGCAAATTCCTGTCGTACTCTCAAACTGGGTGACCCGCGGCTGCGGGGTCGGTTCCTACGAGTTACGTTAGTCCCGTGGGAGGTGTTGGTGCCACCCACGGGACCGTTCGGGGGCTGTTTCGAGTTTTCACCCTCTAACGCCATGTTTTTAAGCCCAAGTCTTGAAATATGCAAATTACCTTATTACTCTCAAACCGGGAGACCCGCGGCTGCGAGATCAGTTCCAGCAAGTTACGTTGGTCCCGTGGGAGGTGTTGGTGCCACCCACGGGGCCGTGCGGGGGCTGTTTCGAGTTTTCACCCTCTAACGCCATGTTTCGGTTAAGTGTAGAAATACGGAAATTATCGTCGTATTCTCAAATCGGGAGACCTGCGGCTGCGAGGTCAGTTTATACGAGTTACGTTGGTCCCGTGGGAGGTGTTGGTGCCACCCACGGAGCCGTTCGGGGGCTGTTTCAAGTTTTCAACCTTTAACGCCTTGTTTTGCTAAAGTGTAGAAATACGCAAATTACGGTCGTATTATCAAACCGGGAGACCCGCGGCGGCGAGGTCAGTTCCTACGAGTTACGTTGGTCCCGTGGGAGGTGTTGGTGCCACCAACGGGGCCGTTCGGGGGCTATTTCGAGTTTTCACCCTCTAACGTCATGTTTTTAAGCCTAAGTCTAGAAATAAGCAAATTACCGTCGTACTCTCAAACCGGGAGACCCGTGGCTGCTGGGACGGTTCCTACGAGTTACGTTGGTCCCGTGGGAGGTGTTGGTGCCACCCACGGGGCCGTTCGGGGGCTGTTTCGAGTTTTCACACTCTAACGCCATGTTTTTAAGCCTAAGTCTTGAAATATGCAAATTACCGTATTACTCTCAAACCGGGAGACCCGCGGCTGCGAGGTCAGTTCCTACGAGTTACGTTGGTCCCGTGGGAGGTGTTGGTGCCACCCACGGGGCCGTTCGGGGGCTGTTTCGAGTTTCACCCTCTAACGCCATGTTTTGCTTAAGTGTAGAAATACACAAATTACCGTCGTATTCTCAAACCGGGAGACCCGCGGCTGCGAGGTCAGTACTACGAGTTACGTTGGTCCCGTGGGAGGTGTTGGTGCCACCCACGGGGCCGTTCGGGGGCTGTTTCGAGTTTTCACCCTCTAATGTCATGTTTTTAAGCCTAAGTCAAGAAATAAGCAAATTACCGTCGTACTCTCAAACAGGGAGACCCGCGGCTGCGGGGTCGGTTCCTATGAGTTACGTTGGTCCCGTGGGAGGTGTTGGTGCCTCCCACGGGGCCGTTCGGGGGCTGTTTCGAGTTTTCACCATCTAACGCCATGTTTTTAAGCCCAAGTCTTGAAATATGCAAATTACCATATTACTCTCAAATCGGGAGACCCGCGGCTGCGAGGTCAGTTCCTACGAGTTACGTTGGTCCCGTGGGAGGTGTTGGTGCCACCCACGGGGCCGTTCGGGGCCTGTTTCGAGTTTTCACCCTCTAACGCCATGTTTTGCTTAAGTGTAGAAATATGCAAATTACCGTCTTATTCTCAAACCGGGAGACCTGCGGCTGCGAGGTCAGTTCCTACGAGTTACGTTGGTCCCGTGGGAGGTGTTGGTGCCACCCACGGGACTGTTCGGGGGCTGTTTCGAGTTTTCACCCTCTAACTTCATGTTTTTAAGCCTAAGTCTAGAAATAAGCAAATTACCGTCGTACTCTCAAACCGGGAGACCCGCGGCTGCGGTGTCGGTTCCTACGAGTTACGTTGGTCCCGTGGGAGGTGTTGGTGCCACCCACAGGGCCGTTCGGGGGCTGTTTCGAGTTCTCACCCTCTAACGCAATGTTTTTAAGCCTAAGTCTAGAAATATGAAAATTATCGTTGTATTCTCAAACCGGGAGTCCCGTGACTGCGGGGTCAGTTCCTACGAGTTATATTGGTCCCGTGGGAGGTATTGGTGCAACCCACGGGGTCGTTCGGGGGCTGTTTCGAGTTCTCACCCTCTAATGCCAAGTTTTGCCTAAGTCTAGAAATATGCAAATTACCTTCGTATTCTCAAACCGGGAGTCCCGCGGCTGCGGGGACAGTACCTACGAGTTATATTGGTCCCGTGGGAGGTGTTGGTGCCACCCACGGGGCCGTTCGGGGGCTGTTTCGAGTTTTCACCCTCTAACGTCATGTTTTTAAGCCTAAGTCTAGAAATAACCAAATTTCTGTCCTACTATCAAACCGGGAGACCCGCGGCTGCGGGGTCGGTTCCTACGAGTTACGTTGGTCCCGTGGGAGGTGTTGGTGCCACCCACGGGATCGTTCGGGGGCTGTTTCGAGTTTTCACCCTCTAACGCCATGTTTTTAAGCCCAAGTCTTGAAATATGCAAATTACCTTATTACTCTCAAACCGGGAGACCCGCGGCTGCGTGGTCAGTTCATACGAGTTACGTTGGTCCCGTGGGAGGTGTTGGTGCCACCCACGGAGCCGTTCGGGGGCTGTTTCGAGTTTTCACCCTTTAACGCCTTGATTTGCTTAAGTGTAGAAATACGCAAATTACGGTCGTATTATCAAACCGGGAGACCCGCGGCTGTGAGGTCAGTTCCTACGAGTTACGTTGGTCCCGTGGGAGGTGTTGGTGCCACCCACGGGGCCGTTCGGGGGCTGTTTCGAGTTTTCACCCTCTTACGTCATGTTTTTAAGCCTAAGTCTAGAAATAAGCAAATTCCTGTCGTACTCTCAAACCGGGAGACCCGCGGCTGCGGGGTCAGTTCCTACGAGTTACGTTGGTCCCGTGGGAGGTGTTGGTGCCACCCACGGCGCCGTTCGGGGGCTGTTTCGAGTTTTCACACTCTAACGCCATGTTTTTAAGCCTAAGTCTTGAAATATGCAAATTACCGTATTACTCTCAAACCGGGAGACCCGCGGCTGCGAGGTCAGTTCCTACGAGTTACATTGGTCCCGTGGGAGGTGTTGGTGCCACCCACGGGGCCGTTCGGGGGCTGTTTCGAGTTTCACCCTCTAACGCCATGTTTTGCTTAAGTGTAGAAATACGCAAAATACCGTCGTATTCTCAAACCGGGAGACCCGCGGCTACGAGGTCAGTACTACAAGTTACGTTGGTCCCGTGGGAGGTGTTGGTGCCACCCACGGGGCCGTTCGGGGGCTGTTTCGAGTTTTCACCCTCTAATGTCATGTTTTTAAGCCTAAGTCTAGAAATAAGCAAATTACCATCGTACTCTCAAACCGGGAAACCCGTGGCTGCGAGGTCAGTTCCTACGAGTTACGTTGGTCCCGTGGGAGGTGTTGGTGCCACCCACGGGGCCGTTCGGGGGCTGTTTCGAGTTTTCACCCTCTTACGTCATGTTTTTAAGCCTAAGTCTAGAAATAAGCAAATTCCTGTCGTACTCGCAAACTGGGAGACCCGCGGCTGCGGGGTCGGTTCCTACGAGTTACGTTAGTCCCATGGGAGGCGTTGGTGCCACCCACGGGACCGTTCGAGGGCTGTTTCGAGTTTTCACCCACTAACGCCATGTTTTTAAGCCCAAGTCTTGAAATATGCAAATTACCTTATTACTCTCAAACCGGGAGACCCGCGGCTGCGAGATCAGTTCCTACAAGTTACGTTGGTCCCGTGGGAGGTGTTGGTGCCACCCACGGGGCCGTGCGGGGGCTGTTTCGAGTTTTCACCCTCTAACGCCTTGTTTCGGTTAAGTGTAGAAATACGGAAATTATCGTCGTATTCTCAAACCGGGAGACCTGTGGCTACGAGGTCAGTTCATACGAGTTACGTTGGTCCCGTGGGAGGTGTTGGTGCCACCCACGGAGCCGTTCGGGGGCTGTTTCGAGTTTTCACCCTTTAACGCCTTGTTTTGCTTAAGTGTAGAAATACGCAAATTACGGTCGTATTATCAAACCGGGAGACCCGCGGCGGCGAGGTCAGTTCCTACGAGTTACGTTGGTCCCGTGGGAGGTGTTGGTGCCACCCACGGGGCCGTTCGGGGGCTATTTCGAGTTTTCACCCTCTAACGTCATGTTTTTAAGCCTAAGTCTAGAAATAATCAAATTACCGTCGTACTCTCAAACCGGGAGACCCGCGGCTGCTGGGACGGTTCCTACGAGTTACGTTGTTCCCGTGGGAGGTGTTGGTGCCACCCACGGGGCCGTTCGGGGCTGTTTCTAGTTTTCACACTCTAACGCCATGTTTTTAAGCCTAAGTCTTGAAATATGCAAATTACCGTATTACTCTCAAACCGGGAGACCCGCGGCTGCGAGGTCAGTTCCTACGAGTTACGTTGGTCCCGTGGGAGGTGTTAGTGCCACCCACGGGGCCGTTCGGGGGCTGTTTCGAGTTTCACCTTCTAACGCCATGTTGTGCTTAAGTGTAGAAATACGCAAATTACCGTCGTATTCTCAAACCGGGAGACCCGCGGCTGCGAGGTCAGTACTACGAGTTACGTTGGTCCCGTGGGAGGTGTTGGTACCACCCACGGGGCCGTTCGGGGGCTGTTTCGAGTTTTCACCCTCTAATGTCATGTTTTTAAGCCTAAGTCAAGAAATAAGCAAATTACCGTCGTACTCTCAAACTGGGAGACCCGCGGCTGCGGGGTCAGTTCCTATGAGTTCCGTTGGTCCCGTGGGAGGTGTTGGGGCCACCCACGGGGCCGTTCGGGGGCTGTTTCGAGTTTTCACCATCTAACGCCATGTTTTTAAGTCCAAGTCTTGAAATATGCAAATTACCATATTACTCTCATATCGGGAGACCCGCGGCTGTGAGGTCAGTTCCTACGAGTTACGTTGGTCCCGTGGGAGGTGTTGGTGCCACCCACGGGGCCGTTCGGGGCCTGTTTCGAGTTTTCACCCTCTAACGCCATGTTTTGCTTAAGTGTAGAAATATGCAAATTACCGTCTTATTCTCAAACCGGGAGACCTGCGGCTGCGAGGTCAGTTCCTACGAGTTACGTTGGTCCCGTGGGAGGTGTTGGTGCCACCCACGGGACCGTTCGGGGGCTGTTTCGAGTTTTCACCCTCTAACGTCATGTTTTTAAGCCTAAGTCTAGAAATAAGCAAATTACCGTCGTACTCTCAAACCGGGAGACCCGCGGCTACGGTGTCGGTTCCTACGAGTTACGTTGGTCCCGTGGGAGGTGTTGGTGCCACCCACGGGGCCGTTCGGGGGCTGTTTCGAGTTCTCACCCTCTAACGCCATGTTTTTAAGCCTAAGTCTAGAAATATGCAAATTATCGTTGTATTCTCAAACCGGGAGTCCCGCGACTGCGGGGTCAGTTCCTACGAGTTACATTGGTCCCGTGGGAGGTGTTGGTGCCACCCACGGGGTCGTTCGGGGGCTGTTTCGAGTTCTCACCCTCTAACGCCAAGTTTTGCCTAAGTCTAGAAATATGCAAATTACCTTCGTATTCTCAAACCGGGAGTCCCGCGGCTGCGGGGACAGTACCTACGAGTTATATTGGTCCCGTGGGAGGTGTTGGTGCCACCCACGGGGCCGTTCGGGGCCTGTTTCGAGTTTTCACCCCCTAACGCCATGTTTTTAAGCCTAAGTCTAGAAATATGCAAATTATCGTTGTATTCTCAAACCGGGAGTCCCGCGACTGCGGGGTCAGTTCCTACGAGTTACATTGGTCCCGTGGGAGGTGTTGGTGCCACCCACGGGGTCGTTCGGGGGCTGTTTTGAGTTTTCACCCTCTAACGCCATGTTTTTAAGCCTAAGTCTTGAAATATGCAAATTACCGTATTACTCTCAAACCGGGAGACCCGCGGCTGCGAGGTCAGTTCCTACGAGTTACGTTGGTCCCGTGGGAGGTGTTGGTGCCACCCATGGGGCCGTTCGGGGGCTATTTCGAGTTTTCACCCTCTAACGCCATGTTTTGCTTAAGTGTAGATATACGCAAATTACCATCGTATTCTCAAACCGGGAGACCCGCGGCTGCGAGTTCAGTTCCTACGAGTTACGTTGGTCTCGTGGGAGGTGTTGGTGCCACCCACGGGGCCGTTCGGCGGCTGTTTCGAGTTTTCACCCTCTAACGTCATGTTTTTAAGCCTAAGTCTAGAAATAAGCAAATTACCGTCGTACTCTCAAATCGGGAGACCCGTGACTGCGAGGTCAGTTCCTACGAGTTACGTTGGTCCCGTGGGACGTGTTGGTGCCACCCACGGGGCCGTTCGGGGGCTGTTTCGAGTTTTCACCCTCTAACGCCATGTTTTGCTTAAGTGTAGAAATACGCAAATTACCGTCTTATTCTCAAACCGGGAGACCCGCGGCTGCGAGGTCAGTTCCTACGAGTTACGTTGGTCCCGTGGGAGGTGTTGGTGCCACCCACGGGACCGTTCGGGGGTTGTTTCGAGTTTTCACCCTCTAATGTCTTGTTTTTAAGCCTAAGTCTAGAAATAAGCAAATTACCATCGTACTCTCAAACCGGGAAACCCGCGGCTGCGGGGTCGGTTCCTACGAGTTACGTTGGTCCCGTGGGAGGTGTTGGTGCCACCCACGGGGCCGTTCGGGGGCTGTTTCGAGTTTTCACCCTCTAACGCCATGTTTTTAAGCCCAAGTCTTGAAATATGCAAATTACCGTATAACTCTCAAATCGGGAGACCCGCGGCTGCGAGGTCAGTTCCTACGAGTTACGTTGGTCCCGTGGGAGGTGTTGGTGCCACCCACGGGGCCGTTCGGGGGCTGTTTCGAGTTTTCACCCTCTAACGCCATGTTTTGCTTAAGTGTAGAAATATGCAAATTACCGTCGTATTCTCAAACCGGGAGACCCGCGGCTGCGAGGTCAGTTCCTATGAGTTACGTTGGTCCCGTGGCAGGTGTTGGTGCCACCCACGGGACCGTTTGGGGGTTGTTTCGAGTTTTCACCCTCTAACGTCATGTTTTTAAGCCTAAGTCTAGAAATAAGCAAATTGCCGTCGTACTCTCAAACCGGGAGACCCGCGGCTGCGGTGTCGGTTCCTACGAGTTACGTTGGTCCCGTGGGAGGTGTTGGTGCCACCCACGGGGCCGTTCGGGGGCTGTTTCGAGTTTTCACCCTCTAACGCCATGTTTTTAAGCCTAAGTCTAGAAATAAGCAAATTACCATCGTACTCTCCAACCGGGAAACCCGCGGCTGCGGGGTCGGTTCCTACGAGTTACATTGGTCCCGTGGGAGGTGGTGGTGCCACCCACGGGGCCGTTAGAGGGCTGTTTCGAGTTTTCACTCCCTAACTCCATGTTTTTAAGCCTAAGTCTAGAAATATGCAAATTATCGTCGTACTCTCAAACCGGGAGACCCGCGGCTGCGGGGTCAGTTCCTACGAGTTACATTGGTCCCGTGGGAGGTGTTGGTGCCACCCACGGGGACGTTCGGGGGCTGTTTCGAGTTCTCACCCTCTAACGCCTTGTTTTTAAGCCTAAGTCTATAAATATGCAAATTACAATCGTATTCTCAAACCGGGAGTCCCGCGGCTGCGGGGTCAGTTCCTAAGAGTTACATTGGTCCCGTGGGAGGTGTTGGTACCACCCACGGGGACGTTCAGGAGTTGTTTCGAGTTTTCACCCTCTAACGCCATGTTTTTAAACCTAAGTTATGATATATGCAAAATTATCCTCTGATTCTCAAATCGGGAGTCCCCTGATTGTGTGGCCTATTCGTACGAGTTACATTGGTTCCGTGCAAGGTGTTGATGCCTCTAACGGGACCGTTTGGTGGATGTTTCGGGTTTCTCCCCTCTAACGCCATGCTTTTAAGCTTAAGTCTACACATTTTCAAATTATCGTCGTATTCCCAAACCGGGAGTCTAAAATATTTTCAACATATTATCTAATAATTATCCCGTACTCCTTCTAATTATCCCATACTCCTTCTAACATACTATCCAACAACAAGCAACAACCAATAATTATCCAACAGCCAAACCAAACAAAACCAATAATTATCCCGTACTCCTTCTATCATCTAAAAGATTTAATAGATAATGCATATCAATTATAACTACTTTTGTTAAAGTAAAGCATAGCAGATCTAACCTGCAACAATAGCAATAGGGAATGTTCTTCTCCTTGATCCGAAACAACACATTGTCAATGTAGAACTGTGCTGGAGCATACATGGGAATGTTTTTTACTGGCCGTCTAGCATGCATAACTCAATATTTTTTAGAAATATAAATTGGAGCAATAGCACACTGATATTAAAATGAGTCCCAACAAAATATACAATATATTCCCCAGAAGCATAGGTAGCTTTATTAAAAAAAATCTAACGGAATCCAAAAAAGCCATTCCAGTAAAACTACAATTTTGGTTGAATTAGGAACATAGTCATTCCGCAAAGTTCAAATTAGACTCACAACACTAAATCGAATAATTAGAAGAATAATTATATAAAGACATGACATTTCGCGGACAAATTTGAATATGCTTAGAGAGAGTACCTAAGGTCCTTTTCGCAGATGGTCTTGCATTTAAACCTGCATTTCCATTGGGATTTTGAAAACAAAAGCATTAAATAAGTAACATCCTTGGAAGAAGAAAAAAACACGAAAGAAAATTATACAAACACCGACTCGTCCTCTAGAACTGGCACCAATCTGAGGATACTTCAATATAGTCCAATCAAATACATAGTCAAATTGATAACCTACAAAGTGGGACAAAATCAGATATAAAAGATGAGAATATATAACTACCGAAAGCCTAAATACTCATATAGTACATAAAAAATAAAAATAAAACTCGTTTACTTGCTTTAAAAAACTTATAGTTATACTTTCACGAATAAATAAGTCTCGAACAATACCCGATTAAACCCAAGTCATATCAGCAAAGCGAGAGTGGCTAGTCAGTCTCCCACTTTAATAAATCTAAACCGAGCAAATACGCATTTGATATTGCAGGACATGAATTAAAAAAAGGCAGAACATTGGATATATGCGTATATATGCCCACTTTCAAAATGAATTAGTGAAATTTGACTCTACAAAAATACAGAACATCACTCATCTTTGCGAATAGGCACAATGCTTCAATGATAAGAAATATGTAAGTGAGCAATTTTGAAAACCTTCAAACTTTGAGGTATTTACTCAAACACTTGGGCACTAATTGCAGGACATTATAACAAAATAATAATAAAAAGTTTGTTTAACTTCAATACATTACAAATTTTGATTTTAGACTTTAATCCAGATTAATACGTTTATTAGATTTTAGTCATATTAAATTGATTGATTTGGAATAATGTCTAGAATAAAAAATTAGTAATATATTTAAGTAAAAAAATGAATAATAATAATAATAACGCAAAGCATGAAAATTGTAGCTCTATAAACTTCTTAACAAACTATAGACTACTACGAAGCTCAAACTCACCAATCCTAACAGTTTAGCATTCAACAGCACAGTGTTGAAATTAAATAATCGAACACGGACAGTGTTGAAAGCCAATGAATTTGAAAGTAACATAAAATTGAATTTGATAACAACACGAACACGCACATGTACATAAACATACCTGGAGATTTGATTTGGAAAGTCTGCAATTTCGAATGGTAGGATCGGGAGCGAAGAATCCATGGGGAAACAAGAAGGCGCAGACATGATCCATGGGGAGCGAAGAATCCATTTATATTTGAAAATGGGTATATTCAAAAAATCAAAAAGATAATGTATACACCATTAAAACCTATGCAAATTAAACAAAACTAATGCGATTCATAATTTAAACAAAACTAATGAGTCTTCACAATTCTATTGCCCTGTTTGGTTCGAGCCGAAATATTTTCAACCATGGCCATGTTACAAATGGATCGAGTAAAATATTTTCATCCGATTAAAAGGTAATCTAATTCCATGGCCCTTTTTGGTTCGAACCAAAATACTTTCATGCCCTGTTTGTTGAAGTTAAGAGAGAGCGAGGAAATAGTCATTCAAAATCATTGATCTTAAAATCAATACACACCCAAATATTCATAGATCTGAAAATTTGATTATTGAAACTCAAACAAAGAAGGAAACGATCTTACATGTTTGCTGGAGTCGAATGAAAATGAGAGACGAACAGGAAAATGAGAGACGAACAGGAATCAGAGAAATCTGTAATCATCTCCGGCGAGTAACCAAACCCCATCACCTGAATCTATGTCCAAACCCGAAATCAAACCAGAAATTGGACACTCCCAAGATCAGACCTACCGCCAGCGCCTCCCTGACCAAATCGGCGCTGCCAGCCAACCTCCAACCTCCCGACGCGACTCCCTACCGGAAAGGCCGTTATCGCCCACCGCCTGCGACCACTCCAACCTCCAACCTCCAACCTTCAACCCCCTGCGACCACTCCAACCTCCGTCCAACCTTTATCGCCCACCGCCTCTCACCCGGAAAGGCCGATTCCAAACCCCCCGACGCGACTCCCTACCGGAACCACTTTCGGTAGATCAGAGTTTTTTTTTTAAGCAATGCGTCCCTAGGGATTTGAGAGTGAGTGCCATTTTCACGATGTTGGTTGTGTATTTTTCACAGTTTGGGGAACAAGATGAGCGGGGAAATTGAGAATTTGAGACGAGCTATATTGTTTTAGGTTTAACACTAGTCACGGCTTAGAGCCGTGACCCACCCACCGCGACCCATTAATGAAGCTAAGTGGGAGGTATACCGCCTATTGGTCACGGTCTATAGCCGTGACCCATAACAAGAAATGGTCACGACCCATAGCCGTGACCCTCAATCTGTGATGCGCGACCTTTTTTTATCAACCCTAGTGCTTGAATGAGGGATGGTCACGG
This sequence comes from Sambucus nigra, assembly GCA_949130495.1. Taxonomy (NCBI): domain Eukaryota; kingdom Viridiplantae; phylum Streptophyta; class Magnoliopsida; order Dipsacales; family Adoxaceae; genus Sambucus; species Sambucus nigra. Next base: position 367,562,440 of record OX422210.1, on the reverse strand, counting down.
CCCATAGCCGTGACCCACACCCAGAAATGGTCACGGCCCTAAGCCGTGACCCTCAATGTGTGTACTCTCTTCTTCGTCATGCCATGGGTCACGGACTTGGGTCGTGACCCATCCGCGACCAAGCTTGGAGGGAATTTTGGCGCGAGTTTGGCGCCAAGATGGTCACGACCTGGTCACGGCCCAAGTCCGCGACCACCGTGGTCACGGATTTGGGCCGTGACCACTTCGAGGGCATCGATAATTTAGTGTGATAATAAATATGGTCACGCCAAATATTGAGTGGGTCACGGCCCAAGTCCGCGACCAGCTGGTCGCGGACTTGGGCCGTGACTCACTGGGCGTGACCATTCGCAGGATTTGGTGTAGTGAGAGTTTAAAATGTCTGGTCACAGTAGTAATGCTCCCCAGGTAGGAGATATCCAAGACCACCTGCTCCTCGCAAGATTAGATCTGAAGTTCGGCGTTCAGATCATAGGGCTCTCTTGGAAAGGCCAGCCTTAGAAGAAAGCCAAGGACCAATGAGGTCTACATAGATATCCAGGCTGATTGATGCATACGAAGCCAGGCTCCACGAGCAGAGGGAGTCTTCTCGCAAACACGAGGCTTAGAATGCTCATCTCAAAAGAAGATTAGAGAGAATGGAGAGGGAACTCCATCGTGGAACCAAGAGTCACCTGTACCACACTCCTAGCCCTCAAGCGAGTAGATCTCGCAACCGAGGAAGGATCCCTAGGTGAAAATCCCAAAGAGCTGAAGGACACGAGTCAGAGGACAACCTGCTCGAGCAACTGCGACTAGCTCGCAATCACAGGAGCCCAGATCATAGAAACGTGAACATACGAGGTCTGGTCCGAAGAGAGATGGACTAGTAACCTGCGTATCACGGTACCAGATCAACCCGAGAACTCGTCAGGCGAGCTCTCAAAACTCAGATGAAATCACATTTCTCGAGGGAAATAGAAGAGGAGGAAGCCCCCAAGAAGTTTGCTATTCTAAAGTTCAAAATTTATGATGGTAAGACTGATCCCATCGATCACGTCAGGCAGTACCGGCAGGCCATGACCCTCTGGAACCATCGAGACGAGCTAATGTGCCGAATTTTTCCCTCGAGCTTGCATGACGTGAAACAAAAATGGTTCGAAAGGCTCCCCCACCGATCCATCAGGAGTTTCAAGTCCCTGGCCGAGCTCTTTACAGCTCGATTCATTACTAGTAGCTCCCATCCCAAAAGGATGGATGCTTTGCAAACAATGAAAAAGATGCCTCAAGAGACCCTCCGAGACTACGCGAAGAGGTACTGGGAGTTATTCAACGAGGTCGAGGACTGCTCGGTGCAAGTGGCTGTAGCCTCCTTCAAAATTGGGCTACCCAGTTCTTCTCTTCTATACCAGTCCCTAACAAAGAAAGAGGCCATGACCATTGATGAACTAATAGCCCGCATCGAGAAATACGCCAAGGTGGAGGATGTGACCCGCCACAGCACGGGGGAAAGCGGTCGAACTACGCTCGCTGCCAAGGGCAGTGACAAGACTGAGAACCAGAAGAAAGGAGGAAAGAATGGGGGTAAGAATGGCTCCAAGAACGCAGGTAGTAACGATATGGCAAAAGCATTTCAGGCGGTCAATACCGTTTCCAGAGAACCAATTTACAAAATTCTCACAAAAATCAAAGACGAGCCATTCATCAAGTGGCCCAGGAAAATGGGAGGATATCCCTCGAAGAGAAACAACGCGCTGAGGTATGCTTTTCACAAAGAGGGAGGACACAAGACTGAGCATTGCAAAGCTCTTAAGTCCCACCTCCAAGAGTTGGCCCAGTCTGGGCACCTGAACGAATTCGTGGAGAAAAAGGCAGAGAAAGTTGCTGCCCATAAAGAGGCCAGGCCTGACAACGTGCTCGAAGACGATGCCGGCCATGAATTCGCAGTAATTCATGGGGCATCCGACGCGAAACAGATTCAGGGAAATTCAGCTCGTATGGAGGTGAAAAAGCTTACAGTAGTGATGTAGGCTTTTCAGATCGATCCAGCAAAGACACAGTCAGGAAAGCATCGGCGAGCAGATGACACCAACTATAATAAGCATATCCTATTTACTGATGAAGACCTGGTGGGAGTGAGAACCCCACACCATGACGCCTTAATCATCACTCTCAAAATAGCAAACTATGACGTCGACAAGCTGCTCGTCGACCAAGGAAGCTCGTCCGAGGTAATGTACCTCGACATGTTCAGAAAATTGAAATTAAGCATCTCCAACCTAAAAGAAGCTACTGTCCCTTTGGTTGGTTTCGTTGGAAAGGTAACTATGCCCTTGGAAAAAATCGTGCTGCCAGTAAGGATAGGAAATGTTTCTAAAATGATCGAGTTTCTGGTAGTCGACATTGACTCGCCATACCAGGCTATCCTTGACAGAGGGTGGCTGCACCCAATGAAGGCATTCTCCTTGACCTACCATCAGAAGCTCAAGTATGTGACCGAGCGAGGAGTAATGGAAATCCATGGCGATCAAGCGATGGCAAGAAGGTGCTTCATAGCAGCTATCTGCCCAAGACCATAGAAGAAGGCCGACAAGCCAAGCGAGAAAGTTGAAGAGCAAGAAGGTATAATACCTTCGAGAAAGCAATTAAAGTACGAGAGACCCGGAATTGAGGAGACCAGACTCCTTACCTCCGAACAGGTCGTCGAGAACCTGGAGGAAGTCACAGCTAATGATAGCAAGGATAGCAGGATATTCTTGATCGGAGCTTCTCTTACAGATCAGGAAAAGAAGGAGTTGACGATTCTGCTGAGGACCAATGTAGACGTCTTCGCATGGGAGCCATACGAGTTGCCAGGAATTGATCCTAGTATGGTCTGTCATCAGCTGCACGTCGATCCCACCTTCAAACCAGTTGCGCAGAAGGCATGGTGAACTGCGCCCAAGAAGGCAAAAGCCGTGGAAAGAGAAGTTGAAAAATTGTTGGACGCAGGATCTATATGGGAGGTCCAATTCCCCAAATAGTTATCCAACCCAGTAGTAGTTCCGAAGAACAACGGGAAGTGGAGAGTTTGCATCGACTTCACTAACCTCAATAGGGCATGCCCTAAGGACAGCTTCCCTCTTCCGAAAATAGATCAACTAGTGGACGCCACTGCAGCTCACGAGAGAATGAGTTTCCTAGACGCGTACTCGGGGTATCATCAGATCCCCTTGCACGCTCCAGACCAGGAAAAGACAGCCTTTATCACAACGGTTGGATTATACTATTATAAAGTCATGCCCTTTGGGCTAAAAAATACAGGGGCAACATACCAGCGACTGGTCACCAAGATGTTCAAAGATCAAATGGGAGACACCATGGAGGTCTACATTGACGATATGCTCGTCAAGAGCAGGAAAAAAGAAGACCACCTCTTAGACCTATCAAGAACCTTCGAAATCCTCAGGAAGTACCGAATGAAACTTAACGCGAGCAAGTGTTCCTTCAGTGTCCAGTCAAGAAAATTTCTTGGGTACTTGATTAGTAAGAGAGGCATAGAGGCTAACCCAGACCAGATCGATGCAATAAACAGGGTACGACCTCCTCGTACCATCCGCGATGTAAAAAAAATCACGGGCATGCTCGCTGCCCTAAACCATTTTATTTCCAAATCCTCTGAAAAGTGTAAACCGTTCTTCCAGCTCTTGAAAGGAAACAAAACGGTAGAATGGAACCCAGACTGCTCACGGGCATTGGATGAGATCAAAGCTTACCTCAGCTCCCCACCATTGCTCGTCATACCATAGGAAGAAGATTCCTTATACTTATACCTCTCAGTTTCCAACCACACTGTCAGTTCTTCATTGGTGTGCGAAGTTGCAGGAATCCAGCGCCCTATTTATTACGCGAGCAAGACCTTACTAGACGCCGAGCAGCGGTACCTACCACTAAAGAAGCTCGCTTTTTCACTAGTAGTGGATTCAAGAAAACTGAAACACTATTTTGAAGCCCACACTATCATCGTCCTTACATCGAACCCCCTTAAAACAGTCCTAAGGAAAGAGGATTTGTCGGGCAGATTGTCTAAATGGTCAGTCGAGCTTGGACGATTTGATATCCAATTTCAACTAAGGAACGCAATCAAGGGGAAGGTCCTTGTCGATTTCATAGCCGAATTCATAGGCGAGCAGCCTTACAACCAGTCTCAACCAGCAGAGCAAAGTAGGAACCACACAACGGAGGGAACCTGGAAATTGTTCATTGATGGAGCCTCCAACTCAAAGGGGGCAGGATTAGGCATTGTCCTCATTACTCTAAAGGATACAATCCTCGAACAAGGAATCAGGCTTGGATTTACAGCCTCCAACAATGAAGCAAAATACGAAGCATTAATAGCCGGCCTCCAGAAGGCGCACACTTTGGGAGCAAAGCATTTACAGGTGTTCAGCGATTCTCAGTTAGTCTCCAATCAGATAAGTGGAGACTACAATGCAAAAGATGAAAGAATGGCAGCTTACCTCGCCTTAGTAAAAAAACTAATGGCTAGCTTCGAAGAGATCAATGTCCAGAAATGTCCCAAAGGACAAAATAGACATGCTGACGCCTTAGCAGCCCTAAGTTCATCCATCAATTTCGACCTAAAAAGAACAATCCCCATCGATTTCCTCACTCATCCGAGCATTAACCGTAGCAGCAAGCCGCCAGGCGTGGAGCAGATGCTCCAAGTAGGATCAGCTCCTAGCTGGATGGACCCTTTAAGGAACTATTTGAAGGATGTCATGCTCCCAGGTGACAAGAAGACCACCCACCAGATAAGAGTCAAAGCTACTCACTTTTACTTATCTCCAGAGGGAAACCTATATAAGAGATCCTTTTTTGGTCCCTACCTTCAATGCGTTGGAATGTCGAGCAAATTCTATATGAGCTTCACGAAGGAATCAATGGAAGCCATATCGGAGGAAGGTCTCTAGCTTTTCGAGCAATGAAGGAAGGCTATTGGTGGCCATATATGCAAAGGGACTCTGCGATGTATGTTCGCAAGTGCCTGAAATGCCAACTTCATGCTCCCACGGTCCACAACTTGCTAGCGACCTAAAATCACTATCCAGCCCATGGCCATTCGCCCAATGGGGAATGGACATCGTAGGACCACTTCCTACTGCCACCGGCAATCATAAATATCTGTTGGTCGCAACTGACTACTTCACCAAATGGATCGAGGCGGAACCCCTAGAGAATATCCAAGATGCAGATATGATAAGGTTCATATGGAGGAATATAATCACCCTTTTTGGCATCCCCAGAACCATCATCACTGACAATGGAACGCAGTTCAAGATCGGATTCTTTCAAAGTTTTTATGACGAGCATGGAATCAGACACCATTTTAGCTCGGTGGCCTATCCTCAGAGCAATGGCCAAGCCGAGGCTTCCAACAAAACACTGATCGACGGATTAAAGAAATAATTAGAGCGAGCCAAAGGCACATGGGTAAATGAATTACCACATATTCGATGGGCCTATCAAACCACTCCAAGACGAGCAATGGGGGAAATGCCATTTTCGCTGACATATGGAATGGAAGCAGTCATCCCATTAGAAGCAGGCTTACCAACAATGAGGTCCAGACTTATCGACCAAGGCCATAATGATGCAGCATTACTCGCTGAGCTCGACCTAGCCGACGAGCACCGAGAGCTAGCCATAGTAAAACTAGCGACCTATCAGCAACAGCTCGCAAGGCATTATAACAAAAGGGTCAACCCAAGGGCATTCCAAGTTGGGGACTATGTCCTAAGGAAAGTTCTGGGCAGCGCAGTAAAACCATCAGATGGCAAGCTAGGGCAAAACTGGGAAGGACCATTCAAGATAACTAGAGACGACCTACAAGGAGCCTATCACTTGGAAACGATGGAAGGCAGAGAGATACCCCGAGTGTGGAATGCAGCCAACCTTAAGAAATTCTATTTTTAGATTCTTCTTTTGATATTTGATTGTGAAACTGGAAGTTCATTTTCTTATCATTAATGGAAAATTATTTGGTAGTTGCATTCTACGAAGTATCAGTTAACTAATTTGAATTTTACGAGGTGTCAATGTATAAACTTTATAACCCACACACACTTTCCAAGTAATAGGCACACTGATCATTACACCATAGCAGGGAAATGACCCTCCTCACGATTTTCATCTTTAAAATATGAAAGACCTCATAAGCATTGCCCTTGGCAATATATGAAGCCCTACAGGAGATCCTTAGGCACTATGACCAAGTCAGAATTGGTCCCCAAACAATGTTTGGTTGAATAAAAACCTGATCGGATAGAGCATCCAACACCAGGTGTGTCCTCGCCAATTGCCACACTTAGGCCTAAGGGAGTGTGATGACACAACCTAAAAGGTAAAGTGAGGCAGAATGGTATCTCGTTGGCATACTGGACTGGAAGGACACCTACTTGATAATACAAACATACAAATCTATTCATCCAAGATAGGCTCAAGATTTTTGAATAAAAAATGTGGAAAATATAAGACACTTGTTTAGTCAGAAAATTTTCCCAAATTATAAATTTTATATTAATTCATCACATTTACAACAAATACAGTACATGTTTAGTCGGCGAGCTCGCCCAAAACATCGAGATTACATCACTTCAATACAAAATATACAGAGTTACTACTGGAAAAATCTTAGTGAGGGTGAGGCCTCTGAGCAAGATAATCATCCACTTGAGCTCTTCGATCATCGTCGGGAAGGGGAACTAACTCTTCCTCAACTTCGTTAACATCCGACTCCAATAGCTGCTAAGGGATGGCATCAATGGGTATCCACTGATCATCTCTCCGGAAGGGGTTAGGCATCCGAGTAGAAGGAGATATTTCATGGTGATACCAGAGCATCGAGTTCCTTAGAAACTACATCTCCCTCAAGGCGCTCAACCACCCCCTGATGAAGGCAAGCTCCTCAAACTCTGTCAGCCTCGTTGGAGTGTCTAACCAACCCTGGTCGTAACCATCAGCCCATACTCACCGAGGTCCTTTTATAAACAGGTGCCGCAGCCGAGTAACGTCCCTTTGAAGCCCAACAGCAATCACGTATGCTCGTTGGACATCATCACAGAGCTCTTCTATTTCCCTAACTGGGCCCCTAGCGCTTGCATCAGCTCGTGGAACAGTTGACGGGGTAGAACCCTACAGCACCGGAGGAACATCGCTTGATCTTGCTCCAGCTCATGAAGAGGAAGAACCTCGTAAAACCCCAGGAACAGTGCTCGACGCATGTTCCCTCAGTCGTGAGACTTCCCTCCTCAAAGCTTCATTCTCTTGCTGAAGAATCTCCCCAATCTGATTGATCTCAGAGGCATCCAGGAGCCTTGCTCTCAATGTATTCACCTCCTCTTGGACTGAAGCACCAACTTCTTCCATCTCTTGAAGCCTATCCTTTAGCTTGGCCACAAGCTCAGACTGATCCTTATACTTCTGATTCCTTGATCTAAGGGACTTGCAAAGCTTAACAAAGGCTTGGCAAACCTGAGGACTCGCATTGGGACCAAGGATCCTGCCCAATTGAGACGTGGCAGGAATATAATCTTCTACATCAACCAACTACAAGACATAAAGGAGCAAGGAAAGACATAATCATTCAGCACTCGAAGGGAATGAGAAACCTTTTCATTTCATTAATAAGGGTCAAAGTACATCGAGCAGCAAAAAAGGAAAAATTACAAACAGAAAAAGCAAAGATATAAGGTAGTCCTAGAAGTAAAAATTAACTAGCAACCTCAGGTTGCCCAGAAGTCGATGGCTGCTTCCCTTTATCAGCATCAGCAAGAGCACCCCTCTCAGCAGGGATAACCTCTGTCACCAGAACAGGGTGAACGTTAGTAGAAATTGTCTGGGAGACAGGGTCAGCGCCTTCGATGGCTGGGGCAGGGACTTCATCCACAACTGGCCTCGGGCCTGGGTCGTGCTCATCGAACAGAGGAGATGTAACATCCACGCCGGCAGCTAAGAGGGCCTTGTTCCATCCCTTCTTGAAATTCAGACGGCTAATGTAGCCTATCTGAACCTCGGCATCCTCGTATGCGGCAGCCCAACCAGAATTATATGAGTCTTCCCTGGAAGTGACTGCATCAGACTCCTTCTTCTTCAGCTCCTCAGATAGCACTCTGTTCTCTTCCACGATAGCCAGCTTGCTCGAGCAAACCAGGTCGTAGGCTTGTCGTAACTCGTTCAATTTTTTAGCTACTGCGTCCCTTTCCCGATTGGCATTAGCAAGAGCCAGATCGGATGATACCCGAGCAGCATCAACGACCTTGAAACCATCTTCGAGCTGTGTACCCCTCAACCTCAAGGAAGCATTTTGCTGCTCCAGCTGGCCATTTCTGCTCATCAGCTCATCGCGAGAGCGATAGAGCACGGTGAAGTCAGTCACAAACTGCAAAAATAAAGAAGACATCAGAAAAAGGAAACAGCCAAAACTTATTGAAGCATAAGAGAAAGAAAAAAATCATACCAAGGCTAGCCTTTGGCTATCTTGTAGGGCCAGTTGATCAGAGCCCAGCGCCCTCTGGCGATCTGCAGGAAGAACTGCCCTCTCGAGCAGCGCAGGGGCTAATTGAGGAAAAATGGCCACTGAAGCCCCCTTGGGCAATGCCGACACCGGGACTAAGGCCTGCCCAGCCTTCGTCCTCGACTCCATCTTTCTCCTCTCCTGCTCTCTCTCTCTCTTTCTCCCTCCTCCTTGTATCCTCCATCTTCTTTCTTTCCTCTTCTTTTTTTCTTTGTCTCTCTCTCATCTGTTCCTCTTCTTTCCTCTTCTTCTCCTGCTCCTGAGCAGAAGACTGAGAGCCAGTAGCTATAGCCCCAGAACTGGACTTCTGCTTCTTTGACCTCTGAGAGAGGAGCACATGATCATCGTCATCATCATCCCTAATTAGATTTTTCCTAGGAGGAACCATCTCCTCGCTTGAACTGCTGGACGCGCTCGAAGATCCTCGGGTTTCAGAAGCCTCTTCTGAGTCAGAAGAACTATCACCACTGGAGCTCTCCTCACCAAAATTTCCTTCAGCACCGCCTACAATGTCACTTTTAGAACTGCTCTCCTCCTCGTCCAACTGGATATGATCAGCAGCAGTCTCTTTAGAGATGTCAAATTCTGGGATACTCTCTACCGGCCTCGCTATAAAGCTAGAACCAACGTTTTTATATTCGAGCAAGAAAATAACAGACCGGGGATGCTCACCGTCTGCTAAAGGCTCCCTGATATTCCAGGCTTTAACCAATTCAGAAAGACGGACCTCGCTGAGAGCAGGTTCCAAGTTCTTCGACCTCGTTGAAGAAAAAATAGGAAAAGTCAGAAGGTCACAAATTAGTAAAAGAAATTGAAGGAACAAGCAAAGCCTACCTATGTATTCTTCCCCATAAAAGGGAAGAAAGAACCTATCAGACCTCGACCCCTCAGACTGGGGAGAAAACTGCCAATTCCTAGCAAGAAAGCCCTCTTGCCAATAGTCCTTATGGGAATCAGGTAGGTTTACTACCAATACCCTGTCAGGACTCCTGGATTTGAGATAGAGAACACCAGAACTAGTTCAAGAAAAAGAATAGCAAAAACAGACCTTGACGAGCCCTAACTTGGTACCATATAACTGATTTATTCTATGGACACCATTGATTATCTTCCACACATTGGGCGAACACTGTGCAGGAACAATGTTGAAATAACCGAAGAAGTGGAAGAACAGGTTGTTGGGAGGAAAGGTAAGTCCCCCCTGGGAAAGCATCAAGACATGGATCCAATGGGCACCCTCTATCTCCCTAACATTTCTAGGGGGAGGGACACACTCAATCTCTACCCACTCTGGGATATTATAAAACTTCGTAAACTCGGACACTGACCTATTACCAATCTTTGCCATTGGGAAACCCTAGAAAACTACAAATTCAAAGAGAAAATACAAAGAGAAGGCACAGGAGACTTACAATATGAAAGTCCAACTCGAACGATGAAGAATCACGAGCCCAAATGACAAGGAAGCGATAAAAATGGAGACTGAGAGAAGAGAACGTGAATCGCTAGAGCTCACAGAAAATAGGAGAATACTGAGAAGGTTGAAACGACGATCGAAAAATGACTGCTCTGGTTAGCTTTTGAGTGTTTCTAATCATAATGCATAAACCACGAAGCGAGTGCCACCTAAACCCAGTCCTCGAACTTTGGGAAGAGTTTCACGGTATACAAATGAGCCATTATGACAAATCATTTAAATTTATTGAGCCCAAAGTGTGGCCCAACAAACTTAGGGGCAATTTTGGGTACCCGAAAGTAGAATGATGGGCCTAGACGAGTAGTCCAATTGTAACGGCCCAAAGTCCAGACCCTCCATATCCTAACCGGTTATGATTTAGTCTTCTCCCATGTTCCCATTAAGAGGGGTTCTAGGAGAAGATGGAAAACGTGGGGGAATCCAACACCCCCACTCCCTGAAATGAACATGTATATAATGAACCCTAGGTCCGGGGCAAAGGACACACTGAATTCTCTGTAATCACTCTCCGGAATATATAGAAATAATGCTGACTGCACCACCGTGGACGTAGGCACCTTTGCTGAACCACGTATATCTTTTGTTGTGTGATTGGCATTTTATATTCTTTATTCTGCTTGGTGGTGGTGCTTCTCTTATCTCTTTGTGTTTAATAATAATTGTCACCACAAATGCATTTTGATTTTTTTGTTGTTGTTAGTAGTTGATGTGTGTTAACAATATTATTGAATATATGAGGAATTTTAAGATATAAAGTAAGAAACCCCTGAATTCCCGGTTGTTGGATAGTATGTTGGATTTCTTGGATTGCTAATACGCATATAATTTTAAACTCTCATATAATAAACCCTAACATAATGCTTATTAACACTTACGACGGCTTATTTTTTGGATTTCGCATCGGTGAGATCCAACATACACTGGGTTAATAGAAGGGTATTTATGAATCAAAACCTTAACCAAACTAGTATAACCTATACCCGTAACACCCCATATTTTGGTATTTATAATTTAATTAATTTGGTTACTTTAAATTACACATGTGTCGTAATTTAATTGAATTAAATATTATGTGTTTATTTAAAATATTAATCGGGAGATATAATGATTCATATTTACCAAATATTATTATATGTCATAGCGAGTGATATCGACGTAACTGTCTCAACCGGGAGTCGCATGTAGACTATATTGAGGTCAAGATAGGAAATTTATATAGAGTAACTCGGATGAATATTTTCAGATCACGGTTGATTCTAAATAGGTATAAATAGTCAGAATAGTGTACGCGAGTGTACTAATTGGGTCCTGGGGTAATTTTAGACCAACCCAGCACCACGTAAGGGCATTTAGATCATTTAGGAGCCTAGGGTAGAAGTAACTCTTAAAATTAGACTGTTTTATCATCCCTTTTGAGTTATGGACTAGGGTTATAACACTTGGGATAAAGAGGAGGCTATAGGAGAGGAATAAAAGAAGAAACCTAGGCTATTCCATAGCTTTTTGCACCACCAACGTTGTCGGATTTGTGATCGGGGCAAGGAAAGATCAACCTCATTACCATAGAACGAAAATTATAACTACTTTATCAAGGCAAGTGTTTATCTTGCATTATTTTAAGCGTGTTATAATACCCATGTAGTGTAAGGTTTCAAATTCAGGATTTAAATGGTTTTCTGGGGATTTGGATGGGTGAAATTCATGATTCGGGGAGGAATCCATATAGAATAAATCTCTATGTGTAGATGACATGAAATCAGAGAATATGTGATGAATAACTTGAAATAAATCTAGGTATAATGATGAATATGCATAAAGAACACATAAACGAGGGTTTTATAAATTTTGAGATTTTATCGGTTCTTTAATGGATTTCTTTTTTATTTGATTCATTATTTACATTAGAAATTGTCCCTACACACTTGGCTGATGTTAGGGTATGCTGGGTGGAAGTTAGAGAAAGTTTTATGGAGTTTTAATAAGGTTCTAAATGATGAAAACTCGTAACAACAATGAAGAAGACGATACAGTCTGGCGGGAATCGATTCAGAATCCTTACCGAATCGATTCCGCAGCCCGGTTTTGTTGAGATTTGCCCTTTTTGCTATACTCCCTCGTGAAATTAATTATGGTAAACTCTGGTGATGGTCTAGTAGTTATATAAATACGTAGATAAGGTCAGTAGATATATAGTTGAGGCTTAGTTAATCTTAGTGAGGGTAAACTTGGGACTATGACCGACGACAGTCAACCGATATGGATGTGTATCGAGAATTTGCAAATTGGGTTACGAGAAGAGTAAACTATAACCTAAGATCAATACCAGTAAGAGAGTGATATTATACTACTAAAATTTTAATTAAGGGATAATTGGGATCCTTTGGTTAGTGAGTGATACTTAGAAAATACAAAAATAATAATATGTGTGAATCTTTAGTACGTCGAGTGTTCGAGAGAGATAAATACTACATACTGGATATATTATAGGTTGTGGGTATACCTATAATAAAGATATATATATATATATATATATAGGTTGTATTAATACCTATTGTGTGAACATACCTACACGGCCTGGTATCACGAAAGGTTTTACGCAGGGGGCGATCCAACCATGGCGATTCCAGTGAGGTTTGGATGTGTGCTCTAGAACATAGAACTTAGGGCGGCTCACCATGTGTTGTGTATTAGTGGAAACGGCGTGTCATATGGGTACATTAGGTATGTGTGTATACCAAAGTCTTAGAGCTTTGTTCGCCTCCATTATGTGTTGTTTGATTATGGTTCAAGGAGACATTCCGAACCAATAGTCCCTGATTTGGTACGAGAGGTACATGGACTTGATAACAAAGTATGCATGCATCGCGGTGGCCATTTTGGGGGATGCTTTAGTTTTATATATTATAGTGTGATAAATATATATAGATGTGATTATTCTACTTATGTGTGATGGTAAAAGATATAGATAGTGTATATTTAAAATCAATTTAATCATGAGAAACTTATTCAATGGTGCAATGATAATATTCGGTTAATATGAATTATTAACTTGACGATAGTTTATCATATGGGCGGTACGGGGGAGCTAAACTTGTTCTGGTTAGTTAGAAACCTATGGCTAGTTAGGTTGGGTATCATAGCTAGGTGGGTTTTAATAGGAGATATTAGGTGTGCACAATAGATGAGAGGTGAAGAACTCAAGGGAGTGTATACTGGACTAACCAGTGTATCTAATAACTTCTTTTATAACTTAAATTTAAATACTTTCTAAATATTTTTCAAAAGCTTTGGGCTCTGGCCAAATATTTTAGGTGTCCAGCCACAGGGACGCTAAGCTTGATGAGTCATTCCTGGGATGCGTAGCTATAGCACCTATTGAAGCTTGTAAGATTTGTGTATATGCCTTAGTTATCCATTCCTAGATTAGGATCTTTGATTCAGTATTTCATTTGGGCATGTTGCCCCTTCGGTTGATACATTCTTTCAGTTTTATTTATCAAACTATGAATTTGGATTTAGTTTTATCCCAATAGTTGTATGGTTTGGAACCGATGGTTTATTTGATATTTATCATTTATCTATATATCCTATGATGATTTACATTTCTATTATTTGTGTGGATGGTTGAGTTATATTACTTTATTTTCCACATGTTGTTATATGTTAATGAAAGATAAAAAATTTGGCACCGACTTAATTTAATATATGTGGTTAGTAATTAAAAAGTTTCGGCATTGATGCTAAGAATGAACCAAATGAGATTCATGTTTATTTTGATAAAGGAATGATCTCCCGTGATTAAAATAGGCGGGGTGCCACAGATGGTATCAAAGCATTAGGTTCTAGAGTCCATAGGATCTGTGCGGTTTACTACGTTTTCGGCGTTGTTTTTCTTTGATATGTTTAGGAATGTTAATTCATAATGTGACTTACGTTCTCCTATAATTGAGTATAATTTATGGTATCATATATGAGTTCGGTTGGGCTTCGTATACCACTATTAGTTAGGGCTGTTAGGAGGACAGTAGGAGGAGAGACTCAGTGGGAGCCACAGAATATTGTGGGGCCGGTAACCACGGTAGAAGTCACCACTATTATTATTCGGGCAATTAATGTCGTGATAACCGCTAGGGCATAGTAGTTTTCCCAAGTACCACCATAGCTAATGGTGGCGCAAATTCAGACTCACTCAGTGTAGTCGATAAGAGGGGAGAATCGAAGGGACTTTTTCAAAGGGCTATCTACAAGAGTTTGGGAATGTGAGGAAGTGTGATTGGTCAATGGAAGGAGATTATCCAAAGGAAATTGTGTATGGTGGAGTGCAGTGACACTTATGATTAAAAATTTTAACTCATAGGAGCAGTGTTGTATAATAGGAGTCAGTCACCACATCTGAGGAGAGATGCCATGAATATCGAAAAATTTAGGGTGCGGTTTGACTGTATATTCTTTCAATGGCTATTTTAACAGAGAGGCAAAGGAAATTCCAGTACTTTTTTACAGGAGGGTCGGACAGTGGAGGAACATGAGGAAGAATTTTCTTGTTTAGCAAACTTCGTACCCAACAAGGGGGTCTTTGAGTTAATGACGGACTCATGGGTATAATACGCCAACATTGAGGGGAAAATCTGGCTAGGATGACTGATGGTGATGTCGTTAATGTTATACTTTTGCAAGGGAAATATAAAATCTTCTATATGAAGGGAGCTAAGAGATTGGAGAGTCTAGCAGTAGAGCAAGAATGAATGTAACTAGTGCTAGTGAGGCACTATAGGGGGATACACAGATGGAGACCAATGAAAATGATTCAAATCAAATGAGTTCCTACCAAGTGATCTAAGGCCATGCTCTAAAACCATTAGTAACACCCAGCGCAATCTGACAAGCGAGGTGGCCAGCCGCCGTCGCCAAACTACATTGGGCGTCACAAAATAAGTTATCATTCTTAGCATGTGACAGATATGAGACATATAAAATTCATTCCATGCGATAATAATTAAGTTGATCCAATAAATATAACCATTCGTGCAATATTAAGATCCATCGTCGTGCTAATCTTCAAATTGGGTCCAACTCCAAATAATAAAATCTCAAATAAATTATGCAACTATAAATATCTAAATAAAACCGTAAACAATTGTGGAACCGAGTGGCCCACCAAATCCATAAATAAAGTCTCGTAATGAAAAAGGAGACGGAAAGGAAAATAAATCTAACTACTAAAGCATCTAAAATAAACTCTAGTTGCACCTCCAAAATATCTCTAAACACTCCTATCTAGCTACTCCAGCGCTACACCTGAAATGTTAGTCAATGCAATGGGTCAGAGCCCACCGCATGAATACAAGCTACTCTTTTCAATAAGGGTCCGTGAACCCAGACAATAGCATTATACATAATCAACACCACAAATAGAATATTTTAATTTAAATGAGATAATTATTAACATGCGAGTAAAATAAACTATTATAATCTAATCACGTAATTTTGCCACCCCAAGAGTTTAAGTCCAAATTAAGTTATCACAATTTAGTTATTACTTCCAAACTCACCATCATTATTTAAATTTATTTCTCATATGATTATTATTATTATTATTATTATTATTATTATTATTATTATTATTATTATTATTATTATTATTATTATTATTATTATTATTATTATTATAATAATAATAATAATAATTATTATTATTATTATTATAGCGGTGTCGTCAAAGCCAACTGACCCTACTATATGTCCTGCGCTTATTCAGGCTCGTCTAAAGTTTTACACCACACATATTCCCCTCGCTATAGTCAGCCAACCCGTATTCTGTCAGCCCTGCACTTATAGACGAGGTTCCACGCATGACACGTCATAATAACCAACTAGCCCGTATTCTGTCAGCCCTGCACTTATTACGACGCCATACACCCACACGTCGCAATAGCCAGCCGACCCGTATTCTGTCAGTCCTGCACTTATTAACGTCGCCAATTCATTTTAATACTCGTTTGTTATCTTAGACATTGATTCTCAATTTCTCAAGTTCGCATTATTTTAAATTATCCCCACCCTATTATAAAGCATAGATCCTCAATCCTAACCCTAGTCCCATGCCTAGAGGTCTCCAAAATGAAAACACGTCCTACCCTATGTTATAGGATGAATTTTAAATATTTATCTCTTCTTAGTCTCGCGCCTAGGCTATCGAAATCAACAGAACGATACCAAAATCAGCCCCACCTCGGAATATCCCATCCGTGAAGATCTACACCCACTAGTCCCATACTTAGAAAGGGTTAATCGCAACTAAGGTATACCCATTAGTCCCATACCTAAAAAGTATTCCTAAAATTAAGGTGAGAACACAAGTACCCAAAAATCCCATCGTCCCCGCGATGATAATTATAATCAAAATAATAATTCGCACATTCCAATTTATCAACAATTACACAAATTTATCGCACAATTACAATTTACTTTAATTAATTTCGTTCAACCCATCTTCGTAACTAACATGATGTATTTTATTCCACAATTATAATTTCAACATCATGAGAATTTATGAAGCATGCAATAATAATTCACTTTTATCCTACATAATTTCATATGATTGCATAAGTCCCTTTTTCATTTAAATAGCGCAACTATGATTTTTCTACATGCAAACCTACGCCCATAATGAAAAAATCAAATCTCTATCCTAAGCAAACAAGGGTTATGAGTCTTAATTCAGATTAAGATTTTTCACAAGAACAGTCCCAAATTAGATTTCACTTTCTCTAATTAAGGTTGCTAATTTATTTTAAGAAAAACATGTAAATTAATATTTAGGGGACATTTAAAATGAATAATACTAAAGAGAGAGAGAATAGAAATATTCATGTCTGATGAAAAGTCGATTGAAAATTCTGATTAGATGATTGCGTTCCTATCAAAAAATTAATAAATACTCGTTCTTAAACAATCTTGAGAAAATACCAATTAATCCTTCAAAACTTGAGTTGAATCTTAAATTAATTTTGGGCTAGGGTTTGCAGATGAAAGGTGATAAAGATGTAGGAGTCTTCTGGTTGAAAAGTTTGTGAAAAAGTTCTTAGAAACATCTAACCCTCAATTATTTTAATATGGAAAAATATTAGAGTTATATTTAACTTAAATTCTCACAAAACCTCATTACTGCTCACACTGAACATTCCGAATCGATTCGCCCTCTAGTCCGAATTGATTCGGTCTCGTCAGGAGCCCAAGGACGCCTAAAATTATATATATATATATATATATATATATATATATATATATATATATATATATATAAATAAAATTTCGATTTCAATTCCGATTAAAATCCTACTTTCCATAAATAAAATCCAACATTTTAAGCTGCTAAAAATAATTAAATCCAAAACTTTTATTTTTTCGAATTCCGAATTAAATTAAATTATTATCGATTTAAATTACGTGGTGTTACATGACGCGTGTCAAATTATATTTTCCAAAACATTTTAGGTCTCCCACCACTGGAATGCCAAGCTTGATGACTAATTCTAGGGATGCGTAGTTGAAACACTTGTGGAGGCTTGTAGGACTTGTGTAGACGCTTTAGTTATCCATTCATAGATTAGGATTTATGATTCAGTATTTCATTTGGGCATGTTGCCCCTTCGGTTGGTACATTCTTTCAGTTTTAAATATTGGACTATGTATTTGGATTCAGTTTTATTCTAGTAGACTTATGGTTTGGATATTAGTTTGGAACCGATGGTTTATTCAGTGTTTATCATTTATTTATTTATCGTGTGATGATTCAGACTTCTATTATTTGTGTGGATAGTTGAGTTATATTATTTTATTTTTCACATGTTGTTATATGTTAATGAAAGATAAAAATTTGGCACCGGATTAATTTAACATAAGTGGTTAGTAATTAAAAAGTTTCGACAGTGATGCTTTGAATGAACCAACTGAGATTCCTGTTTATTTTCATAAAGGACTGATCACTCGTGATTAAAATAGGAAGGATGCCACAATACCTCATATGTTAGAATTAATATTTATTAATTAATTAGACCCCTTATTTATAGGACTTATATTCACACCCTCGTATATTTTTCTCAAGAAAAGTGAGGCGGGTGATAATCACTAGCAACAAGAGTACGAGAGGTAGTAATTGGACCACATACATACCTTTTTTATTAGTGCGCACCATATATAGGCCTATTTTATTAGTGCGCACCATATATAGGCTACTCCTATTTACAGGTATGTGAATAATAAGACTGGACAATTTAAGTATTTTGCAAATCGTGGAGTTAATCTCCACTAAGAGTACCTGTTTGATCGTATTCTATTTTTCCTACCAGAAAGCTAGGATGACGCTATAGAGGATATATTCCACACAAATAATTACAATGTAGCCCTGACCTTGCTTAAGTTGTTAGAGAAAACAGAAAAAATTCACATATTAAGGATACAACTGCGTACAGAGAGTATTGTCATAGATCATGATATCTTGAACCATATGCATGTAATATTAAATCTTGCAAACAAGTTGAAAAAGATAGGATTCCGACTTCATGTCATAGATATATACACGTCAATCATAGATACGCTTTCTACTAGTTAGCCACGTGCAAAAATCAGCAAGTTTTTTGCAAAAACGTGAGGCTCAACTAATGGTTGATGAAATATACAACGGCTGCGAAGATGTACATGCGCACGTTAACAGCGGGGAAGGGAGAGAATTGAGGCATTTTTAAATTATTTTATCACTTGGCCAGTTTGTCTGTTGGTCAAGTTCTTTTAATATTTTTTTTGTTTCAGCTGTAATAACAATTTTTTATCCCTATTGTAAGAATATTTATTTTGTTTGAGTTTTAGTAATATTTTTTTCCAGTTGTAATAATATCACTTGAATGCAACATGAAATTTCTGTAATTGTATTCATTTCTTGAATGCAACAACCCCCAAAATGGCACCGCGGGCGGCACGAACAACTCGTACGTGTCCAATGTAACACGTAACAACCAGTTGCATAGTTGTGTGACTCCCAATTTGAGTATATGACCCGGATATGAGAATAGGAACACTTAGGCTTGGAAACGTACCACGATGGGGATGCCCCCCCCCCCCCCCCAACAGCACCGTAGGTGGCACAAACATCTCATGCACATCCAACGTAAATGTGTCGTGAGGGGGATAATGCCACCAACCCCCACCCAAAAGAGCACCGTGGGAAGCATGAACACCTCATGCGCATCCAAAGTAACACGTACCAACCGATCACGCAATCTTGGGATGCCCAATTTGAGAATAGGATTCGGATTTGAGAGTAGGAACACTTGAGCTTGAGAATGTGCTGCGAGGGGGAGGACGCCGCCACCAACCCCCAAAGGGAACTGCAGGCGGTAGAAAGAGCTCGTGCGCATCAACATAGCAATAGGCTGCGTAGTCGCAGGACTCTCGATTTGAGAATAAGACCCGGATTTGAGAGTAGGAGCACTTAGGCATAAAAACGTGCCGCAAGGGGGTCGAAACCACAAACAATCCCCAAACGGCATCATGAGTGGCACGCACATCTCGTGCGTGTTCAACGTAACACGTAGCTACTGCTTGTGAAGTTACGGGATTACCGGTATGAAAATAGGATTCGAATTTGAGAGTAAGAACACTTGGTCTTGAAAATGTGTCACGAGGGGGAGAATGCTACCAACAACCCCCAAACAGCACCGCGAGTGGCACAAACAACTCGTGCGCATCCAATGTAACACGTAGCAACCAGCCGCATAGTTGCGGGACTCTCAATTTGAGAATAAGACCTAGATTTGAGAGTAATAACACTTAGGCTTAAAAACATGGCGCGAAGGGGCTAAAACCACTAATAACCCCGAAACGACACCACGGGCAACATAAACACCTCATGCATGTCCAACATAATATGTAGCAATCGGTCGCGCAGTCGAGGAACTCCCGATTTGATAATAGGTCCCATATTTAAGAGTAGGAACACTTATGCTTAAAAACGTGACGCGAGGGGGCGAATGCCACAACCCCCTCCCCCCAAACGCCACTGTGGGCAGTACGAACACCATGTGTGTGTCCAATATTACACGTATCAAGTGGACATGCAGTTGCGTGACTCCCAGTTCGAGAATAGGATCTGAATTTCAAAATAGGTACCTTAGGCTGGAGAACGTGTCGTAAGGGTGTGAAAACCACCAACCCCTACAAATAGCAATGCGGGTGGCACGAAAAGCTCATGCGCATCCAATATTATACACAGTAACCCGCTACGTAGTCGCGGGACACTCGATTTTATAATCGGACCCGAATTTGAGAGTAGGAACATTTAGTCTTGAAAATATGCCACGAGGGGGAGGACGCCACCAAATTGCACCCTAACCAAACGTCATCGCGGGTAGTACAAATACCACGTGCGCATTTAATGTAATGCGTAGAAATTGGCTGTGTAGTCATGTGACTCCCGGTTTGAGAATAGGATTCAAATTTCAAATTAGGCTTGCAAACATGCCGCAAGAGGGTGAAGACCAACTAACCCCTCAAACGACACCACGGGCGACACGAACAGATTGCGCGCATCTAACATAAAATGTAGAAACTGGTCGCATAGTTGCGGGATGCCCGATTTGAGAATAGAGCCCAAATTTGAGAGTAGGAACACTTAGGCTTGAAAATGTGCCGCAAGGGGGAGGATGCTACCAACAACCCCAAAATAGAACCGCGGGTAGCACGAACAGCTCGTGTGCATCCAACTTAACACACAACAACCGACTGCATCATCGCAGGACTCCCTAGTCGAGAATAGAACTAGGGTTTGAGTTTAGGAACACTTAGGTTTTAAAACGTGCCGCGAGGGGGAACAAACCACTAACATCCCTCAAACAGCCATGCGAGCGACACAAACACCACGTGCGTGTCTGATGTAACACATAATAAAAGGTCGCGCAATCACGAGTTTCTCATTTCAAGAATAGGACCCGGATTTGAGAGTAGGAACACTTAAGCTTAAAAACGTCCTGCGAGGGGGCGAACGCCACCAACCCCCTCTCAAATGGCACCGCGGGCAGCACGAACACATCGTGTGCATCGATCGTCGCACCTAGAAACTTACTGTACAGTCGCGTGACTGTCGGTTTGAGAATAAGACCCAAATTTCAAAATAGGTTCACTTAAACTTGTAAATGTGTCGCGAGGGAGTGGAAACCACAACCCCCTTCCCCAACGACATCGCGAGTGACACGAACAGCTCGTGCGTGTCTAACGTCACACGTAGCAACCGGTCGTGTAGTAGCGGGACGCCTGCTTTGAGAATAGGACCCAGATTTTATTGTGGGAACAGTTAGTCTAGAAAACGTATCGCGAGGGGGAGGATGCCACCAATAACCCCCAAACAGCATCGCGGGCAGCAAGAAAAGCTCGTGCGCATTCAACGTAATATCCAATAATCGGCTACATAGTTGCTGGACTCGGATTTGAGAATAGGACTTGGATTTGAGAGTAGGAACATTTATACTTGAAAATGTGCCACGAGGGGGAAGAAACTACTAATATCCCCCAGACGGCACCGTAGGCGGCATGACACCTCGTGCATGTCCAACGTAACAAATAACAATCGGTCGCGCAATGACACTTGGTTTAAGAATAACACCCATATTTGAGATAAGGAACACTTAGGCTTGAAAACCTTCCGTGAGAGGGAGGATGACACCAACACCCCCACCCCCTAGCACCACGGGTAGCACAAACAACTCGTCCACATCCAATGTAACACGTAGAAATCGACTACATAATCGGGTGACTTCCAGTTTGAGAATAGGATCCGAATTTTAAAATAGGCGCATTTGGGCTTGAAAACGTGTCGCGAGGGGGCAGAAACCACTAGCATCCCCCAAATGGATCTATGGGCAACACGAACACCTCGTGCGTGTCCAACGTAACACATAACAATCAGCCGTCCGGTTTGAGAATAACACCCAAATTTGAGAGTAAGAACACTTAGATTTGAAAATGCTCCATGAAGGGGCAAACACCACCAACACCTATGCCCCCACAAATGGCACCGTGGATAGCATGAACACCTCATGCGTGTCCAACATAACACGTAGTAATTAGCCACGCAGTCGCGTGACTCCCAATTTGAGAATAGGATCTGAATTTCCAAATAGACAAACTTAGGCTTACAAACATGCTGTGAGGGTAGTGGAAAATATCAACCTCCTAAACGACACTGCGAGTGTCACAAATAGCTCATGCGCATCCAATGTAACACGTAGAAATTAACTGTGCAGTCTCAAGACGCCTGATTTGAGAGTAGAACCCGAATTTTAGAGTAGGAATACTTAGCCTTGAACACATGCCACGAGGGGTAGTATGCCACCAATAACCCCAAATAGCACCAAGAGATACAATAACAACTCGTATGCATCCAACGTAATATGCAACAAACGTCCACATAATCGCAAGACTCCCGATTTGAGAATATGATCGGGATTTGAGAGTAGCAACACTTAGGATTAAAAGCATACCGTGAGGGGAAGAAACCTCTACTAACACCAAATGACACCACAGGTGGCACAAACACCTCGCGTGTGTCCAACGTAATACGTAGAAACTGGTCGCACAGTCTCGAGACGCCCTGTTTGAGAATAGGATCCGAATTTGAGAGTAGGAATACTTTGGCTTACAAACGTGCCGCGAGGGGGAGTATGCCACTAACAACTTCCAAACAGCACCGCGGGCAATATAAACAGCTCATGCACGTCCAACGTAACACGCAGTAACTGACCGCATAGTCGCGGGACTCCCGATTTGAGAATAGGACCCAGATTTGAGAGTAGAAACACTTAGGCTTGAAAATGTGCCGTGAGGTGGAAGAAACCACAAACAATCCTAAAACGGCACTATGGGTGGCACAAACACCTCGTGCATGTCCAACGTAACATGTGTCAAATGGTCGTTCAGTCACGGGTCACCCGATTAAAGAATAGGACCCAGATTTGAGAGTAGGAACACTTAGGCTGTAAAACGTGCTGCGAGGGGGGGGGGGGGGGAGACACTATCAATAACCACTAAATATCACCGCGGGTGGCATGAACAATTCGTTCACATCCAACATAACATGCCACAACCGACCACATAGTTGAGGGACTTCCGATTTGAGAAAAAGACCCGGATTTGAGAGTAGGAACACTTAGTCTTGAACACATGCTGCGAGGGGAAAGAAATAACTAACATACCCTAAACGACACTTATGATGGCACAAACACCTTGTGTGTGTCCAACATAACACGTAACAATTGTCCGCACAGTCGTGGGTCGTTCAGTTCGAGAATTGGACCTGAATTTAAGAGTAAGCACACTTAAGCTTGAAAACTTTCCGCGAGGGATAGGTCGCTACCAATAACCCCCAAACAGCATTGCGAGGGGCACGAATAACTTGTGCACATACAATGTACATGCAACAATTGGTCACACAGTCATGTGACTCGCAATTTGAGAATAGAACCTGAAATTCAAAATAGGCACACTTAAGCTTCACACGTGCCACGAGGGGGAGAAAACCACCAACCCCCTAAACAACACTATGGGCGGCACGAACAACTCGTGCGTGTCCAACGTAAGATGCAGTAACCAGCTGCATAGTCGCGAGACTCTTAATTTTAGAATAGGACCCGATTTTGTGAGTTAGAACACCTAGGTTTAAAAATGTACCATAAGAGGGATGAAACCACTAATAGCTCCCAAATGGCATCGTGGGTGGTACAAACACCTTGTGCATGTCCAACATAATACGTAGCAATCGATAGCGCGGTTGTAGGATGCTCAATTTAAGAATAAGATCCAGATTTGAGAGTGGGAACACTTAGGCTTCAAAATGTACCGCGAGGGAGAGGACGCCACCAACCTCCCCCTCTCAACGGCACCATGGGCAACACGAACAGCTCGTGTGCGTCTATCGTAACACGTAGCAACTGATCGCATAGTCACGGAACTCCCAGTTTGCGAATAGAACCCAAATTTCAAAATAGGCACACTTGTGATTGAAAACGTGCCGCCTGGGGGAAAAAAAAATCACTAATAACCCTTAATTGGCATTGCGGGTGGAACGAACACCTCATGCATGTCCAACATAAAAAGTAACAATCGGTCGCGCAGTCGTGGGTCACCCAATTTTAGAAAAGGACTCGAATTTGAGAGTAGGAAACCTTAAGCTTGAAAACATGCCTTGAGGGGTGGATGTCACTAACCCACCTCCCAAATGGCACTACGGGCAGCACGAACACCTCATACACATCCAGCATCACACATAGCAACTAACAGCGCAGTCGCATGACTCTCGATTTTAGAATAGGATCCGAATTTCAAAATAGGAACACTTAGACTTTCAAATGTGCCATGAGGGGTGGAAAAAAACCCTCTCCCCTAAACGGCACCACGGGCAGCACAAACAACTCCTACGCATCCAACGTAACACGTAACAACTGATCGAGCAGTAGCGAGATGCCCAGTTTGAGAATAGGACCCATATTTGAGAGCCGAAACACCTAGGTTTGAAAACGTACTGCGAGGGGGAGGATGCCACTAACAACCCCCAAACAGCACTACGGGAAACACGAGCAGGTCGTGCGTGTCCAACATAATATGCAACAACTAGCTATATAGTCATGGGACTCTCGATTTGAGAATAGGACTTGGATTTTAGAGCAGGAACACTTAAACTTGATAACGTCCCACTAGGGGGAGGAAATCACCAACATCCTCAAAACGGCACTGCGGGTGGCACGAACACCTCGTGCGTGTCCAATAGAACACTTAGCAACTGCTCGCGCAGTCGCGGGATGCCTAGTTTTAAAATAGCATCCAGATTTGAGAGTAGGAACACTTAGGCTTAAAAACGTGCCGCAAGGGGGAGGACTCCATTAGCCCCCCCACCCCCACCCCCACCCCTAAACGACACCATAGGCGGCATGAACAGCTTGTCCGCATCCAACGTAACATCTAGCAATTGATCGCATAATCGTGGGACTCTCGGTTAGAGAATAGGATCCGAAATTTAAAATAGGCACACTTAGGCTTAAAAATGTTCCGTGAGGGGGCAGAAACTACTAATAACCCCAAAACGGCACCGCGGGTGACACAAACACCTCGTGTGTGCTCAACGTAACACATAACAATCGACCGCTCGATTTGAGAATAGCACCCAAATTTGAGAGTAGAAACACTTAGGTTTGAAAAAAATTCGTGAAGGTATGGATGCCACCAACCCCTCCCCCACCCCCAAATTGCACCGCGGACAGCACAAACCCTCGTGCGCATCTAACATAACACATAGAAATCGACCATGCAGTCGCGTGACTCCCGATTCGATAATAGGATCCAAATTTCCATATAGGCGCACTTAGTTTTGCAAGCATACCGCGAGGGGATGGAAATCACCAACAACACCACGGGTTGCACGAAAATCTCATGCGCATACAACGTAACATGTAAAAACTAGCCACACAGTCTCGGGACGCTCGGTTTGAGAATAGGACCCAAATTTGAGAGTAGGAACACTTGGGCTTAAAAACGTGCCGTGAGGGGGAAGATGCCACTAACAACCCCCAAACAGTACCGCATGCGGCAAAAACAACTCATGTGCATCCAACGTAACACGCTGTAACCGATTGCATAGTCACAAGACTCCCGATTTGAGAATATGACCCAAATTTGAAAGTAGGAAGACTTAGGCTTGAAAATGTGCTGCGAGGGGAAGGAAACCACTAATAGCCCCAAATGGCACAGCGGGCGGAAAAAACACCTCGTGCATGTCTAACGTAACACATAGCAATCGACCGCACAGTTGCAGGTGGTCTGGTTTGAGAATAGGACCCGAATTTGATAGTAGGAACACTTAGGCTTGAAAATGTTCTGCGAGGGGAAGGACGCTACCAACAACTGCCATATAGCACCTCGAGCTACATGAAAAGCTCATGCGCGTCCAATGTAGAATGCAACAACCGATCATAAAATTGCAGGACACTCAATTTGGGAATAGGCCAGACAACATGTTGCGAGGGGGACGAAACCCTAAATAGCCACCAAATAGCACCGCGGGCGGTACAAACACCTCGTGAGTGTCCAACGTAACACGTAACAACTGGATGTGCAGTCGTGGGTAGCCTGGTTCGAAAATAGGACCTAAATTTGAGATAGGAATACTTTGGCTTGAAAATTTCCTGCGAGGGGGAGGACGCTACCAAACCCCCCCCCCCCCCCCCACCCAAATAGCATCACGCGTAGCACGGATAGCTCGTGCGCATCCAATGTAATGCATAGCAACCGACTACATAGTCGCGAGACTTCCAATTTGAGAATACGACCCGGATTTGAGTTTAGGAACACTTAGGCCTAAATATGTGCTGTGAGGGGGAGGACACCACTAACAACTCCCAAAAGACATTGTAGTTGGCACGAACACCTCGTACGTGTCTAAGGTAACACGTAGCAATCGGTCGAGCAGTCGCGAGATGTTCGATTTGAGAATAGTACCTGGATTTCAGAGTAGGAACACTTAGACTTGAAAAAGTGCCGCGAGGGGGGGGGGGACGCCACTAACCCCCTCCCTTAAATGGCACCGCGGGTGGCACGAATAACTCATGCACGTCCAATATAACACATAGCTACCAGCCGCCAAGTCGCGGGACTCCCTATTTAAGAAAATTTCAAAATAGGCACACTTAGGCTTAAAAACATGCAGCAAGGGGGCGGAAATCACTAATAGAACCCAAATGGCACAGCGAGTGGCGTGAACACCTTGTATGTGTCCAACGTAACACATAGCAACTGACCGAATAGTCACGGGATGCCCCCTTTAAGAATATGACCCGAATTTGAGAGTAGGAACACTTAGGCTTGAATATGTGACACAAGGGAGCAGACCCCCCCCCCCCCCCCTCAAATGGCTCTGCGGGCAGTATGAATACCTCATACTCATCAATCATAACACGTAGCAACCGATCGCGCAGTTGGGTGAGACCCAATTTGAGAATAGAACCCGAATTTCAAAATAGGCACACTTAGGCTTACAAACTTGTCGTGAGGGGGTGGAAACCCCACC
Organism: Sambucus nigra; assembly: GCA_949130495.1. NCBI lineage: Eukaryota > Viridiplantae > Streptophyta > Magnoliopsida > Dipsacales > Adoxaceae > Sambucus > Sambucus nigra. Next base: position 367,535,323 of record OX422210.1, on the reverse strand, counting down.
ACCCCCAAAAAATGGCACTACGGGAAGCACAAACAGTACATGCACACTCAACATAATAGGTAACCACCGATCATGCAGTCATAGGATGCGCGGGTTGAGAATAAAACCTAAATTTGGGAGTAGGAACAGCTACGCTTGAAAACGTGTCGCGAGAGGGAGGATGCCACCACCAACCCCCAAATACCACCACATGTGGCATGAACAACTCATGCCATCCAGCGTAACATTTAGTTCCCGATCGCATAGTCACGGGACTCCCGATTTGAGGATAGGACCAGGATTTGAGAGTAGGAACACTTAGGCTTGAAAACGTGCCTCGAGAGGGAGGAAACCACTAACAGCTCCCAAACGGCACTGCAGACAACATGAACACCTTGTGCATGTCGAACGTAACACGTAGTAATCGGTCGCGCAATCGCGGGACGTCCAGTTTGAGGTGAGAGTATAAACACTTAGGCTTGAAAACATGCCGCGAGGGGGAGGGAGCCATCGAAGACCCCCAAATGGCACTGTGGGCAGCATGAATAGCTCGTGTGCATCCAACGTAACATGCAGCAATTGACCGGGTAGTCGCCGGACTCCCGATTTAAGAATAGAACCCGAATTTGAGAGTAGAAACACTTAGACTTGAAAATGTTCTGTGAGGGGGAGGAAACCACTAACAACTCCCAAACGGCACCATGTGCGGCACATACATCTTATGCATGTCCAATGTAACACGTTACAATCGGTCTCATAGTCGTGGGACCCCCGATTTGAGAATAGGATCCAAATTTGAGAGTAGGAACACTTAAGCTTGAAAACGTACCGCGAGAGGGAGGATGCCACCAACCCCCCCCCCCCCCCCTCAACAGCACCATGGGTGGCATGAACAACTCGTACATGTCCAACGTAACACATAGTAACCAGTTGCGTAGACGCGGGACTCTTGATTCGAGAATAGGCTCCGAATTTCAAAATAGGCACACTAAGGCTTCAAAATGTACCGCGAGAGGGAGGAAACTACTAACAGACCCCAAACGGCACCACAAGCAACACGAATACCTTGTGCGTGTCCAACATAAACATGCAGCAACCGGCCGCACCATTGCAGGATGCCCAGTTTGAGAATTGGACCCAAACAACCCATTTTTTTTACTAGTTAAATATGGTTACGGCTCTGGTCCGTGACCATATATATTTTTTCGTGATATGTGTTGTCTCAGTTGGAGTCCGTGACTACACGTCAATGGGTATATTGGTTGGTTACGGCAATGGGCCATGACCACCATTTTGAGGGAAAAAAATATAACGACTTTAAGCCATGACCAGTATTGTGAGGTGTAAAATTAGTCACGCCTTTGGGTCACGGCTATGGACCGTGACCAACCTACCATATAGTCATGCTGGGGTCAGGGATTTAGTCAATGACCAACTGGCCATGGCCTCTATCTGTGACTGTTTTCCCTGACGCTAGGTTAATGTTTAGGTCTTGGAATTTATATATTTTTCTGAGTTTTGTTTTGTTAAAAAACTATTTTCTTTTCCCTTTTTCATCCTAATCTTACTTAATGACAAAATACAAAAAACATTATTTGTTTTTTCTTATTAGTTTTTATCTTTGGAAAAAAATCTCTTTATTATTCGTGTATATTGACCGAAACAAAAAAAAATTGTAATGTTTTTTGTCCCTGCTTAATTTACTATAAATCTTGTTTTTATTATTAAAACATGAATTTTTTAAGTCGATACAAATTGAGACAAATGGAATATTGATTTTTTAATATATAAAAACTGGGATGACAAAAGAACGAAAAATATTTTTTTAAATAAATAAAAATTGGGATGAAAAGGGAAAATAAAATAGTTATTCTTATATTGAAGTAAACTAGGACAATAACGGGATCGATGGAACATTTTTTTTAAATAAATAAAAACTTAAATGAAAAAAAAAAATATATATATATATATATATATCGAGATCAAAAACACACATTTTGTTTTTTCAATAAATAAAAATTGGAATGAAAAATGGGCAATAAATAAATTTAGTTTCTTCTTAACAAAAGTAAACGGGGACAAAAAAGAAAAAAAGACAGTTTTTTTAGTTTTTTTAATAAATAAAAATCGGGACAAAAATGAGAAGAAAAAAAATAGTTTTTTGTTCGTTTTTAAGTGGACAAAACCCGAGACAAAATTATAGCTTTTTAATAAATGAAAACAGGGATGAAGAAGAGAACAAAAATAAGTTTTTTTTTTTAAATAAAATAAACTAGGACAAAATGAGAAAAAAAAGTAGTTTTTTATTTTATTTTTTTCAAAGATTAAAACTGTGACAAAAGGAAAAGCAAACACAAATATTTTTTTTAGTAAATAAAATTGGGATGAAAAAAGGGAGTAGGAAATATTTTTTAATAAATAAAATTGGGACAAAAAAGAAAACAAAAAAAAGTATCATATTTAAAATAAATAGAAAAAATGATAATAAGTGGATTAAGTCTCGAGTAATGTAGAATATGGATAGTTTGGACATTTGTAGAAAAGATAATAGTTTGACGAGAAGTAACAATTTCAATCCAATTTTAGTGGCAAGGTCTAAAAGTCAACAAGCGGTGGGTAAAGTCTAATTACCAAAACTAAATGGATGGTAAAGTAAGAATGCCCCTTGTTTTGCTCGATTGCACTATTAATTATTATATTCATGCAATTTGGACTAGTTAATTTTATTGATAAAATTAAAATTTGGTTCAAATTAAAAATAATTTAATTTATATAATGTGGTAATTAATTAATCATTGAATAGGGGTTGAAAATTCAATTGCGATAAAGATATGATATTTTTTAATGGAATTGGTGAGCAGGGTGAAAGAAATTTCATTCAATGGCATTTATAAATAAACAAAAGAATATATATACTATTTATAAAGGGGCTTAAATATAATCTGCCACTTTTGATATAATTACCCTTTTAATATTGAAGAATAACAAATTTGTTGGGTTTGTCTGAAATAATGTGTTGGCTCTCTTGCTCTTCCTCTTCTGCTTGTCGCTCCTTTAATTCACCCATTGTATTTAACCTATATATTTGGCCGCGGCTTTTGAAACGTAAGTCCCTTAATTAGACAGAAAAAGGACAAACTCAACGAAGGGCAGAATACGTTTGATTAAAAGTTAGAAATAGCTTTTGAAAACGCTGTATAATGCATATTCGTGCGTTAAAAGTAACAATAGTTAAAATGTATATATCGACCTTAGTTAGTGAGATCCTGAGATTTACCCAAACTCCTTTCTTAAAATCATTTCTAGCTGTTAAAATTTCTTTTGTTCTGAAATTTTAGGTTTTCATGTAAGGTGCTTAGTTCTCAAAATTTCATGTTCTATTCAACTATAAAGGTATGGATTTTTAGTTTTCCCTTTTTTTTGCATTTACTTTCTTACAAGTCTGGGAACCTTACATTTGGAGTAATTTTCTGGGTCATTTGTAAAAGAGGTGTATTCATTTTTCATTTGTTGTTCTCTTTTCTTATCAATGATTTAGTCATGGGTTATTTGAATGCTGATAAATGTTTGTCCATTAAGAGATAGAGAGTACTTTGTAGTTATTATTTTTTAAATAACTCCAACGTTTTCAGGTTATATAAATAAAAGAAAAATAGTGGACAGCCGAACTCATCACCAAGAATACCTAAAGACAAAAAAAGTGGAGCCTTGTAATAGCACTCTACAAATGCGTGTAAATGCATGAAAATAAAAATCTTGATATCCTATCTAAGTCTCAAGCAAGTTAAAGATTAGACCATAGGCCAAACGACACAAAACGGAATTAGAGGATTCATTATTTATCCGTGAAGGATCTTTCATAGGATTTTTTAAGTTAAAATTTCTTTTTATTTCTTTAACGCGGTTGTCTATATAATTTTTAGCTTCCAACATAAAGTGTGTCATTCGACTATCCGCTTCACTTGAGGTTTCAGATTCATCAAGAATTTTTTGAAGCCAATATCCAATTGCCTTTTTTTGTCTCCACCATAACTTTGAATATTTCTATATCCATTAATTTTTTATTTACTTCGTCTTGCTCAAGTTGAAGTTGTTGCTCTTTCTTTTTATTGGAATTTTTCTAGCGGGTGGCTTTTTATCCACCCCTTAATTTTATCACCCCCTAACAAATTGACATAATTATAGGCAAGATACTTCAATATAACCACCTCAGAGAAAACTTCTTATATTTCATGTAACTATCTAAAATTCTAACGCGCAAGAGATAACTGTATCAAAAGCCATATATCTCTGCTGCTGCTAGTTAACCAAAGTTGTCATATCTATGGCTTGTGCAGCTCCTAGTGAACCAAGGCTGTCATATCACAATTGTTAACAAAAACTGGTCTTGTTAAGTTATATTACCTCAAAAGTTGTAATATATTTGTGTTGCTACAAGTTGTAAGTTACAACATAAGCCATCGGATGTATATATATATCAGAGCCGATCAGGAGCGGACCTAAACAACGGGTCTACTAACGTACTACCCCTAAACGACGTAGAATTGAGGGTGAAATTACATGAAAACCGGGTGAAGTGAGGTTTTTCTTGTAATTTCACCCCCAAAACTACGTCGTTTGGGGGTGGTCTGTTAGTAGACCCGTTCTTTGAGTCCGCTCCTGAACGGCTTCTATATATATATATATATATATATATATATATATATATATATATATATATATATATATATATATATATATATGGTATGGTGTATATATACTTGATATAAATTTGCATTACTCGATTGATTACTATTTTCACTGAACTTATGCAAATTGAATTACTCGACTCATTACGAGCTATAGATTCAAATGTATGAAAAATATATAACCATTGAAATATTTTTTAACTAAACCTTCTACGTATAACTAACACATGTATACGTTTTTACTAGTGCATAAACATTAGTTTTTTGAATACCAGAACTTTATTTTTAAGAATTTAATGGCTATAATTTTCATCATTATGTTATTATTATTTTGTAGAATGTTAATTGCAAGAATATTTTTTATTATTATTTTAAACTAATTCTTTTCGTGTAATGTACGTTTGTTGCATGGTGAAAAACGGAACCAAAAAAAGGAAGAGCAAAGAAAAATTTAATTAAAAAAATGACATAAATAAAAAGAAACAAGAAGAAATCAAGAGGAAGAAAAACAATGAAAAAAAATAAAGAAAGTACTTTTGTCGAAAAAGTGAATAGTTTCAAAAGTGAAGGAAAAATATAAAATAAAAAAGAGGAAAAAAATCATTTAGAGTGTTTTCATATGTGTTTAAAGTGTATTTTGTTTTTCATTTAAACTACCCCATTGGATGTGGTGGTAAATATAAATTCAGTCCCACAATAAGGATATATTAAAATTGGAGTGGTTAGATAAAATTAAGGGGTTAGAATAAAACCAACATTTTTTAGATTTACTCAAATTTTAAGTAATTAGTGACATAAGGGATCGATAGACCCAACAAATGGAAGGATCTAGGTGGATATGGATGGGTCGAAAGTGCATTGGGTTTATTTTGGGCAGAAAAAAAATTGGATAGAAAGTACAAAGTCGAATTTGGTGTGGTCTAGAGTAGGTCTGATTAGGGTCAATCTATTTTCTCTCTCTCTCTCTCTCTCTCTCTCTCTCTCTCTCTCTCTCTCTCTCTCTTTTAGTTTTCTCTCCAATAAGAGTAAATAGTTCTCAGAAAAAACATCTCAAACAGTGATTTTTTTAGGGTATAAATTATCATCTAAATATTCAAATTATTGCTTTCTTTTAATCTTGCTCTCAAGTGAATAAACTTTTTGTACTATGACATGACCTTGTGAGAGTATGTAAGATGAGCCTTCCTAGCTCAAATAATCAACCCAATTATTTTTTTTCAATGAGCCAGTTAAAATTTGGACTAGGTTGAACCAAGTTAAATATAGGGGCTAGTGGCTTGAGGCCACTTCCACCCAAGCCATTAATATTGTTGCAATCCAAACTGTTTGATAAGTGGATTCCCAGACAAAATGTAGGGCTTCCATATTGTAAAAGAAAATAATCCAAGGGTGGTTCCAAACACAAACAAGTTCAATATTTCTTAATGATTGAACTAAATTAACACAATTTAAACTTTGTACCTATGACAACCCGAATATAATTATGATAAATTATATTTAAATCATGCTTATCGTATGTAATATGAATAATGTGTTATTAGTATATCTAATGTTAATTGATTATGTTTATTATAATCATACTTTCATAAATCATGAAAGGTCGAATTATTTACGAACACAAAATTTTGTTGTTTTCGGTAGAAAGGTTCCTGTTAGAGACTAGTTTTGACCTTTATAACATTATAAATGACTTGAGGTGAAAACTAGATAGTTGTAGACATGTGAGTTAGGGTTATAACACAACAAACGGATCATCAAATGGATTCCCGAGTAAAGAGTTATACCAAATTTACGAACAAAGGGCAAAGTTGTCCATTCCCTTTAAGTGATATTTTGTCTTTTATTAAACACAATGGTTTAATTTGATTGGTTGGCTTGGGAGGCAGCCTTGGCCGACCTTATACCCTTGAAATAGCTTTATCCTTCAGATAAATTCAGCCATGAAAGGGTTTTACCTTGAGGAAAGAGAATTAGGGAGTTTAAGAAGGAAAAGTGAGGAGAAAAGGTGTAGAAAAATCCGTGGAAATTATGTAAAAGTCCCGAAGGTAATCCTAATTGCAAATCTGGTCATTTATCTTATATTACTGATTTATATGATATAAATCATCATAGGTTTACGAAAGTTTCAGCCCTTTATATGTATGTATGGTTAGATGCAAGTTTATGTTAAGTTGAATGTAGAAACCCTTAAAATTGCTTTGTATTGAAACCCCTTGCATTCAAACTTGCATATCTCTTTGTGTGCCTTACTGGAATTGAGAAATTTCAATTGGATATTAAAGTAGACTCATATATTCATATCATACCCAAAAATGAGAATTTATCTCCTTGTGGTTAGGCCGTAATAATGATTTCAAGTTGGTACATGGTTGCTGTTTTTATACTTCATTTCGGTATGCCCTGAGTTTAGTCAAGCTTTTGAGATAGCAACTGAAGTCAAACAATTATGAATATTTAATTATGTACTATTCAGTATGTGTACTGAAAATGGGTTGAAAATCATGGAAATTTATGCTGGATAAAAATTATGAAAATTCTTGGAAGTTGAAGGAACAATAGAGGAGCTTGTAGGGCAGATTTCTTGTGTTGTAAAGAAATGGCCATAACTTGCTCTAGGAAGCTTGAAAAATTACACCGTCACTTGTACCGGAAAGTATATTCATATATGTTTTCATATTGATAAGGTTGGACCCCTGTATTTACACAATTTGGGAATATAGGATGGTTGATTATAGAGGGCAGTAATTTGAGGCCATACCGGATATCCCATGAAAGAATATGGTTATCTCCTCTTTTCGAAGAGTATTTTGGGCACATGTTTCATGTGTATATACATTGAGAAGTATAATTTCATGTTTACTTGACTTTGGTTATAAATTCCTCATAAGGTATTTCCTACGGTTGAATGTCCGTAACTTTATCAACATGTATATTATTATTTTGCCTTTACCTATGTTTTATGAAATGTGACTTAATTGGAATTATATTGCTGATGTATAGTCATAGAAAGTTACATAATTATGTTAGGATAATATTTATGATTGAGGTTCAGTACTGATTTAGTTAGATTGACAGGTGTAAGGTCTAATCAACCCAGTTCAGCTCCACCAGAAGGAAACGTGAATACATAGTTGTCAACCAAGGTGAGTGTACTCACTAGAATGATGTATTTGTATACTGTTACGAATGTGATCATAATGTTATGAATATAAAATTGTTCATTTCGATTTACCGAAATGAGGGGTTACTCCTCGACCAGGAATGGGGGAGATTTGTCTATTAATGACAAGGGGTTACTCCTCGACCAGGAATGGGGGAGAATTGTCTATTTAGACACGATATGTGAATCATGATTCGGAAAAGTTGGTCATTCATTATGAATGAGCCGGATAAGTTAATACATAAGTATATGGACATGATTTATTGCATTTAAATTCATGCAGTGGTTTAGTAGTGATGCATTCACTGGGCTATTTTTGCTCATGGTTCCTATGTTCACATTTTTCAGGTAATGCGATGTCACTGCCAAATCTAGGAAGTCGGGCTGGGTTAGCCAGGAATGGGAGAAATAAAGATTTTGTTTAAATGTAAATGATGTAATTATGTTAAATTATCCTTCAAGCAAGTTTGTATAAGTATGACTACTCTGATGTTGTAAAAAGGTTTTCAGTTATATGGATTTACAATGATGACTCTGAAATTAAAACTCGTGTTTATGGTTTGGTTAGATTAATTATGGTTTGACTCACTTTGACTTTCAGACTTAATTATAAGTAACTGGGTTGGGGTGTGTCAGCTTTGGTATCAGAGCCTAGGTTTTAGAGGTTCTGGAGTGAGAAGAGTCTAGATTTGGCAGTGAATGTTAGAAATATATTTTATTTGATACTAACGATTATGTTAGGAAATATATGTATATCTGCATGTTGTTATATCTTTGATTCATTTCAGATATAAGAGAATGGAACGAGGGAATGTAAATGTGATAATGGAGGATGAGGCTTCAAATATTCCAGCAGACGCGGAGGTTGAGCAACCTGTTCAAATAAATGTGGAACCTGAGCCAGAACAACTGACATATATGCAAAAAATGGCACGTGCTATGACTCTAATGGCAGAACAGCAAGCTAGATTTATGGCACAGATGGAAGAACAATAGACCAGGCAACTAGAGGCACAAGCCTTGGCTAGGGCTGAGGAGGTGATACACCGGGAAGAAAGGAGTACTTCACATGAGAAATTTATTAAGATGAACCCACCCTCATTTGAAGGAGCAGTTGATCCAGCAGAGGCAGAAGAATGGGTTAAAGAGATTGAACTTATTTTCGGGGTGATGAGAATGCCTGAAAATAAAACGAGTGATCTTGGCGACCTACATGCTGAAAGGAGAAGCTAAATATTGGTGGGATGCCACCAAACATTTGTTTATTACTCCAGGAGGTGGTAATGTGATCTCATGGGATTCTTTTGTTAAAGCCTTGTATGATAAGTATTTTCCTCCGATGTATCGAAAACAAAAGGAGAAAGAATATTTCCTGTTGAATCAGGGAAGCATGACTGTTAGAGAATATGAAGCTAAACTTACAGCCTTATCTCGATTTGCTTCGAGGTTTATCCGGAATGAGGAAGATATGTGCAGCCGATTTCTTGATGGACTAGAGTTAGTTATTAAATCAAGGCTATCGGCTTTAGAGACTGTTAATTATTCAGCCTTGGTGAACAAAGCCATGTTAGTAGAAAGGGACGTGAATGAAGCTAGAGGGAATCGAGAATGAGGTGTAAAGAGAAGCAGATTCGATCCAAGTTATCAAAAGGGTAGTGATACAGAATATTCGAGACTTGGAGGGAAGAAATTCCAGCCTGGTAGAGGCATGGGAAGTAGTTTTCAAAGGGGTGAAACAAGTGGTGGAAGAGGTTCAAGAGCTTCAGCGCAAGGAGATTCGAATGTTTGTTTCTTTTGTGGTACATCGAGCCATATAAAAAGAAATTTCCCAAAGTTACTGAGTATAGAATGTTTCAACTGTCATCAGAAGGGCCATCTGAGAAAGAATTGTCCGATGTTATCAAGAGCAGTTTCAGTCAGTAGTGTGGGGCCTCATAAAGGATCCTCTCCAGGCAGTGCCACCAGGGGAAGAGGTACAGGACAAGCAAGTGGATCGAAGGCAGGAGGAAGAGTGTTTGCGATGACATTGCAAGATGCCCATGCTACACCTGAAGTGGTTACAGGTAAACTTTTTATTGCAAGCAAAGATCTATATGCACTCCTTGATCCTGGATCTACGCATTCATTTATGGCATTACATATTGTTTCATATTTGGGAAGATCGTGTTCATTCCTCAATTGTGCCTTATATATTTCTACCCCAATGGAAAGTGTAATTCTAGTTGAGCATGTTTATAAAGATTTGTCTTACGAATGGGTGAGCGAGATTTCTATGTTGATTTGATACCGTTGGCCATTCGGGATTTTGATATTATATTGGAGATGGATTGGTTATCATCGTATCATGCTTCCATTGATTGTTTACGAAAAGAAGTTACATTTCATCTTCCTGGTGAACCCGAGTTCCAGTTTACAGGGGAAAGGAATGTTGTCCCTAATTGTCTTATCTCAGCAATAAAGAGTAGAAAGTTATTGAGTAAGGGTTGTACGGGGTATTTAGCATATGTGGTTGATGTTAGTAAGGAAGCACTTTAAGTTGAAGATATACCAGTGGTTAGAGAATTTTCTGATGTCTTCCCAGAGGAATTGCCAGGATTACCACCTGATAGGGAAGTAGAGTTTTCTATTGAATTAATTCCAGGTGTTGGTCCAATTTCTCTTACTCCGTATAGAATGGCACCAGCGGAGTTGAAAGAATTAAAAGTGCAATTACAAGATCTAATAAGCAGAGGTTTCATTCGGCCTAGTGTTTCGCCATGGGGAGCACCAGTGTTATTTGTGAAAAAGAAAGATGGGACAATGTGATTATGTATTGATTATCGGCAGTTGAATAAGGTGACCATTAGAAATAAGTACCCTCTACCTCGTATCGATGACTTGTTTGACCAATTACAGGGGGCCACAGTATTTTCGAAGATTGATTTGAGATCGGGTTACCACCAACTGAAAGTGAAGGATAGTGATATTTCCAAAACAGCTTTTCGAACTCGATATGGGCACTATGAGTTTTTGGTGATGCCATTTAGATTGACTAATGCTCCGACAGTTTTTATGGATTTGATGAACCGGGTATTCCACCCTTTTATTGATTCATTTGTGATTGTATTCATAGACGATGTGTTGATTTACTCGCGTAGCATGGAGGAACATGAGAAACATTTGAGACTTGTATTGCAGATTTTGAGAGAGAAGAAATTATTTGCTAAATTTAGCAAGTGTGAGTTTTGGTTGAATGAAATTGTGTTTTTAGGGCATATTGTCTCGGGAAATGGGATATATGTTGATCCAAAGAAGGTGGAAGCAATCATTGAATGGGAAAGTCCTAAGAATGTGACAGAAATTAGGAGTTTCCTAGGATTGGCAGGTTACTATCACAGATTCATTAAGGGATTTTCAGCAATAGCATTACCACTGACAAAATTGACTCGTAAAGAAGTGAAGTTTGTGTGGGATGAAGAATGCGAAAGGAGTTTTAAAGAATTAAAGAATCGGTTGGTTTCAGCCCCTATACTTACTATTCCATGTGGGAATGAGTCTTTTGTGATCTATACAGATGCTTCATTTCAGGGGTTAGGATGTGTTCTTATGCAGAATGGGAAGGTAATAGCATATGCTTCCAGACAATTAAAGACGAATGAACGAAACTACCCTACACACGATCTGGAGCTAACAACCATTGTTTTTGCTTTAAAGTTGTGGAGACATTACTTGTATGGATAAACTTGTGAGATATTTACAGATCATCAAAGTTTGAAATACTTATTTACATAGAAAGAACTGAATTTGAGACAAAGGCGTTGAATAGAGCTAATTAAAGACTATGACTGTACTATTCATCATCATCCTGGGAAGGCCAATGTAGTAGCAGATGCTTTGAGTAGAAAATCATCAAGGATTCTCGGTTGCATACGGTGTGCCCGTGTTGCAAATATTCTTGACTTGGCATCGATGGGGATTGAATTGAAGTTTTCAAAAAGTGGAGGATTATTAGCACATGTCACAGTGAGACCTTTATTGGCCGAGCGCATACGAAATTTGCAGACCAGTGATCCATTCCTTGAGAAGAAGAAACAAGATGTCCTAAAAGGTAAAGAGAGTGACTTTGAAATTAAGAATGATGAATCGTTGTGTTATAAAAATAGGATTTGTGTACCTAATGATCCACCCTTAAAGAAAGATATATTAGAAGAGGCACATAGTTCAATTTACTCTATGCATCCGGGAGGTACCAAAATGTACAGAGATTTGAAAGAGTATTACTGGTGGAATAATATGAAACGTGAGATTGCAGAGTTCGTAGCTAAATGTTTAGTGTGCTAGCAAGTAAAGGCGGAGCATCAGAAGCCGACAGGATTATTAGAGTCATTGCCTATTCCGAAATGGAAGTGGGAGCATATAACGATGGATTTTGTTACAGGATTACCCCGGTCACCAAAGGGGAATGATTCTATTTGGGTGATTGTAGACCGACTGACGAAGTCAGCTCATTTTCTCCCAGTTAAGACCACCTACAATGTTGACAAGTATGCACGTATGTACGTTGATGAGATTATTCATTTACATGGGGCACCAGTGTCAATAGTATCAGATAGAGATCCAACGTTCACTTCTAAGTTTTGGCCTCATCTCCAGAACGCCATGGGCACAAGTTTGAAGTTCAGCACTGCGTTTCATCCACAAACTGATGGACAATCAGAAAGGATGATTCAAATATTAGAAGACATGTTACGAGCCTGTGTATTTGACTTCAAAGGTAGTTGGGATGATCATTTGCCATTAATGGAATTTTCATATAATAATAGTTATCAGTCGACTATTGGTATGGCTCCTTATGAAGGTTTATAAGGGAGGAGATGTAGAATGCCTTTGTGTTGGGATGAAGTGGGTGAAAGGAAAGTATTGGGTCCTGAATTGATAGATATGACAACTAAAAAGATTAAAATGATTCGGGAACGGATAAAGATAGCGCAAAGCAGGCAGAAATTTTATGCAGATAAGAGGAAGCATCCATTGGAATTTCAGAAGGGAGATTTTGTATTCCTGCGTATTTCACCATGGAAAGGTGTTATGAGATTTGGGAAAAAGGGGAAACTAAGTCCAAGATACATTGGACCATATGAGGTGTTGGAAAGAATTGGGGCCCTGGCATATAGATTAGCATTGCCTTCAGAGTTGTCTCGGTTACATGATGTGTTTCACGTATCGATGCTTCGTAAGTATTTGGCGGATCCATCTCATCAGTTGAAAACTCAACCAATTGAACTGAAGGAAGACTTGTCATACATCGAGGAACCAATGGAAATTATTGATCGTAAGGAGCAAGTACTGAGAAATAAAGTTATTCCCTTAGTTAAAGTTATGTGGATGAGCCATGGAGTTAAAGAATCAACTTGGGAAATGGGGGATAGCATGAGGAAACAGTATCCCCATTTGTTTGGTAAGTGACCTTTATATTAAATTTCGGGGACGAAATTTTCTAAGGGGGGGGAAGTTGTGACAACTCGAATATAATTATGATAAATTATATTTAAATCATGATTATCGTATGTAATATGAATAATGTGTTATTAGTATATCTAATGTTAATTGATTATGTTTATTATAATCATACTTTCATAAATCATGAAAGGTCGAATTATTTACGAACACAAAATTTTGTTGTTTTCGGTAGAAAGGTTCCTGATAGAGACTAGTTTTGACCTTTATAACATTATAAATGACTTGAGGTGAAAACTATATAGTTGTATACATGTGAGTTAGGGTTGTAACACAACAAACGGATCATCAAATGGATTCCCGAGTAAAGAGTTATACCGAATTTACGAACAAAGGGCAAAGTTGTCCATTCCCTTTAAGTGATATTTTGTCTTTTATTAAACACAATGGTTTAATTTGATTGGTTGTCTTGGGAGGCAGCCTTGGCCGACCTTATACCCTTTAAATAGCTTTATCCTTCAGATAAAATCAGCCATGAAAGGGTTTCACCTTGAGGAAAGAGAATTAGGGAGTTTAGGAAGGAAAAGTGAGGAGAAAAGGTGTAGAAAAATCCGTGGAAATTACGTAAAAGTCCCGAAGGTAATCCTAATTGCAAATCTTGTCATTTATATTATATTACTGATTTATATGATATAAATCATCATAGGTTTACGAAAGTTTCAGCCCTTTATATGTATGTATGGTTAGATGCAAATCTATGTTAAGTTGAATGTAGAAACCCTTAAAATTGCTTTGTATTGAAACCCCTTGCATTCAAACTTGCATATCTCTTTGTGTGCCTTACTGGAATTGAGAAATTCCAATTGGATATTAAAGTAGACTCATATATTCATATCATACCCGAAAATGAGAATTTATCTCCTTGTGGTTAGGCCGTAATAATGATTTCAAGTTGGTACATGGTTGCTGTTTTTATACTTCATTTCGGTATGCCCTGAGTTTAGTCAAGCTTTTGAGATAGAAACTGAAGTCAAACAATTATGAATCTTTAATTATGTACTATTCAGTATGTGTACTGAAAATGGGTTGAAAATCATGGAAATTTATGCTGGATAAAAATTATGAAAATTCTTGAAAGTTGAAGGAACAATAGAGGAGCTTGTAGGGCAGATTTCTTGTGTTGTAAAGAAATGGCCATAACTTGCTCTAGGAAGCTTGAAAAATTACACCGTCACTTGTACCGGAATGTATATTCATATATGTTTTCATATTGATAAGGTTGGACCCCTGTATTTACACAATTTGGGAATATATGATGGTTGATTATAGAGGGCAGTAATTTGAGGCCATACCGGATATCCCATGAAAGAATATGGTTATCTCCTCTTTCCGAAGAGTATTTTGGGCACATGTTTCATGTGTATATACATTGAGAAGTATAATTTCATGTTTACTTGACTTTGGTTATAAATTCCTCATAAGGTATTTCCTACGGTTGAATGTCTGTAACTTTATCAACATGTATATCATTGTTTTGCTTTTACCTATATTTTATGAAATGTGACTTAATTGGAATTATATTGCTGATGTATAGTCATGGAAAGTTACATAATTATGTTAGGATAATATTTATGATTGAGGTTCAGTACTGATTTAGTTGGATTGACAGGTGTAAGGTCTAATCAACCCAGTTCAGCTCCACCAGAAGGAAACGTGAATACATAGTTGTCAACCAAGGTGAGTGTACTCACTAGAATGATGTATTTGTATACTGTTACGAATGTCATCATAATGTTATGAATATAAAATTGTTCATTTCGATTTATCGAAATGAGGGGTTACTCCTCGACCAGGAATGGGGGAGATTTGTCTATTAATGACAAGGGGTTACTCCTCGACCAGGAATGGGGGAGAATTGTCTATTTAGACAGGATATGTGAATCATGATTCGAAAAAGTTGGTCATTCATTATGAATGAGCCGGATAAGTTAATACATAAGTATATGGACATGATTTATTGCATTTAAATTCATGCAGTGGTTTAGTAGTGATGCATTCACTGGGCTATTTTTGCTCATGGTTCCTATGTTCACATTTTTCAGGTAATGCGATGTCACTGCCAAATCTAGGCAGTCGGGCTAGGTTAGCCAGGAATGGGAGAAACAAAGATTTTGTTTAAATGTAAATGATGTAATTATGTTAAATTATCCTTCAAGCAAGTTTGTATAAGTATGACTACTCTGATGTTGTAAAAAGGTTTTCAGTTATATGGATTTACAATGATGACTCTGAAATTAAAACTTGTGTTTATGGTTTGGTTAGATTAATTATGGTTTGACTCACTTTGACTTTCAGACTTAATTATAAGTAACTGGGTTGGGGTGTGTTAGTACCTATCAAACTTTTCTTGTGAAAACTGATTTATGATATTTTATCTTCTTAATCGTAAACATGTATCTAGGCGACAGCAGATAAATAAAATAAATCAAACACATAAGAACACGCCGATGTACGAGGAAACCACAAAGGGAAAAAAATCTCAAACGGCCTAGATAGATAATCACTATAATATGATTTTACAAAGAATAGACAATAGACTTACACAACGACTCGATTCCCCACAAGTCTTGACGCTTTTCTATCTTCAACCACTCTTCCACAGTGTAACATATGAGTCCACTTATGCAAGGTCCATAACACATGAGTCCACGTGAGCCACGGTATCCACCTATGCAGCTCGACAATCATCTAAGATTCAGAAATCGGAGTCCACCGCTTCTTCACCGCAAATCAGTACATACGGAGTCCACCGCAAAAAACAAGTTCTTATAGTAATGGAAGAAACAAACAAGGTGCCCAAACAAGATCTCAAAGTATATGAGTTGCAAATCTTAGATCTTGTAAACAAAAGGGTGAAGTTTTCTGAAGTTAGAACTTTTGAAACAAGTCTGTGTTTTGTTTTTGTCAAAAGTTCGTCTCTCAAAATAAAAACAGAGTCTGAAAAATATTTTATAGAAAAACTAAGGTGGCATGTCATTCGAACAAAATAGAGATCTTGTTTGAACAAGATTCAATCTCTCTTCTAATAACCTCAGAAAATCCAAAACAGTAAGCTTCGTTTTAAGCTCGATTGAAGTCAGGGATCGAATGACCTCAAGATGTCGTTTGAACAACATGGACATATCATTTAAACGATATAAACAAAAAATTAAAGTTTTAATAACTCCGCCTACAGTAAACTCAAAAAATATATGTTTGAAAAAATTAAGTTCCAATCAGTTTTAAAAACTGAACACCTTTATAAAACACTCCAAGGGCTTATAAAACAATATACGTTCATACCTGCGAGATCCTTAGCATATGTGAAGATAAACGTGGCACGGTAAACACGGCTTAGAATATGCACTCTTCGAAGCTTTGCTTCCACGTCTTCATCAAGCGATGTCATAGGCTCATGGGAACACAAACTCAAAGTGCATCCTATGGCTCAAACATTTTGTTCGGAATTAAGCCAATAGAATACAAATTGACTCAATTGAAAATTTATCCTTACAAATCTCCCCCTTTGGCTATTCCAGGACAAAATCAAAACAAAAATTCAATGGGCCGTCAATATCTCTAAAAAGACTCATTCCCCAACCCTAAAAAGGAAAAAGTATAGACACTTTCTTGAAAACTTTGTCGTATTAAGCTCAACCTGTAATCCTGCACACTTAAACACACCTTCTAATGCAAAGAGAATATAACAAGTATAAATATGCAAATTAATAAACATCTAACAATATCGAAATAATATTAACCTAGGTAAGACGTCTCCCCCTAACATAAAGATATCCTAATCATGCAAAGAAAAGATGCCATTTCTCCCCCCTTTTTGTTCAGGAATAGACAAAGTAAGATTGCATAAATATATACTCCCCAAAACCAAATCTCCCCCTAAATATGTGATTATAATATATCAATAATAAGCAAAGGGAAACGGGAATAAATCATGCAACGGTGTAAAGTGTAACAAGCATGCAACATGGCAAATCAAGCACAAATAATCCAAAAGAACTAAGCATGTGATAAATATGGACTAAATGAAAATCGCAAAGACTCAAAACATAATACCATATATAATATATGCAAAATATATCAAATAAAATTCGTCACACATATATAGGTATAAACGACCATAAAACATGACACAAAATACATAAGCTTTACACACTAGCATAATATTGATGTGTCCAAATGTTTGGGATGGAATAAATGGGAGTGAACTTGTAATAAAAGAATTATAACCCAAACACTCAAATATGTTCAAGAAGTTCTAATTGATCGTAAAACTTTATCAAACTAAGTTTTAGCCTCAAGTGATAAATAAAGTTGAACTTAATGAACAAAACAAGTGCAATGCACATAAACCTAGAATATTAATGATTATACAAATCAATGGCGTCATGAAAAAATAAGCATAACTACGTATCATTGTGAAATCCCATTGATCTTCAACTAAACTCTCTCCGAATATAAACACGATCATATATTCTAGTATTTTCTTTTCCTTTGAAGCGATTTCTTTTCAATGATTAATCAAACTAAACTATTTTAACCCCCTTTTGGCAAATTATTCTTTTTATTACCTTAAATTTTTCTTGGGCTCTTTTTAAATGGTGGCTTTCCCGACGAGTTCACTTGCCTCTCGTAGACCTTTCCCGTGTACACTCATATTTTTTCAATGTTAAACAAACTCTCATGGGCAACGGTACTTACATGCACAAATCCTTCATATGAAAAAATTGATAGGAGAACATCTCACTAAGCTCAAATATACATCATGAAGTCAAAATCTAATAAACTCGTGCATATGTGTGTGAAGGCATAAAAAAATTCAAATCCATAAAGCAAGTTAAGTTCGAAACAACTCCATGAACATGGTCAAGATGAATCCAAGTATCTAAAGTCATAACCAAATGTCCTAGCCACATGGAAATTGCGAAAATGAATTGGATTCAAACACACCAATATACCACACCAAATGTGTAAAACTAATACACAAAAATCAAAAATCTTTTTGAGTTTTTCAGAAAATAAAATATTTATGTATTTTGTTGTATTTTTCAATATGACTCAATAAAAGAAAAATATATTCCAAAAGTACACATGTCATAACACTAGCGAACATATATCATAAAGCACAACTAGTGTATGATAAACAAAATCATGCAAGCAATCATTCATAAGAAATATCATGTGAAGCATCATGTGCAAGCATGTGAGGATCAACCAATTTAGCATTTTCTGTCTCCAAAATGGATTTCCTAACCCAAACAGGTTTGTACCTAAATCAAGGGATTATGGGACCCAAATGGATAATTTTCTAGGACCTCTTCTAAGATCAAATCAAAAACTCCTAAGGTGACCTTTCCTACCACAGTGTGAACATGTGTAAACTGGAGGAATGTTACCTATGGGTTGACCTTTTCTAACGTCCTTGGTGTTGGTTGACCCTCTAGAACAAACAATGGTCTCGGCTTTAACACTCGAAGCATGAGAAAAAAATGAGTCATTACCATTACTACATAAACTACTCGAGTCTTTTAAATCATCTTTTAACTTCAATTTTTTTTACTCAAACAAAGAATTAGACTCTTTCAATTTTAAGGACTTCTTTTTCAAATTTTCAATCATTCCTAGAAGGTTATCTCGCTCCCCCTCAGTGAAAGCAAACTTATCCCTAAGAGTCTTCTCACGTGCCTTAAAATCAGTAATTAAAATATTTTTATCCTCATTGGCACAAACACAAACCCTAGAATTTTTCAAGTCCTCTAAATCCTTTTCCATAACAAGGACTCTATTCTCACTCTCTTCCTTTACAAATTTAGACCATATTTATCATATGTTTGAGCCTCGGCATATGTGTTTTGAGTCTTTGCGGTTTTCATTTAGTCCATATTTATCACATGCTTGATTCTTTTGGATTATGTATGCTTAATTTTCCATGTTGCATGCTTTCTACACTTTACATTGTTGCATGATTTATTCTTATTTCTCTTTTCTTAGTATTGATATATTATGAAAATATATTTAGGGGGAGATTCGATTCTGGGGAGTATATATTTATGCAATCTTACTTTGTCTATTCCTGAATAAAAAGGGGAAGAAATGGTATTGTTCCTTCGCATGATTAGGATATCTTTATCTTAGGGGGAGACGGATTACCTAGGTTAAGATTATTTAGACATTGCTCGATGTTTATTCATTGTAGATTTATACTTGTTATATTCTCTATGCATTTGAAGGTGTGCTTAAGTGTGCCGGATTACAGGTTAAGCTTAATGTGGCAAAGTTTTCAAGCAAAGCAAAGCTACTCATGTTTGTGTCTGTCGAGCATCTGTACTTTTTCCATTTTGGGTTGGGGAATGAGTCTTTTTAGAGATCTTAACGACCAATAGAATTTTTATTTTGGTTTTGTCCCAGAATAGCCAAAGGGTGAGATTTGTAAGGACAAATTTCCAATCGAGTCAATTGTATGTAATTAGCTTAATTCCGGACGAAACGTTTAAGTTATAGGATAGACTTTGAGTTTGTGATCCCATGAGCCTATGGCGTTGTTTAATGAAGGTGTAGTGGCAAAGCTTCGAAGAGTGCATATTCTAAGCCATGTCTACCGTACCACGTTTGTCTTCACATATGTCGAGGATCTCGTAGGTATGAGCGTATATTATTTTATGAGTCATTGGAATATTTATATGTGTGTTTCATTTTTAAAACTGATTGAAACTTAATTTTTTCAAAAATATATTTTCTGAGTTTACTGTAGGTGGATTTTTTAAAAGTTTAATTTTTCATTTATATCGTTTAAACAACATGACCATATCGTTCAAACAACGTATTGAGGTCGTTCGATTCCGAGTTTCAAACGAGCTTCAACTGTTTTGGATTTTCTAAGGTCATTAGAAGTGAGATTGAATCTCGTTCAAACGAGATCTCTATCTCGTTCAAATGATAGGTAAATCGCTCAAACAACGCGTCGCCTTAATTTTTTTATAAATGGTTTTTTAGACTCTCTTTTTATTTTGAGAGACGAACTTTTGACGAAAACGAAAAGCAGATCCGTTTCAAAAGTTTCAACTCCAAAAGTTTCACCCTTTTGTTTACAAAATCTAAGATACGTAACTCATATACTTTGAGATCTTGTTTGGGTACCTCGTTTATTTCTTCCATTACAAGAAGAACCTATTTTCGTGTGGTGGACTCCATATATGCTGATTTGCGGTGAAGAAGTGGTGGATTCCTATTTCTAAATCTTAGATAGTTCGCAAGATGCATTGGTGCATACCGAGGCACACGTGGACTCGTGTATTGTGGACGTTGCATAGGTGGACTCTTGCGTTGCACTGTGGATGAGTGGTTGAAGATAGAAGATCGTCAAGACTTATGAGGATCGAGTTGTTATGTAAGTCTACTGTCTATTCTTTATTAAACCATATTATAGTGATTGTCTAGCTAGACCATCCGAGATTTTTTCCCTTTGTGGTTTCCTTGTACATCGACGTGTTCTTGGGGGTTTAATTTATTTTATTTATCTGCTATCACCTAGATGCATATTTTAGGATTAAGAAGATCAAATTTGGTAAATCAATTTTCACAAGAAAAGTTTGATAGGTATAAAGTTTAAATTGGGTAAATTTAGTTCAATCATTAAAATTGAAAAAATATAAAAATATTGAACTTGTCTGTGTTTGGAACCACCCTTGGATTATTTGCTTTTACAAATTGGTATCAGAGCTTTTAGCTTGGGATTTTCTGCACTCACACATATTTGTACTAACTACTACTTCATGAGCATTCACATGGGATGTATTCAAACTCAACCCTTTCTCATTAGTTGCACCTGGGCATCTAAATGACGCAAGCATTTTTCATTTGAAGTATTAGGAGGTAAACTGTAAACTCCCTCATACCTACCTGATGTAAGGTAATGTAGCCTTCATTTGATGTATAAGGAGGTTTGGGGGCTAAATTTTTTTGGCATGTCAAATTCATTAGCGTGTGGTAGTTAAAAAGTGTATAAGTTAGCGACTAAACTTTGAACGTGATGAGTTGGTTGCATGTCACAGCAAAGGGTGGACATACATTAAGTTCCCCCACTCCCCTAGAAAAGAAAAATATGGCTTGGATAAGGTAAATAGGTCGAGAATCGAGTTTGGAAAAATTTAATAAGTTCGATTACTTTTCTGGACGGGGCTGAGCATGTATTTTGAAGTTTGCTCGAGCCCAGCCTGGCTCGGCCCGAGGCCCCAGGTATATATATATATATATATATATTTAGTTTTTAAGTTAATGTTATAAAAAATAACATAAATGGGGAACACTTAGAAATATTAATTTCAGGGTTTTTTTACTCTTAATCTTGAAAGTACATTCTAAATTTAATTATCTAAATAATAAAATATGTCATAAATTTGCTAAAAAATAAAATTTGGTTGGAAAAAGTTGGTGCTTGGGACTGGACAAGAAACTTCTTGGGCATGCCTGAGTAATAAGATTTTGACTCGGGCCTGGAACAACTCAAATTTTTACCGGCTCAGCCCGAACCCGACCAGGCCTGTCCAGGCCCGACCCATGGCCACCCCTATTCACAGCTAAAAGAAGTTATTGTACTATGAATATTCGTTTTAGTAGCTAGAGTCTGACATGAAAGAGACAAGTTAGCTACAATATTACATGGATCCCCATTAATTGTACCTTCCAAAAATTCTAATGCCAGTGAGCTTGTACCTTACTCAAAAGATAAAAAATTAGATATATGTCCTCGTCTATTCTCTTGAAAAAGTTTTGTAGACGAAGATTTGTACCTTTCTTTTCCAGCTAAAGACTTACAAACCTGTAGTATTTTTGCTTCGAGACCCTCTTCTCCCAAAATGGAGAAGTTATTGCTAACATGGGTCCATGAGTTTGACCTATAACTATGATTAAAATTAGTTTGGGAGGGAAACATATTTACCTTGAGACTTTGGATCAAACTCCATTTTAGGGGTTGAAATAACATTTTCATTATAACAAAAAAATTTAAAATTATTTGGCCCAACTTCATATTCCACATCTTGCACCAACAGAGTGGTGCAATTTTGATGAGTATTCACTTGAGATGAAGTGTTATCTCGACTATTTTCCTGATTTGTTAATGATTTTGCCTTTCAATAAATAGTGGGCCCTACATTTTCTTCACCACCCCAGCTAAAGGAGGATGTTCAACATGAGTTTTCACTCTTCCACATAAAGAGATAACATGACTAACACATCCATAAAACTCACAAAATGCTGGTGGATTTTCCACAACAAATATAATTAGGAGTTTAAACTCATCTTCATCAATAAAACCACTTTTAGGTAGTTCAAATGCAAATCCACTCCAACCTTCACTCTAGCATACAAGCCATTCTTCTAGTCCAAAGTTTACGGATCTATCTGAATGGGGGTGCCAACACACCTAGCAATATCCATTAGCAACCTAGGATGTCAATACTCCTATAATTCAAGACATAATGATGGCCTAAAATTACTACAACATTGAATTGGTTTGAAAAAACTCACCTCACACCTCAAAGGACCCGAGATCCAAAATTTTCTCATATCATCTTTGGATTTAAAATGCATACTAAAGAAACAGTTTCCTCTTGGCATAAGTTTTCATGTTTGAATAAATTCCCATTCTTTAGAAAGAAGAGAGTGAAGATTACACATTCTTTGGGGTTGTTTTTCATTACTAAGAATAAGCCTTCCTAAGAACTTATAATCATAAGAGAGAAGAGATTCTTCAAAAGTTTCTTTATGAATCATGGCAATATTATCTTCATCATGGAAGGAGGGGGTGGAGAGTTGAGATATATAGATATTAAGAGCATCTCCAATGTTAATATCGAGTGAGAGAATATGAGGTACCACATAGGATTAATAGACTATGAGTTAAAAAAGAGATCACCAATGTAACTCTCTAGAATGAATGTGAAGATAAAGTATCACTATTTAATATTCATAATGTGAAAGAGACCATGTATAGATAGAGGTTCTCTACTACTACTACTACTACTACTACTACTACTACTACTACTGCTACTACTACTACTAGTACTGCTACTACTACTACTACTACTACTACTACTACTACTACTACTACTACTACTACTACTACTACTACTACTACTACTACTAGTACTAGTACTGCTACTACTACTACTACTACTACTACTACTACTACTACTACTACTACTACTACTACTACTACTACTACTACGACGACGACGACGACTACGACTACGACGACGACGACAACGACGACGACGACAACGACGACGACCTTCATTTCTTATCATCTACTTACTACCCTGCCACTTTGGGGCTCAAGGCGAACACTTAAATGGGGACCCATGTGTAAGAAAATGTATATTAGGTCAAATGTGTTCTTTTAGCACTTTGAGATGCAAAATTATCAATTAAGCCATCAAATTTAATTTTTTTTAATAAATCTTTTTCAATTAGTAATGTATCTAGACTCTCGTGACATGGTAGAACGACGATAAGTTTTATTAACTTTAACTTTGACAAACCTCTTTTGGTGGAAGCAACCATAATGATTATAATTAAAATTATGTTACAAATAATCCACACATTTGAAAAACAGTAATTCATCTTTTTTTCATGACTGAAAGGATACTTTCTAGTAGACATATTTTATATTTAACAATAATCAAAATCACACACAAAAAATTGTTAAAATGGAACAATTAAACCTGAATTGGGTTCTCCCATAAGAGGCATCCAAAGTTATCCAACCATTTGAGATAGAGAGATCCCCAAAAGAATTCTATTCCTTTTATCTTTTCAACTACAAAAGAATCAAATACATACATTGTTATGAGTCATTACTTATATATGTGTAAAATAAACAATAAAACTTTAAGACAAATACTTACAAACTCTCAAGTGGTTGATTTTCTTAAATGGTGAAAACAAAACTAGTCTTGAATTAAATATTTGAATCTTTAATGTTTTCTGTAACTTTAAAAATATAGATAAAGAGGATTGAGTGAAGAGAGAGAAATAATTTGAGATGAATTAGAGAAATGAGAGAAGGAAAATGGAGAGTCGTTAGAATTTAGAACGGGTGTGTGATTTGGGGTGAGGTGAATTTAAGAAATGGGAGGAAGAAATTATTAAAAAGAAATGGGAGGAAGAGAGATAAATCAAGTGATAAGTTTACGATAATTCTGCTGACATCTCTCTATCTCTCTCTCGATCTCATCTGCACCTGGTAAGAGCTTTCTCCCTCTCACTCTCTCCACTCTCAATCTCACCTTCCTACATGTGTTCTTTAATCTAAATCAAATTAATCATATTATTTTATTTACCGTGAAAGCATGGTACAATGTTTCTGCCCTTATGATATTACTTTGTTGACTATCTTCCTGTAAATTTGTTTTTTAATTAATGAATTGCTAAGTGAAGAGATTGTCTTCAATATTTTTTTTTAACTTTTGCAAAAAAATTTATATGAAAAAAATGTTGATTAGTGCAAGTTGGTGTTATTCTCTCAACATTCCACAACTTTTCATTTGGAATGACAGTAAACAAAATATTTGATTGAATACCCAAAATAATGCAATTACATCTCAGAAAGTCACAATTTTGATTGATACGGAGTACCGATAAAAAATGATAGGGGGTGGTTAGAATATGATATATTTGTGCTTTTGCCTATTTAAACCTTAAAAAATTTAACACTTACAAATTATACAAATGCATTTATTGTTCCTTATATATTGATTGATTAGCACATGGTGTAATGCATTTGATGTTCTCTATTTTGATAATGTATACCAGTGTAATGCATTTGACCGGTGGCTAATGTTTGCTATTTTGATATTGTTAATGCATAGATGTCCGAGATGTATGAAAACAATATTAATGATGCAACCGTGATTATGTCGCAATGTGCGTGCAAAAAAGATTATTCTTTGTGAACTTTCTTCTCGTTTCCTCTATATATATTTGTTTTCATTTACTTTATAAATTTATATAATTTAAATTATTTTTTTGTTTTTGTAGGTGTTATTAATGAGTTTGTAGGTTTGGGAAAGTGGTACAAAAAAAATACCATTATGTACCGAGTACTACCAAAATTACCATAAAAAGAAATTTACTGAAATTATTGTATTCTCTGAAAAACCAAGTTTACCATAAAAAATCGATTTTACTGATGTACTACGCAATTTGATTTTGATTTATGGGCTGGTGTACCGGCTAGTAAATTTGGTAATTTTGGTTTGATATTTTCAAAGTTAGTTTGGTATTGGTATGCTCCATTTACCAACCAAACCAACCGAAACCCAGCTCTAGTAATGGGTTAGGGTTTTAAAGCGGTGTTAGGTTAAGTTTGAACGTACAAATGTTATTTTATTATGGCCTCTTTTAGTTAAATCATAAATCCAAATGGACAAGTTATATTTTATTTTGGCTTGTTTATAGTGGTTAATACAATTTTTTTTTTTGTTAGTTTGGGTCCTCCTCTTTAAGTTTTACCTAATTTTTTTTACCTACCTTTTTGTAGAATTTGATGGCCCTTGCCAATCTTGGGCCCTAGGGGCCACCTACTTCGCCTATAGTCAGGACCGGGTTGTTGTCATCTTTTTAAGTTGTTGAGTTTTTTTAACAATTATTAAGATTTTGGAAGTAATGTTTATTTACTTCATTGTTAATTTATTCGTTCTAAAATTTAAATATACATAGTTTCCTTTAAAATAATGTATATTTGTGATTTGATTATATTCTTGTAATTATATTTTTTATTTAATTATATACATATCTGGCATTAAAAGAATATATATCTAGATATCTCATGATCAATGGAATAATCTATATCTATCTATACTATAAAAAATATTTATATAAAAAAAAAACTTGCGCTTTTACTCCTCATTCTTCATAAAATACCATTATTGTAATGTCCATACTTCTAATCATTGAATCCATTAGACTTTGAAAAGTTACCATGTCATTGATTCTCTCTCTCATCTTCTTATAGATGTATCTCGAGTTTGTTATATTTATGAGTTTAGAAGGGTTAATGTAATGTTTACGCCTCATTCTTTATAGATTATCTAGGATCCCAAGCACATGATGGGGGAGTATTTTTTGCCAATTCATGTTTAATTCCAAAAAAAATATTTCATTTAATGTTTAGACTCATATATTTTTTTAAATAATTTTCCATTGAAAGATACATATGGATAGCAAACTAATTTTTACCACTAAAAGGTTGATATTTAATATAAAAATTTATAAATAGTCATAAAAAAAATCAACAACATTGATTTAGTGGCAGTCTAGTGACAAAATTGTTTTTGCCACTAAGGGCCTGTTTGGTTTGCAACTATAATTCTGTTTTCTGTGTTTAAATACAATTCTGATAAAAATCTTCGTTTGGCAACCTGTTTTTAAACAGAGAATTATAATATTCCTGTGTTATAATCAAGTTTTTCAGAAAACAGATTTTGGGTGTTTTATAACATCTGTTTTTTTTTATTTTTCAACTCAGAATTATTCATTCTTAATATTTTAAAACAATTATACCTTAATATATAACATACATACATAATACATTAATGTGTGTAATTCTTATAAATAAAAAATATATATGTACATATACACAAAATTACGTATGGAATAATATAAAGTTAAATAATATTATCAATAGATACATGATACTTATATATAGTTTTATACATATATTATTAATGTATGGAATAATATAAAATATACATATAGTACATATGTATTAAAAAATATTATCAATTCATGTATGTGTATAATTTTATAGTGAATTATATATGCGACATCATTATAAATATATATATATATATATATATAAAATTTTCATACATACATGATACATGAATGTATACATATACATACATACATACATCATAAATTATATACACGTACATTTAATAACATGTATTTTTAGGTATATTTAATGAGGTATGTTGTGGAGTTTAACGCTCTCTCTATATATATATAGAGAGAGAGTTAAACTCCACCAAATACCTCATTAAATATACCTAAAAATACATGTTATTAAATGTACGTGTATATAATTTATGATGTATGTATGTATGTATGTATACATTCATGTATCATGTATGTATGAAAGTTTTATGTATGTTTATATGTACATACATATATATATATATACACACACACACACCCACGCATATGTATGATATAAATATACATGTTTGTCAAATTTTTAAAAAACTGTATTTAAAAACAACTTTACCAAATGCACACCAATAATTATAAACACAAAAAACTGAATTTTAAAACTGTATTTAAAAACAGTGTTTAAATCGAATTTTCTGAATAGAGAACCAAACAGGCCCTAAATGATTTAGTGACGATTATTCTATGATTTCGTAGCAAAATAAGATATTATTAAAAATTATTTTTCTTGTAGTGATTATTTGGACCGATAATGATATTAGCACAAGTGATATTTAATGCACATTACTTGGGGATCTTGGAAGGTAATATTTTTTCCGATTAACTAATGTTTAGTCTGTGAAAAATATTTTATTTAATGTTTAGGGTAATATATTTTTAAAATAACATTTAGCTTCTGATAGTGAAATTAGTACATAAATAATAATAATAATAATAATAAATTGACACATAATTAATGTCACTATTCATATGTTAATGTCATTATCAAACAGTAAAAAATATTTTTAAAAATATATTGAATTAAAAAATAATTGAAAATAAATCGTGGTATTTTTCAAGCACTCCTGTTTATTTTAGTGCTCTCTTTTTGCAGGGCAACCTTTACGTCTAACTTCAAGTGAAAAGGAAAGGTCAAATAAATCTTCTTTTTTTTTTTGGAAAAGAAGGTCAAATAAAATCTTGAGAAGCGTTAAATGTACGGGTTGAAGAGATAAGATGGGGAAGAAGTCTACCAGGAAATCAAGAGGGAACGACTTCAAGCCAAGTGGAGCCGTTATATCAACCACTCATCAAATCAACTATATTACTTCAACTCAAAACACTTGGATGGAATCCTATATAGAGACACTTCGACAACAACATTTGAGGGTTCCATTTTGAAGACTCTCACTTTCTTTGTTTAATTATAATATATTTATATTTTATTTCCTTCTTGTAATTAGTTTATTTCGTAGTAATCAAGATTCATTAAATAAAATATTTTTCTATTATTTTTATTTAATTATTTAATTCAATTTTATTATTTCAAATCTATAATACTGTGTTGAAGTTGTGCGACACAACTTAACATAGTGTTTAATATTTGATGCATTTGATTTTGAAATTTTATATAGCATTAGCTAATAATTAAAATCAATCAAAGCTCCATTTTTTCACTTTCGTCTCGTCAAATTCATTTTCAATATTTCTCACATACCAAGGCAAGTAAATGAGACACGGAACTTTCGCCACACTAATTAAATATTTATATTGATGTGAAATTACATACAATAATTATTGATTCAATCGTGCGCCTGAAATGACATCTTTTTATTACACTTTTCTAGAAAAAAAATAAAAAATAATTTACATTTTAAAAATAAATTAACTACAAATTAATGAAATTTTATTGTATTTTTCTAGAAAACATCCGATTCTAGAAGGGAAAAATTCTTGAAAAACTTAAATTTTAATATGTTAATGGATTTGTACACTTTGTCTAGAATATTATCCATTTTCCAAGGGATTTTCACAAATTTTGAATCGTGAAAATTTTTCAGCTCGAATAATGAATGATTGTGTCAAGTTTAAAAGTTAATACTTGTGAGAGACCCAGAAGAATCATTAGTGGATACTTAATCTTGCGATCCTTTAAGACATTCTTCATTTTTTCAGGATCACACGCAAATTCAGAGTTACAAGTAACTCAACTTTTCCTTGAATTCCATACTAAATATTTGATAAGATCTCATTACTTCATGTTTCGATCATAATCTGAGAACAAAATAAATTTTGTATTATAATTTCAAAATTTTCTCTGAAATCTAGTCTAAGTGTAATTGATCGCAAGAATATTAGGATATGATTTAGGCCTTATATCTTAATTTGTTTAGGCTTTACCTATCTGATATATATTTTTCCTACTCAACACGTTGACGCCTTGCTATAAGCCTTTCATTTGGTGAACAAATTCACCATTGGGGATTGACATCCCCCTCACCGGATTTATTTTATTGGGGCTTGACCATCAATTTTACGCGGATTCATTAGTTGACCCAGTTTTGAATGTTTATTAATGGTAGGGTCATTCGGACTTTAATACATTACTAATTTTGATTTTAGACTTTCATACATTCTATTTTGAAATTAAACTTTGTTTATTTTCCATTACTATATTTATGGGGACTAAATCATTCATTAGGCCCATTTTCGAAGATGGACGACCAACTCACTATATTACCGGACTGCCTGGCCTTGCTCTGACAGATAATTATATTCGTGTATTTGACATGTGCTCAAATATCTTTTGATAAGCTTGAATCAAGTTACACACAATCTCGAACAGATATTCATGGACACCTTACGAGCTATACTCATGCATGGAGAGTTACGAATACAACTCAACCTCTTAAACACTACTATAAATGTAACACCCTCACCCCGGATCAAGGGGATGTAACTCTGAACATTTGAGAGAAACCTGATGTAATACCCCGTACTTTTATGGATAATTTAAATTTCGTAAATGGGTGTAATTTAAAAATTTGGGAAATTTCTGAGAAAAATATTTTTTAGAGTTTATGCGGGCTAGATGATTTTCGATGTTTGCTACATTCACTTTTGGGATTAAGTAAATGAGTTGGACCATTTTAATTACATGTCACAGTTGAGTAAAGCGACAAAGGATAATATTTCAATTGAAAAACCCATATTGAGACGTGTTGGGTTTAATTAGTGAATTGCGGTTAAGTATCTCGAATGGAGATTTCGAGTATGCGGTTGGTTTCAGAATGGTCGAAATAGTCTGAATAGAGTATCCGGGAGTAGTGTTTGGATTCCGAAAATTTTTGGGCCAGCACCGACTCATAATTGAGTAAACGAGTCATTTTTTAGTTTTAAAGGGATAAATCCTTATTCTCTCCTATATAAGGCAAGAGAGAATGGGAGAAAGGAAAGAAAAAGGAGAGAAAGAGAGAGAAGATGAAAGGACGGGGGAAAGATGAAGAAAAGGGAGATTCCGGACAAACTCCGCGGGATTCGACTCGGGGCCGTCGGATTTTATCCACAAGGCAAGTGTTTACTTGCTTTATTTATTTTGAGCATAAATCTCATATTATAGTTGGTAGTGAATAACAATAAAGATTTTCGGGATGAGTTTTTGTGAATTAAATTGGGTTTTTTGGAAGTTTAACGGATAAACCTCGTATAATATACAATTTGGGAAACTTAGGAATTTATTGAAATTGATTGTTGGTTATGAGTTTTAGGATGTTTAAAACCTTTTTTAGGTGTGTTTATATTGTTGATTAAGGTTGGAGAATGGTAGGAGAGGAGGTAGAAGCTTGGAGGAAGCTTTAATGGTCGAAACAGCTTCTCGGAGAAGAAGTTGTCAGGATCGATCGATCGATCCATGGCCAAGGGCATCGATCGACCCTTCAGGATTTTTGAAAATTTCGTCTAGTGTTGTTTAAATAGGAAAAATTCCATACAAAATTATTTTAACTTTTTTAATTGAGGAAATAAAGAGTCATTTAAGGAAATAATATCTAGCCATTGGAGAGAATTTATGGGAGTTAGGAGGGTGCTATAAGCGTGTGGTACTAAAAGTATATTTTCGAGGAAAATAAATAAATTGAGGAATTAGATAGTTGGAGTTCCCAAAAATAGAGTGGAGACATCTAAATTATTATTTGAGCGAAATGTAGTCCTTGGGTTCTGGAAATGGAATCCACGACTTATCTAAATTAAGGGTGTTTGGGGATGAATATTTCTTGAGATAATTTCAGTGGGCATTTAGGCATATATAATTGTGCGCGTGGAAAACATAATTATATCGATTATGGTTGAATAAATCCTACGAGACGACTAGGATGAATTGGCATAGTTGGAGAAATTATGTAAATGCTTATACATGAATAAGGTACTGGTTATTTATCAAGTGAGGGAATACTTTTGGGTTTAGTATCGTGAGTGTGCGAATACTTGAATGTTATTATTAGTGAGAATCTTTGGGATTATTGGCCATCGTTATGTGTGATTGGCAATTATGGCCACTTATATTTGAGGAACGATGTAGAATATATATACGATGTGATTACAGTATATATATATATATATATATATGTATGAGACAATGGTGTTATGAATAGTGCCTTAGTGGGATTTGTCATGCATGATAAACATGCACGACATCTTATGTGTTGCATTCATGTATGCATGCATTTATGCATGCATACATACATTATTATTTTTTTATTTTAAAAAAATTAATATTTAAATAAAAAAAAATTTAAAAAAAAATATTTTTTTTAGGTTTTTTAATTTTTGTTAAGGTGTTTTTTTTAAAAGACGGGTTATTATGGGTTGAGTTTTATCACGAGGGAAAATTTATCACCGTGCCCTCGGGCATCTGCTAGTATATATATATATAATATGATATGTATATGTATATGTATATATATCTATGTGTGAATGGTATATATATATTTATGTGAAGCATACCCCCTCTATGCTATCATGAGAAGTTGCACAATGTGGGTGAGGCCCCTAGCTTGAGGAGCAGGGAGCGTATAGTCCCCAGGTCATAGCGTCCATTTTATATTGTGTAATTTTTATTAGGGGTGAGACGTGGTGGGTATGTTTCGTCTCACTTTCGGGGAGGAACTATGACCGCTTCTCATACGTTGTGTTTTGGCTTTTACCAAGGGAGTGTGAGATTCCGACCGTTGGTACCCAGGATGGTATGTGAGTGATTCCCTGGTAGATGATAGCATAGATACCACATCCTCGAGTTATAGCTCGTTGGGATGGTTATTATACTTGTGTGTATAGTATATTACTTGTGTATGAGAACAAGATATTATATTTATCTCTAACTAGAGTAAAGAGATAAAATGAGTAAAGATTAGTTCTCATTCCGGGAGAATTTATTCGGACTTATATTGTGATATGCATATGAAAGTGAGTATGATAATGTATATAATTATATGAGTATGTATATATATACGTTGAGTATGTATATATATACGTTGTGTACTGAGGGTCTAATGGATCTCGACGATCGACACTACCAAGTAGTAGTGTATCGGGGGGGTCCTTGTTTGGATTTCACTTCGCGAGACACCCCATGTACGAACATGGCACAGTGTTGAGACTGGGAAGAAGTTTAGCCCTTAGTACTCGGTTTAATTAGGACTTTCAGAGTTTGGGGTGACGTATTAGTTAGGTAGGGTAATTGGACTAGGTTATTTAATAGGAATGCGATAGATGTGCACTATTAGAGGAGGGGTGAGGGGTATCTCATGGGAGTGCGATACCAATTTAAATATGAGATAAAACATATTTTTCATAAATAAAGCATTTATGCACTTGCAAAATATTTTCACAACTCGGACTCTGACCCGTTTATCTATTTTCCTCTCTTTTGTTATATATATATATATATAGGTGTCCAGACACAAGGACGCATGGATGATGATTCCTTCGAGTCAGACGTTGGCTGCAGCAGCTGTGGATGCATACTGGTTTCTTTTAGACGCTTCTATTCTTGCGATCTAGATAGGAAGCATTGTAGTATCACTCAGGTCAAAAGCTGATTAGGCATAAATTCTTCCTAATTTGTCCCTTGATTTAGCTACTTTTAGCACCTCGAACAACGTAATTGAGTTGGATTTATCTCATAACTGTGCTACTGACTGATCCTAATGAGTACACCGAGTTTCTGGTATTTTGTGGTGATTTTGCAGGTATTTGATGTCAAGAAACGAAAGAAGGAAATCAGTAGAATCAAGAAAGTAAGAAGGAAATGTCTCAAGGGCAAAAGCGCAATTTCTACACGGAATTCAGATGAGGTACCTAAAGAGAAGTCGAAGACATCTCATTCACGAGCACAAAGGAAGAAATGGTACCCCAATCGGAATCCCGGAACAAAAGTTATGAGCAGTCAAAGAGGAGCCAGAAAGTCAAATAGTCGGACCGGTCCGCCCCTAACCCGGACCGGTCCGCCTTGCCAAACTCCAGAGGACCCCGGATCGCATGCAAACCGAAGGAGGCAAAAATAAAAGGGACCGGTCCGCCCCAAAATAAAAAGAACCGATCCGCCTTGGGGGCAGACCGGTCCGCCTAAGACCCGGACCGGTCCGGTCTTCGAGATCTGAAAATTTTCTCTTCCTAAAAAGACTCCTAGTGTGCAGCTGACTTCCGATATTGTTGTAGGGTATAAAAGACCCGATTTAGTATTGTTATGGACACGAAGAATTAGTAGGTTTTACCTCTTCTTTTTCAGAAACCCTAGCTTAGTTAACATTTTGAGATTTATTTCAAGGATTGAAGAATTTATTCAGTGATATCTGTGAGTATATGTTTCTTTCATTGTTTCACTTAGTGCTTGGATAATATTAGTGATTAATTGTTAATTCTAATTCTTTTCTGCATCTAATTATTATTTTTCTTAGAGTAACTATGAGTTCCTGCACATTAATCCTTGTTTCCGTCCTTTTCAACATGTTAGGATACATTTCCCAAGGTCGGGATGCATGAACCCAGCCTGATGCGTTAGTGCGTGTGTATAAAATTAATTCGCTGAATTTAATGATTGACCTTGATCGTATTGCGTAGTTGCACAACGATTGTAGATCTTTATATCTCGTTTGCCTCCGGGTACTCGTGATGATTTAGAGTGAAATTCGAATGTTACTATCGCGATACCGATTTACTCATCCTCAGATTAAGTATGACGCGGGCTTGAACCTCGTATACGTAATGCTTGGGAGTACTAAATTTCGGGTCAAATCAATCAGATAAATTCAAGATTAGTATTATATCCGCACTGCACTAAAGTTGGAGGATTGTATTACCGTCCTATTCTTCTCATCATTTAAAACAAAAAGTGTCAAATCATCCTTCATTTATAATTTAGGTAAGTTAGTGTAGTTGCATTTTCTTTATAATTTCATATTTTCATTTAGTTATAATCATTCCCAAAATCAATTCATTTTCCCTTTATTCTTAGAGTCAAGGTTAGGATTCCTCCGTCTTTCCCGTCGTCACAACTTCGTTGTCTTTTTTCCCTGAGGATCGATACCCGACTTGTCGGATTATTACTTGAGCGACAGGATTACACTTGAGCCTAGAGTGAACGCATTTCTGAGACACATTTTCAGTCGCGTCAAAAGCCCAACTGCAGTTATTTATTCTTTTACCGCCTTTTATTGCAAAATTCGATTGGGTTGTATTATTGTTAAACCGAGTGTTCGATTATTTTAATTCATTTTCAGTCTTATATATAAAATGTGTGATGGTTTTACTTTGTTGGTTTGATTAAAAAGATTAGTTTAATAGAATTTTGACGCCAGCCTAATATGTTATTAGTAATTAAATTGATTTTCGACAGTAATGCTAAGAATGAACCATATGAGACTCATGTTTTAATTTGGTACAGGATTGATCGCTCGATATTTTATTAGGCGGGGTGTCACACCTGACCTCTCCGTGAACGTAGGCAAGTTGCCGAACCACGTATATTCTATGTTGTGCGTGTGATCGTTTTATCTTCCTTTCTTTACCTTTTTGTTTTTTGGGAATATTCATGTAAAACCCCACCTATTAAAATAATGGGTGGTCAGTCCTCTACCAAAATAAAATGGTAGTCTCATGTGCCTCGCTCTTAGCATCACTGTCGAAACATGATTAATTACTAACCACCTAATTGATTTAATAATCAGTGTCAATTTTTATCTTCCATTAATATACAACAATACTAACAATACACCATAATACCATGCACAATAATAAAAAATAGATGAGATCACAATTTAAAGGCTGAAGCTAAGAAAAATAAATAAAGTCCTTGAATAGATCATCGGGTAAAAATCCAGGACATCTAATTCAACTGACTAAAATAATCAAAAATACATAAGTCTGAATAAAACAGGCAACACGCCCAACCATCGACTGAAATAAAGAGCCTAATTTAGATAGCAATAAATGAAGTGG
This sequence comes from Sambucus nigra, assembly GCA_949130495.1. Taxonomy (NCBI): domain Eukaryota; kingdom Viridiplantae; phylum Streptophyta; class Magnoliopsida; order Dipsacales; family Adoxaceae; genus Sambucus; species Sambucus nigra. The sequence goes on along the minus strand of OX422210.1, from coordinate 367,499,818 downwards.
TTATTCTAAATCCTGCAAGTCTCCATATCAGCTGCAACTACGTGTCCCTGGAAAGAATAATCATCATTTGTGTCTCTATGGATGGAAACCTAAAAGTTTTTGAAAATATTTGATATGGGTTAGATCCCAAAATATTTGAAAAATATTTAGTAAGTGTATAAGTTGAAGTATTAAAAATGTAAAGCAATTTTCATATTTAAAGTGGTAGCGAACTCTCATGAGATAATCCTCGCCCCTCATCTGTTGTGTTCACCTAACGTATACTCTTAACACTGTTAGTTATGCTACCCCGCCTAATTAGCCTCATCACTAATTTTAATGTAACGTATTACCCTGCCTTGAGTATTGCTTATCACTGACTTATTGATTAGCTTACTTCTCTGCTTAATTCATTATCTCATTACTATTTATTCTCTTAACCTTACTCCAGTTATTAATAATATTTCCAATTAATGTCTAATGCCTATATATAATTGGCTACCTCTTTATATACGTATAATCGAAAGACATCAAATGCATATAAACACATATATCACTCATTATATGCATGTAGCCTCTATCCCTACGATCTTTAACTCGATGGATACGAAATCTCTAGTATGCTATAAATCTTCGGGGAGGCCACCACAACCTAGGCAACCAGCTCAGAATCTCACCACCGAACCCAATTACGTAACAAAAATCGAAGGAGATCATGGCCTTAAGTCCATAGTCATAACCATACCACATTATTCTAAGGAACTCCAACCCTACACAGTGTGGGCACGCACAGACCTATGACCCAGGAGAAATAGTACTACCTCTGCTAAGATTCGCCAGAGTGACCTCATACGGCACGCAACCTCCATCGATAGCATATCCACTAGGATGGTTATGTTTCACATAATTATCACGTACATAAATATTAATACACACACACACACACACACACACACACACATATATTTTTCTCGAGTTCGGTTAATCCCTACCTAACACCCAAACCACTAGCCTATAACTCACAAGTTTATCCCCGACTCTTAAATATTTAATTATTCACTAATTAAATTAAATTAAATTTCGCTACATAACCTTTCTAGAATACTTGGACTTTCCCAACAAGCCCGTAAATAATAATAATACTAATACTCCCTGAATTCTTCTATCCTAAATTCATAGTTTATGTTTCGAGTGTTACCCCTCATAAACTCGTAACTATAATTCGAGTATACTTTCCCTTACCTGAGGTCGGATAACTATTTATAAAATCTTTAGAAGTCCTACAACACGCTGCAGATCTTCTACAATTTACAATTTCCCAAAAGTCCCTATTATTACATTAAAAGACCTGGCTATCCCTCATAGCAGGTCCGAATCGATTCGAGTTTATGTCCGAATCGATTCGAGTTTATGGCCGAATCGATTCGATTCTGGGCAGGAGTCCAATTCTTGAATTATAGTGACGGGTTTTCTTAATTCATAACATTTAATTCAAAAACTTCCACAACCCAACAATAGTTTTAATCTCCCAAGGGTTTTATACATAAAATCTAATCTAAATTCATCCTAAGATTCATAAATCTCATAATTATCATCTGATTTCACCAATTCAACATATTCAATGATTTCATCCCAATTTTCTAGATTTCTTCCTCTTTTAATTACTTCTCTAATTAGATTATTTCCCTAATCATTTTTCACACAATTTATATTACCATAAGTGTTGAATTTCACAATAATCAAGATTAATTCGACAAAAATCAAGACTATTCTCACGAAAATCAAGATTAGTTTCATCACATAATTCATATGTAAATCTTCTCCCAAAAACCCGTTTTACATGTTGAATCCCCATCCCAAAATCAGTTTTTAATCTACCAATTTTGATGTGAATCTAAACAATACAAAATCAATAGCAAGTTATACACTTGCCTTGAATGATAATTGAATATTAGTCTCCTCCTTGTTGAATCCAGTCAAGAATAGCCTTTTTCCACCATTCCTTGTGTTCTTCCTCCTTCTTTTCTCACCAAAAGACTCTCAGGGTTTTATATGGTGTAAAGTGTCTACCTCCTAGCCCTAATCTCATATTTAAACTTCTTAATCCGGAATTTAGGTTAACTCCTCAATGGAAAATGACTTAAATGCCCCCGAATGCGTCCCGACTAGTCTAAAAAGTCCACGAGACCTAATTATTATATCCGAATACATAATTTTGACTATTTCGACCCATTCCGGATCAACCGCCCACTAGAAATCACCATCCGAGTCACCAAACATAAATATCCTATCTCAATCCACAAATAGCCTACCCGTATGTTTCGATTGAGATACCATCAATCCCCATCGTTTTTACCCACTACGACTGTAACACCCCGCCTAATTAAATACCGGGCGGCCAGTCCCATACCAAATTAAAACAGAATATACAGTTGGCTCCTTCTTAGCATCACTGTCGAAAACATTTACAACTCACCCAATACTCAATTAAGCTGGTGTTAAAAACTTTTCAAATTTTAATTTAACAAAATCCATTTCCAGTTTAAGAATAACACAACACATTTTATTCTACAACACTGATAACCAATTAGATAACACAAAATAATTTGAATGCAATTGGAATAAACATTCCTAAATAATATTAATCCATTACAGTAATCCCAACAATATCAAATGTATTAAAATGACACAAATACCATAGTATTTGACCCCGATAGAAGAAGATAACTGAATCCTTTGGGCGACATGCCTTACTAAGAGAATACTGTGAATCAAATGATGATAGGCGTCTAAGCAAAACTCCATAAATCCATAGCCTGTCATAATCCGCTAAGGTTGGCGTCCCGGTTGCTGGACACCTGATATAGAACATACAATAGAAAAGAAAATATGCAAGGAAACGGGTCAGAGCCCGATTGTGAAAATGATTTTTAAAACAGCAAGTATTTAACAAGTGCAATAAATCTTTTATTATGTACATGTTAGACCCAACTCTCACTTGCCATTCTCACCTCTCAACTAGAGTGCACACTTAACGTTTCCTATTAACCTCCTAGTTAATGGTTCCTCTTTTCTAGTCTCCATATTATAATTCCATCCCAATATCATAATCCCCATATGTCCCATACCATACGTCACATTATTATTCATTTACATTTCTCATCGTTTCTCATTAACATGAATCATTTCTCATTAATATGAATCAAGTTTTTCAATAAACATTCATTAACTTAATTCAATTATCTTTCTTTATTCACCGTTATCTACAATTATCACCATAGATAGATTTAACAATAATAAATATCCATTCATTCATTTAATCCATTATATATATATATATATATATATATATATATATATATATATATATTCATATATAATACGGCACCCCGAGTCACAGCTGCGGTGCAATGCATTACTCTGCTATCATGTCCCAATATCGCTGGTCGCCGAAAAGGGGACAAAAGGTTCGGTAAGGATTCCTCGAACCATAAACAATAACACAAACATTGGAGGCGAACATAGTTCTCATACCCATGGGTCACGCACATACCTACGTACCCATAGTCAGCGGACTTATCAACTCCCCGATAAGTCTTTCATAGACCTATGTTCTCGAGCGACAAATCAAAGATCCCATGGATTCATCAGGATATGATTGCCCTCACGCGCAAACCTCCCACCGATAGCAAGTAAGCTAGGTATGTCATACACATAAATCATCAATCAATCAAATAGGTATTATCATACCTATAATATAACATCAATAAGGTAAAATCACTACCCTAAGATAATTCCCATACGTAGCATTATATCTCTTTTAAATTCCACGTATTAAAATATCATATCTTTACTTCATAATTTAATTATCCTCGCATCCTATAACATCTCTCCACTCCCGACGTCGTTAAGGTTCATGCGCGGAGCGTCTCGAAAAGCGAAATCCAAACAAGGAACCCCTCCAATACACTACTACTTAACTTTGTCGATCGAGGAGGTCCGACAACTTCAACTATGCGATCGGGATAACCTCATACCTTCTTTCAACCAAATGTGTTCTAAACTCCCATCTCTATCCAGGAGACATACCACTACGCTCTTGTATTACACATAGTCCTTGCACAATCAATAATGAGCTTAAACTCAGTCCTTGATGTTCATATTGTAATCCTAAGGCTACCCAGGTGTTACATTCAATCACCACTACTGGACCTATCCTTAATCCTCAAGCAAACCAATTATAATCCAACAAATGAATCTAGCAACCGAAATTTCTTTAATTTAATTATCATCATTCTAATCAATTTAAATCCCAATCAAATTAATTCAAATCTTATCAAGGGTCTACTGATATTTTCTAAGTCCCATAATATCCAATTAAAAAACACCAAAGATCCACAAAAGTTTTGGGATAAGAACCAACATTAAAAAGAAACAACATCATGAATTCTCATATTTTAAATACTCAGAAAAATCAGATCCAAAAGTTATTCAAATCATCAATCCGACTTCAGATTTGGATTCTACACGAAAAATTGAGTCAGGTATGTGTTTTGAGTTTTTCTTAAATCTCATCCAAATGCACTCAAAAAGGAGATCTAAACATTCCAAATTGGCTCTTCTCATTCCACTCTTTTTCCAGAAAATTATCAACATATTATCTTCAAGAACACAAAATGATTTTCAGAATTTCTTCCACAGATTGATGAATATTTATTGGATTACTAACTACCTACAACATGAGTTTAATTCCTATATATTTTTAGATTCCAAAAATCCATTAACAACTATATCCTTTCATCTTCCAAGCATGAAAATCATCTCTTTTTATAACTATCCTAACATGGTCAATATACGAACTTAAATTGCAAATATCAAACACTTGCCTCTAATAAAGATCTGATCCTTTGAAGTTGAATAACACAGGTGGTGATGGTGGTGGTGACCTTTGACCTTTGGTTCTCCTCCTTCCCAAGCAAACTTCTTTTTCTTTCCAAGCAACCTTCCACTCTCTCTAAGAAGATGAGTTTTCAATTTTGTGTAGAAGAGATGAAATGAACCTACATACACTAATCTCCAAATACTTATAATAAGACAAAACCCTAAATCACTATTCATCCCCCTTGTAAAAATAACCAAAATGCCCTTTGGGGTTGTCTTTTCATTTCCAAATGACCCGAGACTCAAAATTAACATCCAAATAGACTTTTCTGACTATTTCGAACCTTCCGGACGCAACGACGCAGTCGAAATGACTATAAGGTCGATAGAAAATAAATTTCCTTTTTAATTTAATAAATTAGTCCCGACACGTCCCATACCGCGTCTGACTAAAAAATCCAAATTATCGAAATTATATCATACCGTCATATCAATGACATCACATTCATATATTACCTAAATATCTTTAAGTAATATTCAGAATCATCCATTTTAATATCCACAATTCGGATAAAACCCAAATGAATTAATTTATAATAAGATCCAATTAATCCATTAATTTAAAATATAACCCATTTTAAAAGTCATTAAAATCACGGGGTATTACATACTTCCCCCCTTATAACAGAATTTGGTCCCGAAATTCAGAAAAATGAACCATACTGATAAGGTCAACTCCGAGTATAATTCTCACATCGCAAGAAATCTAAGTAGTACCGCCCATACAGTACATTAACGAAAATCCCCATCGATGTTACACTAAGTCTCACCATATAGTTCCAACTGAATCAAATTTAAATTATACCCAATCTTCCCTATACCGTCCTCATGACAAAGTTTGGGAAAAATGATCCTCACTTATTAAACAAATAAATCCTGAAGTCACAACTACTTACTGTTTCACAATTTTGAAAACTACTACAATCCAATCATCCAGGGCGCCCATACACCCTATCGTACAACTTTCATTATAATAGCAAAGGTTATAAACTCATATCCTAAAGACCTATCTTATTTCGACTCCCAACGGTTATTAGTTTCATGCGTGGGGTGTCTCGCAAGCGAAATCCAAACAAGGAACCACCCCGATACACTACTTCCTAAAGTAATCGGTAATCGAAACTCCTAAGGTCCTTATTCAATAGTGTATAAAAATTTGGTTTATCGAAAAAAAATTATCAGGTTTATCAATTTAAACAATTTTTTTTTTTTTATTATTTTTTTTTATTGATTTTAGAGTCTACTCATCTACTCTTCTCTAGAAGACAAGATGCTGGTTAATAGTAGTACATACGCTCTCGTATACCACAAGTCAATGCATGCCGATAGTCACATCATGCTCGGACATGCCCAAAGTAAGTAATCCCATGATAAAAGTCAAACCCACATGATAACATGTAATATATAGGTGTCCCACACCCCTCAGTGAGTCTATGTAAATAACGATGCTATAGGCTAAGTTTAGCAACCCTTTTTGCCCACACAATATTAATTGCTACAAAAATCAATATACGCCTCATAATTCCTTAGATAGAAAACATACCCTTATTCGTGGGTGGTCGTTGTTGAATCCCACTATTATAACTTTGCTCCAATAAGTCAAGAAAAAAATTTTACCCCAAATTTTCAGTTCTAGTTAACTACACTCCACTATATGCCCAAGCCTTTGAATATATTGCCTTCGTTAGGTAACACACACAATTCCCGCATTTCAAGAACTTCTACTGATGTCTCTCCTCAATTTTCCATAATAGGGGTGACCTCGACTACGGTCATCATACTCAAACATACTTCATAACCTCCTAAGTACGATCTCCGCTATCCATTCAATGGCCCTCATCAACCATACTTCTTTGTTCGATCACTCCCGAATGTAAATAAGATTCACTGATATATACGGAATCTTACCAAAGAGATCAACAATCCTAAACATAGGGCTCTATATCAAAGAACGCTAAGCTAAAAACACAGTAAGCCGTACAGATCCTAAAGGACACTAGAACCTGATGCTCTGATACCACCAGTAACACCCCGCCTAATTAAATACCGGGTGGCCAGTCCCATACCAAATTAAAACAGAATATACAGTTGGCTCATTCTTAGCATCACTGTCAAAAACATTTACAACTCACCCAATACTCAATTAAGCTGGTGTTAAAACCTTTTCAAATTTTAATTTAACAAAATCCATTTCCAGTTTAAGAATAACACAACACATTTTATTCTACAACACTGATAACCAATTAGATAACACAAAATAATTTGAATGCAATTGGAATAAACATTCCTAAATAATATTAATCCATTACAGTAATCCCAACAATATCAAATGTATTAAAATGACACAAATACCATAGTATTTGACCCCGATAGAAGAAGATAACTGAATCCTTTGGGCGACATGCCCTACTAAGAGAATACTATGAATCAAATGACGATAGGCGTCTAAGCAAAACTCCATAAATCCATAGCCTGTCATAATCCGCTAAGGTTGGCGTCCCTGTTGCTGGACACCTGATATAAAAGATACAATAGAAAAGAAAATATGCAAGGAAACGGGTCAGAGCCCGATTGTGAAAATGATTTTTAAAACAACAAGTATTTAACAAGTGCAATAAATCTTTTATTATGTACATGTTAGACCCAACTCTCACTTGCCATTCTCACCTCTCAACTAGAGTGCACACTTAACGTTTCCTATTAACCTCCTAGTTAATGGTTCCTCTTTTCTAGTCTCCATATTATAATTCCATCCCAATATCATAATCTCCATATGTCCCATACCATACGTCACATTATTATTCATTTACATTTCTCATCGTTTCTCATTAACATGAATCATTTCTCATTAATATGAATTAAGTTTTTCAATAAACATTCATTAACTTAATTCAATTATCTTTCTCTATTCACCGTTATCTACAATTATCACCGTAGATAGATTTAACCATAATAAATATCCATTCATTCATTTAATCCATTATATATATATATATATATATATATATTCATATATAATACGACACCCCGAGTCACAGCTGCGGTGCAATGCATTACTCTGCTATCATGTCCCAATATCGCTGGTCGCCGAAAAGGGGACAAAAGGTTCGGTAAGGATTCCTCGAACCATAAACAATAACACAAACATTGGAGGCGAACATAGTTCTCATACCCATGGGTCACGCACATACCTACGTACCCATAGTCAGCGGACTTATAAACTCCCCGATAAGTCTTTCATAGACCTATGTTCTCGAGCGACAAATCAAACATCCCATGGATTCATCAGGATATGACTGCCCTCACGCGCAAACCTCCCACCGATAGCAAGTAAGCTAGGTATGTCATATACATAAATCATCAATCAATCAAATAGGTATTATCATACCTATAATATAATATCAATAAGGTAAAATCACTACCCTAAGATAATTCCCATACGTAGCATTATATCTCTTTTAAATTTCACGTATTAAAATATCATATCTTTACTTCATAATTTAATTATCCTCGCATCCTATAACATCTCTCCACTCCCGACGTCGTTAAGGTTCATGCGCGGAGCGTCTCGCAAAGCGAAATCCAAACAAGGAACCCCTCCAATACACTACTACTTAACTTTGTCGATCGAGGAGGTTCGACAACTTCAACTATGCGATCGGGATAACCTCATACCTTCTTTCAACCAAATGTGTTCTAAACTCCCATCTCTATCCAGGAGACATACCACTACGCTCTTGTATTACACATAATCCTTGCACAATCAATAATGAGCTTAAACTCAGTCCTTGATGTTCATATTGTAATCCTAAGGCTACCCAGGTGTTACATTCAATCACCACTACTGGACCTATCCTTAATCCTCAAGCAAACCAATTATAATCCAACAAATGAATCTAGCAACCGAAATTTCTTTAATTTAATTATCATCATTCTAGTCAATTTAAATCCCAATCAAATTAATTCAAATCTTATCAAGGGTCTACTGATATTTTCTAAGTCCCATAATATCCAATTAATAATCACCAAAGATCCACAAAAGTTATGGGATAAGAACCAACATTAAAAAGAAACAACATCATGAATTCTCATATTTTAAATACTCAGAAAAATCATATCCAAAAATTATTCAAATCATCAATCCGACTTCAGATTTGGATTCTACACGAAAAATTGAGTCAGGTATGTGTTTTGAGTTTTTCTTAAATCTCATCCAAATGCACTCAAAAAGGAGATCTAAACATTCCAAATTGGCTCTTCTCATTCCACTCTTTTTCCAGAAAATTATCAACATATTATCTTCAAGAACACAAAATGATTTTCAGAATTTCTTCCACAGATTGATGAATATTTATTGGATTACTAACTACCTACAACATGAGTTTAATTCCTATATATTTTTAGATTCCAAAAATCCATTAACAACTATATCCTTTCATCTTCCAAGCATGAAAATCATCTCTTTTTATAACTATCCTAACATGGACAATATACGAACTTAAATTGCAAATATCAAACACTTGCCTCTAATAAAGATCTGATCCTTTGGAGTTGAATAACAGAGGTGGTGATGGTGGTGGTGGTGACCTTTGACCTTTGGTTCTCCTCCTTCCTAAGCAAACTTCTTTTTCTTTCCAAGCAACCTTCCACTCTCTCTAAGAAGATGACTTTTCAATTTTGTGTAGAAGAGATGAAATGAACCTACATACACTAATCTCCAAATACTTATAATAAGACAAAACCCGAAATCACTATTCATCCCCCTTGTAAAAATAACCAAAATGCCCTTTGGGGTTGTCTTTTCATTTTCAAATGACCCGAGACTCAAAATTAACATCCAAATAGACTTTTTTGACTATTTCGAACCTTCCGGACGCAACGACGCAGTCGAAATGACTATAAGGTCGATAGAAAATAAATTTCCTTTTTAATTTAATAAATTAGTCCCGACACGTCCCATACCGCGTCTGACTAAAAAATCCAAATTATCGAAATTATATCATACCGTCGTATCAATGACATCACATTCATATATTACCTAAATATCTTTAAGTAATATTCAGAATCATCCATTTTAATATCCACAATTCGGATAAAACCCAAATGAATTAATTTATAATAAGATCCAATTAATCCATTAATTTAAAATATAACCCATTTTAAAAGTCATTAAAATCACGGGGTATTACATACTTCCCCCCTTATAACAGAATTTGGTCCCGAAATTCAGAAAAATGAACCATACTGATAAGGTCAACTCCGAGTATAATTCTCACATCGCAAGAAATCTAAGTAGTATCGCCCATACAGTATATTAACGAAAATCCTCATCGATGTTACACTAAGTCTCACCATATAGTTCCAACTGAATCAAATTTAAATTATACCCAATCTTCCCTATACCGTCCTCATGACAAAGTTTGGGAAAAATGATCCTCACTTATTAAACAAATAAATCCTGAAGTCACAACTACTTACTGTTTCACAATTTTGAAAACTACTACAATCCAATCATCCAGGGCGCCCATACACCCTATCGTACAACTTTCATTATAATAGCAAAGGTTATAAACTCATATCCTAAAGACCTATCTTATTTCGACTCCCAACGGTTATTAGTTTCATGCGTGGGGTGTCTCGCAAGCGAAATCCAAACAAGAAACCACCCCGATACACTACTTCCTAAAGTAATCGGTCATCGAAACTCCTAAGGTCCTTATTCAATAGTGTATAAAAATTTGGTTTATCGAAAAAAAAATATCAGGTTTATCAATTTAAACAATTTGTTTTTTATTATTATTATTATTTTTTATTGATTTCAAATAGAGTCTACTCATCTACTCTTCTCTAGAAGACAAGATGCTGGTTAATAGTAGTAAATACGCTCTCGTATACCACAAGTCAATGCATGCCGATAGTCACATCATGCTCGGACATGCCCAAAGTAAGTAATCCCATGATAAAAATCAAACCCACATGATAACATGTAATATATAAGTGTCCCACACCCCTCAGTGAGTCTACGTAAATAACGATGCTATAGGCTAAGTTTAGCAACCCTTTTTGCCCACACAATATTAATTGCTACAAAAATCAATATACGCCTCATAATTCCTTAGATAGAAAACATACCCTCATTCGTGGGTGGTGGTTGTTGAATCCCACTATTATAACTTTGCTCCGATAAGTCAAGAAAAAAATTTTACCCCAAATTTTCAGTTCTAGTTAACTACACTCCACTATATGCCCAAGCCTTTGAATATATTGCCTTCGTTAGGTAACACACACAATTCCCGCATTTCAAGAACTTCTACTGATGTCTCTCCTCAATTTTCCATAATAGGGGTGACCTCGACTACGGTCATCATACTCGAACATACTTCATAACCTCCTAAGTACGATCTCCGTTATCCATTCAATGGCCCTCATCAGCCATACTTCTTTGTTCGATCACTCCTGAACGTAAATAAGATTCAGTGATATATACGGAATCTTACCAAAGAGATCAACAATCCTAAACATAGGGCTCTATATCAAAGAACGCTAAGCTAAAAACACAGTAAGCCGTACAGATCCTAAAGGACACTAGAACCTGATGCTCTGATACCACCAGTAACACCCCGCCTAATTAAATACCGGGTGGCCAGTCCCATACCAAATTAAAACAGAATATACAGTTGGCTCATTCTTAGCATCACTGTCGAAAACATTTACAACTCACCCAATACTCAATTAAGTTGATGTTAAAAACTTTTCAAATTTTAATTTAACAAAATCCATTTCCAGTTTAAGAATAACACAACACATTTTATTCTACAACACTGATAACCAATTAGATAACACAAAATAATTTGAATGCAATTGGAATAAACATTCCTAAATAATATTAATCCATTACAGTAATCCCAACAATATCAAATGTATTAAAATGACACAAATACCATAGTATTTGACCCCGATAGAAGAAGATAACTAAATCCTTTGGGCGACATGCCCTACTAAGAGAATACTATGAATCAAATGACGATAGGCGTCTAAGCAAAACTCCATAAATCCATAGCCTGTCATAATCCGCTAAGGTTGGCGTCCCTGTTGCTGGACACCTGATATAAAAGATACAATAGAAAAGAAAATATGCAAGGAAACGGGTCAGAGCCCGATTGTGAAAATGATTTTTAAAACAACAAGTATTTAACAAGTGCAATAAATCTTTTATTATGTACATGTTAGACCCAACTCTCACTTGCCATTCTCACCTCTCAACTAGAGTGCACACTTAACGTTTCCTATTAACCTCCTAGTTAATGGTTCCTCTTTTCTAGTCTCCATATTATAATTACATCCCAATATCATAATCCCCATATGTCCCATACCATACGTCACATTATTATTCATTTACATTTCTCATCGTTTCTCATTAACATGAATCATTTCTCATTAATATGAATTAAGTTTTTCAATAAACATTCATTAACTTAATTCAATTATCTTTCTTTATTCACCGTTATCTACAATTATCACCGTAGATAGATTTAACCATAATAAATATCCATTCATTCATTTAATCCATTATATATATATATATATATATATATATATATATATATATATATATATATATATATTCATATATAATACGGCACCCCGAGTCACAGCTGCGGTGCAATGCATTACTCTGCTATCATGTCCCAATATCGCTGGTCGCCGAAAAGGGGACAAAAGGTTCGGTAAGGATTCCTCGAACCATAAACAATAACACAAACATTGGAGGCGAACATAGTTCTCATACCCATGGGTCACGCACATACCTACGTACCCATAGTCAGCGGAATTATCAACTCCCCGATAAGTCTTTCATAGACCTATGTTCTCGAGCGACAAATCAAAGATCCCATGGATTCATCAGGATATGACTGCCCTCACGCGCAAACCTCCCACCGATAGCAAGTAAGCTAGGTATGTCATATACATAAATCATCAATCAATCAAATAGGTATTATCATACCTATAATATAATATCAATAAGGTAAAATCACTACCCTAAGATAATTCCCATACGTAGCATTATATCTCTTTTAAATTTCACGTATTAAAATATCATATCTTTACTTCATAATTTAATTATCCTCGCATCCTATAACATCTCTCCACTCCCGACGTCGTTAAGGTTCATGCGCGGAGCGTCTCGCAAAGCGAAATCCAAACAAGGAACCCCTCCAATACACTACTACTTAACTTTGTCGATCGAGGAGGTTCGACAACTTCAACTATGCGATCGGGATAACCTCATACCTTCTTTCAACCAAATGTGTTCTAAACTCCCATCTCTATCCAGGAGACATACCACTACGCTCTTGTATTACACATAGTCCTTGCACAATCAATAATGAGCTTAAACTCAGTCCTTGATGTTCATATTGTAATCATAAGGCTACCCAGGTGTTACATTCAATCACCACTACTGGACCTATCCTTAATCCTCAAGCAAACCAATTATAATCCAACAAATGAATCTAGCAACCGAAATTTCTTTAATTTAATTATCATCATTCTAGTCAATTTAAATCCCAATCAAATTAATTCAAATCTTATCAAGGGTCTACTGATATTTTCTAAGTCCCATAATATCCAATTAATAATCACCAAAGATCCACAAAAGTTATGGGATAAGAACCAACATTAAAAAGAAACAACATCATGAATTCTCATATTTTAAATACTCAGAAAAATCAGATCCAAAAATTATTCAAATCATCAATCCGACTTCAGATTTGGATTCTACACGAAAAATTGAGTCAGGTATGTGTTTTGAGTTTTTCTTAAATCTCATCCAAATGCACTCAAAAAGGAGATCTAAACATTCCAAATTGGCTCTTCTCATTCCACTCTTTTTCCAGAAAATTATCAACATATTATCTTCAAGAACACAAAATGATTTTCAGAATTTCTTCCACAGATTGATGAATATTTATTGGATTACTAACTACCTACAACATGAGTTTAATTCCTATATATTTTTAGATTCCAAAAATCCATTAACAACTATATCCTTTCATCTTCCAAGCATGAAAATCATCTCTTTTTATAACTATCCTAACATGGACAATATACGAACTTAAATTGCAAATATCAAACACTTGCCTCTAATAAAGATCTGATCCTTTGGAGTTGAATAACATAGGTGGTGATGGTGGTGGTGGTGACCTTTGACCTTTGGTTCTCCTCCTTCCCAAGCAAACTTCTTTTTCTTTCCAAGCAACCTTCCACTCTCTCTAAGAAGATGACTTTTCAATTTTGTGTAGAAGAGATGAAATGAACCTACATACACTAATCTCCAAATACTTATAATAAGACAAAACCCGAAATCACTATTCATCCCCCTTGTAAAAATAACCAAAATGCCCTTTGGGGTTGTCTTTTCATTTCCAAATGACCCGAGACTCAAAATTAACATCCAAATAGACTTTTCTGACTATTTCGAACCTTCCGGACGCAACGACGCAGTCGAAATGACTATAAGGTAGATAGAAAATAAATTTCCTTTTTAATTTAATAAATTAGTCCCGACACATCCCATACCGCGTCTGACTAAAAAATCCAAATTACCGAAATTATATCATACCGTCATATCAATGACATCACATTCATATATTACCTAAATATCTTTAAGTAATATTCAGAATCATCCATTTTAATATCCACAATTCGGATAAAACCCAAATAAATTAATTTATAATAAGATCCAATTAATCCATTAATTTAAAATTTAACCCATTTTTAAAGTCATTAAAATCACGGGGTATTACAACGACGTACTAACAATTTACTGAATTTAATTTACTTAATCACACTTAGTAAATTTTACTTCCACATATATATTAATCTTATTTACACTAATTAATATTTATTAAATATGCAATATTATTATGAGCATGCGTGTAATTAAAATGCTGACATTAATTATTCAAAAATACGGTGTGTTGCAATTCATTGTGATAATTTTTCACTCACAATTAGCGTCGTTTGTGGAAAATTCTGTCGTTAGAACGACTTCGCGTGACATAAGCTGTCATTTGAACAACAAATTATGTCATTCGAACGATCTGAACGACTTGTACTTATTCGCCTCTACACTGAGAAAAAATTCTTATTTCAAGATAAAAATATTTCGGACTTCAAAATTTTATTTTAAAAATATTCCCAAATATTTATGCAAATATTAAAAACTCCAATTAAATTATTTTGCCCTAATTGCGAGTGGAGTAGTGGGAACATATGATTGTTGAAGACGCACTATGCGTGATAGAAAATGTTGATGCACTACGCACGTATGAAGGTAGTGGTTGCGTGATAACTTCAGATCCAAGTCGAGGTCGTCATGGATGAACATGGAGACGTGCCGAATGTAGCGGTATCAGACATACTTGCAGTGATCCAGGATATGCCCAAAAATTTCCTAGATACTAAACCAACATTTATAAAATCATGTCCTTACAATAAGTTACTAATATAATTAAATAAATCTTATGACAGCGATGCTAAGAATGAAATCATATTTGATTCCCGTTGAACTTTAATAAAGACCTGATCAACCGATATTAGAATAGATGGGGTGTCACATGCATCTAAAACTATATCAGACATCGATTATCCTGGAAGTGGGCAGGAGAAGAGGTCGCAACTTGTGTCATCAATAGGTCAAGAGAAACTCAAAATAAGATCAATGAGTTGTGAGGTCTGTCCAAGGTCGGACTAAAGGCCGCATAAGACAAGGAGATTAGGAAAATCAATGGAGATTGAGCATTGGGGGAAGTCGACCACTAGTGGACCAAGGGAGATTGAGTCTTAGGACACAAGAGGTAGCTATCTTGTGAGATTTGAGCCCTCGATTGATATTCCTTTGTTGCTCTTTGAGTTAAAACTTGGGTTTTGGAAAAAATAACTTATCTCCTCCTTACATTTTAATCTTATCATTTATTATCCTATTTATGTCTTATTTTATAGCTTTCTTAGTATAATTATGATCAGTAACATTGACAAGTTAGGCTGAGGACATTTGATTTAACTCTTACTGGAATATTTGAGCTCACCCAGTCATTTCTTAACTTCCTCGGGCTAAGAGGTCGAATAGAAGAGATAGAGGCCACTGAGAAGAGAGGATTTAGAGAGTATATAAATTTAGATTCCATATCTAGTTGTAGTGGTTGCGCCATTAAAGTACTTTGTCAAGAGTTCCAATAGTAAAGCTTATTGTTATCATATATCGAACTAAGTGATTTCTTAAAGCATGTATTAAGGATTGTAGTTGGATGTTTATGAGATCAAGCTTATTACTTTATGTCTGATAATTTGTTATGAAGGAGAAGAAATATTAGCAATGATTATGAGGTCGATGCCTACTTAGGGGTTGAGACCTAATATGATCTTGCTAATCAAGATTGTTTGAACTATTATTGTGTGAGCCTTCAACCTAATGGGGCAAGGCCGATGATAATACAATGGATGACAATTTAAACCTTCAAAGTGGGACTAAAGCTGGAAAAAATATTATCCAGTAAATTGTGAGTAATTTAGGGTTTGGCCTCTCATAATTATTCGCGACTGAGTCAAACCACCATAATTTCCACTTCTTGGGGTTTAACCCACATTTTGACAAATTCCGTCAGTTGACCGTTAAATAACTCACTTTTAAGACTAAAATGTCTAATATACCCCTCCTTCATTCGTTACCAATCAACCAATATTTAAAATGTTATTTACAAAAAAAAATTAAATAGTTTATTTATTTCTTAAAATAATTAAAAAAGTTTAAAACATTTTTTTATAATTTTTTAACTATGTCACAAAAATAAAAAATATTTTAATGGGAAACTATTATTTTAAATGATTAAGAATAACTATTTTTTTAAATGAATTGGTCTAACGGTTAATACTACAGTTTATATATATATATATATATATATATGTATATGTATATGAAAATGGTCTTTTAAAAAATAGTTTTAACCTGTTAAAATAAAAAAAACAATATTTCCTTGTTTTTATTTTTTCAAAACCGTTGATTTTTTTTATATAAATAATGTGAAGTTCTTTTTTAAATAAAAAAGAGTTAAAATAACGTAAAATTTGTATCTATAAGAAATGTTAAATTAATTTTTTAAATAGCGTACAATTAAAACAAATAATTTGTTTTTATAAGACATTATTAAATAACATACATTTTTTTATCAAAAAGCTTTTAACAACAATCAAAATAGTTTTTTTTTTAATTGAAAACAGTTTTTTACATTTTATAAAACATTATTGTAAATAAAAAATTATATTTATAAATAATGGTTGTTAGGTAATGAATGAGAGAAGGATATATTAGATGCTTTAGGCCTGAAAATGAGTTACTTAACGTTCAATGGATGAAATCCATTAATGGAGGTCAAACCCCGAGGAATGAAAATTTTGAGGGTTTGACTTAATAACGAAAAACTAACGGTGGCCAAATCCTAAATAACTCCAAACAATAAATTGCCCATCCTTTAAATTTAATAACATAGTCTAACTTTAAAAAAATAGAAAAAATCTTTAAATTATTCAGAGTCTTAACTATGAAAAAAAACCCAGACAGAATGTATTGATTCTTCAATGGTCTAATTTTAACAAAAAAAACATAAAAAATGAAGAGATCTTATTCTTTTGATCGAGTATTATAATTATAATTCCTACTAAGTTAACCAAAAATTAAATAAATGAATATATCACGTGGTCTAACTTAAAAAAAAATGAAGAGCTCATTGTTGGAAAATATTGGAGTTTCACATATTAATATTACGACCAAATTAATATATTGGTTAACTTTGAACTATTATAAAAGTAGGACTCGTACTTTAAACATGGTGGGACCGAGTACGTACGCATTCCTTGCAGCAAGACGAGTCATGTGATATATTCATTTGTTAAAAAGGTTTGGTCTTAAAGTGCCCCATTTATGTAGGAAATTATTGAAAATTTTATTTAATTTTCTAGGACGAATTTTCTGAACTATCGCTAAAGGTTTTGACTGTTCACTATATAGTAACTGTTTTTCAGAACCGTCCCTAAAGGTCGTGATGTTCACCATTAGTGTGACTGTTCTTGAAAAATATTCATAAAGTGTCTGTTAAGAAAAAGACACATCTTTTCATGAAATAATGCTTTGTTTTCTAAAAAAAACAAGACTCGTCTTCGTTTTAAATAAAAGAAAAAAAATATTTTTTAATACTTTTCATTCATAATCTAGTCGGAGAGAATATCAAACATAAATGGTTCGTGGGACATGCACATTGAAGTGCTTCTTGTGTGTGTCAGACATACGCTCATTATTTATTGCCATAAGCACCGTAGGGGGATCACATTTTGTCTTAAGGAGAGAGTGTTCAACACTCGACTCCGTAATCTTTATCGTTTGTAAAGTTTCTATTGGTTTTATTTTTTATTACATAAATATTTTTTATTTTATAATTTAAATTTGATAAAACCCAAAAGCACATTAATTATAGATAACAATCTTAAAACAAAGTTGTGCTTCTACAATTAGTTTAAAATCAGAATATATTTATTAAAGAAATTTTTCTGGATTCACTGTAAGCAACATCGTTTATGTTGGAAAATCTTAAATTTGTTCATGGTCGTTAATTGTTACTAGTTAAAAAAATGTTGTTGCAACAATAAATTATATGCAGAATTAAGGAACGAAATTACCCAATTTTGGAGCAAATAAAACTGAGTCATAAAATATAAGAAATCCCAGAAGTTGGTACAGTCTAGAACTTGGCTGAGTCGCGGATAATGTTGCTCTCTTTAAGGTGTTTCGCGGCTTTTCCTCTTCAATTAGTGCTGACAGATAACAGCCTCAGGGAAACCCAATACGAACCAGCAGCATGAGTCTGATTCGTTCAACAAACACCCATTCTGATATATATATATATATTGCTCGATTTTGTGTGGTATAATTAATCTGGAATGAGATTAATTATTTCGTATAATAATTATTCTTGACGAACAAATACTATTCTGGTGAGGACAGTAGCAGTTTTGAGAAGGAATTTTATTTCTGTGTAGAGAACTTGAGGAAAAAAACTGTATTTAAAACGGAGGCCTGACTCTCCTTTTATGCAGAAAAGAAATTAACATTAGTGGGAAAAAAATGTGGGAGAAAAAAACTGGAAGACTGGTTTGTTGAAAGACTTTATCAACCTACGTTTTTAATTAATTAAAATTACTATTAAAAAAATAATTTTTAAAGCCCAAAAAAATTGTCAATTTATTTGTCTAAAAAATTATTTCTTAATAAGACCGAACCCAAGACCCAAGACCCAGACACGGGCACGGGTCGGGCCGGACTGGTGGTTGTGCGCGCGCGCATGTGACTTGGTCCAATAAGTCTCCCACTCATACACACAAAATATTGAATGTCCAAAGGGCTTACCCTTTAGACCTACAAAAGGTGTATATTAACTCTACACAAAAACACCATTCCACCGATGTGGGACAAAGAGCTTTCAAACTTTGCACACTTGAAATCTAACAGCAATGACAACTGTGTTCCAACAATCCCCCACTTGCAAAATTTGAAAACATTTTTATTGAGCAATAATCTATAGAATTGTGCCTAAGCAAAGGTGTCTTTGGACTTGAACTTTCATGTGGTAAAGATGATTCGGAATATACTAGAGTAACCGTAGTTTTGAACTCTATCTCTGACAATATCCCACACACAACCCTACTTAGATGTAGTTGTAATAGCCAACACGTTACGACCATATTTTTTTTATCCCAGTATAGTGAAGGCTCTAGGAATTTGCCCAGAATATCTATAGAAATCGGCCATACTTCCACATTCACATAGGTGAGTCTATCAAGAATACTCCTATAGCTGGGTACCCACTCAAAATAAAGCTATAAATCTCATTAAGAGTTATAATAACTTATCATTTACTCGCTTCAGGATATTATGCTCCATAGGGATGGGCTTGGAGTAATACCCCGTTCTATATTAATTAATAATTGCATGATTCAATCCATATCACTTGTGACTTGTTATTACCCGCTGAATATATTTCTTGGGATCTCCAGTCTCTATGTTGGGTTACCATCACAAGTGACTCATGTATCCAAGGGCTTTAGTCCCATCCCTTTCGAAGTGTTCCACACCTTCTCCCTAGTTAGTCCTTTCGTCAAAGGATCGGCTAAGTTCTGTTCAGACCGTATATGATTCACTCTCACAGCACCTGTAGAAATATATTCTCTAACGATGCTATATTTATGACGTATTTGTCGTCTCTTACCGTTATAATAACGATTCTCTACTTTTGCAATAGCATCGGTACTATCATAATGAATCAAAACGGCTGGTATTGGTCTTTCCCATAACGGGATATCTGACAGGAGGTTTCTTAACCAACCCGCCTCTTCACTAGTAGTGTCTAGCGCTATCATCTCAGGCTCCATAGAGGATTGAGCCAAAATAGTTTGTTTCTTAGATTTTTAAGAAACTGTACCACTAGCGATGCTAAATATATATCCACTAGTAGCCTTAGAATCTTCAGATAGGGTGTTCCAATCAGCACCACTAAATCCTTCAAGGACAGCGGGATGCTTATTATAGTGTAATCCAAGGTTCGTCATCCTTTTAAAGTACCGCATGACCCTCTCAATAGTATGCCAATGCTCAATACTAGGTCTACTGGTAAATCTACATAATACTCCCACAACATAAGTTATGTCTGGTCTAGTGCAATCTGTAGCATAACGTAAGCTACCTATAATGCTTACATAAGCATTTTAGTTTACACTGTCACCGGTGTTCTTAAATAACTTTACACTAGGATCAAATGGAGTACTAACAAGTTTACAGTCAAAGTAATTGTATTTCTTTAGAACTTTCTCAATGTAATGAAATTGATCCAAAGAAATTCCCTTTTCTGACGTAGTAATATTAATTCCCAATATTACACTTGCTTCACCCAAATTCTTCCTATCAAAATTGGCACACAATAATAATTTAACATTTTCTACGGCATAAATATTATAACCAAATATAAGCAAGTCATCAACATAAAGACATATGATAGTGCAAATGTTATCTACATATTTATAATAAATGCATTTGTCACTTTAATTTATTTTAAGCCCATTGGAGATGACTAGGCTATCAAATTTATCATGCCATTGTTTAGGTGCCTGTTTGAGTCCATAAAGAGATTTATCTAATTTACAAACTTTATTTTCTTCACCGTATATAATAAAACCTTCAGGATGATCCATATAAATCTCTTCTTCTAATTCTCCATTTAAAAATGCTGTTTTAACATCTATTTGGAGTACAATTAAATCATTTAAAGCAGCTATGGCAAATAGTACACGTATAGATGTTATTCTAGTTACGGGTGAAAATGTATCAAAAAAGTCTACATTTTCTCTTTGTCTAAAACCTTTGGCAACAAGACGTGCCTTATATTTTTGAACAGTGCCCTCGGGTTTTATTTTCTTTTTAAGAATCCATTTACATCCAATTGTTTTACACCCAGAGGAAGGTCCACTAAATGCCAAGTTTTATTTTTTTCCAAAGAATCCATTTAATCATTAATAGCCTCTTCACTACACCAAAATAGTCAAATTGGCACCCTTCAACCGGCCACCATTGTCATGGTCATTGATCGTGACAAAAAAACACTCATTTTTTGTCACAGTCATTGACCGTGACAAAATCGTGACAATACATTGTCACGGTCATTGACCGTGACAATCATATAAAGTTGTCATGGTCAATGACCGTGACATGTCCATGACAATTCTGTCAGTAAAAAACCCTCTCTCTTCTTTTTTCCCACTGATTCTCATTCCCTCCATTTCTCTCTCTCTCTCTCTCTCTCTCTCTCTCTCTAGAGATTGCACACACTCTCTCTCTCTACAACTTTGATATATTTTCTCTCATTAATTGTTACTAGTTAAAAAAATGTTGCAGCAGTAAATTAAATGCAGAATTAAGGAACGAAATTATCCAATTTTGGAGCAAATAAAACTGAGTCAGAATGTATAAGAAATCTCGGAAGCATGTACAGTCTAGAACATGGCTAAGTCGCAGACAATGTTGCTCTCTTTAAGGTGTTTCACGGCTCTGCCTCTTCAATTAGTGCTGACAGATAACAACCTCGCCACCCCCAAGATAAAACACTCATTCTGATATATATATATGACAATGTTGCTCTCTTTAAGGTGTTTCGCGACTCTGCCTCTTCAATTAGTGCTGACAGATAACAGCCTCGCCACCCCCAAGATAAAACACTCATTCTGATATATATATATATATATATATATATATATATATATATATATATATATATATTGCTCGATTCTGTGTGGTATAATTAATCTGGAACGAGATTATTCATTTTGTATAATAATTATTCGTGATGAACAAATATAATTCTGGTGGGGACAGTAGCAGTTTTGAGAAGGAATTTTATTTATGTGTAGAGAACTTGTAGAAAAAAACTGTATTAAAAATGGAGGCCTGACTCTCCTTTTATGCAGAAAAGAAATTAACGTGAGTGGGCAAAAAACGTGGGAGAAAAAAGTGGAAGATTAGGTTGTTGAAAGACTTTATCAACCCACATTTTTAATCAATTAAAATTACCATTAAAGAAAATAATTTTGAAAGCCCAAAAAAAACGTCAATTTATTTGTCCAAAAAATTATTTTCTAATGAGCCCAAGATTAGGACACGGGCCGGACGGACGGACGGCGGTGCGCACGACTTGGCCAATAAGTCTCCCACCTATACACACAAAACATTAAATACCCAAAGGGATTATCCTTTAGACTCACAAAAGATGTATATTAACTCTACATAAAAATACCATCCCACCGATGTGGGACAAAGAGCTTCCAAACTTTGGACACTTGAAATCTAACAGCAATGACAACTGTGTTCCAAGAGTTAAAAAATATTGATTCATGTATATGTGATCATATGATAATTTTATTGGTTACTCTCTTTTTGTTTGTTACATCAAAGGCCTAAAGCATTTGGTGCATTATTATATGTCAAAGCCCATTACATACGTACAACAACTTGGAGGTTAAAACAAACAAATAAATAAAGTTTGACAGTTTGCATACTGTATACTTCGTAAATAGGTAGTATAAAACAAAGAAATCAGTTATTTCTACCAAAGTTTCATTTTGTGGTTGCTTTCGAAAATCGAAAAATAAGAGAAAAAGAAGGTGGCGGTTAAGTTCATAGTTTACCATACTGTTCTTAAGCATTACCATCCCTTCGTTATTTGATTACTTTTGAAAAACCATTCATTTTTTGGACCAATACTTCATTTAGTTAATAAAAGGCTTATGCTTTCGTTCATTCCTTTTGGTTGCTAACGTTTTTAAAGCCACATTTAGTCCAAAGCTTTGTATATTAATTAATGAATTAATATATAGACACACGAGCTCTTCAATTGGAATTGAAATTTCAACTAAAATCACTTGTGGCGGCAGGTTATTGAAAGATTCTTTGGCCCACTGACGTGGACCTCATAAATCAATCAATAAAAACCCTCTACCTAATTCGATCCCTCCACTCTCGATAAAAATTTCAATTTCAATAACATTTTTGATACACACACATGGTGTTGAGTGTTTGAATGACTATTTATTTATCTAGAGAGAGACACCTTAAATGAGTATATACAATCAATTTTGAATCTACGCATTTGATAAATTTGGATCGATAGTGGTCAAACCACATCAATAATGTCTACATCATGATATTGCAATATACAACTTGACATGAAATCTACATCATGATATTGCAATACTGTATATTCTTTAATATCTACATCATGATATTGCAATATACAACAATAGAATCAGACTGAGATGAGTTGGAATTAAAATCAATCTAACATAATAATTTTGACATGAATAGTTCGATTTTTTTATTACCCATATCAATGATGGTATAGATATTACTTTGGTTATTTTGATTTATGTTCTTCCATGGTATTCTTTATGATATGTGTCTCCATTGTAAGTAATTTTTGTTGTTGTATGTACCTACGCATTTGTGTAAATGAGAGCAAAGTCGGTCCTAAGATTGAGAGTGCCCTGTGCAAAAATCAATTTAGAACCCTTTAAAAAAAAATTTGTATAAAGATATTAAATATCTAAAATGGGCCCCTAAAAAATTAGGGGCCCATTTTAGTTGGATGGGATTTTTGGGTAGTCAATCATTCTTGTACCAATTATTTTGTGGTAGTTAAAAAAATGGACCCCTAAAAAATTAAACTTATTTAAAAAATTGACATTTTTAATATACATAAAATATTTTTGGACCCCTAAAATATACATATATAGTGCATACTCTAAAATGGACCATGTGTCATTGCCCATTTGGCACATGATCAGGGTCGGCCATGAATGAGAAAGTAGCTTGCATATACATAGAATTTATAAATGCTTAATGTGGATACCATAATGGTTCATACGTGATATCATTAAATTTGCAACCATTTCTTTTTTATATGCTTCGTGGCACGGTCCGAAAAGGCATTTTGTGTCAAGGTGATATAAATATTTACATCTATTCAATATGTTATGTCATTTAAGATTTGAATACGTGTATAAAACATATCAAAATTTGATCACACATTTAATGAAGTTTACATGTCTTTGAAATGACACTTTACGCATAGTAATGTGATAATAATATATGCAATGATATTATAGTCGCTTGTGTGGTTATATGTATATGTGTGACAATATTATTTTAGTATCATTACATAATTTTTGTGTTATTCCATTAAAGGACATTTAGTGAAATATGATGATACAATTAGTTACTTATTTATATATTGCGAGTTAAATTAAATGAGATTACCACTAGTGACAGACTTTATATATTTAATTACATGAACGACGTTACATTCCATGCATAATTACAATATAAATTAGTGTGATAATTCATGCAATCTCAATATTACATTAAATTTGTTTTAATTACCAATGCTAAGAAAAGTATAATGCATTATTCATTAGTGTTGGTGTTTATATTAGACATTGCAATGCATGCATTCTTTTGACCTTTGCATTTAACAATTATGTAATGCTAAACCTATTTAGGCATTGTATTTAAAGGTATATAATATCATGGGTATCGGTGATATAATCATACAATGCTTGTGAATTTTGCTATTTATAGTAAAAAAAAGGCCTTAAAATTCAATGGGAGGGAAATAAAGAGGCGAAAATAATTAATATTGATTTACCTCATTATATTGAATATGATAAATTTTTCTAGAATGTCGTGGACAAGTCAGTGCACGTTTATTTTATTAACACTTGTCACATCCTTAATGAATTTGACACTACATTATATTGTAAAGTGCGATGAAGATTGCAAAAGATATGAAAGTCTTTAGTTGATATAAAGTGATATATTCCTTTCCATAATGTATAAATTTATTTAGGAAGAATTTAATACTTCAAATTAATGTGATTGTTTATGTGATTGCTAAATGTACTCTTCAACGACGGCAAACTAGTGTCGTGTGATTACATATCTATTCATTGGATTTATGATTTAAGATTCAGAATCAAGGGATTTAATGACTGATTTTAACATAGTAGAATTAAATCGTAAATCCATAGAAATGATTAAGGAATTCAGAACCGAGCGATTTCACGACCGCTTTAAAGATGGTATAATCAAATTATGGTATCATTGGAGTCTTAGGTGTAATCTTAAGACTCCACATCTAGTAAAATCAAATAACGACAAGTAACCATATTACATATTTAATTTTATGATCTTTTTTAAAGTCCACAATCACACAATGTGTTCAAATGGTTTGGGGGGGGGGGGGGATATATAATACGTGTGACTCAACTTAAGTCTACTGCTAAGAATTGTCACAAGTAAATTTGTAGACCTATGAAATGATAAGGAATGTAACATTAAATGTCAAAAAAATAGAAAGACTTATTTCAGCTAAATTTTTTTAGAATGAAAATAATGGTTTACTTTTTAAATGGATACATTTGTTGGTCCAAATAAATATTAATGTAACAACACGTGATTTTATGTGTCAAAGTCATTGTACTTTAAAGGAAAAATAAATCCTTTGGAGGTTGAGAATAAATGTAACAATTATTATAATTTCAAATTTATGTTTGAAATTATGGGGGAAGCGCTGCTTTCAATAAGTTATATTCGCAACACATTAACCCACGAAAACATTTAATGGGAAAGTTTGAGAACCTTTTCATAAATTATGATAAATGTGGGGGTATTTATCTAAGGCAGCGATTCCTATCTAAAATAGGAACAAGACATGATTCCTATCAAGAATAGGAATAAAACTATTGAATGTGTATTCATTGGTTGTATAAGTGTATGTAATGTATTGTACTAGTTCCAATATGCATTAGTCTTGAGAAGTGTGTATATACATGATTCATTGAACATTAATTAATAGTTAAGTACTTTGATCATATTTTAAGATTGAAAAATTATTTCGTATGTACACGAATCTTCTAAAGGAAGATAATGGATCAAATACTTTAAAGTATAAATAAGTCATTTTGTATCTTCAAACGATGACAAGGATAATAGTGAAAAATGACATAAACATTAGAAACTCCTAGATTTATCTCAAATGAGATATATGATTCTTGAGGATCGTAGTTTCGAGCGAATATGTTAACTTAATTAGAAGTACTAATGTTTAAAAATCCTATTAATAACTTTGTACAAGATTAATGATCGAAAATGAATTTATTTCTTGAAAAAGTGAGGTACCTTTTGACAATTTTAAAGAGGATAGTCCTAGATTAAAAAAAAATTGAATGCTTGGTGTTGCAATTGATAATCATTGTTTGAAAAGGTATAAAATAATCTGGTAAGTCACGAATTATTAGTCTTGACATAAAAACATAAAAATTGCTCTCTTTTAGTGATAACATTAGGCCTAATAAGATAGTTGCGGATCCCTAACAAGAGAGTAAGAGAAGTTCATCAAGAGGAATAGGCTTAAAGCAAGTTAAAATCTAAAAGAATAGCCATAATGGAAAACCAACCTAAATGAGTGGAGATCCCAAGAATTAGGTTCAACGGGAGAACCTAATTATATATGATTCAGTTAGCATTGAGAATAAAACAAATTCTTCCTCCCATTTTTAGGATGAGTCAGTGCACTATCTGTCACATATAATAGGATAAATTTTATTTTAATGAATTTTATATCTTGAACATATGGGTCAAGTGAGTATTAGAAGGATAATCTTTATAGAAATCCCCTATGTGAGTAAGAAGGGGACACTTTTATGAGAATAACCAATGACTACATTGCTAAATTCTCTAACACAATCATGAAAGCGGGAGGTGTCCAAGGCCAAAATGTTCACAACAATGACAATATAAAATGTATGGAGAAGGACTTTGTTAATTCTAATGTCTCGATTTACACAAAAAGGTTGATCAATTCAAGATATCGCGTTCATTGATAGGCCAGTAAATTCGGTAGTCTCTCACTAGGAAAGATTCAAGTCCAAAAACTATCTATATCGATGCAAATCTTTTTCACTCTCTAAAATTTGTCTTCATGTTCATTTGATTCTTCACCTAAATTTCATTCATGTGGGGGATTGTTGAACAATATTGTGCTTTTACACAAATTAATATTATGACTAAATTAATATATTGGTTAACTTTAAGACATTATAAAAGTAGGACCCAAACTTTAAACATGGTGGGACCAAGTACGTACGCATTTCTTACAGCAAGACGAGTCACTTGATATATTCAGTTGTTAAAAATGGACAAATGTTGAATAGGAAATTTGGTTTCATAGTGCCCCATTTATGTATGACAATTATTGGAAATTTTATTTAATTTTCTGAGATGAATTTTCTGAACTATCCCTAAAGGTTTTGACTGTTTACTATATAGTAACTATTTTTCAGAACCGTCCCTAAAGGTCGTGATGTTCACCATTAGTGTGACTGTTCTTGAAAAATGTCCATAAAGTGGCTGTTAAGAAAAAGACACATCTTTTCATGAAATAACACTTTGTTTTCTATATATACAAGACTTCTCTTCATTTTGAAAAAGTGAGAAAAAATGTTTTTTTGTAAACTTTCCAATCCTAATCCAGTCGAAGAGAGTATCAAATAATTGGTTCGTGGGGGAGACACATTGAAGTCCTTCTTATTCGTATCGGGACCATTTCATCCTGGGAGGAATACGTTCATTGTTTATCACCATAAGCACCGTAGCATGAGCGCATTTTGTCTTAAGGAAAGAGTTTTCAACACTTGACTCGGTCATCTTCTCGTTTGAAAGTTTTCTCTTGATCTTATTTTTTATTGCACTGATTAGGCCCAAATATTTCATTTTTATCGCCTTAATGTCAATAATTTTATGGTCCCGTAAAGTGTATTTAGATCGAATTTATCCCATATTGATGTTACTAACCCTTTTCGGTAAGTATTTCTAGTTTTGTATATCTCTGTCTTATTTTATAGGTACACAGTGCAAGTGGATGAAAGAGAAAAGTCAAAACGTTGAAAGAATCAAAAGAAAGGGAATACGAGGGCATTTTTGTAATTTTTTTATCCAAAATACGGAGGAGGAACCACTAAAAAGTTTAAGAGCTTGAAGTCACAAGAATACTGGAAGAAACGACACTCCAATCCGAGATATGGTGCAGAAGTTATACGCGTTTGAAATTGGGATGAGAATCTAGGGTACAAACTGTAAATAAGATGAAAATCGACAAAAACGAGGCATTTGGACAAAGCCTAGGACCGAACTATTTGGTTCCTAGGTTGAATGGGTTCACCCAGAACCGGTTTACCATTTTGAATGGGTTCAGGTCACCTGAAGCGGGATTTTTATTTTAGCCCTATCTTTTAGCCAAAATATTTTTATAGTTTGGGGATTCTTTTAAACAACTTCTAACCTATATATTTAGCTATTAGGGATCTTTTAACATAGTTTTAATTCATTGTAAGGATACTAATCATCAAGAACATCTAGGATAATAGTTTACAGGTTTTACATCATTTGTTCAATATAAGATGATAGCCTATTTTCTTTTTTCTTCTTTGTTGATGTTCGTTAATCTTAGTAACGTTTATTTCCAGCATTTTTATTATTAATTCATTATGTTCACCTGCATGTAATGGATTCTTACATATATATATATATATATATATATATATATATATATATATATATATATATATTTATAATATCATGCCCGGCTAGATTCATAGAGAGTTGGGTCATAGAGAGTTGAGGAACATGAACCCAACTTTAGTTTTTGACGATATATATAAAATTTGACATAATTTTATGTTTCATGTGACACCCCGACTAATTAAATACCAGGTAGATACTCATTTATCTCATTAATACAGAATATCAAGTTGGTTCAGATCTAGCATCACTACCGAAAATATTTTTAAACAATTACTAGCCACCTAATATTTAAAAAGTGTGTTGCCAAATTTTATTAAATTAAATTAACATGAAACCATTTAAATTAAGCTAACCATACAACATGCACCTCATAACCACAACAGAATAATAATGGAATAAACAAAATGAGTCTGGAGTAACACTCCATTGAATAAACCAAATACTGAATAAATCCCAATACAAAAGTCTGAATAAATAAATAAATCCAAAACTGAAATAAAACTGAAAGTTTGAGAACGCTATATCTAAATGAAAATGAGCGACATGCCCTAACAGATGAGTAACCCTGAATAGAATCAAGTACAGAATGTGGAGGCGTCTAATACCGAGAGTCTGTAACTTCCATAGCAACTATAGCACGTCAATGTAATGGAACTCCTAAGCTTGGCGTCCCTATGGCTGGGCACCTAAAATATTTTACAAGAAAATAGATTTGGAAGCAAATGGGTCAGAGCTCGAGGTGAAAACAGTTTAAAAAAATATAGCAAGTGTTTAATTGCATTAAACAATAAATATTGTATACATGTTAGTTACGTACTCTGACATGAGTTCCTCATTCCTCAACTAATGTGCACGCCTAACGTATACCCTTAATCCATTCTAGTTATGCCGCTAACTAACTAATCTGTACCACTTCCAGTCTTCACATTATAATATAGGGGTCTATTCGTATCATTCTAATATATTCTGCGTGTAACTCGCCTTTACATTAATCAGAATTTTTACATCAATTACGATATGAATTCTCACATTTTTAATCCCATTCAAATATCTCAATTATTCATTTTCACAATTTAACAATGAGCCAGTTATAAGTACAAGTATATCATTCTTAGCATAAATATACAAATATAGCACCCCTAGGCTAAGCTATGGTGCACGCATACTTTTCTATCTAATCTCGGTACATCATGTACATAAGGACTACGCGTTTCGAATCGCTCAGGAACCGTTTCAATAAAGAAAATCACACATATTGGAGGCGAACATAGTTCACATACCCATAGGTCACGCACACACCTACGCTCCCATGGTCAACTGACTTATCAACTCACAAATAAGTCATTCACAGTCCTATGTCCTTAACGTACCAATCTAAATCCCTCCGTGGGCACACAAAGATCAGATGGTCCTTTTTCGAAAGCCGACCTCCCGTGATAGCAAGTATGGTAGGTATGTCATACACACAATAGTCCATATACTAAGCATTCACACAACTTATGTAATTATTACATTATCAATGGTATTCTCAGCCCTATACCATTAGTCTTATTCGCACGCTATTATCATCCCAAATTTTACATAATATGTTTTGTCGATAAATCTCACGTCGTAAACTTTCGAGTATTTACACCTATCCCGAAAAGGTTACTAAGTCTCCTACGTATCCCACATGTCATTTCAGTACTTCGAGGTCTATATTTATGTCTCTAATCCTAACTTATCACTCATACGAATTTAAGTCATATTCTCGTAACTTATAATAGTAATTTGCTCACCGGACACTCGTAAGTTCAATACTACGTTCCAAACCAATTCTAATATGTTTCGGGCTTCAATTACATCCCTACTGGTCTCCCTAAAGTCCTAATGTATTTACATAGTCCCCAGCTACAAATTTTAATGGACGGAATCGCTTAAATCCAAAAAGGAAAACAGTGTCACAGTTTTTGGATAGGTCGATCGATCGACGTATGAATGTCGATCGATCGATAAAGCAGGTGCAAGTCTCGAATTTCTTCGTTTTCAGTCCTAGTTTTGTCCCAATTATTCATTACAAGATGTTAAATCCTAAATTAAACATATTAGGTAATCATACAACCTAAATACATGATTCTTAACGTTCCAGAATTCTTAAATCATCATCAATTAGACTTTTCTTGGATCAAATCACCCTATTATCATGAAAAACCTTATTTTTCTATTTTTTTCAAGAATCATCATACATCTCTTCATAAATTCTTAATTAACTATGCATGGTTTCTGATTTTGTTAATGAGATACTTCTAGAATCAAAACTACATATAAATCCTACCCAGAATTAAGGTTTCATCTCCAAATTTCATGAGTTTCAATGTTTTCATGGCTATCATCAAATCCTACACTATAATGGATAAATTATTTACTAAATCTTAATGGATTAAATCACTTGCCTGAAAATTCGATGTTTTGATCCTTTGATGACGATAAAGGTTAGTTTTCTTTCTCTTTCCGAACAAAAATCCAGCGATAGTGGTGGTGTGTGATGGTTATGGCCTTGGAAAACCCCTTGGAACTTCTCCTCTCTTCTCACGTTGCCCACTACTTGGTTTTGATAGATAATGGCCCTAGTGGTCCTAAGGTTGGATGATAAATAACACCTAATTTTCGTAGGTCACTATTCATTAAAATTTAAAATGACTAAAATACCCTCCCGGGTTGTCGGTTAGGCCAAAAAAAGCCCCGGGACCCAAACTAAACCCCCGCCTAGTGTTTTCTAACTATTTCGATTCTTTCGGACACGTTGGTGCACTCAAAATGACCATACGGATGATACCATTATTGTTTTCTTATAAATTTATTTAAATTAATTCCTGAAGTGACTAACACGCGCGTCCCAACTTAATTTTCGAATTGTCATATTTATAACTCGCGACAATATTAATAAATTCAATAATCATATATTACTATATTCACTCAGTAATATTCAAAATTATTATCATAATCAAGTACCAACTCTCGTCTCGCTAGTATTTAAATCCGGATTAATTTCTAATTAATTATCCCATTTAATTTAATTAATCCCAATAAATAAAATCAATAAAATTACGGGGTATTACATTTCATTACTATATTTTGATAATTGTATTGAAACTAATATTGTAGATATCTTAACTCCATTTTACATAGCCAACCGGAGTGTATGAGAATGCAATATATGTATTAATAATCCTTTTGACTAATTATTATGCGGATTGACACCCTCATATATTTATTGCTTCGGATTAGTTAATGTTTTCTTCTAATTAAATATATAGTTGTCAAGAATATTATATCTAACAAAAATACCTACGGTTCAGGGGATTGGATCCTGACTCTAAATTTCCTAATAGTTTTTCAAAAATTCAAAATTTTAGTTTCTTGCTTACTTAGATTTTCTTGCACTTGCTAGTTTGGTTTTCTTAGTGAAGTATAAATTTTCCACGCTCAATCACCTTTTCTTTATTTCGTGAGTAGATACCTAGATTTTATAAGCTGACCCGATTATTGTCGTCAAAATGATTTTCTTCTTATTCCGTGAAGATTCGATCCCGACTTATTGGGTTATTACTTGAGCGAACGGCTTGCACTTGAGCTGTAGGTACACGCATAGCACACACATTCAGCGCCGGGTCAAGTTTTTGGCGTCATTGCGGGGGATTAAGTAGACACAATAGGTTAGGTCGAATTAATCTAAGAATTTGACTCTAAATCTTAAAAAGGCAAAAAAAAAATCATAAATCCCAAAAATTCAAAAAAAAATTAAAAAATCCAATATATCCAAAAAAAAAAATAATTCTCTTGAGGCCTTAAATGCAAAATACTTAGCCCAAGCCAAATCCCTAGTCTATAGTCAAACTCCATCCCTCTAGAAGTAGTACTCCAAACACTCTGAATTTCTAGGTACCACCTCCTACACCGAATAGTCACACCATGAATCAAACGTCTAGGAACTTTGGTAAGGAAAGTTATTCTATAAGTGTGAGTGCAATGTCTGACCACGCTAGTTTCAGAATAGAGAGGGGGTGATGTCGTACCACCCCATAAGTGACCTCTTATACCCGGAGTGAACCGTTGCTCTGGGATGCATTATATTCCCATATAATGCGGGGGAATTCCACTTTAGGAATGTGATGATTCAAATTCTCCCATAATTTCATAGTATGGAGTCGGAGAAGCCTTATCTCCACATTATAGAGTTCGAGGAGGCGTGCGAGACGTTTAACGATTAATCTTGCACCAAAAACATTGTGCGCCTCAAGCTTTTTTTATTTTCACTTAAGGACAAGACCAAGACTTGACTTTGGTCACTAGAACCAAACTAGATAGGCACGTGGAGAGACAAGCAGACTAAATTACTCTAAAAGTTCTTTCCCGCACATAGGACCAACTCTATTTGGGCTCAAATCCAGACTTTTAGATAAAATGATAGCTAGCCTTTCAATAAATGTTGGGAGAGGTTCAACAATTTAGTCAATATATGGCCACATCATGGCTTTGAGAAGTGAAGACTCATATCTTAATTCTATCATGGGCTTAGCCTATACTCAAAACAACTCGTTGAGACTATATGCCCAAGAGAGTTCTTCGGGTTATATGCAAACGATGCGGAGGCCCACTTTAAGTATTTCACCGAGACTAATCAAGCGTGGGACACATCGGATCCGAACACCTAACCCAAAGTTATAATCATGTCCACAAATCCTTTCGCGTTTGGACTCTACCAATTGGAAAAGTAGCTGAGTTGAAGCTCCAAATTAACCAATTATCCAAGAGGTTAGAGGACATGGTTTAAGCGAGGGGGAGATATGTATCCGTCTCCTCTCGAGAAATTAAGAAGGAGATTTTTGCCATTTATGAGGCAAGACATTTAACGAAGGAATGTCCGATGATACCTGCCTATAAAGTTATGCTTCAAGAGCAAGATAACGTGTTGGGAGCCTATGAGGGTAATTTTAATGCCCCTCACTGGAATTCCTTTAATCCCTCATAGAGAAACCATCCCGATTTTAGTTATGGGAAATCGAATGAATCGTTGAATCCTAATCAACATGTTTCCCAATAATCGCCACCACTCCTACCTTATCAACAAGTGGCACCAATGCAAGCGCCTCCTACCGCGCCTTATTTTATCCACCAGCAGAAGAGTATCGAGGAAACTTTTACCCAATTTATGCAAACTCAGTCTGCTATAAATGCTCAAGATGCTCAAAATTTTCCGGACTTAAAGGCGTTGTTTTTTAAGTTGTAATCTTCCTTAAGTGTCCAAGAGAAGGGAAAGTTTCCCGTCAAAGGCCAACTACCTTCCCAAGGCCAAAATTGTGTTAGCTCTACTTACAATTCAAATAAATAGTAATGTAATGAAGTAACCACTCTACGTAGTGTGAGAGTTGTTGACTTGTCACCTCCTCCACAAGACGTGAAAAATGACAAGGAGGTTTTTCTCGGCACGCAAGAAGCCGAAGATGTCCCCTTTGGAAGAGAGCGAAAAATAAGACACAGTTAGGCCCTAAGTGGTCGTGAAACTCCCTATAGCTGCACCATACCCTCAATGGTTATTCCCGCCTCCTAAAGGGGCCACCCTTGATGACATTCTAGATATGCTTAAGCAAGTGAAGCTTAATTTTCCTTTTCATAAAGCTATCAAGCAAATTCCTGCATACGCCAAAGTTCTCAAGGACTTTCTCATAATGAAAAATTAAAGGTAAAGAAGAAGGTATTCCCAACACAAAATGCAAGTTCAGTACTTTTGAGTGACCTTCCAATTAATTTTAAAGATCTAGGTGAACCCACCATTCCGTGCATTATTGGAGAGAAGAAAGTTAATAGAGCTTTAATTGATTTAGGGGCGAGTGTCAACATTCTTCCTTACCCTATCTATAAAAATCTTAATTTGGGAGATCTTAAGCCCACCAAAATTACTCTCCAACTTGCGGATTATTCCGTGAAAGTACCTCGTGGAATAGTTGAGGACGTGATCATCCAAGTAGACACTTTCTACTTCCTGGTAGATTTTATCATTTGGAACACGGACCCCTTCTCCCTATTGAATCATCATGTTCTTGTTATTCATGGTTGCCATTTCTTAGCCACAGCTAACGCGTTGACAAACACGCGTAATGGGAAAATACAACTCACCTTTGGCAAAATAACACTCGAAACGAGTATCTTCAGCATCACCAAGCAAGTGGGTGATGAGAATGATTCACACGACACGGATCTTAATGAGGAGGTAGTACACGAACAATTTGAGGGTAATAATTTTGAGGATCCACATGAGGCGCGTTTAGTGATAGCTATCAAGAGCGAGAGAGAACATGTAGAAGAGAGCAGGAGAGAGCACTTAGATAAGAGGGAGAGAAAGAGAACTTTAGATATGAGCTTAGAAAATTTTGAGAAATAATTCAGGCCTGTGGATGAGAGCCTAAATGTTGAGGTTCAATCGTTATTGGACTCATTTTGTCGCTTAGAAGAGAGAGAATGGAAAGATAAGATAGATCAATTCCTTTTTTGTAACTGTCCACCCATGCCACCTGAGTTCTCAAATGCAATCGAGGATATGACTAAAGTTTCGAGTGATTTAGAGCCCGATCCATTCTTTCTCGAGTTTAGGGGAAATCAAGGCCATTCAAAATCTCACTATGATATTCGCTCCAAGTCAGAAAAATTTGCTATAAGGTGATTGGGCACCTCGAATGATTTCAGCCACCTCACTCATCATATGCCTCGAGTTGTCCATTTTTTCTATTAGGTTGATTCCTAACTGCTCTAACTTTTGGTTTATGATTGGGAGATGCAGACGATTTTATCGGACGTCGTTCAAGAGGTTGAGTAAGTTATAGGAGATAGGTCATCGCGCCCTCGATGCGAATGGGGTATTTTTTTTGTTGTATTTTTTAGTCACGTGTTTGAGTTTATTAGTGTTTTATTGCATTTTAATATTTGTTCATTTTATTTTTGCACTATTCTTTTCTTATTTAGATATTAGTCCTTTTGCTTGAGGACAATGCGAAAGTCTAGGTTTGGGGGGGGGGGGGGGGGGAGGGGGGAGGGTACACATGCGTCTTTAAACTTCACAAATTTTAAAATTCCCCAAAAATTTGAAAAATGTCAAAAACTTCAAAAAAAAAAAATTAAAATTTCCAAAATGTCAAAAATATTTTTCTTCAAGATAAATAAAAATTTAAATTTAAATTCTTCAAAAAATCACTAAAAAAATTTTGAAGTCTCAATTTGAAAAAATCTTATGCACTAAAATGAAATTGACCAAAAATGAAAATTGAGGGAAAATTGACGACTTAATTAATAAGTGTGGAGATTTCTTAACCCGGTGAGATCTTTTAGCCTATCAGTTTTTTTGAGTAATTAAATCAATCCGAGTTAAAAGTTAACTCAAAAGTTCTTTTCAGTGTTTAAAAAAAGTCGTTGATGATCTCTAAATCATTGTTTAATCAGTTTCGAAAAACATGTGAAATATTGTTTTGCAACGCGCTAAAAATATCTCAAAGTTAAAATTAAACTCGAGACGCCTATGCTAATGTAATTAGTAATTTGGATAAATGAAGTTAAGCCCTCATTTGTTTACCCAAATATATTAGCCATGAAAAGTCCATAAAAATGGAACTTTTGCAAGCCCACATTTGTTAATCCGAAAAATCCAAATGGCCCGAAGTTATAAAAATAAAAAAAAATACATCAATAAGTCCAAATGGTAAATAAAAAGGGGCATAAAAATAGAAAAAAAATTGCTCAAACAAAAATTAAAAATATGAGAAAAAATAAAAAAAATCTGAAAAATAGAAGGAAAAAGAAAAGAAACGAAATAAAATGAGAAAACCCAAAAAATACCGATAGACATGACAAGAAAATTCTCCAACTCTGAAAATTTCCAAACATTCTATTATTCCCCAAAATACCTTAACCCAAAAAAGTCTTAACCGAGTCCGAATAACGAAGTTAATTACCGCGTGGAGAGCTAAAACACGAAAAGATAATAAAGAGACAACACGGTGCGAATAAAAGAATGTTGTTTTCTCATTTTTCGACGATCGTATTCCGTTCATGAGATCTTTTCACCCTAAAAATTTTCTTCTTTTAATTTGTGTTCGTGAACTCATGTTCCATTCCGTTTACTCTTAATATCACGCACCCCGAGAGAAAATAGCCACAATCTTAGTGATTCGTTTGTGAGTGCATCCAGTGAGAAATTGAATTAAAGTGAATTTTTGAAAAGTAGCGTAATGATCAATCGGTGGAAGTTAGCGGTTTAATTTTTGGCTTCGCACACACACACACACACACACACACACACACTATAAATTGAGATTTTCTCGCATAAAAATTTGATGGTCTATTTTTCGATAATTTAAATTGTACGATGTTTAATTATTTTGATATTTTCTTTAGGTCATCCAAAAACAAATTTTGTGGGTAAATTCGCTACAAACCTTCACGAAACATCACTCGTCCTACTAGTGTAACCTAGGGGTTTAACGGTTTTGTTGTATTCGCTAAATGGAATCTCTTACTTTGTTGTTTAGAATTCAATTTAGACTCATGCTCTTATTCTTTTACATTGCTCGGGACGAGCAACATTTAAGTCAGGGGGATTTGATTAAGCAGAAATATTTCATATTTATCCACTTAATTTTGATATTTTTATGGTCTCGTGCAGTGTATGTAGACCTAATTTATCCCATGTTTATGCTACTAACCATTTTCGGAAATTATTTTGTATTTTGTATATTTCTCTCTTATTTTAGAGTAAATAGTGCATTTTCGGGAAAAAGTCGAAACGATGAAAGAATCGAAAGAAAGGAAAGACTAGGGCATTTTTGTAATTTTTTATCCAAAATCCAAATGAGGAGACAACTATAAAATAGAAGATCTTGAATTCACAAAAATAGTGGAAGAAATAGCACCCCAATCTGAGCTACGGTGGAGAAGTTATATGCATTTGAAGTTGGGATGAGAATCCAGGGGTACAAAGTGTAAATAAGAAGAATATGAATCAAAACAAGGAATTTGGACAGATCCTATGACTGAACCAGTTCGGGTCCTAGGGCGAATGGGTTAGCCCAAAACCGGTTCGCCCTTGCGAATGGATTCGGTTCACCTGAAGCGGGATTTTTATTTTAGCCCTATCGTTTATCTAAAAGAGTTTTATAATTTAAGGACTCTTCTAAACGACTTCTATCTTATATATTTAGTCATTAACATAGTTATAATTCATTGTAAGGCTACTAATCATCAAGATTAGGTGAGTAGTTTACAAGTTTTACATCATTCATTCAATACAAGATTATAACTTATTTTTGATTTTTCTTCTTCTTGCATGTTGATGTTTTGCAATCTTGGTAACCTTTATTTCTAGTACTTTTATTATTATTTCATTATGTTTACGTGCATGTTAAGGATTTTTACGTATATATTTATAATATCATGCCAAACTAGATTCATAGAGAGTTGGGGAACATGAACCCAACCTAGGTTTTTTACGGTAGATAAAAAAATTCGACGTAATTGTATGTTTCATTACTAGAGTTTGATATTTTTATTGAAACTAATATTGTATGTATCTTAACTCCGTTTGTCGTATGCAATCAGAGTATTTGAGAATGCGATATGCGTGTTAATAATTATGTCATTCACTTTAATTAATTTATTGACTAATTATTGTGCGGATTGACATCCTCATATATTTAATGCTTTGGATTAGTTAACGTTTTCTTCTAATTAAATATATAGTTGTCAAGAATATTATATCTAATGAAAATTCCTAAAGTTCGAGGGATTGGATCCCTACTCTACTTTTTCAATTTTTTTTTCAAAAATTCAAAATTTTAGTTTCTTGCTTACTTAGATTTACTTGCACTTTCTAGTTAGGTTTTCTTAGTGAAGTAAAAATATCCCATACTCAATCACCTTTTCTTCATTTCGTGAGTCGATACCTAGATTTCAGAAGTCGACCTAATTGTTGTCGTTAAAACGATTTTCATCCTATTGCTTGAGGATTCGACCCCGACTTACCAAGTTATTACTTGAATGACCGACTTGCACTTGAGTTACAGGTACATGCATAGCACACACATTCAGCATCGAGTCATGCACAAATATAATTTATTTTATATTTTAAATTTGATAAAACAAAAAAGCACGCTAATTATGAATAACACTCATTACATGTTTGATACTCAACCTACACGAAACGTCCAAAACCAACAGAATTAGTGGTTGCTGTTTAAGTGGAGCTAGAGAGAGAATTGGTTAAGTGGTTCGGGTAAAGATGTTAGTGGGATTTTGTTTTGGGTCAACATCCACTTCATTTTTTGGGTGAAGATGAAAGTTGAATGCTAAGAGAGTTGCAATTATTCCATAAAATACACTCTAAGTGTTAAAATAGTATTTTTAACAAGTTAGGGTCAAAATTATAATTTCATGGTAGTTTGGAGTTAAAAACCATCAATACAAAGTTTGTGGGATAAAACACAATTTAAAATACTATTTGACCCCAAATAACAACTTATCCAAAGTCTATGGTTTAAATAATATTTTCTAAATATTATTTTAAACATGACCCTTAATTTCATATTTCTATTATTGACAAGAAACATTATTCATTTTTAGAATAATATGCAAAATGTTTCATACTCCGAATACATGTATATATATATATATATATATATATATATATATATATATATATATATATATATATATATATATATATATATATATACCTGTTTTGTACATATGTTATACTTGCTGAAATTACCAAGATACATAAACATATTTACACATGCATGAAACTTCCTAAATGCATTTATAAATACATTTAAAGAATGAAATGTTTCAAAAAACCCACCTATTTGTAGTTCAAAAGTGTGCAAGACTTGTGTTGTATGAAATCCTCGCCTTCAAAGGCGGCCTTAAATGGATACCGAGCATTCCTAAAAAAACCTTGAAAAATATTCGTCAAAGTTCTCCTTGCAAACCTTGAATATATTTCTCCATTATGTGTTAGTAATATTACACCCTCAAAATCCATTCATTTGTTAGAAAAATGACTAATGGCATCTAATGTTTTTTTTTTTTTTTGATCGGATAGGGTCTCTCTATCGACCAAACTTTTATTTAAAAGAGTTTAGAGATAAGGTAGGGGGCATGTATCACCCCATACGTTTCAAAATATAAAGAATCAACCTGAGTCTTTGCCTCAAAACTCCAATCGCAGTTAGTCCATCACTACAAGAAAAAGTCCTTTCCACGACACCTGATATGTGTCGTGAAAATGTTTCCACGACACATTTTTTGTAGTCCTTAAAGGGGGGTGTCGTAGAAAGTTACCTGCTATGTCGACACCTTTGTGGTGCCGTAAAACGATTTCACAACACCTTCCAAGTGTCGTTGAAACAAATATCCACGACACCTAGTTACTAGTCGTAAAAGTCATTCCCCCAAAAAACCTTCCACGACTACTTATTATGTGTCGTGAATACTATTTTATGACTGAACCTACATGTCATTAATATTGTAGACGACAAAATATAAGAGTCGTAATTATCCTTTTACGATATATAAAACATGTCGTTAGAGGTGTATAATTTTTTAAAAAAAAATTAGCTTCTCAAATACCTATTACTTATACTAACATTAACATATTCAAATACATGATTGTGTCATAATTGGCAGTTCCAGAATTCTTGAAATTTAAAACAAGCTTACATAATTAAGAGGAACTCATAAAATGCACTCATAGCCATAATATCAAAGACATGTCCAGAACAACAGAAGTAATAAACGTTTGGGTGTTACAAGCTACATAGAAACATGGGATTAAGATGAAACAAGCATAACCTATCAAGTTAAAATGAAATCTCCCTTAAAAAAACTAATAGCATCCTTCAAAAATATTCCTCTTAAACTGTCTTCTACATCTTCCAAAAATAAGTACCTGATCAGAAAATAATTTTAGTAAATACTCTCATAAATTAACCACACATTTGTAATAAAAAATTAATAATCAAAATATACCTTCAATCCAAAAAGCAATGAAGAAACACCCTACCCACTTGATTCCTTAAGTCTTCCTGACATCGATACGAGAGAATGTCAAAACAAAATTCTTATAATAAAGTTCAAGAACTATAACTATTCCACTCACATAATTAGTCAAAATGAATGTATTGGTGTGGCCATGCTATGGTACTTCTTTTTGCATCATCAAATGTGAAAAACACATCCGAGTACTGAAAAATTGGCACTTTGGCCACTAAAATTTCAACAACCCATACTTTATAGCAATCAGGTCTAAGGATTTGATGGTGCACTAGTGACTTCGGGTATGTAGAATCAAGTTATGCGCTTGTTACTCTTCTCCGGTCCCCAACTAATGTATCAATTTACTGGTAGAATTACTTTGTGGAACACTTTGTACACATGCACTGTCTTGATTGCACTAACAAATAGTACAAAGAAAACAATTACAAACAATTATTAATGCAACTAGTAAAACAATTTACACTTAGATAATTCATTAACAATGACATGTGGAGTATGTGTGTGATTATGCATGGTGTCTCCACTACCCTCATGTTGATCCCATTGAAATTGCAAGTGAAGTAGATAAAAAAAATAAGGGAAAAACTAAACGTATTGATTCATGTTTAGTTTAAAAAAAAATACCACATTTCGTTCATTTCCTTGTGTTATTCGACTTTACATGTGCATCTTCCATTCCAGAAGTTGTTGAATTTGATTTCCAAGAGCCATTACCCTTGCATTGCTATGTAATGACGCATCTACCTTCCTAGGCATCACCCCAAATCCAAGACCTAGGACATGACCTGGACGTTCATGATCAAGCACCTTCACTACTGCATCATCACTCAAGGATATTGAGTCATGAGATGGAATTTTTTCCACCTTTTCCTAAACAAATATAAGAATTCAACATATTAAAAAAATATATTAAACACATTGTAGCTAAAAAAATCGTAAAGTATTGTGTAAGTGTTTAAATCGTTACTATTGCTTCACCGACAACTTGATTAACCGGATCGCCATTTTCTATCCTATGTCCCCTTATCCAAACATCAACACGAAGTATAGTTTTATTTGGGTCTTCAACATTCTACAAAATTTTAGAACATAGAATTACCAAATAATGAAAGCTATTTATGAATTATAGGACTTTAAAAGGGGAAACATACCATATTTTCCTTGAGTCTTGCATAGCCTCTACGACTAGTTGTGTGTGTATGGATTTTCTTTGCTCTAGGCTCCTTATGCTTTTCACTTGTTTCCTATTAAAATAAGAGAAAACATATATAATTGCAAGAAATACGAGAATACTAAAAGGGGACTTTAGTCTATTGATAAAAATAAAAAATAAATAATAAAATTCACTTACATCAAATTCATGTGACAAACGAGATTTAACAAATTCATCCCATTCATTTGACTTCATTTCGGGAGGGGGGGGGGGGGGGGGGCTTGAGCAATGTAAGATGACACGTATAATTTGGTCATTTAGCTTCTTCTCGTATCTGTGTTGATAATTTTGACTTATAATCTTTCCAAGCTCTGCCCGTCTGACCCAAAACAATGGCCTTCCGGCATTTTTCAAGGTTATATTTTTGTTGCATGATACAAAACAAATACATAATATTAGTTAAAATTAAATATGTATAAAGTTACTTTCAAACATTACATAATAGTGTAAAGGCATTTATAAACTAATTGTAAAATACTAGCATGACATTCAAAGGAATTGAGTAGAGAAAAAAAAATACTCACAGTAACAAGCTCCCATATTTGATCCTTGATGTCAATTGTCACCTTATCCCAACTTTTATGCATTAATGGTACGCATTCTCGTGCTAAAATCCCAATCATAGAACTAAGATGGATGTAATTGAGTCCAATTGGTTGCCCAAATTTATTGAATTCTACCTTTTTACGGTCTTTTATCCCAGTTGCAATTACGTTTAATTTTGATGGCCATCGCTTCTTTTTTTTTTCATTCTCAACAGAATCTATATTGGGTACTTCATCCGCATAAATTTCTTCCGCCGCATGTGAGTTAGAGACTTCACATGATAATCTTGCACCCTCATTCTCCTTGCATGTACTTCGTCTCGATCTCTTACCCCTAGCAACCTGTTTTGAATACACACAATATATATGGAATGTAATGTAAATTATATGGACTTCAACAACATTTATTAGAAAGTTCAAATTGAAGAGTATTTTTTAACAAATTTTTTTTCATACTTTAGGGGGGTCTTTGTAAGCCTGGCCCTAGGGTTTTGGGGGCCTAAGGCAAAGTTTTGAAATGGGGCCCTTGCAATATCCGATAAAAGGGACGTTAAGTAAACAAATATTTTATTCAAGACAAAATTTAAAAATATTATCATTATATGTTCTGAGTAATTGCTTTGCCGAGTTTGGTATTTAGCTGTCTTTCAGACAAGGGTGATGACATGTTGAATATTAAGCGCGCGAATGAGAGAGAGGACTTCTTCGTCAGTTGCAATGAAAAGCTTTAAAATCTTCTCGATAAGTTTCCCAGCTCTCCATGTTTTCTGCCAATGACGATATATGTCATTAATATACACATAAGATTGGTTAAAAAGATGTAAGATTGTGGAATGGTGGAACACATGTCACATTTAAGACTAGCATTCCGTTCAAACACATTTGCAATCAAGAAAAAACAAAGTATATACAAGTATTTTCCATGGAAAAAAAGGCAATGCCAATCAAACACACCTTAACATTTTATCCTTGAATTTTGTTGTATCTACCTCAAATATTCAGAATTGTTATTTTGATATTAAAATTTTCATTGCCTAAATTTCAGTTTTCGCAGTCATGCAGTCTGGATTTTGAACAAACAACTTTTCATTATTTGCCATTTTGTTCTGAAGTTATCTTATTTTATATAGATGTGTAGTTGGTTTGTTGAGAAGTCTAC
Organism: Sambucus nigra; assembly: GCA_949130495.1. Classification (NCBI taxonomy): domain Eukaryota; kingdom Viridiplantae; phylum Streptophyta; class Magnoliopsida; order Dipsacales; family Adoxaceae; genus Sambucus; species Sambucus nigra. The sequence continues at coordinate 367,455,671 of OX422210.1, read as the reverse complement.
TAACATCTAATCTAATTTTCCTAGATTTTTGAATTTAAAAAAAAAAATCAAATTACATGTTGATTGGTTACTGAGTGAAATGTCAGATCTATGTTGATTGGTTACTCAGAGTACCTTAAATGCGTCCTTTGTTAGTGAACAAAAGAAATCATATGACCAACCTAACAGGAGGAACATCAATGGGTCACTAAAGTCGTACAAACTGTTTTCAGTGACCTTTAAAGAAAGGTCTAACATCAGTATGCAACTTCATTAGCTTAAAATAAAGAAAAAGGTCATATGTTGGACTATAAAATAAATCACAATAAAATTAAGTGAAGTTTATGTTTTCAAAAGCATAATTTGGACGTAATGCATAATTAACATCAGTGGGGATTCATGCATCAATGAAATATTAGTATAATTTTGCACAATCAACATTAGGCACCCACATGAATAAATAAATAAAAGTTGAGAAGGGCAGAAGTCATATAAAATTCCTAAAAAAACATGAGATCCTATGAAGAAAATGTTAAGAACGGTAGATCATTCAGAAAAATGCAACACGTGCTTATGGCTATAGGAACAACAAATTCACAAAGATAAAAACTTGGTTACAAGAGGAGAATGCCTGTCCCTATATATTACATTTGATACTAAAAATGAACAAAATAAGACATTAAAATGTCTCAAGTTTTGATCCAAATCCAACAGACTGGGCTCATATATTGAAGAATGGATTGATATAATAGTGGGGCTAGCCTTATAAATGGATCAAGTTTTGATTTAAATACAACATATTTAGATCCAATAATTTAATGGATCTATAAGTAGATCAACCGAATCAAGATTTATTAAGGATTACTAGAGTCTTTATGGTTAAAGATAGCATGGGCACATCTGATTCAACTCGAGCGTTCCTTGACGACGTTAAACGTAAAGTCATCAAGGTTGGATTCGTTGTTGTCACTCGAGCTAGTGATGGAACTCTAGCACTTGGAAGATTAGGAGAACTTTGTTAGAAAATTAAATAATTGAACACTCGATGATATGAGGTTATTTTGGTGACATCAGGATCTCTTGGTGTTGGCCGCCAAAGGCTAAAATACAGGAAACTAGCTAACAGCAGCTTTGCTGACCTCCAAAGACCACAAATGGAGCTTGATGGAAAGGCTTGTTGATATGCCCAAGTATAACCTCAGCCAGGGATACCTACCTCGGCCGGATAATGGCCGAGACCTCAATTGGCCCATTGAGAGGTAAGGGCCCACGATATCATCCCTCGGCCAGTATTACCTCGGCCCAGGTCGACACTACTACATGGACCTCCCCAAAGATATAACGCACGTGTCGGACAGCAACAGCATCCTCAAGGACCAGGAATGGCAACCTCGGCCAGAATGGGCCGAAATAGCAAGGAGCCACTGATTTATAATCAACATGGATTCTACCTCGGCTTGGGCCGAGGTAGCCCAGGGTATTAATAATCATCATCACGCATGCCCAACATCGGCGTAGGCCGACCCCAGCATATGCCTCGGCTGACATCAGGCCTAGACTCCTCATGACACTTCGCGGATTGAGCGGACGACTAACCTTATAGCTCGGCCTCTCCTAGGCCGAGGCCATTCACCAACATGACTGCCGAGCACCTGTTGACATTTGGATAAAGACACCTGGGCACAAATCAGTTATAACAAGATTATTCTCCACATGTGGGGGAATATTTCATCATCATTGCTTACATGTGACAAGGACAGGTGGCGTTCCCACATTGGTGAGGATACCACACACATGCTCACTGCATGCATGGGGGGTACACTACACCCCCTAGACACTATATATAGGGATCATCCCCTACCTTGCAAAAGGATCCAGAGAAGAAACCCTAGCTGAAACTGTCTAAATATACAGTAGAGAGAGAGAGCTTGAGTGAATTGTACCCATGGCCATTAGTGCCTTTGTTCAGTGATATTTCTCACACACACTCACAGTGGACGTAGGCCAGATTGGCTGAACCACCTGTATTCCTGTGTTCATTCCTCATATCCTCACCTCCTTCTCTTGTCCCCTTATATAGCTGTGCTACCATTGTTATACTTGTATTGAGCTTGGAAACACCTCACTTGGTGGTGCTGATTCTCAGCATCATCATTTTGGCGCCGTCTGTGGGAATCGAGAGGCTATCTCTTCCTCTTTTTCTACTTTACCTCACCGGAGACTCTGGTGGTGAACCAGGAACCACCCCTTGTGTGGAGCTGTTTCACCATTGAAAGAGGTACTTTAAGGTATTAAGCTCACCTGCTACTAAAGCTCTATACAGTTAACGCATGGCACCAGACTTACCACCGCCTCTTCCGCCGCCCGGAGGTGGAGGAGCTAGCTCCAGTCAAGCTCCTCCCCAGTCCGAAATGGCGGAGGTGGCAGCTGCCTTGAAATCTTTGGCTGCAACACAACAAGCGATGAAGGAGCAATTTGTACAGCTCAGCCAAACCATGATGATGAGACCGCCTGGGGTCTCACCGGATATGATCACTCCGGCGGCGGTTCATCCACATCCAGACGCCAGGGGACCACCCCAGGCACCGATGAAGGACCAACATGCACCTCAGCGGAGGAGGGACGTTGCTGATCCTAGGCGCTTGCGCCTGGGGAGGCAAGGAAACCCTTGCCCAGAGGACATGTATGATGACCTAGGAGCAGAAGAGGCCCCAGAAGACTGCTGGGAGCCATATGAGGTGTCAGATAACACCGTACGACCTCTTAGGCAAAGCCAAGGATGTGTCGGAAGAAGAAGAGACGAGGCCCAACAACGAGGGTCGGCCGTTGATAGGCAAAGCCAATGATGCGTCGGCCGAAGAAGAGATGAGGTCCAGCAGAGGGGGTCGGCCTTCAACAGGTTGAGCAGAGGCTCGGCCTTCGAGAGGCTGGGACCAGTCAATGACCTAAGACAAAGGCTATCAAGTTCAAGGAGCGCGGCAGGCTCCCAAAGAGGGGATAGGCAGGCTCGGCCAGATCAAGGCCGACCCATCGAGAGATGAAACAAAGCTAAAGAAGGGCGAGGCCGCGGAAGAGGTAGAATCCATCATCCTCAATGAGGACGAGCCGGAAAAAACCGTCCAGGTCGGCAAGGCCCTAGAACCAAAGATTAAGGAAGAGCTGGTAAGCCTTCTCAGGAAGAGGCAGAGTGTCTTCGCCTGGAGCCACACCGACATGCCTGGTATAGACCCTGAGGTCATGACCCACAAACTCAACGTGGACAGGGATGCCAGGCCAATCAAGCAGAGGAGAAGAATTTACTCCAGAGAGAAGTATGAGGTCGTTCGGGAAGAGTTGAAAAAGTTGGAAGAGGCCGAGTTCATACGAGAGGTCACCTATCCAGAGTGGCTCTCAAATGCAGTGATCGTGCCTAAGGCCAATGGAAAGTGGCGGATGTGTGTAGATTTCACAGACCTGAATAGGTCTTGCCCGAAGGACAGCTATCCCCTACCTAGGATAGACCAGATGGTGGACGCAACAGCAAGGCATGAGCTCATGAGCTTCATGGATGCTTATTCAGGTTATAACCAAATCTTCATGGACGCCGAAGACTCTGAGAAGACAACATTCATCACTGACAAGGGGACATACTGTTACAAGGTAATGCCCTTTGGTCTGAAAAATGCGGGGGCAACATATCAGCGTCTCGTCAATAGGATGTTTGAGGAACAGATAGGTAAGACCATGGAGGTGTACGTAGACGATATGCTAACGAAGAGCCTGAAGGCATGTACTCACGTGGCAGACCTTGAGAAGACCTTTGATGTCATGGACCAATACAGAATGAAGCTCAACCCAGTGAAATGTGTCTTCGGGGTAGGAGCCGGGAAGTTCCTGGGGTTCATCGTTAATCAAAGGGGGATTGAGGCAAACCCTGAGAAAATCAAGGCATTGCTCGATATGAAGACTCCTAGGAGTATCAAGGATGTCCAAAGACTCACTGGAAGAGTGGCAGCCCTGAACAGGTTTGTTTCCAGGGCAACGGATAAGTGTCTTCCATTCTTCAAGGTTCTAAGGAAGGCCTTCCAGTGGGATGAAGAGTGTGAAAAAGCCTTTGATCAACTCAAGTCCTACTTAGGGTCTCCCTTGCTGCTGTCCCGGCCCATTGCGGGAGAAAGATTGTTTGTGTATTTAGCAGTCTCTGAGTCGGCTATTAGCGCGGCCATCATACGAGAGGAAGGTGGAGTTCAGAGACCTGTGTACTTCAATAGTAAGGCCCTTCAAGGGTCTGAACAAAACTATCCACGGATGGAGAAGCTGGCTTATGCCCTTATCCATGCTTCAAGAAAAATGAAGCCTTACTTTCAAGCTCACTCTATGATAGTCCTTACGGACTCACCACTAAGGCAGGTTCTGCACAAGCCTGAGAAGTCCGGCCGATTGATGGCCTGGGCCATTGAATTAGGAGAGTATGATCTTACTTACCAGCCCAGAACAGCCATTAAGGGGCAGGCCCTTGCAGATTTTGTCGCAGAATTCACTTGGGAAGAGATTGAGTCAGAGAAGAGCTTGGATGGCGGCAAAGAAAAAAGCCGAGGTGTCTTTCGAGATTCGAAAGAGACAGACCCGTACGTCTTCCCTTGCCGAGAAGAGGTAGCCCCAGGCAAGGCTAGGGGAAGAGTAGAAGAAAAATAAGAGGATCTATATCTCTTCGAAAAAGGAGTAATGAGAGAAGGGGTCTTCTCTTCAGATGAAGACGTATGGAGCCTCTTCGTGGATGGATCATCATGTGACGGTGGAAGCGGCGCGGGGCTAGTACTCTCGGCTCCAGATGGCGCCCACATTGAATATGCCTTGAGATTCAACTTCCAGGCTTCAAACAACGAGTCAGAGTATGAGGCCATGATAGCAGGTCTCTTGTTGGCAACAACTCTTCGAGTAAAGCGGCTTCTACTCCATAGCGACTCAAGGTTGGTTGTTAACCAAGTGTTGGGGGCATATGAGGCCAAAGACAAAAGGATGGCCAGGTACTTAAAAAAGGTAAGAGGGTTGCTAGAGTTTTTCGAAGAGACCAAACTGAAGAGAGTGCCTAGACTGAGCAATAACCACGCTGATGCATTGGCAAGACTAGCCCAGCAATGAAGACAGATTTGGGAAGAACCATCCCAATTGAAGTCTTAGGAAAATCAAGTATCGAGGAGGACGAGGTATGTAACCCTTGTCACAATGTAAACCCGGGAGACTCGTGGATTGACCCGATTGTCAGATACCTAAGAGAGGGGGAGTTACCTGAGTCAAAGATAGAAAGAAAAAAGTTGAGATACAGGGCTGCCAAGTTCTCATTGATAGGAGACGTCTTGTACAAGAAGGGGTTCCTCTTGCCCCTCCTCAGATGTGTGCACCCCGTGGAGGTACCCCGGATCTTACAGGAGGTCCATGAAGGCTCTTGCTCCAGCCACATAGGGGGAAGGCCCTTAGCCAAAAGGATCATCACTCAGGGATACTGGTGGCCCACCTTGTCTAGGGATGCTGCTGACTATGTGAAGAGGTGCGACAAATGTCAGAGGTTCGCCACTATCCCTCACCTACCCCATCAGCCTATGACATCAATATCTTCTCCATGGCCGTTTGCGGTATGGGGAATTGACTTAGTAGGACCTTTGCCAAGAGCAGTCAACAACTATAGATTCTTGATAGTTGCTATTGATTACTTTTCAAAATGGGTAGAGGCGGAACCAATGATAACAATTACGGAGCAGAAGACCTTTCAGTTCATCTGGAAGAACATCATATGTAGGTATGGCCTCCCAAACATGCTCATCTCGGATAATGGGACCCAGTTCAAGAATGCCTCCTTGGAGAAGTATTGCCAAAGTGTGGGGATCAGACAGTTCTTCTCATCCCCCGGTCGACCTCAAGCAAACGGCCAGACCGAGGTCACGAACATAACCATCTTGGATGGAATCAAGAAGAGGTTAGAAGACGCAAAGGGGAGATGGATAGAAGAGGTCTATGCTGTGCTGTGGGCTTACAGAACTACGGTAAGGACACCTACAGGAGAAACCCCATTCATGCTGGCACATGGCTCGGAGGTAGTCATACCAACGGAGGTAGGACTACCAACTCATCGAATTCAGACCTACGACCCTGACAGCAATGGGGAGAAGAGAAGGCTAGACCTGGATCTCATTGAAGAAAGAAGAGAAGACGCAGAGGTCAGGAAAGCAGCCTATCAGCAGAGGGCAGCAAGATTCTACAATCAAAGGGTGAAGTCAAGGCCCATTGCGGTAGGAGACCTAGTGCTTAAGAAAACCCTACAGAAGGCAAATAAGCTACACCCGAACTGGCATGGCCCCTACAGAGTAACGGAAGAGGTTGTGCCTGGCACGTATAAGCTAGAGAACCTAGAGGGAGAACCCTTCACCAACCCGTGGAATGCCGACCATCTAAAGAGATATTTCATATGATGTTACATCTATTTTGTAAATTGTAAATGTACCATCTTATCAGGAAGAGGTTGTTAATAAAGATCAGTTTCCATGGAAAATTCTTGTTCCATTCTTAACATAATTAATTTGGTGATTTATTATGAGGCTTACCTCGGCCCAGGTGATGACCTCAGACCCTCATAACATCACTCGGTGGTGACGAGGTCTGAGATCAGGCACCTTGGCTATAGGACCTCAGACCCTTAACATCATTAATTTGGTGATTTATTATGAGGCTTACCTCGGCCCAGGTGATGACCTCAGACCCTCATAACATCACTCGGTGGTGACGAGGTCTGAGATCAGGCACCTTGGCTAGAGGACCTCAGACCCTTAACATCATTAATTTGGTGATTTATTATGAGGCTTACCTCGGCCCAGGTGATGACTTCAGAACCTCATAACATCACTCGGTGGTGACGAGGTCTGAGCTCATACACCTTGGCTAGAGGACCTCAGACCCTTAACATCATTAATTTGGTGATTTATTATAAGGCTTACCTCGGCCCAGGTGATGACTTCAGACCCTCATAACATCACTCGGTGGTGACAAGGTCTGAGCTCAGACACCTTGGCTAGAGGACCTCAGACCCTTAACATCATTAATTTGGTGATTTATTATGAGGCTTACCTCGGCCCAGGTGATGACTTCAGACCCTCATAACATCACTCGGTGGTGACGAGGTCTGAGCTCAGACACCTTGGCTAGAGGACCTCAGACCCTTAACATCATTAATTTGGTGATTTATTATGAGGCTTACCCCTTAGGTGAGGACCTCGGACACCTTAGTTAGAGGACCTCAGGCTCTTAAATAATGGTTATGGCATCATATTAAGTAATGACTTCAGAGAGTGCACAACATTCAAATACATTCACAGATCAAGATAAAGGAAGACCTTGGCATTCAATAGAAGAAATTACAACATTTAAATGTCTCAGAAGAAACAGAGGTACATAACAATTACAGAAGAATGCAAGTCAAAACAAATTAATGCAAAATATAAGGCAAAGTCAAACATCTGAAGGAGGAACATTCGATGTCTCTTCTGGGTTAGCCTGCTCGGTATTGGTCACCTCAGCCACTTCATTTGCAGGGTCAGTCCCTCCGAGGTCAGTCCCTTCCAGAGTAACAGTTTGACCAGGGGCAGCAGCTTCATCCTCTATCTCTTGCAAGGCCTGGTCAAACTGGGCGTCGGCAAGGCCGAGGCCCACAAAGTCTGAGGCCTTTATGGTACCAACCTCAGCCTCCCTGACCTCGGCCCATTTGGTAGTGGCCTTGATACCCCTTTCAAGGTATTTAAGACCAAAACCTACAAACTCGTCGGAGACCTTGTAATCAACGATTATTTTCTCCGAGGCATCTGCAAGAGAGGCCTTCACGGCAGCATTAACCTTCCTCTGCAGGGCATCATCTTTGTCCTTCAGGGCCTTGGTGTGGCTCTGGACGAGTGCAGAGATGTCCTTTTCTAGGCCTTGGGCCTTGTTTTCCGAATTTTGGGCCTTGGTCTCAGCATTTTGTAACTCCGTCCTTAGACGTTCGACCTCGGCCTTTAGAGTGATCTCCACCTGCTCAGCCTCCTGCCCCTTCTGGATCAGAGGCAACTTCCTCAGGGCCCAGTTAGATAACTGGTACATGGCAGTCGCACTCTGCACAGACAATGAAGAGGTGAGAGATAAATTCAGTAAATTCAGAGGTAGCACTTGACAAAATAGACGAGCCATACCTGTACGGCTCTGTGGAGTCCGAACTCAACCAGCATATGAGTGTCCATGGCCCTGTAAAAGCGTTTGTCTGCATCAGTCATCACGTTGGCAAGGGTGTCCATGGCCTGCCTGCTGTTGCCGACCACGCTCTCGGTAAGCTTCAGCTGATCCAGACGAGCAGCTAAGGTGTCGGCTGTGATGGGAATCGCTGGGTCTGGAGTCTTCCTTGGCCTAGAGCTCGGCCTCTGATCCTCAGGGGGATGGACCTCAGGGGACCTCTTCTTAGACTTGGACGTTGAGGGAGCAGGTGGAGGAGCATTTAAACCGGTCTTCTTGACAAGCCTAGCCAAGCTTGGGGCTGCCATCTCCCACAACTCTTCTGAAATGCCTGAGGGTCTCTCTGTAAAAGTGAAGATAAGACTCATAAATAAAGTATGTATGATAAGAGGCTACACTAAGAATAAAAAGAAAAATCCTTACCAAAGTCAGCTAAGGGACTTCCACCCAAGCTCGTCCCCGAGAGATACTGGGGGGTCAGCAGATGCTCGAATTTGACAAACATCCCATGGGCCCCCTGGTCTTGCAGGGCCTTCACCTTTTTGCCATTTTGAACACTTAGTCCAGGATCGGCCCTTGCAGACATGGTGACTTTTCCCCATTTAAGGGGTACTCTCGGCTCGTAAACAGAAGAGGGAATAGAGGAACCAAATTCCCACGGCCCTGAGGCAAAAAAGTACCTGGGTTTCCAATTATGATTGGAGGTCTGAGTGACCAGGAGCATCTTTTTCTCAGGCCTTCGAGCCACAAAGTGATAGTAGCTCGGATGATTCTTGGCCGAAGTGGGGACATAATAACCAGCAAAGACCTGCACTGGGAGGTCAGAGTGGTGGACCGCCCTCCACAGGATGATGGCCCCTATAATAACTCTCCAAGCATTGGGAGAGAGCTGTGAGGGGGCCAAGTTAATGAAGGAAAGGATGGACCTGATAACAGGGTGAAAGGGAAGACGAAAACCCAACTTGAACATCTGCTCGTACAAGCAGATTTCTCCCTCATGGCCATGGTAGGCCCTCTCCTCCCTCAGAGGTCTCCTTAAATGGATAGAGGGGCTGATGGAGTACAGGTACCTGAAGTGCAATAAATCCACCTCAGTAACTGTGCTATCATACTCGGCCGCCTCAGATGTGTCAATATCACTTTCGGCATCCTCATTGTCGTCAGACTCAACGTCGGCTGGAGCAGACGTGGACGGGTTATCGGGGAACCTCTGAGCAAACTCGGCCTCGGTAACGGCCGACAGGGGAATAGCGTTTAGAATGGGCGGCACAGCCACACTTGGCTCAACAAGTTCAACCTCGGAAGAAGAACTGGAGGTGCTTGAGCCATGTTGGGACGTGGCTCGGCTGGAGACCTCGTCCTGGTCAGGGTCCTGACCAGTCCGAGGATTAAAATCCATGGCCTCTTGGAAAGAGTCCACAGACATTGGGTCGGAGGTGGAAGACTCAGACTCCGACATCGACAAGTTATTGGCAGAGACGTCTGTCTGATAGAAATTCTCAGGTGGACGAGGGTATACCACCTTGAGAGGGGGAGGAAAGAGAGGTCTGACAGGGAACTCCTGTGACCTACGAGCTTCTTCCTGAGCTCTCTCTATTTGCCTAATTTTCTCTAAGGTCTTTTCTCTAAGAGATAGGGAATCTTCAAGAAGTTGGTACAGGGGTCTAAGCATCAGGGGACGACCCAAATCTTGGACAGACCCTAAACTTAAGGAAAACTCCTAAAAACTACAAACAAACTTGGCTTGAAAAGTTAAGGGGACCAAAGATCAAACCAAGGAATCTATGCAGAAAACCTGGCTCACCGGAAAACTCAAATGCTCACCGGAAAACTCAAGTGCTCACCGGAAAATTCAAATTAAAAAGTACCAAAAATGAAGGAAATGGAGAGGGGGGATACCTGAGGGTGAGTTGATGAATAAAATAGAAGATATCGCGCAAGAAACGATGTATTCCCCTGCAGAATAAGCGCTGGAACGAGGGCAAGCTTCGGAGAGAGTAGGTTGCAGAAAACTGTGTGCGAGGGCGCGAAAAGAGAAATGAAGAAGAAGAAGGGAAAAAAGGTTTTTTAGCCCTTTAAATACTTGGGCACACTTCCCAAGGCTCATCATTGCCTTGGGAAGCCCAAGGGACAATTGACAGCACATGCAAAATAAGTGGGCATGCCTAAGCTTTGGACAGATGTCACGCAGGTGTTGGCCTTGGGGTGAACAGGCCTCGGAGGTGAAAATCCCTTAGTCACATGCTCTCGCAAATAATTAAGGGCTGGGGGGTGATTGATATGCCCAAGTATAACCTCAGCCAGGGATACCTACCTCGGCCGGATAATGGCCGAGACCTCAATTGGCCCATTGAGAGGTAAGGGCCCACGATATCATCCCTCGGCCAGTATTACCTCGGCCCAGGCCGACACTACTACATGGACCTCCCCAAAGATATAACGCACGTGTCAGACAGCAACAGCATCCTCAAGGACCAGGAATGGCAACCTCGGCCAGAATGGGCCGAAATAGCAAGGAGCCACTGATTTATAATCAACATGGATTCTACCTAGGCTTGGGCCGAGGTAGCCCAGGGTATTAATAATCATCATCACGCATGCCAAACATCGGCGTAGGACGACCCCAGCATATGCCTCGGCTGACATCAGGCCGAGACTCCTCATGACACTTCGCGGATTGAGCGGACGACTAACCTTATAGCTCGGCCTCTCCTAGGCCGAGGCCATTCACCAACATGACTGCCGAGCACCTGTTGACATTTGGATAAAGACACATGGGCACAAATCAGTTATAACAAGATTATTCTCCACATGTGGGGGAATATTTCATCATCATTGCTTACATGTGACAAGGACAGGTGGCGTTCCCACATTGGTGAGGATACCACACACATGCTCACTGCATGCATGGGGGGTACACTACACCCCCTAGACACTATATATAGGGATCATCCCCTACCTTGCAAAAGGATCCAGAGAAGAAACCCTAGCTGAAACTGTCTAAATATACAGTAGAGAGAGAGAGCTTGAGTGAATTGTAACCATGGCCATTAGTGCCTTTCTTCAGTGATATTTCTCACACACACTCACAGTGGACGTAGGCCAGATTGGCTGAACCACCTATATTCCTGTGTTCATTCCTCATATCCTCACCTCCTTCTCTTGTCCCCTTATATAGCTGTGCTACCATTGTTATACTTGTATTGAGCTTGGAAACACCTCACTTGGTGGTGCTGATTCTCAGCATCATCACTTGTGCTGCTGTTGGACAAAATGTTCTCGTGGATATCTATGATGCAATTTTCAGGCAGGTTGATGTGACACCAATTTAGCTTCTAGCTACCGATAATAATTTTAGGGATTCAGATTTTAGGGAGCAACTAACTGAGACAGGGAAATCATTATTGGCTTTAATGGTTGTTCCTATATTTAGTGAAAATGATGCTATTAGCACGAGGAGAGATTCATATGAGGATCCGTGGTTTGATTCTGCTTAGTTGCTGTATATGATATTAGCTCCTGAATGCTAAATGCTGAATAGGAATGGTCAATGTGGAAACCTGAATGGTGGAAATTTTATATGTTTTTTTGTCTGAATGAAATTCTGAAGGAATATAGTTTGTGTACTAGTATTTAATTCTATAGATTATGTAATTTTAGGACTTAAAATAATATTGATTATGGATATAGGACAACTAACGTTTCGTTTCCATTTTTAGTCCCTATTTTCAAATTAAAGGGACACGTGGTATGCTTTGATTGGTTGACGTTTTATGAATATGGGTCCGCGCCAGCGGCTTTATTCAAAAATAGGGACTAAAACCATAAATAAAATGTTTGTTGTCCTATTTCCAAAATACATATTACAATAGGTCCTAAATTTATAAAGCCCCTTAATTCTAAGTGTTGAATACATTTTTTTACCGTTTACTGTTATTATTTATTTATTTTAACTGTTTTACATTGGTGCTTATCAACTGAAAAAACAAGAAAACTTTTTAAAGAATTTATGAAAATTCAGCATTCAACATTCAGGTACTTTCGCTTAATGTTGAATGTCAACTCGTTTTCAGCTATAATAGGTAAAGACAATCACATAATAATACCTCTTACTGCTGAACGAAGGTCTGTTCAACATAGGTAAAAGCAAACACCCCTTTAGTCAGAGAAAATGGCTAAATTTTCTACATAGTACAAAGTGAACTCATCTCCATGTCAGTATGTATAACTTGAATTATTTGAAGGGTAAATTGCAAGAATAATGTCCTAAACTATGGCTCCAATCACAATAATGTCCTAAACTATAAAAAAGTCAAATACTCGTGTGTGTTGCAAAAATCCCTTTTTAGCGACTCATAGGGGGAAATTGCAAATGAATAGAATAGCTAGAGTTTTGTTTTTCTAAATATTAGTTCTTGGAGGCATTTACCATTGGTGTATCAGTTAAGGGGTTTCTTTCAATTTACCCTAATTATAGTATACCTAATAGAAGTATAATGTTCTTTTAGGACCCCATAAAATCATCTCTTCATACTGTAAATTATTTAATTTTTATAACTAAACAAATTTTATGTACAAGTGTTTACAATAATATTGGGTCACGCCAGGCTGGGATTAATGTGATATTTTTGTTCCCAGTCTGAGATGTTGAACAGACCCTATGATTATCTCTTGGGCAGCTATGGCCGGTTGTGCCTCAATCTGATATTCACCGTCTTAATGTGGGTACTACCATTTTTCAAAATGTACTACTCCCATTCCTTTTATCAGGCCCTACTATTAACCTATGGCTTTGTTTTATAAGTAATTGACGCCATGGTTCTTATATATATGATTTGGTTTTTCAGTTCTCCTGAAAATAATAGACACCAAACACCAACCCTCGATTACAACACAAATGAAATACTTATTTGATCCCTTTGTTACAAATTCTTCATATGCAATTCATACATGTTGTGACTAAAACATCTAACTACATGACACCTTCAATCCAATTTGACCTCCTAATTCCTAACACACACAGGCACTTCTAAGAAGAACCATATTGGACATACATGAATCGGGAAAATCTACAATCTTTCCATGAATAAAGGCTCTCGCTTTTTCCCTCTCGCTCTCTCAACAAAGGACACCTCCACCACGATGCCCACAGGAATAAAGGCTCTCACTTTTGCTAGCAATAAACTAATCAGTTCATGATACCAACTCATTTTGTTTCCCACAGTAACTTATGCATTCACAATTCAGCTTTTAAATGTATTGTTTGACATTTAATGTATATGTTCCAAGCATGAATTATTTTAATATCACTGATTTTTCATTTACCAATCACTGATTTTCCCTTAAATTTCATAAGAACTGATCACTGATTTTTGGCTATTAAGCTTTTAAATTTCTAAGAACTGATCACTGATTTTTCCTTTACTTTACCAACCGGTAATCAATATGAAAATTCATAAAAATCAAACTGAAACTCTAATTCTGATAACTTACTGTTACAATATAACTCCAACAATCCAAGGTCAACCACTTTGAAATTCTAAGAAGACCATTAAGAACGAAACTAAATGAGGCCAAATTCCTTGGATAAATGTTTTGGCCCTAGCAAGAGTCTACTGCTTACTAATTAAGATCGAAATTTGTAAAGAAAAACAGGAACCTACGGATAGAAACTTCTAATCCCCTTTTCTTACATTTTAGCTACATGGGGTTTAGATAAATAATAAAATAAAAAGGGTATAACGTTTTGAGGTATAAACTAAACAAAACAGAGCCATTCTCATAAATTCTAGAAACTTTTCGAATTTCTGTCTTGCATTGGTTGTTGTAAATTTTGAATAAAGGAGATTTTATATAAGTAAACAGAAATTTACTTTACAAGTGTTATTATTAAGTTAACTTTAATTGGATTTACATGTCAATATATCTATAAACAAATTTTGGTGCATTGCTTTCAATAGTGTTGATAACTCGGAAGCCTAATAGCAGAATGTATATGAATGTCACAAATCACTAGCAATGTGGCAAGACATCTAGAATCGGCCCGAATGGCCGAATTTTCCACTTATTCACCAACCAAAATTAATATCTATACAAAATTGAAACAACATCAATAAATTGCAAACTATTAGTGTTTGGCTGATATATGACAATTAAAACAATTATGAAAAATAAAATGCAAAGTATACTCATAAATCATATTATTCTGCCTGTTATAAATTCACCTAAGCTGGACTCGTGAATGGGCTTACTACCGAACAGAGGGATAGTGCAACCCCATTTTAGATAAGTGATCAGCATCTCTACTGTCTCCCTTATTTTTTGAAAAAATCACCCTTAATAAACCCTCTGTGATTCCTAATCGCGTGTTTTGGAATCTCAATTACTGGGCAAGGCTAGCACACTTGCAGGGGAGATTGAAAATCCTAGTAACACCTAACACAATTTGACACAAAATGCTTCTGCATTGTCTAACACAAAATGCCAACACAATTTGACAGTAAAAATCATATTCACATAATGCCTAAAACAAAACTATTCTGTATAAAAGCATAAATAAATAACATTCTTTATATTCTTTATATATTTTCATATATAAAGAATATAAATAATGTTATGTATAAAAGCATAAAAAACTAGTACAGTATCAAGCCATATAAACATAAAACTGTATAATAATACAGTATCATTTCTCTGTTTAAATCAGTTTTTTAGAGTATCAATTCTCTGTATAATAAGTAGTTGCAACATTATATTATTATAAACAATTGCAAATTGAACATAAGGAAATTGATTTTACAACTAAAACGAATTTGTATAATGCAAAAATTTTCGGCTGTAGCCTCTTTAAAACTTCCAACAACATTCTCAAATATTTGAACCCCTATTTTAAACTAAAAACAACTCAATAATCAACATCCAAACTATACGGTGCAAAAAATTAACATCATCAAGATGATTAAGTTGATTAAGTTTCAAAAATTAATCAAGACAAACACTACATATTCAGAAAATCAACATCCAAATTATACGGCGCAACTATATTGTGTAATGTGATGTTAATCCAAACTAGACTGCTGAAATTCATGTGGATCCAAACTAAATTGTTTCATTCATAGATTCTAGATCCAAAGATTGAAGAAATTTATAACAAAGATTGAAGAATCATTACGTGCTTGGTATTTTCAAATTTAATCTCATCTTAATATAGGTATCAGTATCATTTTCACATTTGACCAGTATGTCTTATGTATGTATTTTCTATTCATGGAAATGTGCCAAGAGGCCTAAAAGAACACGAATAATCATTTAACATAGAAGATATTACTAGGTATTGTTATGGAACATTACCAGAAACTGTATATGTGAACAAAAATTGAAAAACTACCCAACCAAAAGATTATTTACCGTGATCGAATAATATCATAAGTCCACTAATAGGGGACCAGATTTCACTAATCACAAGTATCTAGTTGGGTGCCAAATCTTGAAAAGAAAACTAGACGTAATGAAGGAAATCCCTTAGTCAAAATAAAAAGAAAAAACAAGTCTTATGCTTGAGAAGGGTAGATGTGATAAACAAGGATGCTATAGGAGGATAGATGTAATAAACAAAGAAATTTTCTCTCTTCCCATGTTTAAGATCATTTGCACATAGTTACCCCACATGCTTTTCAAAATTGATTTCCTAAGTGCCCTTGAATGCATCTAAATGAAAAATAATGGAAAAACATTCTTCATCTATCCAATTCCAACTGGTTGGGATAAAACAATATTTGAGTTGGCCTAAAGATCATTATATTACCATCAGATTTCTTAATAAACATCAGATAGAAAAAGATATTATGACAACTGGCCAACCCATGCGCCTGAATATGCGAAAGTAAACCTATTAATGTGCTGAAAATAATTTATCCCAAACAAAACCTATCTATGTACTCTTATTTATGATCCTCTTTTTTTATTCTGATATTAATGAAAATATGTTATTGGTTTGGTATTTTAGACAATCCATCTGAGAAATCTTCTGTCCTGTTTCAAGAGCTGAGGAAAGAGGCTGAAAGCATGCAACCAATCTCACTATATATATCTTAGTAGCCATACTAAATAGAAATCCTAAGCATTAATAACTTGATCTCAACTAGGCATATTAAACTAAAAGAAAAGAAAACACTCAATGAAAAGTAAAAGAAAAGAAGCTTCTTATTTTTAATTCAACTATTATTAAAATTTAAAATATTTTTTTCCAAACTTCATAGGAAAATTTAAAAAGTTTATGAAAAATAAGTAAACTAGAGTCTAAACATAAACCACAACAAGCGTAAAAAATTTATGAAAAATAAGTAAATTAAAGTCAAAACATAATCCCAATCATCCACTTCATACTATAGATTGAGATTCAGACGATCAAGCATATAACTCGAGGGACACAATTTGGATTGGGAATGAAATAAAAAAAAACATACATGAAATCAAACATATACTAGATTGGTTAGAATGAAATTAAACAAAAACATTAATGAAATCAACCTTAAAAAGAAATACCTGGAGGGATGATGAGAAGAAATAATAAATTCTACCAACTGCTTTATTTACACACTCAGCTAGCTGTAGAATCAATACATACGATTGTAATGTATTGCAAGTACAATATGCACATAAATATACCAGAGCAAAATTACAGTTATGTTATCAGCATGAGCATTTTTATTGCGGCATTCTACCGAACATCTTGCATGCTTACGTTAAAAATGGTTTGTGTGATTACATTTGTTTATTTCATCCTAAATAATCAACAACAACAACTAAACCAATAACAATTTAGTCCAAAGCAACAAGGATATCAAATTATCCATCACGAATAATCAATACCAGCAATTAAAACAATAACAATTTAGCCCAAAGCAATAATAACATAAAATTACCCATTTTCAATTAAGTTATTCACAGGAGAAAAATTAATATAATGCTTTATTTTAATAAATGAACGTGTTTCTTTTGTTTTCCAAATTTTATACTGAAAATGAAAATTAAAAAATGAAAATGACTAAACAGACACAAACTTTTTCAAAATTCAAGAATCATGTTTTTTTTAAGATTTAAATTTAATGAAAATCAAATTGCAAACATAATTCTAAATTCTGAGTCTTTGTTCCCTCCTAGAAAAGTCTTTTGAATCTAAAAAAAGATCAAATCTACCAATTTTGACAAAACACATTACTAGTGTCAATGATAACAAAAAAAAAAGAAATAGAGAAAACAAAAACTAAATTAGCTGAATAGGTCACCGAACAGATCTACATACAAAAAATTTCTCATTTGCCCATCATATGTGAATTGGTGTGAGACGATTCTCTCTATAAACTACCCGAACAAGTCTACATACAAACAAACACCTTTTTTTTTTATTTCAGATCAGGTTTATATAAATAGCCGAGCAGGTCTCTACAAATTGGAATAGACGAACAACACAAACCTAAACACTTTTTTATTTTCTTCTTTAGGTTCTGAATATAGATCGAGAATGGAGAAAGAGTACCTTACATGTAAAGCTCTGTTTTAATGGAGATTTTTCTATACGGTTGTAGGGGCACGAAGCTGATGGGAGGTTTTCGTGGGATTATGCGGAGGGTGGTTGGGATATCCAAATAATTTTTTTTTTCGATATGGGACCAAAAAATCTAGCGCCAAAGTTGGCGCCAAATGAGTATTTTTGACTATTCACGACACGTGTCTTTAAGGAGCCGTGTAAAATACTACGACACCTAATAAAGTGTCGTCTTTAAAAAAAACAGGACATATTTATTTTATATGTCGTGGTCCTTGTTGTGATCGAGTTATTTATGACATTTTTCTCAACTATGTCATCTTGAACTACTTTTCACGACACATTTTTATAAAGCGTCGTAAAACATGTGTCGTGGAAAGCACTTTTTCTTGTAGTGCATCCACACCTGCAACCCCTGTGATCGTAGTCGTGACTTACACCTTATGGGACAACCACCCTCACAGTAATGAAGTCTGCCCTCAAAAATTATATTGCTGCAATCGCAACGTTTCTGCGTTAGTGAAGGCCGATACCGACCTCGCGGTGTACCATCCAGCTACTGCCTTCAGCGGTCACTCCTCTTCCTTTGTTATGTTCCGTAATACAACTACACGTGTACTTCTTCATAAGTTAGGCCTCAATTATAGCCTCTAATCCATGCGAACATAAACTCTCCTTAATACATACCGAACTTAAGCCAAAAACCTACAGGGATGAGTTTCTAACCCTTTCGAATTCCTATATAATTTGAGTCATGGTTTAAATATATAAAAAACATGAAAATACATGCATAACCACCCCTCTCCATTCTTAAACCCCTACAGGTAGTTAATTTGGTATATTACATAACCAACTTAATTACATTACCATAATTATGTTTAATTAAATGAACTACTGTATTAATTACATGTGAGGAGGTTCATTTAATTAATACAAACTTATTAAAATAATTTCTTCCATAATTGCACCTAATATTATCTCAAGTTTCCAACACAAACTAAATAATTAGTTCACACTAATTATACATTTACACCAATAATAGTCATTTTATCCTAATGGGTTATACCTTGGTACCATGCTCCACACTTCTTTAATAATTCCCAAAGTACTAAACACAATTATCATAATCACCTAGATTTTTTCCATTCTTAGCTTAACATTCACATCCGTGATAATCACTTTAACCCAAAACTAAAATAATTTGCCTCATCGAATGCTACCAACATGACTTGATCATAAATATTTCCTAAGTCATTATTGGAAATCTGAGTCATTACACCCATGTTTGGGGCACTTTTGAAATTTAGACCAATTCTTTCAATTTTTGAAATGTTAACCCTAACGTTTCAAATTAGTTCACTAATAACCCTTTGTTAAACTTTTGCTAGGAGACTTAACAAAAGGGTTGACTGTGTAACAACATGGGCTTTTCTCTAATAAACATGTGTCAAGTGGTAATTTAATTTATTAATTAATAACAATAAAAAAATAAAAAAATATATCTATGGCATTAAGATAAATGTAAATAGAATTTTATTTTTAAAGAACAAGCAACTTCACCACCCAACATAACCACCATTGACGTAGCAGTCACTTCCACCACCTATGTCTCTACCGCCACCTTCACCATCACCACCAAACATAACAAAAAAATAGTTCAATACATATAAAAAGAACCAACACCACCAAATAAAAAACAATACCTTATGTGAAAAAAAATAGTTCTCCATCACCACCACTTGCCATCTCCACTACCACCGCCATGCAAAACAATTTAAATTTTGTCAAGAACGTAAAAAATCAAGAGAAATTGAAAAATAAGAAAACCAAAACTTGAAATGGAAATTTCATTCTCCAACGAACTTTACATCAAGATATCAAATTGAATTTTAGGTTAATTGTTGATGTATTTATTCCACTACAGTTCTCGCATGTTTACAATGGGAGGGTAAGAGGGGATTTTGTTCATGACAAGTGGGATAAGTTTATTTGGTAACGGGAGGTAGAGAAAGAGGTATTTTGGTCATGACAGAAGAAGAGGTTTTGTTAGAGATGGGTTTTCATTGGTGACTAAGGTAGAGAAAAGGGGGGAAAATGAGGGAGACAGAGGGAGTGAGGGGGAGGAACTACATGGGTTTTTAGTTGGTGATATAGAGGGAGGTTTTGCTTATAAGGGGTTTTCACTAGTAATGGAGGCCGAGAAATGGGGGAGGAGGGAGTGTAAGATAGGAGCGACATAGGCTGGGATACAAAGGGGAGGGCGCATTGGGGCTATGTTAGAATAAAGTTTGGTGCATTGGGGGTGGTAATGTGTGTGTCACTACATCACAATGACTATTTTTTAAATAATATAATATTTAGCTTTTAAGTGCTTATAACACTTATAAAATTAACAACGGTTTTTCACACTTAAAAAATTTGTAAGAGTTCAAAATCTTGTAAAATAACATTTTTGCACATATTGCACATGACACTAGCGTGCTTGTAAGCTAAGGGTTAGAATGAATTTGGATCCAAAGTAATTCACTTGGTGCCTCCATCGAACCAGAAAACAAAACATTTGACTCCATTGTTTGCCACATCAGCCATCTACTAGCCCCATGCTCTCTTTCTCTCTCTCTCTCTCTCTCTCTCTCTCTCTCTCTCTCTACGATAACAGTTACAAATAACCCTCTTATCTCTCTCTCTAAAATTTAATGGCCCATAATTCCATCTTTCAATCGGATTTTTTCTTCCTCTCTTTATTACACATTTGAACCCAAAAATGGAATAAACTAGAGTAAATTCATACCCGCGATCACAAGTGTGTCTATTAGCCTTTGAAATTGATGTATTATGGAAAGTCTGGTGTGAATGTTTTTGTTGTGTTATTCGAGGGTTTTGGATTTTTAGAAATAGGGGTCTGAACTTGAATTATAAATTCTAATTATAGATCATTATCGCTTTATTAAAAATAGGGATCTGAACATCACATTACTTGGATTTTGTAGTTTGTATTGGATATCATATTAGTACTACTTATTTTATTATTAGGCCCACCTGTTTTGGGCCTTAGTTATTTTGACTCTTTGTATGACTTGTCTTTCATTTTTACCTTGTACTTCTTAACGCTTCTATTAGGTAATAATAAATACCAAGTGTGGCATCATTATTTGGTAAGCCAATACATCACAAAAATTATCTTGGTATCAGAGCTAAATCAAACCCTAACTTCATCCCTACCAAACAAACCCTAGAAACCAAACCCTTGCCTCAAACCCTATCCCCAAGCCCTAGCCCCAAGCTGCCGACCTCACTAGGTCTGGCTGACAACCTCCTTCTAGTCGGAGTTCTCATCTGGCCAGAGTTCTCAACTGGCCGGCACCCCTTCTACCAGATATGGTAGACCTAAGACTGTAGGTGTTGGTTAGATTTGTGGGTTTTATTCTCTACACACTAGTGGATTTCTTTCTCTACTTAGAGAAACTTTTTTTTGCTGGTTTAATTGGGTAAGTTAACCTTGATCTAGGGTTTATACCCTCTTGCTATTTTGGGGGGGTTTATTTCCTCTTGCTGTTGTATTTTATTCCCATGAAGTAGGCTATTTATTTTCCTTTATTTGATGATTCTTGAGGGTTTATACCCTTCTATGTTGCTGAGTTAGATTGATTCACTCATTGCCAATTTTTTGGCCTTACTTGTGTGGGTTTAATTCCCCTCTTTGCTGTTGAATTTTTTGGATTACCCCATTGCCAATTTTTTGGCCTTTCTTGTGTATTTATTGGGGGTATATTTCGATATTTTGAAGTTATGGGTGAGTTGAATGATCCGAAAGATGTCATTTCTACCCAACATACACTTACTCATCGGGTGACTGGTGTATTATTGAATGGAACAAATTTTAATTCGTGGTCTAGATCTCTTCGTCTATTTATTGGGTCGAAAGGAAAGACTAGTTGATTGTTGGGCACTGAAATCCAATCGGATGCTAAGGATGTTACCATTTTTAATCAATGGGAGATGGACCGTTGCACGATTTTAGGGTGGATCTTCAATTCCATGGAGGATCACATTTATACTATGTTCATGTTCTATGAGTCTGTTTCAGGCTTATGGAAGGCTCTTAATCAGATGTATGCTCACATTCGGAATGATGCCCGAGTATTATAGCTTTATCTGGAAATTGCTCATGCCTCACAGGAATCGCTCAACCTCTATGTTTCTAACTACTTTGGATATTTATTATGCCGTTGGGAGGAGCTAGCCCAGTTTGAGACTTTCTCTACCTTTCCACCTGAGGTCGTTTCTATCCTGAGTCAGCTTCTGAATCGTCAACACACTTATCAGTTTCTTTTGGGTTTACGATCTGAGTATGATGATCTCTGTACTCAGATTATAAACACATCTCCTATGCCTCCCCTTCGAGAGGCCTTTGCTATTGTGGATGGAGAGGAGCGCCGTATCCAGTTATCTCAGACCTCTCAGGTTTTTGCCCGGGTTCAGACTCCCCCTACTGACCAAATAGCGTTTGCAGCTCATACCGGTTCTCGTACTTGTGACGGACGACTAACATGTCATCATTGTGGAGTTATTGGCCATTCCAGAGACCGATGCTTCAAACTTCATCCCGAGTTGAGGCAGAAGTTTGCTAAGGCCAAACACGGTGGCCCTCCCAGGACTGCTGCCATTACCGAGGCTTCCGCTTCTTCTTCTCCCTGTTCTCCCAGGGATGAAAGTCATCTTCAGGCTCATATTGATCTTCTCCAGGCACAATTGAGCTCTCTTAGGAACTCTACTCCCACTGCCACTATTGCTTCAGGCACCTCATCTGCTTTTCATGTTAAGGTTGTTAAGCCTACTTGGGTTTTGGATTCTGGATCATCTGATCATATGACTGGTGAGCTATCTTTTTTTACTTACCCCACCACCCCTGTGTGTTGTAGTGTGTGTCTTGCGGATGGTTTCCTTGCTCGTATTTATAACAAGGGAAACATCCGTCTGTCACCCTCTCTCACTTTATCTTTTGTATTGCATGTTCACGACCTCTCTTTTAATCTCATCTTTGTTCGTCAACTCTGTAAAGATCTCAATTGTGCCGTCATATTCTTATCCTCGTATTGCTATTTGCAGGACCTGAGTTCGTAGAGTATTTTTGCAGGGGATATGAGCGCGATGGCCTATACCACTTTGGGGATCCTCCTACCCCTACTACATCTGTTTCTGGACTTCGTGCCTCTGCTTCCACTGAGACCATTATTTTTTATGTTTCCTTACAAACTTTGCATCTGTGGCATGCCCATTTAGGATATGTCAATTTTCAGTACTTATGTTTACTTTTTCCTTATTTATCTAAAACTTGTAAAGCCAAGAGGTTTACATGTGAGACCTGTGAGTTCACTACACCAAATCCTGCGAATGTTCACGTCCAGTGGGTCGCGGACTTGGGCCGTAACCAGCTAGTCGTGGACTTTGGCCGTGACCCACTTAATATTTGGTGTGACCATATTTATTACCACACTAAATTATCCATGCGATGGAAGTGGTCACGGACTAAATCCCTGACCACAGTGGGTCACGAACTTAGACCGTGACCTGGGCATGACCAGCTTGGTGCCAAATTTCGCTCCAAAATTCCCTCCAAACTGGTCGCGGATGGGTCACGGACTTGGGTCATGACCAAAGACATGACAAAGTAGAAAACACAGACATTGAGGGTCACGGCTTGAGGCCGTGACCATTTCTTGGTATGGGCCACGGCTATGGGCCGTGACCATACCTCATTCAAGCAGCAGGGAGGGTCGCGCATGGTGGGTCATGACTCTTGGCCATGACCAGGTGCAAGACAGACTTATTTATTGTTCGCGCGCATGGGGGTCAGGGCTATAGGCTGTTACCAGTGTCAGGTATTAAAAAGCAAAAACCCGCTGCTTTGTCATTTTATTGCTGTGATTTTTGAGGCTGTCTCGTGCAATTTCGTGGGGATTTATGTTCGATTTGCAAGGGCTCTTGCGATTTCGTGTGGATTTAAGTTGAATTTGTGCGACTTTAGTTGGCTTTCATTTGGATTAACCCCCTGGTATGTATTGATTCATTTTGATTTCATTTGGATTTCGTGATTTGCCCTAATTTATGTGTATGTATGTGTAGATTTATGTTTGTATGTGTGTATGTGTGTGTATGCATAGATTTATGTTTATATGTGTGTGTATGTATAGATTTATGTGTATATGTATGTTTATGGGTGTAAGTATGAACAAATAAATTATTTTTTTTATCAATAAACCCTTTATTTTATGTGTGTGTATGTATAGATTATATGTGTGTGTATGTATATATTGTTATGTGTGTGTATGTATAGATTTATGGCAAAAAAAATATTAGGGTTTAGTAAACCCTAAATAGTATGTGTGTGTATGTATAGATTATGTTAATAAACCATAGATTGTATGTGCGTGTATGTATAAATTATGCCAATAAACCCTAAATTGTATTTTTTTGACAAAATATAATTAACTGGATTTTTAATGAGTAAAAAAATTTATATCCACCTTGTCGTGATTTTATTGGGGGTTATATGCATGCCATCATATTATATTAGGGGTTATATGCATGTCGTGATTTTTGCACTACAATATGTGTGTAAGTACTACAATAGGTGTGTAAGTACTACAATATGTGTTATAAACAATTATGGCGGGTTGTTGTTGGGATTTCATATATACTTTTAAACTCTCATAACTTTCAAATCTAAACCTTAATAGCAGGACTCGTATTCATGACTTCGTATACTTTTCTCAGGAAAAATGACGCACAGAGATAATTACTGTCAACAAGAGTGGGAGAGGTTGCAATTAGACTGCACACATAACTCTTTTATTAGCGTGCATCATATAGAGGGTACTCCTATTTATAGGTACGAAAATAAAAAGATCGAACAATTTAACTACCTTGTAAATCGTGGATTTGATATCCAGCAAGATTACTTGTTCGATCGTATTCTATTTTCTTTACCAGAAAACTGGGATGACGTTATACAAAATATATTTCACACACATAATCCCGACATAGCCCTGATCTTGGTTACGTTGTTGGAGAAGGCGGAAAAAAACCCACCCGTCATGGATACAACTGCGTAGAGAGAGCATTGACATAAACTGTGATGTCTCGCGCCACATGCACATAAAATTGAATCTTGCCAAAAAGTTGAGAAATAGGGGATTCTGAGTTCATGTCACTGACATCTACACATCAATCATAGATACCCTTCCTTCTAGTTGGTCACGTGCAAAAATTCATAGGTTCTTAAAAACTAAAACCGAATGGATGGAAACCAGACACATTGAACTTATTCTAAAGTCTTACTTTGAAAAGGTATCTATCTATCTATATATATATAACTAATTAAGCTTTATTAATTAGTTATAATTTCATATTACTATAATTATTTAGTCACTTATATTTTTTAATTTTTGTAGATAATGTCGAGAGGAAACAACCCAAGGGTACCAAGTGCCGAGGTGGCACCACAACGAGGTTCACCATCTCGTGCAGAACTCGGATTCTCAACACCAATGGCTGAGCAATTCACAACTCCACCAACGATTCACTCCTCACCAAGTCCAACTCCAAGTGCTCCTACGCCCCAATATAGCACTCCCGTTACTTTAACGCCCCCATCCAACAATCGTGATGCCTCCCGTTCAAATGAAAAGAAGCCTATTGGCTTCTCCCTTCTCGGGAATAACACGACGGGTGATAGGAATGACATGCTGAACTTTAAAGCCCGGTGTTTGTCGTTGGGAAAAATGAACGTGGGAGTCGGTGGACCAGACAATTGGAACCTTATTGATCAAGCTGTCAAAGATGACATACATGACCAACTTTGTAAGCATTTCTCATTTCCTGACTGTTCCAAGAATAAGGTTCTATCTCGGGTTGCTGAAGTATTGAGGACATACAGTAGAAACCTTCAACAGAAACATTTCCCGAAAGAGGCAGCGAGCTCAAATATTTTGGCTTTGAAAGAGAGAGTTCCTCCCAATGTTGAAATGACGTTGGATCAGTGGAATAAGTTTTTGGAGAATGAGGCGAAGGGAAAAAAGTTGGTCCAAAGGGATCAAAACAAAAAAAATAGGGCACAGAAACTGATATCCATCGGCTGGGATCCAAATCATATGAGGATTTGAAGAATGAATGGGAGAGTAGGACAAAAGATGGTTCAGATGCTGGTAAAAACCCAAATCGGTCCAACTTATACCTTCATGCTCGACGGGACAAAGATAATAAATTCCCGCCGCACTTGGCTCAGACACTGGAATCAATAGAGGCCATCGGCAGTCAATCCGATTCGAGCCCTACTGATGACTTTGACCTTGAAAATGATGCCCTGACTAAGACCTTTGGAAAGGACAAAAGGGGGAGGACGAGAGGTGTTGGCTCACATATGCCAAAAACAAAACTTCAACACATTGCACCTCTTGTGAACGAACTTTCTTTGGTCAAGAATTGTATCTCATCCCAAAAGGAGCACCAGTTGAAGACCGATGGGGATGTCCATGAGATTAAAAATACCCTGAGATTATTGACAAATCAAATTGGGAAACTTGTGAACTTTTTCGAAAGTTATAGGCCCCCAATGCCTCCTCAAGGTTACCCTTACCCTACTCCTACTCAAGGTTTCACACAGGCTTATAGGCCCCCAATACATGACCAACATAGGCTTATAAACTTGATGTTAGAGGGTGAAAACTCAAAATAGCCCCCGAACGGCCCCGTGGGTGGCACCAAAACCGCCCACGGGACTAAAGTAACTCGTAGGAACTGACCCCACAGCCGCGGGTCTCCCAGTTTGAGAGTACAACGGTAATTTGCATATTTCTAGACTTAAGCAAAACATGGCGTTAGAGGGTGAAAACTCGAAACAGCCCGCGAACAGATCCGTGGGTGGCACCAACCCCTCCCACGGGACCAATGTAACTCGTAGGAACTGACCCCACAACCGCGGGTCTCCCGTTTTGAGAGTACGATGGTAATTTGCATATTTCTGTATTTAGGATTACAAACTTGACGTTAGAGGGTGAAAACTCGAAATAGCCCCCGAACGGCCCCGTGGGTGGCACCAAAACCTCCCACGGGACTGAAGTAACTCGTAGGAACTGACCCCGCAGCCGCGGGTATCCCGGTTTGAGAGTACAATGGTAATTTGCATATTTTTAGACTTAAGCAAAACATGGCGTTAGAGGGTGAAAACTCGAAAAAACCCGCGAACGGCACCGTGGGTGGTACCAACACCTCCCACGGGACCAATGTAACTCGTAGAAACTGATCCCCCAGCCGCGGGTCTCCCGCTTTTAGAGTACGAGGCTAATTTGCATATTTCTAGACTTAAGCAAAACAAGACGTTAGAGGGTGAAAACTCAAAACAGCCCCCGAACGGCCCCGTGGGTGGCACCAACACCTCCCACAGGACCAATGTAACTCGTAGGAACAAACCCCACACCCGCGGGTCTCCCGGTTTGAGAGTACGATGCTAATTTGCATATTTCTAGACATAAGCCAAACATAGCGCTAGAGGGTGAAAACTCCAAACAGCCCCCGAACGACCCCGTGGGTGGCACCAACACCTCCCACGGGACTAATGTAACTCATAGAAACTGACCGCACAGCCGCGGGACTCCCTTTTTAGAGTACGACAATAATTTGCATATTTCTTGACTTAGGCTTAAAAACATGGCGTTAGAGGGTGAAAACTCGAACCAGCCCCTGAACGTCCCCGTGGGTGGCACCAACACCTCCCACGGGACCAATGTAACTCGTAGGAACTGACCCCACAACCTCGGGTCTCCCGGTTCGAGAGTATGACGGTAATTTGCATATTTCTACACTTAGGCTTAAAAACATGACGTTAAAGGGTGAAAACTCGAAACAGCACCTGAACGACCCTGTGGGTGGAACCAACACCTCCCACGGGACCAATGTAACTCGTAGGAACTAACCCCGCAGCCGCGGGTCTCCCAGTTTGAGAGTAAGACAGTAATTTGTATATTTCTAGACTTAAGAAAAACATGGCGTTAGTGGGTGAAAACTCGAAATAACCCCTGAACGGCCCTGTGGGTGGCACCAACACCTCCCACGGGACCAATGTAACTCGTAGGAACTGACCCCACAGTCGCGGGACACCCGGTTTGATAGTACGATGGTAATTTGTATAATTTTAGAATTAGGCTTAAAAACATGACGTTAGTGGGTGGCACCAGCACCTCCCACGGGACCAATGTAACTCGTAGGAACTGACCCCACAGCCGCGGGTCTCCCGGTTTGAGAGTACGACGGTAATTTCCATATTTCTAGACTTAAGCAAAACATGGCGTTAACGGGTGAAAACACAAAACAGCCCCTGAATGGCCCCGTGGGTGGCACCAACACCTCCCACGGGACCAATGTAACTCGTAGGAACTGACCCCACAGCCGCGGGACTCCCGACTTGTGAGTATGATGGTAATTTGCATATTTACAGACTTAGGCATAAAAACATGACGTTAGAGGGTGAAAACTCGAAACAGCCCCTGAACGGCCCAGTGGGTGGCACCAACACCTCCCATGGGACCAATGTAACTCGTAGGAACTGACCCCGCAGCTGCGGGTCTCCCGGTTTGAGAGTACGACGGTAATTTGTATATTTCTAGACTTAGGCTTAAAAACATGACGTTAGTGGGAGAAAACTCGAAACAGGCCCCGAACGGCCCCGTGGGTGGCACCAACACCTCTCACGGGACCAATGTAACTCGTAGGAACTGACCCCGTAGGCGCGGGACTCCCTGTTTGAGAGTACGATGATAATTTGCATATTTCTTGACATAGGCTTAAAAACATGGCGTTAGAGGGTGAAAACTCGAAACAGCCCCCGAACGTCCCCGTGGGTGGCACCAACACCACCCACGGGACCAATGTACCTCGTAGGAACTGACCCCACAGCCGCGGGTCTCCCGATTTGAGAGTACGACGGTTATTTGCATATTTCTAGACTTAGGCTTAAAAACATGACGTTAGAGGATGAAAACTCAAAACAGCCCCGAACGGCCCCGTGGGTGGCACCAACACCTCCCACGGGACCAATGTAACTCGTAGGAACTGACCCCGCAACCGCGGGTATCCCGGATTGAGAGTACGACAATAATTTGCATATTTCTAGACTTAAGAAAAACATGGCGTTAGAGGGTGAAAACTCAAAACAGCTCCCGAACGGCCCCGTGGGTGGCACCAACCCCTCCCACGGGACCAATGTAACTCATACGAACTGACCCCACAGCCGCGGGATTCTTGGTTTTAGAATATAACGACAATTTGCATATTTCTTGACTTAGCCTTAAAAATATGGCGTTAGAGGGTGAAAAATCAAAACAGCCCCCGAACGGCCCCATGGGTGGCACCAACACCTCTCACGGGACTAATGTAACTCATACGAACTGACCCCACAGTCGCGGGACTCTTGGTTTCAGAATACAACGATAATTTGCATATTTCTTGACTTAGGCTTAAAAACATGGCGTTAGAGGGTGAAAACTCGAAACAACCCCTGAACGTCCCCGTGGGTGGCACCAACAGCTCCCACGGGACCAATGTAACTAGTAGGAACTGACCCCACAGCCGCGGGTCTCCCGATTCGAGAGTATGATGGTAATTTGCATATTTCTACACTTAGGCTTAAAAACATGACGTTAGAGGGTTAAAACTCGAAATAAACCCCGAACGTCCCCGTGGCTGGGACCAACACCTCCCACATGACCAATATAACTCGTAGGAACAGACTCCGCAGCCGCGGGTCTCCCGCTTTGAGAGTACGACGGTAATTTGCATATTTTTAGACTTAAGAAAAGCATGGCGTTAGATGGTGAAAACTCGAAAGAGCCCCCAAACGGCCCTGTGGGTGGCACCAACACCTCCCACGGGACCAATGTAACTCGTAGGAACTGACCCCACAGCCGCGGGACTCCCTGTTTGAGAGTACGATGATAATTTGCATATTTCTTGACATAGGCTTAAAAACATGGCGTTAGAGGGTGAAAACTCGAAACAGCCCCCGAACGTCCCCGTGGGTGGCACCAACAACACCCACGGGTCCGATGTACCTCGTAGGAAGTGACCCCATAGTCGCGGGACTCCCGGTTTGTGAGTACGACGGTAATTTGCATATTTCTATACTTAGGTTTAAAAACATGATGTTAGAGGGTGAAAACTCAAAACAGCCCCCGAACGTCCCCGTGGGTGGCACCAACACCTCCCATGGCACCAATATAACTCGTAGGAACTGATCCTGCAGCCGCGGGTCTCCCAGATTGTTAGTACGACGGTAATTTGCATATTTCTAGACTTAAGCAAAACATAGCGTTAGAGGGTGAAAACTCGAAACAACCCCCGAACGGCCACGTGGGTGGCACCAACACCTCCCACGGGACTAATGTAACTCGTAGGAACTGACCCCAAAGCCGCGGAACTCCCGGTTTGAGAGTACGACGGTAATTTGCATATTTCTATACTTAGGCTCATAAACTTGACGTTAGAGGGTGAAAACTCGAAATATCCCCCGAACGGCCCAGTGGGTGGCACCAAAACCTCCCACGGGACTAAATAACTCGTAGGAACTGACCCCGTAGCCGCGGGTCTCTCGGTAATTTGTATATTTCTAAACTTAAGCAAAACAGGGCGTTAGAGGGTGAAAACTCGAAACAGCCCGCGAACGGCCCCGTGGGTGGCACCAACCCCTTCCACGGGACCAATATAACTCGTAGGAACTGACCTCACATCCGCAGGTCTCCCGATTTGAGAGTACAACGGTAATTTTCATATTTCTGTACTTAGGCTTATAAACTTGACGTTTGAGGGTGAAAACTCGAAATATCCCCTGAACGGCCCCGTAGGTGGCACCAAAACTTCCCACGGGACTAAAGTAACTTGTAGGAACAGACCCCACAGCCGCGGGTCTCCCGGTTTGAGAGTACAATGGTAATTTGCATATTTCTAGACTTAAGCAAAACATGGCGTTAGAGGGTCAAAACTCGAAACAGCCCCCGAACGTCCCCGTGGGTGGCACCAACACCTCCCACGGGACCAATGTAACTCGTAGGAACTGATCCCGCAGCAGCGAGTCTCCCAGTTTGAGAGTACAATGCTAATTTGCATATTTCTAAACTTAAGCAAAACAAGACGTTAGAGGGTGAAAACTCAAAAAACCCCCGAACGGCCCCGTGGGTTGCCCCAACACCTCCCACGGGACCAATGTAACACGTAGGAACTGACCCCGCAACCGCGGGTCTCCCGGTTTGAGAGTATGATGCTAATTTACATATTTCTAGACTTAAGCCAAACGTAGCGTTAGAGGGTGAAATCTCCAAACGGCCCCCGAACAGCCCCGTGGGTGGCACCAACACCTCCCACGGGACCAATGTAACTCGTAGAAACTGTCCCCACAGCCGCGGGACTCCCTTTTTGAGAGTACGACGATAATTTGCATATTTCTGGACTTAGGCTTAAAAACAAGGCGTTAGAGGGTGAAAACTCGAAACAGCCCCTGAACGTCCCCGTGGGTGGCACCAACACCTCCCACGGGACCCATGTAACTCATAGGAACTGACCCCACAACCGCGGGTCTCCCGGTTCGAGAGTATGATGGTAATTTGCATATTTCTACACTTAGGCTTAAAAACATGACGTTGGAGGGTGAAAACTCGAAACAACCCCCGAATGACCCCGTGGGTGGCACCAACACCTCCCACAGGACCAATGTAACTCGTAGGAACTGACCCCACAGCCGTGGGTCACCCGGTTTGAGAGTACGACGGTAATTTGCATACTTCTAGACTTAATAAAAACATGGCGTTAGGGGGTGAAAATTCGAAACAGCCCCCGAACGGCCCTGTGGGTGGCACCAACACCTCCCACAGGACGAATGTAACTCGTAGGAACTGACCCCACAGCCGCGGGACTCCCGGTTTGGGAATACGACGATAATTTGCACATTTCTTGACTTAGGCATAAAAACATGACGTTAGAGGGTGAAAACTCGAAACAGCCCCCGAACGGCCCAATGGGTGGCACCAACACCTCCCACGGGACCAATGTAACTCGTAGGAACTGACCCCACAGCCGCGGGACTCCCGACTTGTGAGTGCGACGATAATTTGAATATTTATAGACTTAGGCATAAAAACATGACGTTAGAGGGGGAAAACTCGAAAGAGCCCCCGAACGGCCCAGTGGGTGGCACCAACACCTCCCATGGGACCAATGTAACTCGTAGGAACTGACCCCGCAGCTGCGGGTCTCCCGGTTTGAGAGTACGACGGTAATTTGTATATTTCTAGACTTAGGCTTAAAAACAAGACGTTAGTGGGAGAAAACTCGAAACAGGCCCCGAACGGCCCCGTGGGTGGCACCAACACCTCTCACGGGACCAATGTAACTCGTAGGAACTGACCCCGTAGGCGCGGGACTCCCTGTTTGAGAGTACGATGATAATTTGCATATTTCTTGACATAGGCTTAAAAACATGGCGTTAGAGGGTGAAAACTCGAAACAGCCCCCGAACGTCCTCGTGGGTGGCACCAACACCACCCACGGGACCAATGTACCTCGTAGGAACTGACCCCACAGCCGCGGGTCTCCCGATTTGAGAGTACGACGGTTATTTGCATATTTCTAGACTTAGGCGCAAAAACATGACGTTAGAGGATGAAAACTCAAAACAGCCCCCGAACGGCCCCGTGGGTGGCACCAACACCTCCCACGGGACCAATGTAACTCGTAGGAACTGACCCCGCAACCGCGGGTCTCCCGATTTGAGAGTACGACGATAATTTGAATATTTCTAGACTTAGGCTTAAAAACTTGACGTTAGAGGGTGAAGACTCGAAACAGCCCCCGAACGGCCCCGTGGGTGGCACCAACACCTCCCACGGGACCAATGTAACTCGTAGGAACTGACCCCACAACTGCGGGTCTCCCGGATTGAGAGTACGACGATAATTTGCATATTTCTAGACTTAAGAAAAACATGGCGTTAGAGGGTGAAAACTAAAAACAGCCCCCGAACGGCCCCGTGGGTGGCACCAACACCTCCCACGGGACCAATATAACTCATACGAACTTACCCCATAGCCGCGGGACTCCTGGTTTCAGAATACAATGATAATTTGCAAATTTCTTGACTTAGGCTTAAAAATATGGCGTTAGAGGGTGAAAACTCGAAACAGCCCCCGAATGTCCCCGTGGGTGGCACCAACACCTCCCATGGGGCCAATGTAACTCGTAGGAACTGACCCCACAGTCGCTGGTCTCCTGGTTTGAGAGTACGACGGTAGTTTGCACATTTCTAGACTTAGGATTAAAAACAAGACGTTAGAGGGTGAAAACTCGAAACAGCCCACGAACGTTAGAGGGTGAAAACTCAAAACAGTCCCCGTGGGTGGCACCAACACCTCCCACGGGACCAATGTAACTCGTAGGAACTGATCCCACAGCCGCGGGTCTCTCGCATTGATAGTAGACGGTAATTTGAATATTTCTAGACTTAAGCAAAACATAGCGTTAGAGGGTGAA
Source organism: Sambucus nigra (assembly GCA_949130495.1). Taxonomy (NCBI): domain Eukaryota; kingdom Viridiplantae; phylum Streptophyta; class Magnoliopsida; order Dipsacales; family Adoxaceae; genus Sambucus; species Sambucus nigra. Next base: position 367,422,343 of record OX422210.1, on the reverse strand, counting down.
AACTCGAAACAGCCCCCGAACGGCCCCATGGGTGGAACCAACACCTCCCACGGGACTAATGTAACTTGTAGGAACTGACCCCACAGCCGCGGGAGTCCCTTTTTGAGAGTACGACGATAATTTGCATATTTCTTGACTTAGGCTTAAAAACATGGCGTTAGAGGGTGAAAACTCGAAATAGCCACTGAACGTCCCCGTGGGTGGCACCAACACCTCCCACGGGACCAATGTAACTCGTAAGAATTGACCCCACAACCGCGGGTCTCCCGGTTCGAGAGTATGATGGTAATTTGCATATTGTTACACTTAGGCTTAAAAACATGACGTTAGAGGGTGAAAACTCGAAACAGCCCCCGAACGGCCCCGTGGGTGGCACCAACACCTCCCACGGGACCAATGTAACTTGTAGGAACTGACCCCACAACCACGGGACTCCCGGTTTGAGAATCCGACGATAATTTGCATATTTCTTGACTTAGGCATAAAAACATGACGTTAGAGGGTGAAAACTCGAAACAGCTCCCGAACGGCCCAGTGGGTTGCACCAACACCTCCCATGGGACCAATGTAACTCATAGGAACTGACCCCACAGCCGCGGGTCTCCCGGTTTGAGAGTACGACGGTAATTTGCATATTTCTAGACTTAAGCAAAACAAGGCGTTAGAGGGTGAAAACTCGAAACAGCCACCGAACGGCCCCGTCGGTGGCACCAACACCACCCAAGGGACCAATGTAACTCGTAGGAACTGACCCCATAGCCGCGGGTCTCCCGGTTTGAGAGTACGATGGTAATTTGCATATTTCTACACTTAGGCTTAAAAACATGACTTTAGAGGATGAAAACTCGAAACAGCCCCCCAACGGCCCCGTGGGTGGCACCAACACCTCTCACGGGACCAATGTAACTCGTAGGAACTGACCCCGTAGTCGCGGGTCTCTCGGTTTGAGAGTACGACGGTTATTTGCATATTTCTAGACTTAAGTAAAACATGGCGTTAGAGGGTGAAAACTCGAAACAGGCCCCGACCGGCCCTGTGGGTGGCACCAACACCTCCCACGGGACCAATGAAACTCGTTGGAACAGACCCCACAGCCGCGGGACTCCCTGTTTGAGAGTACGATGATAATTTGCATATTTCTTGACATAGGCTTAAAAACATGGCGTTAGAGGGTGAAAACTCGAAACAGCCCCCGAACGTCCCCACGGGTGGCACCAACACCACCCACGGGACTAATGTACCTCGTAGGAACTGACCCCATAGCCGCGGGTCTCCCGATTTGAGAGTACGACGATAATTTTCATATTTCTAGACTTAGGCTTAAAAACATGACGTTAGAGGGTGAAAACTCGAAACGGTCCCCGAACGGCCCCGTGGGTGGCACCAACACCTCCCACGGGACCAATGTAACTCGTAGAAACTGACCCCAAAACCGCGGGTCTCCCGGATTGAGAGTACGACGATAATTTGCATATTTTTAGACTTAAGAAAAACATGGCGTTAGAGGGTCAAAACTCGAAATAGCCCCCGAACGGCCCCGTGGGTGGCACTAACACCTCCCAGGGGACCAACGTAACTCATACGAACTGACCCCACAGCCGCGGGACTCCCGATTTTAGAATATAACGATAATTTGCAAATTTCTTGACTTAGGCTTAAAAATATAGCGTTTGAGGGTGAATACTCGAAACAGCCCCCGAACGTCCCCGTGGGTGACACCAACACCTCCCATGGGACCAATATAACTCGTAGGAACTGACCTCATAGCCGCAGGACTCCCGATTTGAGAGTACGACGGTAATTTGCATATTTCTAGACTTAAGAAAAACATGGCGTTAATGGGTGAAAACTCGAAACAGCCCCCGAACGGCCATGTGGGTGGCACCAACACCTCGTACGGGACGAATGTAACTCGTTGAAACTGACCCCACAGCCAGGGGACTCCCAGTTTGAGAATACGACGATAATTTACATATTTCTTGACTTAGGCTTAAAAATATGGCGTTAGAGGGTGAGAACTCGAAACAACCCCGAACGTCCCCGTGGGTGGACCTATACCTCCCACGGGACCAATGTAACTCGTAGGAACTGATCCCGCAGCTGCGGGTCTCTCGGTTTGAGAGTACGACGGTAATTTGCATATTTCTAGACTTAACAAAAATATGTCGTTAGAGGGTGAAAACTCGAAACAGCCCCCGAACGGCCCCGTGGGTGGCACCAACACCTCCCACGGGACCAATGTTACTAGTAGGAACTGACCCCGCAACCGCGGGTCTCCCAGTTTGAGAGTACGACGGTAATTATCATATTTCTAGACATAAGCAAAACATGGCGTTAGAGGGTGAAAACTCGAAACATCCCCCGAACGGCTTCGTGGGTGGCACCAACACCTCCCACGACACTAATGTAACTCATAGAAACTGACCCCACAGCCGCGGGACTCCCAGTTTGAGAGTCTGATGATAATTTGCATATTTTTAGACTTAAGCAAAACATGGCGTTAGAGGGTTAAAACTCGAAAAAACCCCCGAACGGCCTCTGTGGGTAGCACCAACACCTCCCACGGGACCAATATAACTCGTAGGAACTGACCCTAAAGATGCGGGACTTCCGGTTTGAGTGTACGACGGTAATTTGCATATTTCTGTACTTAGGCTTATAAACTTGACGTTAGAGGGTGAAAACTCGAAATAGCCCCCGAACGGCCCCGGGGGTGGCACCAAAACATCCCACGGGAGCAAAGTAACTCGTAGGAACTCACCCCGCAGCCGTGAGTCTCCAGGTTTGAGAGTACAACGGTAATTTGCATATTTCTAGACTTAAGCAAACATGGTGTTAGAGGGTGAAACCTAGAAACAGCCCGCGAACGGCCCCGTGGGTGGAAACAACCCCTCCCACGGGACCAATGTAACTCGTAGGAACTGACCCCACAGACGCGGGTCTCCCGATTTGAGAGTACGACGGAAATTTGCATATTTCTAGACTTAGGCTTAAAAACATGACGTTAGAGGGTGAAAATTCGAAACAGCCCCCGAATGTCCCCGTGGGTGGCACCAACACCTCCCACGGGACCAATGTAACTCGTAGGAACTGATCCCGCAGCCGCGGGTCTCCCGGATTGAGAGTACGACGGTAATTTGCATATTTCTAGACTTAAGCAAAACATGGCGTTAGAGGGTGAAAACTCAAAATAGCCCCCGAACGGCCCCGTGGGTGGCACCAACACCTCCCACGGGACCAATGTAACTCGTAGGAACTGATCCAGCAGGCACGAGGCTCCCGGTTTGAGAGTACGATGCTAATTTGCATATTTCTAGACTTAAGCCAAACATAGCGTTAGAGGGTTAAAACTCGAAATAGCCCCCGAACGGCCCCGTGGGTGGCACCAACACCTCCCACGGGACCAATGTAACTCGTAGAAATTGACCCCACAGCCGCGGGACTCCCTTTTTTATAGTACGACGATAATTTGCATATTTCTTGACTTAGGCTTAAAAACATGGCGTTAGAGGGTGAAAACTCGAAACATCCCCCGAACGGCCCCTTGGGTGGCACCAACACCTCCCACGGGACCAATGTAACTCGTAGTAACTGATCCCGCAGTCGCGGGTCTCCCAGTTTGAGAGTACGATGGTAATTAGCATATTTCTAGACTTAAGCAAAACATGGCGTTAGAGGCTGAAAACTCGAAACATCCCCTGAACGTCCTCGTGGGTGGCACCAACACCTCCCACGGGACCAATGTAACTCGTAAGAACTGACCCCATAGCCGCGGGACTCCCGGTTTGAGAGTACGATGATAATTTGCATATTTCTTGACTTAGGCTTAAAAACATGGCGTTAGAGGGTGAAAACTCGAAACAGGCCCCGAACGGCCCCGTGGGGGGCACCAACACCTCCCACGGGACCAACGTAACTCGTAGGAACTGACCCCGCAGCCGCGGGTCTCCCGGAATTGGAGTACTATGCTAATTTGAATATTTCTAGACTTAGGCTTAAAAACATGATGTTAGAGGGTGAAAACTCGAAACAGCCCCCAAACGGCCCCGTGGGTGGCACCAACACCTCCCACGGGACCAATGTAACTCGTAGGAACTAACCCCGCCACCGCGGGTCTCCGGTTTGAGAGTATGACGTTAATTTGCATATTTCTAGACTTAAGCAAAACATGGCGTTAGAGGGTGAAAACTCGAAACAGCCCCCGAACGACTCCGTAGGTGGCACCAACACCTCCCACGGGACCAATGTAACTCGTAGGAACTGACCCCACAGCCGCGGGTCTCTTGGTTTGAGAGTACGATGGTAATTTGAATATTTCTAGACTTAGGCTTAAAAACATGACGTTAGAGGGTGAAAACTCGAAACAGCCCCCGAACGGCCCCGTGGGTGGCACCAACACCTCTCACGGGACCAATGTAACTGGTAGCAACTGACCCCGCACCCACGGGTCTCTCGGTTTGAGAGTGCGACGGTAATTTGCATATTTCTCGACTTAAGCAAAACATGGCGTTAGACGGTGAAAACTCCAAACAGCCCCCGAACGGCCCTGTGGGTGGCACCAACACCTCCCACGGGACCAATGTAACTCGTAGGAACTGACCCCACAGCCCCGTGACTCCCTGTTTGAGAGTACGATGATAATTTGCATATTTCTTTTCATAGGCTTAAAAACATGACGTTAGAGGGTGAAAGCAAGAAACAACCCCCAAACGTCCCCGTGGGTGGCACCAACACCACCCACGGGACCAATATACCTCATAGGAACTGACCCCACAGTCGCGGCTCTCTCGATTTGAGAGTACGACGATAATTTGCATATTTCTAGACTTAGGCTTAAAAACTTGACGTTAGAGGGTGAAAACTAGAAACAGCCCCCGAACAGCCCCGTGGGTGGCACCAACACCTCCCACGGGACCAATGTAACTCGTGGTAACTGACCCCGCAATCGCGGGTCTCCTGGATTGAGAGTACGACGATAATTTGCGTATTTCTAGACTTAAGAAAAACATGGCGTTAGAGGGTGAAAACTCGAAATAGCCCCCGAACGGCCCCGTGGGTGGCACCAACACCTCCCACGGGACCAATGTAACTCATAGGAACTGACCCCACACCGGCGGGACTCCCGATTTGAGAGTACGATGGTAATTTTCATATTTCTAGAATTAAGTAAAACATGGCGTTAGAGGGTGAAAACTCAAAACAGCCCCCGAACGGCCCCGTGGGTGGTACCAAGACCTCCCATGGGACCAATGTAACCCGTAGAAACTGACCCCCCATCCGCGTGACTCCCTTTTTGAGAGTACGATGACAATTTGCATATTTCTTGACTTAGGCTTAAAAACATGGCGTTAGAGGGTGAAAACACGAAACAACCCCCGAACGTCCTCATGGGGGGAACCAACACCTCCCACGGGACCAATGTAACTCGTAGGAACTGACCCCACAGCTGCGGGACTCCCGATTTGAGAGTACGACGGTAATTTGCATACTTCTAGAATTAAGTAAAACATGACGTTAGAGAGTGAAAACTCGAAACAGCCCCCGAACGGCCCCGTGGGTGGCAACTACACCTCCCACGGGACCAATATAACTCGTAGGAACTGACCCCGTAGCCGCGGGTCTCCCGGTTTGATTGTACGAGAGTACTTTGCATATTTCTAGACTAAAGCAAAACATGGCGTTAGAGGGTGAAAACTGAAACACAACCCCCGAACGGCTCCGTGGGTTGCACCAACACCTCCCACGGGACCAATGTAACTCGTACGAACTGACCCCACAACCGAGGGACTCCCAGTTTGTGAGTACGTCGGTAATTTGCATATTTCTAGACTTAGGCTTAAAAACATGACGTTAGAGGGTGAAAACTCGAAACTGCCCCCGAACATCCCCGTGGGTGGCACCAACACCTCCCACGGGACCAATGTAACTCGTAGGAACTGATCCCGCAGTCGTGGGTCTCCCGGATTGAGAGTACGACGGTAATTTGCATATTTCTAGACTTAAGAAAAACATGGCGTTAGAGGGTGAAAACTCGAAACAGCCCCCGAACGGCCCCGTGGGTGGCACCAACACCTCCCACAGGACCAATGTAACTCGTAGGAACTAACCCCGCAGCCGCTGGTCTCACGATTTGAGAGTACGATGGTAATTTGCATATTTCTAGACTTAAGCAAAACATGGCGTTAGAGGGTGAAAACTCGAAACAGCCCCCAAACGTCCCCGTGGGTGGCACCAACACCTCCCACGGGACAAATGAAACTCGTAGAAACTAACCCCACAGTCGCGGAACTCCCGATTTGAGAGTACGATGGTAATTTGCTTATTTCTTAACTTAGGCTTAAAAACATGACGTTAGAGGGTTAAAACTCAAAAAAGCACCCGAACGGCCCCGTGGGTGGCACCAACACCTCCCACGGGACCAATCTAACTCATAGGAACTAACCCCGCAGCCGCGGGTCTCCCGGTTTGAGATTACAACGGTAATCTGCATATTTTTAGACTTAAGCAAAACATGGCGTTAGAGGGTGAAAACTCGAAACAGCCCCGTGGGTGGCACCAACACCTCTCACGGGACCAATGTAACTCGTAGGAACTGATCCCACAGCCGCGGGTCTCTCGGTTTGAGAGTACGACGGTAATTTGCAAATTTCTAGACTTAGGCTTAAAAACATGGCGTTAGAGGGTGAAAACTCGAAACAACCACCGAACGGCCCCGTGGGGGGCACTAACACCTCTCACGGGACCAATGTAAGTCGTTGGAACTGACCCCGCAGCCGCGGGTGTCCCGGTTTGAGAGATGACGGTAATTTGCATATTTCTTGACTTAAGCAAAACACGGCGTTAGAGGGTGAAAACTCAAAATAGCCCCCGAACGGCCCTGTGGGTGGTACCAACACCTCCCACGGGACCAATGTAACTGGTAGGAACTGACCTCACAGCCGCGGGACTCCCTGTTTGAGAGTACGATGATAATTTGTATATTTCTTGACATAGGCTTAAAAACATGGTGTTAGAGGGTGAAAACTTGAAACAGCCCCTGAACGTCCCCGTGGGTGGCACCAACACCACCCACGACACCAATGTGCCTCGTAGGAACTGACCCCACACCCGCGGGTTTCCCGATTTGAGAGTACGATGGTAATTTGCATATTTCTAGGCTTGGACTTAAAAACATGACGTTAGAGGGTGAAAACTCGAAACAGCCCCTGAACATCCCCGTGGGTGGCACCAACACCTCCCACGGGAATAATGTAACTCTTAGGAAATTACCCCGCAGCCGCGGATCTCCCGGTTTGAGAGTACGATGGTAATTTGCATATTTCTAGACTTAGGCTTAAAAACATGACGTTAGAGGGTGAAAACTCGAAACAGCCCCCGAAAGGATCCGTGGGTGGCACCAACACCTCCCACGGGACCAATATAACTCGTAGGAAAAGACCCCACACCCACGGGACTCCCGATTTGAAAGTATGACCGTAATTTTAAAAACATGACGTTAGGGGGTGAAAACTCGAAACAGACCCAGAACAGCCCCGTGGGTGGCACCAACACCCCCCATGGGACCAATGTAACTCGTAGGAACTGACACCACAGCCGCGGGACTCCCGATTTGAGAATACGACGATAATTTTCATATTTCTTGACTTAGGCTTAAAAACATGGCGTTAGAGGGTGAGAACTCGAAACAGACCCCGAACGTCCCCGTGGGTGGCACCAACACCTCCCACGACACCAATGTAACTCGTAGGGACTGACCCCATAGCCGCGGGTCTCTCGATTTGAGAGTACGACGATAATTTGCACATTTCTAGACTTAGGCTTAAAAACATGACGTTGGAGGGTGAAAACTCGAAACAACCCCGGAACAGTCCCGTGGGTGGCACCAACACCTCCCACGGGACCAATGTAACTTGTAGGAACTGACCCCACAATCGCGGGTCTCCCGATTTGAGAGTACGACGGTAATTTGCATATTTCTAGACTTAAGGAAAACATGGCGTTAGATGGTGAAAACTCGAAACATCCCCCGAATGGCCCCGTGGGTGGCACTAACACCTCCCACGGGACCAATGTAACTCGTAGGAACTGAACCCACAGCCGCAAGACTCCCAGTTTTAGAATACGACGATAATTTGAATATTTCTTGACTTAGGCTTAAAAATATGGCGTTAGAGGCTGAAAACTCAAAACAGCCCCCGAACGTCCCCGTGGGTGGCACCAACACCTCCCATGGGACCAATGTAACTCGTAGGAACTGACCTCACAGCCGCGGGACTCCCGATTTGAGAGTACGACGGTAATTTGCATATTTCTAGACTTAAGCAAAACATGGCGTTAGAGGGTGAAAACTCAAAATAGCCCCCGAACGGCCCCGTGGGTGGCACCAACACCTCCCACGGGACCAATGTAACTTGTAGGAACTGACCCCGCAGCCGCGGATCTCCCGGTTTGAGAGTACGACAGTAATTTGCATATTTCTAAACTTAAGCAAAACATGGCGTTAGAGGGTGAAAACTCGAAATAACCCCCGAACGGCCCCGTGGATGGGACCAACACCTCCCACGGACCAATGCAACTCGTAGGAACTGACCCTAGAGCCTTGGGACTCCCGATTTGAGAGTACGATGGTAATTTTCATATTACTAGACTTAGGCTTAAAAACATGGCGTTAGAGGGTGAAAACTCGAAACAGCCCCCGAACCGCCTCGTGGGTGGCACCAACACCTCCCACGGGAGCAATGTAACTCGTAGGAACTGACCCCACAGCCGATGGACTCCCGGTTTTACAATACGACGATAATTTGCATATTTCTTGACTTAGGCTTAAAAATATGGAGTTAGAGGGTGAAAACTCAAAACAGCACCTGAACGTCCCCGTGGGTGGCACCAACACCTCCCATGGGACCAATGTAACTTCAGGAACTGACCCCACAGCCGCGGGACTCCCGATTTTAGAGTACGATGGTAATTTGCATATTTCTAGACTTAAGCAAAACATGGCGTTAGAGGGTGAAAACTAGAAACAGCCTCTGAACGGCCCTGTGGGGGGCACCAACACCTCCCACGGGACCAATGTAACTGGTAGGAACTGACCCCCCAGCCGCGGGACTCCATTTTTTAGAGTACGACGATAAGTTGCATATTTCTTGACTTAGGCTTAAAAACATGGCGTTAGAGGGTGAAAACTCGAAACAACCTCCGAACGTTCCCGTGGGTGGCACCAACACCTCCCACGGGACCAATGTAACTCGTAGGAACTGACCCCACAGTCGCGAATCTCTCGGTTTGAGAGTACGATGGTAATTTGCATATTTCTAGACTTGGGCTTAAAAACATGACGTTAGAGGGTGAAAACTTGAAACAACCCACAAACGGCCCCGTGGTTGGCACTAACACCTCCCACGGGACCAATGTAACCAGTAGGAACTGACCACGCCACCGCGGACCTCTCGGTTTGATAGTACGACGGTAATTTGCCTATTTCCAGACTTAAGCAAAATGTGGCGTTAGAGGGTGAAACCCCGAAACAACCCCCGAACGGCCCCGTGGGTGGCACCAACACCTCCCACGGGACCAATGTAACTCGTAGGAACTGACCTTATAGCCGCGGGACTCCCGTTTTGAGAGTACGATGGTAATTTGCATATTTCTAGACTTTGGCTTAAAAACAGGACGTTAAAGGGTCAAAACTCGAAACAGCCCCCGAACGGCACCGTGGGTGGCACCAACACCTCCCACGGGACCAATGTAACCGTAAGAACTGTCCCCGCAACCACGGGTCTCCCGGTTTGAGAGTACGATGATAATTTGCATATTTCTAGACTTATGGAAAACATTGCGTTAGAGGGTGAAAACTCGAAACAGCCCCCGAACGGCCTCGTGGGTTGCACCAACACCTCCCACGGGACAAATGTAACTCGTAGGAACTGACCCCACAGCCGCAGGACTCCCGATTTGAGAATACGACGATAATTTGCATATTTCTTGACTTAGGCTTAAAAACATGGCGTTAGAGGGTGAGAACTCGAAACTGTCCCCGAACGTCCTCGTGGGTGGCACAAACACCTCCCACGGGACCAATGTTACTTGTAGGGACTGACCCTAAAGCCGCGGGTCTCCCGATTTGAGAGTACGACAGTAATTTGCACATTTCTAGACTTAGGCTTAAAAACATGACGTTAGAGGGTGAAAACTCGAAACAGCCCCCAAACGGCCCCGTGGGTGGCACCAACACCTCCCACGGGACCAATGAAACTCATCGGAACAGATCCCGCAACCGCGGGTCTCCCGGTTTGAGAGTACGATGCTAATTTGCATATTTCTAGACTTAAGCAAAACATGGCGTTAGAGGGTGAAAACTCGAAACATCGCCCGAACGGCCCCGTGGGTGGCACCAACACCTCCCACGGGACCAATGTAACTCGTAGGAACTGACCCCATAGCCGCGGGACTCCCGGTTTGAGAGTACGACGGTAATTTGCACATTTCTAGACTTAAGCAAAACATGGCGTTAGAGGGTGAAAACTCGAAACAACCCCCGAACGGCCCCGTGGGTGGCACCAACACCTCCCACGGAACCAATGTAACTAGTAGGAACTGATCCCGCATCCGCAGGTCTCCTGGTTTTAGAGTACGATGATAATTTCCATATTTCTAGACTTAAGCAAACATGGCATTAGAGGGTGAAAACTCGAAACAACCCCCCAACAGCCCCGTGGGTGGCACCAACACCTCCCACGAGAATAATGTAACTCGTAGGAACTGACCCCGCAGCCGTGGATCTCCCGGTTTGAGAGTACGACGGTAATTTGCATATTTCTGGACTTACGCAAAACATGGCGTTAGAGGGTGAAATCTCGAAACAACCCCCGAACGGCCCCGTGGGTGGCACCAACACCTCCCACGGGACAAATGTAACTCGTAGGAATTGACCCAACAACCGCGGGACTCCCGGTTTTTGAGTACAACGGTAATTTGCATATTTCTTGACTTAGGTTTAAAAACATGACGTTAGAGGGTGAAAACTCGAAACAGCCCCCGAACTGCCCCGTTGGGGGCACCAACACCTCCCACGGGACCAATGTAACTCGTAAGAACTGACCCCGCAACCGCGGGTCTCCCGGTTTAAGAGTACGACGCTAATTTGCATATTTCTAAACTTAAGAAAAACATGGCGTTAGAGGGTGAAAACTCAAAACAGCCCCCGAACGGCCCCGTGGGTGGCACCAACACCTCCCACGGGACGAATGTAACTCGTAGGAACTGACCCCAAAGCCGCGGGACACCCATTTCGAGAATACAACGATAATTTGCATATTTCTTGACTTAGGCTCAATAACATGGCGTTAGAGGGTGAGAACTCGAAACAGCCACCGAACGTCCCCGTGGGCAACACCTCCCACGGGACCAATGTAACTCGTAGGGACTGTCCCCATAGCCGCGGGTCTCCCGGTTTGAGAGTACGATGGTAATTTGCACATTTCCAGACTTAGGCTTAAAAACATGACGTTAGAGGGTGAAAACATGAAACAACCCCCGAACGGCCCCGTGGGTGGCACCAACACCTCCCACGAGACCAATGTAACTCGTAGGAACTGATCCTGTAGCCGCGGGCCTCCCGGCTTGAGAGTACGATGCTAATTTGCATATTTCTATACTTAAGCAAAACATGGCGTTAGAGGGTGAAAACTAGAAACAGCCCCCGAACGGCCCTGTGGGTGGCACCAACACCTCCCACGGGACCAATGTAACTCGTAGAAACTGACCCCCCAGCTGCGGGACTCCCTTTTTTAGAGTACGACGATAAGTTGCATATTTCTTGACTTAGGCTTAAAAACATGGCATTAGAGGGTGAAAACTCGAAACAACCTCCGAACGTTCCCGTGGGTGGCACCAACACCTCCCACGGGACCAATGTAACTCGTAGGAACTGACCCCACAGTCGCGAGTCTCTCGGTTTGAGAGTACGATGGTAATTTGCATATTTCAAGATTTGGGCTTAAAAACATGACGTTAGAGGGTGAAAACTTGAAACAACCCACAAACGGCCCAGTGGGTGGCACTAACACCTCCCACGGGACCAATGTAACTCGTAGGAACTGACCTTACAGCCGCGGGACTCCCGTTTTGAGAGTACGATGATAATTTGCATATTTCTAGACTTAGGCTTAAAAACAAGACGTTAAAGGGTCAAAACTGGAAACAGCCCCCGAACGGCACCGTGGGTGGCACCAACACCTTCCACGGGACCAATGTAAATGTAAGAACTGTCCCCGCAACCGCGGGTCTCCCGGTTTGAGAGTACGATGATAATTTGCATATTTCTAGACTTAAGGAAAACATTGCGTTAGAGGGTGAAAACTCGAAACAGCCCCCGAACGGCCTCGTGGGTTGCACCAACACCTCCCACGGGACAAATGTTACTCGTAGGAACTGACCCCACAGCCGCATGACTAATGGTTTGAGAATACGACGATAATTTGCATATTTCTTGACTTAGGCTTAAAAACATGGCGTTAGAGGGTGAGAACTCGAAACAGCCCCGAACATCCTCGTGGGTGGCACAAACACCTCCCACGGGATCAATGTAACTAGTAGGAACTGATCCCGCATCCGCGGGTCTCCCGGTTTTAGAGTACGACAATAATTTGCATATTTCTAGACTTAAGAAAACATGGCGTTAGAGGGTGAAAACTCGAAACAGCAACCCAACAGCCCCGTGGGTGGCACCAACACCTCCCACGGGAATAATGTAACTCGTAGGAACTGACCCCGCAGCCGCGGATCTCCCGGTTTTAGAGTACGACGGTAATTTGCATATATCTAGACTTACGCAAAACATGGCGTTAGAGGGTGAAAACTCGAAACACCCCCCAAACGGCCCCATGCATGGAACCAACACCTCCCACGGGACCAATGTAACTCGTAGGAAGTGTCCCCACAGCGCGGGACACCCGGTTTGAGAGTACGACACTAATTTGCATATTTCTATACTTGGGCTTAAAAACAAGACGTTAGATGGTGAAAACTCGAAATACCCCCGAACGGCCCCGTGGGTGGCACCAAAACCTCACACGGGACCAATGTAACTCGTAGGAACTGACCTCTTAGCTGCGGGTCTCCCGGTTTGAGTGTACGATGGTAATTAGCATATTTCTAGACTTAAGCAAAACATGGTGTTAGAGGGTGAAAACTCGAAACACCCCCCGAATGGCCCCATGGGTGGCACCAACACCTCCCACGGGACCAATGTAACTCGTAGGAACTGACCCCACAGCCGCGGGACTCCCGGTTTGAGAGTACGATGGTAATTTGCAGATTTCTATACTTAGGCTTAAAAACATGACGTTAGAGGGTGAAAACTCGAAATAGCCCCCGAACGGCCCCGTGGGTGGCACCAAAACCTCCCACGGGACCAATGTAACTCGTAGGAACAGACCCCGTAGCTGCGGGTCTCCCGATTTGCGAGTACGACGGTAATTTGAATATTTCTAGACTTAGGCTTAAAAACATGACATTAGAGGGTGAAAACTCGAAATAGGCCCTGAACGGCCCCGTGGGTGGCACCAACACCTCCCACGGGACAAATGTAACTCGTAGGAACTGACCCAACAGCCGCGGGACTCCCGGTTTTCGAGTACAACGGTAATTTGCATATTTCTAGACATAGGTTTAAAAACATGACGTTAGAGGGTGAAAACTCGAAACAGCCCCCGAACGGCCCCGTGAGGGGCACCAACACCTCCCACGGGACCAATGTAACTCGTAAGAACTGACCCCGCAACCGCGGGTCTCCCGGTTTAAGAGTACGATGCTAATTTGCATATTTCTAGACTTAAGAAAAACATGGCGTTAGAGGGTGAAAACTCGAAACAGCCCCCGAACGGCCCCGTGGGTGGTACCAACACCTCCCACGGGACGAATGCAACTCGTAGGAACTGACCCCATAGCCGCGGGACACCCCGTTCGAGAATATAACGATAATTTGCATATTTCTTGACTTAGGCTCAATAACATGGCGTTAGAGGGTGAGAACTCGAAACAGCCCCCGAACGTCCCCGTGGGTGTCACCAACACCTCCCACGGGACCAATGTAACTCGTAGGGACTGTCCCCATAGCCGCGGGTCTCCCGATTTGAGAGTACGACGGTAATTTGCACATTTCTAGACTTAATCTTAAAAACATGACGTTAGAGGGTGAAAACACGAAATAGCCCCCGAACGGCCCCGTGGGTGGCACCAACACCTCCCACGAGACCAATGTAACTCGTAGGAACTGATCCTGCAGCCGCGGGTCTCCCGGTTTGAGAGTACGATGCAAATTTGCATATTTCTAGACTTAAGCAAAACATGGCGTTAGAGGGTGAAAACTAGAAACAGCCCCCGAACGGCCTTGTGGGTGGCACCAACACCTCCCACGGGAGCAATGTAACTCGTAGAAACTGACCCCCCAGCCGCGGGACTCCCTTTTTTAGATTACGACGATAAGTTGCATATTTCTTGACTTAGGCTTAAAAACATGGCGTTAGAGGGTGAAAACTCGAAACAACCTCCGAACGTTCCCGTGGGTGGCACCAACACCTCCCACGGGACCAATGTAACTCGTAGGAACTGACCCCACAGTCGCGGGTCTCCCGGTTTGAGAGTACGACGGTAATTTGCACATTTCTAGACTTGGGCTTAAAAACATGACGTTAGAGGGTGAAAACTCGAAACAGCCCCCGAACGGCCCCGTGGGTGGCACCAACACCTCCCACGGGACCAATGTAACTCATAAGAACTGATCCCGCAACCGCGGGTCTCCCGGTTTGAGAGTACGATGCTAATTTGCATATTTCTAGACTTAAGCAAAACATCGCGTTAGAGGGTGAAAACTCGAAACATCCCCCGAACGGACCCGTGGGTGGCACCAACACCTCCCACGGGACCAATGTAACTCGTAGGAATGGACCCCACAGCCGCGGGACTCCCGGTTTGAGAGTGCGACGGTAATTTGCACATTTCTAGACTTAAGCAAAACATGGCGTTAGAGGGTGAAAACTCGAAACAACCCCCGAACGGCCCCGTGGGTGGCACCAACACCTCCCACGGGACCAACGTAACTAGTAGGAACTGATCCCGCTGCCACGGGTCTCCCGATTTTAGAGTACGACGATAATTTGCATATTTCTAGACTTAAGAAAACATGGCGTTAGAGGGTGAAAACTCGAAACACCCCCCAAACGGCCCCGTGGGTGGCACCAACACCTCCCACGGGACCAATGTAACTCGTAGGAACTGTCCCCACAGCGCGGGACACCCGGTTTGAGAGTACGACAGTAATTTGCATATTTCTATACTTAGGCTTAAAAATAAGACGTTAGAGGGTGAAAACTCGAAATACCCCTGAACGGCCCCGTGGGTGGCACCAAAACCTCCCACGAGACCAATGTAAATCGTAGGAACTGACCTCGCAGCCGCGGGTCTCCCGGTTTGAGAGTACGAGGGTAATTAACATATTTCTAAACTTAAGCAAAACATGGTGTTAGAGGGTGAAAACTAGAAACACCCCCCGAAAGGCCCCATGGGTGGCACCAACACCTCCCACGGGACCAATGTAACTCGTAGGAACTGACCCCACAGCCGCGGGACTCCCGGTTTGAGAGTACGACGGTAATTTGTAGATTTCTATTCTTAGGCTTAAAAATATGACGTTAGAGGGTGAAAACTCGAAATAGCCCCCGAACGGCCCCGTGGGTGGTACCAAAACCTCCCACGGGACCAATGTAACTCGTAGGAACAGACCCCGTAGCCGCGGGTCTCCCTGTTTGAGAGTACGACGGTAATTTAAATATTTCTAGACTTAGGCTTAAAAACATGACATTAGAGGGTGAAAACTCGAAATAGGCCTCGAACGGCCCCGTGGGTGGCACCAATACCTCCCACGAAACCAATGTAACTCGTAGGAACTGATCCCGCAGCCGCGGGTCTCCCGGTTTGAGAGTACGACGGTAATTTGCATATTTCTAGACTTGAGGAAAACATGACGTTAGAGGGTGAAATATCGAAACAACCCCCGAACGGCCCCGTGGGTGGCACCAACACCTCCCACGGGACAAATGTAACTCGTAGGAACTGACCCTACAGCCGCGGGACTCCCGGTTTTCGAGTACAACGGTAATTTGTATATTTTTAGACTTAGGCTTAAAAACATGGTGTTAGAGGGTGAAAACTCGAAACAGCCCCCGGACAGCCCCGTGGGGGGCACCAACACCTCCCACGGGACCAACGTAACTCGTAAGAACTGACCCCGCAATCGCGGGTCTCCCGGTTTAAGAGTACGACGCTAATTTACATATTTCTAACCTTAAGAAAAACATGGCGTTAGAGGGTGAAAACTCGAAATAGCCCCCGAACGGCCCCGTGGGTGGCACCAACACCTCCCACGGGACGAATGTAACTCGTAGGAACTGACCCCACAACCGCGGGACACCCAGTTCGAGAATACGACGATAATTTGCATATTTCTTGACTTAGGCTTAATAACATGGCGTTAGAGGGTGAGAACTCGAAACAACCCCCGAACGTCCCCGTGGGTGGCACCAACACCTCCCACGGGACCAATGTAACTTGTAGGGACTGTCCCCATAGCCGCGGGTCTCCCGGTTTGAGAGTAAGACGGTAATTTGCACATTTCTAGACTTAGGCTTAAAAACATGACGTTAGAGGGTAAAAACTCGAAATAGCCCCCGAACGGCCCCGTGGGTGGCACCAACACCTCCCACGAGACCAATGTAACTCGTAGGAATTGATCCCGCAGCCGCGGGTCTCCCGGTTTGAGAGTACGATGGTAATTTGCATATTTCTAGACCTAGGCTTAAAAACATGACGTTAGAGGGTGAAAACTTGAAACAACCCACAAACGGCCCCATGGGTGGCACTAACACCTCCCACGGGACCAATGCCACTAGTAGGAAATGACCACGCAACCGCGGATCTCCCGGTTTGATAGTACGACTGTAATTTGCCTATTTCTAGACTTAAGGAAAACGTGGCGTTAGAGGGTGAAACCCCGAAACAACCCCCGAACGGCCCCGTGGGTGGCACCAACACCTCCCACGGGACCAATGTAACTCGTAGGAACTGACCCTAGAGCCGCGGGACTCCCGGTTTGAGAGTACGAATGTAATTTGCATATTTCTAGACTTAGGCTTAAAAACAAGATGTTAAAGGGTCAAAACTCGAAACAGCCCCCGAACGACAGCGTGGGTGGCACCAACACCTCCCACGGGACCAATGTAACCGTAAGAACTATGCCCGCAACCGCGGGTCTCCCGGTTTGAGAGTACGATGATAATTTGCATATTTCTAGACTTAAGGAAAACATTGCATTAGAGGGTGAAAACTCGAAACAGCCCCCGAACGGCCTCGTGGGTTGCACCAACACCTCCCACGGGACTAATGTAACTCGTAGGAACTGACCCCACAGCCGCAGGACTCCCGGTTTGAGAATACGACGATAATTTGCATATTTCTTGACTTAGGCTTAAAAACATGGAGTTAGAGGGTGAGAACTCGAAACAGCCCCCGAACGTCCTCGTGGGTGGCACAAACACCTCCCACGGGACCAATGTTACTCGTAGGGACCGACCCTAACGCCGCGGGTCTCCCGATTTGAGAGTACGACGGTAATTTGCACATTTCTAGACTTAAGCTTAAAAACATGACGTTAGAGGGTGAAAACTGGAAACAGGCCCCGAACGGCCCCGTGGGTGGCGCCAACACCTCCCACGGGACCAATGTAACTCATAGGAACTGATCCCGCAACCGTGGGTCTCCCAGTTTGAGAGTACGATGCTAATTTGCATATTTCTATACTTAAGCAAAACATGGCGTTAGAGGGTGAAAACTCGAAACATCCCCCGAACGGCCCCGAAGGTGGCACCAAAACCTCCCACGGGACCAATGTAACTCGTAGGAACAGACCCCGTAGCCACGGGTCACTCGGTTTGAGAGTACGATGGTAATTTGAGTATTTTTAGACTTAGGCTTAAAAATAGGACATTAGAGGGTGAAAACTCGAAATAGGCCTCGAACGGCCCCGTGGGTGGCACCAACACCTCCCACGGGACCAATGTAACTCGTAGGAACTGATCCCGCAGAGGCGAGTCTCCCGGTTTGAGAGTACGATGGTAATTTGCATATTTCTAGACTTAAGCAAAACATGGCGTTAGAGGGTGAAAACTCGAAACAACCCCCAAACGGCCCCGTGGGTGGCACCAACCCCTCCCACGGGACCGATGTAACTCGTAGGAACTGACCATGCAGCCGCGGATCTCCCGATTTGAGAGTACGACGATAATTTGCATATTTCTAGACTTAAGAAAAACATGGCGTTAGAGGGTGAAAACTCGAAACAACCCCCGAAAGGCCTCATCGGTGGCACCAAAACCTCCCACAGGATGAATGGAACTCATAGGAACTGACCCCACAGTCACGGGACTCCCAGTTTGAGAATACGCCAATAATTTGCATATTTCTTGACTTAGGCTTAAAAACATGGCGTTAGAGAGTGAGAACTCGAAATAGCCCCCGAACGTCCCCGTGGGTGGCACCAACACCCCCCACAGGACCAATGTAACTCGTAGGGACTGACCCCACAGCCACGAGTCTCTCGGTTTGAGAGTACGACGGTAATTTGCACATTTCTAGACTTATGCTTAAAAACATGACGTTAGAGGGTGAAAACTCGAAACAGTCCCCGAACGGCCCAGTGGGTGGCACCAACACCTCCCACGGGACCAATGTAACTCGTAGGAACTGATCCCGCTGCCGCGGGTCTCCCGGTTTGAGAGTACGATGCTAATTTGCATATTTCTAGACTTAAGTAAAACATGGCGTTAGAGGGTGAAAATTCAAAACATCCCCCGAACATCCACGTGGGTGGCACCAACACCTCCCACGGGACCAATGTAAATCTTAGGAACTGACCCCACAGTCGCGGGACTCCCGAATTGAGAGTACGACGATAATTTGCATATTTCTAGAATTAAGCAAAACATGGCGTTAGAGGGTGAAAACTCGCAACAGCCCCCGAACAGCCCCGTGGGTGGCACCAACACCTCCCATGGGACCAATGTAACACGTAGAAACTGATCCCCCAGCTGCGGGACTCCTTTTTTGAGAGTACGACGATAATTTGCATATTTCTTAACTTAGGCTTCAAAACATGGCGTTAGAGGATGAAAACTAGAAACAACCCCCAAACGTCCCCATGGGTGGCACCAACACCTCCCACGTGACCAATGTAACTCGTAGGAACAAACCCCACAGCCGCGGGTCTCCCGGTTCGAGAGTACGACGATAATTTATATATTTCTAGACTTAGGCTTAAAAACATGAAGTTAGAGGGTGAAAACTCGAAACGGCCCACGAACGGCCTCGTGGGTGGCACCAACACCTACCACGGGACCAATGTAACTCGTAGGATCTGACCCCACAGCCGCGGGACTCCCGGTTCGAGAGTACGATGGTAATTTGCATATTTCTATACTTAGGGTTAAAAACATGACGTTAGAGGGTGAAAACTCAAAACATCCCCCGAACGGCCCCATGGGTGGAACCAACACGTCCCACGGGATGAATGTAACTCGTAGGAACTGACCCCACAGCCGCTGGACTCCCGGTTTGAGAATACGACGATAATTTGCATATTTCTTGACTTAGGCTTAAAAACATGGCGTTAGAGGGTGAGAACTAGAAACAACCGCCGAACATCCCCGTGGGTGGCACCAACACCTCCCACGGGACCAATGTAACTCGTAGGGACTGACCCCACAGCCGCGGGTCTCCCGGTTTGAGAATACGACAGTAATTTGCACATTTCTAGACTTAGGCTTAAAAACATGACATTAGTGGGTGAAAACTCAAAACAACCCCCGAACGGCCCCGTGGGTGGCACCAACACCTCCCACGGGACAAATGTAACTCGTTGGAACTGATCCCGCAACCGCGAGTCTCCCAGTTTGAGAGTAGGACGATAATTTGCATATTTCTAGACTTAATCAAAACATGGCGTTAGAGGGTGAAAACTCGAAACAGCCCCCGAAAAGCCCCGTAGGTGGCACCAACACCTCCCACGGTACCAATGTAACTATTAGGAACTGAAGACACAGCAGCGGATCTCCCGGTTTGAGAGTACGACGATAATTTTCATATTTCTAGACTTAAGCAAAACATGGCGTTAGAGGGTGAAAACTCGAAACAACCCCCGAACGGCCCCATGGGTGGCACCAACACCTCCCACGGGACCAATGTAACTCGTAGGAACTGACCCCACAGCCGCGGGACTCCCGGTTTGAGAATACGACGGTAATTTGCAAATTTCTAGACTTAGCAAAACATGGCGTTAGAGGGTGAAAACTTGAAACAACCCCCGAACGGCCCCGTGGGTGGCACCAACACCTCCCACGGGACGAATGTAACTCGTAGGAACTTACCCCACAACCGCGGGACACCCAGTTCGAGAATACGACGATAATTTTCATATTTCTTGACTTAGGCTTAATAACATGGCGTTAGAGGGTGAGAACTCGAAACAGCCCCCGAACGTCCCCTCCCACGGGACCAATGTAACTTGTAGGGACTCTCCCCATAGCCGCGGGTCTCCCGGTTTGAGAGTACGACGGTAATTTGCATATTTCTAGACTTAGGCTCAAAAACATGACGTTAGAGGGTGAAAACTTGAAACAGCCCACAAACGGCCCCATGGGTGGCACTAACACCTCCCACGAGACCAATGTCACTAGTAGGAACTGACCACGCAACCGCGGATCTCCCGGTTTGATAGTACGACTGTAATTTGCCTATTTCTAGACTTAAGGAAAATGTGGCGTTAGAGGGTGCAACCCCGAAACAACCCCCGAACGACCCCGTGGGTGGCACGAACACCTCCCACGGGACCAATGTAACTCGTAGGAACTGACCCTACAACCGCGGGACTCCCGGTTTGAGAGTACGAAGGTAATTTGCATATTTCTAGACTTAGGCTTAAAAACAAGACGTTAAAGGGTCAAAACTCGAAACAGCCCCCGAACGACAGCGTGGGTGGCACCAACACCTCCCACGGGACCAATGTAACCGTAAGAACTGTCCCCGTAACCGCGGGTCTTCCGGTTTGAGAGTACGATGATAATTTGCATATTTCTAGACTTAAGGAAAACATTGCGTTAGAGGGTGAAAACTCGAAACAGCCCCCGTACGGCCTCGTGGGTTGCACCAACACCTCCCACGGGACTAATGTAACTCGTAGGAACTGACCCCACAGCCGCAGGACTCCCGGTTTGGGAATACGACGATAATTTGCATATTTCTTGACTTAGTCTTAAAAACATGGCGTTAGAGGGTGAGAACTCAAAACAGCACCCGAACGTCCTCGTGGGTGGCACAAACACCTCCCACAGCACCAATGTTACTCGTAGGGACCGACCCTAACGCCGTGGGTCTCCCGGTTTGAGAGTACGACGGTAATTTGCACATTTCTAGACTTAGGCTTAAAAACATGACGTTAGAGGGTAAAAACTCGAAACAGCCCCCGAACGGCCCCGTGGGTGGCGCCAACACCTCCCACGGGACCAATGTAACTCATAGGAACTGATCCTGCAACCGTGGGTCTCCCAGTTTGAGAGTACGATGCTAATTTGCATATTTCTAGACTAAAGAAAAATATGGCGTTAGAGGGTGAAAACTCGAAACATCCCCCGAATGGCCCCGTGGGTGGCACCAAAACCTCCCACGGGACCAATGTATCTCGTAGGAACAGACCCCGTAGCCGCGGGTCTCCCGATTTGAGAGTACGACAGTAATTTGAATATTTTCAGACTTAGGCTTAAAAACATGACATTAGAGGGTGAAAACTCGAAATAGGCCCCGAACGGCCCCGTGGGTGGCACCAACACCTCCCACGGGACCAATGTAACTCGTAGGAACTGATCCCGCAGCAGCGGGTCTCCCGGTTTGAGAGTACGACGGTAATATGCATATTTCTAGACTTAAGCAAAACATGGCGTTAGAGGGTGAGAACTCAAAACAGTCCCCGAACATCCTCGTGGGTGGCACCAACACCTCCCACGGGTTCAATGTTACTCGTAAGGACTGACCCCAAAGCCGCGGGTCTCCCGGTTTGAGAGTACGACGATAATTTGCACATTTCTAGACTTGGGCTTAAAAACATGACGTTAGAGGGTGAAAACTCAAAACAACCCCCGAACGGCCCCGTGGGTGGCGCCAACACCTCCCACGAGACCAATGTAACTCGTAGGAACTGATTCCACAGCCGCGGGCCTCCCGATTTGAGAGTACGATGCTAATTTTCATATTTCTAGACTTAAGCAAAACATGGCGTTAGAGGGTGAAAACTCGAAACATCCCCCGAACGGCCCCGTGGGAGGCACCAACACCTCCCACGGGACCAATGTAACTCGTAGGAACTGACCCCACAGCCGCGGGACTCTCGGTTTGAGAGTACGACGGTAATTTGCATATTTCTAGACTTAAGAAAAACATGGCGTTAGAGGGTGAAAACTCGAAACAGCCCCCGAACGGCCCCGTGGGTGGCACCAACACCTCCCACGGGACCAATGTAACTCGTAGAAACTGACCCCCAGCCGCGGGACACCCTTTTTGAGAGTACGACGTTAATTTGCATATTTCTTGACTTAGGCTTAAAAACATGGCGTTAGAGGGTAAAAACTCAAAACAACCCCCGAACGTCCCCATGGGTGGCACCAACACCTCCCACGGGACCAATGTAACTTGTAGGAACTGACCCCACCGCCGCGAGTCTCCCGGTTCGAGAGTACGACGGTAATTTGCATATTTCTAGACTTAGGCTTAAAAACATGACGTTAGAGGGTGAAAACTCGAAACAGTCCCCGAACGGCCCCGTGGGTGGCACCAACACCTCCCACGGGACCAATGTAACTCGTAGGAACTGATCTCGCTGCCGCGGGTCTCCCAGTTTGAGAGTACGATGCAAATTTGCATATTTCTAAACTTAAGAAAAACATGGCGTTAGAGGGTGAAAATTCTAAACATCCCCCGAACGTCCCCGTGGGTGGCACCAACACCTCCCACGGGACCAATGTAAATCTTAGGCACTGACACCACAGTCGCGGGACTCTCGATTTGAGAGTACGACGGTAATTTGCATATTTCTAGAATTAAGCAAAACATGGCGTTAGAGGGTGAAAACTCACAACAGCCCCCAAACAGCCCCGTGGGTGGCACCAACACCTCCCACGGGACCAATTTAACACGTAGAAACGGATCCCCCAGCCGCGGGACTCCTTTTTTGAGAGTACGACGATAATTTGCATATTTCTTGACTTAGGCTTCAAAACATGGCGTTAGAGGGTGAAAACTCGAAACAACCCCCGAACGTCCCCATGGGTGGCACCAACACCTCCCACGGGACCAATGTAACTCGTAGGAACAGACCCCACAGCCGCGGGTCTCCCGATTCGAGAGTACGACGGTAATTTACTTATTTCTAGACTTAGGCTTAAATACATGACGTTAGAGGGTGAAAACTCGAAACGGCCCACGAATGGCCTCGTGGGTGGAACCAACACCTCCCACGGGACCAATGTAACTCGTAGGAACTGACCCCACAGCCGCGGGACTCCCGGTTCGAGAGTACGACGGTAATTTGCATATTTCTATACTTAGGCTTAAAAAAATGACGTTAGAGTGTGAAAACTCGAAACAGCCCCCGAACGGCCCCATGGGTGGAACCAACACCTCCCACAGGATGAATGTAACTCGTAGGAACTGACCCCACAGCCGATGGACTCCCGGTTTGAGAATACGACGATAATTTGCATATTTCTTGACTTAGGCTTAAAAGCATGGCGTTAGAGGGTGAGAACTAGAAACAGCCACCGAACATCCCCGTGGGTGGCACCAACACCTCCCACGGGACCAATGTAACTCGTAGGGACTGACCCCACAGCCGCGGGTCTCCCGGTTTGAGAGTACGACGGTAATTTGCACATTTCTAGACTTAGGCTTAAAAACATGACATTAGTGGGTCAAAACTCGAAACAACCCCCGAACGGGCCCGTGGGTGGCACCAACACCTCCCATGGGACAAATGTAACTCGTTGGAACTGATCCCGCAACCGCGAGTCTCCCGGTTTGAGAGTAAGACGATAATTTGCATATTTCTAGACTTAATCAAAACATGGAGTTAGAGGGTGAAAACTCGAAACAGCCCCCGAAAAGCCCCGTAGGTAGCACCAACACCTCCCACGGGACCAATGTAACACGTAGGAACTGAAGACACAGCTGCGGATCTCCCGGTTTGAGAGTACGACGGTAATTTTCATATTTCTAGACTTAAGCAAAACATGGCGTTAGAGGGTGAAAACTCGAAACAACCCCCGAACGGCCCCATGGGTGGCACCAACACCTCCCACGGGACCAATGTAACTCGTAGGAACTGACCCCACAGCCGCGGGACTCCCGGTTTGAGAGTACGACGGTAATTTGCATATTTCTAGACTTAAGCAAAACATGGCGTTAGAGGGTGAAAACTCGAAACAACCCCCGAACGGCCCCGTGGGTGGCACCAACACCTCCCACGGGACCAATGTAACTAGTAGGAACTGATCCCGCAGCCGCGGGTCTCCCAGTTTTAGAGTACGACGATAATTTGCATATTTCTAGACTTAAGAAAACATGGCGTTAGAGGGTGAAAACTCGAAACAGCCCCCCAACGGCCCCGTGGGTGGCACCAACACCTCCCATGGGAATAATGTAACTCGTAGGAACTGACCCCGCAGCTGCGGATCTCTCGGTTTGAGAGTACGACGGTCATTTGCATATATCTAGACTTACGCAAAACATGGCGTTAGAGGGTGAAAACTCGAAACACCCCCCAAACGGCTTCGTGGGTGGCACCAACACCTCCCACGGGACCAATGTAACTCGTAGGAACTGTCCCCACAGCGCGGGACACCCGGTTTGAGAGTACGACAGTAATTTGCATATTTCTATACTTAGGCTTAAAAACAAGTCGTTAGAGGGTGAAAACTCGAAATACCCCTGAACGTCCCCGTGGGTGGCACCAAAACCTCCCACGGGACCAATGTAACTCGTAGGAACTGACCTCGCAGCCGCGGGTCTCCCGGTTTGAGAGTACGAGTGTAATTAGCATATTTCTAGACTTAAGCAAAACATGGTGTTAGAGGGTGAAAACTAGAAACACCCCCCGAACGGCCCCATGGGTGGCACCAACACCTCCCACGGGACTAATGTAACTCGTAGGAACTGACCCCATAGCCGCGGGACTCCCGGTTTAAGAGTACGATGGTAATTTATAGATTTCTATACTTAGGCTTAAAAATAAGACGTTAGAGGGTGAAAACTCGAAATAGCCCCCGAACGGCCCCGTGGGTGGCACCAAAACCTCCCACGGGACCAATGTAACTCGTAGGAACAGACCCCGTAGCCGCGGGTCTCCCGGTTTGAGAGTACGATGGTAATTTGAATATTTCTAAACTTAGGCTTAAAAACATGACATTAGAGGGTGAAAACTTGAAATAGGCCCCGAACGCCCAACCACCTCCCACGAAACCAATGTAATTCGTAGGAACTGATCCCGCAGCCGCGCATCTCCCGGTTTGAGAGTACGACTGTAATTTGCATATTTCTAGACTTGAGCAAAACATGGCGTTAGAGGGTGAAATCTCGAAACAACCCCCGAACGGCCCCGTGGGTTTCACCAACACCTCCCACGGGACAAATGTAACTCGTAGGAACTGACCCAACAGCCGCGGGACTCCCGGTTTTCGAGTACAACGGTAATTTGCATATTTCTAGACTTAGGCATAAAAACATGACGTTAGAGGGTGAAAACTCGAAACAGCCCCCGAACGGCCCCGTGGGGGGTACCAACACTTCCCACGGGACCAACGTAACTCGTAAGAACTGACCCCGCAATCGTGGGTCTCCCGGTTTAATAGTACGACGCTAATTTACATATTTCTAGACATAAGAAAAACATGGCGTTAGAGCGTGAAAACTCGAAACATCCCCCGAACGGCCCCGTGGGTGGCACCAACACCTCCCACGGGACGAATGTAACTCGTAGGAACTGACCCCACAACCGCGGGACACACAGATCGAGAATATGATGATAATTTGCATATTTCTTGACTTAGGCTTAATAACATGGCGTTAGAGGGTGAGAACTCGAAACAGCCCCCGAATGTCCCCGTGGGTGGCACCAACACCTCCCGCGGGACCAATGTAACTTGTAGGGACTGTCCCCATAGCCGCGGGTCTCCCGGTTTGAGAGTACGACGGTAATTTGCACATTTCTAGACTTATGCTTAAAAACATGACGTTAGAGGGTGAAAACTCGAGACAGCCCCCGAACGGCCCCGTGAGTGGCACCAACGCTTCCCACGGGACAAATTTAACTCGTAGGAACTGATCCCGCAGCCGCGGGTCTCCCGGTTTGAGAGTACGATGCTAATTTGCATATTTCTATACTTAAGCAAAACATGGCGTTAGAGGGTGAAAACTAGAAATAGCCCCCGAACGTCCCCGTGGGTGGCACCAATGTAACTTGTAGGAACTGACCCCGCAGTCGCGGGTCTCCCGGTTTGAGAGTACGATGGTAATTTGCATATTTCTAGACTTAGGCTTAAAAACATGACGTTAGAGGGTGAAAACTTGAAACAGCCCACAAACGGCCCCATGGGTGGCACTAACACCTCCCACGGGACCAATGTCACTAGTAGGAACTGACCACGCAACCGCGGATCTCCCGGTTTGATAGTATGACTGTAATTTGCCTATTTCTAGACTTAAGGAAAACGTGGCGTTGGAGGGTGGAACCCCGAAACAATCCTCGAACGGCCCCGTGGGTGGCACCAACACCTCCCACGGGACCAATGTAACTCGTAGGAACTTACCCTACAGCCGCGGGACTCCCGGTTTGAGAGTACGATGGTAATTTGTATATTTCTAGACTTAGGCTTAAAAACAAGATGTTAAAGGGTCAAAACTCGAAACTGCCCCCGAACGACACCGTGGGTGGCACCAACACCTCCCACGGGAACAATGTAACCGTAAGAACTGTCCCCACAACCGCGGGTCTCCCGGTTTGTAATTACGATGATAATTTGCATATTTCTAGACTTAAGGAAAACATTGCGTTAGATGGTGAAAACTCGAAACAGCCCCCGGACGGACTCGTGGGTTGCACCAACACCTCCCACGAGACGAATGTAACTCGTAGGAACTGACCCCACAGCCGCAGGACTCCCGATTTGAGAATACGACGATAATTTGCATATTTCTTGACTTAGGCTTAAAAACATGGCGTTAGAGGGTGAGAACTCGAAACAGCCCCCGAACGTCCACGTGGGTGGCACAAACAGCTCCCACGAGACCAATGTTACTCGTAGGGACCGACCCTAATGCCGCGGGTCTCCCGGTTTGAGAGCACGACGGTAATTTGAATATTTCTAGACTTAGGCTTAAAAACATGACGTTAGAGGGTGAAAACTCAAAACAGACCCCGAACGGCCCTGTCGGTGGCACCAACACCTCCCACGGGACCAACGTAACTCATAGGAACTGATCCCGCAACCGTGGGTCTCCCAGTTTGAGAGTACGATGCTAATTTAGATATTTTTAGACTTAAGGAAAACATGGCGTTAGAGGGTGAAAACTCGAAACATCCCCCGAACGGCCCCGTGGGTGGCACCAAAACCTCCCACGGGACCAATGTAACTCGTAGGAACAGACCCCGTAGCCGCGGGTCTCCCGGTTTGAGAGTACGACGGTAATTTGAATATTTTTAGACTTAGGCTTAAAAACATGACATTAGTGGGTGAAAACTCGAAATAGGCCCCGAACGGCCCCGTGGGTGGCACCAACACCTCCCACGGGACCAATGTAACTGGTAGGAACTGATCCCGCAGCCGCGGGTCTCCCGGTTTGAGAGTACGACGGTAATTTGCATATTTCTAGACTTAAGAAAAATATGGCGTTAGAGGGTGAGAACTCGAAACAGCCCCCCAACATCCTCATGGGTGGCACCAACACCTCCCACGGGTTCAATGTTACTCGTAGGGACTGACCCCAAAGCCGTGGGTCTCTCGGTTTCAGAGTACGACGGTAATTTGCACATTTCTAGACTTGGGCATAAAAAATGAAGTTAGAGGGTGAAAACTCGAAACAGCCCCCGAACGGCCCCGTGGGTGGCACCAACACCTCCCACGAGACCAATGTAACTCGTAGGAACTGATCCCGCAGCCGCGGGTCTCCCGATTTGAGAGTACGATGCTAATTTTCATATTTCTAGACTTAAGCAAAACATGGCGTTAGAGGGTGGATACTCGAAACATCCCCAGAACGGCCCCGTGGGAGGTACCAACACCTCCCACGGGACCAATGTAACTCGTAGGAACTGACCCCACAGCCGCGGGACTCCCGGTTTGAGAGTACGACGGTAATTTGCATATTTCTAGACTTAAGAAAAACATGGCGTTAGTGGGTGAAAACTCGAAACAACCCTCGAATGGCGCCGTGGGTGGCACCAACACCTTCCACGGGACGAATGTAACTCGTAGGAACTGACCCCAGAGCCGCGGGACTCCCGATTTTAGAATACGATGATAATTTGCATATTTCATGACTTAGGCTTAAAATAATGGCGTTAGAGGGTGAGAACTCGAAACAGCCCCCGAACGTCCCCGTGGGTGGCACCAACACCTCCCACGGGACCAATGTAACTCGTAGGAACTGTCCCCACAGGCGCGGGTCTCCTGGTTTGAGAGTACGACGGTAATTTGCACATTTCTAGACTTATGCTTAAAAACATGACGTTTGAGGGTGAAAACTCGAGACAGCCCCCGAACGGCCCCGTGGGTGGCACCAACACCTCCCACAGAACCAATGAAACTCGTAGGAACTGATCCCACGGCCGCGGGTCTCTCGATTTGAGAGTACGCCGGTAATTTGCATATTTATAGACTTAAGCAAAACATGGCGTTAGAAAGTGAAAACTCGAAACAGCCCCCAAATGGCCTCGTGGGTGGCACCAACCCCTCCCACGGGACCGATGTAACTCGTAGGAACTGACCATGCAGCCGCGGATCTCCCGATTTGAGAGTACGATGGTAATTTGCATATTTCTTGACTTAGGCTTCAAAACATGGCGTTAGAGGGTGAAAACTCGAAACAACCCCCGAATGTCCCCATGGGTGGCACCAACACCTCCCACGGGACCAATGTAACTCGTAGGAACAGACCCCACAGTCGCGGGACTCCCGGTTCGAGAGTACGACAGTAATTTACATATTTCTAGACTTAGGCTTAAAAACATGACGTTAGAGGGTGAACACTCGAAACGGCCCAAGAACGGCCTCGTGGGTGGCACTAACACCTCCCACGGGACCGATGTAACTAGTAGGAACTGACCCCACAACTGCGGGACTCCCGGTTCGAGAGTACGACGGTAATTTGCATATTTCTATACTTAGGCTTAAAAACATGACGTTAGAGGGTGAAAACTCGAAACAGCCCCCGAACGGCCCCATGGGTGGAACAAACACCTCCCACGGGATGAATGTAACTCATAGGAACTGACCCCACAGCCGCGGGACTCCCGGTTTGAGAATACGACGATAATCAGCATATTTCTTGACTAAGGCTTAAAGACATGGCGTTGGAGGGTGTGAACTCAAAATAGCCGCCGAACATCCCCGTGGGTGGCACCAACACCTCCCACGGGACAATTGTAACTCGTAGGTACTGACCCCATAGCCGCGGGTCTTCCGGTTTGAGAGTAGGACGGTAATTTGCACATTTCTAGACTTAGGCGTAAAAACAAGACGTTAGTTGGTGAAAACTCGAAACAACCCCCGAACGGCCCCGTGGGTGGCACCAACACCTCCCACGGGACAAATGTAACTCGTTAGAACTGATCCCGCAACCGCGAGTCTCCCGGTTTGAGAGTACGACGATAATTTGCATATTTCTAGACTTAATCAAAACATGGCGTTAGAGGGTGAAAACTCGAAACAGCCCCCGAACAGCCACGTAGATGGCACCAACACCTCCCACGAGACCAATGTAACTCGTAGGAACTAAACACACAGCCGCGGGTCTCCCTGTTTGAGAGTACGACGGTAATTAGTATATTTTTAGGCTTAAGCAAAACATGGCGTTAGAGGGTGAAAACTCGAAACAACCCCCGAACGGCCCCATGGGTGGCACCAACACCTCCCACGGGACCAATGTAGCTCGTAGGAACTGACCCCACAGCTGCGGGACTCCTGGTTTGAGAGTACGACGGTAATTTGCACATTTCTAGACTTAAGCAAAACATGGCATTAGATGGTGAAAACTCGAAACAACCCCCAAACGGCCTGTGGGAGGAACCAAAACCTCCCACGGGACCAATGTAACTCGTAGAAACTGACCCCCCAGCCGGGGGACTCCCTTTTTGAGAGTACGACGATAATTTGCATATTTCTTGACTTAGGCTTAAAAACATGGCGTTAGAGGGTGAAAACTCGAAACAACCCCCGTACGTCCCCATGGGTGGCACCAACACCTCCCACGGGACCAATGTAACTCGTAGGAACTGACCCCACAGCCGCAGGACTCCCGGTTTGAGAGTACGACAGTAATTTGCATATTTCTAAACTTAAGCAAAACATGGCGTTAGAGGGTGAGAACTCAAAACAGCCCCCGAACGTCCTCGTGGGTGGCACCAACACCTCCCACGGGACCAATGTTACTCGTAGGGACTGACCCCAAAGCCGCCGGTCTCTCGGTTCGAGAGTACGACGGTAATTTACATATTTCTAGACTTAGGCTTAAAAAAATGACATTAGATGGTGAAAACTCGAAACGACCCACGAACGGCCTCGTGGGTGGCACCAACACCTCCCACGGGACCAATGTAACTCGTAGGAACTGACCCCACAGCTGCGGGACTCCCGGTTCGAGAGTACGACGGTAATTTGCATATTTCTATACTTAGGCTTAAAAACCTGACGTTAGAGGGTCAAAACTCGAAACAGCGCCCGAACGGCCCCATGGGTGGCACCAACACCTCACACGGGACAAATGTAACTCGTAGGAACTGACCCCACAGCCGCGGGACTCCCGGTTTGAGAATACGACGATAATTTTCATATTTCTTGACTTAGGCTTAAAAACATGGCGTTAGAGGGTGAGAACTCGAAACATCCGCCGAACATCCCCGTGGGTGGCACCAACACCTCCCACGGGACCAATGTAACTCGTAGGGACTGACCCCACAGCCGCGGGTCTCCCGGTTTGAGAGTACGACGATAATTTGCACATTTCTAGACTTAGGCTTAAAAACATGACGTTAGTGGGTGAAAACTCAAAACAACCCCCCAATGGCCCCGTGGGTGGAACCAACACCTCCCACGGGACGAATGTAACTCGTAGGAACAGACCCCACAGCCGCGGGACTCTCGGTTTGAGAATACGACGATAATTTGCATATTTCTTGACTTAGGCTTAAAATCATGGCATTAGAGGGTGAGAACTCGAAACAGCCCCCGGACGTCCCCGTGGGTTGCCCCAACACCTCCCACGGGACCAATGTAACTCGTAGGAACAGACCCCACATCCGCGGGTCTCCCGGTTTGAGAGTACGACGGTAATTTGCACATTTCTAGACTTAGGCATAAAAACATGACGTTAGAGGGTGAAAACTCGATACAGCCCCCGAACGGCCCCGTGGGTGGCACCAACACCTCCCACGGGACAAATGTAACTCGTAGGAACAAATCCCGCAGCCACGGGTCTCCCGGTTTGAGAGTACGACGGTAATTTGCATATTTTTAGACTAAATCCAAACATGGCTTAGAGGGTGAAAACTCGAAACAGCCCCCCAAAAGCCCCGTGGGTGGCACCAACACCTCCCATAGGACCAATGTAACTCGTAGGAACTGATCCCGCAGCCGCGGGTCTCCCGATTTGAGAGTACGATGGTAATTTGCATATTTCTAGACTTACGCAAAACATAGCGTTAGAGGGTGAAAACTCGAAAAAGCCTACAAACGGCCCCGTGGGTGGCACTAACACCTCCCACGGGACCAATGTAACTAGTAGGAACTGACCACGCAACCGCGGATCTTCCGGTTTGATAGTACGACGGTAATTTCCCTATTTCTAGACTTAAGCAAAATGTGGCGTCAGAGGGTGAAAACCCGAAACAACCCCCGAACGGCCCCGTTGGTGGCACCGACACCTCCCACGGGACCAATGTAACTCGTAGGAACTGACCCTACAACCGCGGGACTCCCGGTTTGAGAGTACGATGGTAATTTGCATATTTCTAGACTTAGGCTTAAAAACAAGACGTTAAAGGGTCAAAACTCGAAACATCCCCCGAACGGCCCCGTGGGTGGCACAAACACCTCCCACGGGACCAATGTAACTGTAAGAACTGTCCCCGCAACCGCGGGTCTCCCGGTTTGAGAGTACGATGAAAATTTGCATATTTCTAGACTTAAGGAAAACATTGCGTTAGAGGGTGAAAACTCAAAACATCCCCCGAACGGCCTCGTGGGTTGCACCAACACCTCCCACGGGACGAATGTAACTCATAGGAACTGACCCCACGACCGCGGGACTCCCGGTTTGAGAGTACGATGGTAATTTACATATTTCTAGACTTAAACAAAACATGGCGTTAGAGGGTGAAAACTCGAAACAACCCCCGAACGGCCCCGTGGGTGGCACCAACACCTCCCACGGGACCAATGTAACTCGTAGAAACTGACCCCCCAGTCGCGGGACTCCCTTTTTTAGAGTACGATGATATTTTGTATATTTCTTGACTTAGGCTTAAAAACATGGGGTTAGAGGGTGAAAACTCGAAACAACCCCCGAACGTCCCCATGGGTGGTACCAACACCTCCCACTGGACCAATGTTACTAGTAGGGACTGACCCCAAAGCCGCGGGTCTCCCGGTTTGAGAGTACGATGGTAATTTGCACATTTCTAGACTTGGGCTTAAAAACATGACGTTAGAGGGTGAAAACTCGAAACAACCTCCGAACGGCCCCGTGGGTGGCACCAACACCTCCCACGGGACCAATGTAACTCGTAGGAACTGACCCCACAGCCGCGGGACTCCCGGTTTGAGAGTACGACGGTAATTTACATATTTCTATACTTAGGCTTAAAAACATGACGTTAGAGGGTGAAAACTCGAAACAGCCCAATTTGAGAGTACGATGCTAATTTGCATATTTCTAGACTTAAGAAAAACATGGCGTTAGAGGGTGAAAACTTGAAACATCCCCCGAACGGCCCCGTGGGTGGCACCAACACCTCCCACGGGACCAATGTAACTCGTAGGAACTGACCCCACAGTCGCGGGACTCCCGGTTTGAGAGTACGAGGGTAATTTGCATATTTCTAGAGTTAAGAAGAACATGGCGTTAGAGGGTGAAGACTCGTAACAGCCCCCGAACGGCCGCGTGGGTGGCACCAACACCTCCCACGGGACCAATGTAACTCGTAGAAACTGACCCCCCAGCCGCGGGACACCCTTTTTGAGAGTACGATGACAATTTGAATATTTCTTGACTTAGGCTTAAAAACATGGCGTTAGAGGGTGAAAGCTCAAAACAACCCCCGAACGTCCCCATGGGTGGCACCAACACCTCTCACGGGACCAATGTAACTCGTAGGAACCGACCCCACAGCCGCGGGTCTCCCGGTTCGAGAGTACGACGGTAATTTGCATATTTCTAGACTTAGGCTTAAAAACATGACGTTAGAGGGTGAAAACTCGAAACAGCCCACGAACGGCCCAGTGGGTGGCACCAACACCTCCCACGGGACCAATGTAACTCGTAGGAATTGATCCCGCAGCCGCGGGTCTCCCGATTTGAGAGTACGATGCTAATTTGCATATTTCTAGACTTAAGCAAAACCTGGCGTTAGAGGGTGAAAACTTGAAACATCCCCCGAACGGGCTCGTGGGTGGCACCAACACTTCCCACGGGACCAATGTAACTCGTAGGAACTGACCCCACAGCCGCGGGACTCCCGGTTTGAGAGTACGAGGGTAATTTGCATATTTCTAGACTTAAGAAAAATATGGCGTTAGAGGGTGAAAACTCGAAATAGCCCCCGAACGGCCCCGTGGGTGGCACCAACACCTCCCACGGGACCAATGTAACTCGTAGAAACTGACCCCCCAGCCGCGGGACACCCTTTTTGAGAGTACGACGATAATTTGCATATTTCTTGACTTAGGCTTAAAAACATGGCGTTAGAGGGTGAAAACTCAAAATAACCCCCGAACGTCCCCGTGGGTGGCACCAACACCTGCCACGGGACCAATGTAACTCGTAGGAACTGACCCCACATCCACGGGTCTCCCGGTTCGAGAGTACGATGGAAATTTGCATATTTCTAGACTTAGGCTTAAAAACATGACGTTAGAGGGTGAAAACTCGAAACAGCCCACGAACGGCCCCGTGGGTGGCACCAACACCTCCCACGGGACCAATGTAACTCGTTGGAACTGACCTCGCAACCGCGGGTCTCCCGATTTGAGAGTACGACCGTAATTTGCATATTTCTAGACTTAAGAAAAACATGGCGTTAGTGGGTGAAAACTTGAAACAACCCCCTAATGGCCCCGTGGGTGGCACCAACAACTTCCGCGGGACGAATGTAACTCGTAGGAACTGACCCCATAGCCGCGGGACTCCCGGTTTGAGAATACGATTATAATTTGCCTATTTCTTGACTTAGGCTTAAAAACATGGCGTTAGAGGGTTCGAACTCGAAACAGCCGCCGAACATCCCCGTGGGTGGCACAAACACCTCCCACAGGACAAATGTAACTCGTAGGGACTGACCCCACAGCCGCTGGTCTCCTGGTTTGAGAGTACGACGGTAATTTGCACATTTATAGACTTAGGCTTAAAAACATGATGTTAGTGGGTGAAAACTCGAAACTACCCCCGAATGGCCCCGTGGGTGGCACTAAAACCTCCCACGGGACGAATGTAACTCGTTGGAACAGACCCCACAGCCGCGGGACTCTCGGTTTGAGAATACGACGATAATTTGCATATTTCTTGACTTAGGCTTAAAATCATGGCATTAGAGGGTGAGAAATCGAAACAGCCCCCGGACGTCCCCATTTGTTGCCCCAACACCTCCCACGGGACCAATGTAACTCGTAGGGACTGATCCCACAGCCGCGGGTCTCCCGGTTTGAGAGTGCGACGGTAATTTGCACATTTCTCGACTTATGCTTAAAAATATGACGTTAGAGGGTGAAAACTCGAGACAGCCCCCGAACGGCCCCGTGAGTGGCACCAACGTCTCCCATGGGACAAATTTAACTCGTAGGAACTGATCCCGCAGCCGCGGGTCTCCCGGTTTGAGAGTACGACGGTAATTTTCATATTTCTAGACTTAATCAAAACAGGGCGTTAGAGGGTGAGAACTCGAAACAGCCACCGAACATCCCCGTGGGTGGCACCAACACCTCCTACGGGACCAAGGTAACTTGTAGGGACTGACCCCACAGCCGCGGGTCTCCCGGTTTGAGAGTACGACGATAATTTGCACATTTCTAGACTTAGGCTTAAAAACATGATGTTAGTGGGTGAGAACTCAAAACAACCCCCCAATGGCCCCGTGGGTGGCACCAACACCTCCCGTGGGACGAATGTAACTCATAGGAACAGACCCCACAGCCGCGGGACTCTCGGTTTGAGAATACGACGCTAATTTGCATATTTCTTGACTTAGGCTTAAAATCATGGCATTAGAGGGTGAGAACTCGAAACAGCCCCCGGACGTCCCCGTGGGTTGCCCCAACACCTCCCACGGGACCAATGTAACTCGTAGGGACTGCCCCACAGCCGCGGGTCTCCCGGTTTCAGAGTACGTTGGTAATTTGCACATTTAGAGACTTAGGCTTAAAAACATGACGTTAGAGGGTGAAAACTCAAGACAGCCCCCGAGCGGACCCGTGGGCGGCACCAACACCTCCAACGAGACAAATGTAACTCGTAGGAATAAATCCCGCAGCCGCGGGTCTCCCGGTTTGAGAGTACGACGGTAATTTGCATATTTTTAGACTAAATCAAAACATGGCGTTAGAGGGTGAAAACTCGAAACAGCCCCCCAACAGCCCCGTGGGTGGCATCAACACCTCCCACGGGACCAATGTAAGTCATAGGAACTGATCCCGCAGCCGCGGGTCTCCCAATTTGAGAGTACGATGGTAATTTGCATATTTCTATACTTAAGCAAAACATAGCGTTAGAGGGTGAAAACTCGAAAAAGCCTCCAAACGGCCCCGTTGGTGGCACTAACACCTCCCACGGGACCAATGTAACTAGTAGGAACTGACCACGCAACCGCGGATCTCCCGGTTTGATAGTACGATGGTAATTTGCCTATTTCTAGACTTAAGCAGAATGTGGCGTCAGAGGCTGAAAACCCGAAACAACCCCCGAACGGCCCCGTGGGTGGCAACGACACCTCCCACGGGACCAATGTAACTCGTAGGAACTGACCCTACAGCCGCGGGACTCCCGGTTTGAGATTACGATGGTAATTTTTATATTTCTAGACTAAGGCTTAAAAACAAGACGTTAAAGGGTCAAAACTCGAAACAGCCCCCGAACGTCCCCGTGGGTGGCACCAACACCTCCCATGGGACCAATGTAACTCGTAGGGACTGTCCCCATAGCCGCGGGTCTCCCGGTTTGAGAGTACGATGAAAATTTACATATTTCTAGACTTCAGGAAAACATTGCGTTAGAGGGTGAAAACTCAAAACAGCCCCCGAACGGCCTCGTGGGTTGCACCAACACCTCCCACGGGACAAATGTAACTCGTAGGAACTGACCCCACAACTGCGGGACTCCCGGTTTGAGAGTACGACGGTAATTTACATATTTCTAGACTTAAGCAAAACATGGCTTTATAGGGTGAAAACTCGAAACAACCCCCGAACGGCCCCGTGGGTGGCACCAACACCTCCCACGGGACCAATGTAACTCGTAGAAACTGACCCCCCCAGTCGCGGGACTCCCTTTTTTAGAGTACGATGATCATTTGTATATTTCTTGACATAGGCTTAAAAACAAGGCGTTAGAGGGTGAAAACTCGAAACAACCCCCGAACGTCCCCATGGGTGGCACCAACACCTCCCACGGGACCAATGTAACTCGTAGGAACTGACCCCACAGCCGTGGGACTCCCGGTTTGAGAGTACGACGGTAATTTGCATATTTCTAGACTTAGGCTTAAAAACAAGACTTTAAAGGGTCAAAAGTCGAAACAGCCCCCGAATGGCCCCGTGGGTGGCACCAACACCTCCCACGGGACCAATGTTACTAGTAGGGACTGACCCCAAAGCCGCGGGTCTCCCGGTTTGAGAGTACGACGGTAATTTTCACATTTCTAGACTTGGGCTTAAAAACATGACCTTAGAGGGTGAAAACTCGAAACAGCCACCGAACGGCCCCATGGGTGGCACCAACACCTCCCACGGGACCAATGTAACTCGTAGGAACTGATCCCGCAGCCGTGGGTCTCCCGATTTGAGAGTACGATGCTAATTTTCATATTTCTAGACTTAAGCAAAACATGGCGTTAGAGGGTGAAAACTTGAAACATCCCCCGAACGGCCCCGTGGGTGGCACCAACACCTCCCACGGGACCAATGTAACTCGTAGGAACTGACCCCACAGCCGCAGGACTCCCGGTGTGAGAGTACGAGGGTAATTTGCATATTTCTAGAGTTAAGAAAAACATGGCGTTAGAGGGTGAAAACTCGTAACAGCCCCCGAACGGCCCCGTGGGTGGCACCAACACCTCCCACGGGACCAATGTAACTCGTAGAAACTGACCCCCCAGCCGCGGGACACCCATTTTGAGAGTACGACGATAATTTGCATATTTCTTGACTTAGGCTTAAAAACATGGCGTTAGAGGATGAAATCTCAAAACAACCTCTGAACGTCCCCATGGGTGGCACCAACACCTCCCACGGGACCAATGTAACTCGTAGGAACTGACCCCACAGCCGCGGGTCTCCCGGTTCGAGAGTACGACGGTAATTTGCATATTTCTAGATTTAGGCTTAAAAACATGACGTTAGAGGGTGAAAACTCGAAAAAGCCCACGAACGGCCCCGTGGGTGGAACCAACACCTCCCACGGGACCAATGTTACTAGTAGGGACTGACCCCAAAGCCGCGGGTCTCCCGGTTTGAGAGTACGACGGTAATTTGCACATTTCTAGACTTGGGCTTAGAAACATGACGTTAGAGGGTGAATACTCGAAACAGCCCCCGAACGGCCCCATGGGTGGCACCAACACCTCCCACGGGACCAATGTAACTCGTAAGAACTGATCCCGCAGCTGCGGGTCTCCCGATTGGAGAGTACGATGCTAATTTGCATATTTCTAGACTTAAGCAAAACATGGCGTTAGAGGGTGAAAACTTGAAACATCCCCCGAACGGCCTCGTGGGTGGCACCAACACTTCCCACGGGACCAATATAACTCGTAGGAACTGACCCCACAGCCACGGGATCCCGGTTTGAGAGTACGAGGGTAATTTGCATATTTCTAGACTTAAGAAAAACATGGCGTTAGAGGGTGAAAACTCGAAACAGCCCCCGAAAGGCCCCGTGGGTGGCACCAACACCTCCCACGGGACCAATGTAACTCGTAGAAACTGACCCCCCAGCCGCGGGACACCCTTTTTGAGAGTACGACGATAATTTGCATATTTCTTGACTTAGGCTTAAAAACATGGCGTTAGAGGGTGAAAACTCAAAACAACCCCCGAACGTCCCCATGGGTGGCACCAACACCTGCCACGGGACCAATGTAACTCGTAGGAACTGACCCCACAGCCGCGGGTCTCCCGGTTAGATTGTACGACGGTAATTTGCATATTTCTAGACTTAGGCTTAAAAACATGACGTTAGAGGGTGAAAAGTCAAAACAACCCAAGAACGGCCCCGTGGGTGGCACCAACACCTCCCACGGGACCAATGTAACTCGTTGGAACTGACCCCACAACCGCGGATCTCCTGGTTTGATAGTACGAAGGTAATTTGCCTATTTCTAGACTTAAGCAAAACGTGGCGTTAGAGGGTGAAAACCCAAAACAACCCCCGAACGGCCCCGTGGGTGGCACCAACACCTCCCATAGGACCAATGTAACTCGTAGGAACTGACCCTACAGCCGCGGGACTCCCGGTTTGAGAGTACGATGGTAATTTGCATATTTCTAGACTTAGGCTTAAAAACAAGACGTTAAAGGGTCAAAACTCGAAACATCCCCCGAACGGCCCCGTGGGTGGCACAAACACCTCCCACGGGACCAATGTAACTGTAAGAACTGTCCCCGCAACCGCGGGTCTCCCGGTTTGAGAGTACGATGAAAATTTGCATATTTCTAGACTTAAGGAAAACATTGCGTTAGAGGGTGAAAACTCGAAACAGCCGCTGAACATCCCCGTGGGTGGCACAAACACCTCCCACAGGACAAATGTAACTCGTAGGGACTGACCCCACAGCCGCGGGTCTCCCGATTTGAGAGTACGACGGTAATTTGCACATTTCTAGACTTAGGCTTAAAAACATGACGTTAGTGGGTGAAAACTCGAAACAACCCCCGAATGTCCCCGTGGGTGGCACCAACACCTCCCACGGGATGGATGTAACTCGTTGGAACAGACCCCACAGCCGCGGGACTCTCGGTTTGAGAATACGACGATAATTTGCATATTTCTTGACTTAGGCTTAAAATCATGGCATTAGAGGGTGAGAACTCGAAACAGCCCCCGGACGTCCCCGTTGGTTGCCCCAACACCTCCCACGGGACCAATGTAACTCGTAGGGATTGACCCCACAGCCGCGGGTCTCCCGGTTTGAGAGTGCGACGGTAATTTGCACATTTCTAGACTTATGCTTAAAAACATGGCGTTAGAGGGTGAAAACTCGAGACAGCCCCCGAACGGCCCCGTGAGTGGCACCAACGCCTCCCACGGGACAAATTTAACTCGTAGGAACTGATCCCGCAGCCGCGGGGTCTCCCGTTTTGAGAGTACAACGGTAATTTGCATATTTTTAGACTTAATCAAAACATGGCGTTAGAGGGTGAAAACTCGAAACAGCCCCCGAACAGCCCCGTGGGTGGCACCAACACCTCGCACGGGACCAATGTAACTCGTAGGAACTGATTCCGCAGCCGCGGGTCTCCCGATTTGAGAGTACGATGTTAATTTTCATATTTCTAGACTTAAGCAAAACATGGCGTTAGAGGGTGAAAACTCGAAACAGCCCCCGAACGGCCCCATGGGTGGCACTAACACCTCCCACGGGACCAATGTAACTAGTAGGAACTAACCACGCACCCGCGGATCTCCTGGTTTGATAGTACGAAGGTAATTTGCCTATTTCTAGACTTAAGCAAAACGTGGCGTTAGAGGGTGAAAACCCAAAACAACCCCCGAACGGCCCCGTGGGTGGCACCAACACCTCCCATAGGGCCAATGTAACTCGTAGGAACTGACCCTACAGCCGCGGGACTCCCGGTTTGAGAGTACAATGGTAATTTGCATATTTCTATACTTAGGCTTAAAAACAAGACGTTAAAGGGTCAAAACTCGAAACATCCCCCGAACGGCCCCGCGGGTGGCACAAACACCTCCCACGGGACCAATGTAACTGTAAGAACTGACCCCGCAGTCGCGGATCTCCCGGTTTGAGAGTACGTAAGTAATTTGCATATTTCTAGACTTAAGCAAAACATGGCGTTAGAGGGTGAAAACTCAAAACGACCCCCGAACGACCCCGTGGGTGTTACCATAACCTCCCACGGGACCAATGTAACTCGTAGGAAATGATCCCACAGCCACGGGACTCCCGTTTTGAGAGTACAACGATAATTTGCATATTTCTATACTTAGACTTAAAAACATGACGTTAGTGGGTGAAAACTCGAAATAGCCCCTGAACGGCCCCGTGGGTTGCACCAACACCTCCCACGGGACCAATGTAACTCATAGGAACTGACCTCGT
Organism: Sambucus nigra; assembly: GCA_949130495.1. Lineage (NCBI taxonomy): Eukaryota > Viridiplantae > Streptophyta > Magnoliopsida > Dipsacales > Adoxaceae > Sambucus > Sambucus nigra. Next base: position 367,381,212 of record OX422210.1, on the reverse strand, counting down.
AGCCGCGAGTCTCCCCATTTGAGAGTACGACGGTAATTAGCATATTTTTAGACTTAAGAAAAACATGGCGTTAGAGGGTTAAAACTCGAAACATCCCCCGAACGGCCCCGTGGGTGGCACCAACACCTCCCACGGGACCAATGTAACTCGTAGGAACTGACCCCACAGCCGCGGGTCTCTCGGTTTGAGAGTACGATGGTAATTAGCATATTTCTAGACTTAAGAAAAACTTGGCGTTAGAGGGTGAAAACTCGAAATATCCCCCGAACGGCCCCGTGGGTGGCACCAACACCTCCCACGGGACCAATGGAACTCGTAGGAACTGACCCCACAGCTGCGGGACTCCCAGTTTGAGAGTACGACGGTAATTTTCTTCTTTCTAGACTTAAGCAAAACATAGCGTTAGAGGGTCAAAACTCGAAACAGTCCCCGAACGGCCCCGTGGGTGGCACCAACACCTCCCACGGGACCAATGTAACTCGTAGAAACTAACCCCACAGCCGCGAGACTCCTTTTTTGAGAGTAGGACGATGATTTGCATATTTCTTGACTTAGGCTTAAAACATGGCGTTAGAGTGTGAAAACTCGAAACAACCCCCGAACGTCCCCATGGGTGGCACCAACACCTCTTACGGGACCAATGTAACTCGTAGGAACTGACCCCACAGCCGCGGGACTCCCGATTTGAGAGTACAATGGTAATTTGCATATTTCTATACTTAGGCTTAAAAACATGACGTTAGAGGGTGAAAACTCGAAATAGCCCCCAAACGGCCCCGTGGGTGGCACCAAAACCTCCCATGAGACCAATGTAACTCGTAGGAACTGACCCCGCAGCCGCGGGTCTCCCGGTTTGAGAGTACGATGGTAATTTGTATATTTCTATACTTAGGCTTAAAAACATGACGTTAGAGGGTGAAAACTCGAAACAGGCCCCGAACGGCCCCGTGGGTGGCACCAACACCTCCCACGGGGCCAATGTAACTCATAAGAACTGACCCCGCAGCCGTGGGTCTCCCGGTTTGATAGTACGATGCTAATTTGCATATTTCTAGACATAAGCAAAACATAGAGTTTGAGGGTGAAAATTCGAAACAGCCCCCGAACGGCCCCATGGGTGGCACCAACACCTCCCACGGGACTAATGTAACTCGTAGAAACTGACCCCCTAGCCGCGGGACTCCCTTTTTGAGAGTACGATGATAATTTGCATTTTTCTTGACTTAGGCTTAAAAACATGGTGTTAGAGGGTGAAAACTCGAAACAACCCCCAAACGTCCTGATGGGTGGCACCAACACCTCATACGGGACCAATGTAACTCGTAGGAAATGACCCCACAGCCGCGGGTCTCCCGGTTCAAGAGTACGATGGTAATTTGCATTTTTCTTGACTTAGGCTTAAAAACATGGCGTTAGAGGGCGAAAACTCAAAACAACCCCCGAACGTCCCGATGGGTGGAACCAACACCTCCCACGGGACTAATGTAACTCGTAGGAAATGACCCCACAGCCGCGGGTCTCCCGGTTCGAGAGTACGACGGTAATTTGCATATTTCTAGACTTAGGCTTAAAAACATGATGCTAGAGGGTGAAAACTCGAAACAGCCCCGTGGGTGGTACCAAGACCTCCCACGAGACCAATGTAACTCGTAGGAACTAATTCCGCAGTAGCGGGTCTCACGGTTAGAGAGTACGAAGGTAATTTGCATATTTCTAGACTTAAGCAAAACATTGTGTTAGAGGGTGAAAACTCGAAACATCCCCCGAACGGCCCCGTGGGTGTCACCAACACCTCCCACGGGACTAATGTAACTTGTAGGAACTGACCCCGCAGCCGCAAATCTCCCGGTTTGAGAGTACGACGGTAATTTGCATATTTCTAGATTTAGGCTTAAAAACATGGCGTTAGAGGGTGAGAACTCGAAAAAGGCCCCGAACGTCCCAGTGGGTGGCACCAACACCTCCCACGGTACCAATGTAACTCGTATGGACAAACACCACACCCGCGGGTCTCCCGATTTGAGAGTACGACAGTAATTTACACATTTCTAGACTTAGGCTTAAAAACATGACGTTCGAGGGTGAAAACTCGAAACAGCCCCCGAACGGCCCCGTGGGTGGCACCAACACCTCCCACGGGGCCAATGTAACTCGTAGGAACTGTCCCCGCAGCCGCGGGTCTCCCTGTTTGAGAGTACGACCGTAATTTGCATATTTCTAGACTTAAGAAAAACATGGCGTTAGTGGGTGAAAACTAGGAACAGCCCCCGAACGGCCCCGTGGGTGGGACCTACACCTCCCACGGGACCAAAGTAACTTGTAGGAACAGTCCCCGCAGCCGCGGGCCTCTCGGTTTGAGTGTACGACCGTAATTTGTATATTTTTAGACTTAAGAAAAACATGGCGTTAATGGGTGAAAACTCGAAACAGCCCCCGAACGGCCCTGTGGGTGGCACCAACACCTCCCACATGACGAATGTAACTCGTAAGAACTGACCCCACAGCCGCGGGTCTCCCGATTTAAGAGTACAACGGTAATTTGCACATTTCTAGACTTAGACTTAAAAACATGACGTTAGGGGGTGAAAACTCAAAAGAGCCCCCGAACAGCCCCGTGGGTGGCACCAACACCTCCTACGGGACCAATGTAACTCGTAGGAACAGATCCCGCAGCCGCGGTTCTCCCGATTTGAGAGTACGATGCTAATTTGCATATTTCTAGACTTAAGCAAAACATGGCATTAGAGGGTGAAAACTCGAAACATCCCCCGAACGTCCCCGTGGGTGGCACCAACACTTCCCACGGGACCAATGTGACTCGTAGGAACTGACCCCACAGCCGCGGGACTCCCGATTTGAGAGTACGATTGAAATTTGCATATTATATTCTTAGGCCTAAAAACATCACGTTAGAGGGTGAAAACTCGAAATAGCCCCTGAACGGCCCCGTGGGTGGCACCAAAACCTCCCACAAGACCAATGTAACTCGTAGGAACTGACCCCGCAAGCGCGGGTCTCCCGGTTTTAGAGTACGACGGTAATTAGCATATTTCTAGACTTAAGTAAAACATGGCGTTAGAGGGTGAAAACTCGAAACATCCCCCGAACGGCCCCGTGGGTGGCACCAACACCTCCCACGGGACCAATGTAACTCGTAGGAACTGACCCCACATCCGCGGGACTCCCGGTATGAGAGTACGACGGTAATTTGCATATTTCTATACGTAGGCTTAAAAACATGACGTTAGACGTTGAAACTCGAAATAGCCCACGAACGGCCCCGTGGGTGGCACCAAAACCTCACACCGGACCAATGTAACTCGTAGGAACAGATCCCGCAGCCGCGGGTCTCCCGGTTTGAGATTACGATGATAATTTGTATATTTCTAGACTTAGGCTTAAAAACAGGACGTTAAAGGGTGAAAACTCGAAACACGCCCCGAACGGCCCCGTGGGTGGCCCCAACACCTCCCACGTGACCAATGTAACTCGTAGGAACTGACCCCACAGCCGAGGGTCTCTCGGTTTAATAGTACGATGCTAATTTGCATATTTCTAGACTTAAGCAAAACATAGCATTAGAGGGTGAAAACTCGAAATAGCCCCCGAACGGCCCCGTGGGTGGCACCAACACCTCCCACGGGACCAATGCAACTCGTAGAAACTGACCCCACAGGTGCGGGACTCCCTTTTTGAGAGTACGACGGTAATTTTCATATTTCTTGACTTAGGCTTCAAAATATGGCGTTAGAGGGTGAAAACTCGAGACAACCCCCGAACGTCCCCATGGGTGGCACCAACACCTCCCACGGGACCAATGTAACTCGTAGGAACTGACCCCACAGTCGCGGGTCTCCCGGTTCGAGAGCACAACGGTAATTTTCATATTTCTAGACTTAGGCTTAAAAACATGACGTTAGAGGGTGAAAACTCGAAACAGCCCCGGAACGGCCCCGTGGGTGGCACCAACACCTCCCACGGGACGAATGTAACTCGTAGGAACTGACCCCGCAGCCGCGGGACTCTCGGTTTGATAATACGACGATAATTTGCATATTTCTTGACTTAGGCTTAAAAACATGGCGTTAGAGGGTGAGAACTCGAAACAGCCCCCGAACCTCCCCAAGGGTGTCACCAACACCTCCGATGGGACCAATGTAACTAGTAGGGACTGACCCCACAGCTCGGGTCTCCCGATTTGAGAGTACGATGGTAATTTGCACATTTCTAGACTTAAGCTTAAAAACATGACGTTAGAGGGTGAAAACTTGAAACAGCCCCCGAACGGCCCCGTGAGTGGCACCTACACCTCCCACGGGACCAACGTAACTCGTAGGAACTAATCCTGCAGTCGCGGGTCTCCCGGTTTGAGAGTAAGATGCTAATTTGCATATTTCTAGACTTAAGCGAAACATGGCGTTAGAGGGTGAAAACTCAAAACATCCCCCGAATGGCCCCGTGGGTGGCACCAACACCTCCCACGGGACCCAAGTAACTAGTAGGAACTGACCCCACAGCCGCGGGACTCCCGGTTTCAGAGTACGACGGTAATTTGCATATTTCTATACTTATGCTTAAAAAGAAGACGTTAGAGGGTAAAAACTCGAAATAGCCACCGAACGGCCCCGTGGGTGGCACCAAAACCTCCCACGGGACCAATGTAACTCGTAGGAACAGACCCCGCAGCCACGGGTCTCCCGGTTTGAGAGTACAACGGTAATTTGTATATTTCTAGACATATGCTTGAAAACATGACGTTAGAGGGTGAAAACTCGAAACAGGCCCCGAACGGCCCCGTGGGTGGCACCAACACCTCCCACGGGACCAATATAACTCATAGGAACTGACCCCGCACCCGCGGGTCTCCCGGTTTGAGAGTACGATGCTAATTTGCATACTTCTAGACTTAAGCAAAACATAGCGTTAGAGGGTGAAAACTCGAAACAGCCCCCGAACGGCCCCGTGGGTGGCACCAACACCTCCGACGGGACCAATGTAACTCGTAGAAACTGACTCCCCCAGTCGCAGGACTCCTTTTTTGAGAGTACGACGATAATTTGCATATTTCTTGACTTAGGCTTAAAAACATGGCGTTAGAGGGTGAAAACACGAAACAACCTCCGAACGTCCCCATGGGTGTCACCAACACCTCCCAGGGGACTAATGTAACTAATAGGAAATGACCCCACGGCCGCGGGTCTCCCGGTTCGAGAGTATGATGGTAATTTGCATATTTCTAGACTTAGGCTTAAAAACATGACGTTAGAGGGTGAAAACTCGAAACAGCCCCCGAACGGCCCCGTGGGTGGCCCCAACACCTCCCACGGGACATATGTAACTCGTAGGAACTGACCCCACAGCCGCGGGTCTCCCGGTTTGAGAGTACGACCGTAATTTGCATATTTCTTGACTTAAGAAAAACATGGCGTTAGTGGGTGAAAACTCGAAACAGCCCCCGAACGTCCCCGTGGGTGGGACCAACACCTCCCACGGGTCGAATGTAACTCGTAGGAACTGACCCCACAGCCGGGGGACTCCCGGTTTGAGAATACGACGATAATTTGTATATTTCTATACGTAGGCTTAAAAACATGACCTTAGAGGGTGAAAACTCGAAATATCCCCCGAACGGCCCCGTGGGTGGCACCAAAACCTCACACGGGACCAATGTAACTCGTAGGAACAGATCCCGCAGCCGCGGTTCTCCCGGTTTGAGAGTACGACAGTAATTTGCTCATTTCTAGACTTAGGCTTAAAAACATGACGTTAGAGGGTGAAAACTCGAGACAGCCCCCGAATGGCCCCGTGGGTGGCACCAACACCTCCCACGGGACCAATGTAACTCGTGGGAACTGACCACGCAGCCGTGGATCTTCCGATTTGAGAGTACGACGGTAATTTGCATATTTCTAGACTTAAGCAAAACATGGCGGTAGAGGGTGAAAACTAGAAACAACATCCGAACGGCCCCGTGGGTGGCACCAACATCCGAAGTGTCAGCGCCGCTGCAAGTTTCTACGCCGCTGCAAGGGTCAGCGCCGCTTCAAGTGCCAGCGCCGCCACAATCTTCGGCGCTGGTGCAAGGGTCAGCGCCGCTTCAAGTGCCAGCGCCACCGCAAGTGTCAGCGTCGCCGCAGGGGTCAGCGCCGCCGCAAGTGCCAGCTCCGCTTCAAGTGTCAGCGCCGCCGCAATATTCGGCGCTGCTACAAGAGTCAGCGCCGCTTCAAGTGCCAGCGTCGCCGCAAGTGTCAGCGTCGCCGCAAGTGCCAGCGCCGTTTTAAGTGTCTACGCCGCTGCAAGGGTCAGCGCCGCTTTAAGCATCAGCGCCACTATAATTAAGAATCACTGCAGCAATAATGTTCGAGAGGTGCCCGCGAGGGTCACCACAGAAATCCAAAATTAAGAAGTACCACTGCAAGGGTCAGCGCCGCTACAAGGGTCACTGCAGTAATGACAGTCGAGAGAGTCAGCGTCACTGCAAGGCTCGGCGCCACTGCAAGGGTCACTACAGAGATGTTATTCGAGAGGTGCTGCTACAAGGGTTTCGACAGAAACTCATATTGAGGGAGCAGCTATCACGAACAACCCCTCATCATGAAACATCAGTCTCTAAATAAACAACATCACTAACACTTTACTTTCTTGTACAGGTTGCCTAGTCGAGCAAACAGGGCTCGTATAGGCGCGTTGGGACCTCCTGGGAGTTTTGGCTTGGCGGATGAGGGACAAGGTATGTTGAGAAAGCTCAACCACTTAGCATAATAGGATTGAGAGAATACTAGTAGGAAGACCCAGAAGTCACTCGAGACTACACACACTGCACACTTGGTCACAAGTGAAGTGAGCAGCCAAAGAGCTGGCTACTCACAAGAAATAAACTCTTTACAAGAAAATGACTTTTCCAGAAGAGGGGGTCCTCAAGGTCCCTCTCAAGAAAAACAACATTTTTTAGAGGAAAGGAGTCCTTAAGGTCTCCTCTCTCAAGATTTGCAAAATTGCACCACAAGTTACCGTTTCAAAAGATAATTACCAAATCTGATATTTTGTCTCCCTTAGGGGACATATGTTCTTTTTGACCTTTGGTCGGCGCCAGGTGGCGCCTGCAGAGGGGACAGGCATGCTGCCACAGGTAGGGACAAATGGTACACTTCAGACATTGTTCCCCACCAACTCTCTCAATTTTGGCGCCCAAAAATGCCACTCACCCCTAACGCCCCAGTATAAATAGACCTCTGGGCAAGGTCAAGAGATAGACAATAGAAATTGCACTGTTACTCTGCTAAAATATCACCAGACCTACCTAAGTATTCTCTCCCTGGTCATTCTCTTAGTGCTGAGTGCCTTGTTCCTTCACTCCCCACTGACAACCATCACTCTCAGGTGTTTCCCTTGAGAAAATTACTATTTTTGCTGTGAAAGTTCATCTTCTTGCAGGGAGTGAGTTGAAACTTGAGTTCCATTGTTACTAGAAGGAGAAGTTTTCTTCAGAAGTTGCACCAGGAGACCTTGAAGACCTTGCAGGCAGCGTCCATTGGAGTGGGTCACGCCTCACCCATTCCAGTTATTCATAGACCCCAGTCTCACTACCCTCCTACATTTGGCGACTCCGCTGGGGAGGTATCCTCACTTCCATGGACAAAGAAGGTTTCAATGTCTCTAAGAAGTTGGTTTTTGAGGACATTCCATCTGGTAATGGAGCTCACAGTGACCAGACTACTCAGGAAGAAGTGGTGGTGATTGGAGCCAAGGCGTCAGCGCCTCAAGGAGGGCAGACCAGTTCGCCGGCAGTGGCTCCAAGGGCAGGTATGAATCTTATGGCAATGTTTTTTGACTTTTTAAAGCAAAACAACGTGGATCTATCAAGCTTGGGTCAAGGTTGTGTGACACCTGCTGCTGCCCCTTCGGGAGGGGTAGCCACTCCTATTACGATTCCGGCAGAGAGGATTCCATCTCGGAAGGCGGCGCCGGAGCAGGTCCTGGCGCCAACAGGTTCTCCAGCTGCTAAAATCACGTGTTTGGAGGAGTCACCCTCTAAGGCTGTTACTATGGAAGAAGTGAGGAAGCTCCTCTTCTCCTCTCAAAGAGAGGGTTCCCACATATACGAGGAGTTACAAGACCCCTATCCACAGGAAGTAAGTGAGAAGCCATACCCTGAGGGGTATATTCCACCGAAATTTATCAAGTTTGGCGGTAGGGGGGAGAACCCTAGGGAGCACGTGAAAAGGTTCGTCGAGTACCTGGGAGTACATGTTGGCGACAAGAACCTGAGGTTGAGGGAGTTCTCTAAGACTCTCACTAGGAAGGCTTATACATGGTGTTCCCACTTGGCGCCTAACAGCGTCCCTACTTGGGAAGAGATGCACAGGCAGTTCCTCCATAAGTTTTTTATAGCGGAGGATGAATTTACACTGAGTCACCTGGCACAAGAGGTCCATAAGCCGGGAGAAGAGTTGATGCACTACATCAAGCGATTTCGTGAGAGGGCCTTAGATGTCCACGAGGACGTGGCAGAGGCCAGGTTGCTACAGATATGTGTGGAAGGACTCTTAGAAGAGTACAAGCTGCACTTGATCAACGAAACTAGAGATGGAACTTTCAGAGAATTCACCAGGGCCGCCAGCAACATAGCTATGATAATCAAACCAAGAGCCTCGGGTTGGAGGACGCAAGTTCCACTGACTCCCGGGAGGTTTCAAGTTTCGAGGAGGCAAGCGGTTAACTATGTGGATGGGAGTAACAAAGGGAAGAAGGGAGGCTCTGGGGCCAAGACTGACAGTCCCGGCAATAAGAGAAAATTTGGGGAAGATGCCCCGCCGCCACTACCGTGCAGCGTAGCTGAGGCTATGGATGTTACCGCACCTTAGTGCGAGAAGGCGTAGCAGGACCTCCCCACCTAAAAGGAGAAACCCCCACTGTAGCTGACAAAGCCAACCCAAAGTACTGCGAATTGCACCAACGAGTGCAGCACTCTACCAAGGATTGTTACTACTTATGAAGGATCATTGGTGAGAAGATGGCCAACGGTACCTTGCAGATACCCCCTGCGGACGTTAACGAGAACCCACTTCTTGCGCATCACTTTGGCACCGCCAACATGGTAGTTGCCTACGACGAAGAAGCTACAAGAAGTCTTATGAAGCGGGAGAGTGGCGAGCAGTTATGTGAGGAGTTAGAAAATCTATCACTGAGCAGGCTTGAGCTAGAAAGAAAGCAAGAGGAGTGGTTCTTCACTCCGGAACATGAAAATGGAAGTGGGGAAGTTGAGGAAGTCGCTCTCTCAGAAGGTGAGGTAGACATCATCCTCGCTTTAGACGAGGGAGGGACCTCTGAAGCGGAGTATGTTTGCAGTGCCCAGACGTACGAGGTAGACTTAGATTCTGAATGTGAGGCCATAGCGAGGAGCCCCAAGTTCAAGTGGTTTTTCGACCAGATAGGGGTGAAGTACGACACGAGGGTGTCCATCACAAGGAAAGTCTTGGAGGCAGTGCAGCAGCGGGGAGACCCTTCGCTAAATTGGCAGGGGCCAATCGGAAGGATGATTAAGAAGTATACCTCTGAAGTGGTGTTTTCAGAAGCAGATAGGGTGGTGCCCTACTTCCACAACCGCCCGTTGTACGTCACAGCCATAATTAATGGAGTCTCATTTCCCAGGGCGTTGATGGATGGAGGAGCATCCATTAACATCATGCCCATCAGTATATTATATGAAACAGGAATTGACCAGGAGAAGGTGGTTCCGGTACCGCTAGTAATTTTCAGATTCGACAACGCCGACATGCATTCTATTGGATACGTGAATGTGGGAATTAAGTTGGGAAATTTCACCTCCCACATCAAATTTCATGTTATTAACGCTAACACCAGCTACCAATTACTCATTGGAAGGGTATGGATGCACACTCATGGCGTAGTGCCTTCCACCTACCATCAATGCGCGAAGGCCAACATTAGAGGTACAGAGATAGTGATCAAGGCCACGCAGAGACCCTTCGTCGTTGAGGAGGCCCACCTGGTAGATGCTGCCTTCTACACCGAGTTAGATGAGGAAAGAAAGGTCTCTACAAGAAAACTAGTAGGAATCAAAGTAGCTGAGGGAAGGGTCCCGCAAAAGAAATCCGTTCATGACCGTCTAAGGGAGAGGATAATCCCCCATATGGAAAAAGGCAAGAGGAAAGCAGAGGAGGTAGATAGACCCCCTCGAACTTTCAAGAAAGTGGTCTTGCCCGATGGAAAAATCATCTACCGTTTAAAATGGTCTGCGCGGGCGGTGTTCTGGGACGAGAGCATCGACCCGACGCCCGAGTGTTTTATTGTTAATGAATCCCATATTGTTGAGCATGTTGAGGAACCAGAAGAAGCGCTAGAGTGCATGCAAGACGGACCCAGGGAGCAGCTGCAGGAATTAGAGGAAATCAAGTTGGGGTTAGAAGAGGGCGAGAGTAGACCCATTCTAATCTCCAAGTGCCTGGAACCGAAGCAGAAGGAAGAGATCATTGAGCTACTTAAGGAGTTCACTGATGTATTTGCTTGGAAGTACATGGAGATGCCAGGAATAGACGCAGAAGTGAGCTCTCATAGATTGAACATCCTTCCCAATGCCCTTCCGGTAAGGCAAGCCACACGCACATATAAAGCAGACCTTGATTTGAAAATAAAAGCTGAGGTGGAGAGGTTGTTAGAGGCAGGGTTCATCAAGCCTATTCAGCACCCCATATGGCTATCCAGCATAGTGCCAGTGGCAAAGAAAGACAAGACCCAAATCAGAATCTGTGTAGATTTTCGTGACTTGAATAGGGCGTGTCCTAAGGATGAATTCCCACTACCCATCATAGATAGCTTAGTGGATGCCACCGCGGGACATGAGATGTATATCTTCATGGACGGGTATGTTGGCTATAACCAAATTAAAATGGTTCCCGCCGACGCAGAGAAGACTGCCTTTCGCACACCGTTAGGGAACTTTCACTATACAGTCATGCCCTTCGGATTGAAGAACACTGGAGCCACATACCAGCACACCATGATGGCAATTTTTCATGACTTATTTCATGATATACTAGAATTTTATGTGGATGATCTGGTGGTGATGTCTAAGAAAGAAAACAAGCATATTCAGGATCTCAGGAGAGTATTCGAAAGGTGTCGTCGGTATAAGATGAGAATGAACCCCTCAAAGTGTGCCTTTGGGGTTACTGCAGGGAAATTCTTAGGTTTTGTGGTAAATAGACAAGGGGTGCAAGTGGATGCAGAGAAGATGAAAGCCATTGTGATGATGCCACCGCCCAAGAGTCAGAGACAACTTAAGAGCTTCCTGGGAAAGGTATCCTACCTGTGGAGGTTTATACCTGCGTTGGCAGAAGTAACTCATCCGTTTGCACCTCTACTAAAAGACAAAGCCAAGTGGGTTTGAGGAGAGAGGCAAGAGAATGCGTTCGAGAAGATTAAAGGAATCCTAGCCTCTCCTTCCACGATGATTCCCCCCGAAGCCGGAGCGCCGCTGCTGCTCAACCTTACTTCTATAGAGAGGTCGATAGGGGCCCTCTTGGTGCAAGAGAAGGAAGGAGTGGAAAAGCCGGTCTACTACCTATCGAGAGTAATATCCGGAACAAAATCGAGGTACACCAGCGTTGAGAGGCACTGCCTGGCGCTGGTATTTGTAGCCCAGAAGTTGAGACATTATCTTCTAGCCTTCACCGTTCACATAGTCACCAAGTGTGATCCCATCAAGTACCTCCTCACGCGGACTATACTCGTGGGACGAGCAGCATGGTGGTTTTTGATCTTGTCAGAATACGATCTGAAATGCGTAGTGCCTAAAGCCATTAAAAGCCAGGCAGTGGAAGATCATTTGGCCCACTTCCCAAGTGGGGTTTTCGAACCACCTAGTGAAGAACTGCCCGGAGAAAGTTTCCAAGCATGCATGGCAGAGGAGGTGAAGAAGTGGTTTATGGAGTTTGATGGTTCCAGTGCTCAAGGAACAGGTGGAGCCGGCGTCATACTGTCAGATGGGAAGGAGAAGATTACCCTCTCTTTCAAGTTATATTTTAAATGCTCAAATAATGAAGATGAGTATGAAGCCCTCACTCTAGGGATGTTGGAAGCACTCAGAAGAGGGATCAGGGTACTGTGTATACGAGGGGACTCCAATCTGGTAGTAAGGCAGGTCAATGGAGAGTTTTCCCTTAAACATGCCAACTTAGCGCCATACAGACACATCATCCAAAGACTGTTGGGACAGTTCTTAGAAGTAACTGTGGAGAGGCAGGCGCGAACGATGAATAGACACCCTGACGCGCTCGCCACCATAGCACAAAAGTTGGACATGGAGGAGTCAGAAGCAACCATCATAGTGAGGCGGAGAACGGTACCCACCACCGTAAAGTCCTTATTCCCAAGTAACGAGCCAGAAGATTGGAGGCGTCTGGTAGAGAAGCAACTTGAAATCAGGGAAGGGACAATGAAAGTATTAGAGTTAGCCAACTATCATGTGCTGCAGGGAACTCTCTACTTCAAGAGTCCTGGAGGATTTCTGGCAAGGTGCGTAGGGGATCAAGAAGCCAAGGAGAGGTTAATAGAAATGCACCAGAAGCACTGCGGAGATACGGATATCCCCCTTTATAGACGACTGCAGCGAAGCGGGTATTATTGGCCCTCCATGAGCGTAGAAGCGGCCCGCTTGTAACAAAGTTATTTAAAGTGCCAAGATAATTTTGACCAGCCGACGGAGGCTAACTTCGTGGAAGCCTTCAAAGATTGGAGACAACCGTACCTAGCATATCTAAAAGATGGGGAGCTTCCCGTCGAGAGAGCGGATGAAATTTACCTTAGAAAAAGGATAGCCCGTTTCTACTTGGTCAAAGGAGAGTTATATAGGAAAGGGTACAATGAGAAGGCGCTAAGGTGCGTAGCCAAAGAGGAAGTGGAAAGGGTGCTGAAAGAAGCTCATGAGCGCTCCCACATGCGAGGCACCAAGCTGTATAATAAACTGATGACGCTGGGATACTACTGGCCGACCATGGAGGTTGAGTCCATTGGATATGTGAAAAAGTGTAGAGCATGCCAGGTGCATGGAAACATGGTGCACGCTCCCTCCATCAGTCTACAAAGCTTGGCAGCCCCTATCCCTTCCACACATGGGCGTTTGACTTGGTGGGAAAGATCGCCCCAGCATCTCACGGCAAGGCTTTTATCATTGTGGCTACAGAATTGTACACCAAATGGGTGGAGGCAATTCCTTTAAGGAGAGTCACCGCCCAAGTGGTAACCCAGTTTATAAAGGAGTATATCATATGTAGGTTCGGTATACCCAAAGTGATCCTAACGGATAATGGAAAGCAATTTGTATGTAAAGAGATGGCCCTTCTCACAGACAAGTATAAGATTCTGCATAATAGCTCAACCATATCCTACCCCAAGGGCAATGGTCAAGCAGAAGCTACTAATAAGACCCTGATAAATATTTTGAAGAAAATACTAGAAGACATGCCGGGAGCATGGGATGAGAAGTTGCCTATGGTGTTATGGGCCTACCGTACTTTGAAAAGAAAGCCAATAGGGTTCACTCCCTTCTCTCTAGTATATGGGACCGAAGCCGTCCTACCAGTGGAACTGGCGGTACCTTCAGCCAGAATTTCTCTTAGCAATGGGCTCATCCCAGACCCAAGGCATGTGCAACTAGAGGCGCTGGACGAGCACAGAGACAAGGCGAGAGAGAATTTCAAAGTCTAGACTCAGCAACTGTCCAGGGCTTACGAAAACTTGGTTAAGCCTAGAGAATTCCAGGTGGGAGATTTATTCCTGCGAGCATCAACTCACCATCTCCGTAGCATGTTGGCATCAAAATTCAAACCTAACTGGGAAGGCCCTTTTGTTGTCAGAGGAGTGGGGAAGTCGAGCTACTGCCAAATATCAGAACCAGAGAGTGATTGCCTCCAGTCCATCAACTGCAAGTGGCTGAAGAGGTACTATGCTTAGTAACAGCTAACAAATTTTATTTGTGTTTTGCATGTCTGTAATGGATTTCGAGGATTGCTCCTATACCAGAAAAGTTTTTTGTAAATTTTTTTAAGAGCAACACTGCACTGTAAACAGCACACAAAGGTAAAGAAATGAAATAGCAACACTTTTGATCATCGTTGACATTTGCTTTACTTGCTCATTTATACATACATATACACTCCCTATTAAGTTAGAAGAGAGTACAAAAAAAAAGATCAGGAACTTTGCTCACTACACTTGGGAGGTAAGTCCATCCTAAGAGAAAGTATACTGAGCAAAGTCCCCCAGACATAAATTAATACAGTTTTTTATAATAAAATCAGGCTTTCGGAAAGGGGCAGGGGTCACCCTCCTCTCCAACCTAGCCTCTACGACTATAAGCAGTAATATGCAGGAATACCCCCACAGACAGGAGGGGAAACCCAATAAAGTCACATGCCAACACCTCACAGCTACAAGAGGTGCATTTTCAAAAAATATATACAATATGATAATACATAACTTTTCATATCAATGCAAATACCCCGCAGTATATGGGGTAGCCACCAGTAGACTAAATGCTCATAGAAATTAGAGCAAGTCATATAAAACGAACACCCAGAGTATAAAGGGAGAACAAAGGAAAAAGAAAGTGCAGAAGAAACAAAGTGTCTCATATAGGAATGATAAGTGATGTACACATAGAATTCTGAGCACTACAAAGCAAGAAGTAGCCTATCTGCTAGAAACCACAAAAAATAAATCATCACGCGCGATGGCGTCAGCATATGACGGACCAGCCTCCCGTAGAAACTCTTCCTCCAACCTGACGAATTTAGCCTCATCCTCCTCATCACCAGACTCGATTCTGGCAAGCTTCACCTGCAGTAGGGCGATCTGATTCCGGATCCTCATAGCCTCAGCATGCCGTTGCTCAACCCTAGACTATCGGGAAGTGTGAAACCTCACTATCTTTCAAAAAGGAACACTCAGAAAGGGGCGAACCCCTGCGTCAAGCCAATCCAAACGAAAATGATAGAACTGCTGTAAGTCGCGGAGAGCATCCAAGAATAGCAAAATAGAAGAGCTAGTCAGCTTAGCAGGGGAGGTAACCAAGAACTCATGAACATGGCTGGCAAGAGCCCTCAGGTTTAAGGCCGTAAGACTGTCAACCTGGAGTATACTCTAAGAAGTGAACGTCTCGGGATGGTGCTCCAAGATGAGATCCAAGAGCTGACGCTCATGTACCCTGAAGAGGCCTAGTAACTCCTCACGCCATAGCCTACTAGAAATAGTCGCAGCATTCTCCGCTTCATCATCGCCATCGGAGTGACGAGACCCCACCTTAGAAGGAAGGAAAGAAGACTCCCCACCAGAATCAGCGTCACCGACCAAAGGAGTGAACTCAGAACTATGATCTCCCTCCACAGTTTCCCCACTACCAGTCTCCACAGTTATCGGAGTACTCTCATGCACCTGGAAACAATGAGACAAGGGTGAAATGAGAATACTTGCACAGTATACGCAAGAAAAAAGAGGGGAATAGTAACAAAAAGAGGGGGTATGCCAGTCTAATACCTCTCTCGCAGTTGCCCCACTGCCAGACTCCACAGTCATCAGAGTACTCTCATGCACCTGGAAACAATGAGACAAGGGTGAAATGAGAATGCTTGCACAGTATACGCAAGAAGAAAAGAGGGGAATAGTAAAAAGAGGGGGTATGCCAGTCTAATACCTCTCTCGCAGTGGCCCCACTGCCAGACTCCATAGTCATCGGAGTACTCTCATGCACCTGGAAATAATGAGACAAGGGTGAAATGAGAATGCTTGCACAGTATACGCAAGAAGAGAAGAGGGGAATAGTAAAAAGAGAGGGTATGCCAGTCTAATACCTCTCTCACAGCTGCCCCACTGCCAGACTCCACAGTCAACGGAGTACTTTCATGCACCTGGAAACAATAAAACAAAGGGGAAATGAGAACGCTTGCACAGTACACGCAAGAAGAAAAGAAGGGAAATAGTAAAAAGAGAGTATGCTAGTTTAATACCTCTCTCGCAGCCATCTCATTCTCTAACTCCACAAGTATTGGAGCAACTTCATCCGGCTCCTTAGTCATCAGAGCGACCTCGCTCACCTGGAGACAATGCAACAAAGGTGAAGAGGGGAATGCTTGCGCAATTTAAACAAAATAATAGAGACATAAGAATGACACGAGAGAAGTAGATACTCTTATACACGGTACCTGAATAATGCCTTCCGTAACGGTCATAGAAGGAGGAGCATGGGCTCCCATTGGGGCAGCAACACTGATCGATGCTCCAAAAGGGGTTGTCTCGGCGACCAGTGAAGAACCTACCTCAACCTCAGGCACTTTCGGAAGAACAATCTCAGCGACGGAGGGCACGAGGGATAGGCGAGGCTGCGAGTGATAAGAAAGGGAAAAAGGTAATAAATCAGTTATTCCATGAATGATGAATACTTTAATTAAAAAAAAAAGAGGGAGAGGGAAACTCCTAAAAAAGCACCACAGAGACACCTACCTAAAGGGGCACGATAACAGGTAAAACTGGCCCATGTATAAAGGCTGCTGAAGAGACAGTAGTAGGAGCCGCACTCGAAATAGCGCCAAGGGATAACTGCGACAATGTAAAAGAGGGCTACGATAAGTACAGGCTGGATAGATAAGAAATATAGAACCAAGAAAATAAGAGAGTACCTGAACCCCATCCAAAGGGTAAGCGCGGAAAAGGATGGTCAGTACAGTAGGGGCTGTGCTGATAGCCTGCAAAGAATTAAAGTATGTTATTCATCGCATGATCGAGGAGAAAGAGATTCCATGCTTCAGCGGAAAGGCCTGACCTGAAGTGTAGGCTCGCTGGTTGAAGCCACAATAAATATCGGGCCACGAGAGATCGCCTGAACCAACGGTCTACCGTCCATAGATACACGGACCCTGGGGATAGAAATTCTCCATGAAGATGATAAACCCGGGGCGGTAACGCCAGGTAATGGAGGAGCCCCTCCCTGAGAAGAAAGTCCAAGAGCCATTAGGACTCCTATTAAAAATAAACAAATATTCAAAAGTAAAAATGCGTACCTCAGATGAAGAGGCCTCCAGGGGCTCAACTGCAGAAGCGCCCACCGCCGAGACAAGAGAAGATGAGGTGACAACGCCAGAAGACACAACCCTCTACGCATGGTAAATGGGTAAATAAAAGGAAGAAGTAAAAGAGAAAATGGCACAATGAAAGTTTTGAGAATAGCGAGGCATACCTGAGGAGAAGGGGAAGCCACAAGGGTGGTCCTGGTGACGGTAAAGTGCACGGATGAAAGCTGCGGGGAAATCACAGTGTACACAACAAGGTAGTTAGAAGACGAATAAATTACAACAGATGGTAAAAGAATTAAGGAGACAGCAAACCTCTCTTAAAAGGCCTCGGGAAGAAATGAGCATGGAGTTCCTCTCCCGCTGAAAGGGCGTCGGTCGTAGTGGGGGAAGAGGAGAACTACTTGCCTCTACGGAAATGACCTGCACAAATATGACATAATGCTTTAATTAACAAATAAAAAAATAATGAGGGGAAGAAAGAAAATCATATGCAAAAAAAAGATAGACAAGTAAAGGGGGAACGCTTACAGTAGCAGGGCGCATAGTCTGGCTATAAGGGAGATGGGTGGGGCTAAACCCTCCAGGAGAATGGGATGCCTCATCATCACTAGAAGACTCTCTGGAGACTGATAATAAAGCATAAGTGTCAGTAGTGCTTTCGCTATAGAAACCCAGGCCGCCCATATCACCTGAAGAAGAACTATGGTCGTCATAGGAAGGGGTGCTTCCATAATCAACTAGTTCCTCTTCCAATGAAGGGGAGGGAGATAAAGAAACTCCGAGAGAACTAGTTCCACTAAGTAAAGAATGTCGTGATATAGTACCTTCCGCAATGGTAATAGACGCGACTCGCGCCTCCTGGGAAGCAAGGCTCGGTGAGGAGTAGCCTTTCCCTCTCACTACTTGGGAAGCCTCCCCCACCCCAAGATTGCCAGTATCAGACTCTTGATCCGCTATAGAGGAAGCAACCATGCCAGCGGCACCTCCTTTCTTTTTCTTCGCAGCCCGGATCCTCACAAGAAAAGAAGGAGGAGAATCAGTAGTAGCAGGAACAAAATTGGATACATCGGCGTCAGGGTGTTTCCTTTTGCTCGTAGTGGAGGTGCTTGCTTTCCCTCTGCTTTTTGGTTGGCTTCTAGACTTCACAGGGGGAAGCTCAGTCGGTGGAGACGGAAGTGACTCGTCAATGAGAGGTTTCACTAAAATGGGAATGGCCTGCTCCAAGGGTGGCGTGGAGGTGGTTCTGAGAAACCAAGGTTCTTTTTGCGTCCGCCTGACCAAAAACTGAGCTCTGGTGTATTTAATGGGATTAGTCTCATGAGGGGGGCCAACTACACATTCTTGGATAAGACGGACCTGCTGCTGCCAAAGAAGGAACCAAGACAAAGTAAATGAAGGATGATAATCGCAGGGAGGCACATAGAGGCCACCCAAACCACTGACCCTATGGAATAATCCATGAAGAGTAAAGCCAACACACGCCTCTGAAAATGCCTCGGAATGACTGCTGTAGGTAGGAAGAGGAGGGGTGTGAACGCCCTGATCATAGACGAACTGTCGTCTTGCCCTCTCGGAATGATAAGATTCATCACGCGGACCTAACTCGGTCCAATAAGGGGGGTGACATGGTAAGAGCATCGTCACCACATTAATATGAGGACACGTGGAAACCGACCCCACTGCTGAAGGGCAATAGAAGGTCCCGCCATCGCCAGGGAAAGAAAGCCAGCTGAAATTTCCCCCAGGGTGCCTGGTATAAGGTCGAAACTGAAACTCCTTGATATCATCAATCAACATTCCCAGAGATTTCTTGGGAGTTCTCTTATGCCACCGGAGAAGTGTCGCAGCGTCACTATGACAAGCGTGAGCCCCTGAAGTAAAGTGGGGGAAATTCTCAAACAAAAAGGCCATCAAGAGAGGGGCGTTGGCATGATTAGCAACATCATACTGACCACCGGACCTCTCTACATCTATGTGTGCTCGGTCCATCCAGGTGTAAAGAGAACCTAAGGTCAGGGCAGCCATGGGTACCGACCTACCGCGAGACAATCGTACAGCTAATCTAAAAAGAAGTTCGCGAGGACAGTCTTCGGGTTTACCTGGTAGAAGGAACCGAGTCAGAAATGTAACAAGGAAAGCGGCTAAATGTGCAGGAGAGTGGAGCTTAGGACCATCCTGGGATCTGGGGGCTTCACGTGAAGTCTCCCCCTTCTGCAACTGCTCAAAGTATCTGAACCAGTATCTTTGCCATTTGGCAAAGGAATGCTTGGAATTACCAGTTATATTTATGGACACATACCTCGAGCACTCTCCGAGAGCTGACCGTAACTCCCCCACCATCTCCTACTCTAGGGAGTCCTCGCAGTCATCAGAAAAGACCCACTGCCCAAAGAAAGGAAGGGCGTACAATTCACAAACATCTTCTAGGGTAAGGGTAAATTTCCCCCATCCTGTGACAAAGGTGTGAGACTCCATACTCCACCGAGAAAATAAAAGATTGAGCGAAGAACCATACTTAAATATGGTGTAGGACTTCAGGCTGCTGACAGCGGTAAAGAGTCCCACCTCCCTATGAATAGCCACATAATCAGGAACGCTCAGAACATGATCAGCCCAGCTGGCCCACTCCTCTGTGGGTCCACCCAGGGTTTTAACTTCAACATTGGAATAAGGAAAGTCACCACGGTCAACTCGGACTCGGAGAACGGAATCCAGAGAAATAGTAGGGAGGTCAGCAGACTCACTTAACCCCACATGAGAACGTTCAAGAACAGCACCCAAAATTTTTTCCCCAAACTCAGAAAGTGAAATCATGAAACTGTCATCAGGACCAAAAAAAGGAGCGCGGCGATAAACACCAAAGTCTCGCCCTTAGCGAATGTGTATATAGTCCTTCCATGCCTGAGAAGAGGACGGCGTAGCTGAGGAACCACCAAGAGCCATGGCTCAAGAAAAGAACTCATCCTAGTAGGGACTCCGAATGAGGGACCCTGGGTGCCCCCTGTCGCAAAAAAAGAAGAAGTGGAGACGGAAACCCCAGAAAAATCATGTGAAGAGCCCCCGGTCAGTGGCATGCTCTCCATAACACCAATAGTTGGCGAGACACCCTGGGTCACGGAACCCTCGTTGTGACAAAATGTCGAGACACCCCCTTGCACTGATGAGAGACCCGTGGACGCGAGGCCAAGTCGCGAGACCCCCGACTGCTGATGAGAGGTCACCATACTGCCATAGGCTGAGACCCCCATTTCAGAAAAACTCAAAGGCATCGAGATATGGGTTGCCTCGGGCATGGGGTCGCCTCGCGGCAAACCATGGGCCAAGATCCCCCCCTTCCTCAAGAAAAATCGTGGGCGTCGAGACACCCGAGATCGAGATACCTACGTCAGCATTAATACATGTCGAGACATCCCCTTGCACTGACGAGAGACCCGTAGACATTAGCCCAGGTCGCGAGACCCCTGGACGTTGACCGCCGAAGACCGAAACCCCCATTTCTAAAAAACTCAAAGGCGTCGAGACCCGCCCGCCGCTGCAAGGGTTGCCTCGCGGAAAAAAAGGGGTCGAGACCCCCTCCCTCCAAGCTCATTTTCAATAGACAAAGAACTCCCCACGCCTAGATCAACGCGTGAGGAACCACTGTCGGCGCGAAAAAATTCCGAGATACCATGACCCAAACCAACTGGATAAACTTCGTGAACCGAGGTCGAGATACCCCTCCCAACGCAACTAATTTTTTATAAGAACCCAAGGCGACTGGAGAGAGACCCTCGGATGAGGGGTCCACTCGCTTCGGGCCCTCGTCAACAGCCACATCAAGGGGGACGGGCGAGACACCGACCATCTCTAACTGAGCGCCACTAGTCGAGATACCCCTCCCAACGCAACTGATTTTTTTATAAGAACCCAAGGCGACTGGCGAGAGACCTCGGATGAGGGGTCCACTCACTTCGGGCCCTCGTCAACAGCCACATCAAGGGGGACAGGCGAGACACCGACCACATCTAACTGAGCGCCGCTACTCGAGATACCCAAGACTTGAACATCATCCGCGGAATGAAATCGCGAGGAACCCATGGGGGTTCTCGAACCACCAACCGAGGGAAAGGAGGCAGGTAGAATGGAGGAGGCGTCGATGGCAGTAATAGGGGCGGTCGGAACCGTTGGGATGGACAAGGAAGAAGGCATAGAGCCTAAAACCATGGGGGCTTTGGAGGTGTCTTCATTTGAAGAAGTATTGCTTGGATTTGAATCCATGAATGAGAGGCTATGGTATTTGGAAAACCTAGAGCAAAAAAAACGAGGGGATGGGTGGCTATGGTGTTTTAAAAATCCTTTTCTCTCACTCTCTCTCACTACAAATCCAAAGGTGTCTTATGTTTTTTGAAGAAGATGAAAGAGCCCAAGAAAAGGGGCTTATGTTTTTTTGCATCAAAATGGGAAAATGTGCAGGAAGGCAAAAAGGTGATGACCTTTTTTTCCCAAATGACGAGATGACAGTTCCCACACTAACCCGTGGGTTCTCAAAAAAATTAAAAACCTCGGATAAAGGGACATCTCAGTTAATGATCCTAGGGTCCCTCAGAAAATATATATATATATATATATATATATATATATATATATATATATAATTGTTGAAATCAGATTTATAGCGTACAAAGTTTTTTTAGTCTACCCAACCAAAAAATCTTTGCACGAGGGGCTAATGTAGATGGGTGTCTATCAATAAAAAAGCAAAATAAAATAAAAATGCTTTTTTTATAAATGACATCCGAGAGGTACCCGCGAGGGTCACCCAGAAGTCCAAAAGTCATCGCAAGCGTCAGTGCCGCCGCAAGTGTCGGTGCCACTTCAAGTGCCAGTGCCAGCGCCGCTTCAAGTGACTGCACCGCTGCAAATGTCAGCGCCATTGCAAGTGTCTATGCCGCTGCAAAGGTCAGTTCCGCTTCAAGTGTCAGCGCCGCTGCAAGTGTCAGTGCCGCTGCAAGTGTCTACGCCGCTGCAAGTGTCTACGCCGCTGCAAGTGTCGGCTCCACTTCAAGTGCCAGCGCCGCTTCAAGTGTCTGCGCCGCTGCAAGTGTCTGCGCCGCTGCAAGTGTCTCTACCGCTGCAAGGGTCAGCGCCGCTTCAAGTGCCAGCGCTGCTGCAAGTGTCAGCGCCGCCACAATCTTCCGCGCTACTGCAAGTGTCGGCGTCGTTTCAAGTACCAGTGCCGCTGCAAGTGCCAGCGCCACTGCAAGTGTCCGCACCGCCGCAAGGGTCGGCGCCGCTTCAAGTGCCAGCTCCGCTGCAAGTGTCTGCGCCATTGCAAGTGTTCGCGCCCTCCGCAAGGGTCAGCGCCGCTAAAAGTGCCAGCGCCGCTGCAAGTGTCTGCGCCATTGCATGGGTCAGCGCCGCCTCAAGTGTCGGTGCCGCTTCAAGTGCCAGCGCCGCTGCAAGTGTTAGCGCCTCTGCAAGTGTCTACGTCGCTGTAAGGGTCAGCACCGCTTCAAGTGTCAGCGTCGTCGCAATCTTCCGCGCCGCTGCAAGGGTCAGCACCGCCGCAAGTGCCAGCGCCGATTCAATTGCCAGCGCCGTTTCAAGTGTCTACGCCGCTGCAAGGGTCAGCGCCGCTGCAAGGGTCAACGTCATCGCGATCTTCTGCGCCGCTGCAAGGGTCAGTGTCACTTCAAGTGCCAGCGCTGCCGCAAGTGTCCGCGCCGCTGCAGGTGTCGGCGCCGCTTCAAGTACCAGCACCGCTACAAGCATCAGCGCCGCTTCAAGCGTCAGCGCCACTACAATTAAGAATCACTACAGCAATAACGTTCGAGAGGTGCCCGCGAGGGTCACCACAGAAATCCAAAATTAAGAAGTACCACTGCAAGGGTCAGCGCTGCTGCAAGGGTCACAGCAGTAATGGCAGTCGAGAGAGTCAGCGTCACTGCAAGGCTCGGCGCCACTACAAGGGTCACAGCAAAAATGTTATTCGAGAGGTGTTGCTACAAGGGTTTCAACAGAAACTCATATTGAGGGAGCAGCTATCACGAACAACCCCTCATCATGAAACATCAGTCTCTAAATGAACAACAGCACTAACACTTTACTTTCTTGTACAGGTTGCCTAGTCGAGCAAACAGGGCTCGTACAGGCGCATTGGGACCTCCTGGGAGTTTTGGCTTGGCGGCTGAGGGACAAGGTATGTTGAGCAAGCTCAACCACTTAGCACTATAGGATTGAGAGAATACTAGTAGGAAGACCCAGAATTCACTCGAGACTACACACACTGCACACTTGGTCACAAGTGAAGTGAGCAGCCAAAGAGCTGGCTACTCATAAGAAATAAACTCTTTACAAGAAAATGACTTTTCCAGAAGAGGGGGTCCTCAAGGTCCCTCTCAAGAAAAACAACATTTTTTAGAGGAAAGGAGTCCTTAAGGTCTCCTCTCCCAAGATTTGCAAAATTGAACCCCAAGTTACCGTTTCAAAAGATAATTACCAAATCTGATATTTTGTCTCAGTTAGGGGACATATGTGCTTTTTGACCTTTGCTTGGCGCCAGGTGGCGCCTACAGAGGGGACAAGCAGGCTGCCACAGGTAGGGACAAATGGTACACTTCAGACATTATTCCCCACCAACTCTCTCAATTTTGGGGCCCAAAAATACCACTCACCCCTAACGCCCCAGTATAAATAGACCTCTGGGCAAGGTCAAGAGATAGACAATAGAAATTGCACTGTTACTCTGCTAAAATATCACCAGACCTACCTAAGTATTCTCTCCCTGCTCATTCTCTTAGTGATGAGTTCCTTGTTCCTTCACTCCCCACTGACAGCCATCACTCTCAGGTGTTTCCCATGAAAAAATTACTATTTTTGCTGTGAAAGTTCATCTTCTTGCAGGGAGTGAGTTGAAGCTTGAGTTCCATTGTTACCAGAAGGAGAAGTTTTCTTCAGAAGATGCACCAGGAGACCTTGAAGACCTTGCAGGCAGCGTCCATTGGAGTGGGTCATGCCTCACCCATTCCAGTTATTCATAGACCCAGTCTCACTACCCTCCTAC
The DNA here is from genome assembly GCA_949130495.1 of Sambucus nigra. Classification (NCBI taxonomy): domain Eukaryota; kingdom Viridiplantae; phylum Streptophyta; class Magnoliopsida; order Dipsacales; family Adoxaceae; genus Sambucus; species Sambucus nigra. The sequence continues at coordinate 367,357,083 of OX422210.1, read as the reverse complement.
ACTAGACTTAAGCAAAACATAGCATTAGAGGGTGAAAACTCGAAACAGCACCCGAACGGCCCCGTGGGTGGTACCAACACCTCCCACGGGACCAATGTAACTCGTAGAAACTGACCCCATAGCCGCGGGACTCCCTTTTTTAGAGTACGACGATAATTTACATATTTCTTGACTTAGGCTTAAAAATATGGCGTTAGAGGGTGAAAACTCGAAACAACCCCCGAACGTCCCCATGGGTGGCACCAACACCTCCCACGGGACCAATGTAACTCGTAGGAACTGACCCCACAGCCGCGGGTCTCCCGGTTCGAGAGCACAACGGTAATTTGCATATTTCTAGACTTAGGCTTAAAAACATGATGTTAGAGGGTGAAAACTCCAAACAGCCCCCGAACGGCCCCGTGGGTGGCACCAAAACCTCCCACGGGACCAATGTAACTCGTAGGAACTGACCCCGCAACCGCGAGTCTCCCGGTTTGAGAGTACGACCGTAATTTGCATATTTCTAGACTTAAGAAAACATGGCGTTAATGGGTGAAAACTCGAAACAGCCCCCGAACGGCCCCGTGGGTGGCACCAACACCTCCCACGTGATGAATGTAACTCGTAGGAACTGTCCCCACAGCCGCGGGACTCCCAGTTTGATAATACGACGATCATTTTCATATTTCTTGACTTAGGCTTAAAAATATAGCGTTAGAGGGTGAGAACTCGAAACAGCCCCCGAACGTCCCCGTGGGTGGCACCAACACCTCCCACGGGACCAATGTAACTCGTAGGGACTGACCCCACAGCTCGGGTCTCCCGATTTGAGAGTACGACGGTAATTTTCACATTTCAAGACTTAAGTTTAAAAGCATGACGTTAGAGGGTGAAAACTCCAAACAACCCCCGAACGGCCCCGTGGGTGGCACCTACACCTCCCACGGGACCAATGTAACTCGTAGGAACTGATCCCGCAGCCGTGGGTCTCCCGGTTTGAGAGTACGATTCTAATTTGCATATTTCTAGACTTAAGCGAAACATGGCTTTAGAGGGTGAAAACGCGAAACATCCCCCGAACGGCTCCGTGGGTGGCACCAACACCTCCCACGGGACCCAAGTAACTCGTAGGAACAGACCCCACAGCCGCGGGACTCTCGGTTTGAGAGTACGATGGTAATTTGCCTATTTCTACACTTAGGCTTAAAAACATGACGTTAGAGGGTGAAAACTCGAAATAGCCCCCGAATGGACCCGTGGGTGGCACCAAAACCTCCCACGGGACCAATGTAACTCGTAGGAACTGACCCCGCAGCCGCGGGTCTCCCGGTTTGAGAGTACGACGGTAATTTGTATATTTTTAGACTTAGGCTTAAAAACATGACGTTAGAGGGTGAAAACTCGAAACAGGACCCGAACGGCCCCGTGGGTGGCACCAACACCTCCCACGGGACCAATGTAACTCATAGGAACTGACCCCGCACCTGCGGGTCTCCCGGTTTAAGAGTACGATGCTAATTTACGTATTTCTAGACTTAAGAAAAACATAGCGTTAGAGGGTGAAAACTCGAAACAGCCCCCGAACGGCCCCGTGGGTGGCACCAACACCTCTCACGGTACCAATGTAACTCATAGAAACTAACCCCCCAGCCGCGGGACTCCTTTTTTGAGAGTACGACGATAATTTGCAAATTTCTTGACTTAGGCTTAAAAACATTGCGTTAGAGGGTGAAAATACGAACAACCCCCGAACGTCCCCATGGGTGGCACCAACACCTCCCAGAGGACTAATGTAACTAATAGGAAATGACCCCACGACCGCGGGTCTCCCGGTTCGAGAGTACGACGGTAATTTGCATATTTCTAGACTTAGGCTTAAAAATAAGACGTTAGAGGGTGAAAACTCGAAACAGCCCCCGAACGTCCTCGTGGCTGGCACCAACACCTTCCACGGGACGAATGTAACTCATAGGAACTGACCCTTCAGCCGCGGGACTCCCGGTTTGAGAATACGACAATAATTTGCATATTTCTTGACTTAGGCTTAAAAACATGGCGTTAGAGAGTGAGAACTCGAAACAGCCCCCGAACGTCCCTGTGGGTGGCACCAACACCTCCCACGGGACCAATGTAACTCGTACGGACTGACCCCACAGCCGCGGATCTCCCGATTTGAGAGTACGATCGTAATTTGCACATATCTAGACTTAGGCTTAAAAACATGACGTTAGAGGGTGAAAACTCGAGACAGCCCCCGAATGGCCTCGTGGGTGGCACAAACACCTCCCACGGGACCAATGTAACTCGTGGGAACTGACCACGCAGCCGCGGATCTCCCGATTTGAGAGTACGACAGTAATTTACATATTTCTGGACTTAAGCAAAACATGGCGGTAGAGGGTGAAAACTAGAAACAATCCCCGAATGGCCCCGTGGGTGGCACCAACACCTCCTACGGGACCAATGTAACACGTAGGAACTGACCCTACCCCCGCAGGACTCCCGGTTTGAGAGTACGACGGTAATTTGCATATTTCTAGACTTAGGATTAAAAACATGACGTTAGAGGGTGAAAACTCGAAATAGCCCCCGAACGGCCCCGTGGGTGGCCCCAACACCTCCCACGGGACCAATGTAACTCGTCAGAACTGACCCCGCAACCGCGGGTCTCCCGGTTTGAGAGTATGACGATAATTTGCATATTTCTTGACTTAAGAAAACATGGCATTAGTGGGTGAAAACTCAGAACAGTCCCCGAACGGCCCCGTGGGTGGCACCAACACCTCCCACGGGACGAATCTAACTCGTAGGAACTGACCCCACAGCCGCGGGACTCCCGATTTGATAATACAACGATAATTTTCATATTTCTTTACTTAGGCTTGGAAACATGGCGTTAGAGGGTGAGAACTCAAAACAGCCACCGAACGTCCCCGTGGGTGGCACCAACACCTCCCACGGGAGCAATGTAACTCGTAGAAACTAACTCCACAGCCGCGGGACTCCCGGTTTTAGAATACGACGATAATTTGTATATTTCTTGACTTAGGCTTAGAAATATGGCGTTAGAGGGTGAAAACTCGAAACAGCCCCCGAACGTCCCCGTGGGTGGCACCAACACCTCCCATGGGACAATTGTAACTCGTAGGAACTGACCCCACAGCCGCTAGACTCTCGGTTTGAGAGTACAATGGTAATTTGCATATTTCTAGACTTAGGCTTAAAAACATGACGTTAGAGGGTGAAAACTCGAAACAGACCCCTAAAGGCCCCGTGGGTGGCACCAACACCTCCCATGGGACCAATGTAACTCATAGGAACTGATCCTACAGCCGCGGGTCTCCCAGTTTGCGAGTACGACGGTAATTTGCATATTTCTAAACTTAAGCAAAACATGGCGTTAGAGGGTGAAAACTCGAAGCAGCCCCCGAACAGCCCCGTGGGTGGCACCAAAACCTCCCACGGGACCAATGTAACTCGTAGGAACTCACCCCGGAGCTGCGGATCTTCCGGTTTGAGAGTACGACGGTAATTTACATAAATCTAGACTTAAGCAAAACATGACGTTAGAGGGTGAAAACTCGAAATAGCCCCCGAACAGCCTAGTGGGTGGCACCAAAACCTCCCACGGGACCAATGTAACTCGTAGGAACTTACCTCGCAGTCGCGGGTCTCCCGGTTTGAGAGTATGACGGTAATTTGTATATTTCTAGACTTAGGCTTAAAAACATGACGTTAGAGGGTGAAAACTCGAAACAGGCCCCGAACGACCCCGTGGGTGGACCCAACACCTCCCACGGGACCAATGTAACTCGTAGGAACTGACCCCACAGCCACGGGTTTCTGATTTTTAGAGTACGATGCTAATTTCCATATTTCTAGACTCAAGCAAAACAGAGCGTTAGAGGGTGAAAACTCGCAACAGCCCCCGAACAGCAAGTGGGTGGCACCAAAACCTCCCACGAGACCAATGTAACTCGTAGGAACTGACCCCGCAGCCGCGGGTCTCCCGGTTTGAGAGTACGACGGTAATTTGTATATTTCTAGACTTAGGCTTAAAAACATGACGTTAGAGGGTGAAAACTCAAAACAGACCCCGAACGGCCCCGTGGGTGGCACCAACACCTCCCACGGGACCAATGTAACTCATAGGAACTGACCTCGCAGCTGCGGGTCTCCCGGTTTGAGAGTACGATGCTAATTTGCATATTTCTAGACTTAAGCATAATATAGCGTTAGACGGTGAAAACTCGAAACAGCCCCCGAACGGTCCCGTGGGTGGCACCAACACCTCCCACGGGACAAATGTAACTCGTAGAAACTGAACCCCCAGCCGCGGGACTCCCTTTTTGAGAGTACGACCATAATTTGCATAATTCTTGACTTGAGCTTAAAAACATGGCGTTAGAGGGTGAAAACACGAAACAACCCCCGAACGGCCCCATGGGTGGCACAAAGACCTCCCACGGGACCAATGTAACACGTAGGAACTGACCCCACAGCCGCGGGACTCCCGGTTAGAGAGTACGACGGTAATTTGCATATTTCTATACTTAGGCTTAAAAACATGACGTTAGAGGGTGAAAACTCGAAATAGCCCCTGAACGGCCCCGTGGGTGGCACCAAAACCTCCCACGGGACCAATGTAACTAGTAGGAACTGACCCCGCAGCCGCGGGTCTCCCGGTTTGAGAGTACGATGGTAATTAGCATATTTTTAGACTTAAGCAAAACATGGAGTTAGAGGGTGAAAAATCGAAAGATCCCCCGAACGGCCCCGTGGGTGGCACCAACACCTCCCACGGGACCAATGTAACTCGTAGGAACTGACCCCACAGCCGCGGGACTCCCGGTTTGAGAGTACGACAGCAATCTGCATATTTCTATACCTAGGCTTAAAATCATGACGTTAGAGGGTGAAAACTCGAAATAGCCCCTGAACGGCCCCATGGGTGGCACCAAAACCTCCCACGGGACAAATGTAACTCATAGCAACTGACCCCGTAGCCGCGGGTCTCCCGGTTTGAGAGTACGACGGTAATTTGTATATTTATAGACTTTGGCTTAAAAACATGACGTTAGAGGGTGAAAACTCGAAACAGGCCCCGAACGGCCCCGCGGGTGGCACCAACACCTCCCACGGTACCAATGTAACTCATAGGAACTGACCCCGCAGCCGCGGGTCTCCCGGTTTGAGAGTACGATGCTAATTTACATATTTCTAGACTTAAGCATAATATAGCGTTAGATGGTGAAAACTCAAAACAGCCCCCGAACGGCCCCGTGGGTGGCACCAACACCTCCCACGGGACAAATATAACTCGTAGAAACTGAACCCCCGGTCGCGGGACTCCCTTTTTTAGAGTACGACGATAATTTGCATAATTCTTGACTTAGGATTAAAAACATGGCGTTAGAGGGTGAAAACACGAAACAAGCCCCGAACGGCCCCCTGGGTGGCACCAACACCTCCCCACGGGGCCAATGTAACACGTAGGAACTGACCCCACAGCCGCGGGACTCCCGGTTAGAGAGTACGACGATAATTTGCATATTTCTATACTTAGGCTTAAAAACATGACGTTAGAGGGTGAAAACTCGAAATAGCCCCTGAACGGCCCCGTGGGTGGCACCAAAACCTCCCGCGGGACCAATGTAACTCGTAGGAACTGACCCCGCAGCCGCGGGTCTCCCGGTTTGAGAGTACGATGATAATTTACATATTTCTACACTTAGGCTCACAAACAATACGTTAGAGGGTGAGAACTCGAAATAGCCCCCGAACAGCTCAGTGGGTGGCACCAACACCTCCCACGGGACCAATGTAACTCGTAGGAACTGACCCCACAGCCGCGGGACTCCCGGTTTGAGAGTACGACGATAATTTGCATATTTCTATACTTACGCTTAAAAACATGACGTTAGAGGGTGTAAACTCGAAATAGCCCCTGAACGGCCCCGTGGGAGGCACCAAAACCTCCCACAGGACCAATGTTACTCGTAGGAACTGACCCCGCAGCCGCGGGTCTCCCGGTTTGAGAGTACGATGGTAATTTGCATATTTCTATACTTAGGCTTAAAAACATGACGTTAGAGGGTGAAAACTCGAAATAGCCCCTGAACGGCCCCGTGGGTGGCACCAAAACCTCCCACGGGACCAATGTAACTCGTAGGAACTGACCCCGCAGCCGCGGGTCTCCCGGTTTGAGAGTACGATGGTAATTAGCATATTTTTAGACTTAAGAAAAACATGGAGTTAGAGGGTGAAAACTCGAAACATCCCCCGAACGGCCCCGTGGGTGGCACCAACACCTCCCACGGGACCAATGTAACTCGTAGGAACTGACCCCACAGCCGCGGGACTCCCGGATTGAGAGTACGACCGCAATCTGAATATTTCAATACTTAGGCTTAAAAACATGACGTTATAGGGTGAAAACTCGAAATAGCCCCTGAACGGCCCCATGGGTGGCACCAAAACCTCCCACGGGACCAATGTAACTCATAGGAACTGACCTCGTAGCCGCGAGTCTCCCCATTTGAGAGTACGACGGTAATTAGCATATTTTTAGACTTAAGCAAAACATGGCGTTAGAGGGTTAAAACTCGAAACATCCCCCGAACGGCCCCGTGGGTGGCACCAACACCTCCCACGGGACCAATGTAACTCGTAGGAACTGACCCCACAGCCGCGGGACTCCCGGTTTGAGAGTACGACGGCAATCTGCATATTTCTATACTTAGGCTTAAAAACATGACGTTAGAGGGTGAAAACTCGAAATAACCCCCGAACAGCCCTGTGGGCGGCACCAAAACCTCCCACGGGACCAATGTAACTCGTAGGAACTGACCCCGCAGCCGCGGGTCTCCCGGTTTGAGAGTACGACGGTAATTTGTATATTTCAAAACTTAGGCTTAAAAACATGACGTTAGAGGGTGAAAACTCGAAACAGGCCCCGAACCGCCCCGTGGGTGGCACCAACATCTCCCACGGGACCAATGTAACTCGTAGGAACTGACCCCGCAGCCGCGGGTCTCCCGGTTTGAGAGTACGATGCTAATTTGCATATTTCTAGACTTAAGAAAACATAGCGTTAGAGGGTGAAAACTCGAAACAGCCCCCGAACGGCCCCGTGGGTGGCACCAACACCTCCCACGGGACCAATGTAACTCGTAGAAACTGACCCCCCAGCCGCGGGACTCTCTTTTTGAGAGTACGATGATAATTTGCATATTTCTTGACTTAGGCTTAAAAACATGGCGTTAGAGGGTGAAAACTCGAAACAACCCCCGAACGGCCCCGTGGGTGGCACCAACACCTCCCACGGGACTAATTTAACTCGTAGGAAATGACCCCACAGCCGCGGGTCTCTCGGTTCGAGAGTACGACGGTAATTTGCATATTTCTAGACTTAGGCTTAGAAACATGACGTTAGAGGGTGAAAACTCGAAACAGCCCCCGAACGGCCCCGTGGGTGGCACCTACACCTCCCCCGGAACCAATGTAACTCGTAGGAACTGACCCCGCAGCTGCGGGTCTCCCGATTTGAGAGTACGATGGTAATTTGAATATTTGTAGACTTAAGCAAAACATGGCGTTAGAGGGTGAACACTCGAAACATCCCCGAAACGGCCGCGTGGGTGGAACCAACACCTCCCACGGGACCAATGTAACTATTAGGAACTGGCCCCGCAGCCGCAGATCTCCCGGTTTGAGAGTACGATGGTAATTTGCATATTTCTAGACTTAAGCAAAACATGGCGTTAGAGGGTGAAAACTCGAACGAACCCCCGAACGACCTCGTGGGTGGCACCAACACCTCCCACGGGACCAATGTAACTCATAGGAACTGACCCCGCAGCCGCGGGTCTCTCGGTTTGAGAGTACGATGCTAATTTCATATATCTAGACTTACGCATAATATAGCGTTAGAGGGTGAAAACTTGAAACAGCCCCCGAACGGCCCCGTGGGTGGCACTAACACCTCCCACGGGACAAATGTAACTCGTAGAAACTGACCCCTCAGCCGCGGGACTCCCTTCTTGAGAGTACGATGATAATTTGCATAATTCTTGACTTAGGCTTAAAAACATGGCGTTAGAGGGTGAAAACACGAAACAACCCCCGAACGGCCCCATGGGTGGCACCAACACCTCCCATGGCACCAACGTAACACGTAGGAACTGACCCCACAGCCGCGGGACTCCCGGTTAGAGAGTACGACGGTAATTTGCTTATTTCTATACTTAGGCTTAAAAACATGACGTTAGAGGGTGAAAACTCGAAATAGCCCCTGAACGGCACCGTGGGTGGCACCAAAACCTCCCACGGGACCAATGTAACTCGTAGGAACTGACCCCGCAGCCGCGGGTCTCCCGGTTTGAGAGTACGACGGTAATTAGCATATTTTTAGACTTAAGCAAAACATGGCGTTAGAGGGTGAAATCTCGAAACATCCCCCGAACGGCCCCGTGGGTGGCACCAACACCTCCCACGGGACCAATGTAACTCGTAGGAACTGACCCCACAGCCGCGGGACTCCCGGTTTGAGAGTACGACGATAATTTGCATATTTCTACACTTAGGCTTAAAAACATAACGTTAGAGTGTGAAAACTCGAAATAGCCCCCGAAAAGCGCAGTGGGTGGCACCAAAACCTCCCACGGGACCAATGTAACTCGTAGTAACTGACCCCGCAGCCGCGGGTCTCCCGGTTTGAGAGTACGACGGTAATTTGTATATTTCTAGACTTAGGCTTAAAAACATGACGTTAGAGGGTGAAAACTCGAAACAGGCCCCGAACGGCCCCGTGGGTGGCACCAACACCTCCCACGGGACCAATGTAACTCATAGGAACTGACCCCGCAGCCACGGGTCCCCCGGTTTGAGAGTACCATGCTAATTTGCATATTTCTAGACTTAAGAAAACATAGCGTTAGAGGGTGAAAACTCGAAACAGCCCCCGAACGGCCCCGTGGGTGGCACCAACACCTCCCACGGGACCAATATAACTCGTAGAAATTGACCCCCCAGCCGCGGGACTCCCTTTTTGAGAGTACGACGATAATTTGCATATTTCTTGACTTAGGCTTAAAAACGTGGCGTTAGAGGGTGAAAACTCGAAACAACCACCGAACGGCCCCGTGGGTGGAACCAACACCTCCCACGGGACTAATGTAACTCGTAGGAAATGACCCCACAGCCGCGGGTCTCCCGGTTCGAGAGGACGATGGTAATTTGCATATTTCTAGACTTAGGCTTAAAAACATGACGTTAGAGGGTGAAAACTCAAAACAGCCCCCGAACGGCCCCGTGGGTGGCACCAACACCTCCCACGGAACCAATGTAACTCGGAGGAACTGACCCCGCAGATGCGGGTCTCCCGATTTGAGAGTACGATGGTAATTTGCATATTTATAGACTTAAGCAAAACATGGCGTTAGAGGATGAACACTCGAAACATCCCCCGAACGGCCGCGTGGGTGGAACCAACACCTCCCACGGGACCAATGTGACTATTAGGAACTGACCCCGCAGCCGCAGATCTCCCGGTTTGAGAGTACGATGGTAATTTGAATATTTCTAGACTTAAGCAAAACATGGCGTTAGAGGGTGAACACTCGAAACATCCCCCGAACGGCCCCGTGGATGGCACCAACACCTCCCACGGTACTAATGTAACTATTAGGAACTGACCCCGCAGCCGCAGATCTCCCGGTTTGAGAGTACGACGGTAATTTGCATATTTATAGACTTAAGAAAAACATGGCGTTAGAGGGTGAAAACTAAAAACAATCCCCGAACGACCTTGGGGGTGGCACCAACACCTCCCACGGGACCAATGTAACTCGTAGGAACTGACCCCACAGCCGCGGGACTCTCGGTTTGAGAGTACGACGGTAATTTGCATATTTCTATACTTAGGCTTAAAAACATGACGTTAGAGGGTGAAAACTCGAAATAGCCCCTGAACGGCCCCGTGGGTGGCACCAATACCACCCACGGGACCAATGTAACTCGTAGGAACTGACCCCACAGCCGCGGGTCTCCCGTTTTGAGAGTACGACTGTAATTTGTATATTTCTAGACTTAGGCTTAAAAACATGACGTTAGAGGGTGAAAACTCGAAACAGGCCCCGAACGGCCCCGTGGGAATCCCCAACACCTCCCACGGAACCAATGTAACTCGTAGGAACTGACCCCACAGCCGCGGGTCTCCCATTTTAAGAGTACGATGCTAATTTCCATATTTCTAGACTTAAGCAAAACAGAGCGTTAGAGGGTGAAAACTCGAAACAGCCCCCGAACAGCAAGTGGGTGGCACCAAAACCTCCCACGAGACCAATGTAACTCGTAGGAACTGACCCCTCAGCCGCGGGTCTCCCGGTTTTAGAGTACGACGGTAATTTGTATATTTCTAGACTTAGGCCTAAAAACATGACGTTAGAGTGTCAAAACTGAAAACAGACCCCGAACGGCCCCGTGGGTGGCACCAACACCTCCCACGGGACCAATGTAACTCATAGGAACTAACCCCGCAGCTGCGGGTCTCCCGGTTTGAGAGTACGATGCTAATTTGCATATTTCTAGACTTAAGCATAATATAGCGTTAGACGGTGAAAACTCGAAATAGCCCCCGAACGGCCCCGTGGGAGGCACCAACACCTCCCACGGGACAAATGTAACTCGTAGAAACTGAACCCCCAGCCGCGGGACTCCCTTTTTGAGAGTACGACGATAATTTGCATAATTCTTGACTTGACCTTAAAAACATGGCGTTAGAGGGTGAAAACACGATACAACCCCCGAACGGCCCCATGGGTTGCACCAACACCTCCCACGGGACCAATGTAACACGTAGGAACTGACCCCATAGCCGCGGGACTCCCGGTTAGAGAGTACGACGGTAATTTTTATATTTCTATACTTAGACTTAAAAACATGACGTTAGAGGGTGAAAACTCGAAATAGCCCCTGAACGGCCCCGTGGGTGGCACCAAAACCTCCCACGGGACCAATGTAACTCGTAGGAACTGACCCCGCAGCCGCGGGTCTCCGGGTTTGAGAGTACGACGGTAATTAGCATATTTTTAGACTTAAGCAAAACATGGCGTTAGAGGGTGAAAACTCGAAACATCCCCGGAACGGCCCCGTGGGTGGCACCAACACCTCCCACGGGACCAATGTAACTCGTAGGAACTGACCCCACAGCCGCGGGACTCCCGGTTTGAGAGTACGACGGTAATTTACATATTTCTATACTTAGGCTTAAAAACATGACGTTAGAGGGTGAAAACTCGAAATAACCCCCGAACAGCCCAGTGGGTGGCAGCAAAACCTCCCACAGGACCAGTGTAACTCGTAGGAACTGACCCCGCAGCCGCGGGTCTCCCGTTTTGAGAGTACGATGGTAATTTATATATTTCTAGACTTTGGCTTAAAATCATGACGTTAGAGGGTGAAAACTCGAAACAGGCCCCGAACGGCCCCGCGGGTGGCACCAACACCTCCCACAGTACCAATGTAACTCATAGGAACTGACCCCGCAGCCGCGGGTCTCCCGTTTGAGAGTACGATGCTAATTTGCATATTTCTATACTTAAGCATAATATAGCGTTAGACGGTGAAAACTCGAAACAGCCCCCGAACGGCCCCGTGGGTGGCACCAACACCTCCCACGGGACAAATATAACTCGTAGAAACAGAACCCCCAGGCGCGGAACTCCCTTTTTTAGAGTACGACGATAATTTGCATAATTCTTGACTTAGGATTAAAAACATGGCGTTAGAGGGTGAAAACACGAAACAACCCCCGAACGGCCCCCTGGGTGGCACCAACACCTCCCACGGGACCAATGTAACACGTAGGAACTGACCCCACAGCCGCGGGACTCCCGGTTAGAGAGTACGACGGTAATTTGCATATTTCTATACTTAGGCTTAAAAATATGACGTTAGAGGGTGAAAACTCGAAATAGCCCCTGAACGGCCCCGTGGGTGGCACCAAAACCTCCCACGGGACCAATGTAACTCGTAGGAACTGACCCCACAGTCGCGGGACTCCCGGTTTGAGAGTACGACGATAATTTTCATATTTCTACACTTAGGCTTAAAAACATGACGTTAGAGTGTGAAAACTCAAAATATCCCCCGAAAATCTCAGTGGGTGGTACCAAAACCTCCCACGGGACCAATGTAACTCGTAGTAACTGACCCCGCAGCCGCGGGTCTCCCGGTTTGAGAGTACGACGGTAATTTGTATATTTCTAGACTTAGGCTTAAAAACATGACGTTAGAGGGTGAAAACTCGAAACAGGCCCCGAACGGCCCCGTGGGTGGCACCAACACCTCCCACGGGACCAATGTAACTCATAGGAACTGACCCCGCAGCCACGGGTCCCCCGGTTTGAGATTACCATGCTAATTTGCATATTTCTAGACTTAAGAAAACATAGCGTTAGAGGGTGAAAACTCGAAACAGCCCCCGAACGGCCCCGTGGGTGGCACCAACACCTCCCACGGGACCAATGTAACTCGTAGAAATTGACCCCCCAGCCGCGGGACTCCCTTTTTGAGAGTACGACGATAATTTACATATTTCTTGACATAGGCTTAAAAACGTGGCGTTACAGGGTGAAAACTCGAAACAACCCCCGAACGGCCCCGTGGGTGGAAACAACACCTCCCACGGGACTAATGTAACTCGTAGGAAATGACCCCACAGCCGCGGGTCTCCTGGTTCGAGAGTACGATGGTAATTTGCATATTTCTAGACTTAGGCTTAAAAACATGACGTTAGAGGGTGAAGACTCGAAACAGCCCCCGAACGGCCTCGTGGGTGGCACCAACACCTCCCACGGAACTAATGTAACTCGGAGGAACTGACCCCGTAGATGCGGGTCTCCCGTTTTTTAGAGTACGACGATAATTTGCATAATTCTTGACTTAGGAATAAAAACATGGCGTTAGAGGGTGAAAACACGAAACAACCCCCGAACGGCCCCCTGGGTGGCACCAACACCTCCCACGGGACCAATGTAACACGTACGAACTGACCCCACAGCCGCGGGACTCCCGGTTAGAGAGTACGACGGTAATTTGCATATTTCTACACTTAGGCTTAAAAACATGACGTTAGAGGGTGAAAACTCGAAATAGCCCCTGAACGGCCCCGTGGGTGGCACCAAGACCTCCCACGGGACCAATGTAACTCGTAGGAACTGACCCCGCAGCCGCGGGTCTCCCGGTTTGAGAGTACGATGGTAATTAGCATATTTTTAGACTTAAGCAAAACATGGAGTTAGAGGGTGAAAACTCGAAAGATCCCCCGAACGGCCCCGTGGGTGGCACCAACACCTCCCACGGGACCAATGTAACTCGTAGGAACTGACCCCACAGCCGCGGGACTCCTGGTTTGAGAGTACGACAGCAATCTGCATATTTCTATACTTAGGCTTAAAATCATGACATTAGAGGGTGAAAACTCGAAATAGCCCCTGAACGGCCCCATGGGTGGCACCAAAACCTCCCACGGGACAAATGTAACTCATAGCAACTGACCCCGTAGCCGCGGGTCTCCCGGTTTGAGAGTACGACGGTAATTAGCTTATTTTTAGACTTAAGCAAAACATGGCGTTAGAGGGTTAAAACTCGAAACATCCCCCGAACGGCCCTGTGGCTGGCACCAACACCTCCCACGGGACCAATGTAACTCGTTGGATCTGACCCCACAGCCGCGGGACTCCCGGTTTGAGAGTACGACGGCAATCTGCATATTTCTATACTTAGGCTTAAAAACATGACGTTTGAGGATGAAAACTCGAAATAGCCCCCGAACTGCTTCGTGGTGGCACCAAAACCTCACACGGGAAAAATGTAACTCGTAGGAACAGATCCCGCAGCCGCGGGTCTCCCGTTTTGAGACTACGGCGGTAATTTGTATTTTTCTAGACTTAGGCTTAAAAACATGATGCTAGAGGGTGAAAACTCGAAACAGGCCCCGAACGGCCCCGTGGGTGGACCCAACACCCCCCACGGGACCAATGTAACTCGTAGGAACTGACCCCACAGCCGCGGGTCTCCAATTTTAAGAGTACGATGCTAATTTCCATATTTCTAGACTTAAGCAAAACAGAGCGTTAGAGGGTGAAAACTCGAAACAGCCCCCGAACAGCAAGTGGGTGGCACCAAAACCTCCCACGGGACCAATGTAACTCGTAGGAACTGACCCCGCAGCCGCGGGTCTCCCGGTTTGAGAGTACGACAGTAATTTGTATATTTCTAGACTTAGGCTTAAAAACATGACGTTAGAGGGTGAAAATTCAAAACAGACCCCGAACGGCCCCGTGGGTGGCACCAACACCTCCCACGGGACCAATGTAACTCATAGGAAATGAACCCGCAGTCGCGGGTCTCCCGGTTTGAGAGTACGATGCTAATTTGCATATTTCTAGACTTAAGCATAATATAGCGTTAGACGGTGAAAACTCGAAACAGCCCCCGAACGGCCCCGTGGGTGGCACCAACACCTCCAACGGGAGAAATATAACTCGTAGAAACTGAACCCCCAGCCGCGGGACTCCCTTTTTTAGAGTACGACGATAATTTGCATAATTATTGACTTAGGCTTAAAAACATGGCGTTAGAGGGTGAAAACACGAAACAACCCCGCGAACGGCCCCATGGGTGGCACCAACACCTCCCACGGGACCAATGTAACACGTAGGAACTGACCCCACAGCCGCGGGACTCCCGGTTAGAGAGTACGACGGTAATTTGCATATTTCTATACTTAGGCTTAAAAACATGACGTTAGAGGGTGAAAACTCGAAATAGCCCCTGAACGGCCCCGTGGGTGGCACCAAAACCTCCCACGGGACCAACGTAACTAGTAGGAACTGACCCCGCAGCCGCGGGTCTCCCTGTTTGAGAGTAAGACGGTAATTAGCATATTTTTAGACTTAAGCAAAACATGGCGTTAGAGGGTGAAAATTCGAAACATCCCCTCAACGGCCTCGTGGGTAGCACCAACACCCCCCACGGGACCAATGTAACTCGTAGGAACTGACCCCACAGCCGCGGGACTCCCGGTTTGAGAGTACGACGGTAATTTGCATATTTCTATACTTAGGCTTAAAAACATGACGTTAGAGGGTGCAAACTCGAAATAACCCCCGAACAGCCCAGTGGGTGGCACCAAAACCTCCCACGGGACCAATGTAACTCGTAGGAACTGACCCCGCAGCCGCGGGTCTCCCAGTTTGAGAGTACGATGGTAATTTGTATATTTCAAAACTTAGGCTTAAAAACATGACGTTAGAGGGTGAAAACTCGAAACAGGCCCCGAACAGCCCCGTGGGTGGCACCAACACCTCCCACGGGACAAATGTAACTCGTAGGAACTGACCCCGCAGCCGCGGGTCTCCCGGTTTGAGAGTACGATGCTAATTTGCATATTTCTAGACTTAAGAAAACATAGCGTTAGAGGGTGAAAACTCGAAACAGCCCCCGAACGGCCCCGTGGGTGGCACCAACACCTCCCACGGGACCAATGTAACTCGTAGAAACTGACCCCCCATCCGCGGGACTCTCTTTTTGAGAGTACGACGATAATTTGCATATTTCTTGACTTAGGCTTAAAAACATGGCGTTAGAGGGTGAAAACTCGAAACAACCCCCGAACGGCCCCGTGGGTGGCACCAACACCTCCCACGGGACTAATTTAACTCGTAGGAAATGACCCCACAGCCGCGGGTCTCCCGGTTCGAGAGTACGACGGTAATTTGCATATTTCTAGACTTAGGCTTAGAAACATGACGTTAGAGGGTGAAAACTCGAAACAGCCCCCGAACGGCCCCGTGGGTGGGACCTACACCTCCCACTGAACCAATGTAACTCGTTGGAACTGACCCCGCAGCTGCGGGTCTCCCGATTTGAGAGTACGATGGTAATTTGCATATTTATAGACTTAAGCAAAACATGGCGTTAGAGGGTGAACACTCGAAACATCCCTCGAACGGCCGCGTGGGTGGAACCAACACCTCCCACGGGACCAATGTAACTATTAGGAACTGACCCCGCAGCCGCAGATCTCCCGGTTTGAGAGTACGATGGTAATTTGTATATTTCTAGACTTAGGCTTAAAAACATGACGTTAGAGGGTGAAAACTCAAAACAGACCCCGAACGGCCCCGTGGGTGGCACCAACACCTCCCACGGGACCAATGTAACTCATAGGAAATGAACCCGCAGTCGCGGGTCTCCCGGTTTGAGAGTACGATGCTAATTTGAATATTTCTAGACTTAAGCATAATATAGCGTTAGACGGTGAAAACTCGAAACAGCCCCCGAACGGCCCCGTGGGTGGCACCAACACCTCCCACGGGAGAAATATAACTCGTAAAAACTGAACCCCCAGCCGCGAGACTCCCTTTTTTAGAGTACGACGATAATTTGCATAATTATTGACTTAGGCTTAAAAACATGGCGTTAGAGGGTGAAAACACGAAACAACCCCGTGAACGGCCCCATGGGTGGCACCAACACCTCCCACGGGACCAATGTAACACGTAGGAACTGACCCCACAGCCGCGGGACTCCCGGTTAGAGAGTACGACGGTAATTTGCATATTTCTATACTTAGGCTTAAAAACATGACGTTAGAGGGTGAAAACTCGAAATAGCCCCTGAACGGCCCCGTGGGTGGCACCAAAACCTCCCACGGGACCAATGTAACTAGTAGGAACTGACCCCGCAGCCGCGGGTCTCCCGGTTTGAGAGTACGATGGTAATTAGCATATTTTTAGACTTAAGCAAAACATGGAGTTAGAGGGTGAAAAATCGAAAGATCCCCCGAACGGCCCCGTGGGTGGCACCAACACCTCCCACGGGACCAATGTAACTCGTAGGAACTGACCCCACAGCCACGGGACTACCGGTTTGAGAGTACGACAGCAATCTGCATATTTCTATACTTAGGCTTAAAATCATAACGTTAGAGGGTGAAAACTCGAAATAGCCCCTGAATGGCCCGATGGGTGGCACCAAAACCTCCCACGGGACAAATGTAACTCATAGCAACTGACCCCGTAGCCGCGGGTCTCCCGGTTTGAGAGTACGACGGTAATTAGCTTATTTTTAGACTTAAGCAAAACATGGCGTTAGAGGGTTAAAACTCGAAACATCCCCCGAATGGCCCTGTGGCTGGCACCAACACCTCCCACGGGACCAATGTAACTCATTGGATCTGACCCCACAGCCGCGGGACTCCCAGTTTGAGAGTACGACGGCAATCTGCATATTTCTATACTTAGGCTTAAAAACATGACGTTTGAGGATGAAAACTCGAAATAGCCCCCGAACTGCCCCGTGGTGGCACCAAAACCTTACACGGGAAAAATGTAACTCGTAGGAACAGATCCCGCAGCCGCGGGTCTCCCGTTTTGAGACTACGACGGTAATTTGTATTTTTCTAGACTTAGGCTTAAAAACATGACGCTAGAGGGTGAAAACTCGAAACAGGCCCCGAACGGCCCCGTGGGTGGACCCAACACCTCCCACGGGACCAATGTAACTCGTAGGAACTGACCCCACAGCCGCGGGTCTCCAATTTTAAGAGTACGATGCTAATTTCCATATTTCTAGACTTAAGCAAAACAGAGCGTTAGAGGGTGAAAACTCGAAACAGCCCCCGAACAGCAAGTGGGTGGCACCAAGACCTCCCACGGGACCAAATAAACTCGTAGGAACTGACCCCGCAGCCGCGGGTCTCCCGGTTTGAGAGTACGACAGTAATTTGTATATTTCTAGACTTAGGCTTAAAAACATGACGTTAGAGGGTGAAAACTCAAAACAGACCCCGAACGGTCCCGTGGGTGGCACCAACACCTCCCACGTGACCAATGTAACTCATAGGAAATGAACCCGCAGTCGCGGGTCTCCCGGTTTGAGAGTACGATGCTAATTTGCATATTTCTACACTTAAGCATAATATAGCGTTAGACGGTGAAAACTCGAAACAGCCCCTGAACGGCCCCGTGGGTGGCACCAACACCTCCCACGGGAGAAATATAACTCGTAGAAACTGAACCCCCAGCCGCGGGACTCCCTTTTTTAGAGTACGACGATAATTTGCATAATTATTGACTTAGGCTTAAAAACATGGCGTTAGAGGGTGAAAACACGAAACAACCCCGCGAATGGCCCCATGGGTGGCACCAACACCTCCCACGGGACCAATGTAACACGTAGGAACTGACCCCACAGCCGCGGGACTCCCTGTTAGAGAGTACGACGGTAATTTGCATATTTCTATACTTAGGCTTAAAAACATGACGTTAGATGGTGAAAACTCGAAATAGCCCCTGAACGGCCCCGTGGGTGGCACCAAAACCTCCCACGGGACCAATGTAACTAGTAGGAACTGACCCCGCAGCCGCGGGTCTCCCTGTTTGAGAGTAAGACGGTAATTAGCATATTTTTAGACTTAAGCAAAACATGGCGTTAGAGGGTGAAAATTCGAAACATCCCCTCAACGGCCTCGTGGGTGGCACCAACACCTCCCACGGGACCAATGTAACTCGTAGGAACTGACCGCACAGCCGCGGGACTCCCGGTTTGAGAGTACGACGGTAATTTGCATATTTCTATACTTAGGCTTAAAAACATGACGTTAGAGGGTGCAAACTCGAAATAACCCCCGAACAGCCCAGTGGGTGGCACCAAAACCTCCCACGGGACCAATGTAACTCGTAGGAACTGACCCCGCAGCCGCGGGTCTCCCAGTTTGAGAGTACGATGGTAATTTGTATATTTCAAAACTTAGGCTTAAAAACATGACGTTAGAGGGTGAAAACTCGAAACAGGCCCCGAACAGCCCCGTGGGTGGCACCAACACCTCCCACGGGACAAATGTAACTCGTAGGAACTGACCCCGCAGCCGCGGGTCTCCCGGTTTGAGAGTACGATGCTAATTTGCATATTTCTAGACTTAAGAAAACATAGCGTTAGAGGGTGAAAACTCGAAACAGCCCCCGAACGGCCCCGTGGGTTGCACCAACACCTCCCACGGGACCAATGTAACTCGTAGAAACTGACCCCCCATCCGCGGGACTCTCTTTTTGAGAGTACGACGATAATTTGCATATTTCTTGACTTAGGCTTAAAAACATGGCGTTAGAGGGTGAAAACTCGAAACAACCCCCAACGGCCCCGTGGGTGGCACTAACACCTCCCACGGGACTAATTTAACTCGTAGGAAATGACCCCACAGCCGCGGGTCTCCCGGTTCGAGAGTACGACGGTAATTTGCATATTTCTAGACTTAGGCTTAGAAACATGACGTTAGAGGGTGAAAACTCGAAACAGCCCCCGAACGGCCCCGTGGGTGGCACCTACACCTCCCACTGAACCAATGTAACTCGTAGGAACTGACCCCGCAGCTGCGGGTCTCCCGATTTGAGAGTACGATGGTAATTTGCATATTTATAGACTTAAGCAAAACATGGCGTTAGAGGGTGAACACTCGAAACATCCCTCGAACGGCCGCGTGGGTGGAACCAACACCTCCCACGGGACCAATGTAACTATTAGGATCTGACCCCGCAGCCGCAGATCTCCCGGTTTGAGAGTACGATGGTAATTTGTATATTTCTAGACTTAGGCTTAAAAACATGACGTTAGAGGGTGAAAACTCAAAACAGACCCCGAACGGCCCCGTGGGTGGCACCAACACCTCCCACGGGACCAATGTAACTCATAGGAAATGAACCCGTAGTCGCGGGTCTCCCGGTTTGAGAGTACGATGCTAATTTGCATATTTCTAGACTTAAGCATAATATAGCGTTAGACGGTGAAAACTCGAAACAGCCCCCGAACGGCCCCGTGGGTGGCACCAACACCTCCCACGGGAGAAATATAACTCGTAGAAACTGAACCCCCAGCCGCGGGACTCCCTTTTTTAGAGTACGACGATAATTTGCATAATTATTGACTTAGGCTTAAAAACATGGCGTTAGAGGGTGAAAACACGAAACAACCCCGCGAACGGCCCCATGGGTGGCACCAACACCTCCCACGGGACCAATGTAACACGTAGGAACTGACCCCACAGCCGCGGGACTCCCGGTTAGAGAGTACGACGGTAATTTGTATATTTCTATACTTAGGCTTAAAAACATGACGTTAGAGGGTGAAAACTCGAAATAGCCCCTGAACGGCCCCGTGGGTGGCACCAAAACCTCCCACGGGACCAATGTAACTAGTAGGAACTGACCCCGCAGCCGCGGGTCTCCCTGTTTGAGAGTAAGACGGTAATTAGCATATTTTTAGACTTAAGCAAAACATGGCGTTAGAGGGTGAAAATTCGAAACATCCCCTGAACGGCCTCGTGGGTGGCACCAACACCTCCCACGGGACCAATGTAACTCGTAGGAACTGACCCCACAGTCGCGGGACTCCCGGTTTGAGAGTACGACGGTAATTTGCATATTTCTATACTTAGGCTTAAAAACATGAGGTTAGAGGGTGCAAACTCGAAATAACCCCCGAACAGCCCAGTGGGTGGCACCAAAACCTCCCACGGGTCCAATGTAACTCGTAGGAACTGACCCCGCAGCCGCGGGTCTCCCAGTTTGAGAGTACGATGGTAATTTGTATATTTCAAAACTTAGGCTTAAAAACATGACGTTAGAGGGTGAAAACTCGAAACAGGCCCCGAACAGCCCCGTGGGTGGCACCAACACCTCCCACGGGACCAATGTAACTCGTAGGAACTGACCCCGCAGCCGCGGGTCTCCCGGTTTGAGAGTACGATGCTAATTTACATATTTCTAGACTTAAGAAAACATAGCGTTAGAGGGTGAAAACTCGAAACAGCCCCCGAACGGCAACGTGGGTGGCACCAACACCTCCCACGGGACCAATGTAACTCGTAGAAACTGACCCCCCATCCGCGGGACTCTCTTTTTGAGAGTACGACGATAATTTGCATATTTCTTGACTTAGGCTTAAAAACATGGCGTTAGAGGGTGAAAACTCGAAAAAACCCCCAAACGGCCCCGTGGGTGGCACCAACACCTCCCACGGGACTAATTTAACTCGTAGGAAATGACCCCACAGCCGCGGGTCTCCCGGTTCGAGAGTACGACGGTAATTTGCAGATTTCTAGACTTAGGCTTAGAAACATGACGTTAGAGGGTGAAAACTCGAAACAGCCCCCGAACGGCCCCGTGGGTGGCACCTACACCTCCCACTGAACCAATGTAACTCGTAGGAACTGACTCCGCAGCTGCGGGTCTCCCGATTTGAGAGTACGATGGTAATTTGCATATTTATAGACTTAAGCAAAACATGACGTTAGAGGGTGAACACTCGAAGCATCCCCCGAACGGCCGCGTGGGTGGAACCAACACCTCCCACGGGACCAATGTAACTATTAGGAACTGACCCCGCAGTCGCAGATCTCCCGGTTTGAGAGTACGATGGTAATTTGTATATTTCTAGACTTAAGCAAAACATGGCGTTAGAGGGTGAAAACTCGAACGAACCCCCGAACGACCTCGTGGATGGCACCAACACCTCCCACGGGACCAATGTAACTCATAGGAACTGACCCCGCAGCCGCGGGTCTCCCGGTTTGAGAGTACGATGCTAATTTCATATTTCTAGACTTAAGCATAATATAGCGTTAGACGGTGAAAACTCGAAACAGCCCCCGAACGGCCCCGTGGGTGGCACCAACACCTCCAACGGGAGAAATATAACTCGTAGAAACTGAACCCCCAGCCGCGGGACTCCCTTTTTTAGAGTACGACGATAATTTGCATAATTATTGACTTAGGCTTAAAAACATGGCGTTAGAGGGTGAAAACACGAAACAACCCCGCGAACGGCCCCATGGGTGGCACCAACACCTCCCACGGGACCAATGTAACACGTAGGAACTGACCCCACAGCCGCGGGACTCCCGGTTAGAGAGTACGACGGTAATTTGCATATTTCTATACTTAGGCTTAAAAACATGACGTTAGAGGGTGAAAACTCGAAATAGCCCCTGAACGGCCCCGTGGGTGGCACCAAAACCTCCCACGGGACCAACGTAACTAGTAGGAACTGACCCCGCAGCCGCGGGTCTCCCTGTTTGAGAGTAAGACGGTAATTAGCATATTTTTAGACTTAAGCAAAACATGGCGTTAGAGGGTGAAAATTCGAAACATCCCCTCAACGGCCTCGTGGGTAGCACCAACACCCCCCACGGGACCAATGTAACTCGTAGGAACTGACCCCACAGCCGCGGGACTCCCGGTTTGAGAGTACGACGGTAATTTGCATATTTCTATACTTAGGCTTGAAAACATGACGTTAGAGGGTGCAAACTCGAAATAACCCCCGAACAGCCCAGTGGGTGGCACCAAAACCTCCCACGGGACCAATGTAACTCGTAGGAACTGACCCCGCAGCCGCGGGTCTCCCAGTTTGAGAGTACGATGGTAATTTGTATATTTCAAAACTTAGGCTTAAAAACATGACGTTAGAGGGTGAAAACTCGAAACAGGCCCCGAACAGCCCCGTGGGTGGCACCAACACCTCCCACGGGACAAATGTAACTCGTAGGAACTGACCCCGCAGCCGCGGGTCTCCCGGTTTGAGAGTACGATGCTAATTTGCATATTTCTAGACTTAAGAAAACATAGCGTTAGAGGGTGAAAACTCGAAACAGCCCCCGAACGGCCCCGTGGGTGGCACCAACACCTCCCACGGGACCAATGTAACTCGTAGAAACTGACCCCCCATCCGCGGGACTCTCTTTTTGAGAGTACGACGATAATTTGCATATTTCTTGACTTAGGCTTAAAAACATGGCGTTAGAGGGTGAAAACTCGAAACAACCCCCGAACGGCCCCGTGGGTGGCACCAACACCTCCCACGGGACTAATTTAACTCGTAGGAAATGACCCCACAGCCGCGGGTCTCCCGGTTCGAGAGTACGACGGTAATTTGCATATTTCTAGACTTAGGCTTAGAAACATGACGTTAGAGGGTGAAAACTCGAAACAGCCCCCGAACGGCCCCGTGGGTGGGACCTACACCTCCCACTGAACCAATGTAACTCGTTGGAACTGACCCCGCAGCTGCGGGTCTCCCGATTTGAGAGTACGATGGTAATTTGCATATTTATAGACTTAAGCAAAACATGGCGTTAGAGGGTGAACACTCGAAACATCCCTCGAACGGCCGCGTGGGTGGAACCAACACCTCCCACGGGACCAATGTAACTATTAGGAACTGACCCCGCAGCCGCAGATCTCCCGGTTTGAGAGTACGATGGTAATTTGTATATTTCTAGACTTAGGCTTAAAAACATGACGTTAGAGGGTGAAAACTCAAAACAGACCCCGAACGGCCCCGTGGGTGGCACCAACACCTCCCACGGGACCAATGTAACTCATAGGAAATGAACCCGCAGTCGCGGGTCTCCCGGTTTGAGAGTACGATGCTAATTTGAATATTTCTAGACTTAAGCATAATATAGCGTTAGACGGTGAAAACTCGAAACAGCCCCCGAACGGCCCCGTGGGTGGCACCAACACCTCCCACGGGAGAAATATAACTCGTAAAAACTGAACCCCCAGCCGCGAGACTCCCTTTTTTAGAGTACGACGATAATTTGCATAATTATTGACTTAGGCTTAAAAACATGGCGTTAGAGGGTGAAAACACGAAACAACCCCGTGAACGGCCCCATGGGTGGCACCAACACCTCCCACGGGACCAATGTAACACGTAGGAACTGACCCCACAGCCGCGGGACTCCCGGTTAGAGAGTACGACGGTAATTTGCATATTTCTATACTTAGGCTTAAAAACATGACGTTAGAGGGTGAAAACTCGAAATAGCCCCTGAACGGCCCCGTGGGTGGCACCAAAACCTCCCACGGGACCAATGTAACTAGTAGGAACTGACCCCGCAGCCGCGGGTCTCCCGGTTTGAGAGTACGATGGTAATTAGCATATTTTTAGACTTAAGCAAAACATGGAGTTAGAGGGTGAAAAATCGAAAGATCCCCCGAACGGCCCCGTGGGTGGCACCAACACCTCCCACGGGACCAATGTAACTCGTAGGAACTGACCCCACAGCCACGGGACTACCGGTTTGAGAGTACGACAGCAATCTGCATATTTCTATACTTAGGCTTAAAATCATAACGTTAGAGGGTGAAAACTCGAAATAGCCCCTGAATGGCCCGATGGGTGGCACCAAAACCTCCCACGGGACAAATGTAACTCATAGCAACTGACCCCGTAGCCGCGGGTCTCCCGGTTTGAGAGTACGACGGTAATTAGCTTATTTTTAGACTTAAGCAAAACATGGCGTTAGAGGGTTAAAACTCGAAACATCCCCCGAATGGCCCTGTGGCTGGCACCAACACCTCCCACGGGACCAATGTAACTCATTGGATCTGACCCCACAGCCGCGGGACTCCCAGTTTGAGAGTACGACGGCAATCTGCATATTTCTATACTTAGGCTTAAAAACATGACGTTTGAGGATGAAAACTCGAAATAGCCCCCGAACTGCCCCGTGGTGGCACCAAAACCTCACACGGGAAAAATGTAACTCGTAGGAACAGATCCCGCAGCCGCGGGTCTCCCGTTTTGAGACTACGACGGTAATTTGTATTTTTCTAGACTTAGGCTTAAAAACATGACGCTAGAGGGTGAAAACTCGAAACAGGCCCCGAACGGCCCCGTGGGTGGACCCAACACCTCCCACGGGACCAATGTAACTCGTAGGAACTGACCCCACAGCCGCGGGTCTCCAATTTTAAGAGTACGATGCTAATTTCCATATTTCTAGACTTAAGCAAAACAGAGCGTTAGAGGGTGAAAACTCGAAACAGCCCCCGAACAGCAAGTGGGTGGCACCAAGACCTCCCACGGGACCAAATAAACTCGTAGGAACTGACCCCGCAGCCGCGGGTCTCCCGGTTTGAGAGTACGACAGTAATTTGTATATTTCTAGACTTAGGCTTAAAAACATGACGTTAGAGGGTGAAAACTCAAAACAGACCCCGAACGGTCCCGTGGGTGGCACCAACACCTCCCACGTGACCAATGTAACTCATAGGAAATGAACCCGCAGTCGCGGGTCTCCCGGTTTGAGAGTACGATGCTAATTTGCATATTTCTACACTTAAGCATAATATAGCGTTAGACGGTGAAAACTCGAAACAGCCCCTGAACGGCCCCGTGGGTGGCACCAACACCTCCCACGGGAGAAATATAACTCGTAGAAACTGAACCCCCAGCCGCGGGACTCCCTTTTTTAGAGTACGACGATAATTTGCATAATTATTGACTTAGGCTTAAAAACATGGCGTTAGAGGGTGAAAACACGAAACAACCCCGCGAATGGCCCCATGGGTGGCACCAACACCTCCCACGGGACCAATGTAACACGTAGGAACTGACCCCACAGCCGCGGGACTCCCTGTTAGAGAGTACGACGGTAATTTGCATATTTCTATACTTAGGCTTAAAAACATGACGTTAGATGGTGAAAACTCGAAATAGCCCCTGAACGGCCCCGTGGGTGGCACCAAAACCTCCCACGGGACCAATGTAACTAGTAGGAACTGACCCCGCAGCCGCGGGTCTCCCTGTTTGAGAGTAAGACGGTAATTAGCATATTTTTAGACTTAAGCAAAACATGGCGTTAGAGGGTGAAAATTCGAAACATCCCCTCAACGGCCTCGTGGGTGGCACCAACACCTCCCACGGGACCAATGTAACTCGTAGGAACTGACCGCACAGCCGCGGGACTCCCGGTTTGAGAGTACGACGGTAATTTGCATATTTCTATACTTAGGCTTAAAAACATGACGTTAGAGGGTGCAAACTCGAAATAACCCCCGAACAGCCCAGTGGGTGGCACCAAAACCTCCCACGGGACCAATGTAACTCGTAGGAACTGACCCCGCAGCCGCGGGTCTCCCAGTTTGAGAGTACGATGGTAATTTGTATATTTCAAAACTTAGGCTTAAAAACATGACGTTAGAGGGTGAAAACTCGAAACAGGCCCCGAACAGCCCCGTGGGTGGCACCAACACCTCCCACGGGACAAATGTAACTCGTAGGAACTGACCCCGCAGCCGCGGGTCTCCCGGTTTGAGAGTACGATGCTAATTTGCATATTTCTAGACTTAAGAAAACATAGCGTTAGAGGGTGAAAACTCGAAACAGCCCCCGAACGGCCCCGTGGGTTGCACCAACACCTCCCACGGGACCAATGTAACTCGTAGAAACTGACCCCCCATCCGCGGGACTCTCTTTTTGAGAGTACGACGATAATTTGCATATTTCTTGACTTAGGCTTAAAAACATGGCGTTAGAGGGTGAAAACTCGAAACAACCCCCAACGGCCCCGTGGGTGGCACTAACACCTCCCACGGGACTAATTTAACTCGTAGGAAATGACCCCACAGCCGCGGGTCTCCCGGTTCGAGAGTACGACGGTAATTTGCATATTTCTAGACTTAGGCTTAGAAACATGACGTTAGAGGGTGAAAACTCGAAACAGCCCCCGAACGGCCCCGTGGGTGGCACCTACACCTCCCACTGAACCAATGTAACTCGTAGGAACTGACCCCGCAGCTGCGGGTCTCCCGATTTGAGAGTACGATGGTAATTTGCATATTTATAGACTTAAGCAAAACATGGCGTTAGAGGGTGAACACTCGAAACATCCCTCGAACGGCCGCGTGGGTGGAACCAACACCTCCCACGGGACCAATGTAACTATTAGGATCTGACCCCGCAGCCGCAGATCTCCCGGTTTGAGAGTACGATGGTAATTTGTATATTTCTAGACTTAGGCTTAAAAACATGACGTTAGAGGGTGAAAACTCAAAACAGACCCCGAACGGCCCCGTGGGTGGCACCAACACCTCCCACGGGACCAATGTAACTCATAGGAAATGAACCCGTAGTCGCGGGTCTCCCGGTTTGAGAGTACGATGCTAATTTGCATATTTCTAGACTTAAGCATAATATAGCGTTAGACGGTGAAAACTCGAAACAGCCCCCGAACGGCCCCGTGGGTGGCACCAACACCTCCCACGGGAGAAATATAACTCGTAGAAACTGAACCCCCAGCCGCGGGACTCCCTTTTTTAGAGTACGACGATAATTTGCATAATTATTGACTTAGGCTTAAAAACATGGCGTTAGAGGGTGAAAACACGAAACAACCCCGCGAACGGCCCCATGGGTGGCACCAACACCTCCCACGGGACCAATGTAACACGTAGGAACTGACCCCACAGCCGCGGGACTCCCGGTTAGAGAGTACGACGGTAATTTGTATATTTCTATACTTAGGCTTAAAAACATGACGTTAGAGGGTGAAAACTCGAAATAGCCCCTGAACGGCCCCGTGGGTGGCACCAAAACCTCCCACGGGACCAATGTAACTAGTAGGAACTGACCCCGCAGCCGCGGGTCTCCCTGTTTGAGAGTAAGACGGTAATTAGCATATTTTTAGACTTAAGCAAAACATGGCGTTAGAGGGTGAAAATTCGAAACATCCCCTGAACGGCCTCGTGGGTGGCACCAACACCTCCCACGGGACCAATGTAACTCGTAGGAACTGACCCCACAGCCGCGGGACTCCCGGTTTGAGAGTACGACGGTAATTTGCATATTTCTATACTTAGGCTTAAAAACATGAGGTTAGAGGGTGCAAACTCGAAATAACCCCCGAACAGCCCAGTGGGTGGCACCAAAACCTCCCACGGGTCCAATGTAACTCGTAGGAACTGACCCCGCAGCCGCGGGTCTCCCAGTTTGAGAGTACGATGGTAATTTGTATATTTCAAAACTTAGGCTTAAAAACATGACGTTAGAGGGTGAAAACTCGAAACAGGCCCCGAACAGCCCCGTGGGTGGCACCAACACCTCCCACGGGACCAATGTAACTCGTAGGAACTGACCCCGCAGCCGCGGGTCTCCCGGTTTGAGAGTACGATGCTAATTTACATATTTCTAGACTTAAGAAAACATAGCGTTAGAGGGTGAAAACTCGAAACAGCCCCCGAACGGCAACGTGGGTGGCACCAACACCTCCCACGGGACCAATGTAACTCGTAGAAACTGACCCCCCATCCGCGGGACTCTCTTTTTGAGAGTACGACGATAATTTGCATATTTCTTGACTTAGGCTTAAAAACATGGCGTTAGAGGGTGAAAACTCGAAAAAACCCCCAAACGGCCCCGTGGGTGGCACCAACACCTCCCACGGGACTAATTTAACTCGTAGGAAATGACCCCACAGCCGCGGGTCTCCCGGTTCGAGAGTACGACGGTAATTTGCAGATTTCTAGACTTAGGCTTAGAAACATGACGTTAGAGGGTGAAAACTCGAAACAGCCCCCGAACGGCCCCGTGGGTGGCACCTACACCTCCCACTGAACCAATGTAACTCGTAGGAACTGACTCCGCAGCTGCGGGTCTCCCGATTTGAGAGTACGATGGTAATTTGCATATTTATAGACTTAAGCAAAACATGACGTTAGAGGGTGAACACTCGAAGCATCCCCCGAACGGCCGCGTGGGTGGAACCAACACCTCCCACGGGACCAATGTAACTATTAGGAACTGACCCCGCAGTCGCAGATCTCCCGGTTTGAGAGTACGATGGTAATTTGTATATTTCTAGACTTAAGCAAAACATGGCGTTAGAGG
The DNA here is from genome assembly GCA_949130495.1 of Sambucus nigra. Taxonomy (NCBI): domain Eukaryota; kingdom Viridiplantae; phylum Streptophyta; class Magnoliopsida; order Dipsacales; family Adoxaceae; genus Sambucus; species Sambucus nigra. Next base: position 367,328,361 of record OX422210.1, on the reverse strand, counting down.
GTGAAAACTCGAACGAACCCCCGAACGACCTCGTGGATGGCACCAACACCTCCCACGGGACCAATGTAACTCATAGGAACTGACCCCGCAGCCGCGGGTCTCCCGGTTTGAGAGTACGATGCTAATTTCATATTTCTAGACTTACGCATAATATAGCGTTAGAGGGTGAAAACTCGAAACAGCCCCCGAACGGCCCCGTGGGTGGCACCAACACCTCCCACGGGACAAATGTAACTCGTAGAAACTGACCCCTCAGCCGCGGGACTCCCTTCTTGAGAGTACGATGATAATTTGCATAATTCTTGACTTAGGCTTAAAAACATGGCGTTAGAGGGTGAAAACACGAAACAACCCCCTAACGGCCCCATGGGTGGCACCAACACCTCCCACGGCACCAATGTAACACGTAGGAACTGACCCCACAGCCGCGGGACTCCCGGTTAGAGAGTACGACGGTAATTTGCTTATTTCTATACTTAGGCTTAAAAACATGACGTTAGAGGGTGAAAACTCGAAATAGCCCCTGAACGGCCCTGTGGGTGGCACCAAAACCTCCCACGGGACCAATGTAACTCGTAGGAACTGACCCCGCAGCCGCGGGTCTCCCGGTTTGAGAGTACGACGGTAATTAGCATATTTTTAGACTTAAGCAAAACATGGCGTTAGAGGGTGAAATCTCGAAACATCCCCCGAACGGCCCCGTGGGTGGCACCAACACCTCCCACGGGACCAATGTAACTCGTAGGAACTGACCCCACTGTCGTGGGACTCCCGGTTTGAGAGTACGACGATAATTTGCATATTTCTACACTTAGGCTTAAAAACATGACGTTAGAGTGTGAAAACTCGAAATAGCCCCCGAAAAGCTCAGTGGGTGGCACCAAAACCTCCAACGGGACCAATGTAACTCGTAGTAACTGACCCCGCAGCCACGGGTCTCCCGGTTTGAGAGTACGACGGTAATTTGTATATTTCTAGACTTAGGCTTAAAACCATGACGTTAGAGGGTGAAAACTCGAAACAGGCCCCGAACGGCCCCGTGGGTGGCACCAACACCTCCCACGGGACCAATGTAACTCATAGGAACTGACCCCGCAGCCACGGGTCCCCCGGTTTGAGAGTACCATGCTAATTTGCATATTTCTAGAGTTAAGAAAACATAGCGTTAGAGGGTGAAAACTCGAAACAGCCCCCGAACGGCCCCGTGGGTGGCACCAACACCTCCCACGGGACCAATGTAACTCGTAGAAATTGACCCCCCAGCCGCGGGACTGCCTTTTTGAGAGTACGACGATAATTTGCATATTTCTTGACTTAGGCTTAAAAATGTGGCGTTAGAGGGTGAAAACTCGAAACAACCCCCGAACGGCCCCGTGGGTGGAAACAACACCTCCCACGGGACTAATGTAACTCGTAGGAATTGACCCCACAGCCGCGGGTCTCCCGGTTTGAGAGTACGATGGTAATTTGCATATTTCTAGACTTAGGTTTAAAAACATGACGTTAGAGGGTGAAAACTCGAAACAGCCCCCGAACGGCCCCGTGGGTGGCACCAACACCTCCCACGGAACCAATGTAACTCGGAGGAACTGACCCCGTAGATGCGGGTCTCCCGATTTGAGAGTACGATGGTAATTTGCATATTTCTAGACTTAAGCAAAACATGGCGTTAGAGGGTGAACACTCGAAACATCCCCCGAACGGCCCCGTGGGTGGCACCAACACCTCCCACGGAACCAATGTAACTATTAGGAAATGATCCCACAGCCGCAGATCTCCCGGTTTGAGAGTACGACGGTAATTTGCATATTTATAGACTTAAGCAAAACATGGCGTTAGAGGGTGAAAACTCAAAACAACCCCCGAACGACCTTGGGGGTGGCACCAACACCTCCCACGGGACCAATGTAACTCGTAGGAACTGACCCCACAGTCGCGGGACTCTCGGTTTGAGAGTACGATGGTAATTTACAAATTTCTATACTTAGGCTTAAAAACATGACGTTAGGGGGTGAAAACTCGAAATAGCCCCTGAACAGCCCCGTGGGTGGAACCAATACCACCCACGGGACCAATGTAACTCATAGGAACTGACCCCACAGCCACGGGTCCTCCGTTTTGAGAGTACGACGGTAATTTGTATATTTCTACACTTAGGTTTAAAAACATGACGTTAGAGGGTGAAAACTCGAAACAGGCCCCGAACGGCCCCGTGGGCATCCCCAACACCTCCCACGGAACCAATGTAACTCGTAGGAACTGACCCCACAGCCGCGGGTCTCCCATTTTAAGAGTACGATGCTAATTTCCATATTTCCAGAGTTAAGCAAAACAGAGCGTTAGAGGGTGAAAACTCGAAACAGCCCCCGAACAGCAAGTGGGTGGCACCAAAACCTCCCACGAGACCAATGTAACTCGTAGGAACTGACCCCGCAGCCGCGGGTCTCCCGGTTTGAGAGTACGACGGTAATTTGTATATTTCTAGACTTAGGCTTAAAAACATGACGTTAGAGGGTGAAAACTCAAAACAGACCCCGAACGGCCCCGTGGGTGGCACCAACACCTCCCACGGGACCAATGTAACTCATAGGAACTGCCCCCCGCAGCTGCGGGTCTCCCGATTTGAGAGTACGATGCTAATTTGCATATTTCTAGACTTAAGCATAATATAGCGTTAGACGGTGAAAACTCGAAACAGCCCCCGAACGGCCCCGTGGGTGGCACCAACACCTCCCACGGGACAAATGTAACTCGTAGAAACTGAACCCCCAGTCGCGGGACTCCCTTTTTGAGAGTACGACGATAATTTGCATTATTCTTGACTTGACCTTAAAAACATGGCGTTAGAGGGTGAAAACACGAAACAACCCCCGAACGGACCCATGGGTGGCACCAACACCTCCCACGGGACCAATGTAACTCATAGGAACTGACCAAACAGCCGCGGGACTCCCGGTTAGAGAGTACGACGGTAATTTGCATATTTCTATACTTAGACTTAAAAACATGACGTTAGAGGGTGAAAACTCGAAATAGCCCCTGAACGGCCCCGTGGGTGGCACCAAAACCTCCCACGGGACCAATGTAACTCGTAGAAACTGACCCCGCAGCCGCGGGTCTTCGGGTTTGAGAGTACACCCGTAATTAGCATATTTTTAGACTTAAGCAAAACATGGCGTTAGAGGGTGAAAACTCGAAACATCCCCCGAACGGCCCCGTGGGTGGCACCAACACCTCCCACGGAACCAATGTAACTATTAGGAAATGATCCCACAGCCGCAGATCTCCCGGTTTGAGAGTACGACGGTAATTTGCATATTTATAGACTTAAGCAAAACATGGCGTTAGAGGGTGAAAACTCAAAACAACCCCCGAACAACCTTGGGGGTGGCACCAACACCTCCCACGGGACCAATGTAACTCGTAGGAACAGACCCCACAGCCGCGGGACTCCCGGTTTGAGAGTACGACGGTAATTTACATATTTCTATACTTAGGCTTAAAAACATGACGTTAGAAGGTGAAAACTCGAAATAACCCCCGAACAGCCCAGTGGGTGGCACCAAAACCTCCCACAGGACCAATGTAACTCGTAGGAACTGACCCCGCAGCCGCGGGTCTCCCATTTTGAGAGTACGACGGTAATTTGTATAATTCTAGACTTTGGCTTAAAAACATGACGTTAGAGGGTGAAAACTCGAAATAGGCCCCGAACGGCCCCGCGGGTGGCACCAACACCTCCCACGGTACCAATGTAACTCATAGGAACTGACCCCGCAGCCGCGGGTCTCCCATTTGAGAGTACGATGCTAATTTGCATATTTCTAGACATAAGCATAATATAGCGTTAGACGGTGAAAACTCGAAACAACCCCCGAACGGCCCCGTGGGTGGCACCAACACCTCCCACGGGACAAATATAACTCGTAGAAATTGAACCCCCAGCCGCGGGACTCCCTTTTTGAGAGTACGACGATAATTTGCATAATTCTTGACTTAGGATTAAAAACATGGCGTTAGAGGGTGAAAACACGAAACAACCCCCCGAACGGCCCCCTGGGTGGCACCAACACCTCCCACGGGACCAATGTAACACGTAGGAACTGACCCCACAGCCGCGGGACTCCCGGTTAGAGAGTACGACGGTAATTTGCATATTTCTATACTTAGGCTTAAAAACATGACGTTAGAGGGTGAAAACTCGAAATAGCCCCTGAACGGCCCCGTGGGTGGCACCAAAACCTTCCACGGGACCAATGTAACTCGTAGGAACTGACCCCACAGCCGCGGGTCTCCCGGTTTGAGAGTACGATGGTAATTAGCATATTTTTAGACTTAAGCAAAACATGGAGTTAGAGGGTGAAAACTCGAAACATCCCCCGAACGGCCCGGCGGGTGGCACCAACACCTCCCACGGGACCAATGTAACTCGTAGGAACTGACCCCACAGCCGCGGGACTCCCGGTTTGAGAGTACGACAGCAATCTGCATATTTTTATACTTAGGCTTAAAATCATGACGTTAGAGGGTGAAAACTCGAAATAGCCCCTCAACGGCCCCATGGGTGGCACAAAAACCTCCCACGGGACCAATGTAACTCATAGGAACCGACCCCGTAGCCGCGGGTCTTCCGGTTTGAGAGTACGACGGTAATTAGCATATTTTTAGACTTAAGCAAAACATGGCGTTAGAGGGTTAAAACTCGAAACATCCCCCGAACGGCCCCGTGGGTGGCACCAACACCTCCCACGGAACCAATGTAACTATTAGGAAATGATCCCACAGCCGCAGATCTCCCGGTTTGAGAGTACGACGGTAATTTGCATATTTATAGACTTAAGCAAAACATGGCGTTAGAGGGTGAAAACTCAAAACAACCCCCGAACAACCTTGGGGGTGGCACCAACACCTCCCACGGGACCAATGTAACTCGTAGGAACAGACCCCACAGCCGCGGGACTCCCGATTAGAGAGTACGACGGTAATTTGCTTATTTATATACTTAGGCTTAAAAACATGACGTTAAAGGGTGAAAACTCGAAATAGCCCCTGAACGGCCCCGTGGGTGGCACCAAAACCTCCCACGGGACCAATGTAACTCGTAGAAACTGACCCCGCAGCCGCGGGTCTTCGGGTTTGAGAGTACACCCGTAATTAGCATATTTTTAGACTTAAGCAAAACATGGCGTTAGAGGGTGAAAACTCGAAACATCCCCCGAACGGCCCCGTGGGTGGCACCAACACCTCCCACGGAACCAATGTAACTATTAGGAAATGATCCCACAGCCGCAGATCTCCCGGTTTGAGAGTACGACGGTAATTTGCATATTTATAGACTTAAGCAAAACATGGCGTTAGAGGGTGAAAACTCAAAACAACCCCCGAACAACCTTGGGGGTGGCACCAACACCTCCCACGGGACCAATGTAACTCGTAGGAACAGACCCCACAGCCGCGGGACTCCCGGTTTGAGAGTACGACGGTAATTTACATATTTCTATACTTAGGCTTAAAAACATGACGTTAGAAGGTGAAAACTCGAAATAACCCCCGAACAGCCCAGTGGGTGGCACCAAAACCTCCCACAGGACCAATGTAACTCGTAGGAACTGACCCCGCAGCCGCGGGTCTCCCATTTTGAGAGTACGACGGTAATTTGTATAATTCTAGACTTTGGCTTAAAAACATGACGTTAGAGGGTGAAAACTCGAAATAGGCCCCGAACGGCCCCGCGGGTGGCACCAACACCTCCCACGGTACCAATGTAACTCATAGGAACTGACCCCGCAGCCGCGGGTCTCCCATTTGAGAGTACGATGCTAATTTGCATATTTCTAGACATAAGCATAATATAGCGTTAGACGGTGAAAACTCGAAACAACCCCCGAACGGCCCCGTGGGTGGCACCAACACCTCCCACGGGACAAATATAACTCGTAGAAATTGAACCCCCAGCCGCGGGACTCCCTTTTTGAGAGTATGACGATAATTTGCATAATTCTTGACTTAGGATTAAAAACATGGCGTTAGAGGGTGAAAACACGAAACAACCCCCCGAACGGCCCCCTGGGTGGCACCAACACCTCCCACGGGACCAATGTAACACGTAGGAACTGACCCCACAGCCGCGGGACTCCCGGTTAGAGAGTACGACGGTAATTTGCATATTTCTATACTTAGGCTTAAAAACATGACGTTAGAGGGTGAAAACTCGAAATAGCCCCTGAACGGCCCCGTGGGTGGCACCAAAACCTTCCACGGGACCAATGTAACTCGTAGGAACTGACCCCACAGCCGCGGGTCTCCCGGTTTGAGAGTACGATGGTAATTAGCATATTTTTAGACTTAAGCAAAACATGGATTTAGAGGGTGAAAACTCGAAACATCCCCCGAACGGCCCGGCGGGTGGCACCAACACCTCCCACGGGACCAATGTAACTCGTAGGAACTGACCCCACAGCCGCGGGACTCCCGGTTTGAGAGTACGACAGCAATCTGCATATTTTTATACTTAGGCTTAAAATCATGACGTTAGAGGGTGAAAACTCGAAATAGCCCCTCAACGGCCCCATGGGTGGCACAAAAACCTCCCACGGAACCAATGTAACTCATAGGAACCGACCCCGTAGCCGCGGGTCTTCCGGTTTGAGAGTACGACGGTAATTAGCATATTTTTAGACTTAAGCAAAACATGGCGTTAGAGGGTTAAAACTCGAAACATCCCCCGAACGGCCCCGTGGGTGGCACCAACACCTCCCACGGGACCAATGTAACTCGTAGGAACTGACCCCACTGCCGCGGGACTCCCGGTTTGAGAGTACGACGGCAATCTGCATATTTCTATACTTAGGCTTAAAAACATGACGTTTGAGGGTGAAAACTCGAAATAGCCCCCGAACTGCCCCGTGGGTGGCACCAAAACCTCACACGGGACCAATGTAACTCGTAGGAACAGATCCCGCAGCCGCGGGTCTCCCGTTTTGAGAGTACGACGGTAATTTGTATTTTTCTAGACTTTGGCTTAAAAACATGACGTTAGAGGGTGAAAACTCGAAACAGGCCCCGAACGGCCCCACGGGTGGCACCAACACCTCCCACGGTACCAATGTAACTCATAGGAACTGACCCCGCAGCCGCGGGTCTCCCGGTTTGAGAGTACGATGCTAATTTACATATTTCTAGACTTAAGCATAATATAGCGTTAGATGGTGAAAACTCAAAACAGCCCCCGAACGGCCCCGTGGGTGGCACCAACACCTCCCACGGGACCAATGTAACTCAAAGGAAATGAACCCGCAGTGGCGGGTCTCCCGGTTTGAGAGTACGATGTTAATTTGCATATTTCTAGACTTAAGCATAATATAGCGTTAGACGGTGAAAACTCGAAATAGCCCCTGAACGGCCCCGTGGGTGGCAACAAAACTTCCCACGGGACCAATGTAACTAGTAGGAACTGACCCCGCAGCCGCGGGACTCCCGGTTTGAGAGTACGACGGTAATTTGCATATTTCTATACTTAGGCTTAAAAACATGACGTTAGAGGGTGAAAACTCGAAATAACCCCCGAACAGCCCAGTGGGTGGCACCAAAACCTCCCACGGGACCAATGTAACTCATTGGAACTGACCCCACAGCCGCGGGACTCCCGGTTTGAGAGTACGACGGTAATTTGTATATTTCAAAACTTAGGCTTAAAAACATGACGTTAGAGGGTGAAAACTCGAAACAGGCCCCGAACAGCCCCGTGGCTGGCACCAACACCTCCCACGGGACCAATGTAACTCATAGGAAATGACCCCGCCGCCGCGGGTCTCCCGGTTTGAGAGTACGATGCTAATTTTCATATTTCTAGACTTAAGAGAACATAGCGTTAGAGGGTGAAAACTCGAAACAACCCCCGAACGGCCCCGTGGGTGGCACCAACACCTCCCACGGGACCAATGTAACTCGTAGAAACTGACCCCCCAGCCGCGGGACTCACTTTTTGAGAGTACGACGATAATTTACATATTTCTTGACTTAGGCTTAAAAACATGGCGTTAGAGGGTGAAAACTCGAAGCAACCCCCGAACGGCCCCGTGGGTGGCACCAACACCTCCCACGGGACTAATTTAACTCGTAGGAAATGACCCCACAGCCGCGGGTCTCCCGGTTCGAGAGTACGACGGTAATTTGCATATTTCTAGACTTAGGCTTAGAAACATGACGTTGGAGGGTGAAAACTCGAAACATCCCCCGAACGGCCCCGTGGGTGGCACCTACACCTCCCACGGAACCAATGTAACTCGTAGTAACTGACCCCGCAGCTGCGGGTCTCCCGATTTGAGAGTACGATGGTAATTTGCATATTTATAGACTTAAGCAAAACATGGCGTTAGAGGGTGAACACTCGAAACATCCCCCGAACGGCCGCGTGGGTGGAACCAACACTTCCCACGGGACCAATGTAACTATTAGGAACTGACCCCGCAGCCACAGATCTCCCGGTTTGAGAGTACGACGGTAATTTGCATATTTCTAGACTTAAGAAAAACATGGCGTTAGAGGGTGAAAACTCGAACGAACCCCCGAACAACCTCGTGGGTGGCACCAACACCTCCCACGGGACCAATGTAACTCGTAGGAACTGACCCCACAGTCGCGGGACTCCCGGTTTGAGAGTACGACGATAATTTGCATATTTCTACACTTAGGCTTAAAAACATGACGTTAGAGTGTGAAAACTCGAAATAGCCCCCGAAAAGCTCAGTGGGTGGCACCAAAACCTCCCACGGGACCAATGTAACTCGTAGTAACTGACCCCGCAGCCGCGGGTCTCCCGGTTTGAGAGTACGACGCTAATTTGTATATTTCTAGACTTAGGCTTAAAAACATGACATTAGAGGGTGAAAACTCGAAACAGGCCCCGAACGGCCCCGTGGGTGGCACCAACACCTCCCACGGGACCAATGTAACTCATAGGAACTGACCCCGCAGCCACGGGTCCCCCGGTTTGAGAGTACCATGCTAATTTGCATATTTCTAGACTTAAGAAATCATAGCGTTAGAGGGTGAAAACTCGAAACAGCCCCCGAACGGCCCCGTGGGTGGCACCAACACCTCCCACGGGACCAATGTAACTCGTAGAAATTGACCCCCCAGCCGCGGGACTCCCTTTTTGAGAGTACGACGATAATTTGCATATTTCTTGACTTAGGCTTAAAAACGTGGCGTTAGAGGGTGAAAACTCGAAACAACCCCCAAACGGCCCCGTGGGTGGAAACAACACCTCCCACGGGACTAATGTAACTCGTAGGAATTGACCCCACAGCCGCGGGTCTCCCGGTTCGAGAGTACGATGGTAATTTGCATATTTCTAGACTTAGGCTTAAAAACATGATGTTAGAGGGTGAAAACTCGAAACAGCCCCCGAACGGCCCCGTGGGTGGCACCAACACCTCCCACGGAACCAATGTAACTCGGAGGAACTGACCCCGTAGATGCGGGTCTCCCGATTTGAGAGTACGATGGTAATTTGCATATTTCTAGACTTAAGCAAAACATGGCGTTAGAGGGTGAACACTCGAAACATCCCCCGAACGGCCCCGTGGGTGGCACTAATGCCTCCCACGGGACCAATGTAACTATTAGGAAATGATCCCGCAGCCGCAGATCTCCCGGTTTGAGAGTACGACGATAATTTGCATATTTATAGACTTAAGCAAAACATGGCGTTAGAGGGTCAAAACTCAAAACAACCCCCGAACGACCTTGGGGGTGGCACCAACACCTCCCACGGGACCAATGTAACTCGTAGGAACTGACCCCACAGCCGCGGGACTCTCGTTTTGAGAGTACGATGGTAATTTGCATATTTCTGTACTTAGGCTTAAAAACATGACGTTAGAGGGTGAAAACTCGAAATAGCCCCTGAACGGCCCCGTGGGTGGCACCAATACCACCCACGGGACCAATGTAACTCATAGGAACTGACCCCACAGCCGCGGGTCTGCCGTTTTGAGTGTACGATGGTAATTTGTATATTTCTACACTTAGGTTTAAAAACATGACGTTAGAGGGTGAAAACTCGAAACAGGCCCCGAACGGCCCCGTGGGCATCCCCAACACCTCCCACGGAACCAATGTAACTCGTTGGAACTAACCCCACAGCCGCGGGTCTCCCATTTTAAGAGTACGATGCTAATTTCCATATTTCTAGAGTTAAGCAAAACAGAGCGTTAGAGGGTGAAAACTCGAAACAGCCCCCGAACAGCAAGTGGGTGGCACCAAAACCTCCCACGAGACCAATGTAACTCGTAGGAACTGACCCCGCAGCCGCGGGTCTCCCGGTTTGAGAGTACGACGGTAATTTGTATATTTCTAGACTTAGGCTTAAAAACATAACGTTAGAGGGTGAAAACTCAAAACATCCCCCGAACGGCCCCGTGGGTGGCACCAACACCTCCCACGGGACTAATGTAACTCGTAGGAATTGACCCCACAGCCGCGGGTCTCCCGGTTTGAGAGTACGATGGTAATTTGCATATTTCTAGACTTAGGTTTAAAAACATGGCGTTAGAGGGTGAACACTCGAAACATCCCCCGAACGGCCCCGTGGGTGGCACCAACACCTCCCACGGAACCAATGTAACTATTAGGAAATGACCCCACAGCCGCAGATCTCCCGGTTTGAGAGTACGACGGTAATTTGCATATTTATAGACTTAAGCAAAACATGGCGTTAGAGGGTGAAAACTCAAAACAACCCCCGAACGACCTTGGGGGTGGCACCAACACCTCCCACGGGACCAATGTAACTCGTAGGAACTGACCCCACAGCCGCGGGACTCTCGGTTTGAGAGTACGATGGTAATTTACAAATTTCTATACTTAGGCTTAAAAACATGACGTTAGGGGGTGAAAACTCGAAATAGCCCCTGAACGGCCCCGTGGGTGGAACCAATACCACCCACGGGACCAATGTAACTCATAGGAACTGACCCCACAGCCACGGGTCCTCCGTTTTGAGAGTACGACGGTAATTTGTATATTTCTACACTTAGGTTTAAAAACATGACGTTAGAGGGTGAAAACTCGAAACAGGCCCCGAACGGCCCCGTGGGCATCCCCAACACCTCCCACGGAACCAATGTAACTCGTAGGAACTGACCCCACAGCCGCGGGTCTCCCATTTTAAGAGTACGATGCTAATTTCCATATTTCCAGAGTTAAGCAAAACAGAGCGTTAGAGGGTGAAAACTCGAAACAGCCCCCGAACAGCAAGTGGGTGGCACCAAAACCTCCCACGAGACCAATGTAACTCGTAGGAACTGACCCCGCAGCCGCGGGTCTCCCGGTTTGAGAGTACGACGGTAATTTGTATATTTCTAGACTTAGGCTTAAAAACATGACGTTAGAGGGTGAAAACTCAAAACAGACCCCGAACGGCCCCGTGGGTGGCACCAACACCTCCCACGGGACCAATGTAACTCATAGGAACTGCCCCCCGCAGCTGCGGGTCTCCCGATTTGAGAGTACGATGCTAATTTGCATATTTCTAGACTTAAGCATAATATAGCGTTAGACGGTGAAAACTCGAAACAGCCCCCGAACGGCCCCGTGGGTGGCACCAACACCTCCCACGGGACAAATGTAACTCGTAGAAACTGAACCCCCAGTCGCGGGACACCCTTTTTGAGAGTACGACGATAATTTTCATAATTCTTGACTTGACCTTAAAAACATGGCGTTAGAGGGTGAAAACACGAAACAACCCCCGAACGGACCCATGGGTGGCACCAACACCTCCCACGGGACCAATGTAACTCATAGGAACTGACCAAACATCCGCGGGACTCCCGGTTAGAGAGTACGACGGTAATTTGCATATTTCTATACTTAGACTTAAAAACATGACGTTAGAGGGTGAAAACTCGAAATAGCCCCTGAACGGCCCCGTGGGTGGCACCAAAACCTCCCACGGGACCAATGTAACTCGTAGAAACTGACCCCGCAGCCGCGGGTCTTCGGGTTTGAGAGTACACCCGTAATTAGCATATTTTTAGACTTAAGCAAAACATGGCGTTAGAGTGTGAAAACTCGAAACATCCCCCGAACGGCCCCGTGGGTGGCACCAACACCTCCCACGGGACCAATGTAACTCGTAGGAACAGACCCCACAGCCGCGGGACTCCCGGTTTGAGAGTACGACGGTAATTTACATATTTCTATACTTAGGCTTAAAAACATGACGTTAGAAGGTGAAAACTCGAAATAACCCCCGAACAGCCCAGTGGGTGGCACCAAAACCTCCCACAGGACCAATGTAACTCGTAGGAACTGACCCCGCAGCCGCGGGTCTCCCATTTTGAGAGTACGACGGTAATTTGTATAATTCTAGACTTTGGCTTAAAAACATGACGTTAGAGGGTGAAAACTCGAAATAGGCCCCGAACGGCCCCGCGGGTGGCACCAACACCTCCCACGGTACCAATGTAACTCATAGGAACTGACCCCGCAGCCGCGGGTCTCCCATTTGAGAGTACGATGCTAATTTGCATATTTCTAGACATAAGCATAATATAGCGTTAGACAGTGAAAACTCGAAACAACCCCCGAACGGCCCCGTGGGTGGCACCAACACCTCCCACGGGACAAATATAACTCGTAGAAACTGAACCCCCAGCCGCGGGACTCCCTTTTTGAGAGTACGACGATAATTTGCATAATTCTTGACTTAGGATTAAAAACATGGCGTTAGAGGGTGAAAACACGAAACAACCCCCGAACGGCCCCCTGGGTGGCACCAACACCTCCCACGGGACCAATGTAACACGTAGGAACTGACCCCACAGCCGCGGGACTCCCGGTTAGAGAGTACGACGGTAATTTGCATATTTCTATACTTAGGCTTAAAAACATGACGTTAGAGGGTGAAAACTCGAAATAGCCCCTGAACGGCCCCGTGGGTGGCACCAAAACCTTCCACGGGACCAATGTAACTCGTAGGAACTGACCCCACAGCCGCGGGTCTCCCGGTTTGAGAGTACGATGGTAATTAGCATATTTTTAGACTTAAGCAAAACATGGAGTTAGAGGTTGAAAACTCGAAACATCCCCCGAACGGCCCCGTGGGTGGCACCAACACCTCCCACGGGACCAATGTAACTCGTAGGAACTGACCCCACAGCCGCGGGACTCCCGGTTTGAGAGTACGACAGCAATCTGCATATTTTTATACTTAGGCTTAAAATCATGACGTTAGAGGGTGAAAACTCGAAATAGCCCCTCAACGGCCCCATGGGTGGCACAAAAACCTCCCACGGGACCAATGTAACTCATAGGAACCGACCCCGTAGCCGCGGGTCTTCCGGTTTGAGAGTACGACGGTAATTAGCATATTTTTAGACTTAAGCAAAACATGGCGTTAGAGGGTTAAAACTCGAAACATCCCCCGAACGGCCCCGTGGGTGGCACCAACACCTCCCACGGGACCAATGTAACTCGTAGGAACTGACCCCACAGCCGCGGGACTCCCGGTTTGAGAGTACGACGGCAATCTGCATATTTCTATACTTAGGCTTAAAAACATGACGTTTGAGGGTGAAAACTCGAAATAGCCCCCGAACTGCCCCGTGGGTGGCACCAAAACCTCACACGGGACCAATGTAACTCGTAGGAACAGATCCCGCAGCCGCGGGTCTCCCGTTTTGAGAGTACGACGATAATTTGTATTTTTCTAGACTTAGGCTTAAAAACATTACGCTAGAGGGTGAAAATTCGAAACAGGCCCCGAACGGCCCCGAGGGTGGCCCCAACACCTCCCACGGGACCAATGTAACTCGTAGGAACTGACCCCACAGCCGCGAGTCTCCAATTTTAAGAGTACGGTGCTAATTTCCATATTTCTAGACTTATGCAAAACAGAGCGTTAGAGGGTGAAAACTCGAAACAGCCCCCGAACAGCAAGTGGATGGCACCAAAACCTCCCACGGGACCAATGTAACTCGTAGGAACTGACCCCGCAGCCGCGGGTCTCCCGGTTTGAGAGTACGATAGTAATTTGTATATTTCTAGACTTAGGCTTAAAAACATGACGTTAGAGGGTGATAACTCAAAACAGACCCCGAACGGCCCCGTGGGTGGCACCAACACCTCCCACGGGACCAATGTAACTCAAAGGAAATGAACCCGCAGTGGCGGGTCTCCCGGTTTGAGAGTACGATGTTAATTTGCATATTTCTAGACTTAAGCATAATATAGCGTTAGACGGTGAAAACTCGAAATAGCCCCTGAACGGCCCCGTGGGTGGCAACAAAACTTCCCACGGGACCAATGTAACTAGTAGGAACTGACCCCGCAGCCGCGGGACTCCCGGTTTGAGAGTACGACGGTAATTTGCATATTTCTATACTTAGGCTTAAAAACATGACGTTAGAGGGTGAAAACTCGAAATAACCCCCGAACAGCCCAGTGGGTGGCACCAAAACCTCCCACGGGACCAATGTAACTCATTGGAACTGACCCCACAGCCGCGGGACTCCCGGTTTGAGAGTACGACGGTAATTTGTATATTTCAAAACTTAGGCTTAAAAACATGACGTTAGAGGGTGAAAACTCGAAACAGGCCCCGAACAGCCCCGTGGCTGGCACCAACACCTCCCACGGGACCAATGTAACTCATAGGAAATGACCCCGCCGCCGCGGGTCTCCCGGTTTGAGAGTACGATGCTAATTTTCATATTTCTAGACTTAAGAGAACATAGCATTACAGGGTGAAAACTCGAAACAACCCCCGAACGGCCCCGTGGGTGGCACCAACACCTCCCACGGGACCAATGTAACTCGTAGAAACTGACCCCCCAGCCGCGGGACTCACTTTTTGAGAGTACGACGATAATTTACATATTTCTTGACTTAGGCTTAAAAACATGGCGTTAGAGGGTGAAAACTCGAAGCAACCCCCGAACGGCCCCGTGGGTGGCACCAACACCTCCCACGGGACTAATTTAACTCGTAGGAAATGACCCCACAGCCGCGGGTCTCCCGGTTCGAGAGTACGACGGTAATTTGCATATTTCTAGACTTAGGCTTAGAAACATGACGTTGGAGGGTGAAAACTCGAAACATCCCCCGAACGGCCCCGTGGGTGGCACCTACACCTCCCACGGAACCAATGTAACTCGTAGTAACTGACCCCGCAGCTGCGGGTCTCCCGATTTGAGAGTACGATGGTAATTTGCATATTTATAGACTTAAGCAAAACATGGCGTTAGAGGGTGAACACTCGAAACATCCCCCGAACGGCCGCGTGGGTGGAACCAACACTTCCCACGGGACCAATGTAACTATTAGGAACTGACCCCGCAGCCACAGATCTCCCGGTTTGAGAGTACGACGGTAATTTGCATATTTCTAGACTTAAGAAAAACATGGCGTTAGAGGGTGAAAACTCGAACGAACCCCCGAACAACCTCGTGGGTGGCACCAACACCTCCCACGGGACCAATGTAACTCGTAGGAACTGACCCCACAGTCGCGGGACTCCCGGTTTGAGAGTACGACGATAATTTGCATATTTCTACACTTAGGCTTAAAAACATGACGTTAGAGTGTGAAAACTCGAAATAGCCCCCGAAAAGCTCAGTGGGTGGCACCAAAACCTCCCACGGGACCAATGTAACTCGTAGTAACTGACCCCGCAGCCGCGGGTCTCCCGGTTTGAGAGTACGACGCTAATTTGTATATTTCTAGACTTAAGCTTAAAAACATGACATTAGAGGGTGAAAACTCGAAACAGGCCCCGAACGGCCCCGTGGGTGGCACCAACACCTCCCACGGGACCAATGTAACTCATAGGAACTGACCCCGCAGCCACGGGTCCCCCGGTTTGAGAGTACCATGCTAATTTGCATATTTCTAGACTTGAGAAATCATAGCGTTAGAGGGTGAAAACTCGAAACAGCCCCCGAACGGCCCCGTGGGTGGCACCAACACCTCCCACGGGACCAATGTAACTCGTAGAAATTGACCCCCCAGCCGCGGGACTCCCTTTTTGAGAGTACGACGATAATTTGCATATTTCTTGACTTAGGCTTAAAAACGTGGCGTTAGAGGGTGAAAACTCGAAACAACCCCCAAACGGCCCCGTGGGTGGAAACAACACCTCCCACGGGACTAATGTAACTCGTAGGAATTGACCCCACAGCCGCGGGTCTCCCGGTTCGAGAGTACGATGGTAATTTGCATATTTCTAGACTTAGGCTTAAAAACATGATGTTAGAGGGTGAAAACTCGAAACAGCCCCCGAACGGCCCCGTGGGTGGCACCAACACCTCCCACGGAACCAATGTAACTCGGAGGAACTGACCCCGTAGATGCGGGTCTCCCGATTTGACAGTACGATGGTAATTTGCATATTTCTAGACTTAAGCAAAACATGGCGTTAGAGGGTGAACACTCGAAACATCCCCCGAACGGCCCCGTGGGTGGCACTAATGCCTCCCACGGGACCAATGTAACTATTAGGAAATGATCCCGCAGCCGCAGATCTCCCGGTTTGAGAGTACGACGATAATTTGCATATTTATAGACTTAAGCAAAACATGGCGTTAGAGGGTCAAAACTCAAAACAACCCCCGAACGACCTTGGGGGTGGCACCAACACCTCCCACGGGACCAATGTAACTCGTAGGAACTGACCCCACAGCCGCGGGACTCTCGTTTTGAGAGTACGATGGTAATTTGCATATTTCTGTACTTAGGCTTAAAAACATGACGTTAGAGGGTGAAAACTCGAAATAGCCCCTGAACGGCCTCGTGGGTGGCACCAATACCACCCACGGGACCAATGTAACTCATAGGAACTGACCCCACAGCCGCGGGTCTGCCGTTTTGAGTGTACGATGGTAATTTGTATATTTCTACACTTAGGTTTAAAAACATGACGTTAGAGGGTGAAAACTCGAAACAGGCCCCGAACGGCCCCGTGGGCATCCCCAACACCTCCCACGGAACCAATGTAACTCGTTGGAACTGACCCCACAGCCGCGGGTCTCCCATTTTAAGAGTACGATGCTAATTTCCATATTTCTAGAGTTAAGCAAAACAGAGCGTTAGAGGGTGAAAACTCGAAACAGCCCCCGAACAGCAAGTGGGTGGCACCAAAACCTCCCACGAGACCAATGTAACTCGTAGGAACTGACCCCGCAGCCGCGGGTCTCCCGGTTTGAGAGTACGACGGTAATTTGTATATTTCTAGACTTAGGCTTAAAAACATAACGTTAGAGGGTGAAAACTCAAAACATCCCCCGAACGGCCCCGTGGGTGGCACCAACACCTCCCACGGGACCAATGTAACTCATAGGAACTGACCCCGCAGCTGCGGGTCTCCCGATTTGAGAGTACGATGCTAATTTCCATATTTCTAGACTTAAGCATAATATAGCGTTAGACGGTGAAAACTCGAAACAGCCCCCGAACGGCCCCGTGGGTGGCACCAACACCTCCCACGGGACAAATGTAACTCGTAGAAACTGAACCCCCAACCACGGGACTCCCTTTTTGAGAGTACGACGATAATTTGCATAATTCTTGACTTGACCTTAAAAACATGGCGTTAGAGGGTGAAAACACGAAACAACCCCCGAACGGCCCCATGGGTGGCACCAACAGCTCCCACGGGACCAATGTAACTCATAGGAACTGACCCCACAGCCGCGGGACTCCCGGTTAGAGAGTACGACGGTAATTTGCATATTTCTATACTTAGACTTAAAAACATGACGTTAGAGGGTGAAAACTCGAAATAGCCCCTGAACGGCCCCGTGGGTGGCACCAAAACCTCCCACGAGACCAATGTAACTCGTAGGAACTGACCCCGCAGCCGCGGGTCTTCGGGTTTGAGAGTACGACGGTAATTAGCATATTTTTAGACTTAAGCAAAACATGGCGTTAGAGGGTGAAAACTCGAAACATCCCCTGAACGGCCCCGTGGGTGGCACCAACACCTCCCACGGGACCAATGTAACTCGTAGGAACTGACCCCATAGCCGCGGGACTCCCGGTTTGAGAGTACGACGGTAATTTACATATTTCTATACTTAGGCTTAAAAACATGACGTTAGAGGGTGAAAACTCGAAACAGGCCCCGAACGGCCCCGCGGGTGGCACCAACACCTCCCACGGTACCAATGTAACTCATAGGAACTGACCCCGCAGCCGCGGGTCTCCCATTTGAGAGTACGATGCTAATTTGCATATTTCTAGACTTAAGCATAATATAGCGTTAGACGGTGAAAACTCGAAACAACCCCCGAACGGCACCGTGGGTGGCACCAACACCTCCCACGGGACAAATATAACTCGTAGAAACTGAACCCCCAGCCGCGGGACTCCCTTTTTGAGAGTACGACGATAATTTCATAATTCTTGACTTAGGATTAAAAACATGGCGTTAGAGGGTGAAAACACGAAACAACCCCCGAACGGTCCCCTGGGTGGCACCAACACCTCCCACGGGACCAATGTAACACGTAGGAACTGACCCCACAGCCGCGGGACTCCCGGTTAGAGAGTACGACGGTAATTTGCATATTTCTATACTTAGGCTTAAAAACATGACGTTAGAGGGTGAAAACTCGAAATAGCCCCTGAACGGCCCCGTGGGTGGCACCAAAACCTCCCACGGGACCAATGTAACTCGTAGGAACTGACCCCGCAGCCGCGGGTCTCCCGGTTTGACAGTACGATGGTAATTAGCATATTTTTAGACTTAAGCAAAACATGGAGTTAGAGGGTGAAAACTCGAAACATCCCCAAAACGGCCCCGTGGGTGGCACCAACACCTCCCACGGGACCAATGTAACTCGTAGGAACTGACCCCACAGCCGCGGGACTCCCGGTTTGAGAGTACGACAGCAATCTGCATATTTCTATACTTAGGCTTAAAAACATGACGTTAGAGGGTGAAAACTCGAAATAGCCCCTCAACGGCCCCATGGGTGGTACCAAAACTTCCCACGGGACCAATGTAACTCATAGGAACTGACCCCGTAGCCGCAGGTCTTCCGGTTTGAGAGTACGACGGTAATTAGCATATTTTTAGACTTAAGCAAAACATGGCGTTAGAGGGTTAAAACTCGAAACATCCCCCGAACGGCCCCGTGGGTGGCACCAACACCTCCCACGGGACCAATGTAACTCGTAGGAACTAACCCCACAGCCGTGGGACTCCCGGTTTGAGAGTACGACGGCAATCTGCATATTTCTATACTTAGGCTTAAAAACATGACGTTTGAGGGTGAAAACTCGAAATAGCCCCCGAACTGCCCCGTGGGTGGCACCAAAACCTCACACGGGACCAATGTAACTCGTAGGAACAGATCCCGCAGCCGCGGGTCTCCCGTTTTGAGAGTACGACGATAATTTGTATTTTTCTAGACTTAGGCTTAAAAACATGACGCTAGTGGGTGAAAACTCGAAAAAGGCCCCGAACGGCCCCGTGGGTGGCCCCAACACCTCCCACGGGACCAATGTAACTCGTAGGAACTGACCCCACAGCTGCGGGTCTCCAATTTTAAGAGTACGGTGCTAATTTCCATATTTCTAGACTTATGCAAAACAGAGCGTTAGAGGGTGAAAACTCAAAACAACCCCCGAACAGCAAGTGGGTGGCACCAAAACCTCCCACGGGACCAATGTAACTCGTAGGAACTGACCCCGCAGCCGCGGGTCTCCCGGTTTGAGAGTACGATAGTAATTTGTATATTTCTAGACTTAGGCTTAAAAACATGACGTTAGAGGGTGAAAACTCAAAACAGACCCCAAACGGCCCCGTGGGTGGCACCAACACCTCCCACGGGACCAATGTAACTCAAAGGAAATGAACCCGCAGTGGCGGGTTTCCCGGTTTGAGAGTACAATCTTAATTTGCATATTTCTAGACTTAAGCATAATATAGCGTTAGACGGTGAAAACTCGAAATAGCCCCTGAACGGCCCCGTGGGTGGCAACAAAACCTCCCACGGGACCAATGTAACTAGTAGGAACTAACCCCGCAGCCGCGGGACTCCCGGTTTGAGAGTACGACGGTAATTTGCATATTTCTATACTTAGGCTTAAAAACATGACGTTAGAGGGTGAAAACTCGAAATAACCCCCGAACAGCCCAGTGGGTGGCCTCAAAACCTCCCACGGGACCAATGTAACTCGTAGGAACTGACCCCACAGCCGCGGGACTTCCGGTTTGAGAGTACGACGGTAATTTGTATATTTCAAAACTTAGGCTTAAAAACATGATGTTAGAGGGTGAAAACTCAAAACAGGCCCCGAACAGCCCCGTGGGTGGCACCAACACCTCCCACGGGACCAATGTAACTCATAGGAAATTACCCCGCCGCTGCGGGTCTCCCGGTTTGAGAGTACGATGCTAATTTTCATATTTCTAGACTTAAGAGAACATAACGTTAGATGGTGAAAACTCGAAACAGCCCCCGAACGGCCCCGTGGGTGGCACCAACACCTCCCACGGGACCAATGCAACTCGTAGAAACTGACCCCCCAGCCGCGGGACTCACTTTTTGAGAGTACGATGATAATTTACATATTTCTTGACTTAGGCTTAAAAACATGGCGTTAGAGGGTGAAAACTCGAAGCAACCCCCGAACGGCCCCGTGGGTGGCACCAACACCTCCCACGGGACTAATTTAACTCGTAGGAAATGACCCCACAGCCGCGGGTCTCCCGGTTCGAGAGTACGACGGTAATTTGCATATTTCTAGACTTAGGCTTAGAAACATGACGTTGGAGGGTGAAAACTCGAAACAGCCCCCGAACGGCCCCGTGGGTGGCACCGACACCTCCCACGGAACCAATGTAACTCATAGGAACTGACCCCGCAGCTGCGGGTCTCCCGATTTGAGAGTACGATGGTAATTTGCATATTTATAGACTTAAGCAAAACATGGCGTTAGAGGGTGAACACTCGAAACATCCCCCAAACGGCCGCGTGGGTGGAACCAACACCTCCCACGGGACCAATGTAACTATTAGGAACTGACCCCGCAGCCGCAGATCTCCCGGTTTGAGAGTACGACGGTAATTTGCATATTTCTAGACTTAAGCAAAACATGGCGTTAGAGGGTGAAAACTCGAACGAACCCCCGAACGACCTCGCGGGTGGCACCAACACCTCCCACAGGACCAATGTAACTCATAGGAACTGACCCCGCAGCCGCAGGTCTCCCGGTTTGAGAGTACGATGCTAATTTCATATTTCTAGACTTAAGCATAATATAGCGTTAGAGGGTGAAAACTCGAAACAGCCCCCAAATGGCCCCGTGGGTGGCACCAACACCTCCCACGAGACAAATGTCACTCGTAGAAACTGACCCCCCAGCCGCGGGACTCCCTTCTTGAGAGTACGATGATAATTTGCATAATTCTTGACTTAGGCTTAAAAACATGGCGTTAGAGGGTGAAAACACGAAACAACCCCCGAACGGCCCCATGGGTGGCACCAACACCTCCCACGGCACCAATGTAACACGTAGGAACTGACCCCACAGCCGCGGGACTCCCGATTAGAGAGTACGACGGTAATTTGCTTATTTATATACTTAGGCTTAAAAACATGACG
The DNA here is from genome assembly GCA_949130495.1 of Sambucus nigra. Taxonomy (NCBI): domain Eukaryota; kingdom Viridiplantae; phylum Streptophyta; class Magnoliopsida; order Dipsacales; family Adoxaceae; genus Sambucus; species Sambucus nigra. Next base: position 367,306,744 of record OX422210.1, on the reverse strand, counting down.
TTAAAGGGTGAAAACTCGAAATAGCCCCTGAACGGCCCCGTGGGTTGCACCAAAACCTCCCACGGGACCAATGTAACTCGTAGGAACTGACCCCGCAGCCGCGGGTCTCCCGGTTTGAGAGTACGACGGTAATTAGCATATTTTTAGACTTAAGCAAAACATGGCGTTAGAGGGTGAAATCTCGAAACATCCCCCGAACGGCCCCATGGGTGGCACCAACACCTCCCACGGGACCAATGTACCTCGTAGGAACTGACCCCACAGTCGCGGGACTCCCGGTTTGAGAGTACCACGATAATTTGCATATTTCTACACTTAGGCTTAAAAACATGACGTTAGAGTGTGAAAACTCGAAATAGCCCCCGAAAAGCTCAGTGGGTGGCACCAAAACCTCCCACGGGACGAATGTAACTCGTAGTAACTGACCCCGCAGCCGCGGGTCTCCCAGTTTGAGAGTACGACGGTAATTTGTATATTTCTAGACTTAGGCTTAAAAACATGACATTAGAGGGTGAAAACTCGAAACAGGCCCCGAACGGCCCCGTGGGTGGCACTAACACCTCCCACGGGACCAATGTAACTCATAGGAACTGACCCAGCAACCACGGGTCCCCCGGTTCGAGAGTACCATGCTAATTTGCATATTTCTAGACTTAAGAAAACATAGCGTTAGAGGGTGAAAACTCGAAACAGCCCCCGAACGGCCCCGTGGGTGGCACCAACACCTCCCACGGGACCAATATAACTCGTAGAAATTGACCCCCCAGCCGCGGGACTCCCTTTTTGAGAGTACGACGATAATTTGCATATTTCTTGACTTAGGCTTCAAAACGTGGCGTTAGAGGGTGAAAACTCGAAACAACTCCCGAACGGCCCCATGGGTGGAACCAACACCTCCCACGGGACTAGTGTAACTCGTAGGAAATGACCCCACAGCCGCGGTTCTCCCGATTCGAGAGTACGATGGTAATTTGCATATTTCTGGACTTAGGCTTAAAAACATGACGTTAGAGGGTGAAAACTCGAAATAGCCTCCGAACGGCCCCGTGGGTGGCACAAACACCTCCCACGGAATCAATGTAACTCGGAGGAACTGACCGCGCAGATGCGGGTCTCCCGATTTGAGAGTACGATGGTAATTTGCATATTTCTAGACTTAAGCAAAACATGGCGTTAGAGGGTGAACACTCGAAACATCCCCCGAACGGCCCCGTGGGTGGCACCAACACCTCCCACGGTACCAATGTAACTATTAGGAACTGACCCCGCAGCCGCAGATCTCCCGGTTTGAGAGTACGATGGTAATTTGCATATTTATAGACTTAAGCAAAACATGGCGTTAGAGGGTGAACACTCGAAACATCCCCCGATCGGCCCCATGGGTGGCACCAACACCTCCCACGGGACGAATGTAACTCATAGGAACTAACCCACAGCCGCGGGACTCCCGATTTGATAATACGACGATAATTTGCATATTTCTTGACTTAAGCTTAAAAACATGGCGTTAGAGGGTGAGAACTCGAAACAGCCCCCGAACATCCCCGTGGGTGGCACCAACACCTCCCACGGGACCAATGTAACTCGTTGGGACTGACCCCACAGCCGCGGGTCTCCCAATTTGAGAGTACGACGGTAATTTGCACATTTCTAGACTTAAGCTTAAAAACATGACGTTAGAGGGTGAAAACTCGAAACAGCCCCCGAACGGCCCCGTGGGTGGCACCAACACCTCCCACGGGACCAATGTAACTCGTCGGAACTGATCCCGCAGCCACGGGTCTCTCGGTTTGAGAGTACGATGCTAATTGGCATATTTCTAGACTTAAGCAAAACATGGCTTTAGAGGGTGAAAACTCGAAACAGCCCCGTGGGTGGCACCAACACCTCCCACGGGACGAATTTAACTCGTAGGAACTGACCCCGCAGCCGCGGGAGTCCCAGTTTGAGAATACGAGGATAATTTGCATATTTCTTTACTTAGGCTTAAAAACATGGCGTTAGAGGCTGAGAACTCGAAACAGCCCCCGAACGTCCCCGTGGGTGGCACCAACACCTCCCGCAAGACCAATGTAACTCGTAGGGACTGACCCCACAGTCGCGGGTCTCCCGATTTGATAGTACAATGGTAATTTGCACATTTCTAGACTTAAGCTTAAAAACAGTACATTAGAGGGTGAAAACTCGAGACAACCCCCAAACGGCCCCGTGGTTGGCATCAACACCTCCCACGGGACCAATGTAACTCGTAGGAACTGACCACGCAGCCGCGGATCTCCCGGTTTGAGAGTACAAAGATAATTTGCATATTTCTAGACTTAAGCAAAACATGACGGTAGAGGGTGAAAACTAGAAATAACCCCCAAACGGCCCCGTGGGTGGCACTAACACCTCCCACGGGACCAATGTAACTCGTAGAAACTGACCTTACAACCGCGGGACTCCCGGTTTGAGAGTACAATGGTAATTTCCATATTTCTAGACTTAGGTTTAAAAACATGACATTAGAGGGTGAAAACTCAAAACAGGCCACGAACGGCCCCGTGGGTGGCACCAACACCTCCCACGGGACCAATGTAACTCATAGGAACTGACCCCGCAGCCTCAGGTCTCCCGGTTTGAGAGTACGATGCTAATTTGCATATTTCTAGACTTAAGAAAACATAGCGTTAGAGGGTGAAAACTCGAAACAGCCCCCGAACGGCCCCGTGGGTGGCACCAACACCTCCCACGGGACAAATGTAACTCGTAGAAACTGACCCCCCAGCCGCGGGACTCCTTTTTTGAGAGTATGACGATAGTTTGCATATTTCTTGACTTAGTCTTAAAAACATGGCGTTAGAGGTTGAAAACTCGAAACAACCCCCGAACGTCCCCATGGGTGGCACCAACACCTCCCACGGGACTAATGTAACTCGTAAGAAATGACCCCACAGCCGCGGGTCTCCCGGTTCGAGAGTACGACGGTAATTTGCATATTTCAAGACTTAGTCTTAAAAACATGACGTTAGAGGATGAAAACTCGAAACAACCCCCGAACGGCCTCGTGGGTGGAACCAACACCTCCCACGGGACCAATGTAACTCGTAGGAACTGACCCCGCAGCTGCGGGTTTCTCGTTCTAAGAGTACGATGGTAATTTTCATATTTCTAGACTTAAGCAAAACATGGCGTTAGAGGGTGAAAACTCGAAACATCCCCCGAACGGCCCTGTGGGTGGCACCAACACCTCCCACGGCACCAATGTAACTCGTAGGAACTGACCCCGCAGCCGCGGATCTCCTGGTTTGAGAGTACGACGGTAATTTGCATATTTCTAGACTTAAGGAAAACATGGCGTTAGAGGGTGAAAACTCGAAACAACCCCTGAACGGACCCGTGGGTGGCACCAACACCTCCCACGGGACCAATGTAACTCGTAGGAACAGACCCCACAGCCGCGGTACTCCCGGTTTGAGAGTACGACGATAATTTGCATATTTCTATACTTAGGCTTAAAAACATGACGTTAGAGGGTGAAAACTCGAAATAGCCCCGGAACGGCCCCGTGGGTGGCACCAAAACCTCCCACGGGACCAATGTAACTCGTAGGAACTGACCCCGCAGCCGCGGGTCTCCCGGTTTGAGAGTACGATGGTAATTAGCATATGTCTAGACTTAAGCAAAACATGGCGTTAGAGGGTGAAAACTCGAAACATCCCCCGAACGGCCCCGTGGTTGGCACCAAGACCTCCCACGGGACCAATGTAACTTGTAGGAACTGACCCCACAGTCGCGGGACTCCCGGTTTGAGAGTACGACCGTAATTTTCATATTTTATACTTAGGCTTAAAAACATGACGTTGGAGGGTGAAAACGCGCAATAGCCCCCGAACGGCCCCGTGGGTGGCTCCAAAACCTCCCACGGGACCAATGTAACTCGTAGGAACTGACCCGGTTTGAGAGTATGACGATTATTTGTATATTTCTAGACTTAGGCTTAAAAACATGACGTTAGAGGGTGAAAACTCGAAACAGGCCCCGAACGGCCCCGTGGGTGGCAGTAACACCTCCCACGGGACCAATGTAACTCGTTGGAACTGACCCCGCAGCCACTAGTCTCCCGGTTTGAGAGTACGATGCTAATTTGCATATTTTAGACTTAAGCAAAACATATCGTTAGAGGGTGAAAACTCGAAACTGGCCCCGAACGTCCCTGTGGGTGGCACCAACACCTCCCACGGGACCAATGTAACTCGTAGAAACTAACCCCCCCCCGCCGCGGGACTCCCTTTTTGAGAGTAGGACGATTATTTGCATATTTCTTGACTTAGGCTTAAAAGCATGGCGTTAGAGGGTGAAAACTCGAAACAACCCCCGAACTTCCCCATGGGTGGCACCAAGACCTCCCACGGGACCAATGTAACTTGCAGGAACTGACCCCACAGTCGCGGGACTCCCGGTTTGAGAGTACGACCGTAATTTTCATATTTTATACTTAGGCTTAAAAACATGACGTTGGAGGGTGAAAACGCGCAATAGCCCCCGAACGGCCCCGTGGGTGGCACCAAAACCTCCCACGGGACCAATGTAACTCGTAGGAACTGACCCGGTTTGAGAGTATGACGATTATTTGTATATTTCTAGACTTAGGCTTAAAAACATGAGGTTAGAGGGTGAAAACTCGAAACAGGCCCCGAACGGCCCCGTGGGTGGCAGTAACACCTCCCACGGGACCAATGTAACTCGTTGGAACTGACCCCGCAGCCACTAGTCTCCCGGTTTGAGAGTACGATGCTAATTTGCATATTTTAGACTTAAGCAAAACATATCGTTAGAGGGTGAAAACTCGAAACTGGCCCCGAACGTCCCTGTGGGTGGCACCAACACCTCCCACGGGACCAATGTAACTCGTAGAAACTGACCCCCCCCCCCCCCCCGCCGCGGGACTCCCTTTTTGAGAGTAGGACGATTATTTGCATATTTCTTGACTTAGGCTTAAAAGCATGGCGTTAGAGGGTGAAAACTCAAAACAACCCCCGAACGTCCCCATGGGTGGCACCAACACCTCCCACGGGACCAATGTAACTCGTAGGAACTGACCCCACTGCCGCGGGTCTCCCGGTTCGAGAGTATGACGGTAATTTGCATATTTCTAGACTTAGGCTTAAAACATGACGTTAGAGGGTGAAAACTCAAAACAGCCCCCGAATGGCTCCGTGGGTGGCACCAACACCTCCCACGGGACCAATGTAACTCCTAGGAACTGACCCCGCAGCCACGGGTCTCCCGGTTTGAGAGTACGACCGTAATTTTCATATTTCTAGACTTAAGAAAAACATGGCGTTCGTGGGTGAAAAATAGAAACAGCCCCCGAACGTCCCCGTGGGTGGCACCAACACCTCCCACGGGACGAATTTAACTCGTAGGAACTGACCCCACAACCGCGGGACTCCCGGTTTGATAATACGACGATAATTTGCATATTTCTTGACTTAGGCCTAAAAACATTGAAATAGCGTTGCCAAAGCCGTTTATGAAAATAAACTATTTAAGCAACTCCGAAAGTTTGTTGAAGAAACTCTTTACTTAAATCAAAACGATTTTGAACACAAGATGTGTTAACAAAAGTATGTACGAGATTAGGACAAGATTTGATAACAAGTTTTAGTAAACAGTTTAAAATGTTTTAAACTCAGCACACATCAGAATGGGATGAGAAGATGTAGAAATATTGATACTCAGGATTTTTTACGTGGTAAAACCTCAACCTTGAGGAAACATCCACGACTCCCTCTACGGAGTAAAACAAAAACAATCACTAAAACAAATATGCGAGTTACAACCTATTTAACTAACATGCACACAAAAACAAATCTATACAAGTTCAGGATTGTACCCTCTGGCGTCCTTAACTTTTCTGCAGATCTTGTTTGTTGATGTAGTTGTCTCAGTTTGTCAACTCTTCTTTGTTTCAGCACTTTACGTCGACTTATGTTCACCAAATCTTATAGCCAACACTTTCAGTGTTTGTAGTGTGAAGATGTTTGTGAATGGTGTTCTAAAACACATGCATGCACACACACACACTTATTAGTTACAGACGATCCTAACAAATCACATATAAAGTCTATATGCAGTGTATTTGTTATTTTTCTTTCTTACAAAACCAAGAACCTTTTTGACCTTTCAAAATAACCCAGATTCCACGGAGATCTTGCTTAAGAACTCGGTCAAGACCTTTCTCAATCACTTTTGAAAATATTATGGAGATTGAGAACCCTCCAAGTGCGAATCCCACTAGGTCAGGTTAGGTTTTGTAAAAACAGAAATAGAAAAACATCTATTGTTGATTCTGAAGTAAAAAAAAATGTTTTATCAGAAAACAATCAACAACGAAATTCTCAAGATGAGAAATAAATGCAACTAAGTGTGTTGTGACATGAAAAACTTCAGATCTATGATTTCTATTGAAAGAGAAACAAGATCTGAGTCTATGTCTAAGTTGGAAATAAGATTTATGAACACAAGGATTTCAGCAAACCAAGAATCACTCAACTCGAACTCTCATAATCTCAGGAAAACACTAAGGATGGTGTTTATCTGGTTATGGTGTTTATGGAGAGGTAAGTGGTTTAGGTTTAGAGGTACTTTGACGAAGTTAGGGTTTCTAACTTGGGTCTGGTTTCTCTCTCTAACTTCTCTCTTCTCTCTTCTCTCTCTCTCTCTCTATTCTTTTTCTGAGAAAACTCAAAGTGGCAAAAGCTTTCGAAGGCTGAGATGAGAGGCCTTTAAATAGGAAGAGAAGAAGATTCCAGAGCTTCGTTCAAAATCAAGGGCTCTGATTGAGTCAAGCTCCTTTGACTACAATCTAAGGGCTCACAACAGGCGGTGGATTAAACAGGCTGTGATTGGCTTAAGGATTTACACGGGGATTCACTCAAAAGACATGCAGGCCATCGATAAGGGTTGATCTAAGGGCTGAAAGCACGCGATGGTTTGTCTCAGTAAAGAAACACAGTTCAGGCCAATCAGAGGACAGCAGGTGTAGGCCTGAGGATGAATGTAAACACGCGTCCCAAAATAATTACAAAGCCAACCCTAAAGTCTTTAGCGTTTTCGGTTTCTACCCAGAGTAACTTTAGGCCAATAATCACAACAATCCATATTTATACATTAACCCCAAGACCTTTTAAATCAAGTTTTAATTAAATAAAACCTTGTTTAAAATATGTTTTAAATTCCCAAAAAATTATTAAAATCAAATTGAGGGATTTAAACACACTCATAACATTAATACACATAGTGGTGCAATATGAAATGCAAGAATGAAATTCTAAGTGTGTGAGTGATGGCTATAGTCTCAGGATCATCACAAGATGAATAGAAGAAGAAGCAACCCAATCTCTGAAGCTCTTTGGTTTCTAGGATGGACTCTATTTTGTCACTATTTCCAAACTAGATGAGCTCTTATACAGTCTAGACTCAAGTGAGTCAAAAGTATAAGGGCTTCAATCTCCCCCTTTGGAAATATGAGACAAAATCTCCTTTGAGTCATCTAAACTCGTAGGGCGACAGCAAATAAGAAAATCCTATTCCTATAAAAGATATATCTACCCAAATCCTAGAAAGCAAAAATTACATAACTCAACTATATACATTTTAACATCCTATTATTACAATAAAGAATGACTGTACAAGAAGAATACCTGCAAAGAATTACTAAGATCAAGCTTTTTAGTATATGCAGTAGACTCAAATTTCTCCCCCATTTTGTCTCAAATGGACAAAGGGAAGGAACTTGGAAAATATGACAAGTATTTACTCAACACAAATCATACCAATAGATTTACGTAAAGAGATGAATCTATTATAATCAAGAGGTTTGGTAAATAAATCTGCAAGTTGTAGATCAGTAGAAAGATAATTGATTTCTAATTCCTTGGTTTCAACTAATTCACGAATAAAATGATGTCTTATTTTAATGTGCTTAGTTCGCGAGTGTTGAACTGGGTTCTTAGAAATGTTAATCGCACTTTGATTATCACAATAGAGATGAAGTGTGGGTTCTAAAATACCATAATCACTTAGCATTTGTTTAAGCCACAACAATTGGGCACAACAGCTACCGGCGGCTATGTATTCAGATTCAGCAGTCGAGAGAGATGTGCAGTTCTGTTTTTTACTACTCCATCCTACCAAGTTATTACCAATATAACAACATGCGCCTGAAGTGCTTTTACTATCATCAGTACACCCAGCCCAATCAGCATCAGTGTACCCAATAATAGTGCTAGGTGTGTCATTCGTGTACCAAATTCCTAAATTTAGAGTGCCTTTAACATATTTAATTATGCGTTTAACAGCGATTAAATGGCTCTCCTTGGGGTTGTTTTGATAACGCGCACAAACACAAACAGCATACATGATATCGGGACGCGAGGCAGTCAGATAGAGTAATGTGCCAATCATACTACGATATAAGGTAGAGTCTATAGATTTTCCATTTTCATCTTTAGATAATTTCTCTGTAGTACTCATAGGCGTTTTAGCACTTTTAGCACTCTCGAGGCCAAATTTTTTAACTATCTCTAATGCGTACTTAGTCTGCGAAAGAAACAAGCCATCTGGTTGTTGTTTGACTTGGAGACCTAGGAAGAACTGTAACTCCCCCATAAGGGACATCTGAAATTCCTTACTCATAATTTCAGCAAAAGATTTTACTTCTGAGGTAGAAGTGGATCCAAATATGATATCGTCTACATAGACTTGAGCGATAGTAATGTGTTTGCCAAAATGTTTGACAAATAAGGTTTGGTCATTTCCACCTCTTTTGAAACCTTTGTCCAGCAGAAAACTGGACAGGCGCTCATACCAAGCTCTAGGAGCTTGCTTAAGACCATATAAAGCCTTTTTCAACCGAAATACATGATTAGGATAATTAGGGTCAATGAACCCTTTAGGTTGTTCTACATAGGTTTCCTCGGCAAGTATTCCATTAAGGAACGCAGATTTAACATCCATTTGATATAATGTAAAATGCATGTGACAAGCTATAGCAAGAAGCAGACGGACTGATTCTAAACGAGTAACAGGAGCAAACGTCTCATTAAAATCAAGTCCTTCTATTTGGGAATAACCTTGAGCAACTAGTCTAGCTTTATTTCTAATTATCATCCCATTTTCATCAGTTTTATTTTTGAAAATCCAACGAGTACCAATAACCTTTTTGTGATCAGGACGTGGAACAAGATACCATACATCATGAATGACAAATTGTAAAAGTTCATCCTGCATAGCAGAAATCCAGTGAGTGTCATTCAATGCCTCATTTACATTCTTTGGTTCCAAGAGAGAAACAAAGCATGCATAGAGAGCATAATTTCTAAGTTGGGATCTTGTACGTACTGGTTCACTAGGGTTACCAACTATGTTGTTTATGGGATGATCTTTAGAAACCCAGTTAGGTACTTCAGGTGACTCAATAGGTAATGAATTATCTATTTCAGAAGAGTCATTTTCTAAAATATTTGCCGATTCTTCTTCTATAGTTAATTCACTAGTCTTGCTTTCTACAGTAGTGTCACTAACAATTACATTTATGGATTCCATTAAGGTCTTAGTGCGAAGATTATACACTCGATAAGCTCTACTGTTAGGTGAATAACCTAAGAATATGGCTGTATCTCCTCTACTCTCAAATTTAGATAAGTGTTCCCTATCTTTGCAAACATAGCAGGTACTACCAAAGGTTCTAAGGTACTTAAGATTAGGCTTTTTATTGTACCAAAGTTCATAAGAGGTTTGTTTCGAATTCTTTCTAAGATAGACCCTATTAATAAGATGGCAAGCTGTACGAATAGATTCTACCCAAAAATACTTAGGTAAGTTCTTAGCATGGAGCATGACACGTGCCATCTCTTGAAGAGTTCGATTCTTTCTCTCAGCTATTCCATTTTGTTGAGGGGTCTTAGGAGCACTGAACTCATGTTTGTAACCATTATAGTCACAATATTCTACAATACCAGTGTCTTTGAATTCACCACCTCTATCACTTCTGATTCTATTCACTTGAGTGTCTTTTTCATTCTCAATCCGTAAAAGAATCTTTAAAAAAGTTTGAAAAGTATCGGATTTTTGTTTTAAGAAAGCTACCCAAGTGAATCTGGTGAAGTCATCAACCATGACTAGAATATAACTGTGTCCACAAAGACTAACAGTTTGAGAAGGACCCATTAGGTCCATATGGATGAGTTCTAAGGGATTAGAGGTAAGGATATCTTTAACCCTTTTATGAGGTTCTTTAACAATTTTTCCTTCTTGGCAGGGACCACAGACAATGTTATGAATAGGTTTAATTTTTGGTATTCCTCTAACTATTTGTTGAGAAGACAATTTACTCAAATTTTCGTAATTAATGTGACCCATTCTGTTATGCCATATCTCGTTATCATCCATTCTGGCAACATTACAGATTTCAGAACTAGACATGACAGTATAACAATTGTCAGGGGTCCTGAATCCTGTAATTAAGCATTCTCCCTTTTCATTTAAAATCTTGCAATTGTTCTTTGAAAAGGTAACAGTGTAGTTTGAGTCACAGAATTGCGAAATGCTAAGTAAATTAGCCTTAAGACCTTTAACTAAGAGAACATTTTCAAGAACAGGAAGTCCTTTTTCTTTAAGGGTTCCTTTGCCTATGATCTGGGATGATACTCCATCACCAAAAACAACTTTTCCACCATCAAAGTGGGTTTTATTCAAAAGTTTTGTATCATCACCTGTCATATGCTTGGAACATCCAGAATCCAAGTACCAACCAGAAGTTGTAAGTTCAGCTTTTAGAGCAGAAACAACAATATTACACTTCATCTGGGGTTCTAGATCATCTTTTCTAACCCAAATTGCTCTGGTTTTCTGTTTGCGCTTATTTGCTCTCATTTGATAAAATTTGCGAGCATTAGATTTTTGTTGAAAAACATTTTGCGCATGATTTTGAGTAAATTTGAATTCCTGAGCATTTGATTTAGAAAAGTTTCTGGTAATCCTTCTAGTAAATGTCCTTTTAGGTTTAGTCCTTCTATTCCTATAGTTAGAGTTTTTGTCTGGTGGCCTGGGAAGGACATAGTTGTTACGACTCCTCCTAGAGTAGTTAAAGTTAGAATATATGGAAGAATTGTAGACAGGTTTAATCAGTCTCCTAGCATAGCAATTATCGAAAGAGTGACCATATATATCACAATAGGAGCAATAAAGATTGCTCAGAATAGGGTTTTCCTTAGGAAAGTCTCTAAACAAAGGTTTTGAGAAATTTTGAGGCTGAATTTTATTCCTAGGTAGCACAAGTTTGAAAGCAGGTTCACTTTTCCTAATTGGGGGGCAGACATATTTTCCCTTTGGTAAACTTTCATGCTTAGAGCAACTTGTGTCTCCAGTGTTAGTGTTTTGATGATCAAACTCAGTTTTTAGAGAATGAAAGTCTGGACATGTTTCAATAGGTCTTTTGCCTCCTGACACAAATTTGATAGGTTCAACATGTTTAGTTTGTGTCTTCAAATTGGGGCAAAACCCTATTCCAGTTCTATCATCAGAATTGGTTTTAGATTCAGCAACGAATTCCTCAAAACATTTAGAATTGTTTTCAAATTTGGTAAATTTTTTGAAAACAGTTGCTGTCTTTTCTTTTGTTTGTTCCAATTCTAATAATGTCCCTTTGTATTTTTTCTCCAGAATTTCATTAGCTTCAGTCAAAGTTTTCAGTTTTTCATCAAACACTTTAACTTCACTTTCATGAGACATGCATTGTGTAGTATACTCTTCAGCATTCAGTTTTACCATTAGGCTTAGATCCTCTAGCTTTTTGGTAAGATCTTTCACAATCTTTTCCAGTCTAGTGCTTTTCTTAAGAGTCTTAGCATATAGAGTGTGAATGTCTGGGAGATCATCATTGTCTGAGTCACTAAGTGAAGTGTGTGAAGTGACCCCTAAGGTTTCATTTCTTATACTCACGCACCCATTGACATCAGCAGTATCGATTCCCCTTTGACTCACACACCCCGAGGAAGAAGTATTAATGTTCTCAGTAAGTAAAGCATCTAAACCAGTTAAAGTATGATTCACAGCAACAGAACTAGTATTACTAGACTCATCCTCACTATCAAGCATAGGCATATCATCATTATATATGATTTTGGCAAAGAAGGATAAACAAGGATCAAAACCATCAGATGTCTCAGGTTCCTCATTTTCAGAGTCACTTGAGTCATCCCAGGTTTTGCATATGTTGGCTCTAGAGTGTTTGTTTTGGGTATTTAAATTAACTCTACAGTCTTGAGCAATGTGTCCTAGTTTACCACATCTATAGCATTCAGTCTTCTTGAGGTCTCTGTGAGGTCTTGTGTTATCCTTGTTCTGTTTGTCATGAGGTTTCTCATGGGGCTTGTTATTTGAAGGAGTAGAATAATTAGACTTGCCCTGTCTATTTGCAACACTGTTTCTAAATTTAACAATTTTCTTAAATTGTTTTGTCATTAGGGCAATCTGATTATCTAGACTTTCTAAGTCACAGTCCTCATCAGAATCATTACTAGGGGTGTTTAACTCAGGCTTAATCATCTTAGAGGTAAAGCTAAGGTTGGAATTGGTATGTTTCCTATGAGTGTGGGTTAATTGTTTCTTAAACTCTAATTCCATTTCCACAGTTCTTAATTTGCTACTGAGTAATTCAGGGGTGAGATTTACATCACACATCTCCTCAATAGCATATCTTTTATTGTCAAATTTCTGTGGTAATGATCTCAGAATTTTAGAGACAATTTCTTGTCTATCATAAGTTATACCATTAGCATGAAGTTTAGTGACAATATCAGTAAGATTCATATAAAAATCATCGAAAGACTCAGATTCAGACATGATTAAGGTATTATACTGTTGGATTAACATCTGAGTCTTAGCAGCTTTTACCCTAGAGTCTCCTTTGTGGGCAGTAATCAAAGTATCCCATGCTTCCTTGGAAGTGGTACAAGATGAGATTCTCTTGAACTCATGTTCGTTAATAGACATAAATATAGCGTTCTTGCCTTTGTTATTATTTCGAGAAACCTGTTTCTCTTCTTGAGTAAACTCACTCAATATTTTCTTAATCCTTTCATTGCTTCCATCAGTGGCTGGTTTAGTTGGATAAGAGTATCCATTTTCAATAATATCCCAGACATCATCTCCTAGAGTGCCTTGAATGAAAGCAATCATTCTTACTTTCCAGTAAGAAAAATTGGTTCCATCAAAGACTGGAGGTCTGGTCAAGTTACCATATCTTTCGTTTTTCTCGTCCATAATTGATTTTGAGAAAACAGTTTCAGAAACTCAGGATCTTTTTGAAATAAGTTCACCAAAAGCTCTGATACCAATTGAAATGGCGTTGCCAAAGCCGTTTATGAAAATAAACTATTTAAGCAACTCCGAAAGTTTGTTGAAGAAACTCTTTACTTAAATCAAAACGATTTTGAACACAAGATGTGTTAACAAAAGTATGTACGAGATTAGGACAAGATTTGATAACAAGTTTTAGTAAACAGTTTAAAATGTTTTAAACTCAGCACACATCAGAATGGGATGAGAAGATGTAGAAATATTGATACTCAGGATTTTTTACGTGGTAAAACCTCAACCTTGAGGAAACATCCACGACTCCCTCTACGGAGTAAAACAAAAACAATCACTAAAACAAATATGCGAGTTACAACCTATTTAACTAACATGCACAGAAAAACAAATCTATACAAGTTCAGGATTGTACCCTCTGGCGTCCTTAACTTTTCTGCAGATCTTGTTTGTTGATGTAGTTGTCTCAGTTTGTCAACTCTTCTTTGTTTCAGCACTTTACGTCGACTTATGTTCACCAAATCTTATAGCCAACACTTTCAGTGTTTGTAGTGTGAAGATGTTTGTGAATGGTGTTCTAAAACACATGCATGCACACACACACACTTATTAGTTACAGACGATCCTAACAAATCACATATAAAGTCTATATGCAGTGTATTTGTTATTTTTCTTTCTTACAAAACCAAGAACCTTTTTGACCTTTCAAAATAACCCAGATTCCACGGAGATCTTGCTTAAGAAATCGGTCAAGACCTTTCTCAATCACTTTTGAAAATATTATGGAGATTGAGAACCCTCCAAGTGCGAATCCCACTAGGTCAGGTTAGGTTTTGTAAAAACAGAAATAGAAAAACATCTATTGTTGATTCTGATGTAAAAAAAATGTTTTATCAGAAAACAATCAACAACGAAATTCTCAAGATGAGAAATAAATGCAACTAAGTGTGTTGTGACATGAAAAACTTCAGATCTATGATTTCTATTGAAAGAGAAACAAGATCTGAGTCTATGTCTAAGTTGGAAATAAGATTTATGAACACAAGGATTTCAGCAAACCAAGAATCACTCAACTCGAACTCTCATAATCTCAGGAAAACACTAAGGATGGTGTTTATCTGGTTATGGTGTTTATGGAGAGGTAAGTGGTTTAGGTTTAGAGGTATTTTGACGAAGTTAGGGTTTCTAACTTGGGTCTGGTTTCTCTCTCTAACTTCTCTCTTCTCTCTTCTCTCTCTCTCTCTCTATTCTTTTTCTGAGAAAACTCAAAGTGGAAAAAGCTTTCGAAGGCTGAGATGAGAGGCCTTTAAATAGGAAGAGAAGAAGATTCCAGAGCTTCGTTCAAAATCAAGGGCTCTGATTGAGTCAAGCTCCTTTGACTACAATCTAAGGGCTCACAACAGGCGGTGGATTAAACAGGCTGTGATTGGCTTAAGGATTTACACGGGGATTCACTCAAAAGACATGCAGGCCATCGATAAGGGTTGATCTAAGGGCTGAAAGCACGCGATGGTTTGTCTCAGTAAAGAAACACAGTTCAGGCCAATCAGAGGACAGCAGGTGTAGGCCTGAGGATGAATGTAAACGCGCGTCCCAAAATAATTACAAAGCCAACCCTAAAGTCTTTAGCGCTTTCGGTTTCTACCCAGAGTAACTTTAGGCCAATAATCACAACAATCCATATTTATACATTAACCCCAAGACCTTTTAAATCAAGTTTTAATTAAATAAAACCTTGTTTAAAATATGTTTTAAATTCCCAAAAAATTATTAAAATCAAATTGAGGGATTTAAACACACTCACAACATTAATACACATAGTGGTGCAATATGAAATGCAAGAATGAAATTCTAAGTGTGTGAGTGATGGCTATAGTCTCAGGATCATCACAAGATGAATAGAAGAAGAAGCAACCCAATCTCTGAAGCTCTTTGGTTTCTAGGATGGACTCTATTTTGTCACTATTTCCAAACTAGATGAGCTCTTATACAGTCTAGACTCAAGTGAGTCAAACGTATAAGGGCTTCAAACATGGCGTTAGAGGGTGAGAACTCGAAACAGGCCCCGAACGTCCCCGTGGGTGGCACCAACACCTCCCATGGCACCAATGTAACACGTAGGAACTGACCCCACAACCGCGGGACTCCCGGTTAGAGAGTACGACGGTAATTTGCTTATTTCTATACTTAGGCTTAAAAACATGACGTTAGAGGGTGAAAACTCGAAATAGCCCCTGAACGGCCCCGTGGGTGGCACCAAAACCTCCCAGGGGACCAATGTAACTCGTAGGAACTGACCCCACAGCCGCGGCTCTCCCGGTTTGAGAGTACGACGGTAATTAGCATATTTTTAGACTTAAGCAAAACATGGCGTTAGAGGGTGAAATCTCGAAACATCCCCCGAATGGCCTGTGGGTGACACCAACACCTCCCACGGGACCAATGTAACTCATAGGAACTGACCCCACAGCCGCGGGACTCCCGGTTTGAGAGTACGATGATAATTTGCATATTTCTACACTTAGGCTCACAAACAATACGTTAGAGGGTGAAAACTCGAAATAGCCCCCGAACAGCTCAGTGGGTGGCACCAAAACCTCCCACGGGACCAATGTAACTCGTAGGAACTGACCCCGTAGCCGCGGGTCTCCCGGTTTGAGAGTACGACGGTAATTTGTATATTTCTAGACTTAGGCTTAAAAACATGACGTTAGAGGGTGAAAACTCGAAACAAACCCCGAACGGCCCCGTGGGTGGCACCAACACCTCCCACGGGACCAATGTAACTCATAGGAACTGACCCCGCAGCCGCGGGTCCCCCGGTTTGAGAGTACAATGCTAATTTGCATATTTCTAGACTTAAGAAAACATAGTGTTAGAGGGTGAAAACTCGAAACAGCCCCCGAACGGCCCCGTGGGTGGCACCAACACCTCCCACGGGACCAATGTAACTCGTAGAAATTGACCCCCCAGCCGCGGGACTCCCTTTTTGAGAGTACGACGATAATTTGCATATTTCTTGACTTAGGCTTAAAAACGTGGCGTTAGAGGGTGAAAACTCGAAACAACCCCCGAACGGCCCCGTGGGTGGAACCAACACCTCCCACGGGACTAATGTAACTCGTAGGAAATGACCCCACAGCCGCGGGTCTCTCGGTTCGAGAGTACGATGGTAATTTGCATATTTCTAGACTTAGGCTTAAAAACATGACGTTAGAGGGTGAAAACTCGAAATAGCCCCCGAACGGCCCCGTGGGTGGCACCAACACCTCCCACGCAACCAATGTAACTCGGAGGAACTGACCCCGCAGCTGCGGGTCTCCCGATTTGAGAGTACGATGGTAATTTTCATATTTCTAGACTTAAGCAAAACATGGCGTTAGAGGGTGAACACTCGAAACATCCCCCGAACGGCCCCGTGGGTGGCACCAACACCTCCCACGGGACCAATGTAACTCTTAGGAACTGACCCCGCAGCCGCAGATCTCCCGGTTTGAGAGTACGACGGTAATTTGCCTATTTATAGACTTAAGCAAAACATGGGGTTAGAGGGTGAAAACTCGAAACAACCCCCGAACGACCTTGGCGGTGGCACCAACACCTCCCACGGGACCATTGTAACTCGTAGGAACTGACCCCACAGTCGCGGGACTCTCGGTTTGAGAGTACGACGGTAATTTGCATATTTCTATACTTAGGCATAAAAACATGACGTTAGAGGGTGAAAACTCGAAATATCCCCTGAACGGCCCCGTGGGTGGCACCAATACCACCCACGGGACCAATGTAACTCTTAGGTACTGACCCCACAGCCGCGGGTCTCCCGTTTTGAGAGTACGACGGTAATTTGTATATTTCTAGACTTAGGCTTAAAAACATGATGTTAGAGGGTGAAAACTCGAAACAGGCCCCGAACGGCCCCGTGGGTGGCCCCAACACCTCCCACGGAACCAATGTAACTCATAGGAACTGACCCCACAGCTGCGGGTCTCCCATTTTAAGAGTACGATGCAAATTTCCATATTTCTAGACTTAACCAAAACAGAGCGTTAGAGGGTGAAAACTCGAAACATCCCCCGAACATCCCCGTGGGTGGAACCAAAACCTCCCACGGGACCAATGTAACTCGTACGAACTGACCCCGCAGTCGCGGGTCTCCCGATTTGAGAGTACGCCGGTAATTTGTATATTTCTAGACTTAGGCTTAAAAACATGAAGTTAGAGGGTGAAAACTCAAAACAGACCCCGAACGGCCCCGTGGGTGGCACCAACACCTCCCACGGGACCAATGTAACTCATAGGAACTGATCCCGCAGTCGCGGGTCTCCCGGTTTGAGAGTACGATGCTAATTTGCATATATCTAGACTTAAGCATAATATAGCGTTAGAGGGTGAAAACTCGAAACAACCCCCGAACGGCCCCGTGGGTGGCCCCAACACCTCCCACGGGACAAATGTAACTCGTAGTAACTAACCCCCCAGCCGCGGGACTCCCTTTTTGAGAGTACGACGATAATTTGCATAATTCTTGACTTAGGCTTAAAAACATGGTGTTAGAGGGTGAAAACACGAAACAACCCACAAACGGCCCCATGGGTGGCGCCAACACCTCACACGGGACCAATGTAACACGTAGGAACTGATCCCATAGCCGCGGGACTCTCGGTTTGAGAGTACGACTGTAATTTGCATATTTCTATACTTAGGCTTAAAAACATGACGTTAGAGGGTGACAACTCGAAATAACCCCTGAACGGCCCCGTGGGTGGCACCAAAACCTCCCACGGGACCAATGTAACTCGTAGGAACTGACCTCGCAGCCGCGGGTCTCCCGGTTTGAGAGTACGACGGTAATTAGCATATTTCTAGACTTAAGCAAAACATGGTGTTAGAGGGTGAAAACTCAAAACATCCCCCGAACGGCCCCGTGGGTGGCACCAACACCTCCCACGGGACCAATGTAACTCGTAGGAACTGACCCCACAGCCGCGGGACTTCCAGTTTGAGACTACGACGGTAATTTGCATATTTCTATACTTAGGCTTAAAAACATGATGTTAGAGGGTGAAAACTCGAAATAGCCCCCGAACGGCCCCGTGGGTGGCACCAATACCTCACACGGGACCAATGTAAATCGTAGAAACTGACCCCACAGCCGCGGGTCTCCCGGTTCGAGAGTATGACGGTAATTTGCATATTTCTAGACTTAGGCTTAAAAACATGAAGTTAGAGGGTGAAAACTCGAAACAGCCCCCGTACGTCCCCGTGGGTGGCACCAACACCTCCCACGGGACCAATGTAACTCGTTGGGGCTGACCCCTCAGCCGCGGGTCTCCCAATTTGAGAGTACGACGGTAATTTGCACATTTCTACACTTAAGCAACAAAACATGACGTTAGAGGGTGAAAAATCGAAACAGCCCCCGAACTGCCCCGTGGGTGGCACCAACACCTCCCACGGGATGAATTTAACTCGTAGGAACTGACCCCGCAGCCGCGGGACTCCCTGTTTGAGAATACGAAGATAATTTGCATATTTCTTTACTTAATCTTAAAAACATGGCGTTAGAGGGTGAGAACTTGAAACAGCCCCCGAACGTCCCCGTGGGTGGCACCAACACCTCCCGCAGGACCAATGTAACTCGTAGGGACTGACCCCACAGCCGCGGGTCTCCCGATTTGATAGTACAATGGTAATTTTAACATTTCTAGACTTAAGCTTAAAAACAATACATTAGTGGGTGAAAACTCGAGACAGCCCCCGAACGGCCCCGTGGGTGGCATCAACACCTCCCACGGGACCAATGTAACTCGTAGGAACTGACCACGCAGCCGCGGATCTCCCGGTTTGAGAGTACAACGGTAATTTGCATATTTCTAGACTTAAGCAAAACATGGCGGTAGAGGGTGAAAACTAGAAATAACCCCCAAACGTCCCCGTGGGTGGCACTAACACCTCCCACGGGATCAATGTAACTCGTAGAAACTGACCTTACAACCGCGGGACTCCCGGTTTGAGAGTTCGACGGTAATTTTCATATTTTTAGACTTAGGTTTAAAAACATGACATTAGAGGGTGAAAACTCAAAACAGGCCACGAACGGCCCCGTGGGTGGCACCAACACCTCCCACTGGACCAATGTAACTCATAGGAACAAACCCCGCAGCCGCGGGTCTCCCGGTTTGAGAGTACGATGCTAATTTGCATATTTCTAGACTTAAGAAAACATAGCATTAGAGGGTGAAAACTCAAAACAGCCCCCGAACGGCACCGTGGGTGGCACTTTCACCTCCCACGGGACCAATGTAACTCGTAGAAACTGACCCCCCAGCCGCGGGACTCCTTTTTTGAGATTATGACGATAATTTGCATATTACTTGACTTAGGCTTAAAAACATGGCGTTAGAGGTTGAAAACTCGAAACAACCCCCGAACGTCCCCATGGGTGGCACCAACACCTCCCACGGGACTAATGTAACTCGTAGGAAATAACCCCACAGCCGCGGGTCTCCCGGTTCGAGAGTACGACGGTAATTTGCATATTTCAAGACTTAGTCTTAAAAACATGACGTTAGAGGGTGAAAACTCGAAACAACCCCCGAACGGCCTCGTGGGTGGAACCAACACCTCCCACGGGACCAATGTAACTTGTAGGAACTGACCCCGCAGCCGTGGGTCTCTCGGTCTGAGAGTACGATGGTATTTTACATATTTCTAGACTTAAGCAAAACATGGCGTTAGAGGGTGAAAACTCGAAACATCCCCCGAACGGCCCTGTGGGTGGCACCAACACCTCCCACGGCACCAATGTAACTCGTAGGAACTGACCCCGCAGCCGCGGATCTCCTGGTTTGAGAGTACGACAGTAATTTGCATATTTCTAGACTTAAGCAAAACATGGCGTTAGAGGGTGATAACTCGAATCAACCCCTGAACGGCCCCGTGGGTGGCACCAACACCTCCCACGGGACCAATGTAACTCGTAGGAATAGAACCCACAGCCGCGGGACTCCCGGTTTGAGAGTACAACGATAATTTGCATATTTCTATACTTAGGCTTAAAAACATGACGTTAGAGGGTGAAAACTCGAAATAGCCCCGGAACGGCCCCGTGGGTGGCACCAAAACCTCCCACGGGACGAATGTAACTCGTAGGAACTGACCCCGCAGCCGCGGGTCTCCCGATTTGAGAGTACGATGGTAATTAGCATATTTCTAGACTTAAGCAAAACATGGCGTTAGAGGGTGAAAACTCAAAACATCCCCCGAACGGCCCCGTGGGTGGCACCAAGACCTCCCACGGGAGTAATGTAACTTGTAGGAACTGACCCCACAGTCGCGGGACTCCCGGTTTGAGAGTACGACCGTAATTTTCATATTTTATACTTAGGCTTAAAAACATGACGTTGGAAGGTGAAAACGTGAAATAGCCGCCGAACGGCCCCGTGGGTGGCACCAAAACCTCCCACGGGACCAATGTAACTCGTAGGAACTGACCCCGCTGCCGCGGGTCTCCCGGTTTGAGAGTACGATGGTAATTAGCATATTTCTAGACTTAACCAAAACATGGCGTTAGAGGGTGAAAACTCAAAACATCCCCCGAACGGCCCCGTGGGTGGCACCAAGACCTCCCACGGGACTAATGTAACTTTTAGGAACTGACCCCACAGTCGCGGGACTCCCGGTTTGAGAGTACGACCGTAATTTTCATATTTTATACTTAGGCTTAAAAACATGACGTTGGAAGGTGAAAACGTGAAATAGCCGCCGAACGGCCCCGTGGGTGGCACCAAAACCTCCCACGGGACCAATGTAACTCGTAGGAACTGACCCCGCAGCCGCGGGTCTCCCGATTTGAGAGTACGATGATTATTTGTATATTTCTAGACTTAGGCTTAAAAACATGACGTTAGAGGGTGAAAACTCGAAACAGGCCCCGAACGTTCCCGTGGGTGGCACCAACACCTCCCACGGGACCAATGTAACTCTTTGGAACTGACCCCGCAGCCACGGGTCTCCCGTTTTGAGAGTACGATGCTAATTTGCATATTTAAGACTTAAGCAAAACATATCGTTAGAGGGTGGTGAAAACTCGAAACTGGCCCCGAACGGCCCTGTGGGTGGCACCAACACCTCCCACGGGACCAATGTAACTCGTAGAAACTGACCCCCCCTGCCGCGGGACTCCCTTTTTGAGAGTACGACGGCAATCTGCATATTTCTATACTTAGGCTTAAAAACATGGCGTTAGAGGGTGAAAACACGAAACAACCCCCGAACGGCCCCCTGGGTCGCACCAACACCTCCCACGGGACGAATGTAACTCGTAGGAACTGACCCCACAACCGCGGGACTCCCGGTTTGATAATACGACGATAATTTGCATATTTCTTGACTTAGGCTTAAAAACATGGCGTTAGAGGGTGAGAACTCGAAACAGCCCCCGAACGTCCCCGTGGGTGGCACCAACACCTCCCACGGGACCAATGTAACTCGTAGGGACTGACCCCACAGCCGCGAGTCTCCTCGTTTGAGAGTACGCCGGTAATTTGTATATTTCTAGACTTAGGCTTAAAAACATGAAGTTAGAGGGTGAAAACTCAAAACAGACCCCGAACGGCCCCGTGGGTGGCACCAACACCTCCCACGGGACCAATGTAACTCATAGGAACTGACCCCGCAGCCGCGGGTCTCCCGGTTTGAGAGTACGATGCTAATTTGCATATATCTAGACTTAAGCATAATATAGCGTTAGAGGGTGAAAACTCGAAACAACCCCCGAACGGCCCCGTGGGTGGCCCCAACACCTCCCACGGGACAAATGTAACTCGTAGTAACTAACCCCCCAGCCGCGGGACTCCCTTTTTGAGAGTACGACGATAATTTGCATAATTCTTGACTTAGGCTTAAAAACATGGTGTTAGAGGGTGAAAACACGAAACAACCCACAAACGGCCCCATGGGTGGCGCCAACACCTCCCACGGGACCAATGTAACACGTAGGAACTGATCCCACAGCCGCGGGACTCTCGGTTTGAGAGTACGACGGTAATTTGCATATTTCTATACTTAGGCTTAAAAACATGACGTTAGAGGGTGACAACTCGAAATAACCCCTGAACGGCCCCTTGGGTGGCACCAAAACCTCCCACGGGACCAATGTAACTCGTAGGAACTGACCTCGCAGCCGCGGGTCTCCCGGTTTGAGAGTACGACGGTAATTAGCATATTTCTAGACTTAAGCAAAACATGGTGTTAGAGGGTGAAAACTCAAAACATCCCCCGAACGGCCCCGTGGGTGGCACCAACACCTCCCACGGGACCAATGTAACTCGTAGGAACTGGCCCCACAGCCGCGGGACTCCCAGTTTGAGAGTACGATGGTAATTTGCATATTTCTATACTTAGGCTTAAAAACATGATGTTAGAGGGTGAAAACTCGAAATAGCCCCCGAACGGACCCGTGGCTGGCACCAAAACCTCACACGGGACCAATGTAAATCGTAGAAACTGACCCCACAGCCGCGGGTCTCCCGGTTCGAGAGTATGACGGTAATTTGCATATTTCTAGACTTAGGCTTAAAAACATGAAGTTAGAGGGTGAAAACTCGAAACTGCCCCCGTACGTCCCCGTGGGTGGCACCCACACCTCCCACGGGACCAATGTAACACGTAGGAACTGACCCCGCAGCCGCGGGTCTCCCGGTTTGAGAGTACGACCATAATTTGCATATTTCTAGACTTAAGAAAACATGGCGTTAGTGGGTGAAAACTCAGAACAGCCCTCGATCGGCCCCGTGGGTGGCACCAACACCTCCCACGGGACGAATGTAACTCATAGGAACTGACCCCACAGCCGCGGGACTCCCGATTTGATAATACGACGATAATTTGCATATTTCTTGACTTAAGCTTAAAAACATGGCGTTAGAGGGTGAGAACTCGAAACAGCCCCCGAACGTCCCCGTGGGTGGCACCAACACCTCCCACGGGACCAATGTAACTCGTTGGGGCTGACCCCTCAGCCGCGGGTCTCCCAATTTGAGAGTACGACGGTAATTTGCACATTTCTACACTTAAGCAACAAAACATGACGTTAGAGGGTGAAAAATCGAAACAGCCCCCGAACTGCCCCGTGGGTGGCACCAACACCTCCCACGGGACGAATTTAACTCATAGGAACTGACCCCGCAGCCGCGGGACTCCCGGTTCGAGAATACGAAGATAATTTGCATATTTCTTTACTTAAGCTTAAAAACATGGCGTTAGAGGGTGAGAACTTGAAACAACCCCCGAACGTCCCCGTGGGTGGCACCAACACCTCCCGCAGGACCAATGTAACTCGTAGGGACTGACCCCACAGCCGCGGGTCTCCCGATTTGATAGTACAATGGTAATTTTCACATTTCTAGACTTAAGCTTAAAAACAATACATTAGAGGGTGAAAACTCGAGACAGCCCCCGAACGGCCCCGTGGGTGGCATCAACACCTCCCACGGGACCAATGTAACTCGTAGGAACTGACCACGCAGCCGCGGATCTCCCGGTTTGAGAGTACAACGGTAATTTGCATATTTCTAGACTTAAGCAAAACATGGCGGTAGAGGGTGAAAACTAGAAATAACCCCCAAACGTCCCCGTGGGTGGCACTAACACCTCCCACGGGATCAATGTAACTCGTAGAAACTGACCTTACAACCGCGGGACTCCCGGTTTGAGAGTTCGACGGTAATTTGCATATTTCTAGACTTAGGTTTAAAAACATGACATTAGAAGGTGAAAACTCAAAACAGGCCACGAACGGCCCCGTGGGTGGCACCAACACCTCCCACAGGACCAATGTAACTCATAGGAACAGACCCCGCAGCCGCGGGTCTCCCGGTTTGAGAGTACGATGCTAATTTGCATATTTTTAGACTTAAGAAAACATAGCGTTAGAGGGTGAAAACTCAAAACAGCCCCCGAACGGCACCGTGGGTGGCACTTTCACCTCCCACGGGACCAATGTAACTCGTAGAAACTGACCCCCCAGCCGCGGGACTCCTTTTTTGAGATTATGACGATAATTTGCATATTACTTGACTTAGGCTTAAAAACATGGCGTTAGAGGTTGAAAACTCGAAACAACCCCCGAACGTCCCCATGGGTGGCACCAACACCTCCCACGGGACTAATGTAACTCGTAGGAAATGACCCCACAGACGCGGGTCTCCCGGTTCGAGAGTACGACGGTAATTTGCATATTTCAAGACTTAGTCTTAAAAACATGACGTTAGAGGATGAAAACTCGAAACAACCCCCGAACGGCCTCGTGGGTGGAACCAACACCTCCCACGGGACCAATGTAACTTGTAGGAACTGACCCCGCAGCCGCGGGTCTCTCGGTCTGAGAGTACGATGGTATTTTACATATTTCTAGACTTAAGCAAAACATGGCGTTAGAGGGTGAAAACTCGAAACATCCCCCGAACGGCCCTGTGGGTGGCACCAACACCTCCCACGGCACCAATGTAACTCGTAGGAACTGACCCCGCAGTCGCGGATCTCCTGGTTTGAGAGTACGACGGTAATTTGCATATATCTAGACTTAAGCAAAACATGGCGTTAGAGGGTGAAAACTCGAAACAACCCCTGAACGGCCCCGTGGGTGGCACCAACACCTCCCACGGGACCAATGTAACTCGTAGGAACAGAACCCACAGCCGCGGGACTCCCGGTTTGAGAGTACAACGATAATTTGCATATTTCTATACTTAGGCTTAAAAACATGACGTTAGAGGGTGAAAACTCGAAATAGCCCCGGAACGGCCTCGTGGGTGGCACCAAAACCTCCCACGGGACAAATGTAACTCGTAGGAACTGACCCCGCAGCCGCGGGTCTCCCGGTTTGAGAGTACGATGGTAATTAGCATATTTCTAGACTTAACCAAAACATGGCGTTAGAGGGTGAAAACTCAAAACATCCCCCGAACGGCCCCGTGGGTGGCACCAAGACCTCCCACGGGACTAATGTAACTTTTAGGAACTGACCCCACAGTCGCGGGACTCCCGGTTTGAGAGTACGACCGTAATTTTCATATTTTATACTTAGGCTTAAAAACATGACGTTGGAAGGTGAAAACGCGAAATAGCCCCCGAACGGCCCCGTGGGTGGCACCAAAACCTCCCACGGGACCAATGTAACTCGTAGGAACTGACCCCGCAGCCGCGGGTCTCCCGGTTTGAGAGTACGATGATTATTTGTATATTTCTAGACTTAGGCTTAAAAACATGACGTTAGAGGGTGAAAACTCGAAACAGGCCCCGAACATCCCCGTGGGTGGCACCAACACCTCCCACGGGACCAATGTAACTCTTTGGAACTGACCCCGCAGCCACGGGTCTCCCGTTTTGAGAGTACGATGCTAATTTGCATATTTAAGACTTAAGCAAAACATATCGTTAGAGGGTGGTGAAAACTCGAAACTGGCCCCGAACGGCTCTGTGGGTGGCACCAACACCTCCCACGGGACCAATGTAACTCGTAGAAACTGACCCCCCCTGCCGCGGGACTCCCTTTTTGAGAGTACGACGGCAATCTGCATATTTCTATACTTAGGCTTAAAAACATGGCGTTAGAGGGTGAAAACACGAAACAACCCCCGAACGGCCCCCTGGGTCGCACCAACACCTCCCACGGGACGAATGTAACTCGTAGGAACTGACCCCACAACCGCGGGACTCCCGGTTTGATAATACGACGATAATTTGCATATTTCTTGACTTAGGCTTAAAAACATGGCGTTAGAGGGTGAGAACTCGAAACAGCCCCCGAACATCCCCGTGGGTGGCACCAACACCTCCCACGGGACCAATGTAACTCGTAGGGACTGACCCCACAGCCGCGAGTCTCCTGGTTTGAGAATACGATGGTAATTTGCACATTTTTAGACTTAGGCTTAAAAACATGACGTTAGAGGGTGAAAACTCAAAACCGCCCCCGAACGGCCCCATGGGTGGCACCAACACCTCCCACGGGACCAATGTAACTCATAGGAACTGATCCCGTAGCCGCTGGTCTCCCGGTTTGAGAGTACGATGCTAATTTACATATTTTTAGACTTAAGCATAACATGGCGTTAAAGGGGGAAAACTCGAAACATCCCCCGAACGGCCCCGTGGGTGGCGCCAACAACTCTCACGGGACCAATGTAACTCGTAGGAACTGACCCCACAACCGCGGGACTCCCGATTTGAGAGTACGACGGTAATTTTCATATTTCTATACTTAGGCTTAAAAACATGACGTTAGAGGGTGAAAACTCGAAATAGCCCCCGAACGACCCCGTGGGTGGCACCAAAACCTTCCACGGGACCAATGTAACTCGTACGAACTGACCCCGCTGCCGCGGGTCTCCCTGTTTGAGAGTACGACGGTAATTTATATATTTCTAGACTTAGGCTTTAAAACATGATGTTAGAGGGTGAAAACTCGAAACAGGCCTCGAACGGCCCCGTGGGTGGCACCAACACCCCCCACGGGACCAATGTAACTCGTAGGAACTGTCCCCGCAGCCGCGGGTCTCCTGGTTTGAGAGTACGATGCTAATTTGCATATTTCTAGACTCAAGCAAAACATGGCGTTAGAGGGTGAAAACTCGAAACATCCCCCGAACGGCTCCGTGGGTGGCACCAACACCTCCCACGGGACCCAAGTAACTCGTAGGAACAGACCCCACAGCCGCGGGACTCTCGGTTTGGGAGTACGATGGTAATTTGCATATTTCTACACTTAGGCTTAAAAACATGACGTTAGAGGGTGAAAACTCGAAATAGCCCCCGAATGGACCCGTGGGTGGCACCAAAACCTCCCACGGGACCAATGTAACTCGTAGGAACTGACCCCGCAGCCGCGGGTCTCCCGGTTTGAGAGTACGACGGTAATTTGTATATTTCTAGACTTAGGCTTAAAAACATGACGTTAGAGGGTGAAAACTCGAAACAGGACCCGAACGGCCCCGTGGGTGGCACCAACACCTCCCACGGGACCAATGTAACTCATAGGAACTGACCCCGCACCTGTGGGTCTCCCGGTTTGAGAGTACGATGGTAATTTGCGTATTTCTAGACATAAGCAAAACATAGCGTTAGAGGGTGAAAACTCGAAACAGCCCCCGAACGGCCCCGTGGGTGGCACCAACACCTCTCACGGGACCAATGTAACTCGTAGGAACTGACCCCGCAGCCGCGGGTCTCCCGGTTTGAGAGTACGACGGTAATTTGTATATTTCTAGACTTAGGCTTAAAAACATGACGTTAGAGGGTGAAAACTCGAAACAGGACCCGAACGGCCCCGTGGGTGGCACCAACACCTCCCACGGGACCAATGTAACTCATAGGAACTGACCCCGCACCTGTGGATCTCCCGGTTTGAGAGTACGATGCTAATTTGCGTATTTCTAGACATAAGCAAAACATAGCGTTAGAGGGTGAAAACTCGAAACAGCCCCCGAACGGCCCCGTGGGTGGCACCAACACCTCTCACGGGACCAATGTAACTCGTAGGAACTGACCCCACAGCCGCGGGACTCCCGATTTGAGAGTACGACGGTAATTTTCATATTTCTATACTTAGGCTTAAAAACATGACGTTAGAGGGTGAAAACTCGAAATAGCCCCCGAACGACCCCGTGGGTGGCACCAAAACCTTCCACGGGACCAATGTAACTCGTACGAACTGACCCCGCTGCCGCGGGTCTCCCTGTTTGAGAGTACGACGGTAATTTATATATTTCTAGACTTAGGCTTTAAAACATGATGTTAGAGGGTGAAAACTCGAAACAGGCCTCGAACGGCCCCGTGGGTGGCACCAACACCCCCCACGGGACCAATGTAACTCGTAGGAACTGTCCCCGCAGCCGCGGGTCTCCTGGTTTGAGAGTACGATGCTAATTTGCATATTTCTAGACTCAAGCAAAACATGGCGTTAGAGGGTGAAAACTCGAAACATCCCCCGAACGGCTCCGTGGGTGGCACCAACACCTCCCACGGGACCCAAGTAACTCGTAGGAACAGACCCCACAGCCGCGGGACTCTCGGTTTGGGAGTACGATGGAAATTTGCATATTTCTACACTTAGGCTTAAAAACATGACGTTAGAGGGTGAAAACTCGAAATAGCCCCCGAATGGACCCGTGGGTGGCACCAAAACCTCCCACGGGACCAATGTAACTCGTAGGAACTGACCCCGCAGCCGCGGGTCTCCCGGTTTGAGAGTACGACGGTAATTTGTATATTTCTAGACTTAGGCTTAAAAACATGACGTTAGAGGGTGAAAACTCGAAACAGGACCCGAACGGCCCCGTGGGTGGCACCAACACCTCCCACGGGACCAATGTAACTCATAGGAACTGACCCCGCACCTGTGGGTCTCCCGGTTTGAGAGTACGATGCTAATGTGCGTATTTCTAGACATAAGCAAAACATAGCGTTAGAGGGTGAAAACTCGAAACAGCCCCCGAACGGCCCCGTGGGTGGCACCAACACCTCTCACGGGACCAATGTAACTCATAGAAACTAACCCCCCAGCCACGGGACCAATGTATATTTCTTGACTTAGGCTTAAAAACATTGCGTTAGAGGGTGAAAATACGAACAACCCCCGAACGTCCCCATGGGTGGCACCAACACCTCCCAGAGGACTAATGTAACTAATAGGAAATGACCCCACGACCGCGGGTCTCCCGGTTTGAGAGTACGACGGTAATTTACATATTTCTAGACTTAGGCTTAAAAATAAGACGTTAGAGGGTGAAAACTCGAAACAGCCCCCGAACGTCATCGTGGCTGGCACCAACACCTTCCACGGGACGAATGTAACTCATAGGAACTGATCCTTCAGCCGCGGGACTCCCGATTTCAGAATACGAGAATAATTTGCATATTTCTTGACTTAGGCTTAAAAACATGGCGTTAGAGAGTGAGAACTCGAAACAGCCCCCGAACGTCCCAGTGGGTGGCACCAACACCTCCCACGGGACCAATGTGACTCGTAGGGACTGACCCCACAGCCGCGGATCTCCCGATTTGAGAATACGATCGTAATTTGCACATTTCTAGACTTAGGCTTAAAAACATGACGTTAGAGGGTGAAAACTCGAGACAGCCCCCGAATGGCCTCGTGGGTGCCACCAACACCTCCCACGGGACCAATGTAACTCGTGGGAACTGACCACGCAGCCGCGGATCTCCCGATTTGAGAGTGCGACAGTAATTTACATATTTCTAGACTTAAGCAAAACATGGCGGTAGAGGGTGAAAACTAGAAACAATCCCCGAATGGCCCCGTGGGTGGCACCAACACCTCCCACGGGACCAATGTAACACGTAGGAACTGACCCTACCACCGCAGGACTCCCGGTTTGAGAGTACGACGGTAATTTGCATATTTCTAGACTTAGGATTAAAAACATGACGTTAGAGGGTGAAAACTCGAAATAGCCCCCGAACGGCCCCGTGGGTGGCACCAACACCTCCCACGGGACCAATGTAGCTCGTCAGAACTGACCCCGCAACCGCGGGTCTCCTGGTTTGAGAGTACGACGATAATTTGCATATTTCTTGACTTAAGAAAACATGGCGTTACTGGGTGAAAACTCGGAACAGTCCCCGAACGGCCCCGTGGGTGGCACCAACACCTCCCACGGGACGAATCTAACTCGTAGGAACTGACCCCACAGCTGTGGGACTCCCGATTTGATAATACAACGATAATTTTCATATTTCTTGACTTAGGCTTTGAAACATGGCGTTAGAGGGTGAGAACTCGAAACAGCCCCCGAACGTCCCCGTGGGTGGCACCAACACCTCCCACGGGAGCAATGTAACTCGTAGGAACTAACCCCACAGCCGCGAGACTCAAGGTTTTAGAATACGACGATAATTTGTATATTTCTTGACTTAGGCTTAGAAATATGACGTTAGAGGGTGAAAACTCGAAACAGCCCCCGAACGTCCCCGTGGGTGGCACCAACACCTCCCATGGGACAATTGTAACTCGTAGGAACTGACCCCACAGCCGCTGGACTCTCGGTTTGAGAGTACGACGATAATTTGCATATTTCTAGACTTAGGCTTAAAAACATGACGTTAGAGGGTGAAAACTCGAAACAGACCCCTAACGGCCCCGTGGGTGGCACCAACACCTCCCATGGGACCAATGTAACTCGTAGGAACTGATCCTGCAGCCGCGGGTCTCCCGGTTTACGAGTACGACGGTAATTTGCATATTTCTAAACTTAATCAAAACATGGCGTTAGAGGGTGAAAACTCGAAATAGCCCCTGAACGGCCCCGTGGGTGGCACCAAAACCTCCCACGGGACCAATCTAACTCGTAGGAACTGACCCCGGAGCTGCGGATCTTCCGGTTTGAGAGTACGACGGTAATTTACATAAATCTAGACTTAAGTAAAACATGACGTTAGAGGGTGAAAACTCGAAATAGCCCCCGAACAGCCTAGTGGGTGGCACCAAAACCTCCCACGGGACCAATGTAACTCGTAGGAACTGACCCCGCAACCGCGGGTCTCCCGGTTTGAGAGTAATACGGTAATTTGCATATTTCAAGACTTAGGCTTAAAAACATGGCGTTAGAGGGTGAAAACTCAAAACAACCCCCGAACGACCCCGTGGGTGGCACCAACACCTCCCACCGGACTAATGTAACTCGTAGGAAATGACCCCACTGCTGCGGGTCTCCCGGTTCTAGAGTACGACGGTAATTTGCATATTTCTAGACTTAGTCTTAAAACATGACGTTAGAGGGTGAAAACTCGAAACAGCCCCCGAACGGCCCCGTGGGTGGCACCAACACCTCCCACGGAACCAATGTAACTCGTAGGAACTGACCCCGCAGCTGTGGGTCTCCCGATTTGAGAGTACGATGGTAATTTGCATATTTCTAGACTTAAGCAAAACATGGCGTTAGAGGGTGAACACTCGAAACATCCCCCGAACGGCCCCGTGGGTGGCACCAACACCTCCCACGGAACCAATGTAACTATTAGGAACTGACCCCGCAGCCACAGATCTCCCGGTTTGAGAGTACGACGGTAATTTTCATATTTCTAGACTTAAGCAAAACATGGCGTTAGAGGGTGAAAACTCGAAACAACCCCTGAACGACCTCGTGGGTGGCACCAACACCTCCCACGGGACCAATGGAACTCGTAGGAACTGACCCCACAGCTGCGGGACTCCCGGTTTGAGAGTACGACGGTAATTTGCATATTTCTATACTTAGGCATAAAAACATGACGTTAGAGGGTGAAAACTCAAAATAACCCCAGAACGGCCCTGTGGGTGGCACCAAAACCACCCACGGCACCAATGTAACTCGTAGGAACTGACCCCGCAGCCGCGGGTCTCCCGGTTTGAGAGTACGACGGTAATTAGCATATTTTTAGACTTAGCAAAACATGGAGTTAGAGGGTGAAAACTCGAAACATCCCCTGAACGGCCCCGTGGGTGGCACCAACACTTCCCACGGGGCCAATGTAACTCGTAGGACCTGACCCCAGAGCCGCGGGACTCCCGGTTTGAGAGTACGACAGCAATCTGCATATTTCTATACTTAGGCTTAAAAACATGACGTTAGAGGGTGAAAATCGAAATAGCCCCTGAACGGCCCCACGGGTGGCACCAAAACCTTCCACGGGACCAATGTAACTCGTAGAAACTGACCCCGTAGCCGAGGATCTCCCGGTTTGAGAGTACGAAGATAATTAGCATATTTTTAGACTTAAGCAAAACAAGGCGTTAGAGGGTTAAAACTCGAAACATCCCCCGAACGGCCCCGTGGGTGGCACCAACACCTCCCACGGGACCAATGTAACTCGTAGGAACTGACCCCACAGCCGCGGGGCTCCCGGTTTGAGAGTACGACGACAATCTGCATATTTCTATACTTAGGCTTAAAAACATGACGTTTGAGGGTGAAAACTCCAAATAGCCCCCGAACGGCCCCGTGGGTGGCACCAAAACCTCACACGGGACCAATGTAACTCGTAGGAACAGATCCCGCAGCCGCGGGTCTCCCGTTTTGAGAGTATGACGGTAATTTGTATTTTTCTAGACTTAGGCTTAAAAACATGACGTTAGAGGGTGAAAACTCGAAACAGGCCCCGAACGGCCCCGTGGGTGGCCCCAACACCTCCCACGGGACCAATGTAACTCGTAGGAACTGACCCCACAGCCGAGGGTCTCCGATTTTAAGAGTACGATGCTAATTTCCATATTTCTAGACTTAAGCAAAACAGAGCGTTAGAGGGTGAACACTCGAAACATCCCCCGAACGGCCGCGTGGGTGGAACCAACACCTCCCACGAGACCAATGTAACTCGTAGGAACTGACCCCGCAGCCGCGGGTCTCTCGGTTTGAGAGTACGACGGTAATTTGTATATTTCTAGACTTAGGCTTAAAAACATGACGTTAGAGGGTGAAAACTCAAAACAGACCCCGAACGGCCGCGTGGGTGGCACCAACACCTCCCACGAGACCAATGTAACTCGTAGGAACTGACCCCACAGCCGCGGGACTCCCGGTTAGAGAGTACGACGGTAATTTGCATATTTCTAAACTTAGACTTACAAACATGACGTTAGAGGGTGAAAACTCGAAATAGCCCCTGAACGGCCCCGTGGGTGGCACCAAAACCTCCCACGGGACCAATGTAACTCGTAGGAACTGACCCCGCAGCCGCGGGTCTCCGGGTTTGAGAGTACGACGGTAATTAGTAAATTTTTATACTTAAGCAAAACATGGCGTTAGAGGGTGAAAACTCGAAACATCCCCCGAACGGCCCCGTGGGTGGCACCAACACCTCCCGCGGGACCAATGTAACTCGTAGGAACTGACCCCACACCCGCGGGACTCCCGGTTTGAGAGTACGATGGTAATTTACATATTTCTATACTTAGGCTTAAAAACATGACGTTAGAGGGTGAAAACTCGAAATAACCCCCGAAGAGCCCAGTGGGTGGCACCAAAACCTCCCTCAGGACCAATGTAACTCGTAGGAACTGACCCCGCAGCCGCGGGTCTCCCGTTTTGAGAGTACGATGGTAATTTGTATATTTCTAGACTTTGGCTTAAAAACATGACGTTAGAGGGTGAAAACTCGAAACAGGCCCCGAACGGCCCCGCGGGTGGCACCAACACCTCCCACGGTACCAATGTAACTCTTAGGAACTGACCCCGCAGCCGCGGGACTCCCGGTTTGAGAGTACGACGGCAATCTGCATATTTCTATACTTAGGCTTAAAAACATGACGTTTGAGGGTGAAAACTCGAAATAGCCCCCGAACTGCCCCGTGGGTGGCACCAAAACCTCACACGGGACCAATGTAACTCGTAGGAACAGATCCCGCAGCCGCGGGTCTCCCATTTTGAGACTACGACTGTAATTTTTATTTTTCTAGACTTAGGTTTAAAAACATGACGCTAGAGGGTGAAAACTCGAAACAGGCCCCGAACGGCCCCGTGGGTGGCCCCAACACCTCCCACGGGACCAATGTAACTCGTAGGAACTGACCCCACAGCCGCGGGTCTCCAATTTTAAGAGTACGATGCTAATTTCCATATATCTAGACTTAAGCAAAAGAGAGCGTTAGAGGGTGAAAACTCGAAACAGCCCCCGAACAGCAAGTGGGTGGCACCAAAACCTCCCACGGGACCAATGTAACTCGTAGGAACTGACCCCGCAGCCGCGGGTCTCCCGGTTTGAGAGTACGACAGTAATTTGTATATTTCTAGACTTAGGCTTAAAAACATGACGTTAGAGGGTGAAAACTCAAAACAGACCCCGAACGGCCCCGTGGGTGGCACCAACACCTCCCACGGGACCAATGTAACTCATAGGAACTGAACCCGCAGTCGCGGGTCTCCCGGTTTGAGAGTACGATGCTAATTTGCATATTTCTAGACTTAAGCACAATATAGCGTTAGACGGTGAAAACTCGAAACAGCACCCGAACGGCCCCGTGGGTGGCACCAACACCTCCCACGGGAGAAATATAACTCGTAGAAACTGAACCCCCAGCCGCGGGACTCCCTTTTTGAGAGTACGACGATAATTTGCATAATTCTTGACTTAGGCTTAAAAACATGGCGTTAGAGGGTGAAAACACGAAACAACCCCCCGAACGGCCCTATGGGTGGCACCAACACCTCCCACGGGACCAATG
The DNA here is from genome assembly GCA_949130495.1 of Sambucus nigra. Classification (NCBI taxonomy): domain Eukaryota; kingdom Viridiplantae; phylum Streptophyta; class Magnoliopsida; order Dipsacales; family Adoxaceae; genus Sambucus; species Sambucus nigra. The sequence continues at coordinate 367,272,162 of OX422210.1, read as the reverse complement.
TAACACGTAGGAACTGACCCCACAGCCGCGGGACTCCCGGTTAGAGAGTACGACGGTAATTTACATATTTATGTACTTAGGCTTAAAAACATGACGTTAGAGGGTGAAAACTCGAAATAGCTCCTGAACGGCCCCGTGGGTGGCACCAAAACCTCCCACGGGACCAATGTAACTAGTAGGAACTGACCCCGCAGCCGCGGGTCTCCCTGTTTGAGAGTACGACGGTAATTAGCATATTTTTAGACTTAAGCAGAACATGGCGTTAGAGGGTGAAAACTCGAAACATCCCCTGAACGACCCCATGGGTGGCACCAACACCTCCCACGGGACCAATGTAACTCGTAGGAACTGACCCCACAGCCGCGGGACTCCCGGTTTGAGAGTACGACGGTAATTTGCATATTTCTATACTTAGGCTTAAAAACATGACGTTAGAGGGTGCAAACTCGAAATAACCCCCGAACAGCCCTGTGGGTGGCACCAAAACCTCCCACGGGACCAATGTAACTCGTAGGAACTGACCCCGCAGCCACGGGTCTCCCGGTTTGAGAGTACGACGGTAATTTGTATATTTCAAAACTTAGGCTTAAAAACATGACGTTAGAGGGTGAAAACTCGAAACAGGCCCCGAACAGCCCCGTGGGTGGCACCAACACCTCCCACGGGACCAATGTAACTCGTAGGAACTGACCCCGTAGCCGCGGGTCTCCCGGTTTGAGAGTACGATGCTAATTTGCATATTTCTAGACTTAAGAAAACATAGCGTTAGAGGGTGAAAACTCGAAACAGCCCCCGAACGGCCCCGTGGGTGGCACCAACACCTCCCACGGGACCAATATAACTCGTAGAAACTGACCCCCCATCCGCGGGACTCTCTTTTTGAGAGTACGACGATAATTTGCATATTACTTGACTTAGGCTTAAAAACATGGCGTTAGAGGGTGAAAACTCGAAACAACCCCCGAACGGCCCCGTGGGTGGCACCAACACCTCCCACGGGACTAATTTAACTCGTAGGAAATGACCCCACAGCCGCGGGTCTCCCGGTTCGAGAGTACGACGGTAATTTGCATATTTCTAGACTTAGGCTTAGAAACATGACGTTAGAGGGTGAAAACTCGAAACAGCCCCCGAACGGCCCCGTGGGTGGCACCTACACCTCCCACTGAACCAATGTAACTCGTAGGAACTGACCCCGCAGCTGCGGGTCTCCCGATTTGAGAGTACGATGGTAATTTGCATATTTATATACTTAAGCAAAACATGGCGTTAGAGGGTGAACACTCGAAACATCCCCCGAACGGCCGCGTGGGTGGAACCAACACCTCCCACTGGACCAATGTAACTATTAGGAACTGACCCCGCAGCTGCAGATCTCCCGGTTTGAGAGTACGATGGTAATTTGCATATTTCTAGAATTAAGCAAAACATGGCGTTAGAGGGTGAAAACTCGAACGAACCCCCGAACGACCTCGTGGATGGCACCAACACCTCCCACGGGACCAATGTAACTCATTGGAACTGACCCCGCAGCTGCGGGTCTCCCGGTTTGAGAGTACGATGCTAATTTCATATTTCTAGACTTAAGCATAATATAGCGTTAGAGGGTGAAAACTCGAAACAGCCCCCGAACGGCCCCGTGGGTGGCACCAACACCTCCCACGGGACAAATGTAACTCGTAGAAACTGACCCCCCAGCCGCGGGACTCCCTTCTTGAGAGTACGATGATAATTTGCATAATTCTTGACTTAGGCTTAAAAACATGGCGTTAGAGGGTGAAAACACGAAACAACCCCCGAACGGCCCCATGGGTGGAACCAACACCTCCCACGGCACCAATGTAACACGTAGGAACTGACCCCACAGCCGCGGGACTCCCGGTTAGAGAGTACGATGGTAATTTTCTTATTTCTATACTTAGGCTTAAAAACATGACGTTAGAGGGTGAAAACTCGAAATAGCCCCTGAACGGCCCCGTGGGTGGCACCAAAACCTCCCACGGGACCAATCTAACTCGTAGGAACTGACCCCACAGCCGCGGGTCTCCCGGTTTGAGAGTACGACGGTAATTAGCATATTTTTAGACTTAAGCAAAACATGGCGTTAGAGGGTGAAATCTCGAAACATCCCCCGAACGGCCCCGTGGGTGGCACCAACACCTCCCACGGGACTAATGTAACTCGTAGGAACTGACCCCACAGTCGCGGGACTCCCGGTTTGAGAGTACGACGATAATTTGCATATTTCTACACTTAGGCTTAAAAACATGACGTTAGAGTGTGAAAACTCGAAATAGCCCCCGAAAAGCTCAGTGGGTGGCACCAAAACCTCCCACGGGACCAATGTAACTCGTAGTAACTGACCCCGTAGCCGCGGGTCTCCCGGTTTGAGAGTACGACGGTAATTTGTATATTTCTAGACTTAGGCTTTAAAACATGACGTTAGAGGGTGAAAACTCGAAACAGGCCCCGAACGGCCCTGTGGGTGGCACCAACACCTCCCACGGGACCAATGTAACTCATAGGAACTGACCCCGCAGCTGCGGGTCTCCCGATTTGAGAGTACGATGCTAATTTGCATATTTCTAGACTTAAGCATAATATAGCGTTAGACGGTGAAAACTCGAAACAGCCCCCGAACGGCCCCGTGGGTGGCACCAACACCTCCCACGGGAGAAATATAACTCGTAGAAACTGAACCCCCAGCCGCGGGACTCCCTTTTTTAGAGTACGACGATAATTTGCATAATTAATAACTTAGGCTTAAAAACATGGCGTTAGAGGGTGAAAACACGAAACAACCCCCCGAACGGCCCCATGGGTGGCACCAACACCTCCCACGGGACCAATGTAATACGTAGGAACTGACCCCACAGCCGCGGGACTCCCGGTTAGAGAGTACGACAGTAATTTGCATATTTCTATACTTAGGCTTAAAAACATGACGTTAGAGGGTGAAAACTCGAAATAGCCCCTGAACGGCCCCGTGGGTGGCACCAAAACCTCCCACGGGACCAATGTAACTAGTAGGAACGACCCCGCAGCCACGGGTCTCCCTATTTGAGAGTAAGACGGTAATTAGCATATTTTTAGACTTAAGCAAAACATGGCGTTAGAGGGTGAAAACTCGAAACATCCCCTGAACGGCCCCGTGGGTGGCACCAACACCTCCCACGGGACCAATGTAACTCGTAGGAACTGACCCCACAGCCGCGGGACTCCCGGTTTGAGAGTGCGACGGTAATTTGCATATTTCTATACTTAGGCTTAAAAACATGACGTTAGAGGGTGCAAACTCGAAATAACCCCCGAACAGCCCAGTGGGTGGCACCAAAACCTCCCACGGGACCAATGTAACTCGTAGGAACTGACCCCGCAGCCGCGGGTCTCCCGGTTTGAGAGTACGACGATAATTTGTATATTTCAAAACTTAGGCTTAAAAACATGACGTTAGAGGGTGAAAACTCGAAACAGGCCCCGAACCGCCCCGTGGGTGGCACCAACACCTCCCACGGGACCAATGTAACTCGTAGGAACTGACCCCGCAGCCGCGGGTCTCCCGGTTTGAGAGTACGATGCTAATTTGCATATTTCTAGACTTAAGAAAACATAGCATTAGAGGGTGAAAACTCGAAACAGCCCCCGAACGGCCCCGTGGGTGGCACCAACACCTCCCACGGGACCAATGTAACTCGTAGAAACTGACCCCCCATCCGCGGGACTCTCTTTTTGAGAGTACGACGATAATTTGCATATTTCTTGACTTAGGCTTAAAAACATGGCGTTAGAGGGTGAAAACTCGAAACATCCCCTGAACGGCCCCGTGGGTGGCACCAACACCTCCCACGGAACCAATGTAACTCGTAGGAACTGACCCCACAGCCGCGGGACTCCCGGTTTGAGAGTGCGACGGTAATTTGCATATTTCTATACTTAGGCTTAAAAACATGACGTTAGAGGGTGCAAACTCGAAATAACCTCCAAACAGCCCAGTGGGTGGCACCAAAACCTCCCACGGGACCAATGTAACTCGTAGGAACTGACCCCGCAGCCGCGGGTCTCCCGGTTTGAGAGTACGACGGTAATTAGCTTATTTTTAGACTTAAGCAAAACATGGCGTTAGAGGGTGAAATCTCGAAACATCCCCCGAACGGCCCCGTGGGTGGCACCAACACCTCCCACGGGACTAATGTAACTCGTAGGAACTGACCCCACAGTCGCGGGACTCCCGGTTTGAGAGTACGACGATAATTTGCATATTTCTACACTTAGGCTTAAAAACATGACGTTAGAGTGTGAAAACTCGAAATAGCCCCCGAAAAGCTCAGTGGGTGGCACCAAAACCTCCCACGGGACCAATGTAACTCGTAGTAACTGACCCCGTAGCCGCGGGTCTCCCGGTTTGAGAGTACGACGGTAATTTGTATATTTCAAAACTTAGGCTTAAAAACATGACGTTAGAGGGTGAAAACTCGAAACAGGCCTCGAACCGCCCCGTGGGTGGCATCAACACCTCCCATGGGACCAATGTAACTCGTAGGAACTGACCCCGCAGCCGCGGGTCTCCCGGTTTGAGAGTACGATGCTAATTTGCATATTTCTAGACTTAAGAAAACATAGCGTTAGAGGGTGAAAACTCGAAACAGCCCCCGAACGGCCCCGTGGGTGGCACCAACACCTCCCACGGGACCAATGTAACTCGTAGAAACTGACCCCCCATCCGCGGGACTCTCTTTTTGAGAGTACGACGATAATTTCATATTTCTTGACTTAGGCTTAAAAACATGGCGTTAGAGGGTGAAAACTCGAAACAACCCCCGAACGGCCCCGTGGTTGGCACCAACACCTCCCACGGGACTAATTTAACTCGTAGGAAATGACCCCACAGCCGCGGGTCTACCGGTTCGAGAGTACGACGGTAATTTGCATATTTCTAGACTTAGGCTTAGAAACATGACGTTAGAGGGTGAAAACTCGAAATAGCCCCCGAACGGCCCCGTGGGTGGCACCTACACCTCCCACTGAACTAATGTAACTCGTAGGAACTGACCCCGCAGCTGCGGGTCTCCCGATTTGAGAGTACGATGGTAATTTGCATATTTATAGACTTAAGCAAAACATGGCGTTAGAGGGTGAACACTCGAAACATCCCCCGAACGGCCGCGTGGGTGGAACCAACACCTCCCACGGGACCAATGTAACTATTAGGAACTGACCCCGCAGCCGCAGATCTCCCGGTTTGAGAGTACGATGGTAATTTGCATATTTCTAGACTTAAGCAAAACATGGCGTTAGAGGGTGAAAACTCGAACGAACCCCCGAACGACCTCGTGGATGGCACCAACACCTCCCACGGGACCAATGTAACTCATAGGAACTGTCCCCGCAGCCGCGGGTCTCCCGGTTTGAGAGTACGATGCTAATTTGCATATTTCTAGACTTAAGAAAACATAGCGTTAGAGGGTGAAAACTCGAAACAGCCCCCGAACGGCCCCGTGGATGGCACCAACACCTCCCACGGGACCAATATAACTCGTAGAAATTGACCCCCCAGCCGCGGGACTCTCTTTTTGAGAGTACGACGATAATTTGCATATTTCTTGACTTAGGCTTAAAAACATGGCGTTAGAGGGTGAAAACTCGAAACATCCCCTGAACGGCCCCGTGGGTGGCACCAACACCTCCCACGGGACCAATGTAACTCGTTGGAACTGACCCCACAGCCGCGGGACTCCCGGTTTGAGAGTGCGACGGTAATTTGCATATTTCTATACTTAGGCTTAAAAACATGACGTTAGAGGGTGCAAACTCGAAATAACCCCCGAACAGCCCAGTGGGTGGCACCAAAACCTCCCACGGGACCAATGTAACTCGTAGGAACTGACCCCGCAGCCGCGGGTCTCCCGGTTTGAGAGTACGACGGTAATTTGTATATTTCAAAACTTAGGCTTAAAAACATGACGTTAGAGGGTGAAAACTCGAAACAGGCCCCGAACCGCCCCGTAGGTGGCACCAACACCTCCCACGGGACCAATGTAACTCGTAGGAACTGACCCCGCAGCCGCGGGTCTCCCGGTTTGAGAGTACGATGCTAATTTGCATATTTCTAGACTTAAGAAAACATAACGTTAGAGGGTGAAAACTCGAAACAACCCCCGAACGGCCCCGTGGGTGGCACCAACACCTCCCACGGGACCAATGTAACTCATAGAAACTGACCCCCCATCCGCGGGACTCTCTTTTTGAGAGTACGACAATAATTTGCATATTTCTTGACTTAGGCTTAAAAAATTGCGTTAGAGGGTGAAAACTCGAAACAACCCCCGAACGGCTCCGTGGGTGGCACCAACACCTCCCACGGGACTAATTTAACTCGTAGGAAATGACCCCACAGCCGCGGGTCTACCGGTTCGAGAGTACGACGATAATTTGCATATTTCTAGACTTAGGCTTAGAAACATGACGTTAGAGGGTGAAAACTCGAAACAGCCCCCGAACGGCCCCGTGGGTGGCACCTACACCTCCCACTGAACTAATGTAACTCGTAGGAACCGACCCCGCAGCTGCGGGTCTCCCGATTTGAGAGTACGATGGTAATTTGCATATTTATAGACTTAAACAAAACATGGCGTTAGAGGGTGAACACTCGAAACATCCCCCGAACGGCCGCGTGGGTGGAACCAACACCTCCCACGGGACCAATGTAACTATTAGGAACTGACCCCGCAGCCGCAGATCTCCCGGTTTGAGAGTACGATGGTAATTTGCATATTTCTAGACTTAAGCAAAACATGGCGTTAGAGGGTGAAAACTCGAACGAACCCCCGAACGACCTCGTGGATGGCACCAACACCTCCCACGTGATCAATGTAACTCATAGGAACTGACCCCGCAGCCGCAGGTCTCCCGGTTTGAGAGTACGATGCTAATTTCATATTTCTAGACTTAAGCATAATATAGCGTTAGAGGGTGAAAACTCGAAACAGCCCCCGAACGGCCCCGTGGGTGGCACCAACACCTCCCACGGGACAAATGTAACTCGTAGAAACTGAACCCCCAGTCGCGGGACTCCCTTCTTGAGAGTACGATGATAATTTGCATAATTCTTGACTTAGGCTTAAAAACATGGCGTTAGAGGGTGAAAACACGAAACAACCCCCGAACGGCCCCATGGGTGGCACCAGACCTCCCACGGCACCAATGTAACACGTAGGAACTGACCCCACAGCCGCGGGACTCCCGGTTAGAGAGTACGACGGTAATTTGCTTATTTCTATACTTAGGCTTAAAAACATGACGTTAGAGGGTGAAAACTCGAAATAGCCCCTGAACGGCCCCGTGGGTGGCACCAACACCTCCCACGGGACCAATGTAACTCGTAGGAACTGACCCCGCAGCCGCGGGTCTCCCGGTTTGAGAGTACGACGGTAATTAGAATATTTTTAGACTTAAGCAAAACATGGCGTTAGAGGGTGAAATCTCGAAACATCCCCCGAACGGCCCCGCGGGTGGCACCAACACCTCCCACGGGACCAATGTAACTCATAGGAACTGACCCCGCAGCCACGGGTCCCCCGGTTTGAGAGTACCATGCTAATTTGCATATTTCTTGACTTAAGAAAACATAGCGTTAGAGTGTGAAAACTCGAAACAGCCCCCGAACGGCCCCGTGGGTGGCACCAACACCTCCCACGGGACCAATGTAACTCGTAGAAATTGACCCCCCAACCGCGGGACTCCCTTTTTGAGAGTATGACGATAATTTGCATATTTCTTGACTTAGGCTTAAAAACGTGGCGTTAGAGGGTGAAAACTCGAAACAACCCCCGAACGGCCCCGTGGGTGGAAACAACACCTCCCACGGGACTAATGTAACTCGTAGGAAATGACCCCACAGCCGCGGGTCTCCCGGTTCTAGAGTACGATGGTAATTTGCATATTTCTAGACTTAGGCTTAAAAACATGACGTTAGAGGGTGAAAACTCGAAACAGCCCCCGAACGGCCCCGTGGGTGGCACCAACACCTCCCACGGAACCAATGTAACTCGGAGGAACTGACCCCGTAGATGCGGGTCTCCCAATTTGAGAGTACGATGGTAATTTGTATATTTCTAGACTTAAGAAAAACATGGCGTTAGAGGGTGAACACTCGAAACATCCCCCGAACGGCCCCGTGGGTGGCACCAACACCTCCCACGGGACCAATGTAACTATTAGGAAATGACCCCGCAGCCGCAGATCTCCCGGTTTAAGAGTACGACGGTAATTTGCATATTTATAGACTTAAGCAAAACATGGCGTTAGAGGGTGAAAACTCAAAACAACCCCTGAACGACCTTGGGGGTGGCACCAACACCTCCCACGGGACCAATGTAACACGTAGGAACTGACCCCACAACCGCGGGACTCCCGGTTAGAGAGTACGACGGTAATTTGCTTATTTCTATACTTAGGCTTAAAAACATGACGTTAGAGGGTGAAAACTCGAAATAGCCCCTGAACGGCCCCGTGGGTGGCACCAACACCTCCCACGGGACCAATGTAACTCGTAGGAACTGACCCCACAGCCGCGGGTCTCCAATTTTAAGAGTACGATGCTAATTTCCATATTTCTAGACTTAAGCAAAACAGAGCGTTAGAGGGTGAAAACTCGAAACCGCCCCCGAACAGCAAGTGGGTGGCACCAAAACCTCCCACGAGACCAATGTAACTCGTAGGAACTGACCCCGCAGCCGCGGGTCTCCCGGTTTGAGAGTACGACGGTAATTTGTATATTTCTAGACTTAGGCTTAAAAACATGACGTTAGAGGGTGAAAACTCAAAACAGACCCCGAACGGCCCCGTGGGTGGCACCAACACCTCCCACGGGACCAATGTAACTCATAGGAACTGACCCCGCAGCTGCGGGTCTCCCGATTTGAGAGTACGATGCTAATTTGCATATTTCTAGACTTAAGCATAATATAGCGTTAGACGGTGAAAACTCGAAACAGCCCCCGAACGGCCCCGTGGGTGGCACCAACACCTCCCGCGGGACAAATGTAACTCGTAGAAACTGAACCCCCAGTCGCGGGACTCCCTTTTTGAGAGTACGACGATAATTTGCATAATTCTTGACTTGACCTTAAAAACATGGCGTTAGAGGGTGGAAACACGAAACAACCCCCGAACGGCCCCATGGGTGGCACCAACACCTCCCACGGGACCAATGTAACACGTAGGAACTGACCCCACAGCCGCGGGACTCCCGGTTAGAGAGTACGATGGTAATTTGCATATTTCTATACTTAGACTTAAAAACATGACGTTAGAGGGTGCAAACTCGAAATAGCCCCTGAACGGCCCCGAGGGTGGCACCAAAACCTCCCACGGGACCAATGTAACTCGTAGGAACTGACCCCGCAGCCGCAGGTCTTAGGGTTTGAGAGTACGACGGTAATTTGCATATTTCTAGACTTAAGCAAAACATGGCGTTAGAGGGTGAAAACTCGAAACATCCTCCGAACGGCCCCGTGGGTGGCACCAACACCTCCCACGGGACCAATGTAACTCGTAGGAACTGACCTCACAGCCGCGGGACTCCCGGTTTGAGAGTACGACGGTAATTTACATATTTCTATACTTATGCTTAAAAACATGACGTTAGAGGGTGAAAACTCAAAATAACCCCCGAACAGCCCAGTGGGTGGCACCAAAACCTCCCACAGGACCAATGTAACTCGTAGGAACTGACCCCGCAGCCGCGGGTCTCCCGTTTTGAGAGTACGACGGTAATTTGTATATTTCTAGACTTTGGCTTAAAAACATGACATTAGAGGGTGAAAACTCGAAACAGGCCCCGAACAGCCCCGCGGGTGGCACCAACACCTCCCACGGTACCAATGTAACTCATAGGAACTGACCCCGCAGCCGCCGCTCTCCCGTTTGAGAGTACGATGCTAATTTGCATATTTCTAGACTTAAGCATAATATAGCGTTAGACGGTGAAAACTCGAAACAACCCCCGAACGGCCCCGTGGGTGGCACCAACACCTCCCACGGGACAAATGTAACTCGTAGAAACTGAACCCCCAGCCGCGGGACTCCCTTTTTGAGAGTACGATGATAATTTGCATAATTCTTGACTTGACCTTAAAAACATGGCGTTAGAGGGTGAAAACACGAAACAACCCCCGAACGGCCCCATGGGTTGCTCCAACACCTCCCACGGGACCAATGTAACACGTAGGAACTGAACCCACAGTCGCGGGACTCCCGGTGAGAGAGTACGACTGTAATTTGCATATTTTTAGACTTAAGCAAAACATGGAGTTAGAGGGTGAAAACTCGAAACATCCCCCGAACGGCCCCGTGGGTGGCACCAACACCTCCCACGGGACCAATGTAACTCGTAGGAACTGACCCCACAGCCGCGGGACTCCCGGTTTGAGAGTACGACAGCAATCTGCATATTTCTATATTTAGGCTTAAAAACATGACGTTAGAGGGTGAAAACTCGAAATAGCCCCTGAACGGCCCCATGGGTGGCACCAAAACCTCCAACGGGACCAATGAAACTCATAGGAACTGACCCCGTAGCTGCGGGTCTCCCGGTTTGAGAGTACGACAGTAATTAGCATATTTTTAGACTTAAGTAAAACATGGCGTTAGAGGGTTAACACTCGAAACATCCCCCGAACGGCCCCGTGGGTGGCACCAACACCTCCCACGGGACCAATGTAACTCGTAGGAACTGACCCCACAGCCGCGGGACTCCCGGTTTGACAGTACGACGGCAATCTGCATATTTCTATACTTAGGCTTAAAAACATGACGTTTGAGGGTGAAAACTCGAAATAGCCCCCGAACTGCCCCGTGGGTGGCACCAAAACCTCACACGGGACCAATGTAACTCGTAGGAACAGATCCCGCAGCCGCGGGTCTCCCGTTTTGAGAGTACGACGGTAATTTGTATTTTTCTAGACTTAGGCTTAAAAACATGACGCTAGAGGGTGAAAACTCGAAACAGGCCCCGAACGGCCCCGTGGGTTGCCCCAACACCTCCCACGGGACCAATGTAACTCGTAGGAACTGACTCCACAGCTGCGGGTCTCCAATTTTAAGAGTACAATGCTAATTTCCATATTTCTAGACTTAAGCAAAACAGAGCGTTAGAGGGTGAAAACTCGAAACAGCCCCCGAACAGCAAGTGGGTGGCACCAAAACCTCCCACGGGACCAATGTAACTCGTAGGAACTGACCCCGCAGCCGCGGGTCTCCCGGTTTGAGAGTACGACAGTAATTTGTAGATTTCTAGACTTAGGCTTAAAAACATGACGTTAGAGGGTGAAAACTCAAAACAGACCCCGAACGGCCCCGTGGGTGGCACCAACACCTCCCACGGGACCAATGTAACTCAAAGGAAATGAACCCGTAGTCGCGGGTCTCCCGGTTTGAGAGTACGATGTTAATTTGCATATTTCTAGAGTTAAGCATAATATAGCGTTAAACGGTGAAAACTCGAAATAGCCCCTGAACGGCCCCGTGGGTGGCAACAAAAACTCCCACGGGACCAATGTAACTAGTAGGAACTGACCCCGCAGCCGCGGGTCTCCCTGTTTGAGAGTACGACGGTAATTAGTATATTTTTAGGCTTAAGCAAAACATGGCGTTAGAGGGTGAAAACTCGAAACATCCCCTGAACGGCCCCGTGGGTGGCACCAACACCTCCCACGGGACCAATGTAACTCGTAGGAACTGACCCCACAGCCGCGGGACTCCCGGTTTGAGAGTACGACGGTAATTTGCATATTTCTATACTTAGGCTTAAAAACATGACGTTAGAGGTTGAAAACTCGAAATAACCCCCGAACAGCCCAGTGGGTGGCACCAAAACCTCCCACGGGACCAATGTAACTCGTAGCAACTGACCCCGCAGCCGCGGGTCTCCCGGTTTGAGAGTACGACGGTAATTTGTATATTTTAAAACTTAGGCTTAAAAACATGACGTTAGAGGGTGAAAACTCGAAACAGGCCCCGAACAGCCCCGTGGGTGGCACCAACACCTCCCACGGGAACAATGTAACTCATAGGAAATGACCCCGCCGCTGCGGGTCTCCCGGTTTGAGAGTACGATGCTAATTTTCATATTTCTAAACTTAAGAGAACATAGCGTTAGATGGTGAAAACTCGAAACAGCCCCGAACGGCCCCGTGGGTGGCACCAACACCTCCCACGGGACCATTGTAACTCGTAGAAACTGGCCCCCCAGCCGCGGGACTCACTTTTTGAGAGTACAACGATAATTTACATATTTCTTGACTTAGGATTAAAAACATGGCGTTAGAGGGTGAAAACTCGAAGCAACCCCCGAACGGCCCCGTGGGTGGCACCAACACCTCCCACGGGACTAATTTAACTCGAAGGAAATGACCCCACAGCCGCGGGTCTCCCAGTTCGAGAGTACGACGGTAATTTGCATATTTCTAAACTTAGGCTTTGAAACATGACGTTGGAGGGTGAAAACTCGAAACTGACCCCGAACGGCCCCGTGGGTGGCACCAACACCTCCCACGGGACCAATGTAACTCATAGGAACTAACCCCGTAGCTGCGGGTCTCCCGGTTTGAGAGTACGATGCTAATTTGCGTATTTCTAGACTTAAGCATAATATAGCGTTAGACGGTGAAAACTCGAAATAGCCCTCGAACGGCCCCGTGGGTGGCACCAACACCTCCGACGGGACAAATGTAACTCGTAGAAACTGAACCCCCAGCCGCGGGACTCCCTTTTTGAGAGTAGGATGATAATTTGCATAATTCTTGACTTGACCTTAAAAACATGGCGTTAGAGGGTGAAAACACGAAACAACCCCCGAACGGCCCCATGGGTTGCTCCAACACCTCCCACGGGACCAATGTAACACGTAGGAACTGACCCCACAGCCGCGGGACTCCCGGTTAGAGAGTACGACGGTAATTTGCATATTTCTATACTTAGACTTAAAAACATGACGTTAGAGGGTGAAAACTCGAAATAGCCCCTGAACGGCCCCGTGGGTGGCACCAAAACCTCCCACGGGACCAATGTAACTCGTAGGAACTGACCCCGCAGCCGCGGGTCTCCGGGTTTGAGAGTACGACGGTAATTAGCATATTTTTAGACTTAAACAAAACATGGCGTTAGAGGGTGAAAACTCGAAACATCCCCCGAACGGCCCCGTGGGTGGCACCAACACCTCCCACGGGACCAACGTAACTCGTAGGAACTGACCCCACAGCCGCGGGACTCCCGGTTTGAGAGTACGACGGTAATTTACATATTTCTATACTTAGGCTTAAAAACATGACGTTAGAGGGTGAAAACTCGAAATAACCCCCGAACAGCCCAGTGGGTGGCACCAAAACTTCCCACAGGACCAATGTAACTTGTAGGAACTGACCCCGCAGCCGCGGGTCTCCCGTTTTGAGAGTACGACGGTAATTTGTATATTTCTAGACTTTGGCTTAAAAACATGACGTTAGAGGGTGAAAACTCGAAACAGGCCCCGAACGGCCCCGCGGGTGGCATCAACACCTCCCACAGTACCAATGTAACTCTTAGGAACTGCCCCCGCAGCCGCGGGTCTCCCGTTTGAGAGTACGATGCTAATTTGCATATTTCTATACTTAAGCATAATATAGCGTTAGACGGTGAAAACTCGAAACAGCCCCCGAACGGCCCCGTGGGTGGCACCAACACCTCCCACGGGACAAATACAACTCGTAGAAACTGAACCCCCAGCCGCGGGACTCCCTTTTTGAGAGTACGACGATAATTTGCATAATTCTTGACTTAGGATTAAAAACGTGGCGTTAGAGGGTGAAAACACGAAACAACCCCCGAACGGCCCCCTGGGTGGCACCAACACCTCCCACGGGACCAATGTAACACGTAGGAACTGACCCCACAGCCGCGGGACTCCCGGTTTGAGAGTACAACGGTAATTTGCATATTTCTATACTTAGGCTTAAAAACATGACGTTAGAGGGTGAAAACTCGAAATAACCCCCGAACAGCCCAGTGGGTGGCACCAAAACCTCCCACGGGACCAATGTAACTAGTAGGAACTGACCCCGCAGCCGCGGGTCTCCCTGTTTGAGAGTAAGACGGTAATTAGCATATTTTTAGACTTAAGTAAAACATGGCGTTAGAGGGTGAAAACTCGAAACGTCCCCTGAACGGCCCCGTGGGTGGCACCAACACCTCCCACGGGACCAATGTAACTCGTAGGAACTGACCCCACAGCCGCGGGACTCCCGGTTTGAGAATACGACGGTAATTTACATATTTCTATACTTAGGCTTAAAAACATGGCGTTAGAGGGTGAAAACTCGAAACAACCTCCGAACGGTCCCGTGGGTGGCACCAACACCTCAAACGGGACTAATTTAACTCGTAGGAACGGACCCCGCAGCTGCGGGTCTCCCGATTTGAGAGTACGATGGTAATTTGCATATTTATAGACTTAAGCAAAACATGGCGTTAGAGGGTGAACACTCGAAACATCCCACGAACGGCCGCGTTGTTGGAACCAACACCTCCCATGGGACCAATGTAACTATTAGGAACTGACCCCGTAGCCGCAGATCTCCCGGTTTGAGAGTACGATGGTAATTTGCATATTTCTAGACTTAAGCAAAACATGGCGTTAGAGGGTGAAAACTCGAACGAACCCCCGAACGACCTCGTGGATGGCACCAACACCTCCCACGGGACCAATGTAACTTATAGGAACTGACCCCGCAGCCGCGGGTCTCCCGGTTTGAGAGTATGATGCTAATTTCATATTTCTAGACTTAAGCATAATATAGCGTTAGAGGGTGAAAACTCGAAACAGCCCCCGAACGGCCCCGTGGGTGGCACCAACACCTCCCACGGGACAAATGTAACTCGTAGAAACTGACCCCCCAGCCGCGAAACTCCCTTCTTGAGAGTACGATGATAATTAGCATAATACTTGACTTAGGCTTAAAAACATGGCGTTAGAGGGTGAAAACACGAAACAACCCCCGAACGGCCCCATGGGTGGCACCAACACCTCCCACGGCACCAATGTAACACGTAGGAACTGACCCCACGTCCGCGGGACTCCCGGTTAGAGAGTACGACGGTAATTTGCTTATTTCTATACTTAGGCTTAAAAACATGACGTTAGAGGGTGAAAACTCGAAATAGCCCCTGAACGACCCCGTGGGTGGCACCAAAACCTCCCACGGGACCAATGTAACTCGTAGGAATTGACCCCGCAGCCGCGGGTCTCCCGGTTTGAGAGTACGACGGTAATTAGCATATTTTTAGACTTAAGCAAAACATGGCGTTAGAGGGTGAAATCTCGAAACATCCCCCGAACGGCCCCGTGGGTGGCACCAACACCTCCCACGGGACCAATGTAACTCGTAGGAACTGACCCCACAGTCGCGGGACTCCCGGTTTTAGAGTACGACGATAATTTGCATATTTCTACACTTAGGCTTAAAAACATGACGTTAGAGTGTGAAAACTCGAAATAGCCCCCGAAAAGCTCAGTGGGTGGCACCAAAACCTCCCACGGGACCAATGTAACTCGTAGTAACTAATCCCACAGCCGCGGGTCTCCCGGTTTGAGAGTACGACGGTAATTTGTATATTTCTAGACTTAGGCTTAAAAACATGACGTTAGAGGGTGAAAACACGAAACAGGCCCCGAACGGCCCCGTGGGTGGCACCAACACCTCCCACGGGACCAATGTAACTCGTAGGAACTGACACCGCAGCCACGGGTCCCCCGGTTTGAGAGTACCATGCTAATTTGCATATTTCTAGACTTAAGAAAACATAGCGTTAGAGGGTGAAAACTCGAAACAGCCCCCGAACGGCCCCGTGGGTGGCACCAACACCTCCCACGGGACCAATGTAACTCGTAGAAATTGACCCCCCATCCGCGGGACTCCCTTTTTGAGAGTACGACGATAATTTGCATATTTCTTGACTTAGGCTTAAAAACGTGGCGTTAGAGGGTGAAAACTCGAAACAACCCCCGAACGGCCCCGTGGGTGGAAACAACACCTCCCACGGGACTAATGTAACTCGTAGGAAATGACCCCACAGCCGCGGGTCTCCCGGTTCGAGAGTACGATGGTAATTTGCATATTTCTAGACTTAGGCTTAAAAACATGACGTTAGAGGGTGAAAACTCGAAACAGCCCCCGAACGGCCCCGTGGGTGGCACCAACACCTCCCACGGAACCAATGTAACTCGGAGGAACTGACCCCGTAGATGCGGGTCTCCCGATTTGAGAGTACGATGGTAATTTGCATATTTCTAGACTTAAGAAAAACATGGCGTTAGAGGGTGAACACTCGAAACATCCCCCGAACGGCCCCGTGGGTGGCACCAACACCTCCCACGGGACCAATGTAACTATTAGGAAATGACCCCGCAGCCGCAGATCTCCCGGTTTGAGAGTACGACGGTAATTTGCATATTTATAGACTTAAGCAAAACATGGCGTTAGAGGGTGAAAACTCAAAACAACCCCCGAACGACCTTGGGGGTGGCACCAACACCTCCCACGGGACCAATGTAACTCGTAGGAACTGACCCCACAGCCGCGGGACTCTCGGTTTGAGAGTACGATGGTAATTTTCATATTTCTATACTTAGGCTTAAAAACATGACGTTAGAGGGTGAAAACTCGAAATAGCCCCTGAACGGCCCCGTGGGTGGCACCAATACCACCCACGGGACCAATGTAACTCATAGGAACTGACCCCAAAGCCACGGGTCTGCCGTTTTGAGAGTACGACGGTAATTTGTTTATTTCTACACTTAGGTTTAAAAACATGACGTTAGAGGGTGAAAACTCGAAACAGGCCCCGAACGGCACCGTGGGCATCCCCAGCACCTCCCACGGAACCAATGTAACTCGTAGGAACTGACCCCACAGCCGCGGGTCACCCATTTTAAGAGTACGATGCTAATTTCCATATTTCTAGACTTAAGCAAAACAGAGCGTTAGAGGGTGAAAACTCAAAACAGCCCCCGAACAGCAAGTGGGTGGAACCAAAACCTCCCACAAGACCAATGTAACTCGTAGGAACTGACCCCGCAGCCGCAGGTCTCCCGGTTTGAGAGTACGACGGTAATTTGTATATTTCTAGACTTAGGCTTAAAAACATGACGTTAGAGGGTGAAAACTCAAAACAGACCCCGAACGGCCCCGTGGGTGGCACCAACACCTCCCACGGGACCAATGTAACTCATAGGAACTGACCCCGCAGCTGCGGGTCTCCCGATTTGAGAATACGATGCTAATTTGCATATTTCTAGACTTAAGCATAATATAGCGTTAGACGGTAAAAACTCGAAACAGCCCCCGAACGGCCCCGTGGGTGGCACCAACACCTCCCACGGGACAAATGTAACTCGTAGAAACTGAACCCCCAGCCGCGGGACTCCCTTTTTGAGAGTACGACGATAATTTGCATAATTCTTGACTTGACCTTAAAAACATGGCGTTAGAGGGTGAAAACACGAAACAACCCCCGAACGGCCCCATGGGTGGCACCAACACCTCCCACGGGACCAATGTAACTCATAGGAACTGACCACACAGCCGCGGGACTCCCGGTTAGAGAGTACGACGGTAATTTGCATATTTCTATACTTAGACTTAAAAACATGACGTTAGAGGGTGAAAACTCGAAATAGCCCCTGAACGGCACCGTGGGTGGCACCAAAACCTCCCACGGGACCAATGTAACTCGTAGGAACTGACCCCGCAGCCGCGGGTCTTCGGGTTTGAGAGTACGAAGGTAATTAGCATATTTTTAGACTTAAGCAAAACATGGCGTTAGAGGGTGAAAACTCGAAACATCCCCCGAACGGCCCCGTGGGTGGCACCAACACCTCCCACGGGACCAATGTAACTCGTAGGAACTGACCCCACAGCCGCGGGACTCCCGGTTTGAGAGTACGACGTTAATTTACATATTTCTATACTTAGGCTTAAAAACATGACGTTAGAGGGTGAAAACTCGAAATAACCCCCGAACAGCCCAGTGGGTGGCACCAAAACCTCCCACAGGACCAATGTAACTCGTAGGAACTGACCCCGCAGCCGGGGGTGTCCGGTTTTGAGAGTACGACGGTAATTTGGATATTTCTAGACTTTGGCTTAAAAACATGACGTTAGAGGGTGAAAACTCGAAATAGGCCCAGAACGGCCCCGCGGGTGGCACCAACACGTCCCACGGTACCAATGTAACTCATAGGAACTGACCCCGCAGCCGCGGGTCTCCCGTTTGAGAGTACGACGCTAATTTTCTTATTTCTAGACTTAAGCATAATATAGCGTTAGACGGTGAAAACTCGAAACAACCCCCGAACGGCCCCGTGGGTGGCACCAACACCTCCCACGTAACAAATGTAACTCGTAGAAACTGAACCCCCAGCCGCGGGACTCCCTTTTTGAGAGTACGACGATAATTTGCATAATTCTTGACTTAGGATTAAAAACATGGCGTTAGAGGGTGAAAACACGAAACAACCACCGAACGGCCCCCTGGGTGGCACCAACACCTCCCACGGGACCAATGTAACACGTAGGAACTGACCCCACAGCCGCGGGACTCCCGATTAGAGAGTACGACGGTAATTTGCATATATCTATACTTAGGCTTAAAAACATGACGTTAGAGGGTGAAAACTCGAAATAGACCCTGAACGGCCCCTTGGGTGGCACCAAAACCTCCCACGGGACCAATGTAACTCGTAGGAACTGACCCCGCAGCCGCGGGTCTCCCGGTTTGAGAGTACGATGGTAATTAGCATATTTTTAGACTTAAGCAAAATATGGAGTTAGAGGGTGAAAACTCGAAACATCCCCCGAACGGCCCCGGGGGTGGCACCAACACCTCCCGCAGGACCAATGTAACTCGTAGGAACTGACCCCACAGCCACGGGACTCCCGGTTTGAGAGTACGACAGCAATCTGCATATTTCTATACTTAGGCTTAAAAACATGACGTTTGAGGGTGAAAACTCGAAATAGCCCCCGAACTGCCCCGTGGGTGGCACCAAAACCTCACACGGGACCAATGTAACTCGTAGGAACAGATCCCGCAGACGCGGGTCTCCCTTTTTGAGAGTACGACGGTAATTTGTATTTTTCTAGACTTAGGCTTAAAAACATGACGCTAGAGGGTGAAAACTCAAAACAGGCCCCGAACGGCCCCGTGGGTGGCCCCAACACCTCCCACGGGACCAATGTAACTCGTAGGAACTGACCCCACAGCCGCGGGTTTCCAATTTTAAGAGTACGATGCTAATTTCCATATTTCTAGACTTAAGCAAAACAGAGCGTTAGAGGGTGAAAACTCGAAACAGCCCCCGAACAGCAAGTGGGTGGCACCAAAACCTCCCACGGGACCAATGTAACTCGTAGGAACTGACCCCGCAGCCGCGGGTCTCCCGGTTTGAGAGTACGACAGTAATTTGTATATTTCTAGACTTAGGCTTAAAAACATGACGTTAGAGGGTGAAAACTCGAAACAGGCCCCGAACGGCCCCGTGGGTGGCACCAACACCTCCCACGGGACCAATGTAACTCATAGGAAATGACCCCGCCGCCGCGGGTCTCCCGGTTTGAGAGTACGATGCTAATTTTCATATTTCTAGACTTAAGAGAACATAGCGTTAGAGGGTGAAAACTCGAAACAGCCCCCGAACGGCCCCGTGGGTGGCACCAACACCTCCCACGGGACCAATGTAACTCGTAGAAACTGACCCCCCAGCCGCGGGACTCACTTTTTGAGAGTACGACGATAATTTACATATTTCTTGACTTAGGCTTAAAAACATGGCGTTAGAGGGTGAAAACTCGAAGCAACCCCCGAACGGCCCCGTGGGTGGCACCAACACCTCCCACGGGACTAATTTAACTCGTAGGAAATGACCCCATAGCCGCGGGTCTCCCGGTTCGAGAGTACGACGGTAATTTGCATATTTCTAGACTTAGGCTTAGAAACATGACGTTGGAGGATGAAAACTCGAAACAGCCCCCGAACGGCCCCGTGGGTGGCACCTACACCTCCCACGGAACCAATGTAACTCGTAGGAACTGACCCCGCAGCTGTGGGTCTCCCAATTTGAGAGTACGATGGTAATTTGCATATTTATATACTTAAGCAAAACATGGCGTTAGAGGGTGAACACTCGAAACATCCCCCGAACGGCCGCGTGGGTGGAACCAACACCTCCCACAGGACCAATGTAACTATTAGGAACTGACCCCGCAGCCGCAGATCTCCCGGTTTGAGAGTACGACGGTAATTTGCATATTTCTAGACTTAAGCAAAATATAGCGTTAGAGGGGGAAAACTCGAAACAGCCTCCGAACGGCCCCGTGGGTGGCACCAATACCTCCCACGGGACAAATGTCACTCGTAGAAACTGACCCCCCAGCTGCGGGACTCCCTTCTTGAGAGTACGATGATAATTTGCATAATTCTTGACTTAGGCTTAAAAACATGGCGTTAGAGGGTGAAAACACGAAACAATCCCCGAACGGCCCCATGGGTGGCACCAACACCTCCCACGCGACCAATGTAACTCATTGGAACTGACCCCGCAGCCGCAGGTCTCCCGGTTTGAGAGTACGATGCTAATTTACATATTTCTAGACTTAAGAAAACATAGCGTTAGAGGGTGAAAACTTGAAACAGCCCCCGAACGGCCCCGTGGGTGGCACCAACACCTCCCACGGGACCAATGTAACTCGTAGAAACTGACCCCCCAGCCGCTGGACTCCTTTTTTTAGAGTATTACGATAGTTTGCATATTTCTTGACTTAGTCTTAAAAACATGGCGTTAGAGGTTGAAAACTCGAAACAACCCCCGAACGTCCCCATGGGTGGCACCAACACCTCCCACGGGACTAATGTAACTCGTAGGAAATGACCCAATAGCCGCGGGTCTCCCGGTTCGAGAGTACGACGGTAATTTGCATATTTCAAGACTTAGTCTTAAAAACATGACGTTAGAGGGTGAAAACTCGAAACAACCCCCGAACGGCCTCGTGGGTGGAACCAACACCTCCCACGGGACCAATGTAACTCGTAGGAACTGACCCCGCAGCCGCGGGTTTCTCGGTCTGAGAGTACAATGGTAATTTTCATATTTCTAGACTTAAGCAAAACATGGCGTTAGAGGGTGAAAACTCGAAACATCCCCCGAACGGCCCTGTGGGTGGCACCAACACCTCCCACGGCACCAATGTAACTCGTAGGAACTAACCCCGCAGCCGCGGATCTCCTGGTTTGAGAGTACGACGGTAATTTGCATATTTCTAGACTTAAGCAAAACATGGCGTTAGAGGGTGAAAACTCGAAACAACCCCTGAACGGCCCCGTGGGTGGAACGAACACCTCCCACGGGACCAATGTAACTCGTAGGAACAGACCCCACAGCCGCGGGACTCCCGGTTTGAGAGTACGACGATAATTTGCATATTTCTATACTTAGGCTTAAAAACATGACGTTAGAGGGTGAAAACTCGAAATAGCCCCGGAACGGCCCCGTGGGTGGCACCAAAACCTCCCACGGGACCAATGTAACTCGTAGGAACTGACCCCGCAGCCGCGGGTCTCCCGGTTTGAGAGTACGATGGTAATTAGCATATGTTCAGACTGAAGCAAAACATGGCGTTAGAGGGTGAAAACTCGAAACCTCCCCCGAACGGCCCCGTGGTTGGCACCAAAACCTCCCACGGGACCAATGTAACTTGTAGGAACTGACCCCACAGTCGCGGGACTCCCGGTTTGAGAGTACGACCGTAATTTTCATATTTTATACTTAGGCTTAAAAACATGACGTTGGAGGGTGAAAACGCGAAATAGCCCCCGAACGGCCCCGTGGGTGGCACCAAAACCTCCCACGGGACCAATGTAACTCGTAGGAACTGACCCTGCAGCCGCGGGTCTCCCGGTTTGAGAGTATGACGATTATTTGTATATTTCTAGACTTAGGCTTAAAAACATGACGTTAGAAGGTTAAAACTCGAAACAGGCCCCGAACGGCCCCGTGGGTGGCACTAACACCTCCCACGGGACCAATGTAACTCGTTGGAACTGACCCCGCAGCCACGAGTCTCCCGATTTGAGAGTACGATGCTAATTTGCATATTTTAGACTTAAGCAAAACATATCGTTAGAGGGTGAAAACTCGAAACTGGCCCCGAACGTCCCTGTGGGTGGCACCAACACCTCCCACGGGACCAATGTAACTCGTAGAAACTGACCCCCCCCCCCCCCCAGCCGCGGGACTCCCTTTTTGAGAGTAGGACGATAATTTGCATATTTCTTGACTTAGGCTTAAAAACATGGCGTTAGAGGGTGAAAACTCGAAACAACCCCCGAACGTCCCCATGGGTGGCACCAACACCTCCCACGGGACCAATGTAACTCGTAGGAACTGACCCCACTGCCGCGGGTCTCCCGGTTCGAGAGTATGACGGTAATTTGCATATTTCTAGACTTAGGCTTAAAACATGACGTTAGAGGGTGAAAACTCAAAACAGCCCCCGAATGGCTCCGTGGGTGGCACCAACACCTCCCACGGACCAATGTAACTCCTAGGAACTGACCCCGCAGTCACGGGTCTCCCGGTTTGAGAGTACGACCGTAATTTGCATATTTCTAGACTTAAGAAATACATGGCGTTCGTGGGTGAAAACTAGAAACAACCGCCGAACGTCCCCGTGGGTGGCACCACACCTCCCACGGGACGAATGTAACTCGTAGGAACTGACCCCACAACCGCGGGACTCCCGGTTTGATAATACGACGATAATTTGCATATTTCTTGACTTAGGCCTAAAAACATGGCGTTAGAGGGTGAGAACTCGAAACAGCCCCCGAACGTCCCCGGGGGTGGCACCAACACCTCCCACGGGACGAATGTAACTCGTAGGAACTGACCCCACAGCTGCGGGACTCCCGGTTTGAGAATACGACTGTAATTTACATATTTCTTGACTTAGGCTTAAAAACAAGGCGTTAGAGGGTGAGAACTAGAAACAGCACCCGAACGTCCCCGTGGGTGGCACCAAAACCTCCCACGGGACCAATGTAACTCGTAGGAACTGACCCCACAGCCGCGGGTCTCCCGGTTTGAGAGTACGACGGTAATTATCATATTTTTAGACTTAAGCAAAACATGGCGTTAGAGGGTGAAATCTCGAAACATCCCCCGAATGGCCCCGTGGGTGGCACCAACACCTCCCACGGGACCAATGTAACTCGTAGGAACTGACCCCACAGCCGTGGGACTCCCGGTTTGAGAGTACGATGATAATTTACATATTTCTACACTTAGGCTCACAAACAATACGTTAGAGGGTGAGAACTCGAAATAGCCCCCGAACAGCTCAGTGGGTGGCACCAAAACCTCCCACGGGACCAATGTAACTCGTAGGAACTGACCCCGCAGCCGCGGGTCTCCCAGTTTGAGAGTACGACGGTAATTTGTACATTTCTATACTTAGGCTTAAAAACATGACGTTAGAGGGTGAAAACTCGAAACAAACCCCGAACGGCCCCGTGGGTGGCAACAACACCTCCCACAGGACCAATGTAACTCATAGGAACTGACCCCGCAGCCGCGGGTCCCCCGGTTTGAGAGTACAATGCTAATTTGCATATTTCCAGACTTGAGAAAACATAGCGTTAGAGGGTGAAAACTCGAAACAGCCCCCGAACGGCCCCGTGGGTGGCACCAACACCTCCCACGGGACCAATGTAATTCGTAGAAATTGAACCCCCAGCCGCGGGACTCCCTTTTTGAGAGTACGACGATAATTTGCATATTTCTTGACTTAGGCTTAAAAACGTGGCGTTAGAGGTTGAAAACTCGAAACAACCCCCGAACGGCCCCGTGGGTGGAACCAACACCTCCCACGAGACTAATGTAACTCGTAGGAAATGACCCCACAGCCGCGGGTCTCCTGGTTCGAGAGTACGATGGTAATTTGCATATTTCTAGACTTAGGCTTAAAAACATGACGTTAGAGGGTGAAAACTCGAAATAGCCCCCAAACGGCCCCGTGGGTCGCACCAACACCTCCCACGCAACCAATGTAACTCGGAGGAACTGACCCCGCAGCTGCGGGTCTCCCAATTTGAGAGTACGATGGTAATTTGCATATTTCTAGACTTAAGCAAAACATGGAGTTAGAGGGTGAACACTCGAAACATCCCCCGAACGGCCCCGTGGGTGGCACCAACACCTCCCACGGGACCATTGAAACTCTTAGGAACTGACCCCGCAGCCGTAGATCTCCTGGTTTGAGAGTACGACGATAATTTGCATATTTATAGACTTAAGCAAAACATGGGGTTAGAGGGTGAAAACTCGAAACAACCCCCGAACGACCTTGGGGGTGGCACCAACACCTCCCACGGGACCAATGTAACTCATAGGAACTGACCCCACAGTCGCGGGACTCTCGGTTTGAGAGTACGACGGTAATTTGCATATTTTTATACTTAGGCATAAAAACATGATGTTAGAGGGTGAAAACTCGAAATAGCCCCTGAACGGCCCCGTGGGTGGCACCAATACCACTCACGGGACCAATGTAACTCATAGGAACTGACCCCACAGCCGCGGGTCTCCCGTTTTGAGAGTACGACGGTAATTTGTATATTTCTAGACTTAGGCTTAAAAACATGATGTTAGAGGGTGAAAACTCAAAACAGGCCCCGAACGGCCCCGTGGGTGGCCCCAACACCTCCCACGGAACCAATGTAACTCATAGGAACTGACCCCACAGCCGCGGGTCTCCCATTTTCAGAGTTCGATGCAAATTTCCATATTTCTAGACTTAAGCAAAACAGAGCGTTAGAGGGTGAAAACTCGAAACATCCCCCGAACGTCCCCGTGGGTGGCACCAAAAGCTCCCACGGGACCAATGTAACTCATAGGAACTGACCCCGCAGTCGCGGGTCTCCCGGTTTGAGAGTACGATGCAAATTTGCATATATCTAGACTTAAGCATAATATAGCGTTAGAGGGTGAAAACTCGAAACAATCCCCGAATGGCCCCGTGGGTGGCACCAACACCTCCCACGGGACAAATGTAACTCGTAGTAACTGACCCCCCAGCCGCGGGACTCCCTTTTTGAGAGTACGACGATAATTTGCATAATTCTTGACTTAGGCTTAAAAACATGGTGTTAGAGGGTGAAAACACGAAACAACCCACAAACGGCCCCATGGGTGGCACCAACACCTCCCACGGGACCAATGTAACACGTAGGAACAGACCTCACAGCCGCGGGACTCTCGGTTTGAGAGTACGACGGTAATTTGCATATTTCTATACTTAGGCTTAAAAACATGACGTTAGAGGGTGACAACTCGAAATAACCCCTGAACGGCCCCGTGGGTGGCACCAAAACCTCCCACGGGACCAATGTAACTCGTAGGAACTGACCTCGCTGCCGCGGGTCTCCCGGTTTGAGAGTACGACGGTAATTAGCATATTTCTAGACTTAAGCAAAACATGGTGTTAGAGGGTGAAAACTCAAAACATCCCCCGAACGGCCCCGTGGGTGGCACCAACACCTCCCACGGGACCAATGTAACTCGTTGGAACTGACCTCACAGCCGCGGGACTCCCGGTTTGAGAGTACGACGGTAATTTACATATTTCCATACTTAGGCTTAAAAACATGACGTTAGAGGGTGAAAACTCGAAATAGCCCCCGAACGGACCCGTGGGTGGCACCAACACCTCCCACGGGACCAATGTAACTCGTAGGAACTGACCCCACGGCCGCGGGACTCCCAGTTTGAGAGTACAATGGTAATTTGCATATTTCTATACTTAGGCTTAAAAACATGATGTTAGAGGGTGAAAACTCGAAATAGCCCCCGAACGGCCCCGTGGGTGGCACCAAAATCTCACACGGGACCAATGTAAATCGTAGAAACTGACCCCACAGCCGCGGGTCTCCCGGTTCGAGAGTATGATGGTAATTTGCATATTTCTAGACTTAGGCTTAAAAACATGACGTTAGAGGGTGAAAACTCGAAACAGCCCCCGTACGTCCCCGTGGGTGGCACCAACACCTCCCACGGGACCAATGTAACACGTAGGAACTGACCCCGCAGCCGCGGGTCTCCCGGTTTGAGAGTACGACCATAATTTGCATATTTCTAGACTTAAGAAAACATGGCGTTAGTGGGTGAAAACACAGAACAGCCCCCGATCGACCCCGTGGGTGGCACCAACACCTCCCACGGGACGAATGTAACTTATAGGAACTGACCCCACAGCCGCGGGACTCCCGATTTGATAATACGACGATAATTTGCATATTTCTTGACTTAAGCTTAAAAACATGGCGTTAGAGGGTGAGAACTCGAAACAGCCCCCGAACGTCCCCGTGGGTGGCACCAACACCTCCCACGGGACCAATGCAACTCGTTGGGACTGACCCCTCAGCCGCGGGTCTCCCAATTTGAGAGTACGACGGTAATTTGCACATTTCTACACTTAAGCAGCAAAACATGACGTTAGAGGGTGAAAATCAAAACAGCCCCCGAACTGCCCCGTGGGTGGCACCAACACCTCCCACGGGACGAATTTAACTCGTAGGAACTGACCCCGCAGCCGCGCGACTCTCGGTTTGAGAATACGAGGATAATTTGCATATTTCTTTACTTAAGCTTAAAAACATGGCGTTAGAGGGTGAGAACTTGAAACAGCCCCCGAACGTCCCCGTGGGTGGCACCAACACCTCCCGCAGGACCAATGTAACTCGTAGGGACTGACCCCACAGCCGCGGGTCTCCCGATTTGATAGTACAATGGTAATTTGCACATTTCTAGACTTAAGCTTAAAAACAGTACATTAGAGGGTGAAAACTCGAGACAACCCCCAAACGGCCCCGTGGTTGGCATCAACACCTCCCACGGGACCAATGTAACTCGTAGGAACTGACCACGCAGCCGCGGATCTCCCGGTTTGAGAGTACAACGGTAATTTGCATATTTCTAGACTTAAGCAAAACATGGCGGTAGAGGGTGAAAACTAGAAATAACCCCCAAACGTCCCCATGGGTGGCACTAACACCTCCCACGGGATCAATATAACTCGTAGAAACTGACCTTACAACCGCGGGACTCCCGGTTTGAGAGTTCGACGGTAATTTGCATATTTCTAGACTTAGGTTTAAAAACATGACATTAGAGGGTGAAAACTCAAAACAGGCCACGAACGACACCGTGGGTGGCACCAACACCTCCCACGGGACCAATGTAACTCATAGGAACTGACCCCGCAGCCGCGGGTCTCCCGGTTTGAGAGTACGATGCTAATTTGCATATTTCTAGACTTAAGAAAACATAGCGTTAGAGGGTGAAAACTCAAAACAGCCCCCGAACGGCCCCGTGGGTGGCACTTTCACCTCCTACGGGACCAATGTAACTCGTAGAAACTGACCCCCCAGCCGCGGGACTCCTTTTTTGAGATTATGACGATAATTTGCATATTACTTGACTTAGGCTTAAAAACATGGCGTTAGAGGTTGAAAACTCGAAACAACCACCGAACGTCCCCATGGGTAGCACCAACACCTCCCACGGGACTAATGTAACTCGTAGGAAATGACCCCACAGCCGCGGGTCTCCCAGTTTGAGAGTACGACGGTAATTTGGATATTTCAAGACTTAGTCTTAAAAACATGACGTTAGAGGGTGAAAACTCGAAACAACCCCCGAACGGCCTCGTGGGTGGAACCAACAACTCCCACGAGACCAATGTAACTTGTAGGAACTGACCCCGTAGCCGCGGGTCTCTCGGTCTGAGAGTACGATGGTATTTTACATATTTCTAGACTTAAGCAAAACATGGCTTTAGAGGGTGAAAACTCGAAACATCCCCCGAACGGCCCTGTGGGTGGCACCAACACCTCCCACGGCACCAATGTAACTCGTAGGAACTGACCCCGCAGCCGCGGATCTCCTGGTTTGAGAGTACAACGGTAATTTGCATATTTCTAGACTTAAGCAAAACATGGCGTTAGAGGGTGAAAACTCGAAACAACCCCTGAACGGCCCCGTGGGTGGCACCAACACCTCCCACGGGACCAATGTAACTCGTAGGAACAGAACCCACAGCCGCGGGACTCCCGGTTTGAGAGTACAACGATAATTTGCATATTTCTATACTTAGGCTTAAAAACATGACGTTAGAGGGTGAAAACTCGAAATAGCCCCGGAACGGCCCCGTGGGTGGCACCAAAACCTCCCACGGGACCAATGTAACTCGTAGGAACTGACCCCGCAGCCGCGGGTCTCCCGGTTTGAGAGTACGATGGTAATTAGCATATTTCTAGACTTAAGCAAAACATGGCGTTAGAGGGTGAAAACTCAAAACATCCCCCGAACGGCCCCGTGGGTGGCACCAAGACCTCCCACGGGACTAATGTAACTTATAGGAACTGACCCCACAGTCGCGGGACTCCCGGTTTGAGAGTACGACCGTAATTTTCATATTTTATACTTAGGCCTAAAAACATGACGTTGGAAGGTGAAAACGCGAAATAGCCCTCGAACGGCCCCGTGGGTGGCACCAAAACCTCCCACGGGACCAATGTAACTCGTAGGAACTGACCCCGCAGCCGCGGGTCTCCCGGTTTGAGAGTACGACGATTATTTGTATATTTCTAGACTTAGGCTTAAAAACATGACGTTAGAGGGTGAAAACTCGAAACAGGCCCCGAACGTCCCCGTGGGTGGCACCAACACCTCCCACGGGACCAATGTAACTCTTTGGAACTGACCCCGCAGCCACGGGTCTCCCGTTTTGAGAGTACGATGCTAATTTGCATATTTAAGACTTAAGCAAAACATATCGTTAGAGGGTGAAAACTCGAAACTGGCCCCGAACGGCCCTGTGGGTGGCTCCAACACCTCCCACGGGACCAATGTAACTCGTAGAAACTGACCCCCCCAGCCGCGGGACTCCCTTTTTGAGAGTACGATGATAATTCACATTTCTAGACTTAGACTTAAAAACATGACGTTAGAGGGTGAAAACTCGAAATAGCCCCCGAACGTCCCCGTGGGTGGCACCAACACCTCCCACGGGACCAATGTAACTCGTAGGAACTGATCCTGCAGCTGCGGGTCTCCCAATTTGAGAGTACGATGATAATTTTCATATTTCTAGACTTAAGCAAAACATGACGTTAGAGGGTGAAAACTCAAAACTGCCCCCGAATGGCTCCGTGTGTGGCACCAACACCTCCCACGGGACTAATGTAACTCGTAGGAACTGACCCCGCAGCTGCGGGTCTCTCGATTTGAGAGTACGACCGTAATTTGCATATTTCTAGACTTAAGAAAAATATGGCGTTCGTCGGTGAAAACTAGAAACAGCCCCCGAACGTCCCCGTGGGTGGCACCAACACCTCCCACGGGACGAATGTAACTCGTAGGAACTGACCCTACAACCGCGGGAGTCCCGGTTTGATAATACGACGATAATTTGCATATTTCTTGACTTAGGCTTAAAAACATGGCGTTAGAGGGTGAGAACTCGAAACAGCCCCCGAACGTCCCCGTGGGTGGCACCAACACCTCCCACGGGACCAATGTAACTCGTAGGGACTGACCCCACACCGCGAGTCTCCTGGTTTGAGAGTACGATGGTAATTTGCACATTTTTAGACTTAGGCTTAAAAACATGACGTTAGAGGGTGAAAACTCAAAACCGCCCCCGAACGGCCCCGTGGGTGGCACCAACAGCTCCCACGGGACCAATGTAACTCATAGGAACTGATCCCGCAGCCGGGGGTCTCCCGGTTTGAGGGTACGATGCTAATTTACATATTTTTAGACTTAAGCATAACATGGCATTTAAGGGGGAAAACTCGAAACATCCCCCGAACGGCCCCGTGGGTGGCACCAACAACTCTCACGGGACCAATGTAACTCGTAGGAACTGACCCCACAACCGCGGGACTCCCGATTTGAGAGTACGACGGTAATTTTCATATTTCTATACTTAGGCTTAAAAACATGACGTTAGAGGGTGAAAACTCGAAATAGCCCCCGAACGACACCGTGAGTGGCACCAAAACCTTCCACGGGACCAATGTAACTCGTACGAACTGACCCCGCTGCCGCGGGTCTCCCGGTTTGAGAGTACGCCGATAATTTATATATTTCTAGACTTAGGCTTTAAAACATGATGTTAGAGGGTGAAAACTCGAAACAGGCCTCGAACGGCCCCGTGGGTGGCACCAACACCCCCCACGGGACCAATGTAACTCGTAGGAACTGTCCCCGCAGCCGCGGGTCTCCTGGTTTGAGAGTACGATGCTAATTTCCATATTTCTAGCCTCAAGCAAAACATAGCATTAGAGGGTGAAAACTTGAGACAGCCCCCGAACAGCCCCGTGGGTGGCACCAACACCTCCCACGGGACGAATGTAACTCAAAGGAACTGACCCCACAGCCGCGGGACTCCCGGTTTGAGACTACGACGATAATTTTCATATTTCTTGACTTAGGATTAAAAACATGGCGTTAGAGGGTGAGAACTCTAAATAGCACCCGAACGTCCCCGTGGGTGGCACCAACACCTCCCACGGGACCAATGTAACTCGTAGGAATTGACCCCACAGCCGCGGGTCTCCCGATTTGAGAGTACGACGGTAATTTTCACATTTCTAGACTTAGACTTAAAAACATGACGTTAGAGGGTGAAAACTCGAAATAGCCCCCGAACGTCCCCGTGGGTGGCACCAACACCTCCCACGGGACCAATGTAACTCGTGGGAACTGATCCCGCAGCTGCGGGTCTCCCAATTTGAGAGTACGATGATAATTTTCATATTTCTAGACTTAAGCAAAACATGGCGTTTGAGGGTGAAAACTCGAAACATCCCCCCGAACGGCCCCGTGGGTGGCACCAACACCTCTCACGGGACCTATGTAACTCGTAGGAACAGACCCCACAGCCGCGGGACTCCCGGTTTGAGAGTACGATGGTAATTTGCATATTTCTATACTTAGGCTTAAAAACATGACGTTAGAGGGTGGGAACTCGAAATAGACCCCGAACGGCCCCGTGGGTGGCACCAAAACCTTCCACGGGACCAATATAACTCGTAGGAACTGACCTCGCAGCCGCGGGTCTCCCAGTTTGAGAGTACGATGGTAATTTGTATATTTCTAGACTTAGGCTTAAAAACATGGCGTTAGAGGGTGAAAACTCGAAATAGGCCTCTAACGGCCCCGTGGGTGGCACCAACACCTCCCACGGGACCAATGTAACTCGTAGGAACTGACCCCGTAGCCGCGGGACTCCCTTTTTGTGAGTACGACGATAATTTTCATATTTCTTGACTTAGGCTTAAAAACATGGCGTTAGATGGTGAAAACTCGAAACAACCTCCGAACGTCACCATGGTGGCACCAACACCTCCCACGGGACCAATGTAACTCGTAGGAACTGATCCCACAGCCGCGGGTCACCCGGTTCGAGAGTACGATCTTAATTTGCATATTTCTAGACTTAGGCTTAAAAACATGGCGTTAGAGGGTGAAAAGTCGAAACATCCCCCTAACGGCCCCGTGGGTGGCACCAACACCTCCCACGGGACCAATGTAACTCGTAGGGACTGACCCCACATCCGCGGGACTCCCGGTTTGAGCGTACAATGGTAATTTGCATACTTCTAGACTTAGGCTTAAAAACATGACGTTAGAGGGTGAAACTCAAAACAGGACCCGAACGGCCCCGTGGGTGGCACCAGCACCTCCCACGGGACCAATGTAACTCGTAAGATTTGACCCCGCAACCGCGGGTCTCCCGGTTTGAGAGTACGACGATAATTTTCATATTACTAGACTTAAGCAAAACATGGCGTTAGAGGGTGAAAACTCGAAACAGCCCCCGAACGGCCCCGTGGGTGGCACCAACACCTCCCACGGGACCAATGTAACTCGTAGGAACTGACCCCACAGCCGCGGGACTCCCAGTTTGAGAGTACAACGGTAATTTGCATATTTCTATACTTAGGCTTAAAAACATGATGTTAGAGGGTGAAAACTCGAAATAGCCCCCGAACGGCCCCGTGGGTGGCACCAAAACCTCACACGGGACCAATGTAAATCGTAGAAACTGACCCCACAGCCGCGGGTCTCCCGGTTCGAGAGTATGATGGTAATTTGCATATTTCTAGACTTAGGCTTAAAAACATGACGTTAGAGGGTGAAAACTCGAAACAGCCCCCGTACGTCCCCGTGGGTGGCACCAACACCTCCCACGGGACCAATGTAACACGTAGGAACTGACCCCGCAGCCGCGGGTCTCCCGGTTTGAGAGTACGACCATAATTTGCATATTTCTAGACTTAAGAAAACATGGCGTTAGTGGGTGAAAACACAGAACAGCCCCCGATCGACCCCGTGGGTGGCACCAACACCTCCCACGGGACGAATGTAACTTATAGGAACTGACCCCACAGCCGCGGGACTCCCGATTTGATAATACGACGATAATTTGCATATTTCTTGACTTAAGCTTAAAAACATGGCGTTAGAGGGTGAGAACTCGAAACTGGCCCCGAACGGCCCTGTGGGTGGCTCCAACACCTCCCACGGGACCAATGTAACTCGTAGAAACTGACCCCCCCAGCCGCGGGACTCCCTTTTTGAGAGTACGATGATAATTCACATTTCTAGACTTAGACTTAAAAACATGACGTTAGAGGGTGAAAACTCGAAATAGCCCCCGAACGTCCCCGTGGGTGGCACCAACACCTCCCACGGGACCAATGTAACTCGTAGGAACTGATCCCGCAGCTGCGGGTCTCCCAATTTGAGAGTACGATGATAATTTTCATATTTCTAGACTTAAGCAAAACATGACGTTAGAGGGTGAAAACTCAAAACTGCCCCCGAATGGCTCCGTGTGTGGCACCAACACCTCCCACGGGACTAATGTAACTCGTAGGAACTGACCCCGCAGCCGCGGGTCTCCCGATTTGAGAGTACGACCGTAATTTGCATATTTCTAGACTTAAGAAAAATATGGCGTTCGTCGGTGAACACTAGAAACAGCCCCCGAACGTCCCCGTGGGTGGCACCAACACCTCCCACGGGACGAATGTAACTCGTAGGAACTGACCCTACAACCGCGGGAGTCCCGGTTTGATAATACGACGATAATTTGCATATTTCTTGACTTAGGCTTAAAAACATGGCGTTAGAGGGTGAGAACTCGAAACAGCCCCCGAACGTCCCCGTGGGTGGCACCAACACCTCCCACGGGACCAATGTAACTCGTAGGGACTGACCCCACAGCCGCGAGTCTCCTGGTTTGAGAGTACGATGGTAATTTGCACATTTTTAGACTTAGGCTTAAAAACATGACGTTAGAGGGTGAAAACTCAAAACCGCCCCCGAACGGCCCCGTGGGTGGCACCAACAGCTCCCACGGGACCAATGTAACTCATAGGAACTGATCCCGCAGCCGGGGGTCTCCCGGTTTGAGAGAACGATGCTAATTTACATATTTTTAGACTTAAGCATAACATGGCGTTTAAGGGGGAAAACTCGAAACATCCCCCGAACGGCCCCGTGGGTGGCACCAACAACTCTCACGGGACCAATGTAACTCGTAGGAACTGACCCCACAACCGCGGGACTCCCGATTTGAGAGTACGACGGTAATTTTCATATTTCTATACTTAGGCTTAAAAACATGACGTTAGAGGGTGAAAACTCGAAATAGCCCCCGAACGACACCGTGGGTGGCACCAAAACCTTCCACGGGACCAATGTAACTCGTACGAACTGACCCCGCTGCCGCGGGTCTCCCGGTTTGAGAGTACGCCGGTAATTTATATATTTCTAGACTTAGGCTTTAAAACATGATGTTAGAGGGTGAAAACTCGAAACAGGCCTCGAACGGCCCCGTGGGTGGCACCAACACCCCCCACGGGACCAATGTAACTCGTAGGAACTGTCCCCGCAGTCGCGGGTCTCCTGGTTTGAGAGTACGATGCTAATTTGCATATTTCTAGACTCAAGCAAAACATAGCATTAGAGGGTGAAAACTTGAGACAGCCCCCGAACAGCCCCGTGGGTGGCACCAACACCTCCCACGGGACGAATGTAACTCAAAGGAACTGACCCCACAGCCGCGGGACTCCCGGTTTGAGACTACGACGATAATTTTCATATTTCTTGACTTAGGATTAAAAACATGGCGTTAGAGGGTGAGAACTCTAAATAGCACCCGAACGTCCCCGTGGGTGGCACCAACACCTCCCACGGGACCAATGTAACTCGTAGGGATTGACCCCACAGCCGCGGGTCTCCCGATTTGAGAGTACGACGGTAATTTTCACATTTCTAGACTTAGACTTAAAAACATGACGTTAGAGGGTGAAAACTCGAAATAGCCCCCGAACGTCCCCGTGGGTGGCACCAACACCTCACACGGGACCAATGTAACTCGTAGGAACTGATCCCGCAGCTGCGGGTCTCCCAATTTGAGAGTACGATGATAATTTTCATATTTCTAGAGTTAAGCAAAACATGGCGTTTGAGGGTGAAAACTCGAAACATCCCCCCGAACGGCCCCGTGGGTGGCACCAACACCTCTCACGGGACCTATGTAACTCGTAGGAACAGACCCCACAGCCGCGGGACTCCCGGTTTGAGAGTACGATGGTAATTTGCATATTTCTATACTTAGGCTTAAAAACATGACGTTAGAGGGTGGGAACTCGAAATAGACCCCGAACGGCCCCGTGGGTGGCACCAAAACCTTCCACGGGACCAATATAACTCGTAGGAACTGACCTCGCAGTCGCGGGTCTCCCAGTTTGAGAGTACGATGGTAATTTGTATATTTCTAGACTTAGGCTTAAAAACATGGCGTTAGAGGGTGAAAACTCGAAATAGGCCTCTAACGGCCCCGTGGGTGGCACCAACACCTCCCACGGGACCAATGTAACTCGTAGGAACTGACCCCGTAGCCGCGGGACTCCCTTTTTGTGAGTACGATGATAATTTTCATATTTCTTGACTTAGGCTTAAAAACATGGCGTTAGATGGTGAAAACTCGAAACAACCTCCGAACGTCACCATGGTGGCACCAACACCTCCCACGGGACCAATGTAACTCGTAGGAACTGATCCCACAGCCGCAGGTCACCCGGTTCGAGAGTACGATCTTAATTTGCATATTTCTAGACTTAGGCTTAAAAACATGGCGTTAGAGGGTGAAAAGTCGAAACATCCCCCGAACGGCCCCGTGGGTGGCACCAACACCTCCCACGGGACCAATGTAACTCGTAGGGACTGACCCCACATCCGCGGGACTCCCGGTTTGAGCGTACAATGGTAATTTGCATACTTCTAGACTAAGGCTTAAAAACATGACGTTAGAGGGTGAAACTCAAAACAGGACCCGAACGGCCCCGTGGGTGGCACCAGCACCTCCCACGGGACCAATGTAACTCGTAAGATTTGACCCCGCAACCGCGGGTCTCCCGGTTTGAGAGTACGACGATAATTTTCATATTTCTAGACTTAAGCAAAACATGGCGTTAGAGGGTGAAAACTCGAAACAGCCCCCGAACGGCCCCGTGGGTGGCACCAACACCTCCCACGGGACAAATGTAACTCGTAGAAACTGACCCCACAGCCGCGGGACTCCCATTTCTAGAGTACGACGATAATTTCCATATTTCTTAACTTAGGCTTAAAAACATGGCGTTAGAGGGTGAAAACTCGAAGCAACCCCCGAACATCCCCATGGGTGGCACCAACACCTCCCACGGGACCAATGTAACTCGTAGAAACTGACCCCACAGCCGCGGGTCTCCCGGTTCGAGAATACGATGGTAATTTTCATATTTCTAGACTTAGGCTTAAAAACATGACGTTAGAGGGAGAAAACTCGAAACAGCCCACGAATGGCCCCGTGGGTGGCACCAACACCTCCCACGGGACCAATGTAACTCGTAGGAACTGACCCCAGAGCCGCGGGACTCCCGGTTTGAGAATATGAGGATAATTTGCATATTTCTTTGCTTAGGATTAAAACATGGCGTTAGAGGGTGAGAACTCGAAACAGCCCCCGAACGTCCCCGTGGGTGGCACCAACACCTCCCACGGGACCAATGTAACTCGTAGGGACTGACCCCACAGCCGCGGGTCTCTCGGTTAGAGAGTACGACGGTAATTTGTACATTTCTAGACTTAGGCTTAAAAACATGACGTTAGAGGGCGAAAACTCGAAACAGCCCCCGAACGGCCCCGTGGGTGGCACCAACACCTCCCACAGGACCAATGTAACTCGTAGGAACTGACCCCACAGCCGCGGGACTCCCGGTTTGAGAGTACGACGGTAATTTACATATTTCTAGACCTAAGCAAGATATGTCGTTAGAGGGTTAAAACTCGAAACAGCCCCCGAACGGCTCGGTGGGTGTCACCAACACCTCCCACGGGACCAATGTAACACGTAGGAACTGACTCCATAGCCACAGGACTCGCAATTTGAGAGTACGATGGTAATTTTAAAAACATGACGTTAGAGGGTGAAAATTCGAAACAGTCCCCGAACGGCGCGGTGGGTGGCACCAACACCTCCCACGGGACCAATGTAACTCGTAGGAACTGACCCCACAGCCGCAGGACTCCCGGTTTGAGAGTACGACGATAATTTGCATATTTTATGACTTAGGCTTAAAAATATGGCGTTAGAGGCTGAAAATTCGAAACAGACCCCGAAAATTTCCGTGGGTGGCACCAACACCTCCCACGGGACAAATGTAACTCGTAGGAACTAACCCTACAGCCGCGGGTCTTTCGGTTTGAGAGCACGACGGTAATTTGCATATTTCTAAACTTAGGATTAAAAACATGATGTTAGAGGTTGAAAACTTGAAACACCCCCGAACGGCTCCGTGGGTGGCACCAACACCTCCAACGGGACCAATGTAACTCTTAGAAACTGACCCCAGAGCCGCGGGACTCCCGGTTTGAGAGTACGACGGTAATTTGTATATTTCTAGACTTAAGCTTAAAATCATGATGTTAGAGGGTGAAAACTCGAAACAGCCCCCGAACTTCCCAGTGGGTGGCACCAACACCTCCCACGGGACCAATGTAACTCGTAGGAACTGATCCCGCAGTCGAGGGTCTCCCGGTTTGAGAGTACGACGATAATTTGCATATTTCTAGACTTAAGCGAAATATGTCGTTAGAAGGTAAAAATTCGAAACAGCCTCCGAACGGCTCCGTGGGTGGCACCAACACCTCCCACGGGACCAATGTAACTCGTAGGAACTGACCCCACAGCCGCGGGTCTCCCTGTTTGAGAGAACGACGATAACTTTAAAACCATGACGTTAGAGGGTGAAAACTCGAAACAACCCCCGAACGTCCACGTGGGTGGCACCAAAACCTCCCATGGGACCAATGTAACTCGTAGGAACTGACCCCACAGCTGCGGGTCTCCCGGTTTGAGAGTACGACGGTAATTTGCATATTTCTAGACTTAAGCAAAACATGGCGTTAGAAGGTGAAAACTCGAAATAGACCCCGAACATTTCCGTGGGTGGCACCAACACCTCCCACGGGACCAATGTAGCTCGTAGAAACTGACCCCACAGCCGCGGGACTCTGGGTTTGAGAGTACGACGATAATTTGCATGTTTCTTGACTTAGGCTTAAAAACATTGCGTCAGAGGGTGAAAACTCGAAACAGGCCCTGAATGTCCCCGTGGTTGGCACCAACACCACCCACAGGACCAATGTAACTCGTAGGAACTGACCCCGCAGCCGCGGGTCTCCCGGTTTGAGAGTACGACGGTAATTTTCATATTTCTAGACTTAAGCAAAATATGGCGTTAGAGGGTAAAAACTCGAAACAGCCCCCGAACAGCCCCGTGGGTGGCACCAACACCTCCCACGGGACCAATGTAACTCGTAGGAACTGACCCCACAGCCGTGGGTCTCCCGGTTTGGGAGTACGACGGTAATTTGCATAATTCTAGACTTATGGTCAGAAATATTGAGTTAGAGGGTGAAAACTCAAAACAGGCCCCGAACGGCCCCGTGGGTGGCACCACCACCTCCCACGGGACCAATGTAACTCGTAGGAACTGACCCCGCAGCCGCGGGTCTCCCGGTTTGAGAGTACGATACTAACTTCTATATTTCTAGACTTAAGCAAAACATGGCGTTAGAGGGTGAAAACTCGTAACAACCCCCGAACGGCCCCGTGGGTGGCAACAATACCTCCCACGGGACCAACGTAACTCATAGAAACTGACCCCACAACCGCGGGACTCTCTTTTTGAGAGTACGAGGATAATTTTCATATTTCTAGACTCAGGCTTAAAAATAAGACGTTAGAGGGTGAAAACTCGAAAAAACCCCGGAACGACCCCGTGGGTGGCACCAACACCTCTCATGGGAACAATGTAACTCGTAGGAAGTGACCCCGCAGCCGCGGGTCTCCCGGTTTGAGAGTACAACGGTAATTTTCATATTTTTAGACTTAAGCAAAACATGGCGTTAAAGGGTGAAAACTCGAAACAGCCCCCGAACGTCCCCGAGGGTGGCACCGACACCTCCAACGGGACCAATGTAACTCGTAAGAACTGACCCCACAGCCGAGGGTCTCCCGGTTCGAGAGTACGACGGTAATTTGCATATTTCTAGACTTAGGTTTAAAAACATGACGTTAGAGGTTCAAAACTCGAAACAACGCCCGAACAGCCCCGTGGGTGGCACCAAGACCTCTCACGGGACCTATGTAACTCGTAGGAACTGACCCCACAGCCGCGGGACTCCCGGTTTGAGAGTACGATGGTAATTTTCATATTTCTATACTTAGGCTTAAAAACATGACGTTAGAGGGTGGAAACTCGAAATAGACCCCGAACGGCCCCGTGGGTGGCACCAAAACCTTCCACGGGACCAATATAACTCGTAGGAACTGACCTCGCAGCCGCGGGTCTCCCGGTTTGAGAGTACGATGGTAATTTGTATATTTCTATACTTAGGCTTAAAAATATGGCGTTAGAGGGTGAAAACTCGAAATAGGCCTCTAACGGCCCCGTGGGTGGCACCAACACCTCCCACGGGACCAATGTAACTCGTAGGAACTGACCCCGTAGCCGTGGGACTCCCTTTTTGTGAGTACGACGATAATTTTCATATTTCTTGACTTAGGCTTAAAAACATGGCGTTAGATGGTGAAAACTCGAAACAACCTCCGAACGTCACCATGGTGGCACCAACACCTCCCACGGGACCAATGTAACTCGTAGGAACTAATCCCACAGCCGCGGGTCACCCGGTTTGAGAGTACGATCTTAATTTGCATATTTCTAGACTTAGGCTTAAAAACATGGCGTTAGAGGGGGAAAAGTCGAAACATCCCCCGAACGGCCCCGTGGGTGGCACCAACACCTCCCACGGGACCAATGTAACTCGTAGGGACTGACCCCACATCCGCGGGACTCCCGGTTTGAGCGTACAATGGTAATTTGCATACTTCTAGACTTAGGCTTAAAAACATGACGTTAGAGGGTGAAACTCAAAACAGGCCCCGAACGGCCTCGTGGGTGGCACGAGCACCTCCCACGGGACCAATGTAACTCGTAAGATTTGACCCCGCAACCGCGGGTCTCCCGATTTGAGAGTACGACGATAATTTTCATATTTCTAGACTTAAGCAAAACATGGCGTTACAGGGTGAAAACTCGAAACAGCCCCCGAACGGCCCCGTGGCTGGCACCAACACCTCCCACGGGACAAATGTAACTCGTAGAAACTGACCCCACAGCCGCGGGACTCCCATTTCTAGAGTACGACGATAATTTCCATATTTCTTAACTTAGGCTTAAAAACATGGCGTTAGAGGGTGAAAACTCGAAGCAACCCCCGAACATCCCCATGGGTGGCACCAACACCTCCCACGGGACCAATGTAACTCGTAGGAACTGACCCCACAGCCGCGGGTCTCCCGGTTCGAGAGTACGATGGTAATTTGCATATTTCTAGACTTAGGCTTAAAAACATGACGTTAGAGGGAGAAAACTCGAAACAGCCCACGAACGGCCCCGTGGGTGGCACCAACACCTCCCACGGGACCAATGTAACTCGTAGGAACTGACCCCAGAGCCGCGGGACTCCCGGTTTGAGAATATGAGGATAATTTGCATATTTCTTTGCTTAGGATTAAAAAATGGCGTTAGAGGGTGAGAACTCGAAACAGCCCCCGAACGTCCCCGTGGGTGGCACCAACACCTCCCACGGGACCAATGTAACTCGTAGGGACTGACCCCACAGCCACGGGTCTCTCGGTTTGAGAGTACGACGGTAATTTGTACATTTCTAGACTTAGGCTTAAAAACATGACGTTAGAGGGTGAAAACTCGAAACAGCCCCCGAACGGTCCCGTGGGTGGCACCAACACCTCCCACGGGACCAATGTAACTCGTAGGAACTGATCCCGCAGGTGAGGGTCTCCCGATTTTAGAGTACGACGGTAATTTGCATATTTCTAGACCTAAGCAAGATATGTCGTTAGAGGGTTAAAACTCGAAACAGCCCCCGAACGGCTCGGTGGGTGTCACCAACACCTCCCACGGGACCAATGTAACACGTAGGAACTGACCCCATAGCCACAGGACTCGCGATTTGAGAGTACGATGGTAATTTTAAAAACATGACGTTAGAGGGTGAAAACTCGAAACAGCCCCCGAACGGCGCGGTGGGTGGCACCAACACCTCCCACGGGACCAATGTAACTCGTAGGAACTGACCCCACAGCCGCAGGACTCCCGGTTTGAGAGTACGACGATAATTTGCATATTTCATGACTTAGGCTTAAAAATATGGCATTAGAGGCTGAAAATTCGAAACAGACCCCGAACATTTCCGTGGGTGGCACCAACACCTCCCACGGGACAAATGTAACTCGTAGGAACTAACCCTACAGCCGCGGGTCTTTCGGTTTGAGAGTACGACGGTAATTTGCATATTTCTAGACTTAGGATTAAAAACATGATGTTAGAGGTTGAAAACTCGAAACACCCCCGAACGGCTCCGTGGGTGGCACCAACACCTCCAACGGGACCAATGTAACTCTTAGAAACAGACCCCAGAGCCACGGGACTCCCGGTTTGAGAGTACGACGGTAATTTGCATATTTCTTGACTTAGGCTTAAAAACATGGCGTTAGAGGGTGAAAACTCTAAACAGCCCCCGAACGTCCCAGTGGGTGGCACCAACACCTCCCACGGGACCAATGTAACTCGTAGGAACTGATCCCGCAGTCGAGGGTCTCCCGGTTTGAGAGTACGACGATAATTTGCATATTTCTAGACTTAAGCGAAATATGTCGTTAGAAGGTAAAAATTCGAAACAGCCTCCGAACGGCTCCGTGGGTGGCACCAACACCTCCCACGGGACCAATGTAACTCGTAGGAACTGACCCCGCAGCCGCGGGTCTCCCTGTTTGAGAGAACGACGATAACTTTAAAACCATAACGTTAGAGGGTGAAAACTCGAAACAACCCCCGAACGGCCACGTGGGTGGCACCAAAACCTCCCATGGGACCAATGTAACTCGTAGGAACTGACCCCACAGCTGCGGGTCTCCCGGTTTGAGAGTACGACGGTAATTTGCATATTTCTAGACTTAAGCAAAACATGGCGTTAGAAGGTGAAACCTCGAAATAGACCCCGAACATTTTCGTGGGTGGCACCAACACCTCCCACGGGACCAATGTAGCTCGTAGAAACTGACCCCACAGCCGCGGGACTCTCGGTTTGAGAGTACGACGATAATTTGCATGTTTCTTGACTTAGGCTTAAAAACATTGCGTTAGAGGGTGAAAACTCGAAACAGGCCCTGAATGGCCCCGTGGTTGGCACCAACACCTCCCACAGGACCAATGTAACTCGTAGGAACTGACCCCGCAGCCGCGGGTCTCCCGGTTTGAGAGTACGACAGTAATTTTCATATTTCTAGACTTAAGCAAAATATGGCGTTAGAGGGTGAAAACTCGAAACAGCCCCCGAACGGCCCCGTGGGTGGCACCAACACCTCCCACGGGACCAATGTAACTCGTAGGAACTGACCCCACAGCCGTGGGTCTCCCGGTTTGGGAGTACGACGGTAATTTGCATAATTCTAGACTTATGGTAAGAAATATGACGTTACAGGGTGAAAACTCAAAACAGGCCCCGAACGGCCCCGTGGGTGGCACCAACACCTCCCACGGGACCAATGTAACTCGTAGGAACTGACCCCGCAGCCGCGGGTCTCCCGGTTTGAGAGTACGATACTAACTTCGATATTTCTAGACTTAAGCAAAACATGGCGTCAGAGGGTGAAAACTCGTAACAACCCCCGAACGGCCCTGTGGGTGGCAACAATACCTCCCACGGGACCAACGTAACTCGTAGAAACTGACCCCACAACCGCGGGACTCTCTTTTTGAGAGTACGAGGATAATTTTCATATTTCTAGACTCAGGCTTAAAAATAAGACGTTAGAGGGTGAAAACTCGAAAAAACCCCGGAACGACCCCATGGGTGGCACCAACACCTCTCATGGGAACAATGGAACTCGTAGGAAGTAACCCCGCAGCCGCGGGTCTCCCGGTTTGAGAGTACAATGGTAATTTTCATATTTTTAGACTTAAGCAAAACATGGCGTTAGAGGGTGAAAACACGAAACAGCCCCCGAACGGCCCCGTGGGTGGCACCAACACTTCCCACGGGACAAATGTTACTCGTAGGAACTGACCCAACAGCCGCGGGGCTCCCGGTTTGAGAATACGACTGTAATTTGCATATTTCTTGACTTAGGCTTAAAAACATGACGTTAGAGGGTGAGAACTAAAAACAGCCCCCGAACGTCCCCGTGGGTGGCACCAACACCTCCCACGGGACTAATGTAACTCGTAGGGACTGACCCCACTGTCGCGGGTCTCCCGGTTTGAGAGTGCGACGGTAATTTGCATATTTCTAGATTTAAGCCAAACGTGGCGTTAGAGGGTGAAAACTAGAAACAGCCCCCGAACGGCCCCGTGGGTGGAACCAACACCTCCCACGGGACCAATGTAACTCATAGGAACTGACCCTGCAGCCGCGGGTCTCCCGGTTTGAGAGTACGACGGTAATTTGCATATTTCTAGACTTAAGCAAAACATGGCGTTAGAGGGTGAAAACTTCAAACAGCCCCCGAACGTTCCCGTGGGTGGCACCAACACCTCCCAC
This sequence comes from Sambucus nigra, assembly GCA_949130495.1. Taxonomy (NCBI): domain Eukaryota; kingdom Viridiplantae; phylum Streptophyta; class Magnoliopsida; order Dipsacales; family Adoxaceae; genus Sambucus; species Sambucus nigra. Next base: position 367,228,823 of record OX422210.1, on the reverse strand, counting down.
GGGACCAGTGTAACTCGTAGTAACTGACCCCACAGCCACGAAACTCTCGGTTTGTGAGTACGACGATAATTTACATATTTCTAGACTTAGCCTTAACAACATGACGTTAGAGGGTCAAAACTCGAAACAGCCCCCGAACGGCCCCGTGGGTGGCACCAACACCTTCCATGGGACCAATGTAACTCGTAGTAACTGACCCCGCAGCCGCGGGTCTCCCGGTTTGAGAGTACCACTGTAATTTGCATATTTCTAGACTTAGCCATAAAAACATGACGTTAGAGGGAGAAAACTAGAAATAGCCCCTGAACGTCCTCGTGGGTGGCACCAACACCTCCCACGGGACCAATGTAACTCGTAGGAACTGACCCCGAAGCCATGGGTCTCCCCGTTTGAGAGTACGACGGAAATTTTCATATTTATAGACTTAAGCAAAACATGGCGTTAGAGGGTGAAAACTCGAAATAGCCCACGAGCGGCCCCGTAGGTGGAACCAACACCTCCCACGGGACCAATGTAACCCGTAGGAACTGATCCCACAGCCGCGGGACTCCCGGTTTGATAGTACGACAGTAATTTGTATATTTCTAGACTTAGGCTTAAAAACATGACGTTAGAGGGTGAAAACTTAAAATAGCCCCCGAACGGCCCCGTGGGTGGCACCAACACCTCCCACAGGACCAATGTAACTCGTAGGAACTGACCCCAAAGCCACGGGTGTCCCGGTTTGAGAGTATGACGGTAATTTGCATATTTCTAGACTTAAGCAAAACATCGCGTTAGAGGGTGAAAACTCGAAACAGCCCCCGAACGGCCCCGTGGGTGGCACCAACACCTCCCACGGGACAAATGTAACTCGTAGGAACTGACCCCACAGCCGCGGGACTCCTGATTTGAGAGTACGATGGTACTTTTAAAACATGATGTTAGAGGGTGAAAACTCGAAACAGACCCCGAACGGCCCCGTGGGTGGCACCAACACCTCCCACGGGACCAATGAAACTCGTAGGAACTGACCCCACAGCCGCAGGACTCCCGGTTTGAGAGTACGACGATTATTTGCATATTTCTTGACTTAGGCTTAAAAACATGACGTTAATGGTTGAAAACTCGAAACACCCCCGAACGACCCCGTGGGTGGCACCAACACCTCCCACGGGACAAATGTAACTCGAAAGAATTGACCCCACATCCGCGGGTCTCCCGATTCGAGAGTACGACGGTAATTTGCATATTTTCTAGACTTAGGTTTAAAAACATGACGTTAGAGGGTGAAAACTCGAAACAACCCCCGAACGGCCCCCTGGGTGGCACCAACACCTCCCACGGGTCCAATGTAAGTCATAGGAACTGACCCCGCAGCCACGGGTCTCCCGGTTTGAGAGTACGACGATAATTTGCATATTTTTAGACTTAAGAAAATCATGGCGTTAGTGGGTGAAAACACGAAACAGCCCCCGAACGGCCCGGTGGGTGGCTCCAACACCACCCACGGGACGAATGTAACTCGTAGGAACTGACCCCACAGCCGCGGGACTCCCGGTTTGAGAATACGAGTACAATTTGCATATTTCTTGACTTAGGCTTAAAACATGGCGTTAGAGGGTGAAAACTCGAAACAGCCCCCGAACGTCCCCGTGGGTGGCACCAACACCTCCCACGGGACCAATGTAACTCGTAAGGACTGACCCCACAGCCGCGAATCTCCCGATTTCAGAGTACGACGGTAATTTGCATATTTCTAGACATAAGCAAAATATGTCGTTAGAGGGTTGAAACTCGAAACAGCCCCCGAACGGCTCCGTGGGTGTCACCAACACCTCCCACGGGACAAATGTAACTCGTAGGAACTAACCCCACAGCCGCGGGACTCCTGATTTGAGAGTACAATGGTAATTTTAAAACATTACCTTAGAGGGTGAAAACTCAAAACAGACCCCGAACGGCCCCGTGGGTGGCACCAACACCTCCCATGGGACCAATGTAACTCGTAGGAACTGACCCCACAGCCGCAGGACTCCCGGTTTGAGAGTACAACGATAATTTGCATATTTCTTGACTTATGCTTAAAAACATGACGTTAGAGGTTGAAAACTCGAAACACCCCCGAACGACCCTGTGGGTGGCACCAACACCTCCCACGGGACCACTGTAACACGTAGGAACTGATCCCGTAGCCAAGGGTCTCCCGGTTAGAGATTACGACGGTAATTTGAATATTTCTAGACTTAAGCAAAATATGTCGTTAAAGGGTGAAAACTCGAAACAGCCCCCGAACGGCTCCATGGGTGGCACCAACACCTCCCACGTGACCAATGTAACTCGTAAGAACTGACCCCACAGCCGCGAGACTCCCGGTTTGAGAGTACGATGATAATTTGCATGTTTCTTGACATAGGCTTAAAAACATGGCGTTAGAGGGTGAAAACTCGAAACAGGCCCCGAATGGCCCCGTGGTTGGCACCAACACCTCCCACGGGACCAATGTAACTCGTAGGAACTGAACCCGCATCCGCGGGTCTCCCACTTTGAGAGTACGATGCTAATTTGCATATTTCTAGACTTAGGCTTCAAAACATGACGTTAGAGGGTGAAAACTCGAAACAGCCCCCAAACGGCCCCGTGGGTGGCACCAATACCTCCCACGGGACCAATGTTACTCGTAAGGACTGACCCCACAGCCGCGGATCTCCCGGTTTGAGAGTATGGCAGTAATTTGCATATTTCTAGACCTAAGCAAAATATGTCGTTAGAGGGTTGAAACTCGAAACAGCCCCCGAACGGCTCCCTGGGTGTCACCAACACCTCCCACGGGACCAATGTAACTCGTAGGAACTGACCCCACAGCCGTGGGACTCCTGATTTGAGAGTACGATGGTAATTTTAAAACATGATGTTAGAGGGTGAAAACTCGAAACAGACCCCGAACGGCCCCGTGGGTGGGACCAACACCTCCCACGGGACCAATGTAACTCGTAGGAACTGACCCCACAGCCGCAGGACTCCCGGTTTGAGAGTACGACGATTATTTGCATATTTCTTGACTTAGGCTTACAAACATGACGTTAGAGGTTGAAAACTCGAAACACCCCCGAACGACCCCGTGGGTGGCACCAACACCTCCCACGGGACCACTCTAACTCGTAGGAACTGATCTCGTAGCCGAGGGTCTCCCGGTTAGAGAGTACGATGGTAATTTGAATATTTCTAGACTTAAGCAAAATATGTCATTAAAGGGTGAAAACTCGAAAAAGCCCCCGAACGGCTCCGTGGGTGGCACCAACACCACCCACGGGACCAATGTAACTCGTAAGAACTGACCCCACAGCCGCGAGACTCCCGGTTTGACAGTACGATGCTAATTTGCATATTTCTAGACTTAGGCATCAAAACATGACGTTAGAGGGTGAAAACTCAAAACAGGCCCGGAACGGCCCCGTGGGTGGCACCAACACCGCCCACGGGACCAATGTAACTCGTAGGAACTGACCTCGCAGTCGCGGGTCTCCCGGTTTGAGAGTACGACGATAATTTGCATATATCTAGACCTAAGCAAAACATGACGTTAGAGGGTGAAAACTCGAAACAGCCCCCGAACGGTCCCGTGGGTGGCACCAACACCTCCCACGGGACCATTGTAACTCGTAGGAAGTGACCCCACAACAGTGGGTCTCCCGGTTTGAGAGTAAGACGGTAATTTGCATATTTCTAGACTTAGGCTCAAAAACATGACGTTAGAGGGTGAAAACTCGAAACAGACCCCGAACATTTCCGTGGGTGGCACCAACACCTCCCACGGGACCAATGTAACTCGTAGAAACTGACCCCACAGCCACGGGACTCCCGATTTGAGAGTACGACGATAATTTGCATGTTTCTTGACTTAGGCTTAAAAACATGGCGTTAGAGGGTGAAAACTCGAAACACGCCCCGAATGGCCCCGTGGTTGGCACCAACACCTCCCACGGGACCAATGTAACTCATAAGAACTGAACCCGCATCCGCGGGTCTCCCGGTTTGAGAGTACGATGCTAATTTGCATATTTCTAGACTTAGGCTTCAAAACATGACGTTAGAAGGTGAAAACTAGAAAAAGCCACCAAACGGCCCCGTGGGTGGCACCAACACCTCCCACGGGACCAATGTAACTCGTAGGAACTGACCTCGCAGCCACGGGTCTCCCGGATTGAGAGTGCGATGGTAATTTTTCATATTTCTAGACTTAAGCAAAGCATGGCGTTAGAGGGTGAAAACTCGAAACAACCCCTGAACGTCCCCGTGGGTGGCACCAACACCTCCCACGGGACCAATGTAACTCGTAAGAACTGACCCCACTGCCGCGGGTCTCCCGATTCAAGAGTACGACGGTAATTTGCATATTTCTAAACTTTGGTATAAAAACATGGCGTTAGAGGCTGAGAACTAGAAACAGCCCCCGAACGTCCCCGTGGGTGGCACCAACACCTCCCACGGGACCAATGTAACTCGTAGGGACTGACCCCACAGCCGCGGATCTCCCGATTTGAGAGTACGACGGTAATTTGCATATTTCTAGACCTAAGCAAAATATGTCGTTAGAGGGTTGAAACTCGAAACATCACTGAACGGCTCCGTGGGTGTCACCAACACCTCCCACGGGACAAATGTAACTCGTAGGAACTGACCCCACACCCGCGGGACTCCTGATTTGAGAGTACGATGGTAATTTTAAACCATGACGTTAGAGGGTAAAAACTCAAAACAGACCCCAAACGGCCCCGTGGGTGGCACCAACACCTCCCACGGGACCAATGTAACTCGTAGGAACTCACCCCACAGCCGCAGGACTCCCGGTTTGAGAGTACGACGATAATTTGCATATTTCTTGACTTAGGCTTAAAAACATGACGTTAGAGGTTGAAAACTCGAAACACACCCGAACGACCCCGTGGGTGGCATCAACACCTCCCACGGGACCACTGTAACTCGTAGGAACTGATCCCGCAGCCGAGGGTCTCCCGGTGAGAGAGTACGACGGTAATTTGAATATTTCTAGACTTAAGCAAAATATGTCGTTAAAGGATGAAAACTCGAAACAGCCCCCGAACAGCTCCATGGGTGGCACCAACACCTCCCACGGGACCAATGTAACTCGTAAGTACTGACCCCACAGCCGCGAGACTCCCGATTTGAGAGTACGACGATAATTTGCATGTTTCTTGACATAGGCTTAAAAACATGGCGTTAGAGGGTGAAAACTCGAAACATGCCCCGAATGGCCCCGTGGTTGGAACCAACACCTCCCACGGGACCAATGTAACTCGTAGGAACTGAACCCACATCCGCGGGTCTCCCGGTTTGAGAGTACGATGCTAATTTGTATATTTCTAGACTTAGGCTTCAAAACATGACGTTAGAGGGTGAAAACTCAAAACAGCCCCCAAACGGCCCCGTGGGTGGCACCAACACCTCCCACGGGACCAATGTAACTCATAGGAACTGATCCCACAACCGCGGGACTCCCGGTTTGAGAGTACGACGGTAAATTACATATTTCTTGACTTAGGCTTAAAAACATGGCGTTAGTGGGTGAAAACTCGAAACAACCCCCGAACGTCCCCGTGGGTGTCCCCAACACCTCCCACGGGACCAATGTAACTCTTAGGAACTGACCCCACAACCGCGGGTCTCCCGATTTGAGAGTACCACTGTAATTTGCATATTTTTAGACTTAGGCTTAAAATCATGAAGTTAGAGGGTGAAAACTCGAAACAGCCCCCGAACGTCCCCGTGGGTGGCACCAATACCTCCCACAGGACCAATGTAACTCGTAAGCACTGACCCCACAGCCGCGGATCTCCCAGTTTGAGAGTACGATGGTAATTTGCATATTTCAAGACCTAAGCAAAATATGTCGTTAGAGGGTTGAAACTCGAAACAGCCCCCGAACGGCTCCGTGGGTGTCTCCAACACCTCCCACGGGACCAATGTAACTCGTAGGAACTGACCCCACAGCCGCGGGACTCCTGATTTGAGAGTACGATGGTAATTTTAAAACAAGACGTTAGAGGGTGAAAACTCGAAACAGACCCCAAACGGCCCCGTGGGTGGCACCAACACCTCCCACGGGACCAATGTAACTCGTAGGAACTGACCCCACAGCCGCGGGACTCCAGATTTGAGAGTACGATGGTAATTTTAAAACATGCCGTTAGAGGGTGAAAACTCGAAACAGACCCCGAACGGCCCCGTGGGTGGCACCAACACCTCCCACGGGACCAATGTAACTCGTAGGAACTGACCCCACAGCCGCAGGACTCCCGGTTTGAGAGTACGATGATAATTTGAATATTTCTTGACTTAGGCTTAAAAACATGACGTTAGAGGTTGAAAACTCGAAACACCCCCGAACGACCCCGTGTGTGGCACCAACACCTCCCACGGGACCACTGTAACTCGTAGGAACTGATCCCGCAGCCGAGGGTCTCCCGGTTAGAGAGTACGACGGTAATTTGAATATTTCTAGACTTAAGCAAAATATGTCGTTAAAGGGTGAAAACTCGAAACAGCCCCCGAACGGCACCGTGGGTGGCACCAACACCTCCCACGGGACCAATGTAACTCGTAGGAACTGACCCCACAACCGTGGGTCTCCCAGTTTGAGAGTACGACGGTAATTTGCATATTTCTAGACTTAAGCTCAAAAACATGACGTTAGAGGGTGAAAACTCGAAACAGACCCCGAACATCCCCGTGGGTGGCACCAACAGCTCCCACGGGACCAATATAACTCGTAAGAACTGACCCCAAAGCCGCGAGACTCCCGGTTTGAGAGTACGACGATAATTTGCATGTTTCTTGACTTTGGCTTAAAAACATGGCGTTAGAGGTTGAAAACTCGAAGCAGGCCCCGAATGGCGCCGTGGTTGGCACCAACACCTCCCACGGGACCAATGTAACTCATAGGGACTAAACCCGCATCCGCGGGTCTCCCGGTTTGAGAGTACGATGCTAATTTGCATATTTCTAGACTTAGGCTTCAAAAGATGACGTTAGAGGGTGAAAACTCGAAACAGCCCCCAAACGGCCCCGTGGGTGGCACCAACACCTCCCACGGGACCAATGTAACTCGTAGGAACTGACCTCGCAGCCGCGGGTCTCCCGGTTTGAGAGTACGATGATAATTTGCATATTTCTAGACTTAAGCAAAACATGGCGTTAGAGTGTGAAAACTCGAAACAGCCCCCGAACGGCCCCGTGGGTGGCACCAACACCTCCCACGGGACCAACGTAACTCATAGAAACTGGCCCCTCAGCCGCGAGACTCCCTTTTTGAGAGTACGATGATAATTTTCATATTTCTTGACTTAGGCTTAAAAACATGGCGTTAGAGGGTGAAAACTCGAAACAGCCCCTGAACGTCCTTGTGGGTGGCACCAACACCTCCCACGGGACCAATGTAACTCGTAAGAACTGACCCCACAGCCGCGGGTCTCCCGATTCGAGAGTACGACGGTAATTTGCATATTTCTAAATTAGGTTTAAAAACATGACGTTAGAGGGTGAAAACTCGAAACAGGCCCCGAATGGCCCCGTGGTTGGCACCAACACCTCCCACGGGACCAATGTAACTCGTAAGAACTAAACCCGCATCCGCGGGTCTCCCGCTTTGAGAGTACGATGCTAATTTTCATATTGCTAGACTTAGGCTTCAAAACATGACGTTAGAGGGTGAAAACTCGAAACAGCCCCCAAACGGCCCCGTGGGTGGCACCAACACCTCCCACGGGACCAATGTAACTCGTAGGAATTGACCCAACAACCGTGGGTCTCCCGATTTGAGAGTACGACGGTAATTTGCAAATTTTTAGACTTAGGCTCAAAAACATGACGTTAGAGGGTGAGAATTCGAAACCGGCCCCGAACGGCCCCGTGGGTGGCACCAACACCTCCCACGAGACCAATGTAACTCGTAGGAACTGACCCCGCAGCCGCGGGTCTCCCGGTTTGAGAGTACGATGCTAACTTCTATATTTCTAGACTTAAGCAAAACATGGTGTTAGAGGGTGAAAACTCGAAACAGCCCCCGAACGGCCCCGTGGGTGGCACCAACACCTCCCACGGGACCAACGTAACTCGTAGAAACTGACCCCACAGCCGCGGGACTCCCTTTTTGAGAGTACGATGATAATTTGCATATTTCTTGACTTAGGCTTAAAAACATGGCGTTAGAGGGTGAAAACTCGAAACAACCCCTGAACGTCCCCGTGGGTGGCACCAACACCTCCCACGGGACCAATTTAACTCGTAAGAACTGACCACACAGCCGCGGGTCTCCCGATTCGAGAGTACGACGGCAATTTGCATATTTCTAAACTTATGTTTAAAAACATGACGTTAGACGGTGAAAACTCGAAACAGCCCCCGAACGGCCCCGTGGGTGGCACCAACCCCTCCCATGGGACCAATGTAACTCATAGGAACTGACCCCACAGCCGCGGGTCTCCCGGTTTGAGAGTACGACCGTAATTTGCATATTTCTATACTTAAGAAAAACATGACGTTAGTGGGCGAAAACTCGGAACATCCCCCAAACGCCCCCGTGGGTGGCCCCAACACCTCCCATAGGACGAATATAACTCGTAGGAACTGACACCGCAGCCGCGGGTCTCCCGGTTTGAGAGGACGGCGGTAATTTGCATATTTCTAGACTTAAGAAAATCATGGCATTAGTGGGTGAAAACATGAAACATCCCCTGAACGGCCCCGTGGGTGGCACCAACACCTCCCACGGGACGAATGTAACTCGTAGGAACTGATCCCACAGCCGCGGGACTCCCGGTTTGAGAATACGACTGTAATTTACATATTTCTTGACTTAGGCTTAAAAACATGGCATTAGAGGGTGAGAACTAGAAACATCCCCCGAACGTCCCCGTGGGTGGCACCAACACCTCCCACGGGACCAATGTAACTCGTAGGGACTGACCCCACAGCCGCGGGTCTCCCGGTTTGAGAGTACGACGGTAAGTTGCAAATTTCTAGACTTAGGCTTAAAAAATGACGTTAGAGGGCGAAAACTCAAAACAGCCCCCGAACGGCCCCGTGGGTGGCACCAACACCTCCCACGGTACCAATGTAACTCGTAGGATCTGATCCCACAGCCGCGGGACTCCCGGTTTGAGAGTACGACGGTAATTTGCATATTTCTGGACTTAGGCTTAAAAACATGGCGTTAGAGGGTGAAAACTCGAAACAACACCCGAACACCCCCGTGGGTGGCAACAACACCTCCCACGGGACCAATGTAACTCGTAGGAACTGACCCCATAGTCGCGGGTCTCCGATTTGAGAGTACGACTGTAATTTGCATATTTCTTGACTTAGGCTTAAAAATATGACGTTAGAGGGTGAAAACTCGAAACAGCGCCCGAACCGCCCCGTGGGTGGCACCAACACCTCCCACGGAACCAATGTAACTCGTAGGAACTAATCTCGCAGCCGCGGGTCTCCTGGTTTGAGAGTACGACAGTAATTTGCATATTTCTAGACTTAAGAAAAACATGGCGTTAGTGGGTGAAAACTCTAAACAGCCATCGAACGGCCCCGTGGGTGGCACCAACACCTCCCACGGGACCAATGTAACTCGTAGGAACTAACCTTGCAGTCGTGGGTCTCCCGGTTTGAGAGTACGATGGTAATTTGCATATCTCTAGACTTTAGCAAAACATGGCGTTAGAGGGCAAAAACTCGAAACAACCCCCGAACGGCCCCGTGGTTAGCACCAACACCTCCCACGGGACCAATGTAACACTTAGGAACTGACCCCACAGCCACGGGTGTCTCGATTTGAGAGTACGATGATAATTTGCATATTTCTAGATTTAAGCCAAACGTGGCGTTAGAGGGTGAAAAATCGAAACAGCCACCGAACGGCCCCATGGGTGGCACCAACACCTCCCACGGGACCAATGTAACTCGTAGGAACTAACCCCACAGCTGCGGGTCTTCCGGTTTGAGAGTGCGACGGTAATTTGCATATTTCTAGACTTAGGCTTAAAAATATGACGTTAGAGGTTGAAAACTCGAAACACCCCCGAACGACCCCGTGGGTGGCAGCAACACCTCCCACGGGACCACTGTAACTCGTAGGAACTGATCCCGCAGCCGAGGGTCTCCCAGTTAGAGAGTACGACGGTAATTTGAATATTTCTAGACTTAAGCAAAATATGTCGTTAAAGGTTGAAAACTCGAAACAGCCCCCGAACGGCTCCGTGGGTGGCACCAACCCCTCCCACGGGACCAATGTAACTCGTAAGAACTGACCCCACAGCCGCGAGACTCCCGGTTTGATAGTACGAGGATAATTTGCATGTTTCTTGACTTAGGCTTAAAAACATGGCGTTAGAGGGTGAAAACTCGAAACAGGCCCCGTGGTTGGCACCAACACCTCCCACGGGACCAATGTAACTCATAGGAACTGAACCCGCATCCGCGGGTCTCCCGGTTTGAGAGTACGATGCTAATTTGCATATTTCTAGACTTAGGCTTCAAAACATGACGTTAGAGGGCGAAAACTCAAAACAACCCCCAAACGGCCCCGTGGGTGGCACCAACACCTCCCACGGGACCAATGTAACTCGTAGGAATTTACCCCACAACCGTGGGTCTCCCGGTTTGAGAGTACGACGGTAATTTGCAAATTTTTAGACTTAGGCTCAAAAACATGACGTTAGAGGGTGAGAACTCGAAACCGTCCCCGAACGGCCCCGTGGGTGGCACCAAAACCTCCCACGGGACTAATGTAACACGTAGAAACTAACCCCGCAGTCGTGGGTCTCCCGGTTTGAGAGTACAACGGTAATTTGCAAATTTCTAGACTTAGGCTCAAAAACATGACGTTAGAGGGTGAAAACTCGAAACAGACCCCGAACATTTCCATGGGTGGGACCAACACCTCCCACTGGACCAATGTAACTCGTAGAAACTGACCCCACAGCCGCGGGACTCCCGATTTGAGAGTACGACGATAATTTGCATGTTTCTTGACTTAGGCTTAAAAACATGGCGTTAGAGGGTGAAAACTCGAAACAGGCCCCGAATGGCCCCGTGGTTAGCACCAACACCTCCCACGGGACCAATGTAACTCGTAAGAACTGAACCCGCATCCGCGGGTCTCCCGGTTTGAGAGTACGATGCTAATTTGCATATTTCTAGACTTAGGCTTCAAAACATGACGTTAGAGGGTGAAAACTCGAAACAGCCTCCAAACGGCCCCGTGGGTGGCACCAACACCTCCCACGGGACCAATGTAACTCGTAGGAACTGACCCCGCAGTCGCGGGTCTCCCGAATTGAGAGTGCGACGGTAATTTTCATATTTCTAGACTTAAGCAAAGCATGGCGTTAGAGGGTGAAAACTCAAAAAAGCCCCCGAACGGCCCCGTGGGTGGCACCAACACCTCCCACGGGACCAATTTAACTCGTAGGAACTGACCCCACAGCCGTGGGTCTCCCGGTTTGAGAACATGACGGTAATTTGCATATTTTTAGACTTAGGCTCAAAAACATGACGTTAGAGGGTGAGAACTCGAAACCGGCCCCGAACGGCCCTGTGGGTGGCACCAACACCTCCCACGGGACCAATGTAACTCGTTGGAACTGACCCCGCAGCCACGGGTCTCCCGGTTTGAGAGTACGATGCTAACTTCTATATTTATAGACTTAAGCAAAACATGGCGTTAGAGGGTGAAAACTCGAAACAGCCCCCGAACGGCCCCGTGGGTGGCACCAACACCTCCCACGGGACCAACGTAACTCATAGAAACTGACCCCACAGCCGCGAGACTCCCTTTTTGAGAGTACGATGATAATTTGCATATTTCTTGACTTAGGCTTAAAAACATGGCGTTAGAGGGTGAAAACTCGAAACAGCCCCTGAACGTCCCTGTGGTTGGCACCAACACCTCCCACGGGACTAATGTAACTCATAGGAACTGAACCCGCATCCGCGGGTCTCCCGGTTTGAGAGTACGATGCTAATTTGCATATTTCTAGACTTAGGCTTCAAAACATGACGTTAGAGGGTGAAAACTCGAAATAGCCCCCAAACGGCCCCGTGGGTGGCACCAACAACTCCCACGGGACCAATGTAACTCGGAGAAACTGACCTCGCAGCCGCGGGTCTACCGGTTTGAAAGTACGACGATAATTTGCATATTTCTAGACTTAAGCAAAACATGGCGTTAGAGGGTGAAAACTCGAAGCAGCCCCGAACGGCCCCGTGGGTGGCACCAACACCTCCCACGGGACCAATGTAACTCGTAGGAACTGACCCCACAACCGTGGGTCTCCCGGTTTGAGAGTACGACGGTCATTTGCATATCTCTAGACTTAGGCTCAAAAACATGACGTTAGAGGGTGAAAACTCGAAACAGACCCCGAACATTTCCGTGGGTGGCACCAACACCTCCCACGGGACCAATGTAACTCATAGAAACTGACCCCACAGCCGCGGGACTCCTGATTTGAGAGTACGACGATAATTTGCATGTTTCTTGACTTAGGCTTAAAAACATGGCGTTAGAGGGTGAAAACTCGAAACAGGCCCCGACTGGCCCCGTGGTTGGCACCAACACCTCCCACGGAACCAATGTAACTCGTTAGAACTGAACCCGCATCCGCGGGTCTCCCGGTTTGAGAGTACGATGCTAATTTGCATATTTCTAGACTTAGGCTTCAAAACATGACGTTAGAGGGTTAAAACTCGAAACAGCCCCCAAACGGCCCCGTGGGTGGCACCAACACCTCCCACAGGACCAATGTAACTCGTAGGAACTGACCCCACAGCCGCGAGTCTCCCGGATTGAGAGTGGGACAGTAATTTTCATATTTCTAGACTTAAGCAAAGCATGGCGTTAGAGGGTGAAAACTCAAAAAAGCCCTGGAACGGCCCCGTGGGTGGCACCAACACCTCCCACGGGACCAATTTAACTCGTAGGAACTGACCCCACAACCGTGGGTCTCCCGATTTAAGAATATGACGGTAATTTGCATATTTTTAGACTTAGGCTCAAAAACATGACGTTAGAGGGTGAGAACTCGAAACCGGCCCCGAACGACCCCGTGGGTGGCACCAACACCTCCCACGGGACCAATGTAACTCGTAGGAACTGACCTCGCAGCCGCGGGTCCCCCAGTTTGAGAGTACGATGCTAACTTCTATATTTCTAGACTTAAGCAAAACATGGCGTTAGAAACTGACCCCCGAACGGCCCCGTGGGGGGCACCAAGACCTCCCACGGGACCAACGTAACTCGTAGAAACTGACCCCAAAGCCGCGGGACTCCCTTTTTTAGAGTACGATGATAATTTGCATATTTCTTGACTTAGGCTTAAAAACATGGCGTTAGAGGGTGAAAACTCGAAACAGCCCTTGAACGTCCCCGTGGGTGGCACCAACACCTCCCACGGGACCAATGTAACTCGTAAGAACTGACCCCACAGCCGCGGGTCTCCCGATTCAAGAGTACGACGGTAATTTGCATATTTCTAAACTTAGGTTTAAAAACATGACGTTATAGGGTGAAAACTCGAAACAGACCCTGAACGGCCCCGTGGGTGGCACCAACACCTCCCACGGGACCAATGTAACTCGTAGGAACTGACCCCACAGCCGCGGGTCTCCCGGTTTGAGATTACGACCATAATTTGCATATTTTTATACTTAAGAAAAACATGACGTTAGTGGGTGAAAACTCGGAACATCCCCCAAACGGCCCCGTGAGTGGAACCAACACCTTGCATAGGACGAATGTAACTCGTAGGAACTGACCCCGCAGCCGCGGGTCTCCTGGTTTGAGAGGACGACGGTAATTTGCATATTTCTAGACTTAAAAAAATCATGGCATTAGTGGGTGAAAACACGAAACAGCCCCCGAACGGCCCCGGAGGTGACACCAACACCTTCCACGGGACGAATGTAACTCGTAGGAACTGACCCCACAGCTGCGGGACTCCCGGTTTGAGAATACGACTGTAATTTACATATTTCTTGACTTAGGCTTAAAAACAAGGCGTTAGAGGGTGAGAACTAGAAACAGCCCCCGAACGTCCCCGTGGGTGGCACCAACACCTCCCACGGGACCAATGTAACTCGTAGGGACTGACCACACAGCCGCGGGTCTCCCGATTTGAGAGTACGATGGTAAGTTGCAAATTTCTAGACTTAGGCTTAAAACATGACGTTAGAGGGAGAAAACTCGAAACAGCCCCCGAACGGACCCGTGGGTGGCACCAACACCTCCCACGGTACCAATGAAACTCGTAGGATCTGATCCCACATCCGCGGGACTCCCGGTTTGAGAGTACGACGGTAATTTGCATATTTCTTGACTTAGACTTAAAAACATGGCGTTAGAGGGTGAGAACTAGAAACAGCCCCCGAACGTCCCCGTGGGTGGCACCAACACCTCCCACGGGACCAATGTAACTCGTAGGGACTGACCCCACAGCCGCGGGTCTCCCGATTTGAGAGTACGATGGTAAGTTGCACATTTCTAGACTTAGACTTAAAAACTTGACGTTAGAGGGCGAAAACTCGAAACAGCCCCCGAACGGCCCCGTGGGTGGCACCAACACCTCCCACGGTACCAATGTAACTCATTGGAACTGATCCCACAGCCGCGGGTCTCCCGGTTTGAGAGTACGACGGTAATTTGCATATTTCTAGACTTAGGCTTAAAAATATGGCGTTAGAGGGTGAAAACTCGAAACAACCCCCGAACGTCCCCGTGGGTGGCACCAACACCTCCCACGGGACCAATGTAACTCGTAGGAACTGACCCCATAGTCGCGGGTCTCCCGATTTATGAGTACGACTGTAATTTGCATATTTCTTGAGTTGGGCTTAAAAACATGACGTTAGAGGGTGAAAACTCGAAACAGGCCCCGAACCCCCCCGTGGGTGGCACCAACAGCTCCCACGGGACCAATGTAACTCGTAGGAACTAATCTCGCAGCCGCGGATCTCCTGGTTTGAGAGTACGACGGTAATTTGCATATTTATAGACTTAAGAAAAACATGCCGTTAGTGGGTGAAAACTCTAAACAGCCATCGAACGGCCCCGTGGGTGGCACCAACACCTCCCACGGGACCAATGTAACTGGTAGGAACTAACCCCGCAGTCGTGGGTCTCCCGGTTTGAGAGTACGACGGTAATTTGCATATCTCTAGACTTAAGCAAAACATGGCGTTAGAGGGTGAAAACTCAAAACATCCCCCGAACGGCCCCGTGGTTAGCACCAACACCTCCCACGGGACCAATGTAACCCGTAGGAACTGACCTCACAGCCGCGGGTGTCTCGGTTTGAGAGTACGATGATAATTTGTATATTTCTAGATTTAAACCAAACGTGGCGTTAGAGGGTGAAACTCGAAACAGCCACCGAACGGCCCCATGGGTGGCACCAACACCTCCCACGGGACCAATGTAACTCGTAGGAACTAACCCCACAGCTGCGGGTCTTCCGGTTTGAGAGTGCGACGGTAATTTGCATATTTCTAGACTTAGGCTTAAAAACATGACGTTAGAGGGTGAAAACTTGAAATAGCCCCCGAACGGCCCCGTGGGTGGCACCAACACCTCCCACGGGACCAATGTAACTCGTAGGAACTGACCCTGCAGTCGCGGGTCTCCCAGTTTGAGAGTACGACGGTAATTTGCATATTTCTAGACTTAAGCAAAACATGGCGTTAGAAGGTGAAAACTCGAAAAAGCCCCCGAATGTCCCCGTGGGTGGCACCAACACCTCCCACAGGACCAATATAACTCGTAGTAACTGACCCCACAGCCGCGGACCTCTCGGTTTGAGAGTACGACGATAATTTATATATTTCTAGATTTAGGCTGAAAAACATGACGTTAGAGGGTGAAAACTCGAAATACCCCCGAACGGCCCCGTGGGTGGCACCAACACCTCCCACGGGACCAATGTAACTCGTAGTAACTGACCCCGCAGCCGCGGGTCTCCCGGTTTGAGAGTACAACGGTAATTTGCATATTTATAGACTTAAACAAAACATGGCGCTAGAGGGTGAAAACTGGAAACAGCCCGCGAATGTCCCCGTGGGTAGCACCAACACTTCCCACGGGACCAATGTAACTCGTAGGAACTGACCCCGCAGCCGTGGGACTCCCTGTTTGAGAGTACGACTCTAATTTGCATATTTCTAAACTTAAGAAAAACATGGCGTTAGAGGGTGAAAACTCAAAACAGCCCCCGAGCGGCCCCGTAGGTTGCACCAACACCTCCCACGGGAGCAATGTAACTCGTAGGAACTGATCCCACAGCCACACGACTACCGATTTGAGAGTACGATGGTAATTTGCATATATCCAGACTTAGGCTTAAAGACATGACGTTAGAGGGTGAAAACTCAAAATATCCCCCGAACGGCCCCGTGGGTGGCACCAACACCTCTCACGGGACCAATGTAACTCGTAGGAACTGACCCCGCAGCCACGGGTGTCCCAGTTTGAGAGTACGATGGTAATTTGCATATTTCTAGAGTTAAGAAAAACATGGCGTTAGAGGGTGAAAACTCGAAACAGCCCCCGAACGGCCCCGTGGGTGGCACCAACACCTCCCACGGGAAAAATTTAACTCTTAGGAACTAACCCCGCAGCCGCGGGTCTCTTGGTTTGAGAGTACGACGGTAATTTCCATATTTCTAGACTTAAGAAAACTTGACGTTAGAGTGTGAAAACTCGAAACAGCCCCCGAACGGCCCTGTGGGTGGCTCCAACACCTCCCACGGGACGAATGTAACTCGTAGGAAATGACCCCACAGCCGCGGAACTCCCGGTATGAGAATACTACTATAATTTGCATATTTCTTGACTTAGGCTTAAAAACATGGCGTTAGAGGGTGAGAACTCGAAACAGCGACCGAACGTCCCCGTGGGTGGCACCAACACCTCCCACGGGACCAATGTAACTCGTAGGGACTGACCCCACAGCCGCGGATCTCCCGGTTTGAGAGTACGATGGTAATTTCCACATTTTTAGACTTAGGCTTAAAACATGACGTTAGAGGGTGAAACTCGAAACAGCCCCCAAACGGCCCTGTGGGTGGCACCAACACCCTCCACGGAACCGATGTAACTCGTAGGAACTGATCCCACAGCCGCGGGACTCCCTGTTTGAGAGTACGACGGTAAATTGCATATTTCTTGACTTAGGCTTAAAAACATGGCGTTAGTGGGTGAAAACTCGAAACAACCACCGAACGTCCCCGTGGGTGTCACCAACACCTCCCACGGGACCAATGTAACTCTTAGGAACTGACCCCACAGTCGCGGGTCTCCCGATTTCAGAGTACCACTGTAATTTGCATATTTTTAGACTTAGGCTTAAAATCATGACGTTAGAGGGTGAAACTCAAAACAGCCCCCGAACGGCCCCGTGGGCGGCACCAACACCTCCCACGGGACCAATGTAACTCGTAGGAACTAACCCAGCAGTCGCGGGTCTCCAGGTTTGAGAGTACGACGGTAATTTTCATGTTTCTAGACATAATAAAAACATGACGTTAGAGGGTGAAAACTCAAAATAGCCCCCGAACGTCCCCGTGGATGGCACCAACACCTCCTACGGGACCAATGTAACTCGTAGGAACTGACCCCGTAGCCGCGGGTCTCCCGATTTGAGAGTACGACGATAATTTACATATTTCAAGACTTAAGCAAAACATGGCGTTAGAGGGTGAAAACTCGAAACAGCACCCGAACGGCTCCGTGGGTGGCACCAACACCTCCCACGGGACCAATGTAACTCTTAGGAATTGACCCCACTGCCGCGGGTTTCCCGATTTGAGAGTACTACTGTAATTTGCATATTTCTAGACTTAGGCTTAAAATCATGACGTTAGAGGGTGAAAACTCAAAACAGCCCCCGAACGACCCCGTGGGTGGAACCAACACCTCCCACGGGAAAAATTTAACTCGTAGGAACTAACCCCGCAGCCGCGGGTCTCTTGGTTTGAGAGTACGACGGTAATTTCCATATTTCTAGACTTAAGAAAAACTTGACGTTAGAGGGTGAAAACTCGAAACAGCCCCCGAACGGCCCCGTGGGTGGCTCCAACACCTCCCACGGGATGAATGTAACTCGTAGGAAATGACCCCACAGCCGCGGAACTCCAGGTTTGAGAATACGACTATAATTCGCCTATTTCTTGACTTAGTCTTAAAAACATGGCGTTAAAGGGTGAGAACTCGAAACAGCCCCGAACGTCCCCGTGGGTGGCACCAATACCTCCCACGGGACCAATGTAACTCGTAGGGACTGACCCCACAGCCGCGGATCTCCCGGTTTGAGAGTACGATGGTAATTTCCACATTTTTAGACTTAGGCTTAAAACATAACGTTAGAGGGTGAAACTCGAAACAGCCCCCAAACGGCCCCGTGGGTGGCACCAACACCCTCCACGGGACCGATGTAACTCGTAGGAACTGATCCCACAGCCGCGGGACTCCCGGTTTGAGAGTACGACGGTAAATTTCATATTTCTTGACTTAGGCTTAAAAACATGGCGTTAGTGGGTGAAAACTCGAAACAACCCCCGAACTTCCCCGTGGGTGTCACCAACACCTCCCACGGGACCAATGTAACTCTTAGGAACTGACCCCACAGCCGTGGGTCTCCCGATTTGAGAGTACCACTGTAATTTGCATATTTTTAGACTTAGGCTTAAAATCATGATGTTAGAGGGTGAAAACTCAAAACAGCCCCCGAACGGCCCCGTGGGTGGCACCAACACCTCCCACGGGACCAATGTAACTCGTAGGAACTAACCCAGCAGTCGCGGGTCTCCTGGTTTGAGAGTACGACGGTAATTTTCATGTTTCTAGACTTAATAAAAACATGACGTTAGAGGGTGAAAACTCAAAATAGCCCCCGAACGTCCCCGTGGATGGCACCAACACCTCCCACGGGACCAATATAACTCGTAGGAACTGACCCCGTAGCCGCGGGTCTCCCGATTTGAGAGTACGACGATAATTTGCATATTTAAAGACTTAAGCAAAACATGGAATTAGAGGGTGAAAACTCGAAACAGCCCCCGAACGTCCCCGTGGGTGGCACCAACACCTCCCACAGGACCAATGTAACTCATAGGAACTGACCCTGCAGCCACGGGTCTCCCAGTTTGAGACTACGATGGTAATTTGCATATTTCTACACTTAAGCAAAATAAGGCGTTAGAGGGTTAAAACTCAAAACAGCCCCCGAACGTCCCCGTGGGTGGCACCAACACCTCCCACGGGACCAATGTAACTCATAGCAACGGACCCCACAGCCGCGGAACTCTCGGTTTGAGAGTACGATGTTAATTTGTATATTTCTAGACTTAGGCTTAAAAACATGATGTTAGAGGGTGAAAACTCGAAACAGAACATGAACGGCCATGTGGGTGGTACCAACACCTCCCACAAGACCAATATAACTCGTAGGAACAAACCCCGCAGCCGCGGGTCTCCCGGTTTGAGAGTATGACGGTAATTTGAATATTTCTAGGCTTAGGCTTTTAAACAAGACGTTAGAGGGTGAAAACTCGAAACAGCCTCCGAACGGCCCCGTGAGTGACACCAACACCTCCCAAGGGACCAATGTAACTCATAGCAACTAACCCCGCAGTCGCGGGTCTCACGATTTGAGAGTACGACGGTAATTTGCATATTTCTAGACTTAGGCTTAAAAACATGACGTTAGAGGGTGAAAACTCAAAACAGCCCCCAATGTCCCCGTGGGTGGCACCAACACTTCTCATGGGACTAATGTAACTCGTAGGAACTGACCCCAGAGCCACGGGTCTCCCGGTTTGAGCGTACAACTGTAATTTTCATATTTCTAGACTTAAGCAAAACATGGCGTTAGAGGGTGAAAACTCGAAACAGCCCCTTAACGGCTCCGTTGGTGGCACCAACACCTCCCACGGGACCAATGTAACTCATAGGAACTGACCCCGTAGCCGCGGGTCT
The DNA here is from genome assembly GCA_949130495.1 of Sambucus nigra. Classification (NCBI taxonomy): domain Eukaryota; kingdom Viridiplantae; phylum Streptophyta; class Magnoliopsida; order Dipsacales; family Adoxaceae; genus Sambucus; species Sambucus nigra. The sequence goes on along the minus strand of OX422210.1, from coordinate 367,208,803 downwards.
CCCGGTTTAAGAGTACGACGATAATTTTCATATTTCTAGACTTAAGAAAAACATGGCGTTAGAGGGTGAAAACTCGAAACAGCCCCCGAACGGTCCCGTGGGTGGCATCAACACCTCTCACAGGACCAATGTAACTCGTAGGAACTGACCCCACAGCCGCGGGTCTCCCGATTTGAGAGTAGACGGCAATTTGCATATTTCTAGACTTAGGCTTAAAAACATGACGTTAGAGGGTGAAAACTCGAAACAGTCCCCGAACAGCCCCGTGGGTGGCACCAACTCCTCCCACGGGACCAATGTAACTCGTAGGAACTGACCCCGCAGTCGCGGGTCTCCCGGTTTGAGAGTACGACGGTAATTTGCAAATTTCTAAATTTAAGCAACACATGGCGTTAGAGGGTGAAACTCGAAACAACCCCCGAACGGCCCCATGGGTGGCACCAAAACCTCCCACGGGACCATTGTAACTCGTAGAAACTGACCCCACAGTCGCAGGACTCCCGATTTGAGAGTACAACGATAATTTGCATATTTCTTGACTTAGGCTTAAAAACATGGCGTTAGAGGGTGAAAACTCGAAATAGCCCCTGAACGTCTCCGTGGGTGGCACCAACACCTCCCACGGGACCAAAATAACTCGTAGGAACTAACCCCACAACCGCGGGTCTTCCGATTTGAGAGTACGAAGGTAATTTGCATATTTCTAGACTTAGGCTTAAAAACATGACGTTAGAGGGTGAAAACTCGAAACAGTCCCCGAACGGCCCCGTGGGTGGCACCAACACCTCCCACGGGACCAATGTATCTCGTAGGAACTGACCCCGCAGCCGCGGGTCTCCCGGTTTGAGAGTATGACGTTTATTTTCATATTTCTAGACTTAAGAAAAACATGGCGTTAGAGGGTGAAAACTCGAAACAGCCCCCGAACGGCCCCGTGGGTGGCACCAACACCTCCCACGGGACCAATTTAACTCGTAGGAACTGACCCCACAGCCGTGGGTCTCCCGGTTTGAGAATATGACTGTAATTTGCATATTTTTAGACTTAGGCTCAAAAACATGACGTTAGAGGGTGAGAACTCGAAACCGGCCCCGAACGGCCCTGTGGGTGGCACCAACACCTCCCACGGGACCAATGTAACTGGTAGGAACTGACCCCGCAGCCGCGGGTCTCCTGGTTTGAGAGTACGACGATAATTTGCATATTTATAGACTTAGGCTTAAAAACATGACGTTAGAGGGTGAAAATGCGAAACAGCCCCCGAACATTCTCGTGGGTGGCACCAACACCTCCCACGGGACCAATGTAACTCGTAGGAACTGACCCTGTAGTCGCGGGTCTCCCGGTTTGAGAGTACAACGGTAATTTTCATATTTCTAGACTTAAGCAAAACATGGCGTTAGATGGTGAAAACTCGAAACATTCCCCGAACGGCCCCGTGGGTGGCACCAACACGTCCCACGGGACCAATGTAACTCGTAGCAACGGACTCCTCAGACGCGGAACTCCCGGTTTAAGAGTACGATGGTATTTTGTATATTTCTAGACATAGGCTGAAAAACATGACGTTAGAGGGTGAAAACTCGAAACAACCCACGAACGGCCACGTGGGTGGCACCAACACCTCCCACGGAACCAACGTAACTCGTAGGAACTGACCCCGCAGCCACGGGTCTCCCGGTTTGAGAGTACGACGGTAATTTGAATATTTCAAGACTTAGGCTTAAAAACATGATGTTAGAGGGTGAAAACTCGAAACAGCCCCCGAACGGCCTCGTGGGAGGCACCAACACATCCCAGGGGACCAATGTAACTCGTAGGAACTAACCCCACAGCCGCGGGTCTCTCGGTTTGGGAGTACGACTGTAATTTGCATATTTCTTGACTTAGGCTTAAAAACATGATGTTAGAGGGTGAAAACTCAAAACAGCCCCCAAACGGCCCCGTGGTTGGCACCAACACCTCCCACGGGACCAATGTAACTCGTAGGAACTGACCCCGCAGCTGCTGGTCTCCCGGTTTAAGGGTACGATGGTAATTTTCATATTTCTAGACTTAGGCTTAAAAACATGACGTTAGAGCGTGAAAACTCGAAACAGCCCCCGAACGGCCCCATGGGTGGCACCAACACCTCCCACAGGACCAATGTAACTCGTACGAACTGACCCCACTGTCGCAGGACTCCCGGTTAGAGAGTACGACGGTAATTTGCATATTTCTGGACTTAGGCTTAAAAACATGACGTTAGAGGGTGAAAACTCGAAACATCCCCCGAACGGACCCATGGGTGGCACCAACACCTCCCACGGGACCAATGTAACTCGTAGGAACTGACCCCGCATCCGCAGGTCTCCCGGTTTGAGAGTACGACGGTAATTTGCATATTTCTAGACTTAGGCTTAAAAACATGACGTTAGAGGGTGAAAACTCGAAACAGCCCCCGAACGGCCCCCTGGGTGGCACCAACACCTCCCACGGGACCAATGTAACTCTTAGGAACTGACCCCGTAGCCACGGGTCTCCCGGTTTGAGAGTATGACGGTAATTTGCATATTTCTAGACTTAGGCTTAAAAACATGACGTTAGAGGGTGAAAATGCGAAACAGCCCCCGAACGTCCCCGTGGGTGGCACCAACACCTCCCAGGGTACCAATATAACTCGTAGGAACTGACCCTACAGCCTCGAGTCTCCCGGTTTGAGAGTACGACGATAATTTTCATATTTCTAGACTTAAGCAAAATATGGCGTTAGAGGGTGAAAACTCGAAACATCCCCCGAACGGCCCCGTGGGTGGCACCAACACCTCCCACCGGACCAATGTAACTCGTAGCAACTGTACCCACAGCCGCGGAACTCCCAGTTTGAGAGTACGACGATAATTTGTATATTTCTATACATAAGCTTAAAAACATGACGTTAGAGGGTGAAAACTCGAAACAGCCCACGAACGGCCACGTGGGTGGCACCAACACCTCCCACGGGACCAATGTAAATCGTAGGAACTGACCCCGCAGTCATGGGTCCCTCGGTTTGAGAGTAGCACGGTAATTTGAATATTACTGGTTTAAAAACATGACGTTAGAGGGTGAAAACTCGAAACAGCCCCCGAACGGCCTCGTGGGTGGCACCAACACCTTCCACGGGACCAATGTAACTCGTAGGAACTGACCCCACCGCCGCGGGTCTCCCGGTTTGAGAGTACGACTGTAATTTGCATATTTCTAGACTTAGGCTGTAAAACCTGATGTTAGAGGGTGAAAGCTCAAAACAGCCCCCGAACGGCCCTGTGGGTGGCACCAACACCTCCCACGGGACCAATGTAACTCGTAGGAACTGACCCCGCAGCTGCGGGTCTCTCGGTTTGAGGGTACGATGGTAATTTTCATATTTCTAGACTTAGGCGTAAAAACATGACGTTAGAGGGTGAAAACTCGAAATCGCCCCCGAACGGCCCCGTGGGTGGAACTAAGACCTCCCACAGGACCAATGTAACTCGTAAGAACTGAACTCACATTCGCGGGACTCCCGGTTAGAGAGTACGACGGTAATTTTAATATTTCTAGACTTAGGCTTAAAAACATGACGTTAGAGGTTGAAAACTCGAAACAGCCCACGAACGGCCCCGTGGGTGGCACCAACACCTCCCACGGGACCAATGTAACTCGTAGGAACTGACCCCGCAGCCGCGGGCCTCCCGGTTTGAGAGTATGATGGTAATTTGCATACTTCTAGTCTTAGGCTTAAAAACATGACGTTAGAGGTTGAAAACGCGAAACAGCCCCCGAACGTCCCCGTGGGTGGCACCAACACCTCCCACGGGACCAATGTAACTCGTAGGAACTGACCATGCAGTCGCGGATCTCCCGGTTTGAGAGTACGACGGTAATTTGCATATTTCTAGACTTAGGCTTAAAAACATGGCGTTAGAGGGTGAAAACTCGAGACAGCCCCCGAACGTCCTCGTGGGTGGCACCAACACCTCCCACGGGACCAATGTAACTCGTAGGTACTTACCCCACAGCCGCGGGTCTCCCGGTTTAAGAGTACGATGGTAATTTGCATATTTCAAGACTTAGGCTTAAAAACATGACGTTAGAGGGTGAAACCTCGAAACAGCCCCGGAACGTCCCCGTGGGTGGCACCAACACCTCTCATGGGACCAATGTACCTCGTAAGAACTGACCCCGCAGCCGTGGGTCTCCTGGTTTGTGAGTACAATGGTAATTTTCATATTTTTAAACTTAAGCAAAACATGGCATTCGAGGGTGAAAACTCGAAACATCCCCTGAACGGTCCCGTGGGTGGCACCAACACCTCCCACGGGACCAATGTAACTCGTAGGACTTGACCCCATAGCCGCGGGACTCCCGGTTTGAGAATACGATGATAATTTGCATATTTCTTGACTTAGGCTTAAAAATATGGCGTTAGAGGGTGAAAACTCGAAACAGCCTCCGAACGGCCCCGTGGGTGGCACCAACACATCCCACGGGACCAATGTAACTCGTAGGAACTGACCCCACAGCCGCGGGTCTCCCGGTTTGAGAGTACGATGGTAATTTGCATATTTCTATACTTAGGCTTAAAAACATGACGTTAGAGGGTGGAAACTCGAAATAGCCCCCGAACGGCCCCGTGGGTGGCACCAACACCTCCCATGGGACCAATGTAACTCATAGGAACTGACCCCGCAACTGCGGGTCTCCCGATTTGAGGGTACGACGGTAATTTTGATATTTCTAGACTTAGGCTTAAAAACATGATGTTAGAGGATGAAAACTCGAAACAGCCCCCGAACGGCCCCGTGGATGGCACCAACACCTCCCACGGGACCAATGTAACTCGTAGGAACTGACCCCGCAGCCGCGGGTCTCAAAATGACGGTAATTGGCATATTTCTACTTGGTTACTGATAATTTTAACTCATATATGCAATTTTTCAGCTTGATTTAATTTTTTGTAAAACTGTTTGGTTACTGATATTTTTTTATGTATCCTATCATTTGTATGATTTTTGCACGTGGAACAGACGAAGGATGTAATGGTCTATAGCATGAAGATTGTTTATATGTTGCGGACATTCTGGATTTTATTTTTTGTGTTATTGCCGTGCGGGCTTTTATTGTTTAGTTTTATGGTCGTGCGGGATTTTATAATTTGATTGTTGAATTTTTTAGCTGTGCGGGCTTTATAATATGTAGGTTTTACATTTACAGGTTTTAGAATGTCAAGAAAATAGAGGAAACTCTGCCCAATTTTTTTTTTGTCTGTGAATTATTAAGACGCTTAATATTTTTAAGTTTGTATATATATTTATTTATTAACAACGTTCTTGATTTGCAGTTTGTGATTGGACCCCCAATTTTAGGTGCACTCACAAGACCCCCAATTTTAGGATTGGACCAAAAAAATACATTTTTTTTTAAAATTATAGTTAAATATGGTCATGGACTTTGTCCATGACCATTTTTATTTTTTTCGTCACGCATAAAAATGGTCGCGGACTTGGGCCGCGACTATTTTTTTTATATTTTTGGTCACGGTTATGGGTCACGGCCAAAGTCCGCGACCAATTTTTTCCTTTTTTTTCGTCACGGTCGTGGGTCACGGACTTTGGCCGTGACCATTTTTTTTGTCTTTTTGGTCACGGTTGTGGTTCGTGGACTTTGGCCGCGACCAATTTGTCACGGTTGTGGGTCACGGATGAGGACCGCGACCAATATTTTTTATTTTTTTGTCACGGTCCTGGGTCGCGGACTTTGGCCGCGACCAATTTGTCACGGTTGTGGGTCACGGATGACGGCTGTGACCAGTCACGGCATGGGTCACGGCCTAAGTCCGCGACCATTTTCTGTGACCCCCTCTCGGTCGTGACCATTTTTTGGTCACGGACTTGGGCCGCGACCCACGAAAATGGTCACGCCCGAAATGGTCAAGGCCCAAGTCCGTGACCCACAGTTTTGGTCAAGGATTTTGGCCGTGACCAATCGCCAATTTTGGTGTAGTGGTTATCTAAACATATTCATACTAGTTATATTTCCCATATGAGTCGTGCACCTAGTATGTTTGATCTTATTCACTCTGATGTTTGGGGACCCTCATCTGTCACTGCTTTATCTGGTCATAAGTACTATGTCACTTTTATTGATAATTTCTCTTGATGTACGTGGGTATATTTACTTAAATATAAATTTGAGGTGTTACCTTTATTTGTTCAATTCCTTCAAATGATTAAAACACAATTTAACACCACTGTTCATAACATTCGGTCTGATAATGGGAGGGGAGTAAGTTTCTGAAGCTTTTTGTTCAGAACTTAACCAAAAGGTCATTTTACACCAACTTACTTGCCCCTACACTCCGGAGCAAAACGGGGTGGCGAAACGTAAGAACCGTCACTTAATGGAAATGGTTCGGTGCCTTTAAGAGGTATGTATGTTCCTAAATCTTATTGGCACCTTGCTCTTCTCACTGCCACATTTATTATTAACCGCACTCCAAGCAAAGTTTTAAATGGCAAAACACCTATTCACTCTATCTTTCCTACTACCCCTTTTTTCCTATATTACCCCGGGTTTTTGGGTGTGTGTGTTATGTTCAGGATCGGCGCCCCTCACGTCACAAACTTGATGATAAGTCCATTAAATGTATTTTTGTGGGATATCCTACCATGTCTAAAGCTTAAAAATGTTATGGTCCTCTCTCTCGACATATGTATCACTCTTGTGATGTTACCTTCTATGAGGATACTGCCTTTTATGATAGGACTGCTACTCCGCCACCCCACCCCCTCCTCCTCTTGAGGAAGCTTATCCGGTGGCCCATCCTATCCCTTTATTAAATGTTCCTTCCTCTCTTCCTGAGGAACCACCTTTGCAGGTCTATGCTCGTCGCCCTCGGCCGCCCCTGCCTCCTCCTCCTACGGACTCAGGTATTGTTTCTACTCCTTTTTCCCCACCCCCTACTCCTTATTCCCCACCCACACCCCCTCCCCCACCTCTTGCTAGTTTTCAGTACCTTTATCCCATTCGTGATCGTCGCCTTCCTGCTCGTTATGCTAACTCTTGTAGCACTAACCATTATATTCTCGAGCATCTTTCCTATGTAGGTCTTTCAGAGTCCTATCGTGCCATTTGGGGTTGTCTTGACTCTATTTCTATTATCTATTCTTTGCATGAGGCTCTCCAAAATCCGAAATGGGTAGCTGCCATGAAAATTGAGATGGATGCCTTGAAAAATAATGGTACTTGGGAGTTAGTGTCTCTTCCTCCGGGGGAGAAACTTGTTGGTTACAAATGGGTGTTTACTGTTAAATATTTGGTTGATGGCTCCGTTGAGTGATATAAGGCTCGTCTTGAGGCACGTGGCTTCACTCAGATTCTGGGTAAAGACTTCGATGCTACCTTTGCCCCGGTTGCTAAGATGACTTATGTTTGTCTCCTTATATCTCTTACCGCCTCTCACTCTTGGCCATTACATCAATTGGATATTAAGAATGCCTTTCTGCATGGAGATCTTACTGAGACTATCTATATGGCTCCTCCCCTCGGTTTTTGGGCTAAGGGTGAGTATACGGATAAGGTTTGTCGTCTTTCGAAATCTTTATATGGGTTGAAACAGTCTTCCCGAACATGGTTTAGCCGATTTAGTGGGGTGATTACTTATATGGGATTCTTCAGATGCCAGTCCAATCATACTTGTATTATTCGACGTCATCCTGACCACCGGTGCATTATCCTTTTGGTCTATGTTGACAATATCATTATTACCGGTGACGATCTAGAGGGGATTGCCCTGGTAAAGAAGGACATTGGAGCAGTTTTTTATTCTAAGGACTTGGGTCCTCTTCGGTATTTTTTGGGGATTGAGGTGGGGAAATCTCGTCGTGGGATTTCCTTATCATAAAGGAAGTATGCTCTTGATTTGTTACAGGATACTGGGATGATTAGTTGTCATCCAACTTCTACTCCTATGGATCGGAATGTGAAGTTGACGGTCAAGTCTGGGGATCTACTTTTAGAGTCATCTAGGTATCAGTGTTTGGTTGGTCGTCTCATCTACCTTACTAACACCCATCCCGATTTGACCTTTGCTATGAGTATTGTTAGTTAGTTCATGCATGCTCCTTGCACCGCCCATCTTGATGTTGTTCATCATATCTTGGGGTATCTCAAGTCTTCACCGGGACTTGGTCTCTTCTATGCTTCAGGAGACCAAAGGGGTCTCTCTTGCTTCACTGATGCTGATTATGCAGGATGTAGAACTGATAGGCGTTCTACTTCTGGCTTCTGTACTTTCTATGGTTCTCATCTCATACCATGGAAAAGTAAGAAGCAAGCGATTATTTATCATTCTTCAGCAGAAGCAGAGTACCGTGTTATGGCCCATGGTACATGTGAGCTCTTGTGGCTTCGATCGATTTTGGGTGAGCTAGGCTTTACTGAGGACAGTCCTTCTAATTTGTTGTGTGATAACAAATCAGCTATTATGTTTTCATCTGATTCGGTTCTTCTTGAGAGAACCAAACACATTGAGGTGGATATTCACTTTCTCCGGGAGAAAGTTTCTACAGGCATCATTCGTCCCTTCATCAACTCAGACTGCAGATTGTCTCACTAAGGAGATTGTACCCTCTTTGCTTCACTCATCTATGGGTAAGCTAGGCTTGGTGGAGATCTTTGCTTCAGCTTGAGGGGGAGTGTTGGATATCATATTAGTACTACTTATTTTATTATTCCTGTTTTGGGCTTTAGTTATTTTGACTCTTTCTATGGCTTCTATTTCATTTTTACCTTGTACTTTTTGACACTTCTATTAGGTAATAATAAATACCAAGTGTGGCACCATTATTTGGTAAGCCAATACATCACAGAAATTATCTGTTTGCAACTTTATGCTATAAAATAACTGAGACAATTATAAGAAAATTAGACTAAAAAAATTTCTCTATAGTTTTTTTGCTTCATGTTAATGTTTAGATAAAATAAATGTCAATGCGAGACAGTTAATGTTGATGTAGTTCTTAAATTTACTCATTCTACATCATTTGACACCCGCACACGCCCTAAGCAGTATAAGGTGTATATATTCAACGTTAAAGATAAAAGTTAAGAAGAAAAATTGGACAAAGTAAGATATTGATGTCCGAGCGGAGATTCACAAATGACTCCTGGTAAACATTGAATAAAGAGTAATGCTAGGGGCACAAAACCTCCTCAAAGTCTCTACAAAAGGCAATAAATTATTATGCCCTAGCAGGACCCCATACCACAATGCAATGTTTAATAGGTAGGTGGGAGAACATGTGGAATCCACATCAAATTTTTTGGATATTCTTGTGAAATTTTTTATACCCATATCTTTATTCTTGAATAAATGTGTTGTGCGCTTTTAGAAGATATCTTATTGAGTGATCTGATTCATTTGCAATTTTCCATTTCCATATTATTTATTATCTAACAAATTGCATTAATTGTGCGCTTTGCAAATATGAATCGCATGATTTGGAGTCCAAATATTTACTGCACAATAAAAATAAACAATATTACCTTAATTGTTTATAAAATTTATAGAAGACGATTCTTGGGTTGAGTCGCGAACTAGGTCGCTCTCTTTAAGACTTTTCGTGGTTCTACCATCTCTGTGCAGATAGTGCACAGTCACACCGTACCCAGGGTAAAATAAGCCCAAAATCAATTTTGTCTCATATAACTATCCACTATAGTTATATGGCATAATAAGACCCATTTCAAAGAAATTACTCAATATCCAGAATTGTAATCAGGGGAAGAAATATTTTCTGATAAAAAAATTTCAACGTTGTTATATTGATACAAAGTCGATAAAAAAATTTAAGTCTATCTTTAGATTACCAATTTTCTTGTATTCTAAGAGAGAGAGAGAGAGAGAGAGAGAGAGAGAGAGAGAGAGAGAGAGAGAGAGACTATCCTTTTTGTGTGTAACCAAAACCTTAACTTCTTTCATATAGCTGAGATGAAACAAATGTGAGCCGAAAGTGCGCAATTTGAGTGGAGATAAAGTGAGAATCAGATTTCTTTTCTTTTTTTGTTAATTATAAAATGTGTCCACCCAAATCCACTTTCATAAACGTTATCTGCTTTCCATTTTATTTTATTTTTAAAAAATAGACGTCATCTACTCATGAAAGAAAAAGTCCTTCCACTCAAAAGATTTTCAAATCTTCACACTTCAAAAAACTCCAACAATCACCCACTTGTAAATTTTAAAAATTTATTAAGTAATAATAATTCATAGAATTGTGTATAAGCAAAGGTGTCTTTCGACCTAAACCTTTACGTAGTAAAGATGATTCAGATTATACTAGAGTAACCCTTAGTTTTGAACTCTATCTCTGACAACATCCCATACAAAACCCTACAAGGGATTTGTCCTCAAGCCAGCACGTTACGACCACGTGCTTCTATGCCAGTATGTGAACGATCTAGAGAACTTGCCCAAAATTACCATAAGAAGTGGACACACTTCCACATTAACATGGGTGAGTCTGTCAAGGATACTCCCGTAGCTAGTTACCCCACTCAAAATGTAGCTATAGATATTCATAAGAATTAATAATTAACTCAACCTTAACTCGCTTCTGGATATCATGCTCCATAAGGATGGACTCAGAGTAAAACTCCGTATACAATAATTATCATGATTCAACCCATATCACTTGTGACTTGTTATTACCCTTTGAATCTATTTCTTGGAATCTCCAGTCTATAGGTTGGGTTACCTCCACAAGTGATTCATTATCATCGGGATTTAGTCCTATCCCTTCTAGGTGTTTAAACACTTTCTCCTGTACTAGTCCTTTCGTCAGAGGATAAGTCAGGTTCTGTTCTCATTAGTCTGCACATAATCCACACTCCCTACTAGTTTTAAATTCTCAAACTATGTTGTGTTTACAACATATTTGTCGGTCTTCCCGTTATAATAATAGTTCCAAAATACTACAATAGCTATGGTTCTATTATTGTTGATAAAAGGACTTATACCAATCTCTCCCACAAATGGTATCTTATAATAGATCTTTCAACCTTTTATTTCCCCGCTAGCCATAACTAATGGCATCACTATAAAATCCATCATTAATTGTATCAATAATTAATATTTCTTGGATTTCCAAAATACCGCATCATATTATGTGTTAGACATATATCTATTTATTAATTCAGAATCAATTCTAGGTTTGTAGTTTTTATCAAAACACATAACCTTTATTAATAGCATAAGAATGTACTTTTTCAATTATAAACCTTCATAGTACTCCCACAAAATAAACAACTCCAAGTCAACTATATATAGTATCTCAGTTGAGACTACTTAAGATGTTCACGTATTCATCTTTCTTAACACTCTATATAGTGTTCTTGAAAAATTTCATACTTGGGTCATGTGAAGTACAAGATGGTTCACAATGATAATATATCCAATAAATAGATATTATTTTATTTCAAGGTAATTGATCTATTAATGATCCATTTTTTCCCTTGTAATATTAATAAGTAGTATTCTTATTTCATTTAAACTCAGTATGCCAATGCTGTGACTTGGCATAAATTTGGTTTTCTTAGCCACAAAATATCATAACCAAATATTAGTGAATCATTATTGCATATATAAATAATAGTTCATTCATCTTTCAATATGTTAAGTGATAAACACGATTTATATTATTCTCAATTCATTCTCATTTGATGACTTAAAATTATCAAAATATCATGCCATTTATTGGTGCCTTCCATATTAATAAGTTCTTTAACTTCAAGTTGGTCCAAATAAGTTGCATAACCAAGGTCACCATTTGAAAAGAGATATTATATGCATTTAATTTTAACTGAACATCATGTGTAATATCAATGACAATCAAATTAAATGAAGCTATTTCATTTTCATGAGAATAATTTAACATGCATCATGTATAACTCAGTTATCATACTATTGATAAATCTTAGCTATTAAAAAGAGCTTATATTCATGAATGATAATGGTATCAATATTCCTTTAAAGGATGTGTATACACCTTATTAGATTAAAGTTATAAGATAAGTCAATTATAAACTAATTTATAATTCATTCCAAGAAATTACAATCAATCATTTATGACATGACTTCTCTAAGGATTTTTGGAATCGTTTTTAATTACATAAGAAAGCTATTATTTTTACATCACATCTCTTAAAATTAAGAGTTCTCTTGAACATCAAAGTTTTATATTCTATTAAAATATTCTTCAATTATAATTGAGAGATACTCGCTTGAGTGCCCCCACTATTCTCTAGGTATAGCATTGAAAAGCTACAAGTAATGTGCCCTCACTGTATCTTTAACTCATAAAAATAAAATCTAAACTCATAGAGTTTCAGTATTAAATAAGAATGAATCATATTTCTTACATTAATACATGCTCAATGCTTTCAAGTATAGCCAATTCAAAAAATACACGTTCATTCATTCTAGTCATAAGTTCAAATTTTCATGGGTTTGAAAGTAACATACAGATTACACAATCTACTTCAAAAGAATTATAACATACATTTTCATATATCATTTTTCATAATGTATAAGATAATATTTCGTATTAGAGTTTAAAATTTTATTCCAAATCATTCAACTATAATATCTTTATCAAAGTAAAGATTATATTTTCACCACATTTAGTTATGATAAAATCCTCCAATTATTATCATTTTGATATATAGATTGTATTTACTCAATATGAAGTATGACATATGATTTCTCTGCTCATCATGATTATATGATTCACATGAGGTGCAAAGTATCATATGTAATTTCCATAGGTTACACAAGTAATTATAGAAAATACATACTACCTTAAACAATTTCTATATAATTCATCTTTCATTTTTTTACCCCCAAAAATCTTCATTACTTCATAACCTTCCAATTTAAAGATGTTAAAATATATAAAAGATTTCGAATCTCTTCGCAATAATAACACAGTTCAAATTTGCAAGAAAATGTTTAGGTTCAAAACAATTTATTCAAAAACTTCAAGTTTGAAATTTCACTACGATCAACTCGCTTATTGACAATTTATGAAAATTTTCAGAATTAATCATTAATGAGTCTATTTTATATAAAATTGGAATCACTCAAAAATATTGAGTATAAGATAAGAAAAATCGTTTTACTACAAGCTATAAAAAAATATTCAGCATTTGGCATCACATTTGTAAAAATCATAATAAAAGATATACAACTCATTTTTAATAAATTCCAAAACCCAATATTCATAATCTCGTCGTACTATACCCATGCCAAAATTCACGAAATTTCAGTATATATATATCATCAAAAAGCCGATATGATATTCCAACAAAAATTTTAAAAAAAAAATCATCATCGACCACTTTAGCGTGGTTAAAAAAAATCAACTACATATTCATAGAAACACTTCAAAAAATATTTGAACAAATTTCTTTTGTAGTAAATATTGCGCAAGGTGCAAATGTTTATTATTTACCCTTCGAATCCTTATATCAAATTTTTATTTGATTCCTAATATCAAATTTTAATTTGATTCCATTTAAAAAAAATCATTTGTTATCAAATATCAAATTTTCATATAATTCGAAATATCAAATATTAATTTGATTCATATAACAAATTTTTAGTTGTTTTCAAATATCAAATTTTAATTTGATTTTTTAACCATAAGTGAGTCTAAGTGAATTGTATAAAAAGGTGTACAATTTCATTTCCAACAATAACATCTCATGGGAAATAATATTTCACATTCATAAATAAAAACTAGGACGACCTATTTAGGAGTTTTCCATAAAGGGGCCATCATTGTTCAAATTCTGATTTCTCATAAAATTAGTGATAGAATCTGAATTGATATAAATACTGAAATTTATTTTTCCCCTTCGTAAAATATAATATTTATAAAGTCTGGGGGTTAAATAACAATTTCTAAAGGTACAGGTTCAAAACTATATTTTTTAGAGGCAACAACCGTAATACCCCATATTTTCGGAATAAAATATTATGACAAAAATTAATTTAATAATTTCGAATTTAACTTGGGAACAAATTAAATCGGAGGGATTTAAATTTAAATTGAGAAATAATACTTATTCTTAATTTGATAATTATAAGACTTAATTGGACATGATAGGTTCATTCGTAAACAAGAAATCATACAGTAATTAATTTATGGTTATGCGTCGTCTAAACATAATAAAAATATTTATGTTGAATAAAAATAATTGGGACGCGTTTCAGGGATTTTTATGAACTCATTTAGGTATTTTTGACCTTTAGGAATGGTCCCGGGTTATTGGTATATCATTTGGGAGGTTATTCGTCTATTTTGGTTATGTGTTATGGCCCGCCCATTTGGGGATCCAAAAATGGGGATTTAGGCCTAACTCGGGATTAAGGGTTTTTATAAGTTAAATGGGAGTTTGGGAAACACCATTTACATAAAAATAGAAATCCTAGAAGCCCCGCCCATTGAGAGGAGATACCAAGGTCAAAAAGAAGGAGGATAATTAGAGATTCAAGATTCAAGAAGAGGAGTTTCCACCTTCATCGTAAGGCAAGAATTTTCTTGCTCAAATTAATTTCCAAGTTATTTCGTAATTTATTTAGGTAGACTCCCATGTAGATATTTGATTTTTTAAAAGTATAATTGATAATATGAAATAGGTTTCATTATATGCATGTAGAGGATCTCGATTTGATGATTAGAAAATCGATGGATTACGAGATTGATTAGAAAATCCAGAGAAATAAATAATAACATTGGTTTACATATGGATCTTCCAGTATTATATTACGATAATGCAGATTTAACGTCTACTCTGAGAAAGATTGGTTTTTGACACACACACACACACACACACACACACACACACACACACAGATATATATATATATATATATATATATATATATATATATATATATATATATATATATATATATATATATATATATATATATAAAATAAGGATAATGAAAGCTATGAACCACCTGCTTTATAATTTTTTCAGATAATTTTATTCTTTTAAATTTGTCATGGATTAGGAGTAAATTTTAGGTAAAATTTATTGGTAAATGATATAAAATCATTGAATGATCATATGGGATGTTGGGATAACTTTTGGGTGATGACTAATGAGTTGTTGATGAAGAAAAATGGGGAGATTTCATCCAAACCTGTAGCAGCCCCACCTAAATCAAATCCAGGGGCAAACTGATTTGGCCAGTGGCAAACCGGTTTGGTTGCCTTTCTCACCCCAGTTTGGTGTTTTGTGTTTTAGGCGGATTTTTCGGGAACTAGTTAAATCTTAGGGGTCCATAAGGATAATTTAATAATTCGGAAAACATTTGTAGAATGATATATATCTCCATTGGGTTAGCCAAAAATCGGGTCCGAAATACGAGAATATGGAGATCTGTGGTATGACCCGGGAAGGTTTGTGATGACCAAAATTAATTGTAGAAATTTTGTATTATTGAATGACTAATTAAATTAGAGGAATTAATACTTGATGAGAAGGTGGGTAAGCGCCTAAATTGATAAGCGATAATTTTTTGTAATGTTGGGATTATTATTTAAATACAAAAACTAATCATTAACAAGATGGTTAATTAAATGAGAAATATTGATGAGTCAATCAACAGTGCATTGTGGGCATGGTTATAGAGTAATCACCTATATATATTATATGATAAAAATGTGTAATTGATTATTGGTGTGGAAACTAAATTAACATGACAGTTAAGTGTATTGTATAAAGAAAAAGAAGTAAATAATTTACGTGATGGTTAATTGTTAACTAAAGATAATTACGAATAATCCTTATGGAGCAGCTAGAGGTTAATTATTAGAGTAATTACCTTTACATATTGTAATATTTAATTATATTATTTGTGTGGAACATACCTATGTTCATGAATTGTCCTATCGATTGGGTTGCACTCGTTCGGGACCGTAGCACACATCGAAAAAGGTGGGCTAGGCGCAGTGTAGGTCATTATTTGAGGTACTACGTAGCAGCGCCACTTATGAGAGGTAGGTGTAGATGCTGGGATCATTTGTCATTGTTGGGTATGAGTAGTGAACTGGCGTATAGCATAGGGACCGCCCCACTTATACGTGTTTTGTGATGTCCGATTTGGATAAGGGACTCCTTTGGACTTACCGATAGAGCACGAACGGAACACAAATGATAGATGCCATGTAGTCTGGTATATATGTACGGACATATACATTTATAACCCTTACCTAAGTCTAATGATGTAGACATAGAATTTCAGACCCAATACTATTTTGTATCCATAAGGGATGGTTTCGACACTATTGCAAGTAATATGACTAGAGTACTCGAAAAATGGGAACAAGGGTGTAGACAATGATATGTCCAAAATATGATTTATGCTAGAAGCATCACATTTTTAATAATGCTCTCATTATCAATATTCCATTTGGGGTTCTGGGGATAAGATAGGATTAGTATTACACCTAGGTGAGAGGTGAGAAAATTATCGCATGTGAGTGTCGATGGGAGACACCTATTTAAATTAATTGTATTCTTGCATTTTAATTTTAGTAAGTTAATTCTTGCACACTCTAGGGCGCTGACCCAAATTATAATACCCCCCTCAAGGTTTATATAGATAGGGACATCATGACTGACAGAAGATCAGACTTACGATCACATTTCGTATATCGACTACTTCCATCCAATGGTTCTAGACTAGGTTGCTCCACCATTTCAGTTTTATTATTTTTTGAGCATATTATAAGGGCATAAACCCAATGTTTATTTTTTTATTTAGATTGATATGCTGTTATGTTGGGATTTTATTTCATTACTTAGACTGTGTATGTTGAATTGATTGATATTTGTTTTATTATGAAACCTCAGTTTATTTCGATTATGGCTATTAATAATGTTTTTATGGACTTGATGTTGCGAATGATATAGATTGTATAACAAGTCCCATCTTCATCGTACTGTGTCTGGTCAACCTTTACATGAGGAAAATGGGGTTTGTTACAGTTGGTATCAGAGCATCTAGGTTCTAGCGTCCTTAGGATTTGTGTTACTTCAGTTTCATTTTCTGCTGAGCGTTCTTTGATGTGTCTAGAGACGATTATAGGATTTGTTATCTGGTGTCATGATGACGTGTGTGTTGATATCCTTCGCTTTCATTTCAGCGTTAGTAAGAATTGTGGAGTATCTGAGCTCTTAAAAGCATGAGAATGAGGACCATTAGAAGTTAGTGGTCAAGCGTGGTACGAGTCGTTGGATAAGGGTGTTCACTATAGTTGTGAAAATTATTATGGGGAATTATCTTATTTAGGGGTAAAGTCTGCAACTTAAAAACTATTGGGGGAACAAGTTAATGAATGTCTTTCGTGTTGAGTCCATTTTTTTAGATATAAAGGGAATTTAGTTGTTAAGGAGCTTATTCGAATTTTGGTCTTTATTTATGATAATATGGTTATGATGGAAATTTATCCTAGCAGGATGACCTTATGAAATTTTATTCACATAAGAGAGAGAGCAATTGATTGCTACGTTTTAGTAGAATGTAACAATTTTTATAAAAATTTTAAGTGGGGATTAATTCTAATTAAAGGTTTGAATTGGTATTGCGCTCAGATTTAGGCAATATTTATTTATGTGGTAAAACCGTTTTTGATCTGAATGATAATAAAATGAGAGTGTATGGATTTAATAGTAGGTTCATCGTATGGTCCAGTAATAGGGGTGGGAGACTAGTTAGATAATTTGTAATACACCTACGTGAGTGCAAATTAGAAAAGAGAACATTAATTTTCTAGTTGGTTCGAGTTGAGAGAACCCAATTAGATAATTGTATGAGGATGGAGTTACATGTGCATTATAGACGTGCATTTTGTTAGTTTATCGATTATAGATAGTAATTAGGAACAAGTAGCTTCCAAGAAACTCAAAGAAAGAGCATATTTCGATTAAGAAATTGTAATTACGAGTATCGGATTAAGAGTTCCCCTATTATAGACAATTAGGTAAAAGCGGAAGATGATGTTACGAAATGGCGAGTTGAGATGGGAGGAAGGACTACAAAAGTAACTTATAATTTTAATTTTTCGACGTGTGATGTGTGGTAACATGGTTGCTAGTTTCCCAAATGCGAATTCTGGGTATGGTAGAGTAGGATGAAGGATTGTTCGATTGAGGTTTTATAGACTTTATATGGTGGACATTTCTACAAGCATTGGGGTTAGGTGTGGGTTTCGTATGATTAGGGAAGTAGCGCCTGTTTGAGAGTGGGTGCAATGATGTGATGATTTTAGGCTAGTTATTGACGTAGTTGTTGGAGTATAGAAATAGTGGAGTATAATGTTCATAATATCTATGCATTAGGCAGTGATGTATCTTGTTTGGTCATGATGGCCTTGCTGAGAGTTGTCTCTTGATAAGTGAATTGAATGTTAATGCAACCACGTGGATTATGCGTTGGTGTTCACTAAGAGTTGGTGTTGCTCGTGAGAGATCTCATTTCATATGGAAGTGGATATGCGATTTATCATGTACGGATATATTATGTGTATAATATCCCCTAGATATTGGATAATGGTGGGCATATGAGTGTCCCCGAAGTTGTTAATACTTATCTCTATGTTGAGAGAGGGACTATGATTGATGGGTCCCATAAACGTCTTTTGTGTTCTAGTCGTTATTCTTGGGCAATTGTGACGCCCTACTATGGATTCTCACAGTGAATGTGATGATAAAAATTGATTTTTGGATTACGATATGAGTTTGTCTATTGGAGGTGATTTTAGAGTTCGAAGTATTGATATGGGCTATATGTTGATGGCGGCATACATTATGGGATGGCTACGTGGGATGGTTAGCCGATGATGAGTTTATTTTTGTATTAAGGATAATAAATTACGAGGAGTAATTATATGGTAAAATGGATGGCGATGAAAATTTTGAATTGGGACGAGGATTTCTATAAAGTTTGGAGAGAACTGCATAGTGATACGATCGTGGGATTTTTAGGAGAGATGTTTAGGGGATTTATTGTGCTGTTACATCGTTTTCTGATTTCGATGAAAATCAAGTGTGACTGTTTAGACCTAGGAGCAGGGTAATCGTGTAATTTTGAAATATGAGGGGTGATGACACAATTAGAAAACTTGTACGCGTATGTGTGGTTTTTGCATCATAGATGGGTGTTTTGTTGATGCATAAAGGTAAATAAGAGGACAAGTAGGTGTCCCATTATGAACTTCAGAAGATAGTATCGTAGGACCCATGATGGTTCAAAGGAGTTATAAACCTAATGTTGTTAGAGTTTATACGGGTACTGGGATTATAAACGCAGAATTCGCATGAATTGGGCAGAGTTGCCTTATCGAGAATAGGTACAATAATGTGAAGATTTCAGGATTGGGTACTAAAGTATTTCTGAAAACTAGAGAAATAATGAGTGTTCGATTTGGGATACGAACATAGACTAAATGCTAATAATGATATGTTTTACGGGATAAATAAATGTGATAGTTATCTAGAGACGAAATTATTTTCTCGAAAAGGATAGGCAAAATGAGAAGCATTCGTGTGGAAATAGGTATTGGGTTACTTTGGAGAACTTTAAGACTAGTAATAGTCTCTGTTACATGATGATGTCTACAATGAGAACACACTATATGGTTGACTTACTTGAGTTCGTGCCATATAAGAGTTCCAATTAGTTTGGATATTGAGACAAAATAGGATTAAATTTTTTATGAGTTACTCTCTCAAAAACGTATCCAAGCTTCATCAAAGAAATCCCAGTCCCAGAATTACAATGCTCCAATGCTCTACAAAAAGGGAAGTATTAAACACATGAACCACATTAGGACACAATCAATACATATATGTGTTATTATGTGTGCACAAAATTTATTTGGTGGATTAGCCTCTTCAAACATTTTTTTAAAAAAGAAATTCATTTAAAACATTTTTTTAATCATTTTAAATAAAAATATTTTATTAATTAAAATATGGTTTTAAAATGTTTGAGGCAAAAATCAAAATTACTTTTTATGGTGAAAATCTTTGGGGTTGCAAATTTGAATTTTTCTAAACCTTATAACTCTCGTCCTATTATTGCCAACGCACTTTGCATTTTTATCTCAGCATCTTGCGCCTATTTCAATCAGAGCTATAAGGGAAAAATTGTGACCCTTATTCCTGAGATTATCAACGGTCCACAACCGATTCAACCCTCAATCCTTGTGATCTCCAGAATAGCCAATCAGCATTCATTTGTTCACCGCCTCACTCTATCCCTTAGATTAACAGTTCGATTGTAGAAATCGATCTCAGCCATTGGTTCATAACAGTTCTTCGGTGCTGGTATATAAAATTGATATGGTTTGCTGTTAAGGGTTAGTTGGTGAGAATCGCTACCTGATTTGAGAACCCAAGAGAGACGAGAGAAATCGGAAGAGAGAGAGTCATCGGCGCAAAAAGTAAACCGAGAGAGAGAGAGAGATCTCGTCGACACTGAAAGAGAAAATAGAAAGAGAAAGGGGTGATGTCGATGCTAAGACAAAGAGAGAAAGGAGAGCTCGTCTCATATAAAAATCGAGAAATCAGAGCGTAGAGAGAAACCTGAAATTGCCCTTACATATTACAGGTTGCTGGTATGATTCGTATTGAATACCTCTTCAATTTTATATCTCTCTAAGAACCATATAGTTCACTGAATTTTCTTGGATCTCATTGTTGTTATTTTGATCTAACATTGTGGTTTCAAATAAATTTTAAACATAAGACTTTGATTGTTTGTGTATTCAGATTTGTGAAAAGTGATCATTCTTATTTCAATAACTAATTTCACATTTAGTGAAATAAGGTTGAGCATAAATAAAATTTTGAAACAAATTTGATTTAAAACATTTTATTCCAAATCTAAAATTTTTGAAGTCTAGTATTGAAAGCATATTTGAGATTATTTTCATATCATATAGATTGATTTGTAATTCGTAAGAATTTATTGTATAATTGATTGAGAGATGTGAGATGCATTTATGCATTTAGATTACTTCACAAACACTTTCACTCTCACACGAACACTTAGATATTGTGGTTCTTAGTGAGATATACTGTTTGTTGAGATACTATAATCAAGTGGACAAGGAAAAATCAAGGAAGCTGCGGGAGGAAGATCATATCAAGTCAAAAGCCTTTGAGAGTGGAGTGATAATACGCAAATATTGCGTATTTCATCCGTCGAACCTACGCATTTTAGCCCCCTCGGGTGCCTTAATCTCTATATTTAAGCCCGTTAACCAGACAACCTTGGTTTATATTGTTAACATGTTATATGAGGTATAATTGGGCTTTTGTAGGTATTTAGGTACTAAGTATGGAGTTCGAACGCATTCCGCTCAAGTTTCGTACGCAATCGCACGTTCAAGGGAAATTCGATCAATTCATAGTTTGGTCACTGGCCCAACATCTACATGGAAGTTGTAGCCCTCCTCGTAAGCTTTGCGTGTCCGTGAACGGTGCGCGATTCAGATCCCTAACGAAGAAGTTACGGCACTTTGGCAGAAGAGAAAAGCATTAAAACCAAAAGTGGGGAGAAGAGAAGAAAAAAAGAATGCAGTAGGCAACCTTGATTCTGCCCTGCTTGATCGATCGATCGATCCTTCTCGACATGGGATATTTTGTTCATGATCGATCAATTGACGAAAGGGGTCGATCGATCGATCTCCTGTTTCCAGGAGATATTTTGCCTTTTCTTTTCTTTTCTCTTTTCTTTTGTAATTCTTTTCCCACTTACTAAATAACCCATTTTTGTTGTAATATCAGAAGATAACTAGTTAAGAATATATTTTAGGTTAGAATAGCTTAGGGTTTGGGTTTTTGGTTAGTTCTTCTTCATTCCTTCTTGGATTAACACACTTTTGGGCTTGTAAGTTGACTATTCATTCACCCTCTCCATTAATATAGTTGTATTTCATTGTTTCTTTCTTTGTTAATTAGGTTTACAATCTTTCATAATTATTTTACGTGCTTTCTTTAATCGTTTTCTAGTGTAAATTTACCGCGTTTATTTACCGCTTTATTTATCACATTTTTAACATGCTTTCTAGGTAATTTAAATTTGGTTGTGTTTGAATGGAACTCACTCGAGTTTAAGCGTTTCTTGACTTTGGTGATGGTGTTTACGGGTCTATTTCGGGTGCGTTGTCTTAGTTATTACGCCTAGGATATTTGACGGGGCATATCATGTATGTCCCGTGCTTACGACCTTTCGTGCGTAATTTTTGGGGTATTTGTTGAGGCCAAAATCTTATTAGGCTTTTATGCGGATTTAGGGGCGTGACAACCCTTGATTCAATTAACTGTCGAAACGAGACGCATTCAAAATAACTCGTCGACCCATGTATCCATTTTATACAAATTAACTCGGGTGAGGGATATTCAACGCAACCTATAGTTTTACCGCTTTGTTAGTCTAGCTTAATTTACCCTCGCCTAGATAAACATTTCTCTTTATGCATTTTTTCCTTTTTAGTTTGTATTTCATCTTTTACACTTTTATTTCGGAATATTAAATCACTTAAGTTCTAGCAACTCATTGTGACACCCCGCCTAATTAAATACCGGGCGATCACTCCTTTATTAAATTAAATCAAGGTGAACAGTTGGTTCATTCTTAGCATCACTGTCGTAAAATAAATTTTTCCAATTTAACACCCTAAAATAATTAAGCTAAGTGTCAAAACCTTTTTCATACATACTTTCCAAATTTTATTTAAAGAAAAATCATTTCTTTTATTAACAACATTCAATAAGTAAGAATCACACCACATTAAATTCTACAACATAATCCAATTAATTTAATACATTCGTCAATCGAATGTCAACATACGAAATCTAAAGTCACACATCCAAACTGAATAAATCCCATAGTAACAATACTGGAAATAAATGAAATACAAATGTCCAATAACAACGGAATAATTAAAATAGCTACACATGCTCAACTAGATGAAAGTACTAAGAGTGGGTCCGAATGAACGAAGTCGTCTAATCAAGAGACCTGCAACTCCCACCTAAGCTGCAGCGCGTTCCTTCCAAGAGATCCTAAGCAAGACGCCCCTGTGGCTGGGCACCTGTAATACATACATATATATACAAGAGAGAGAGGGAGAGAGAAAACGGGTCAGAGCCCGATAGTGTATATGATTTTAAAAATTGTTTAGCAAGTATTTAAATCGATACAGGCCAATGCAACAACATATTAATGCGACACTCCCTTGAGAAATTCTCACCTCTCTTCTAATGTGCACACCTATCGCACTAACCTTCCCAATGGTCTATCTCATCATATAACACGCTATCCTTTCCCAATGGATTAATTTATCTTATATTACTCGTAAGATTCACAATTTTAACGATTCAATTGTTTGGAAAGAATATTTCAATTAGTAACCAAAGTTCTCATTTTGACTTTATTAATCAATAAAGTTTTCCAATTTCATATTATACTTTCTCAAAACAAGTATTTACAATTTGAGCCATCAACCATGTCCTACATATCAAATCACAGTAGGCAGTTCCAGATTTCAGAATTTCATATATATATATTAACTACTCGAAAATATATATATCAAAACAGCACCCCACATAATAACTATGGTGCGGGCATACTCTACTATCCAAACCCCATATCACTCACATTAAGGGGAATACAAATTCGGAATCACTCTCGAATTGTATTAACACATACACAAACTATAGGTTCCAAGTCTCTTAGGACCGTCGAACTATCACTGCGATAGCCTGTACCAAGGATACCTATACACAAACAATATGAGGCGAAGCATAGATTCCAAGTCTCTAAGAGGAAAGCACATACCCGCATCTCTTAAGACCGTCTGAACTATCATTCCGATAGCCTGTAGCAAGGATATCTATCTTCTAGGGTACAAGTCAATATCCCCCATAAAGGTCCCATCGAGATAAGACTGTCCCAGCGCGGAAACCTCAGGGATAGCAAGTAGCGTGGGCATGATTTTCACACATAGATAGTATATGCATACACAATCATATAGCTATACTAATACTACCATATCAATAATGGGTACATTCTCAATTCCCATAATTACGTCATTCGCATTTATTTCACATTATATAGTTATCACGTATAACCATTCACAATCTTACTTTAATTTGAGGATTTTTTTCCACTTACTACATAACGCTTCATGGATTCTATCCTCCTAATTATAAAATTCAGTACGTATACACATTTGTCCCAACGTAACTCTCTTACGTGTCTCTCTCTCTCTTTAAATCATAAATTTACCGACCCTTATGTAGTTATCCCAAATTACACTCTTTATCCGACATCGAGGGTCCCAAAATCTATTCACATGTCCTACTGGTCTCCCCTATCTCCCAAAACATTTCATTAAGGATGCCCAAGAATTTTCTCACAATAAATTGAATTTACTCATTTAATAAGGGAAATAGGAGTCTGCCAAGAGGGGTCGATCGATCGAGGTTTGGGGCTCGATCGATCGAACCTTTGATCGATCGAAGCTCTGGGCTCGATCGATTGATCAAGCAGGTCTGCGAAAACTGAAATTCTGCAGTTACGGGTTTCATCTCCAAACACCAACAATTTCCATATTATCTAATCCCAATCGTCCCAGAATTGATGCTACTAACCTTATATCATCATATTAGGTATTTTCAACGTAAAGCATGTGAATTTCTGTGATTAAATCATGAATTAACAGCCCCAATTTCATACAAAATCTCAAGAACCCTAAAATTCTCTTAAACATGGTTCTAACAATTATTTCCAGAATTCTCTTCTTATACACATCATAATTTCGTGGTTTAAATTCCTCTACATGGCAAGGGTTTCCAGAATTATCAATTAGACCAATACTACATGGATTTTCCTATCATAAATCGGGTTTTCCTCCATTAAAACTCATCTTAATTACTCCTAAACTAATATGAAAGATGCACCAACGAAATAAGCAAGATAAACACTTGCCTGGGATTTTCAGAGGTCTGGTTTGGTGCTGAATTCGGTATGGTTGCGTTCCCCGTCTCGCGATCTACGCGTTGGTGGTGGCGGCGGTGCAAACCGTTGAGTTTTGGGCCTTGAATTTGCCTTGAGATCTCTCTCCTTCCTCTCCTATGGTCGTCACTTGTGTTTAAAGTTTCTAACCCTAGAAGGTAACCTAGGTATCTGATATAACTCCTCTAATTTTCGTGGGTTTAATTACCCAAAAATGTAAAGTGACCAAAATGCCCTCCCGGGGTACTAATTAGGCCTAAAAACGCCCCGAGACCCGAACTAAACCCCCGGGTATACTTTTCTGACTATCTCGACTCTTCCGGACGCGTTGGCGCACTCAAAATGACCATACGAACAACTTATAAAATATTCACTTTTATTTAACAATAATTAATCCCGACGCGACACGGGCGCGTCCCGACTCAAATTTCCAAAATTGACATTTTATTCACTCGTGACATTCAATATAATCAATATCATATATTACTTTGCTCAATAGTAATATTCAACAAATTTTCCATAATTACTAACTCTCGTCACGTTAATAACTGTAACATAATTAATTTCCGGATTTTTATTAAATAATTAACTCACATTAAATTTAATAAATCCCCAAATTAATATAGCATAAAAATACGGGGTATTACATACTTCCCCCCTAATAACGTCATTTCGTCCCGAAATTCGGAAAATAAGGCATACCTGGTAAGAACAAATCTGGTTATCTCTCGTCAGTACGCAAACTATCCACATAGTACGGCGCTCAATCATTATAGCTTTTTCCTCACAGCAACATTGTTTTACATTCTCATTGGAGACACTTATTATTGTGCTCCCAACTGACAACATTCGCATAGGTCACGCCTATACGTTATAATTTCCTTATCTCACTATCATTAGGAGGCCGCGCCTCACTACATGACAAACTACTCGTATTTATTCATACACAAAAATCCCATTCTGAGAAGATCATACGAACATTCGACCACTCCTGGCTGCCTAAAACAGTCGTGGAATTCTACCATAGTTATCGGATATTTTCTCGACCGATCCAAAAATTCTGATTATCTACTCTCCTCTAAACATACGAAAGGAGAATAGTCGAGGTTCTTCCATAATAAAACCTTAATAAGCACCTCGTACGCGATAAACAGATACAAGTGCTTCTACCGAGCATGCTTGAAATCATTGTACCAAGATTCCAAAATTTCCTTCACATGGCTCCATTAATCTTTAATCACCATGCGCTTATTCCCTGGCTAAGGGTGATACCTCCTACTCGAAACGAAATCTTATCTCCGATGGTTCTGAAATCCCATTTCAAAGGTGGGATTCACCAATCTCATCCTGATTCAGAAAGTTATACTGTGACGGACCATGCACTGGCGCGATCCTTCCTTTCAAAGGAAGTCTGGGGCATACCAGTTAATATTGTAAGCCAGCCCAAAGGAATATCAATCACTTCCTTCTCGGCGACTTGATTCACATGTTCGGGATAAACCCTTGGTCTTGTTTTGAGGATGGCAACTTATCCAAGAACTTTACCGTCTTTACCGACCTCTTCCAAGTTCAGGAATTTTCGATAAACACAAAATTCTTTGGTTGATTCTCCTCTTTCAACCAAACCTTACCTATGGGCGGTGCATGTAGAGACTATCACTACATCCCGCTAAACATCAATTTTCCTTTGAAATGTCTCACATTAAGTGACACGTAATACTCCCCTTCCTTCCTTGGAGTATGCCGAGAGTTTCGACTCATGCTCTTCTCTCCACGAAGCGCACTTCTGGATCTCTTATACCATACTAACATCATCACCCTTTGTATGTGCAAGTCGTTCTCACACTTGACTACTAACAACTCCGCTCCGAGTGTTCCTCATTATAATTTAATTCTGTTCCATTCAAGGAACACCCCTTCTTAAATGGCTTCCCACAGCCTTCCAATCAAGTTAGGGCGTGCTATTCTAATTGCACACTTATGTATGGATCATCTCCCCTCACGTGATGTTTAATCCACTCTATCACTTCCACTTCGTTATACTAGTCCCACAAATATATATTTCACACGTCTATTACCACGTCCCTTCGACTCGGACTATTTTAACTGTAGTTAACCAAGATGCCCACATTTTTGCAACCCTCCGACCTCCCTGGGAGAGCGAACGGCGTGCTAATCATCTGTACGACTAACTAAATTCAACGAAATAGAAGGAATAGGGCATTCAAATTCCATGACAATAAAAGAGGAATAATAATCCTCAACCTTCCTCAGATAAGTACAACAATTTTCCCACATAGGTACAACAACCAAAATAAATCACTACCGCTCTATTCATCAAAATAATTACAGGTCCTCTCTTTTCTATAATAAAGTTCTTTTCCAGATAATTCGTGCTAAAAATCATTCCAACTCTTTATTCACCTTGTGTTCTGTACGCGATTATGACATTTGGGTACTCTCAATCACCCTAGAAATCAAAATTCTTAAATTCTCCTTATCATCGTTCCACCCCTCAACTCGTGGGGATAACTTTCAATGCTCTCCTACCACAAAATTCGGCTCCAATAACCTTAAAACAAAATACAACTTCCAACTTACATACATAATTACTTGATCCCGTTTCGACCAGGGTACCGAACTCGTGGAATAGTGACCAAACGTCTCCCTATTTCCAACCTTACGCTAAGTTTCATGCGTGGGATGTCTCGCAAAGCGAAATCCAAACAAGGAACCCCCCCGATACACTACTCCCTAGCATTGTCGGTTATCGAAATCCGTTAGGTCCTCCGTCCGTGGCATGTACCCCTTTATTCTGTCTCTTGACAGAAGAGTTACAATTTCTCCCGTAATTATGCTTAACAAATAACGTTTCACTAATTGCACAATTGTTCAGTATAGGTTGGTGGTAATAGCATTTCATAAACCTCGAATACATACACTCAGAACTCTCAAAATTCCTTTCCCTAATAATAGGGGTATAACTCTTATCTCCCACCTCTCTAAAGGGTAAATATAACACTGCACTCTTCCTATCACTAAGTCCGGAGTGCTAAACATAATATTGGGTCGAATCTTTTTGCTCAATGGTAAATTCCGATACATACGGAATTATACTGACAAAGTCTATACATACATTGGCATCGAATATCTCGAGCCCACTATCTCCTCCGAAGTCTCTTGGATAGATAATATAAGTGCAAGTCCAACCTTCTTACAGGTAAAGCCTCGCCAAAGCAAACATAAAACATGTTGCACCAATGCAACTACTCCGATAGCCTTGCAATAAATGCCCACTATCATACTACCCATTTTTATAACATTTTAACAAAGATAATATCATACTCGTGTATCACATCGCTACAACAAGTAACCTCAATAAAGTATAAAACACTGTTAATATACTCATCCATCCCCCGCAGATAGCACCAAAGAAAAATCCCACTATACTAAGGAAAAATATTCACATAATAGTAACATTCATAATTATATGCATTAAGCTCGTCTCACATGTTAATCTAGCAAGGAACAAAATATAGTGACTCACTCGTGTCACATAAACAAGCCTCATCCTCTGAGGATACAACTTACACTTCTACCTTGTCAATCATCTTGACTGCGCAAATGGTTTTCGGACGTAACATGCCTACTCAAACCAAAAAAAATTATTTTAATCGTTGCCTTTTACTAGGCACCTTATTCTTGTCCTTATACTCACTTTGGAACATATTATCGCGAGCGATCTCACTCCGCACAAAATACCTCAACACATAATCCACTTATCACCTGTCCTACTAACCAGATTAGGATTGTCCTTCTCTCGGACTTTAGTAGACTCGATTCCTGTTAGCCATCCCGGTTGTTCCCTTAGCTTTTTAGGCCATAAAGATCATGTTACTATCTATAATAGTACTTACTGAATTTACGTTCACTTGGTAAGAATTTAACTATCTGAAGCATTTGAATGGTTTTCCTGATGTGTATCCACATCCTTTTGTGGTGCTATACCACCACCGTTGTATTCAGTCTCATTCTCGACTAAATTCTTCGATTTCTTTAACTTCCCCCACAAAGAAGCGTTATCATCTATTTTGACAAAATATGACAATGTCAACCTCGGAATCGGTCGTCCATCAGAATTTCCTCCTCGAGTATTATCAACTATTATTACAAGTTGGTCTCCCACTTGGAGCCGTTTCCTCCACTAGTATCTACCTCTTTCGATACAAAATTTGCTAACGATTAGGATTCATATCCACAATTGGACTTCGGTCATGCCCTCCTGCGATGAGTTCAGAACCACGTTGGCTTCTCATCCTGAACAGTTGAGGAAGGAACATACGGTCAACACTGTACCTAAGGTTCTCCTATAGGCATAGCATTCCACTTCTAAAATTGGTGGTTGACTCCAACCATTATAATTTCGTCCCGAAAGCCAAGAAAATTTTCTCTAAATTTTCACTTTCAGTTTGCCACACTCCGTCCTATATTTAAGCCTTTGGATACTTTACCTCCTTTGGTAAACACATACAATTTTCGCGTTTCTAAAATTTCCCACTGACAGTCTCTACACGTTTTTTTTTTTTTAATACTTTGGGTAGGTTTACCCTCGCACCTCATTTGACTATAACAGCATTTGAAAATCATTGTTGCACCTTAGTCGCCTTTCTGGTCGTGGCTTCTCGTGCCATAATGGAGGTGACCTCGACTACGGTCATCATCCTTGGATATATTTCATAATCTCAACTGAGCCCTGGCTCCAGATGTACGCTTAACGGTCCTCTTCTGACATCCGTCATCGCTCGGCATACGCACACATCCGAACGAAATTAGAATATACTAATGTATACACATTATAGTAGGAGAACGAAATCTCGTCATAGAAATCGACAATCCTAAACATAGGGCTCTATAACAAACAAAGTAACGCTGAAAGCATAATAAGCCGTACAGATCCTAAGGACACTAGAACCTGATGCTCTGATACCACCTGTGACACCCCGCCTAATTAAATACCGGGCGATAACTCCTTTATTAAATTAAATCAAGGTGAACAGTTGGTTCATTCTTAGCATCACTGTCGTAAAATAAATTTTTCCAATTTAACACCCTAAAATAATTAAGCTAAGTGTCAAAACCTTTTTCATACATACTTTCCAAATTTTATTTAAAGAAAAATCATTTCTTTTATTAACAACATTCAATAAGTAAGAATCACACCACATTAAATTCTACAACATAATCCAATTAATTTAATACATTCGTCAATCGAATGTCAACATACGAAATCTAAAGTCACACATCCAAACTGAATAAATCCCATAGTAACAATACTGGAAATAACTGAAATACAAATGTCCAATAACAACGGAATAATGGAAATAGCTACACATGCTCAACTAGATGAAAGTACTAAGAGTGGGTCCGAATGAACGAAGTCGTCTAATCAAGAGACCTGCAACTCCCACTTAAGCTGCAGCGCGTTCCTTCCAAGAGATCCTAAGCAAGACGCCCCTGTGGCTGGGCACCTGTAATACATACATATATATACAAGAGAGAGAGGGAGAGAGAAAACGGGTCAGAGCCTGATAGTGTATATGATTTTAAAAATTGTTTAGCAAGTATTTAAATCGATACAGGCCAATGCAACAACATATTAATGCGACACTCCCTTGAGAAATTCTCACCTCTCTTCTAATGTGCACACCTATCGCACTAACCTTCCCAATGGTCTATCTCATCATATAACACGCTATCCTTTCCCAATGGATTAATTTATCTTATATTACTCGTAAGATTCACAATTTTAACGATTCAATTGTTTGGAAAGAATATTTCAATTAGTAACCAAAGTTCTCATTTTGACTTTATTAATCAATAAAGTTTTCCAATTTCATATTATACTTTCTCAAAACAAGTATTTATAATTTGAGCCATCAACCATGTCCTACATATCAAATCACAGTAGGCAGTTCCAGATTTCAGAATTTCATATATATATATTAACTACTCGAAAATATATATATCAAAACAGCACCCCACATAATAACTATGGTGCGGGCATACTCTACTATCCAAACCCCATATCACTCACATTAAGGGGAATACAAATTCGGAATCACTCTCGAATTGTATTAACACATACACAAACTATAGGTTCCAAGTCTCTTAGGACCGTCGAACTATCACTGCGATAGCCTGTACCAAGGATACCTATACACAAATAATATGAGGCGAAGCATAGATTCCAAATCTCTAAGAGGAAAGCACATACCCGCATCTCTTAAGACCATCTGAACTATCATTCCGATAGCCTGTAGCAAGGATATCTATCTTCTAGGGTACAAGTCAATATCCCCCATAAAGGTCCCATCGAGATAAGACTGTCCCAGTGCGAAAACCTCAGGGATAGCAAGTAGCGTGGGCATGATTTTCACACATAGATAGTATATGCATACACAATCATATAACTATACTAATACTACCATATCAATAATGGGTAAATTCTCAATTCCCATAATTACGTCATTCGCATTTATTTCACATTATATAGTTATCACGTATAACCATTCACAATCTTACTTTAATTTGAGGATTTTTTTCCACTTACTACATAACGCTTCATGGATTCTATCCTCCTAATTATAAAATTCAGTACGTATACACATTTGTCCCAACGTAACTCTCTTACGTGTCTCTCTCTCTCTTTAAATCATAAATTTACCGACCCTTATGTAGTTATCCCAAAATACACTCTTTGTCCGACATCGAGGGTCCCAAAATCTATTCACATGTCCTACTGGTCTCCCCTATCTCCCAAAACATTTCATTAAGGATGCCCAAGAATTTTCTCACAATAAATTGAATTTACTCATTTAATAAGGGAAATAGGAGTCTGCCAAGAGGGGTCGATCGATCGAGGTTTGGGGCTCGATCGATCTAACCTTCGATCGATCGAAGCTCTGGGCTCGATCGATTGATCAAGCAGGTCTGCGAAAACTGAAATTCTGCAGTTACGGGTTTCATCTCCAAACACCAACAATTTCCATATTATCTAATCCCAATCGTCCCAGAATTGATGCTACTAACCTTATATCATCATATTAGGTATTTTCAACGTAAAGCATGTGAATTTCTGTGATTAAATCATGAATTAACAGCCCCAATTTCATACAAAATCTCAAGAACCCTAAAATTCTCTTAAACATGGTTCTAACAATTATTTCCAGAATTCTCTTCTTATACACATCATAATTTCGTGGTTTAAATTCCTCTACATGGCAAGGGTTTCCAGAATTATCAATTAGACCAATACTACATGGATTTTCCTATCATAAATCGGGTTTTCCTCCATTAAAACTCATCTTAATTACTCCTAAACTAATATGAAAGATGCACCAACGAAATAAGCAAGATAAACACTTGCCTGGGATTTTCAGAGGTCTGGTTTGGTGCTGAATTCGGTATGGTTGCGTTCCCCGTCTCGCGATCTACGCGTTGGTGGTGGCGGCGGTGCAAACCGTTGAGTTTTGGGCCTTGAATTTGCCTTGAGAGCTCTCTCCTTCCTCTCCTATGGTCGTCACTTGTGTTTAGAGTTTCTAACCCTAGAAGGTAACCTAGGTATCTGATATAACTCCTCTAATTTTCGTGGGTTTAATTACCCAAAAATGTAAAGTGACCAAAATGCCCTCCCGGGGTACTAATTAGGCCTAAAAACGCCCCGAGACCCGAACTAAACCCCCGGGTATACTTTTCTGACTATCTCGACCCTTTCGGACGTGTTGGTGCACTCAAAACAACCATACGAACAACTTATAATATATTCACTTTTATTTAACAATAATTAGTCCCGACGCGACACGGGCGCGTCCCGACTCAAATTTCCAAAATTGACATTTTATTCACTTGTGACATTCAATATAATCAATATCATATATTACTTTGCTCAATAGTAATATTCAACAAATTTCCCATAATTACTAACTCTCGTCACGTTAATAATTATAACATAATTAATTTCCGAATTTTTATTAAATAATTAACTCACATTAAATTTAATAAATCTCCAAATTAATATAGCATAAAAATACGGGGTATTACACTCATCCCACTGGATCTTTTGATACCCAACTTACCGCTAGACTTGCCCTGCAACTGTAGTCGTAATTTAGGTTTTTGTATTGTCGCGGTGAAACGAAAACAACGACTGCGCACCTTACACGTGCGCACTTTTCACGCGCAATCATGGAGTAACTCGTGTAGGTAATTTTTTGAACTTAAATTTAGGATCTTGTATTGCATGCTTAGTGTTGTAACTTGTGCCTTGTGAGTTTAGTGGATTTTTGCATTGCTCTGTAAAGGGGGGCATCGATGTTTCCCTTATTTTAGGGTTTTACCACATTAAAAATAACGTGTCAAATTTTTTGAATGTTCTTAATTGCTTTTGTGAACAATATCTCATCCAAGACTTAATTGTAGGTTTTAGTTTTAAAAACCTAAGGTAATCAAACTAACAAATCTAGAGGACAATATTCAGAAACGTTTAACACATCTTGTGTTGTATTTTAAAAAGAGTTTTGTTCAAAGAGTTTGTATCAGAGTTTACTTAATCTATAACATTTTGTTATTAACTTAGTAAGCAATTTTTCAAACAATTATAAATAGTGTTATACTGACGATGATGTCATCGAAAATGGGTAGTTGTAGCCCTTATGGTAATTGGTCAGTCTTTGGAGGCTTAAGAGTGATTAAGTGCTCTACTAGGCTTAAGAATGGACAGAGGATGTCTTATTCGTATGAGTACAAATGAACATGATGTTCCTGGTATTATCAAACTGGTAAATTTATTGGGATTTAGTGTATCCCTTAGGAGTGATGATACTTTTGTTAGCAATGGGCACAAACTGGAATTTGTGTAATTAGCGTAGATAATTATTTTAATTTCCCTTTTTGTCTTGGGCCAACGGATATCAATAACTGACTAAGTCGTGCAGTAGTGCATAGGGAGGGTTCCTTGTTTGGATTTCTCTTACGAAATGTCCCACGCACAAAATTGGCAAAAGTTGGGAGTTGAGGGAAGTTGGATACTAAGATGTTTGCTTGTTAAGTTTATATATATGGAGATATACTTTACTTTTTGGATATGCTTGGTATGTATGGTTTAGGTTGTATGTATAAGTGTCATCCATATTTGATATTTGTGCATGTGTGTGCATGTAATGTGAAATATATGGTCACCCTAGTGATTTTATGATAAGCATGGATGAGCCTTTTCTTTTATCTCATGGGATACGAGTATGGACTAATTGGGTGTAAAACTTGCAAAAATGGTGCTGATCAAATTGTAAAGTTAAGTTTCAATGAATTTCGAGGATGGAATTTCATTGTTAGGGGGGAAGAATGTAATACCCCTTATTTTCAGAATAAAATATTATGATAGAAATTAATTTAATAATTTCAAATTTAACTTGGGAACAAATTAAATCGGAGGGATTTAAATTTAAATGAGTAAAATTTAAATTGAGAAACAATACTTATTCTTGATTTTATAATTATTGGACTTCATTGGACATGATAGGTTCATTCACAAAAATGAAATCATATAGTAATTAATTTATGGTTATGTGTCGTCTATATTGAATAAAAATAATTGGGACGCGTTCAAGAGGTTTTATGAACTCATTTAGGTATTTTAGACCTTTAAAAATGGTCCGGGGGATATATGGTATATCATTTGGGAGGTTATTGGGAATTTTGATTATGGGTCCAAAAATGGGGATTTAGGCCTGATTCGGGATTAAGAGTTTTTATAAGTTAAATAAGAGTTTGAAAACACCATTTATATAATAAAATAAACCCTAGAAGCCCCACCCACAGAGAGGAGATACCAAGGTCAAAAGGAAGGAGGAGATTTAGAGATTCAATAAGAGGATTTTCCACCTTCATCCTAAGGTAAGAATTTTCTTGCTTAAACCGATTTTCAAGTTATTTCTTAATTTATCTAGGTAGGTTCCCATGTAGATTTCTGATTTAAAATTATAATTGATGATATGAAATAGGATTCATTAAATGATGTAGAGGATCTTGCTTTGATGATTAGAAAATTGTAGGATTAAGAGATTGATTAGAAAATCCAATAAAAGAAATAATAACATTAGTTTAGATATGGATCTTGCGATATTACGTTGTGATACTATAGATCTAATGTATACCCCTAAGAAAGATTAGTTCGTGATACAAATTTATAAAAAAAAAAATAAAGATCTTGAAAGCTAGGAACCACCAACTTTATATTTTTTTAAAATTATTTTACTCTTATGAATTTGTCATGAATTAAGTGTAAATTTCAGGTAAAATTTATCGGTAGATGATATAAAACCATTTAATGATCATATGTGATGTTGGGATAAATTTTGGGCTATGAATAATGAGTTTTTGATGAAGAAAAATGGGGAGATCTCGTCCAAACTCGTAGTGGCCCCACCTTAATCAGACCCAGGGGAAAACCGGTTCGACCAGGGGGTGAACTGGTTCGATTTCCCTGCTCACCCCAGTTTGGTGTTTTGGATTTTAGACGGATTTTTCGGGGTCTATTTAAATCTAGGGGTTCCATGTGGGTAACTTAATACTTTTAGAAAAATCGGTAGAATGATATATATATATATATATATATATATATATATATATCCATTGGGTTAGCCGGTAATAGTGTCTATAATACGGGAATGTGGAAGCCTATGGTATGACCGGGCTGGTCACTAATGACAAAAATTAATAGTGGAAATTTAGTAGTGACGAATGACTAAATAAAATAGAGGAATTAGTACTTGATGAGAAGGTGGGTAAGCATCTAAATTGATAAGGGGATAATTTCTAGTAATGTTGGGATTATTATTTAAATACATAAACTAATAATAACGAGATGGTTAATTAAATAGGAAATATTGATAAGTAAAAAATAGTGCATTGTGGGCGTGATTATAAAGTGATCACCAATACATGTTATATGATAAAAATATGTATTAATTATTGGTGTGGAAACTAAATTAATGTGATAGTTAATTGTATTGCATAAAGAAAAGGAAGTTAATAATTTACGTGATGGTTAATTATTAACTGAGGATAATTAAGGAAAATCATTATGGGGCAGCTTGATGGTAATTATTTGAGTAATTACCTTTACATATTTTAATATGTAATTATATTATTTGTGTGGAATATACCTATGTTCATTGATTGTCCTATCGGTTAGGATTGCGCGCGTTTGGCACCGTAGCATACGTTGACACGGGTGGGCTAGGAACCGTGTAGGTCATTATTTTAGGTACTACGTAGCAGCGCAACTTATGAGAGGTAGGTGTAGATGATGGGATATTTTATCGCTGTTGGGTATGGACAGTGAACCAGTGTACTGCGTAGGGACCGCCCCACTTATATGTGTTTTGTGATGTTCGATTTGGATAAGGGACTCCTTCGAACTTACCGATAGAGCATGAACGGGATGTAAATGTTAGATGCCATGTACTATAGTACATATGTACGGACGTATACATATATAACCCTGTGAATTAAATGAAGTTAATTACTTAAGTCTAATGACGTAGATAAAGAATTTTATACCCAATACTATGTAATATCCATAGGGGATGGTTGTGACACTATTGTAAGTAATATAACTAGTGTACCCGAAAAATGGGAACAAGGGTGTAGACAATGATATGTCTAATATATGATTTATGCTAAAAGCATCGCGTGTTTTATAATGCCCTCGTTATCTATATTCCATTTGTTGTTCTGGGGATAGGATACAATTAGTATTGCACCTAGGTGAGAGGTGAGAAAATTATCGCATGTGAATGTCAATGGAAGACACCTATTTAATTTGACTGTAGTCTTGCATTTCAATTTCAGTAAGTTAATTCTTCTGTACTCTAGGGTACTGACCCAAATTATAATGTTCCCCCTCCTCCCCCAAGTTTATATAGATAAGGACATCAGGACTGACAAAAGATCAGACTTGTGGTCACATTTCGTATAGCGGCTACTTCTCTTCATTGGTTCTAGACTAGTTTGCTCCTCCATTTCAATTTTATTATTTTATGAGAATATTGTAAGGGCATAAGCTGACGTTTATTGTTTATTTTTAGATTGAGATGTTATTATGTTAGGATTTTATTTCACTACTTAAACTATGGATGTTGAACTGATTGATATTTGTTTAATTATGAAACCTTGGTCTATTTCTATTATGTCTATTAATAATTTTTTATGATTTTGATGCTGAGAATGATATAGATTGTATCACAAGTCCCATCTTCGGTGTACTATGCCTGGCAAAAAATGGGGGTTTTTTGTTGACCTTTTTTTCATGTTAGGCATCATAAAAATAATCATATAAGCTTATATGATTTATTTTTGGTCTCCATGGTAGATATAAAACATCTTAAAATTGTTTGGGAAATTTTGATGTTGTGATTAAAAAACGCACTAGAGAGCTTTATAGAGAAATCGAAAGAACAAAATCATATGTTAATTTAATTTTAGTAACTACTAAAATGAAATTATTACCTCATTCAATTATTGCAAATATTAACCGCATGATTTGGAATCCAAATATTTACTACACAATAAAAATAAATAATATTACCTTAATTTTTTTTATATATTTTGTAGTAGACGATTCTTGGGTTGTGTCGCAAAATAGGTCGCTCTCTTGAAGACGTTTCGCGGCTCTATCCTCTATGTGCAGGTAGTGTATAATCACGCCATTTCCAGGATAGAATAAGCCAAGAATCAACTATGTCTCATATAACTATGCACTCTAGTTATATAGCATACTAACATCCAGTTCAAATAAACTTGCTCAATATCACAAAATTATAACGGGGGAAGAAATCTTTTCGGATAAAAAAATTCAGCACCTTATGCTGATACAAAGTTGATAAAAAAAATTCAAGTCTATCTTTAGATTGCCAATTTTCTTGAGTATTCTAAATGAGAGAGAAAGAGATCATCTTTTTTGTGTGTCACACAAAATCAAAACCTTAACTTCTTTCATATTGCTGGGATAAAACAAATGTGAGCCGAAAGTGTACAATTTGAGTGGAGATAAAGTGAGATTCAGATCCTTTTTTTTGTTAATTATAAAATGTGTCCACCCAAATCCACATTCATAAACTTTATTTGATTTCCTTTTTATTTTATTTTCTTGAAAATACACACCATCTACTCATGAAAGCAAAAGTCCTTGTGCTACACATTAAAAAACTTAAACAGAAAATGTTATACGACACGATTTTAGTACAAGGAAATCAATTTTGGTGGTTCTTTTCTTGTTTTCGGTTATAGTAGTGTATGATGTTGGATTTCATTCAAGTATAACGGTTTTAGACCTTGCAAAGTTCCCTGTCACGGTTGGTCTGTTTGGTTTCTACTATGGCAGCCATGCAATTGTTCCCAATATATATTCTTCCATAAAGGAACCATCAAGATTTACTTTTGTTCTTGTTATCAGGTGAGGTGATTGATCTTGAATTGGTTACAAGCTAGTTGCATTAATGTTGAGAAATCACAGTGTACCTATTGTAGCAGTAATCGAAACCTATGCATGGCATCACATGATACAGTGCAAAATGTAAAAAAAATATTAAATAAATGTGCAGATACATTATAATAAATAACAAGACATTATGTCTAGGACCAATATGACATAATTACATTGTTTAACATGACATTTTATTGGTCTTTGTGATAAAAGTGTATTTGAATCTCACTGTAATTTTGTTATTTTAAGAATATAAATCCATATGTTCCCGATAAATAGTTCTGTTTTTCTTTTGGGTCCGTCTTGAACCAATATTCCGATTCCTAAAGTTAGTATGCAAAACTAGGTGACTAATGATTAAAGTGCATGTGTTGAATTTAAATACATGAGTGATTAACCATTTTAGTAGTATGTGTTGGAAATAATTCATGCAAAATACATGAAAAAACCCAAATTCAATGTTGATGTAAAAAATTAGATTGCTTCTAATTATTTAATCACAGATAAATGTAAATGA
Organism: Sambucus nigra; assembly: GCA_949130495.1. Classification (NCBI taxonomy): domain Eukaryota; kingdom Viridiplantae; phylum Streptophyta; class Magnoliopsida; order Dipsacales; family Adoxaceae; genus Sambucus; species Sambucus nigra. Next base: position 367,169,635 of record OX422210.1, on the reverse strand, counting down.
GAAAAAGAATTTTAAAGTGGTTCAGCCTTATAAGAATGGCCTACGTCCACTGTTTTTGTTATTGCCAAGTGTTTTGGAGTTCTCGATATGTAATTATATCAAGAAATTCCAGTCCCTTTGAATGAGGGTGATACAATGTATTTATAGCCCTTGGGTTGTACATGTGAAAGGGTAAACAATTAATGCCCTTTAAGAGTATACGTCTATATGATTAGCATTTAATGAATAGTTGAACTATTGATTATCTGGCAATCAATGCTGTGGCCGAGATGCAGCTCGGACCGCCTTAGTTGCTCGTCGTTCAGGAGTTCCTCGGAGTATTGGAGTTCCTCGGAGTGTTGGTGTTCCTCGGAGTGTTGGAGTTCCTCGGAGTACACTTGCTGCTCGAAGTGAGTATGACTTGGTCGGGGAAATAGACTTCCTCGTTGCTATTGTGCCACGTAGATCGACACGTGTCTTCTTATTATTCGTCTATATCAGCATACTAATTTTGGTATCAACAGAAGCCCCCAATGTTTCATATTTCGAACTTTGAGGAGTATGGAACATTCCTTCTCGGTATATGGCAATATTAAATGACCTTCCTGATTTTTAGGAGCATTTTCTTCGTATTCGAATGTCCTTCCAAATTCGCAGAATCCGCCTTTTTGAATTTTTGTAAGCGCTTCGATCTTCGTGCACTTTTTGTCCTTTTAGCCGCCGGTAACGTAATAGTTTCTATTTTGTAATCATTTCTTTCGCCGTTTCCCAAGGCAAAGTATTTAAGCTTCATAGGCAATCCCATCGTCTTCTACCTTTTCCAATTTCTGCTTTCGAGTTTTCCACAGTCTTTCTCTCTCTTGTGCGTTCGTCCTTTTCTTCGTTCGTTGTCAACAGATCTCCCTTTTTCCTGTAAGATCTTCTTCCTTCTTCTTCATTTATTTTATTCACCATGGTTTATGTTATCGAATCTCTCGAGAAATTCCGTTATGATTTTTCTATTCCATCTTGGGTAACTCTAAAGGATCTTTCTGAGCCTTTAGATTACTTTCGTTTGGCTGAGGGACACTGGTTCCTTAGCCTCTTTATTGCTGAATGTGGATTTTCTTTTCCACCAAACCCTTTGTGCTTAGAGTTTTGTCATTATTTTGATGTTGTCCCTGCAAAAATAGCCCCCAATACATGGAGAATAGTTAATGGGGTGTATAGGTTAAATCAAACTCATGGAACTCGTATAGGAATTCCTAAGATTATGTACTGTTATAGATGGGCTGTTCTAGACAATATTTTTTATTTAAAAACTAGATTTTTGAATAGGGCCTTAGTAGTCAACCTCCCTGATGCCAATAGGGATTATTTTGAACATGGGGTGGTTATCAAAAATTGGCAACATGCCCCTTTGATTGGAGATGAAGTATATCAAGGTCCCAGATGCCCTCCATATGGCAATGGGATAGGTTGTTTTCATCTTATTTTATTTCTGAAATTATGATTTCATTATGTTTGATAAAATGTGTGACTAATATTTCAATATGTATTTGTTTGCAGTTGACAACAAAAGAAAAACTCCAAAAGAATCAGAAGTAAATATTAAGCATTTGAAACATATCTGGAGTTTGCATCAAAAAGTGGCAGACGAGCACATCAGGTCTGCTTCATATTTGTTGCAGTATAGGAGTTATACAACCTCTTTTACTGCTCGCCCTTTAATCAGCACTGGTGAGCCAGCACCAGCTCCTGAGGATTCTTCATCAGATTCTCATATTCCTTTGAGTCAGAGGATGGGCAAAAGAAGGGTTCTTGCTCTCTTTGAGGAGACTAAATCTGCTGGAGATGGGAAAAGAAACAAGAATGATGTCCCAAAGGGGACAAAGAAAGTAGATGCTGCCCCTTCTGTTGCTCCTCAAAAGACTGCCGAGAAGCCCCCAGTGGCTCCGAGCAAGAAGGTTGCACCTGTGGAAGTGGTCACCGCTTCCCCAACCAAAAGCTCTTCTTTGGTTGAAACTGTTGAAATGCCATCGAGGAGACTGAGCAAATCCTCCTCGGTCAATTTGGCTGACACCGTTCCCCAGCTTCAAGTTAGTGGAGCTGGTGTGCCAACTATTATTCCTCCGAGCTCTGCTATGAGCTCGGTGAAAACTTGGACTATTCCTTAAGTCCAAGGAATATAGGAGAATATGTCAAGGGATATGCTTACATCCCTGGCTACTCGTCACATTGCTTCAGTAAGTTTATCTCATTCTGAATTTTCTTTCCTTCCATCGATACGTATATCTCTGTGCTGACTTATCATTATCTTCTTTTTTCAGCTGGTGAGTTGTTTTAACACCATTGTGAAGAAGGATGAAGCAATCAAGGCTTCCAGTTCCTCGTCTGGAGTGGAGGATGCTTTCCTAGGTTTGGCCCAGTCTTTGAAGGAATCCCGTCAAAAGTATGACGAGGATAAGGCTGATTGGGAGAAGAAATTGGCTGCAGTCGAGGCAGAGAAAGTGTAGTTGGAAAATAAAATGAAGGATTTGGAGGGAGAGAAAAAGAAATATGATGAGAAGCTCAAGAACTTTGGGGAGCTTGAAGACAAGATGATAATGGCAGAAGAAGAATTGTCCCTTCTGCGAGAAGTGAACCACCAGAAGGAAGAGGTGGAAGCTAAGTTGAAGGCCACCGAGGATCTTCTATCCGAGAAGCTCTCCTCGGAGAAAATGAAAAGAAAGCTGGTGGTGAAAAAATCTTTCCGCACCGGTTGGGATAAAGGATGGGACAGGGGGGTAGCAGCAATGATGGCTCAGGTGCAGTATGGGAGTTTAAAATACTTCCGAGATGGCTGGGTTGCTGCCTTACAAGAATTGAAAGTTAATGAGGACTCATAACTGTTTCAACAACATCTCCCTGGTTCTCCCCCAGCTATTGAAGATGAATAAGAGGACGAAGCTGCCTCCGAAGAATCTTCAATGGTAGTGGGTGATCTCATCCTTACCCAGCCTGCTGACGAGGAGCTTTCATCTCTGCCTGCTCCTCCTGAACAAGTTCCAGCTCCAGCCGACCAACTCGTTGTTCCCACCGAGCTCCTCATCCCAGCCTCCCGAGAAAGTCTTGGGAGACAAGGAAAAGGTGTGAAGTTGTTCGGTATTCTCTTTCTATTTTTCTTCTTTTTCAAGTGTAACCAAGATCTTTGTAACTCTGCACTATGATCTAATAAAATTTGAGTTCTTTTCTTCCATATGATTGTCTCTTTTCTCTTCTGTACTCTGTCTTGATCTTCTTTTTGATGATTACTTTTTCTTTCTCTGCTAGTTTCTGGCCAGGATGGATCTGCTATCTGCTAATGATACAAAGTTGATGAAGCAATGTCATGAATATTATAATGCTGGTCACACAAACCTGAGTGCATCAGAGGTTGCCGACATCCTTGGTCAGGATGCTTCAGAGCAGGCAATCGAAGCTTATCAGTATCTGAAATGCTTACTTGACCGAGCTGTGGCCAATAATATGGCTTATTATGAAATGATTGAAGACTTGCAAGGTACTCTCGATGAACTTCAGCAGCAGTATAAAGAGTCTTCAGCTCTTTTGCATGAAGGGTATGAGAAGAAACTCAAACAACTTGGTGAAAAAGGCTACGACAAGGTGCTTGCTGGCTATGAAGTGAGAGAGAGAACATTGAAAGCAGATGCCGAAGGGCACAGGCAAATCGCTGAGCTATTGGAACAGGAAAACAACAATCTGCAAAAAGAACTAGCTCAGCTGAGGTCTGCTGCTTCATCTTCCACTGCCTAGGTACCGGTCACTGATGATGGATTCTCATTTTTAGAAGTGGAAAATGCCAAGTTACGAGAAGAGCTAGAGGCTTTGAGAAGAGCTGGGCCTTCTACTGCTACTCGGGGATGAGGAAGAGGTTCTCGTGGACGAGGAAGAGCTGCTCAGAATGTTGTCGAGGAACTAAGTTCTCGACCTGCTCGGGGAGGATCAAGAGTTCTTCGTCGTACTGTTGAAGAAGCTCGTACTCGATCAACGTTGGAAAATCAAGCATTCCAATTAATGGCTAAGAACCAAGCTTTGTCTGACATGTCAAAGAAAATTAGAGAACTGGAATAACAACTCTCTTCAAAGACATCAGCGTTGGCGACTAATGAACTTTTCATCCAAAGTCTTCACGAGAAGCTTGAAAGGTTGACATTTCAATTTCACAAACAGCCCAGGGAGTTCTGGATGGCTGGATACAACGAAGCTCTATTCCATTTAGATGATCGTATCCAGAATGCCAATAATGAGGGCTACAAGCAAGGTTGGTTGAATGCCTTGGGCGTGCTGAAGCTCGAACAAGGACACTACCTGTGGGACTATTATGATCCTGGGGTACTTGACTTGTCTGTGCCACCGTATAATTTAGACATGGAATGGATCCCAGCTCGTGCCATTCCTCGGAGCTTAATTGCAAAATACCTTGGTGATTACAATCTTCATTCTCAGATCGAGGTATCTCGTCCGAGCATCTACTGGACACACCTTCAATAATGAACGTCAGAATGCTTCGAGATATTAACTTCATTAATTCTCCCCTTTGCTTGGAAAACCCTCCTGCTGGCGAGGAGCCTATTTCAAAAGCAGAAGGGAAAAAACCAGTAGAATAGGAAATTCTGATGTAATAATTAGTACACAGTTTAATATCAATGTAATAAATTTGTGTAATTCATTTTGAATTTAATGAAAGAGTTTCATTTTTGTTTGCAAATTTGTATTGCTCTTGTCTTGTATTTGTCAAACACTTTATATTTGTGCTTGCATAACAATATTGTATTGTTCATCGACCAACTTAGTAAAAAAGTTACAAGTATTAGTAATGTTGCTCGATCACTTAGTAATAAAGTAATGAGTATAAAAATGTTTAAAATTATTCCAACCAACCAAGGTTGTTAAATTGTGCTCGTCGACCAATTATAGTTAGTGGGTTTTTATCCCCGACCAGCTATACTTGGTACTGTTTAAAATATTTTCTCCTCGTCGACCAACTACAGTTAGTGGATTTTTATCTCTGACCAACCATACTTGATTCAGTTTGGAATATTTTGTTCTTCGAGGAACTTTTGTATTTTCTGTAATAAACTTACCTCCCGACCAACATAAGTTGGCATTTGAGAGCATATCTTGTTTCCTAACCAAACACGTTGGTATTTTTAGTAATGTTGATGTTGTTCTCACCCTTTTACCAACTGGAGTTTCTCTGAGTTCGAACTATCATGTCCACTTGCCCTTTTACCAAAATTGGTCTGAGCCAGTGTCAGCCTCCTAACCAAAGGAGTATGGTTTATTCTCGCCCTTTTACCAACCGGAGTTGGTCTGAGCTTGAACTATCGTGTTCTTTCCCTTTTACCAATCGGAATTGGTATGAGTTAGAACTATCATGTCCACTTGCCCTTTTACCAACCAGAGTTGGTCTGAGCTAGTGTACGCCTCCTAACCAAAGGAGTATGGTTTGTTCTCGCCCTTTTACCAACCAGAGTTGTTCTGAGTTCGAACTATCGTGTTCTCGCCCTTTTACCAACCGGAGTTGGTCTGAGCTTGAACTATCGTGTTGTTTTTACTGCCGAGCAGCGTAGTGTTACACACACTAGTATTCCCCGAAAAACTTTCAATAAAAGGAGAGAAGATGGCGAAATATCATCGTTTTATTCATATTGATGGAACTGCTTTACATTTTACATCACTGATAATACTTGCGTAGGTGTTCAGCATTCCATGCATTCTTAAATTCCTCTCCTTCTAGAGTCGCTATTCGGTAAGTTCCTGGTCGAACAACTTCTGTAACTCGGTAAGGTCCATGCCAGTTTGCTTCCAACTTATTGTGCTTCTGAATGACCTTCTTTAGCACGTAATCTCCTTCTTTTAAGTCGCATTTCTTCACCCTCTTGTTGTAGAACAGGGCTGTTCGTTGTTGGTAAGCAGCATTCCTAATGGCTGCCTCTTCTCTAACCTCCTCGAGCATGTCCAAATCTAATCTCCTCATCAAGTCGCTGACTGGGGAATTGAAATTCAGCACTCTGTGTGTTGGAAGACCCAACTTGGCAGGTATTACGGCCTCACTTCCAAATGCCAGCATATATGGTGATTCTCCAGTTGCTGCTCGGGGAGTTGTTCGGTAAGCCCACAATACTGACTGTAGCTCATTAATCCAATTAGCTTTAGCCTCACTTAGCCTCTTCTTCAAACCATTTAGTAATGTTTTGTTCGTCACTTCAGTCTGTCCATTGCTTTGAGGATGGCCTGGTGCTGAATGAACCTTCAAAATATTTGACTGATGACAATAGGCGACAAACTCCTCGTTATCAAATTGTGTTCCATGGTCTGTGATGAAGGCATGAGGGAGACCATATCGGCAGATGATGTTCTTCCAAACGAATTGGTACACCTTCTCGTATGTCATATCAATCAGAGGCTCAGCTTCTACCCACTTAGTAAAATAATCCACTGCGACGACGAGGTACTTGAATCTTCCTCGGGTCATTGGCAGTGGCCCAACCAAATCCATTCCCCACATGGCAAATGGCCAAGGGGAAGTTATGGGTGTCAACAATGCTTGTGGAGTTCGTCGGATGGAGGAAAAATGTTGGCATTTATCACATCTCTTAGCATAGGCTATACAATCAGCCCTCATCGTTGGCCAGTAGTATCCCTGCATCATCACCCTTTGCAAAAGTGTCCGACCTGCTACATGGGCTCCACATGACCCTTCATTGATCTCTTCAATCAATTCTTTCACCTCGGAGGGATGTACACATCTTTGCAAACCTGCCATAATTCCTCGCCTATACAAAACACCATTAGTTAGTACATACCGAGCAACTTTAAACTTCAATTTCTTGGCAGCGAGATTATCCTCCGGTAATTCTCCTTCCTCAACATATGCCCTGATGGGATCCATCCAAGATGGTCCTAAATCAAGGGTAATAATATTCATCGTCAGGTCTTCATCTATGCTCCGACTTTCTAATACTTCAATTGGTATCGTTCTCCGCAGCTCGGTACGAGTAGATGATGCTAGTCGGGCCAGTGCGTCTGCTTGTGCATTCTCCATTCTTGGTATTCTGATCAACTGAATGGCATCAAATTCTGCCAATAACTTCATCGCCTTTGCATGATATTTGAACATTAATTCTCCTTTAACTGCATATGTTCCCATCATCTGATTCACAATTAATTGAGAATCACTGAATACCATCACTTGTTGCGCTTCCATAATCTTTGCTAAATTAAGACCTACTATCATGGCTTCATACTCAGCCTCATTATTGGAGGCTTTGAATTGGAATCGCAAGGCATATTCCATGTCAATCTCATCTGGGGTGTTCAAAATAATCCCTGCTCCACAACCTGTTGTGCAAGATGACCCATCTACATATAATCTCCATGTAGGTAACTCGTCTTCAAATTTCTTATCTGACAGAGTTCCTTGGTGAAATATTTTTTGTTTCCTTTCATCCTCCCCTGATATTTCTCGCTCCTCGTCGATCATCTCTTCTCGCCCTTTTACCAACCGGAGTTGGTCTGAGCTTGTGTTTGTTGATCCTGTAACATCCACAGGTTGATCAGCGAGCAACTTTTGTTCCTCGGGGGTATCAGGATATGTAAACTCTGCTATAAAGTCTGCTACATCCTGCCCTTTTAATGATGATCTGGGTTCATACACAATATCATATTCACCGAGCTCTATTGCCCAGTACATCAGTCTCCCTAATTTTTCTGGTTTATGAAGGGCTTGTCTCAATGGCATGTCGGTGTACACGACGATGGTATGGGCCTGGAAATATGGCCTCATTCTTCTACTTGCCTCAATTAATGCCAATGCCAATTTTTCCAGCTTTGGGTACCTGATCTCTGCACCTCGGAAAGCCTTACTTGTGTAATAAATTGGCTTCTGGACTCCATTCTCTATTTTGATCAATGCCGAGCTGACTGCATTCTCTGATACTGCCAGGTACAAGTACAACTTTTCTCCCATTACTGGCCTGGACAATAGTGGAGGTGCTCCCAGATATTTCTTTAAGTCTTGAAAGGCTTTTTCACATTCATCATTCCACTCGAAAGTTTTCCGAAGTGTTTTGAAGGATGGGAGGCATCTATCAGTTGCTCGGGATACAAATCTGTTGAGCGCTGCAACTCGTCCTGTAAGACTCTGCACCTCTTTCTTCGTCGTTGGAGATCGCAACCCTAAAAGAGCTTTGATCTTTTCTGGATTCGCCTCAATGCATCGCTGGTTGATGATGTACCCGAGGAACATTCCTCCTCGTACTCCAAAGGTGCATTTCGTCGGGTTGAGCTTCATTTGGTATTTATCCAGTTGATCAAAGGTCTGACCTAAGTCAACTAGATGATCAGCAGCTTTTTTGCTCTTTGTCAGCATATCGTCGACATAGACTTCCATATTGCAACTGATTTGTTCGGCAAAAACCTTGTTCATCAGCCGCTGGTATGTCGCTCCTGCATTTTTCAAACCAAAAGGCATAACATTATAACAATAAGTTCCCCTAGGGGTGATAAAAGAAGTACTTTCCCTGTCTTCAGGTTTCATTTTGATCTGATTATAACCAGAGTAGGCATCCATAAAGCTGAGCATCTCGTGTCCCGAGGTAGCATCCACCAGTTGATCAATTCTGGGCAATGGAAAGTGATCCTTTGGGCATGCCTTGTTGAGATCGGTGAAATCAACACACATTCTCAATTTATTATTTTTCTTCTTTACCATCACCACATTTGCTAACCAATCTGGATATTTCACATCTTCAATGAATTGGGCTTTCTGGAGCTTCTCGACCTCCTCTTGTATGGCTTGATTCTTCTCGGGACTAAACACTCTTCTTCTCTGCTTTACAGGCTTGATCTCCTTATTCGCATTGAGCTCATGGCATAAGAATTTGGGATCTATTCCTGGCATGTCTTCATGACTCCATGCAAAAGTTTTCTTTCTGTTTCTCAAGAAAGTTATCAACTCCTATTTTATTGAAGCATCCAACGTCGAACCTATCTGGGTTATTCGTTCAGGGTGCTCGTCGTCCAGAATAACATTTTTTGTAGATTCCACCACCTGTCCTTTTACAAGTTGGGATTCATCTCTGGGATCCAGTGTTTCAATTTCTGTACCTTCATCCACTTGGTAGGTAGTAGTCTTTTTCCTTGACTCTTCAAGCTCCTCTTACTCGGCAGACGAATAATAGCATTCCCGAGCTACTTTCTGATCACCTTTCACAACTCCTACTCCAAAATTTGTAGGGAATTTTAAACACTGATGTACTGTAGATGGAACTGCTTCGAACTTCTTCAAACCAACTCTTACCATGATAATGTTGTAAGCTGATTGCACATTCTTATCCATCACAAAGAAGCGTATTCTTTCTGTTCGACAAGCAGGCCAAGTTCCAATGAATATATCCAACTTGATCGTCCCAAGTGGAAAAACCTTCTCGCCGAAAAAACCCAGGAGAGGTCTGTGATAAGGCTCCAATTGAGATAATTTTAAATTTAAACTGTCAAAGCATGAGTAGAACATGATGTCTGCCGAACTACCATTATCTACCAGAACCCTTGAAATCACTACTTCTTTCATCCTCATTTTGATCACCAAAGGGTCGTCATGAGGGTAAAGAACACCTGCGAGGTCGTTTTTTGAAAAACCAATGACCAGCTTCTCTTTGTTTACTTTCCTCGGGCAGTCCTCTTTAGCCAAATTTATCCGTTGAATGTACGAGCAATCCTGAGCCTCACCGAGGTAAGCTTTTCTTTCTACAGTAAGGCCTCCTCCTGCTGCATCTCCTCCTGTAATGACATTACAATCAAATGACCCAAAGCGTATTGAAAATACCTCTCGTTCTGGCTGCCTTGGTTTCTTGGGAAGATCGGGGTCATCATCTGGATCATCTTCATGGTTTCTCTTCTTTTTCTCCTCTGCTCGACGAGTAGATCTAGACCTTTCTCTAGTTCGGTCATTATTTCTTCTTTCGCCTCCCCGATCAACATACTTTGCTAGCTTCCCTCTTCGGATGAGTGTTTCAATCTCGTTCTGAAGAGCTATGCAATTTTTGGTCATATGGCCATGATCCTTATGGAACTCGCAATATTTCTCCCTATTCCTCGTGTCAGGGTCTGACCTCAGTTTCTTTAGCCACTTTACTTCCTCGTTATTCTTGATTTCCTCCAAGACATGATTAATACCCATTTTCAAAGGAGTATAATTATCGAATTTCTTCAGGACTTCCCATGACGACTTATTATTCTTGGAATGCTTGTCACCGCCATTACCCTTATGCTCATTCTTCTTAGATTTGTCGACTTCCACCTTGGTTTCTTTATCCATATTCTTCTTCGCAGCCATAGCCTCCTCGGCATTCATGATTTTGGCCGCTTTTGCCATCAATTCTGACATAGTTGTAGGTAGATCTTTGGCCAAAATGTAATACAATTTGTTAGGCAACAACCCACTCATCAAGGCGGTGATTGCTGTCTTTTCTTCATAATCTATGACTTCCAGCTTCTCGTTATTGAAATGAGTTATGTAATCTCTAGTACTCTCACCAGATTTTTGTCTAACACTTAACAAGTGTGCTACTCATTTTACTGGCTTTGCTCCAAAACAGAAATTGCCGATGATCAACTCGGCCAATTGAAAGAAAGTTGAAATCTTACCCCGAGGAAGATTGTTGTACCATATCTGGGCAGATCCAGTAAGAGTTCCTGAGAATGCTCTACATCTCATCTCGTCGGGGACAGCATAGATGTCAGCAGCAACTTGATATTGCTCTATGTGAAGAACAAGATCTGTCTTTCCATCATATTTGGGGGTCACCACAGGTGATTTAAACTTTGACGGGGTAGGAAAACCCACAATGGCCTGGACAAAAGGTGTCCCTTGAACAAAAGTTCGTTGTAAGGGATTCTTCGCCTTAGCCATTTCTCCCAATCTATCCTCCAACCGCTGAATGGAACCCTTCCACGCATCATTTCCTTCCTCGGGCTTATTAGTTCGAGTAATTGATTGTTCTGACGTGGCCTCCTGAGATCTATCTTGACGAGCAACCGGTCGTGATTGTGCTGATCCTTCTCTTAGATCCGATGGTTGTCGAAAACTCCTCGACATGGCTTTAGGTGGACCCCTATTCCTCCTAGGGCCTAATCGACTGAAAGGGGACACCCTGCTCAGTCTTTCCAAGGCACTGGGTCTCTCTGGAGAGAGAGTGATACGTTGATCAGTATCTGTAGCCCGTATTGACGAAGTTCGCCCAGGTTGATAAGAGAAATCATCAGATTCCTCATTACGATATGACTCAGTACGCCTGGATCGTGAAGAAAGTAAATAGGTTTACCTCTGACCACTTCGCTATCCCGAATGTGCAGGTGCACCTCCATGAAGGGTCTGTATGAGTTGCCGCATTGTCTCTTGCATGGTGGTTTGTCCTTGAGCCAGATTTGTCATAATTCCAGCCAGATCTGGAGGTGCAGAGGGATTCGGAGGATTTCCAGCATTTCCAGCATTTCGATTACTGGATTCCGGATTATCTGCCATTGATGATGAATGATTTTTGGTGAAAAACGATAACAACAGTCGTTCCCACAGACGGTGCCAATCTGTTGATGTAAAAAATTAGATTGCTTCTAATTATTTAATCACAGATAAATGTAAATGAGACAAAGAATTTTAAAGTGGTTCAGCCTTATAAGAATGGCCTACGTCCACTGTTTTTGTTATTGCCAAGTGTTTTGGAGTTCTCGATATGTAATTATATCAAGAAATTCCAGTCCCTTTGAATGAGGGTGATACAATGTATTTATAGCCCTTGGGTTGTACATGTGAAAGGGTAAACAATTAATGCCCTTTAAGAGTATACGTCTGTATGATTAGCATTTAATGAATAGTTGAACTGTTGATTATCTGGCAATCAATGCTGTGGCCGAGATGCAGCTCGGACCGCCTTAGTTGCTCGTCGTTCAGGAGTTCCTCGGAGCATTGGAGTTCCTCGGAGTGTTGGTGTTCCTCGGAGTGTTGGAGTTCCTCGGAGTACACTTGCTGCTCGAAGTGAGTATGACTTGGTCGGGGAAATAGACTTCCTCGTTGCTATTGTGCCACGTAGATCGACACGTGTCTTCTTATTATTCGTCTATATCAGCATACTAATTTTGGTATCAACATTCAAAATAAATAAAATTGGAAGAATTTATTGATCGAGGTTTGTGTTTGACACAAAGTCCTAAAGGTGAAACTGCCCACTGATATTGATGCTATCAACCTCTTGAATAAACACCTCCCAGGATTCAATGATCATATTCTGTCACCAGCAGCTATGCAGAATCTTGAACTCTCGGGAGACTCCAGTACCAAAAATACTTAAATAAAAAAAATTAATGTAACAGAGAGATAATATATATTTTCTTTTCTGTAATGGGAGATAGAGAGAGAGACATTTTTTAGATTGTTTTCAGAATAGAAAGGTCCGATAAATAAGGATTTAGCAAAAATGTTTTAGCCCCACTAACCCAATTTTATCTCCACTAACAAGTAGTGGAGTTAGACTAAAAGCCTGAGTCAAAATTTTAAAACGGATTAATTAAAAAAATTAAAACGAATTTGAAAATTTTAAAATTTTAAGGCATATTAGAAATCCCCAAGAGCCCGAATCCCCAAGGCCCAATCTTTGACCCTTAATAATTAGTGTGCCTCCTAGGGATTGAACCCAAGACCTCATGCACACCCACCCATAAACTTACCCCTAGTCTACTTGCTCCAACTTATTTAGTTCATTCAAAATTAATATAAATAGTATATTATACCCAACAATCCCCCACATGAATGAAATAAATAAATAAATAAAAATAAAAGGACGCTCTGGAGTATCCTAAGGAGTGGCGTATAACGCAAAAGTGTCATTCGACTTGAACATTTGTTATGTGTTAATCTATTGAGTGTACCGGTTAATAGTGAACTAATATCTTGAACTATTTCATCATTGTTATAAACTTAAGTCAATAGAACACACACGTGACTCCCAAAAATCATCATCGAGTTCCCACGGTTGTGGACTTGAGCATTCCCAGGTTTCTTGAGTGCTCTAGAGAATCAACCTTAATTCTCATAGGAAGTAGCCCCACTACCACACTCATATAGGTGCTTCTATCAAGAGTGTACTATATCTCACACCCCACTGAATAACATCTATCGAAAGAACTAAGAGATTAAATCTCATCCTCCATCGACACAGTGGTACTACGTCATAAGAATGGGTTTTAAGTAAAACTTAAGTTAGTACCCCCACTGATCACTCGTATAAATTTTTTATCCCACTGGACCCAGATCTTGGGATCTCCAGTCATATAGGTTGGGTTTCCATTATAGGTTATTTAAATATTAATAGGATTTAGGTCCATTCCCCTCGATGTTTCATAAACTAGCTCTCTAGCTAGCCGTTTAGTCAATGGATCTGCCAGGTTTTCCTTTGACTTGACATAGACGATTGCTATAACTCCATCTTTCAATAGCTATCTCACTGTGTTGTGTCTTCTTCTGATATGTCTAGACTTTTCGTTGTAGGATTTATTATGTGTTCTTGCAACCGCTACTTAACTGTCACAATGAATGGACAAAGTTGGAACTGGTTTTGGCCACAAATGAATGTCTAATATGAAATTTCTTAATCATTCAGCCTCTTCACTTGCTTTATCCAATGATATAAACTCTTACTCCATAATGGATCTAGCTATGCACGTTTTCTTGGTAGATTTCCAAGATATAGCGCCTCCTGCCAAGGCAAAAATATAGCCACTCATAGACCTACATTTGTCATTATCATAAATCCAATTAGCATCACAAAAACCTTATATTACAGCATGATATCTAACATAATGAATACCATAATTTATTATGTATTTTACATATCTCAAAACTCTAATCAAAGCATCCCAATGTTCATTATTAGAATTACAAATATATCTGTTAATTCTACCCACAACATATGCAATATAAGGTCTAGTGCAGTTCATAAGATACATTAGACTACCAATAACTCTAGAATATTCTAATGATGATACACCAGGACCTAAATATTTCCTTAAGTGACAACTAGGGTCATAATGCGTCTTAGCAAGAATATAATTAATTTGTTCAAACTTTCTAAGAACTTTCTCTACATAATGAGATTAGGTTAAAATAATTCCTTCAGAATTTTTAATAATTTTAATTCTAAGTATAACATCAGCAACACCCAAGTCTTTCGTATCAAATTATTTATTAAGAAATTTTTTGGTTTTATTAACTACATCCATATCAGTTCCAAAAATAAGCATATCATCCACATATAAGCAAATAATCACACCAAAATTATCCTTGAATTTGCTATAAATACATTTATCTACCTCATTAATGTTAAAACCATTAGAGATCATTACTTGATCAAATTTTTCATGCCCTTTTTTGGGATATTATTTTAGTCCATATAAATAATTTTTAAGTCTACACACCTTTTTATCTAGGCCTTAGACTAAAAACCCCTCGAGTTGATTCATATAAATTTCTTCTTCAAGATCTCCATTCAAAAAAGTCATTTTAACATTCATTTGATGAATTATCAGATTATGTAATGAAGCAATAGCAATTAAAATCCTTATATGTGTAATTTTAGTAGCAGGAGATTAAGTGTCAAAGAAATCAATTCCTTCCTTTTGCCTATAGCCTTTAGCTATCAATCTTGTCTTAAATTTATCAATAAAACCATCAAATTTTAATTTCTTCTTAAATGTCCATTTGCATCCAATATTTTTACATCCTTTAGGCAAGTCAACTAACTCCCATGTGTTCTTAGAAATACTAGAATCATATTCACTATTTATAGCTTCTTTCCAAAAAATAGAATCGGGTGAGGACATTGCCTTACCAAAAGTGACGGGGTCGTTTTCCATTAAGTATGTTAAAAATTCAAGACCAAAAGAAGTATATATCCTATGTCTATTACTTTTTCTAATTTCAATTTCTTCTGTATGTGAAAGATTCATTTCTAACACTAGGACCCACTGGAACAGAACTACTAGTTCCCTCACTTCTCACTTGAAAAGGAAATTTGTCCTCATAAAATTCAGCATCTCTTGACCCAAAAATAGTGTTTTTATCTATATATTGATTTTTAGAATAATTTACAAGAAACCTATATGCATTACTATTTTTAGCATAACCTATAAAACACAATCAATTGTCTTTGGGCCATGTTTAGTTCTCCTAGGTATTGGTGTTGAAACCTTAGCAAGACACCCCACACTTTTAGGTGTTTATAAGAAGGTTTGTTATTTTTCACATTTCATAGGGAGTTTTATCATTTTTCTTAAAAGGTATTTTATTAAGAATATAACAAGCAATGAGAAGTGCATCACCCCACATATTATAAGGTAATCCCGAAGTACTTAACATAGAATTTACCATATCCTTAAGAGTTCTATTTTTTCTTTCAGCCACGCTATTAGATTGGGGTTAATAAGGAGGTGTAACTTGATGAATCATCCCATTTTCTTTACAATATCTATCAAGATCACCATATATTCTCCTCTTCTATCGGATCTTAAGGTTTTAATGGATTTTTCTAATTGTTTTTCAAAATATAATTTATAAGAAATAAATTTTGAGAAACTATCTTTACTTGTAAGGAGATAAATATAATAGTAATAAGAGCTTTTTTTGTTACAAAAGGAAAATAATAGTAATGAGAGTAATCATCAATAAAAGTCATGAAGTATTTATTTCCGCTACGTGTCACATATCCTTCCAATTCACAAAGATCAGAATGTATTAAACTTAAAGCAGTTGAACTTCTTTCGACACTCGAAAAAGGTTTTTTAGTATATTTTGATTCAACGCATATTTCACATTTAGAGTCGGAAGAAATATCAGATTTCCAAAAATATTAACTTTTTAATAGATGCCTTATTTACATGACCAAGTCTAAAGTGCCACATATTACAAGAGCCAATCAAATGAGAAGAAGAAGTTGATGTTTTATTATTATTAGCCACGGTTACATTTAGTTTGAAAAGACCCTCATGAACATAGCCCTTACCCACAAAAGCACCTCCCTTAGTCATAACTACTTTGTCACTCTCTAGAACAATTTTAAAACCCTTCTTAACTAAGACAAAACTGGACAACAGATTCTTCCTAACCTTAGGGACATACAAAACATCTTTCAAGGTAAGAACATTTCTTGAAGTGGACTTTAAAACTACGGTTCCCTTTCCCTCAACCTCAGACGAAGAGGAGTTTCCCATGTACAGACGTTCGTCCTCACCCATAGTAGTGAAGGCAATGAAGACACCTCTCGTACTGCAAATATGTTTCTTAGCACAAAAATCAAGCCACCAGTATGTCATGTTACTCACAATATTTACCTCGATCACCGCAGTAGAAAAGTTACCCTCCTCGATTACATTTGCTTGAGGTTGCACATTCTGACTCTTCCTAAACTTATAATCTTTAGCGTAATGACCTGGTTTTCTACACACAAAGCATTGACCTGCAGGTTTATATTTAAACTATGGTTTAGAATTTTTATTTTGATTATTAGGTTTGAATTTATTGTTGGACCTCGAATTCTGATTTGGTTTATGGTGCCCAAGTTTTTGGTTTGAGTGATCAGTCTAAAACTGGTTTTTTTTTTGGTTTCCTTATGATTTTCCCTTGGCCAAATTAGCCATAGAATTGAATTTAGAATTTTTCTCCTTAAGTTCTGCATTATATTGTCATCCTCAATTCTCAAACGAACTATCAAATCTTCTGCTGACATCTCCTTTTTCTTATGTTTAAGACCGTTTTTGTAATCTTTCCAAGAAGGTGGCAGTTTTTCAATTATAGAAGACACTTGAAACCCCTCACATATGCTATAACCCTCAGGCAGAAATTCATGAATAATAATTTGTAGTTCCTAAAGTTGCGACACAACAGATTTATTATCTTCTATTTTAAAATTCAAAAAAATGTTAACCACAATTTTTTAGACCCAGCATCTTCAGTAGCATATTTTCTATCCAGTGTATACCATAATTCTTTAGCAGTAGGACATGACCAATAAACATCATACAATTCAAGGTAGAGACAATTCAGAATATAATTCCTACGCATATAACCCCTTTGTTTCCAAATAATAAGTTCTTCAAGTATAGAAGATCTATCAGATGCAATCAAGTCAATTACCTTGAGAGTTATTAGGTAAAATTGCAGTTTCATATGCCATCTCTTAAAATTCTTTCCGTCAAATAGTTCAGTTTTTCAGAGTATTTTGCATTAGAATTTTCCATAGCAGGTTGTAGAATAAGAACAGAAATTTCACCTTTAGATTGTTGGAAATAATTTATGCAAAATATATGAAAAAACCAATATTCGAAATAGATAAAATTGGAAGAACTTATCGATCAAGGCTTATGTTTAACACAAAGTCCTAAAGGTGAAATTGCCCAATAATATTGATGTTGTCAGCCTCTTCAACAAACACCTCCCAGGATTCAAAGATCATATTCTGTCACCAGCAGCAATGCAGAATCTTGAGCTCTCAGGATACTCCACCACCAAAAGCAATTAAATATAAAAAATTAGTGTAACCGAGAGATATTATGTATTTTCTTTCTATAATGTGAGATGGAGAGAGAGAGAGAGAGAGACATTTTTGAGATTGTGGTTTTCGCAGAATGGAGAGGTCAGATAAATAGGGATTTAAGATAAACTGTTTTAGCCCCACTAACCCATTTTTATCTCCACTAACGGGTAGTGGAGTTAGACTAAAAGACTAGAGTCAAACATTTAAAATGGGCTAATTAGAAAAAACTAAAATGAATTTTAAAAATTTTAAATTTTAAGGCATATTAGAAATCCGCCAGAGCCCGAGGCCCCAAGGCTCAAGGCCCAATCTTTGATCCATAATAATTTGTGTGTCTCCTAGGGATTGAACCCAAGACCTCATGCACACCCACCCACAAACTTACCACTAGGCTACTTGCTCCAACTTATTTAGTTCATTCAAAATTAATATATACTATATATTATACCAACAATCCCCCGCATGAATGAAACAAATAAATAAAAAAAAATTAAAAGGACACCCTGGAGTATCATAAGGAGTGACGTATAAGGAAAATGTGTCATTCGACTTGAACCTTTGCTATATGTTGATCTATTGAGTTTATCGGTTGATAATGAACTACTATCTTGAACTATTTCACCGTTGTTGCAAACTTAAGTCAATAGAACACACACGTGACTCCCAAAAATCATCATCGATTTCCCACGGTTGTGATCGTTTCGGCCTTGAGCATGCCCAGGTTTCTAGAGTGTTCTAGAGAATCAGCCTTAATTCTCATAGAAAGTGGGCCCACTACCACACTCATATAGGTTCTTCTATCAAGAGTGTACTATATCTCACACCCCACTGAATAACGACTATAGAAAGCATTAAGAGATTAAATCTCATCCTCCATCGATACAGTGGTACCTCACCATAGGAATGAATTTTAAGTAAAACTTAAATTATTACCCCCATAGATTACTCTTATAACTTTGTTATCCCATTGAATCCAAATCTTGGGATCTCTAGTCGTATGGGTTGAGTTTCCATTATAGGTGATTTAAATATTAATATGCTTTAGGCCCATTCCCCTCGATGTTTGATAAACAAGCTTTCTAGCTAGCCCTTTAGTCAATAGATCTGCCAGGTTTTCCTTTAACATGACATAGTCGATTGCTATAACTCCATCTTTCAATAGCTGTCTCACTGTGTTATGTCTTCTCCTGATATGTCTAGACTTTTTGTTATAGGAGTTACTATGTGCTCTTGTGATCGATGCTTGACTGTCCCAGTGAAAGGACAAAGCTGGAACTGGTTTTGACCACAAATGAAAATCTAATATGAAATTCCTTAACCTTTCAGCCTCTTCACTTGCTTTATCCAATGCTTTGAACTTTGAATCCATAGTGGATCTAGCTATGCACGTTTGCTTGGTATATTTCCAAGATACAGCGCCTCCTTCCAACGTAAAAACATAGACTTACACTCATCATTATTAGAAATCCAATTGGCATCAAAAAAACCTTCTATTACAGTTAGATATTTGACATAATGAATACCATAATTTATTGTGTATTTTAGATATCTTAAAACTCTAATCAGAGCATTCCAATGTTCATTATTAGGATTACAAGTATATCTACTAAGTCTACCCACAACATATGCAATATCAGGTCTCGTGCAGTTCATAAGATACATTAGACTACCAATAACTCCAGAATATTCTAATGATGATACACCAGGACCTGAATGTTTCCTTAAGTGACAACTAGGGTCACAAGGTGTCTTAGCAGGAATACAATTAATTTGTTCAAACTTTCTTAGAACTTTCTCTACATAATGAGATTGGGTTAAAACAATTCCTTTAGAATTTTTAATAATTTTAAGTCCACGTATAACATCAGCAACACGGAAATCTTTCTTATCAAATTGCTTATTAAGAAAGTTTTTGGTTTTATTAACTACATCCATATCAGTTGCAAAAATAAGCATATCATCCACATATACGCAAATAATCACACCAGAATTACCCTTGAATTTGCTATAAATACATTTATCTGCTTTATGAATGTTAAAACCATTATATATCATTACTTGACTAAATTTGTCTTGCCATTATTTAAGTGCTTGTTTTAGTCCATATAAAGCTTTTTTACGCCTACACACCTTTTTATCTAGGCCTTGGACTACAAACCCCTCGGGTTGATCCATATAAATTTCTTCTTCAAGATCTCCATTCAAAAAAGTCGTTTTAACATCAATTTGATGAATTATTTGATTATGTAATGAAGCAATAGCAATTAAAAGCCTAATAGATGTAATTCTAGTAACAGGAGAGTAAGTGTCAAAGAATAAAATTCCTTCCTTTTTACCTATAACCTTTAGCTACCAATCTTGCCTTAAATTTATCATTAGAACCATCAACTTTTAATTTCTTCTTAATTATCCATGTGCGCCCAATAGTTTTACATCCTTTAGGCAAGTCAACTAACTCCAATGTGTTATTAGAAATAATATAATCATATTCACTATTTATAGCTTCTTTCCAAAAAATAGAATTGAGTGGGAACATTGCCTCACTAAAAGTGACGGGGACATTTTCTATTAAATATGTTAAAAATTTAGGACCAAAAGAAGTATCTATCCTAGGACTTTTACTTTTTCCAATTTCAATTTCTTCTGAATGAGAAGATTCATTTCTAACACTAGGACCCACTGGAATAGAACTACTAGTTCCCTCACTTCTCGCTTGAAAAAGAAATTTTTCCTCATAAAATTCAGCATCTTTTGACCCAAAAATAGTGTTTTTATCTATATATTGATTTTTAGAATCAATTACAAGAAATCTATGTATCATCTCATATTTTTGGGCATTTATTAATTAATTAATTCGGTATATTTTTAATTACTTGTGTGTCATAATTTAATTAGATTAATTGCTATTTTTTTATTATTTAAATATTAATCTGGTGGGTCGACGATTAATATTTATGGGATTTAAAGTTACTAAGTGAATAGTAATAATTTAATGAATTAATAGGTGAATATTAACTTTTTGTAAAATAATTCGAATGGCAATTCTGAGTGTTCGGTTGAGTCTGGATGGGTCGAAATAGTCAGAAAAGAGTGCCCGTGGGTAGTAAATGCGTCTCGGGATATTTTTAGACATATTTAAGCCCACATAAGAGTGTTTGGACCCTTTTGATAAAGCCGGCAAGCCTAAAAAGGAGATTGACTTAATAAACCATAAAAGTGAGAGGGTATGAGAGCTATAACTCATTTTAGAAAACCTAATCAAGTGGAAGACAAAAGAGGGAGAAATTAGAGAAATCTTGGGAGCCTAAATCAAGAACAAGTGTGGACATTCTTCATTAAACCCATAATCTACAACAAGAGATTCAGACCCTACAAACCCTAGAAGGCAAGTGGTTAAACTGGCTTTTAAATTAATTGCAGTTTTCATTTCATATCATAGTGGGTGGGTTAAGATGATATGGTTCTTAAGGTGGTTGACATCTAAATTTGGGTTTCTATTAATTTCATTTTAAAATCTGTAGAGGATTTCGAAATTGGTTTATTAACCTTAAATCTGTGTGGGTGTTTAATTACGATTTCGGAATATTGGAACATTAGATTTGATGTTAATTCGTATGGATTTTTGTGTAAAATTTATGGGCCGAAGTTTCTAAAAAGAGTATTAATGGAGCATAGTTGAGCAGCGAAGAAGAAAGGAAGGACTCCAAGGTCATTCAAACGACCTGAGTCTGGTTCGAGCGACAACCTCTGTCTTTTGAACGGCATGTTGCTTCGTTCGAACAACGTCACTTTTCCATCCCCCATCTCTTCCTTCCCCTATTTTGGCGATGGGTTTAGTTGGGTTAATGTTTTGGGGATAGGGTTTGCTGGTGGGTACAGATATGGGTTATTTATGGGAAATAGTAAAAGGATAATTAAGATGATAGTCTCAAGGGAAAAATTAAAGTTTAAATTGAGTGATTTAAGAACCTTAAATTAATAAGTGTGCAAGACTTATTTAAAAGAATTTTGAATAATAAATTCTGATTATTCTATTTTTGGACCAAGTAAGCAAGTCCGGGTATATTGGTTGAGTGATGCCAAGGTAATAAATTAGTCAATGCGCATTTAATTAATTTTGAGTCGAAATATAGACACGGGTATAATTTGGGCTCTACAGGTTTTGTGCACGTTATATCTAGGATTAAAGTGTGTATATATATATATATATATATATTGTGATCATAAATATCAGTGACTAGATATTTAGTAAAAGCATACCCCTCTAGTACTATCATAGGAGGTTGCGCGATGTGAATAGTGTAGATAATTATATACGGGTAAAATACACGATGTGAATTATATTTTTTACTATATAACTCGTGAAATGTTATATGGCCTCAAATGAAAATAATGATTTGTTAAGTTAATGTGATAGACAACTTAAATCATTTATTAAACATACTCGGGTTAGAGTGGGGTGACAGGAAGGAACTATATAACAAGAACTAGTTACGGGGTAGATGAGTAGGTAAGTTATATAGAAAAATAGTAGGTGTACATATTAATTGAGGGGTGAGTCGGTCCTCAAGAGAGTGCGATACTAGATTAAATATGAAGAGAATTCATTCATTTTAATTTATTGCAATTCAATTCACTAGCTAAATATTTTAAAATGTTTTGGGTTCTAACACTTGCTATCAAATATTTTCAAGAACCCTTTTAGGCGTCTGACCACAGGGGAGTCGGGCTTGATTTTATTCTCGTGTACGTAGCTGTGATACATATGGGTGCTACTGGATTTGCATTAGATGCTTCTCTTATTCACTCCTAGATAGGGATAGTATCTCAGTTGTACTTTCGAGCATGTTGCTCATGGCATTTGTACATTTTATTTCGAATCAGCATGTATTGGCTATATTCTCCATGTGTCAGATTTATTTTGGTTTGGTTGTTTTCAGTCGATATTTATTCGGTTATAAATTTATTCAGATGCTTGTAATATGTTTAGACTCATTTATATTATGATGTTTTTGTTATTGTCTCTTGTTGTACTTATTGACTTGGTTATTTAAAAGATAAAATTTGACACCGGCTTAATTAACCATTAGGTGGTTAGTAATTAATAAGTTCAACTGTGATGCTAAGAATGAATTAGAAGGAAGTCCTATTTAATTTGATAAAGTCCTGATCACCCAGTATTTAATTGGGCGGGGTATCACAGTTGGTATCAGGGCATCAGGTTCTAGTGTTCATAGGATCTGTATGGATTACTATGATTTCAACGTTGCGTTCTTTTGATATAGAGCCCTATTATTAGAATTATTGACTCATCATTATGCTTGAGATATCGTACTTCTGCTATTAAGAATTGTATTAACAGTGAACTAATACAACTCGTTTTGAGTTTTAGATTCCGCCCAGGTGAGGGAGAGGTAGACCCGCGAGGGCAACCACCAGAAGCGGGGAGGGAGAGGCTCATGAGGAGCCCGAGATCACACAGCCACAGACCCCACCAGGGTTTGTATCCATAACACAAGTAGCTAAAATTGTGGCCCATGCGATCAATGCCACCATGACAGCCATGGAAACATAATTTCCTCAGCCCCGACAACATCAGCCAGTGGCCCCAGCTATTCAGGCCCACCTGGGGCCGTCAGAGTGGCAGGGAGTGAGGGAAGCCTTTCAGAAGGGCCATCCCCCGGAGTTTCAAGGCAGTGCAGAGGTGATTTTAGCTTATCAGTGGAAGAGACAGATAAAGTGCCACTTGCGCATGGTCGACTGCAGCAAAGTCCAAAGACAGATACCGGCTACATTCAGGCTTACTGGGGTAGCCTTGTAGTGGTGGGAGTCTACAACCAGTATTGGATAGACAGAGAGAGAGAGATTCGATGACTATCGTCAAGTTCTGGGTACGGCTCTCCCGCAGTTGAGGCCGAGATGAGGAGGAGCTTCAGGGAGGTGATTATGGGTGACCGTTCTATGACGGAGTACGAGGAGGAGTTCATCCGTTGGATAATTTGGTGTCGGGCGAGGTGAGAAATGAGGAAAGAAAGAAGGCAAAATTTATTAATAGTTTGTCCTGGAGGATTAGGCAACATTTGCTTGGTAACCCTGCTTTAGAGACATATTTAGACGTCGTCAATGCAGCTTTATTACACTGCTAGGACCATCGTTTCCACCTAAAGGGAAGCAAGAGGGGAGGTGAGCTGAGCCAACAGGACAAGGCAATTGGGGGTATTGCTAGTGGAGCACAACAGATAGGCAGCCAGCAGGGGTAGGATACTCGTCAGGGGAATCCTACTAAGAGATTTTGACCTGAAGGTCAGGAGTTTAGGAAGGGCCAGCAGGTCCCGAATCACCAGCACATTCCTCAGGATCTCCAGGGCCAAGGGAACCATGGAGGAGGCTAGTAGGGCCAACCTCCTCAGGGTTAGCAGGGCTAACATCAGGGAGACTTTTAGAGGCATTGCTTCGGTTACAGCCATCTGAGGAGGGAGTACCCACAGAGAGGTAAGGGCCGGCGAGTACAGATGCCTCCAGCTCCACCAGCCCCACAGCAACAGGGGCAGTTACTACGTGCGTAAGTACAACGTTCGGGATGTTTCGATTCCACCAGCACCTCACGCACTGCCTGTAGTCGAGGGTACATTTCCTGTTTATGGGCATGAGGGTAGGATTTTTTTTATGCGGGGGCATCGTATTCATTTATTAGGACCGGATTTGCTAGAGTTGCTAGGTTGTTAGAGTCAGTCGATAGTCTCCTTATGTGTGTAGAGTAACCGATGGGGGGTGTCACTTATACACTCGATTTGTAGAGAAGTAGATATTACGATTGGGGGACTAAGTTTAGCAACAGACCTCTTAGTGTTAGATATGGAGGGATATGACGTTATCCTCGGTATGGACTGGTTAGCAGGGTACAGGGCGATGGTAGATTATTTTGAGAGGACCATAGTGTTTTCCATTCCAGAATAGGATATGTTTTTGGTAGAGACACCACTTCCCGAGGAGGGGTAGCACACTCATTTATATTATATTGAGGAGGAAACCTCACAGGGAGTGGTGATCTCGATAGACTCGATTCCATTCATGAGGGACTTTGAGGATGTAGTTCAGGACATACCAGGGTTACCACCCAGTTGAGAAATTGAGTTCGTTATTAATTTAGCACCGAGTACGAGACCGATTACTAGAGCACCTTATCGCATGGCCCCTTCATAGATGCGTGAATTGAGAGAACGGATTCAGCAGCTTTTGAGCCAAGGTTTCATTCAGTGGTTCGCTTCACTTGTGTGTCGACTATAAGGAGCTGGATAAGGTCACAATACAGAATAAGTATCTGTTATCGAGAATCGATGACCTATTTGATCAGTTGAGAGGTGTGGTGTACTTCTCCAAGATTGATTTGAGATCAGGATATCATCAGTTGCGTATTCGGGAGGAGGACGTTCCTAAGACCTCTTTTCTATCATAATATGGATCCTACGAGTTTCGAGTGATGCCATTTGGGCTCACCAATATGCTAGCAGTGTTCATGGATCTCATTAACAGGATTTTCAGAGAGTTTCTCGACTAGTTTGTCATCTTATTCATAGATGACATTTTGGTCTACTCGCATACGGAGGAGGAGCATGCAGAGCATCTGCATATGGTTCGGCAAACATTACGGGGTCACTAGTTGTATGCTAAATTCGAGAAGTGTGGGTATTGCTATGGATCCGAGTAAGGTATCGACGGTGAGGGAGTGGGGACAGACCATGACACCGATCGAGATTCGTAACTTTTTAGGTTGGTCGGGTATTATCATCACTTCATTAAGGGGTTTTTAAAGATTACGGGTCCGTTAACGAATTTGACTCGCAAAGGGGTGCCATTTAAATGGATCGACCAGTGTTAGTTAGCTTTCGATGAGCTAAAGGATAAGTTGACATCAGCACTGGTAATTGCTTTTTCTAGGGGAGGATTGGAGTACCGGGTCTATACATATGCATCCTTGTAAGGACTTGGGGGTGTGTTGCAGCAGGAGGATAGGGCTATAGCTTATGCATCTCGAAAGCTTAATCCCCAAAAGAGGAATTACCCCACCCACGACCTTGAGTTAGCAGCAGTCATTTTTGCTTTTAGGATATAGAGGCATTATCTTCTAGGAGAGCAGTTCACATTATTCATGAATCACAAGTCACTTCAGTATCTCTTCACACAGATGGATCTGAACATGGGACAGAGGCGGTGGCTAGAGTTTTTGAAGGACTACCTGTTTGATATTCAATATCATCCTGGTAAGGCTAACTTGGTGGCAGACGCGTTGAGTCGACGACCTACAGAGGACTTGGCAGAGGTCTGGAAAGTGAAGTGGAGTGAACTTCGTTACGATGATGAGGTCCCAGAGCATGTATGATAGTTTTAGTGATCACGTCCGAGATTGTCATGCGAGTGGTGCAAGCATAGGCAAAGGGTCCTTTTTTCAATAAAAGGTGAGATAGTTACTAGCAGAGGGTGTAGAGTCTTACTCTATTAGCTAAGAAGGAGGGCTACGTTTTAATGGGAGGTTGGTCGTGCCAGAGGATGAGGATTTGAGGCATGCCATTTTGACTGAGTCCCATGGCTCTAGATTCACGGTACATTCTGGAAGGGATAAGATGTACCAGGACATGAGGAGGCAGTACTGGTGGTCGAGGATGAAGTGAGATATTACATAGTTTATCTCGAAGTGCGCGACTTATCAGCTTGTTAAGGTGGACCACCAAAGGACTTCAAGGATGTTGCAGCCGCTTGAGATTCCCATGTGAAAGTGGGAGAGCATTTCTATGGATTTCATTACAGTGTTGCCGACATCGTAGAAAGGTCACGATTCCATATGGGTGATAGTGGATCGATTGACCAAGGTAGCCCATTTCTTTTCGGTTCACACGAATTTTGAGACGATCTGATATGCGCATCTATTCATAACAGAGATAGTTATGTTGGACGGAGTGTCGGTTAACATAGTGTCTGATAGAGACAAGATCTTCGTATCTCAATTCTGGTAGAGCTTATAGGAGGTTATGGGCATGAATTTGCGATTGAGCATTGCCTACCATCCACAGACAGACGGGCAAACTGAGAGGGTAAATCAGATGCTAGAGGATATGCCGAGGATGTGCATCCTGGACTTTGGGGGAGGTTGGGAGCAATATCTCCCATTGTTAGAGTTTGCGTATAACAACTCGTACCAATTCACTATCGGCATGTCCCCATTCGAGGCACTTTATGGGATACCTTGTTGTTCACCTGCCTGTTGGTTAGAGGCGGGGGGACAACAAGTTGTTAGGGCCAGAGATGATTCACGAGACGTCCGTCAAGATATAGTTGATTCGGGGACGTATTCGGATAGTCCAGGATAGGCAAAAAAGTTATGTCAATGCTAATCGGAGATATGTGGAGTTGAAAGTCGGTGATTAGGTATTGGTTTGGGTATCTCCCATTAAAGGGGTGATAAGGTTCGATAAGAAGGGGAAACTAGCTCCGAGGTATGTGGAACCTTTCCCTATCATTGAGAGAGTGGGAATGGTAGCTTATAGTCTGGGTTTGCCAAAGCATCTTCAGCAGATGCACGATGCGTTCCACATGGCATCGCTGAAGAAATACTGAATGAGCGAGAGGGCTTTATGGTACATTCCACTCGAGGAGATTGATCTACAGCCAGATATCTCATATGAGGAGATACATGTAGCTATTTTGGATCATAGTGAGCGCAAGCTAGGGTCTAAGGTGGTACCAATAGTTAGAGTTCAGTGGGGACATCACAGTGCTGACGAGTCTACTTCGGAACGGGAGGATGACATGCGAGAGCAGTATCCAGAGTTATTCACCGTTGGTACGACCTAATTTCGGGGACAAAATTCCCTTGTAAGGGGGTAAGTATGTAACACCTCGTATTTTTTTACATTTATTAATTAATTAATTCGGTAAATTTTAAATTACTTGTGTGTCACAATTTAATTGGATTAATTATTATTTTTTATTATTTAAATATTATTCTGGTGAGTCGACAATTAATATTTATGGGATTTAAAGTTACTAAGTGAACATAATAATTTAATAAGTTAATAGGTGAATATTAAATTTTTGTAAAATAATCCGGATGACAATTTTAAGTGTACGGTTGAATCCGAATGGGTCGAAATAGTCGAAAAATAGTGCACGTGGGTAATAAATGGGTCTCGGAGCATTTTTAGACATATTTGAGCCCACAAAGAGTGTTTGAGCCGTTTTTATAAAGCCCACAAGCCTAAAAATGGGATTGACTTAATAAACCCTAAAAGTGAGAGGGTGTGAGAGCCATAAGTCATTTTAGAAAATCTAATCAAATGGAGGACAAAAGAGGGAGCAATTAGAAAAATCTTGGGAGACTAAATCAAGAACAAGTGTGGACATTCTTCATCAAACCCATCATCAACAACAAAATATTCAGACCTTACAAACCCTAGAAGGCAAGTGGTTAAACTTTCTTTTAAATTAATTGTAGTTTTCATTTCATATCATAGTGGGTGGGTAAGATGATATGGTTCTTAGGGTTGTTAACATCTAAACTTGGGTTTCTGTTAATTTCGTTTTAAAATCTGTAGAGGATTTTGAAATTTATTTATTAACCTTAAATCTTTGTTGGTGTTTGATTACAATTTGGGAATATTGGAACCTTAGATTTGATGTTAACTCATATGGATTTATGTGTAAAATGTATAGGCCTAAGTTTCTAAAAAGAGTATTAATGAAGGATAGTTGAGGAGGGAAAAAGAAAGGAAGGACTCCAGGGTCGTTCGAATGACCTAGGCCTGGTTCAAGCAATAACATATGTCGTTCAAACGGCATGATGCTTCCTTTGAACGGCATGCTGCTTCGTTCGAACGACGTTACTTTTCCAGCCACCATCACTTCCTTCCCCTGTTTTGGTGTTAGGTTCAGTTGAGTTATTGTTTCGAGGATTGGGTTTGCTGGTGGCTACAGATATGGTTTATTTGTGGGAAATAGTAAAGGGGTAATTTGGATGACAGTCCCAAGGGGGAAATTAAGGATTAAATTGAGTGATTTAAGAACCTTAAATTAATAAGTGTGCAAGACTTATTGAAAATAATTTTGAATAATAAATTCTGATTATTCTATTTTTGGACCAAATGAGCAAGTCTAGGTATATTGGTTGAGTGACACCAAGGTAATAAATTAGTTAATGTCCATTTAATTAATTTTTAGTTGGAATATAGACACAGATATAATTTGGGCTAGTGCTATGGGTTTTGTGCACGTTATAGCTGGGATTAAATTTAATGTATATATATACGGTAGTGTGATAACACACACACACACACACACACACACACACATATATATATATATATATATATAGTAAAAGCATACCCCTCTAGTGCTGCTATCATAAGAGGTAGCGCGATGTGGGTGAATCCCCTAGGTTGAGGAGCAGGGTGAGCATAGTCCTCAGGTCATATCGTCTGTATTTAGGGGTGAGACGTCTTGGGTATGATTCGGTCTTATGTTCGGAGGGAACTATGACTGCCTCCGCTGCATTTATTTTGTTTCACTGATTTGGGGAGCTAACCGTGTCAGGATGTCTGGGTGGATGAGTATATCGGGATTGATCGCAGTATAGAGTACATTCGCTGAGTGCCTACTCGGGAGGATGGATATATAATTACAACATGTGTGTGAATGTTGTAGTATGATGATACATACATACATACAAACATATATATATATATAGTGCAGATAATTATATACGAGTAAAAGACACGATGTGAATTGTATTCTTTTCTATATAACTCGTGAAATGTTATATGGCCTCAAATGAAAATAATGATTTGTTAAGTTAACGTGATATACAACTTAAATTATGTATTAAACATACTCGGGTTGGAGTAGGGTGACAGGAACGAGCTATATAACAAGAACTAGTTAGGGGGTAAATGACTAGGTAGGTTATATGGAAACATGGTAGGTGTGCACGTTAGTTGAGGGGTGAGTCGGTCCTCAAGAGAGTGCGACACTAGCTTACATATGAAGAGCATTCATGTATTTTAATTTACTGCAATTTAATTCACTTGCTAAATATTTTCAAAATATTTTGGGTTCTGACCCTTGGTATCAAATATTTTAAAAAACCATTTTAGGTGTCCGACCACAAGGGCGCCAGGCTTGATCTTATTTCAAGGTATGTAACTGCGATACATGTGGGCGTTGCAGGACTTGCATTAGATGCTTCTCTTATTCACTCCTAGATAGGGATAGTACCTCAGTTGTACTTTCGAGCATGTTGCTCCTGACAGTTGTACATTTTATTTCAGATCAGCATGTATTGGCTATATTCTCCATATGTCAGATTTATTTTGGTTTGGTTGTTTTCAGTCTATGTTTATTCGGCTAGCACTTGATTCTGATTCTTGTAATATGTTTAGACTTATTTATATTGTGATGGTTTTGTTATTATCTCTTGTTGTACTTATTGACTTGGTTATTTAAAAGATAAAATTTGACGCCGACTTAATTAATCATTACGTGGTTTGTAATTAATAAGTTCGACAGTGATGCTAACAATGAACTAGATGGAAATCCTGTTTAATTTGATAAAGGTCTGATCACCCAGTATTTAATTGGTCGAGGTGCATTACTATTTTTAGCATAACCTATAAAAATACAATCAACTATCTTTGGCCAAATTTAGTTCTCTTAGGTACTAGTATTGAAACCTTAGCAAGACACCCCCACACTTTAAGATGTTTATAAGAAGGTTTTCTGTTTTTCCACATTTTATAGTGAGTTTTGTCATTTTTCGTAAAAGTTATTTTATTAAGAATATAACAAGCAGTAAGAAGTTCCTCACCCCACATATTATAAGGTAATCCCGAAGTGCTTAACATAGAATTTACCATATCTTTAAGAGTTCTATTTTTTCCTTCAGCCAAACCATTAGATTCGGGTGAATAAGGAGTATTAACTTGATGAATTATCCCATTTTCTTACAATATTTATCAAGATCACCACTGTATTCTCCTCCCCTATCGGATCTTAAGGTTTTAATGGATTTTTTCAATTGTTTTTCAAATTCTAATTTATAGAAATAAATTTTGAGAAACTCTCATCTTTACTTGTGAGGAGATAAATATAACAGTAACGAGAGTAATCATCAATAAAAGTAACGACGTATTTATTTTCACCACGTGTCACATAACCTTTTAAATAACTTAAAACAGTTTAACTTCTTTCGATACTCGGAAAAGATTTTCTAGCCAATCCAAAGCTCGCTTCAACTACCACTATAATCAAATAACAAACCACGACTACTCTACCGTACTTCACATAATCCCACTAATAAGTACCATCCCTGATGCAACATAAACAATGGAGTTATACCATGGATTTCACTTTGGTATCTCTCCATTACTAAGTATGTCACATTGGAGGTCTTTTTTTCACAAACATCACATTGGAAGTCTTGTTAATATATAACTAGTGTAATCTTATAAAGTGGGACAAATTTGGATTTCTTGTTATTTTTAAACTGGTATTGGGCTTACAACTTTTGGGGTTAGAAAATTTTTAATTCTTGAGTCATGACCTTCGGATGGAAAAAATGAGTAATTGGAGGGAGATCTTCAAATTGGATTAAAAAAATTAAATTCGTTGTCAAACACATATTGAATTATATTTAAAATGGACTCCTTGTGAATTTCACTACAAACCAATTTGTGTTTCACAACTCAATGAGTTTAATTTTTTGTCCAATTTGAGGACCTCCTTTAGCATTGCTCTAAAAAATTGCCCATGACTCTCATGAGGTTTCAACACATAATTCTTAAGACCATCTATAGAGCATTGGAATATTTTGACACATCAAAATATTTCAATGTTATTTTGATCATCCAAAATTAAGGTCTTACTCCAAAGCATTAAGCAAAATGGAAAACTAAGTATAATATAAAAACTCTCGCAAAAGTTGAAGTGTTGTGCGGGGGGTGAAGAGTGTTGAAAAAATGAAGAAATACGGTGAAAATGGTTTGCGTGGCAATTCTAATGTTGCATTATTGTTTGATCTACCATACGCAGATGTGACGAATCTAAGAGCAAAATAGCATTAGTGTTGCCATTTTTTTCCCAGGAATGATATTCTACTTAATATCTTATAGTGAAAATTTTGTTATAATTAATGTGCATATATAATTATGTTATTTTGCACAATACTCTGTAGATGGTCTAATGTTCTGTTTGGAGAGGGACGCAGAGAGAATGGTCCAAAATGATCCAAAGCGAACCAAAATTGACACCAGTATGTCATGTTCGTTTCAATCTCGTATTAGTATGGTTGTAAAATAAACCAAGTTACTTGAACTCGGCTCACGTTCGTTTGAATAAAAGATCATTCAATTCATGTTCGCAAAATAAACAAGTTAAGTTTTAAACACATTTTCAAGCTCGTGACCTTGTTGAGCTTGGTTCAAATTCAACTCGAGCACGAATAATCAAATTAAAACAGTATAAAACAATCAAGCTATTCGAACTCGACTCATACGTCTTCACTTAAAAACTCGTTTAAGCGTGAGTGATAAGAAAAATATGAAACTTAAATATATACCTAAGCTCATTACACATTCTAAGCCAAGCTCGAGTATTATTAAGTTTGATGTGACTGAATGATTCGACTCGTTGGGATTTTTTACCCAAAGTCTTCGTATTTGGTGGAAACAGGATTTGCCACCCAATACAGAGCGTAATGGTATTTTAGTGATAGAGAAGAATTGTATGTGATGTAAAATGTGTACACATACACATACTCTGTCTATATAAAGTAGCGTTGTAAACCAAATTTTGTGGATATGCCATGACTTTGACAGCAGTAGAGGGTGGTAGCGCATCTTCGGAAGGATACCCAATGAACGGTGGAAACGATAATTACAGCTACACCAAAAACTCTACCGGCCAGGTATCTTCCTTCTCTTTAAACCACAACTATTCTTCTATTTTTACAAAAATTGTATTTTCCAACCCTCTCTCATCTCTCTTCTCCATTTTCGGGAGAGAGAGAGAGGGGTTTCCAAAAGCAAGAAAAATAAACAAATAGGAATGATGGTATACTTGAAAATACTGTGTTATCAAAGCTAAAATGAAAAATAAAGAATTAGTCTACACTACCCGGGTGTAAACACCGGGGTAGTACCGGATTGCTGAGATGGCATCTAATGGACACAACTGTTAGACACAAAACCTTGAGTCAGCGTAAACAAAAGTAAAAAAAAAAAATATGATACCTAGCTGCCATGTCTCCTAAAATCTACCGGCCCAAATATAAAAAATATTTTGTTAATATTAAATGTCTTTTTCTAAAAAAAAATAATTTTAGTTTAAAAAAAATCAATTTTATAAGGTGTGATAACAGTTTGTAAAAAAAATTGCATTTTGTTAAAAAAAAGAGGTATATACCAAATTGTTATTCGAACATTTTTAAAACAAATTTAGTCCAAACTTTTTTATTTTGCTCCGAAAAGTGATTTACCACATATTTTGGAGAGTGGGCGCTGCTAGGACGGATCTTTAAAAATAAAAGAATATTGAGTAAATAAGTGTTTGGACGACTAAATGGATTAAACTAAAAATAGGTATTCTTTTTTAAAAAAATGTGTTTATGTTAGAGACTATTCAGTAATTGACCCAAAAAAATGACCAATTACCAAAAAGTCTGTCAAATATTTTTTTAATACATATTTAGTGAAATCCTTTTTATTTTGTATCAAAAAGGCCTAAAACACTAATTTAACCAATATTCTCTTATTTGTAAAGGATCACATCAGTGGCATACATTGAGTATTTTTATATATAAATTTGGTGGTGTTAATGTTTATTTTGATATGTATAATAAATAAAAAAACAAAGTTTTCCTGTTGTACTTGTTAAAATTAATTTTAAAAACTATCACGTATTAAAAAAAAAGCAACTTAAATCACATGAGAATATTGACTAAATGGGTATTTGAGTTACAAATAATTAAAAAAAATTATTTTTTTTAAAATTATTTTTAACTCATTTAGTCCCTCAAACACCCATTTATTCAATATTCTCTTATTTTTAAAGATCCACGTCAGCGGCACTCCTTATTTTTAAACTTTTTTTTTTAATTTTACAACATTTAAAACAATTTTTTATTTCTTAAAACTGTTTAAAAATGTAAAAAAAAGGTTTTCTTTATTTATATAAAACAAATTTTTTTTCTTTAAAACAATTTTTTTCAAAAAATATATTTTTTGTATAAAACTTGTGTTTTTAAACAATAATTTTTTTTTAAATTTATAAAAATATTCTTTTCTAATAAAGTAGTTTTTTAAATAGAAAAAGACATGTCTTCTCATTAAAATGAAAAATAGTTTTATTTATAAAAAAAAACTGTAAAATTCATGCCATCTCATCAACCGGTATTAACCCGATTTTTAGACATTTTTGTGTTGTTCTTTTTTGTGTAGTTATATGGTGCTATTTTTTTTTGTCAAAAAACAGAGATATATTTGTGCTTTTTTTTTTTTGTCAAAACAGTGTTATTTGCTGTTTTTTTGACAAAACATAAATATTTGGTGTGGTTGAGAATTTTTTTTAAATGAGAATTTTTGTTTGTTAAAAACTGATATGTCTTAAGGGAAAGAAGAAAAATGGGATTTGGTATCTTAAAGTGCTTTGTCAGCATTCATGTAGTAGCCAAATAAGCACACCGGTACTAGCCATGTACTAGGACCCGGTGTGTCTAGCAGTTCTCAAAAATAAAACGTCATCGCAACACCACTACCACCATCACTATTTTCAATTTATTGGAGATATTTACAATATTTAACAATTTTAGAATTTTAAAAATCTAGATTTATATGATATATAATATCATGGTACAAAATGAGAAATTCAGCTAATTACTAAATAAAAAACCAGTCAATTGTAAATTGACATTTTTTTACTCGTACTATTCATTGTCCATTTGGTACTCTCATAAAAATTATAATTGAATAATTCCTGGAACTTTATAAATAATAAAATGTAATTTTTCATAAAGTTTGCAAAACATTAAAAATAATTAGGGAGTTTTGGAGAAAGGTCCTTACAATTGTCAAAGTGTATAAAATTAGGACACTGCAAATAATTTTATAAGTTTAGTCCATGTACTAAAAATATCATGAAAAATGGTGAAAAATAGTGCCACTAGCGCGGACCTAAAAAATGAACTCCTTACTCTAAAGGGACCGTACAAATAAATGATATTGTATCACAGTGACTAGATTTATAAACTTGAAAATCATTGCCTTAAAAATCCAAATATAGGAAAGAGCATGACATTTATCTTAATTCTCTTTTAAAAATAAGTAGCTAAGAGGGAGGGGAGGGGGTTTAGTTCCTTACTTTGATAATGAATATCCTTTTGGTATCCATTGCGTCAATTGATGACTCAGTAACTCCAATCGTAGCATTTTCTTTTAAGCTCTAACAACCAGCAACGAAAGTTGATTCATTCCAGGGACATATATTAAATAGTGTCTCGAACATTTTTTAATACAAATTTAGTTTAAGGATGTGTTTGATAGCAAATATGAAAAATGTATGAAAAATAGTTCATTTGAATGAGAAGTTGAAAAATGAGCGAAAAAACATGAGTTTTTGTGTTACTTTTTCTATTTTCCAAGTAAACCAATTCTTTGATGGGTGCATAAGAAATATTTTTTACTAAAAATTGGGTTTGAGATGGAGCACTTGTATTGTGGTGAATGTTGTTCTTACACGAAGTATTCAAAAATAAGTTACTACAGAAGCAAAATATGAGTTAAAACAACTATTTTTCATGTCAAACACACCCTGATAACACTAATTTTTCATGAAAAATACAATATATTGAGTCATTTTTCATATTTGGAATGTTTGATAAACAAAATTTTCTATGGAATTGATTTCTTTAAAACAAGTCATGAAACCACTTTTTTCACAAAAAATGGAATTAAAAAACCTTCTCCCACCTTATTATTCATTTTCCAGGGAAAAGAATTTACACACCAAAAAAATTGATAAAAAATAGAGAAAATGAATAAAAAACCAAAAAAATTGATAAAAAATCGAGAAAATGAATAAAAACCCCCCAAAAATGGGAAAAAAATACAGCAAGTGAATAAAACCACAAAAATAATGAAAAAAATCGAAAAAATGAATAAAATTCCAAAAATAATAAAAAAAATACAGAAAGTGAATAAAAACCCAAAAATAATGAAAAAAAATTAGAAAGTGAATAAAAAACCAAAAGTAATGAAAAAAATACATAAAGTTAATAAAACCCCAAAAACAATGAAAAAAAATCTAGAAAGTAAATAAAAATGAAAAAAAAATGAAAAAAATCTAGAAAGTAAATAAAAATGAAAAAAAAATGAAAAAAATCTAGAAAGTGAATAAAAACACAAAAACAATGGAAAACAATTCAGAAAGTGAATAAAACCCCAAAAATAATGAAAAAAAATTCCAGAAAGTGAATAAAAAACCAAAAAAAATGAAAAAAAAATCAAGAAAATGAATAAAAACCTAAAAAGAATCCATAAATTGAATAAAACTCCAAAAATAGTGAAAAAAATCCAGAAAGTGAATAAAATCCCCAAAATAATGAAAAAATCCAGAAAATGAATAAAAACCCCAAAAAATGAAAAAAAATCCATATTGTGAATAAAAACCCAAAAAAAATAAAAAATAATCCAGAAAGTGAATAAAACCCCAAAAATAATGAAAAAAAATACAGAAAGTGAAAAAAACCTAAAAATAAAGAAAAAAATCTAGAAAGGGAATGAAACCCAAAAATAATGAAAAAAATCTAGAAAGGGAATGAAACCCAAAAATAATGAAAAAAATCTAAGAAAGTGAATAAAGCAGCAAAAATAATGAAAAAAATCCAGAAAATGAAAAAAACCCCAAACAATGAAAAACAAATCTAGAAAGTGAATAAAAGCCCATTAAACCGGAATTAATTAAAAAAAACACCCATAAATTTATTAAAAAGTCTAAAATTTATTAATTAAGAAAACAAATATCAGAAAATTAAAAAATGCTCAGAAAATTAAAATTTTTGAATTAAATAAAAACAAAAAATAATGAAAAAGTACAGAAAATGCAAAAAAATACATAAAATAAATATTAGTCCCAGAATTAATTTAAAAAAACACCCGAAAATAAAAAAAGCTCAGAAAAAAGAGAAATCAATAAAAACACAAAAATAATAAAAAAATATATATAGAAAATGAACAAAAAATAGAAATAAATATTAACCCCTGAATTAATTTAAAAAGACACCCAGAAATTTATTAAAAAGTCATAAATTTATTAATAGATAATTAAGGTCAAAGTCATGTTCCTTTCCATATTTGAATTTTTAGGACAATGATTTTCAGATTTATAAATCTAGTCTCTCTGATACACAAAACAAGTAATTTCATTTGTTTTAGCTAAAGAGATATTTCCTTATTCATCTCATTTTAAAAACAAACGCATAATCCCACCTTCACCCCACCCCACCCCACCCCACCCTACCTACTGAAATCATCATCGGAACGTCGAAATCCTCGCTGGAAACCGTCGGATATCTCACCGGATTGTTTATCTCTCCTTGTTTCCCTCTCCCTTCGACTATTTCTTGGATATTTTTGGTCCGCGCTAGCGGAACCGTTGCAAGCGCCGGAGAAGAAGGTTTTTCACGGAAAAAAATATTGTTCGCCGAAAAAAATAGAGCTTTTAGTGAAATAGTAAATTTATCGGTTTCGATTTTTTTTGTCAAAAAGTATTAGATATGGGTGTTTTGGATAGATCTCGACGAGTAGATTTCAAATATATATTTTTTTTGAATTCTTGATTTATTGATTTGAAGTTGTGGACTTTTAAAAATTTTGATGGTTTTTTTTTGTATGAATTGTCAAATGGCATATTGGTCATCTTTCATGGTGTTTTTCGTACATGAGCTAAATTTATAAAATTATGAGGAGTGTCCTATTTTTATACACATTGAGTTAAATTGGACCTTTTCCCAAAACCCCCATTTATTAATTAAGAAAATGAAAAGGCGCTCAAAAAAATTTTAAAAAAATGGAAATGAATAAATACCCTAGAAAACTAATAAGAAAGCAAATATTAGAAAAAAAAAATTTAAGAGAAATAAAAATAAAAAAAAACCAGACCTGGCGACAGAGGGGATGAATGGGGGTTGGGGTGGGGCCATGGGCGGGGCGTGGTAGATTTGGTTTTTATTTATTTATTTATTATTTCTTAATACTCTTAATATTTTTTTTTAATTTTTTTTTTATATTAATTTTTTTTTAAATTCATTCTGGGGCTAATATTTATATTCTGTTTTTTTTTTATTCATTTTCTGTATTTTTTATTTTTGTGATTTTTATTCA
This sequence comes from Sambucus nigra, assembly GCA_949130495.1. Taxonomy (NCBI): domain Eukaryota; kingdom Viridiplantae; phylum Streptophyta; class Magnoliopsida; order Dipsacales; family Adoxaceae; genus Sambucus; species Sambucus nigra. The sequence continues at coordinate 367,131,630 of OX422210.1, read as the reverse complement.
TATTTTGTGTTTTTATTTTAAATTTTCTAATTATTTTATTAATTTTTTGGGATTTTTATTAATTTTCTGTTTTTTATATATATTTTCTACTTTTTTTACCATAGAAAATATTGAGAATTAAACACATAAAAGATGGAAAATAGAACATTTTCCACGTGGAAAATAATTGCAATCAAACACCACCAACAAATTTTTTCCATGGAAAATATTTTCAAGTTTTCAATTCCATGGAAATTGACTATTGGCGCTTATTTTTCATCTTTTTTATCAAACACACCTTAAGTGTTTTTATTTTGTTCTAAAAAATCTCTCACCGCATAAAAACACTCAAAAAAATGAGCTCCGGTGAGGGCCGCTGGAGCTCCTGCATTGGGGTGGAGGGGTGAAGGTGGGACGGGGGTGCCGTTAGCGCGACTTTTTAAAAATAAAAGAATATTGGTTAAATGAGTGATTAAAGGACTTTTTTGAACAAAATAAAAGGACTTGGACTATATGTGTATTAAAAAATGTTTGAGGAATTTTTTGGTAATTGATCTTTTATTTTAAGGGTCAGAATTTAACGGTAAAATTTGCAATTAAGATGAATGTAAATGACAAAAATAAGATTAACAATCAAAATAAATAATAGTTTTTTTAATTTAACCTCCACATGTGAATGTGTTATTTGACTTAACCACCACTTTTATAATTCCTTTTATATAACCCTCAAATTTTGTACAGAAGTTCAACGCCGTTAAAAAATTTATAATTTGTAATTAGACATTACCCCAACAACATTTATAAATAAAAATACCCCTAGTTAAAATTCAACCTTATAATCAAACATCATTTTTCTTCCTCGCTGAACAAAACCTAAATCTAACACAATACCCACACACATAAAGTGGGGGTTATGTAAAAAAAACTAAATAATAAGGTAACAAATTAGTTTAGAAATTAGAATAAACAATAAAGATATAAAAAATAGGTTTGTAAATAGAATAAACAACAATGTAAAGTCTAGTAAAAATTCAGTCAGCAAATATGTCAAAAAACTGTAATTATGATTATTTTTACGGTTAAAACTTAAATTTACAATTAAAGTAAAGGTCTTGATAACATGTGTTCTAAGGCACACACTTGTAACCTAAAAATAATAGCGGTAGAGTTTTTATATACAATTAATAGAACACAAATATTTATATTAAACTTCTGTACTTACTATTTTAAAGAATATTTTTCTTGAAGGAAATAATATGGATATTAAATTAATGTCCATTGAATGTGTGTGTCTGTGTGTGTGAGAGAGAGAGAGCATACATTTTCTTTAGCATATGACTACAGTTCTATTTCTGTCCCTAGAAGCTTCGCCCATGTGTCTTGAGTGAAAGCGGCAGGGGCTTTATAAATTTAGGACCTATTATAATATGTATTTTAAAAATAGGACAACAAATATTTTATTTATAGTTTTAGTCCCTATTTTTGAATAAAGCCGCTCCCGCGGACCCATATTCATAAAACGTTAACCAATCACAGCATGCCACGTGTCCCTTTAATTTAAAAATAGGGACTAAAAATGGAAACGAAACGTTTGTTGTCCTATATCCATAATCAATATTATTTCAAGTCCTAAAATTACATAATTTAGACAAAAGATAAGAGGGGAATAGTTTAGAGCATACATTTTACAAAAAATGATATTTGCACAGGAATTGTGCACCGGTGCACAAAACTGACTAAAAAAGTACTTTAGATTTTTATTCAACTGTACAAGTGTTTTGTGTATTTAGTGCACAAAATCGGTGCAAGTAGCATTGCTCTACATTTTATGATTGCTTGATATTGTACACACCCATAATATAGTCGAATTTGTATCACATTTATATGATATTGTGCACACCCATAATATAGTCGAATTTGTATCACATTTATATGATATTGTACACACCCATAATATAGTCGAATTTGTATCACATTTATAAAATTTTTATCAAGCAATAATAAAATGGATTTTTTCATTTTAGTTTATAGCCAATATTTTTTTTTTCTTAACCTGTAATTCACTTATATATCTTTTAGACAATAACGTCTTTCATCTCTTTATGTATACTTTATAATCAAGATATACACAGTGCATATTATAAATATTGATGTATAGGTTACAATTTTTTTTGTACAAATTACAATTTTTGAAAAAATAAATTGAATTTATAGATTATTGGAAAATTGGGTATAATCTAACGGCGTCCTTAACCCAAAAAATTATCAACCATCGACTACATTAAGCCATAACAAACACAAAAAAAAAGTAAAGTATTGAAAGGTATTATTCCAACAATAACATCCAAATTATATATATGACCCGACTAAGAATCAACCAAAGCGTATTTTCTTACGGAGGTGGTGTGGTAACAGTTACCAGCCGTTGGTGTGCCAATATGGTCGTATTTGTGGGGATGTGACCATGACAGTATGAGTGGTGTGATGATTGTAGTTAGCGAATTATATATTGAACATATATTGTTTCAAGTTATTTAAAAATGTGATGAGGTTACCTCAAAAGCAAAATTTTGATGAGGGGTAATCTAAAATGGGTGCATTCAAAAGTTTATTTGAAAAAATAAGAATTGTTCACATGTTTCTTAATGCATAAGTGAAAATTTCTTATTATGAAAAGGATAAATTAAATCAATAGTATTTTTTTTACCAGGTAATTCTAGAATGACAGGATTCCAACACAAAATGTATATTATTATTAGAATTTTAATATGTATATTTTGTTAATCAATACTATTTTGTCAATCATAAAAATCGGATATAAATCATAATGTTACATCACGTTAAAAACAGTTTTGTCATGAATCCAGGATGTTTAATCTTCATATAATCACAAAAACATAAGTTCTTTATAACTATGATCAAAACTGACATTTATCCATTGCAATTGATTAGGATAAGGTGACTTGAATGCTCCTGTCATAGTTTCCTTTGAATCCCTTCTTGAATAGCCCAGAATTACTCTCTTATGTGCCCAGAATATTTGTGAGAAAATAGGAATAATGAGAATTTCGAATTTTCTCTCCCTCCTTAGAAACAGTATGTATTGAGATGACTCTAGATGGTATAGAGGTCTCTATTTATAAGGGGAAGATGGCCGGAATCCTAGTGGAGGTGGGACTCTTTTAAAGTCTTCCACTAATGCCACTAACTATCATGTGACTAACGGATAAGGTTTACCCAATCTTTTAATATCATTATTTATCACATTCCTAATTAATTATCTAACATTTATCAAGACCACATAAATAGGAAATTCAGAATTTAATACAATTAAAATTAAATAATTAATTTCGTCACTTAACATTAATTTTCAACAGTCTCCCACTTGGTCTTAATAATTCGTATAATAAATTAGGTATTATAAGGTGCACAATCATTGATAAATTTGGTTTGCTAAATCAAATGATTCACGGATGCGAGTCATGGCGGTTTCATGCTATTCAAGAGCATGGTTCCTTTCATGTACCACAACACCAATGTTTCATTCAACTGAGCCTTTAATATTGGGTATCATAATGGCCTCATAATGTCCTTTTGAATAAGGACTATTTTTGTCAACAATAATTCAGAATTATATGCATGCATTCACAAAAGACAGAAATAATAGAAATCAGAAACACTTTTATTGAATTCAAGTAATAGTGTCAAACAACTAAGCCAAAATAGCAATCATAATCTAACTAATCGAGACCCATCTCTTTGACATGTTTCATAAAGATTTTCGGAGATAGTCCTTTCGTAAGAAGATTTGCTATGTTATCACCCGTACTAATGTGATCAATTGACACTCTTTGTTTCTGAACTTCTTCTTTAACTGATAGGTATTTTATCTCAATATGCTTAGCAACCTTAGTATACCTATCGTTCTTCGAGAAGAAAACTACTGCAACATTATCACAATAAATTTTCAGCGGCTTAGATATTGACCCCATAATTCTAAGTCCTGAAATAAAGTTTCGCAGCCATAATCCATGATTTGTAGCTTCGAAGCAAGCTACTTATTCAGCCTCCATAGTAGATGATGCAATGACGCTTTGCTTATCATTTTTTCATGAAACGGTTCCTCCAGCCATAAGGAAGACATAACCCGAAGTGCTCTTCCTACTGTCAAGGCATCCCCCAAAATCTGAGTCTAAATATCCAATCACATCAAGGTGATCAGTCCTCCGATATGTGAGCATGTAATCCTTGGTCCCTTGCAGGTACCTCAGCACTTTCTTTGCAGCTTTCTAATGATAAATGTTCGGATTCTTTGATATCTGCCTAGCATCCCAACGGCAAAACTGATATTCGGTCTAGTGCAGACTTGTGCAGACAACAAGCTCCCTACGAGCGAAGCATAAGGCATGCCTTTCATGTGCTCCCTTTCTAAATAACTTCTAGGGCATTGACTTAAGCTGAACTTGTCCCCTTTCTGAAGTGGAACATTAATGGGATTGCAACTTTGCATGCTAAATCTTTCTAGAACTTTGTTAATGTAAGCTTTCTGAGACAATCCCAACATTCCTCGTGATCTATCCCGAGATATTTCTATCCCGATCATGAAGGATGCCTCACCTAAATCTTTCATTTTAAAGTTTTTAGAAAGGTACTTCTTGGTTTCACTTAATAAACCAAGATCACTGCTGGCGATAAGTAAGTCATTAACATATAGTACTAAAAACACAAACTTACTCCTACTGATCTTCAGGTATATACACCGATCAACAGTGTTTTCCTTAAACCCAAAGGATGTAATGGTATCGTGGAACTTAATGTACCATTGACGAGAATCTTGATTTAGACCATATATTGACTTCTTTAATATACAGACTATGTTTTCCTTTCCTTCCTTTATGAAGCCTTGTGGTTGTGCCATGTAGACTTCTTCTTCTAAACTCCCATTTAGAAAAGCAATTTTTACATCCATTTGGTGCAACTCCAAATCATAACACCAATGCTAATATGATTCTTAATGAGTCCTTCTTCGAAACTGGAGAGAAGGTCTCATTATAATCAATGCCTTCTCGTTGATTAAAACATTTGGCAACAAGTCTAGCTTTATGTCGTTCGATATTGCCTTTTAAGTCAAGTTTGGTCTTAAAGATCCACTTGCACCCAACTCATTTTTGTCCTTCCGGCAATTCAAACAACTCCCAAACTTTATTGTCATTCATAGATTTTATTTCTTTATTCATGGCATCAATCCATTTATCGGAATCATCACTATTTACTGCTTTTTCATAAGAAACTGGATCATTAATATTCCTTATGTTAAATTCGGTCTCTTGAAGGTATACCACATAATCATCCGGAATTGCCGATTTCCTTTCTCTCTAAGATCTTCTTAATGGCACTTCCTGTGGTGCTTTTACAGTTTCATCGGTTATAATCTCATTATGTGGTTGTTCAGTTGGTTGATCATTCACTTGTTGTTCATTGTTATTGATTGGGTCAATGACCGGTTCAATAACTACATTAGGAATAACAGGTATATTATGAACTCTGGGTATAGCAATTTGTACCCTGACTTCTTGAATGATTACCTCCCTTTCTTTTATACTTCCACTTACTTCACCTTCTCCAATGAATTTAGCATTTCCAGTTTCTATGATTCTAGTTGTATGATTTGGACAGTAGAATCTATATCCCTTCGACTTTTCTGGATACTCAATGAAATGACATGATAATGTCCTAGGATCCAATTTCTTTTCATGAGGGTTATAGATTCTAGCTTTCGCTGGGCAGCCCCACACACGTAAATACCTTAAATCAGGTTTCCATCCTTTCCAAAGTTCAAAAGGAGTTTTTGAAACTAACTTACTAGGAGATGTGTACAGCGGTCTTTAATGCAAGTGTCCACAAAAATGTAGGCAATTGGGTCCTACTTATAATACTTCTAACCATTTCTATAAGGGTACGATTTTGCCTTTCAGCTACACCATTCTGCCAAGGTAATCCTGGCATTGTGTATTGGGCGCAAATACCTAATTTTTCATGGAGTTTAGCAAATGGGCCAGGGCGTTGTCCTGACTCATCATATCTACCATAATATTCACCACCTCTATTAGACCTAATAATTTTCACCTTTTTGCCTAGTTGCCTCTCAAACTCATTAATGTATATTTCAACGACGTTCACAGACTGAGATTTATCATGCAACATGTACAAAATGCAATAACATGAAAATCATCTATAAAGGTGATGAAGTATTTTTTTTCCAATAGCTTCTATTTTAGCCTTCGCTTTATTGCCCATGTTGAAAAAAATGCTCATTTGGATTTGTTTTGCGGATCGAAATGAAGCCCTATATCGAATTAGAAACATGACACATAGAAGCAAAATCAATCCACCAAGTGTTAGAAGAAGCGTTAATAAGGTTTGATTCGAAACAAACATAAATAAAGGGCTTACCCTTTTTCTCGAACTAGGCCTTTCGTTTATGACAATCCCTTTGGAATGGCCCTTCTTTTTACAGAAGTGACACTTGTCGTTCTTTTCCTTCTTCACAACAACAGTTGATGGTTCAACTTGATGAGACGTCCCATGACCTTTCTTAGTGCCCTTGCCGAACTTCTTCTTAAAACCATCCCTTTGACTGTCTGATTTGCCACTTGTCCCTTAGTCACATGGTCATTCTGTTGCTTAAGCCTTCCTTCCTCCTGTACCAACATGCTTTGCAAATCATTTGCATTCCACTTATCTTTTATAGTGTTGTAATTGATTTGGAAAGGCCCATACTCAGGAGGTAGGGAGTTTAGGACGAATTGGACGAGAAAAGACTCGGCCACTGTCATGCCCAAAACTCTAAGTTTAGCAGCCAGATTGGTCATCTTTATAATGTGCTCATTCATAGTTCGAGTACCATCGAACCTCATAGTGGTCAGGTGAACCATCAGTTTCCCAGCAAGGGCTTTATCAGCAGTGCGAAAGCGTTGCTTAATGTTGTTTAAATACTCTTTCGCTTTCGTAGTTTCAGGTAGGGGGTCTTAATGTTAGCAGCAACACACATTCGCATAAACATAAGGGCCAGCCTATTGGATCGAGACCATGCTTCATGGACAACAATTTCATCCTCGCTACTGGCATCAGTAATAGCAGCGGGTTCATCACACATAATTGCCATGTCCAGGTCGAGAACCCCTAGGCTGAACTCAATTTGCTCATTCCATTCAAAAAAATTAGTTTCATCAAATTTGGAATAGGACTGCGCTTGCGAATACAGGTTAAGGGGAACTGCAATTAATAACAATGTTCAGAAATTAAATTTTCACACACAATAAAAATTGCAAGGGTCGAATATTGAATTGTTGACTAAAAATTTTGGTATATTTCATTTACAATCTGAATATCACGGTATCTGTGTTAATCATCACATAATATTTAGATTGTAAAGATATATTACCCTATAATTCATTTATCATGGCCCCATAATTTTGGCATCTGTGTTTGTTGCCTAAACATTTAATACCATGATTAATGGACTTAATGTCAACTATTATGTTCTCACAAAAGTTTTTCTAATGTTGTTCAATTCAGAAATTAGCATGTGTTGCACCTCAATCCAATTTTATAACTAACATTAGAATAAACCTTTAATGCATGTAAGTGTATTATTCGTACATACAGTCGCAACCTGTGTTCGACCTTTGACTTAACTCAAATGAATAATTTCTTACATGTCCCAATATAAATATAGTTAATCATGCATTAAATATTAACTATAATACGTAATCTATTAGTAATTACAAAGATACCAATAGTAGCCTAAATGCCTCAAAAACAGAATTGTCCAGGTATAGTAAAAAACACATAATTCATGAATTTTGCCAAAAATGGCAAAAATGAGTTTTCACCATAGAATTGAAGTAAAACATGCTAGAAAACCAAAACTTTTTGCGGAACGTTAATATCAATTTTCTGTAAAGAATTATAAGCAGCGAGATTATTTTCTAAAATGGCAAAAACGAGATTTTGAGGGCCTTAACGGACTCGGATTGTCGAAAAACACATTACATCACGGCCAAAGGCGGTGAAATTCGATCCTCGGCCCGTTTCCAGTAAACATGTCAAGTTTCAAGTCAATCGGACACCAAAAATTTCGAAAAACACTATTCACTGCGCCAAAAAAAAAATTCCTCCAAAATCTGTTTTGCGTCAAATCACAGTTTTCACTTAATTAATCTTAAAAACAAATTCGTTTTCTTATCATGATCAATAAAAGTGTTTTTCAGAACACGTACACAACTCGAAACAATAAAATCAAGTTAATGGCATATTAGGATTCTTATAACACAAAAAGAGGTTGAACAATAATGGGACAGTTTTCATAAGATAAGGACTGTAGTAGTAATTTCGTTCTTAAGATCATACATAACACAAATTCGAATTACCATATGTACGATTATCAGATTGTTAAAAAATTCAGATTTCCAGTTTTTTCAAAAAAAATTCCAGATTTCCAGAAGAAAAAAAAATTCAGATTTCCAGATTAAAAAATTCCAGATTTTCAGATTTCCAGATTCATCAAATAAAAATTCTAGATTTCGAGATTCAAAAGATCATAAATCAGAATTGTTATAAAGAAATTTTCATTAATGGAAAATATGAGATTATAAACTGAAGGCTCTGATACTACATGTTAATCAAATACTATTTTGTCAATCATAAAAACCGGATATAAACCATAATGTTACATCACGTTAAAAACAATTTTGTCATGAATCCAGGATGTTTAATCTTCATGTAATCATAAAAACATAAGTTCTTTATAACTATGATCAAAACTGACATTTATCCATTGCAATTGCTTGGAATAAGGTGACTTGAATGCTCCTGTCAAAGTTTCCTTCGAATCCCCTCTTGAATAGTCCAGAATTACTCTCTTATGTGCCCAGAATATTTGTCAGAAAATAGAAATAATGAGAATTTCGGATTTTCTCTCCCTCCTTAGAAACAGTGTGTATTGAGATGACTCTAGATGGTGTAGAGGTCTCTATTTATAAGGGGAAGAGGGCTGGAATCCTAGTGGAGGTGGGACTCTTTTAAAGTCTCTCACTAATGCCACTAACCATCATGTGACTAACGGATAAGGTTTACCCAATCTTTTAATATCTTTATTTATTACATTCCTAATTAATTATCTAACATTTATCAAGACCACATAAATAGGAAATTCAGAATTTAATACTGTTGAAATTAAATAATTAATTTCGTCACTTAACATTAATTTCCAACATCTTTAGGGTACCACACGAATTATCCACGTGTTTTGTGTGTTGATTTATAAATTTTATATTAAGATTGACATCACCTATACCCAACCTGGATTCGTGTCATGTTTAAGTCATATAATCATTACTTCTTGTTGTGTGTAACTGAATTTGTGTCACCCATTTATGTAATGGTGTCTAAAAATCAACTCACTAGGGATCCAAACATGCTAATAAGAGAATGAATAATATGACCAAAAGTTAGTTAAACTCTTCTACTCCACTCATCAATAGTACAGATGTAAGGAGCTCTGACCATATATTATACAATTTATATCCAATAAGAATGCCATTTTTTATCTTTAATAATGCCAATGACAATAATGGTGCCAATGATGAGAAAGTCGAATACTCAATAAATCATATGATTCTGTAGGGGAGTGTAGGTGATGCGGCAAAAATTTTTGTCAAAGAGGGAATCGCACAGGAACTTGACATCACAATTTTTTCTGCTTCAAACACCGTTCGAATCGCAGATTTGGGTTGCTCCGTTGGACCTAACACTTTCTTTGCAGTGCAAAATATCATTGAAGCCGTTGAAACCAAGTGCCAAAGTCAAGGACATGACAACCCTGAATTTCACGTTTTCTTCAACGACCATACCCTTAATGATTTTAACACCCTCTTCAAGTCCCTCCCTGCAGACAAAAAATTCTACGCTGCAGGTGTTCCCGGTTCTTTCCATGGGCGCTTATTTCCTGAAGCCTCTCTTCACTTCATATACTCTTCTTGCAGCATCCAATGGCTTTCAAAAGTGCCCAAACACGTGATAAACAAAGGGAGGATTTACTACCCAAATGCTGGTGATGATGTAATCACCGCTTATTCGAATCAACACGCTGAGGACATGGACTTGTTTTTGAATGCGCGGGCTCTTGAGATTGTTTGTGGAGGATTAATGCTATTTATTGCCCCGGCTCGTCAAAATGGCATCCCACATTCTCAAGACTATGGTAATATCAGAATTGATGCCGTGGGAGATTGCCTCATGGAGATGGTCAATAAGGTAACAAACGCAACTACTCAAATCTATTCAAATATGGTTATGAAAGTGAAACTTGGAATTAATTTAGGGGTACCTATTAATTCTCTCTCTTTCTGTGTCTTTGTGTGTTGTAGGGAAAAATTGATGAAGAGAAGGTGGACAATATTAATGTACCAATATATATGACGTCTCCCCAAGAGCTAGAAGAAGTTATAAACCAAAATGGATGCTTTAGCATGGAGAGAATGGAGATTATACCTCAAATGGCTTTGACAAACCCCATTACTCATACAGCCCGATTCCTTTCAATGCACACAAGGGCAGCCTTGGAGGGAATTATCAAGGAACAAATTGGACCTGAAAGCATTGATGAGTTGTTTGACTTGTACACACAAAAAGTTCAAAAGTTGTTATCTGATATTACTCGGACTAACAACTCAACTCTCGTAATTGTCCTACTTAAGCGCAGACCAAGAACCTAGAATCTACAGATGTATCCTTGCTAGCTTTTTCATTTCATTTGGAAATGTATGTATTTCTGTCTACCTGTGGATTCCCAGATTGTTTCGTAATGTTTCTACAATCCCAAGATACTCCAAGTTTTTTTCCCTTTTAATTCTGTTTTTCTTTTGCTGTTTTCACATGTCTACTTGTGGGTTCCTTGTTAAATTTTCTTTATTTTCTTCCTCACTTTTATAATGTCTTCATTGTATATGATTTAAAATTCATGCTTTCCGTTATGAAATAATCATGAAAAATATGCACCTTTCAGTTTTTCGTACCGAGAATTCCGTGCTTTTAGGCCTCATTTGATGTGCGAGACAAGGAGGTGGGATATGATAAGAGTTATTTCGTCCCAACGGGATAAAATAATGGGCTTTATAAATTTATGACCTATTATAATAAGTATTTTGAAAATAGGACAACAAACATTTTATTTATAGTTTTAGTCCCTATTTTTTAATAAAGCCGCTGGCACGGACCCATATTCATAAAACGTCAACCAATCACAGCATGTCACATGTCCCTTTAATTTGAAAATAGGGACTACAAATGAAAACGAAATGTTTGTTGTCCTATATCCATAATCAATATTATTTTAAGTCCTAAAAGTACATAATCTATAAAATAATCCCACCTCCTAGGTGGGATGGTTTTATTTCACACCTAATGAAATAAGAAGTTTACTTAAAATAATTTATCTCACTTGAAATTCTATCCCATTCAACACAAACATAGGATGGGATAACTTGTCTCATTTGAAATCCTATCCCATCTCATATTAAACATGGAATGTGATAATGTTATCATATCACACCTTCTTATTCCACTCTTCAACAAGACCTTATAAACAAGAGTTAAGGATCAATAGGCATAAAAATGACTTGGTATTTTAACCAGACCAGTGTCAATAGACAAAATTGTCAATTGTAACCCCCCCCCCCCCCCCCCCCCAAGATACAAGTGACACCAATCAATTCGTGTCATATGCCAAAAAAACTAGGGTATTTTTACTTTTACACCCATTTAGTATTGTTAATTGAGCATTACTCCCCATCTTGTTTTTCTTTTAAACTTTGTCACTAAAATTGGAAGAAAATCATTAGTTGACGGGTCAAGTAGTATCTTTTCTACAAGATTTTAAACTATCCATATTCTACATTACTAAAGGCCCAATCCACTTATTATCAAGTTTTTGTTTTTATTTTAAATAAGAAACTTTTTTTTCATGTTTGTCCCAATTTTATTTATTAAAAAAGATATGTTTAGTTTTCTTGTTTTTTTAGTTAGTTTGTCTCTGGAAAAAATAAAAAACTGCTTTTTTTGTTCTCTTTTTGTTCCTATTTTATTTTATAAAAACAAATAAAAAACTTTTTTGTTATCCTTTTAGTCCTTGTTTTAATTTATCAAAAAAACTTCATTTTTTCCTTCAATTTTTTGTGTCCCTGTTTTTATCAATTTAAAGTGTGTACAAAATTATCACAATAAATAATCCCAGAAAATATACGAATGCAAAAGGTAAATATTCACACACAATACCAAATATACGTGGTTCAGCAACATGCCTATGTCCACAGAGAGGTTACTGTTCTTTATTAATGTCTCTCAAGTAATTGAAATTACATATTATTTGCTTTAGGGTCCGCATTTACACTTATAGTGCTAATTAAATGGTTGATTTGTACAAGTAATTCATCCACTTTGTAGATAACTCGTAGGTGTCCCTGAATATCTGTCCAAGATTATTCTTGGTAACCGATTTGAGCATATAACAATGTATTTAAGAACATGTTAAATACATGATAAAAAAATCTAGTTTCTTAATTCGGTCGGGCAATCCACTCTGTGTGCTAAGCTGATTGTTTGTGCGATTGTGCTTGATCCATAAAATAACCTCCATAATTGTCCCTAAAATCTTTTGGCTGAGATGATGGGCCAGTGGATTTTAAGTTATAAACCCATATCCTATAACTGTTGCAAAACTGGCATGGCATTTCTGTAAAACCCTTGAATTGTTGAGGCGTCCGAGCTAATTTGAAGGTAAACTTGTAATATCCTCAAAATGATGGGGGTGCGCTAGTCCGAGCAGAAATTTAAAGCGGTGAAATCCTTATTGGGAACTGTTTTTCATCATTTGCACGGGGTTCAAATGTAGTTCCGCTGTAAGCAATACCCACTTTGTATTCCAAGCATATCTGCTCTCCGAACTTATCTCTTAGCCCTCCTTCTTGTTCTCCATACTGCCAGAGTTTCCTTGCACCATTTTTCCTTGTAAGTTCCTCTACCCTGCTTCCTTTCTTCACCATTATCATTCGTAGTATTTAATGTTTGAAATTCTTTCTTCAATGGACACTCCCAATGGTAGAACTATAAAAGAGTTTAAAAAAAAGTATTATATACCGGACTGGGTAGAGATCGACTGTACCCCTATGCCCAAAAATGTCGAAGACATGAATGAGGGGCACTGGATACACACCATGGCAATCATCCAAGGGGGTTTTATCTTTCCCCCAAATCCTCTATTTCTTGATTTTTTGATTATTTTGACGTTGTTACCACCCAATGTGCCCCCAACACTTGGAGGATAGTGAATGGAGTCCATAGAGCTATAACAGAATCTTGGACGTGAACCTGGTTGATTCCAATAAAGGATATTGAGATTTGGGTTTCACTGCCAAAAACTGGCAACATACTCCCCTTCCCGAGGGTGAGAAGCGTAGAGGCCCCTTTTTCCCTGACTGGAGGGGATCACATAGGTTGTTAATTGCTCTTTTTTAGCAAACTGTTGAATTTGTTTTTTGCCACTTGCTCTGTGTGCTAATGTATATGTGCTTTGCCTTTGTGCAGCTCATGATAAGAACAGGGAACCCCTTCTTCATCTCATAAGGATTAACAATTTGTAGAAGGCCTGGTGATAAAGGAGAGGTTGTCTGATGACGAGCACCCTTGGTTTGCTGCTTACTTATTGGAACACATCAATACCACCTCCAGCTTCGTCACTTGCCCAGTGGACAAAGTTCATGAGATCACCCTTCCAGGAAAGGAGATTTATGTCTCGTTTGGGCCAATTGACGTAGATTCTTACTCTCAAGAGAAGAAGAAGAAGAAGAAGAAGAAGAAGAAGAAGAAGAAGAAGAAGAAATGGCACCCCTAAAAAGGAGAGTGATGTCAGGGGAACAATGACGATGATGATCAGGTCCTGTTGTCCCATAGAGTCAAGGTCCTGAAAAAATTTAAGGGGGACTCCCCTAAAACTAGTGCTTTCAGCTCGGTAACCAGGGAGGATGAGGTAAAGAAGAAGAAGAAGAAGAAGAAGAAGAAGAAGAAGAAGAAGAAGAAGAAGAAGAAGAAGAAGAAGAAGAAGAAGAAGAAGAGAAGAGGAGGAGGAGGAGGAGGAGAGAAGAAAATAGGAAAAAGAAGAAGAAGAAGAAGAAGAAGAAGAAGAAGAAGAAGAAGAAGAAGAAGAAGAAGAATGGCACCCCTAAAAAGGAGAGTGATGTCAGGGGAACAATGACGATGATGATCAGGTCCTGTTGTCCCACAGAGTCAAGGTCTTGAAAAAATTTAAGGGGGACTCCCCTAAAACTAGTGCTTTCAGCTCGGTAACCAGGGAAGAAGAAGAAGAAGAAGAAGAAGAAGAAGAAGAAGAAGAAGAAGAAGAAGAAGAAGAAGAAGAAGAAGAAGAAGAAGAAGAAGAAGAAGAAGAAGAAGAAGAAGAAGAAGAAGAGGAGGAGGAGGAGGAGAGAAGAAAATAGGAAAAAGAAGAAGCCCTTTGAGGCCTCTGTAAAGTATTCTCTCCCTCTATTGTTGATCAAGGGCATCGTGTGTCTAATAACCTGACCCTTGACCCTGGTCTGCTAAAGGGGGCAGTGTTCATTACCAATCATGATCATTCATCAAGGCTAGGTTCTGACCACTCCCTCTGGTAAGTGGTATTTCCCTAAATATTACCTTGAAGTATTTTGCTTTCCCATATTAACTTCTCTTTCTTCATTTACAGTTTGTAGCAGAATTTACTACTCTTCTGGATGGTCGTGCCGACCAATCTAGGAAGAATAAGGAGTCGTCCAAATCTTTAAAGAAGTCCCAGGAGGACTTGTCCGATGCTCGGAAGACCTTGGAGTTGGAAAGGGGGGCCTCTGTGAAGGCTTTGGCTAAGATGAAGATGGCCAATAGCCTTATAGCTGTGGAGAAGGAGAAGTTGGTCGGGGAGAAGGACAGGTTGGCCGAGAGGGTTCAGAATCTAGAGGGTGAGGTCCCTGAGATCAAGGACAACAGTTACACTGAAGGCTGGAATGCGACCTATGATGATGCTGAGACCTAGATCGCCAACTCCTAAAAGTTATCTTTCAAGAAGGGCTACGATCAAGCCTTAAAGGCAACAAGTGTCCCTTATGAATCAGAACTGTTCTAGAGACATCCATCGATCCCTTCTCTGATTGCTGAGGAGGAGCCTTCTACTGGACAACCTACCGACTAAGCTGAGGGGGCGTCAGGTGAGGTCGAGACAGCTGTCAACTAGAATGGAAAGGCTACTAATAAGGGAAAGGAGCCAGAGTCCTCTGAGCAAGTCAAGGAGTGAAGCCCTATAGATTAGGCTTTTTCTTTTTTATTTTGTTCAAATGTTATACTTTTCTTTTTCGTCTATTGTACAGGATCCTACCTCCTTGTTATTATTAATGAAAGAATAATTTTCTTTTTATTGATATTTTTCCTACTTGTAGCTTTCCTTATTGCTTATAGCTTATTATTATTGATAAAATTTCTTCTTTTTATACCTTAAAAGATACTAGGCCCAGGCGTGAGCGAGGAAGATTATCGGGCATTTATAAAGGTTTGTAAAGTTTTGAAGATAAGAATAGCAGCATATAAGGACCAATCCAAACTGGTCGCCAAACTGAAGAACGACCTCTGGGACATGGAGGATATCGTCTCCTCTATACAAATGGAGATAACCGACATGAAGGCCCAGCTTACCGTTAACAAGGATGTAGGCAAGGTCGGTGAACTAATTCAGGCCGAGAATGATGCCTTAAAGAAAAAGATCTCTGAGCTGGAGGAGGATATTCAAAGGAAAAATGTCATTATATCCAAGCAGCAGAGAGACATAAAGAGGCTTAAGATTTTTTTCAAGAGGGGCCCACAAATTGTATGGTCGGCAGGCTATGACAAAGGCTCTCATGCTAAACCTATAAGGTTGCAAGAAGCATAGGACGTGACATATAAGCATGGGCGGCTAAACGCCTTTAAAGTTATTAAAGAACCTAAGGAATCCCCGTTATATTATATGTACTAGGTGGACTTCCCTGCGTATAGTCGACCTCATTGTATGAAGGATGAGCAGTGGGTTACTCTGGATGCTATCCCTCACCACCTGCTCAATGACTTTGAGGTGGACCCTGATAGCGAGGATGATTTTGTCCCAACCCCGAACAATGATCGAGGAAGTCAAATAGCAAAATTCCTGGCTCGTCGACCATAAATAATTCGGGCCTTTGGCATTGTAACTCTGCCATGTAATTAACACCATATGAATTTTGTATTATCAAGTATAATCTTATACTTTTTCATGCCTATGTCGAATGAATAAAGTCTAATTAATAATTGTTGGGTGTTTTAGGCACCTGCCTATTAAATATAGTTAATAATAGTTTTTGTATGTCTCGACTAGGAGGAGTTGATAATAATTGTTAATCATTTTGGGATTTTTCGACTAAATGAGTTGTTAATAACTGCTTGAGCATTCTTCCAGTCCAATATACTTTAGCATGTATCATTCCATCTCCCTTACCTTTTAGGTTGTGTTGTCGCACTCCCTTAGGCCTAGGAAAGACGATGGCAAGAATGCACCTGGTTAATGGGTCATCCACCCATTCGGGATTTTTGGCGACCAACTTAGTTGGAGACCAAACTAAGTTGGCTTTTTGCTTAAGGATCCCCTATAGGGATTTCATTGTTGCCTGGGAAACTCGTGAGGTCCTTTGTGTTCGATATAACAAAGACTTAAGGATTTCCTTAATTAATTGAAATAAATTTAGTAGCTTATTATAATTAATCTGAATCCTACTCGTCGCGAGGAGACTCCTTGATTGGAATAAGTTGAATGACTTATTATAATCAAGTGGAATTTTGTTCGGCCCGAGGAAATTCCTTGGCTGAAATAAGCTGAGCAGCTTACTGTAACTATGTGTAACTCTGCTCAGTGTCCAAAGATGGAGTTGTTGCCTGGAAATGGTGCATAATATCGAGATGGTCAAGACATCATATAAAACTGAGATAATCAAGAGTGAGAGAAAAATGGGCCTTTATTCATTAAGTATTAACTTAGGAGCAACATAAATCTGAAATAAAAATTTACATAAACTAGATGTGCTATAATAGACGAAGAAGAAAAAAATATAACTTCTTGAGGTTGGACGCATTCCATGCTCTTAGTATCTCTCTTCCCTCCAGAGTTTCCAAGTGATAAGCTTCTTGAAGGTTATCACTGATCACCTTGAAATATCCCTCCCAGTTTGGTCCCAGTTTTCCATCTGACGCTCTTACTGCACTACCGAGGACTTTCCTTATGACGTAATCTCTTACTTGAAACTTCCTCGGATTGACCTCCTTATTGTACTTATTTTCCAGTTGGTGATGTTATAAAGCCAGCTTAATCATGGCATATTCTCTTCGTTCATCTACTAGGTCAAGTTCAGTGCACAAGGCATCATCATTAAGTCCTTGATCGACCAAATTGGTTCTCCTAGTACGGAGACAAACTCTAAGCGGGATGATAGCTTCCATTCCATATGTGAGTGCGAAGGGTGCTTCCCAGGTTGGCTTTTTAGGTGTAATATAATAAGCCTAGAGGACATGGGGAAGCTCGTTTACCCAAGTGCCCTTTTTCTCTTTCTATCCTCTTCTTCAGGCCATCGAGCATCATTTTGTTAGAAGCCTCTGCTTGGCCATTTCTCTAAGGATATGCTACTGAGCTAAAGTGATGCCTTGTGCCATGCTCATCACAGAAGTTTTGAAAAAACCCACTTTTGAATTGTGTTATGTTATCGGTGATAATGGCTTTTGGTGCCCCAAAGCGTGTTATAACACTTTTCCAGATAAACCTTGTCATGTCGGCGTCTTTGATGTTGGCTAGTGGTTCTACCTCTATCTACTTGGTGAAGTAACCTATGTCGACTAATAGATACTTGTAATTTCCAGGTGCGGTAAGTAGTGGTCCCACAATGTCCAACCCCCATTACACTAATGGCTAAAGACTGGTCAAAGATTTCAAATGATTAGTTTGTTAATGAACCATAGAAAAGAACTTCTAGCATTTCTCGCACTTTCGAGCATAGATACTTTCATCATTATGCATATGTGGCCACGAGTAGCCTTTTTTTATTGCTCAAAATGTCAGGGATCTTCCTCCTGAGTGACTTCCACAAATACTATCATGAAGCTTGCGAAGGACTTGCTCGTTGTCTTGTGAGTTGACGCACTGGAGGTAAGTACCTGTAAAGGACCTTTTGTAGAGCTTCCCTTTGGGATGAAGATAAAAAGTGATCAGCCTTTACCCTCACTTAGTGAGCTAATTTCTTGTCTTCTGGTAGCTCCTCATTTCACATGTAGGCAATGATCTGGTCTATCCAGTTAAGACCCTTCTCTGTAGAGAGAATTTGCTTGGCGACCACTGCCTTATCAATACTGGGTCGAGAAAGGGACTCTACATCAATTGTTCTTCTGAATTGAATCCACTGCTGAGCTTAGGGCTGTTAAGGCGTCAATATGACTATTATGCTCCCTGGGGAACTACTGGATGTGGATCTCATCAAATTTTTCCATGAGTTCACGAGCTACAGCGAGGTAGGTTGTCATCCTGTCATCTTTCACCTTGAAATCTCTGCTCACTTAGTTTGATACCAGCTTGGAATTGCCGAACACGTCAATCCGCTTTGTCCTCAGCAGTTGGGCCTTGTACATACTAACTATCAGAGCTTTGTATTTGACTTCATTATTGGAGGATTCAAATCCTAGCCCGATTCCTTATTCGATGACAGTGTCTACTAGGGTTACCAGGACAACCCCCATTCCTGACCCCTTGGAATTAGAGGCTCCATCAATGTACATAGTCCAGTCCTTGGACTGTGCTTCCTTAATTGATGGCTGTTCTGTGAGCTATTATTCTATAGGCCCGTCTCCTGTGAATTCTGTAATGAAATCCACTAAGATCTGCCCCTTAATTATTGTCCTTGGATGAAAGTGAATATATAACCTCTCGAGCTCGATTGACCACTTTGAGAATTGCCCGAAGAGGTCAGCTTTTCCAAAGACAACTTTAAGGAGGAAAAGTGATAACGGTGACTGAGTGGGCTTCAAAATAATGCTTAATCTTCCTTAAAGCAACACAAGAGCATAAGCTAACTTCTCCATGGTCAAGTAGCATTGTTGCACATCAAGAAGTGTCTTGTTGGCGTAATAGACGGGGCACTACCTTCCTTATTAATCGCACACTAAAGTCGAGTTAACTACATGGATTGATACTGTAAGGTAGAGGTACAAATGATCCCCCTCATCAAGGATTGCTAGTAAGGGAAACCTGTTGAGGTAAGACTTTATCTCTTTCAAGGCTTTTAAACGGTCTTCGTTCCAGGTGAGGCCCTTATCCTTCTTTAGGAGCTAGAAAAATGGTCGGCAGCACTCTGACAACTTAAAAATAAAACAATTGACCACCGCGAGCATCCCAGTAAGATTTTAAACATCTCTCAATGTCTTTGATGGATGGACCCTATATGTAGCATCAATTTGGTATGGATTGACCTTTATCCCTCTCTTATTGACTAGATAACCCCGAAATTTCCTTGACTGGACACCGAATGAACATTTGCTCGCATTGAACTTCATTCAAAATTTCTTGAGGATTTCGAAGGTGTTGGTTAGGTCTTGGAAGTGGTCACCCTTGTGTCTAATCTTGACTAACATGTCGTCAATATATACCTCCATAGTATTTCCCATCCATTGCTTAAACATCTTAGTGACAAGCCTCTGATAGGTTGCCCATCGTTCTTGAGGCTAAACGACATGCCTTATAGTAATAGTCCAACTGGTGTGATGATGATGTCTTGTCCTTGTTAGGTCCGAATAATGGGATCTCGTGGTACCCTGAATAGGCATCCAAGAAACTCATCAGTTCATGTGCTACCATGGTGTCGACTAGTTGATCTATCTTCAGCAAAGAGATATTGTCCTTGAGATATGCTCTTTTAAGGTTCGTGAAGTCGATGCAAACCCTCCAGCTGCCATTATTCTTTCATATGACCACTGGATTTGATATCAACTATGAGAACTGAACTTCCTTGATGGACCCTACATCGAAAAGCCTCTCTAATTCGTTTTTTACCGCTTTAGCATTCTCTGGGGTTGTTCGGCGCGCCTTTTGAGTGACTATCTTAAAGGCTGGGTGTAATACCCCGTATTTTTATTACTTTTAATTTTGGGGATTTATTAAATTTAATTAGAGATATTAATTTAATATTAATCCGAAAAATCATTTAAATACTTACTAGCGTGATGAGAGTTAGTAATTATTGGAATTTTGTTGTAAGTTACTTTATGGGTAAAGTAAGATTGTAAGTTACTTTATGGGTAAAGTAAGAGGTGTAATTGTATTTAGTAAAATTATCACGATAATCTAATTTGATAATTTTGGAAATTTATCGGGACGCGCTTGTGTCGTGTCGGGATTAAATTTGAACTATTAAAAGTGAATAAATTATAAGTCACCCATATGGTCATTTTGAGTACGTCAATATGTCCGGAAGGGTCGAGATAGTCAAAATAATGTACCCGGGGGTTTAGTTTGGGTCTTGGGGCGTTTCTAGGCCTAATTAACATCCCGAGAGGGCATTTTAGACATTTTACATTTTTGGGCATGGAAACCCACGAAATTTCTAAGAGTATATCAGATAATAGGAGTTGTCTTCTAGGGTTAGAACAACCAAAAACCTAAGACGGCCATTGGAAGGGAAGAGGAAAAGCTTTCCAAGGAGTTCTAGGCCAAGAACTCCACCGTTTGCATCGCCGTCGCCGCCAAACTTTAGATCGTGCAGTGAGGATCACAACCACACCAATCTTTTCCACAAATCTGAGCCAAGAATTCCCAGGCAAGTATTTATCTTTCTCTATATTAGTTAATGCTTCAATGATATTAGCCTAGGATTGATTAGAACTAGTTTTTGTGAAAGAAAACATATTTTGGAGACTCGAATTTGCATGATGTATAGATAAAAGACATGTTCTGGAAATCGAATTCATATGTAGAGGTTGAACCACGAAATTTATTGAGTTAGGAGTAGGAAATTTGGGAAAATAATGGGAAGAACTAAGTTAAAGAAATTATTAGGGCTCTTGTAATTTTTTTCTGGATTTTAACCCTTTAATTCGTTATAATTGATGAAAACTCGCATGTCTTACGTAGAATATTCATTATTTGGGGATATAACACTTGTGGTATAATTTGTTGGAAGTTTGGAAATTAAATATGATGATTTGAATGATTTTTTAATAGCATCCCCGTAACTGGAAATTCTGCAGTTTTGCCATACCTGCTTGATCGATCGATCGACCCAAGAGCATCGATCGATCGAGCACCTGCCATCGATCGATCGACCCCTCATGGAAAACTCAAATTTCTCTTTTTAAATAGGTTGTTCCAACTTAAACGAATAGAAACTCTTGGACATTATTGTTAGAACATTTTGGGATATAAAGAAGACCAGTAGGACTTTATAAAAATGGAAACTTTAATGTAAGACGAGATTAACATTTAACGGAGGTGTTTTACACTTAAGGAACAATGGGAACGTGTGTCAAAAGGGTGAGACTTGTAAGGAAGTTACGTCGTAAAGTAAAAGAGTACCTACAGAAATTACACTTAGGGAGATAGGATTTCACTAGTGTTACGAAGAAGGTTTATAATAATCCCATAAATAAGATTAAGAGACGAACCGTTATACGGGATAATCTAGTAATGTGCAATAAGAATAAATATCATAAGTGTGGGTCGTGGGTGTACCTAAATTTGAAATGGGAATGGTAGTATACATATATGACTGTGTTTGTGCATATATTATATACGTGTAAAAATCATGCCCGCGCTACTTGCTATCACTGAGGTTACCGCATTGGGACAGTCTTATCTCGATGGGACCTTTATGGAGGATATTGACTTGTACCCTAGAACATAGGAATCCTTGGTACAGGCTATCGGATCGATAGTCGGACGGTCCTAAGAGACGTGAGGGTATGTGCTGACCTCTTAGTGACTTGGAACTATGCTTCGCCTCAATTTGTATGTGTTTTGCGTTAATACAGTTCGAGAGTGATTTCGAACTAGTATTTCCCTTAGTACGAGTGATACGGGGACTTGATAGCAGAGTATGCCAGCACCATAAATTTTATGTGGGGTGCCGATAATATATATATATATATATATATATATATATACTTGAAATTTGGGAACTATCTACTGTGACTAAAGGTAGGTAAGTAATGAATAATTATTTCAACTTGGATTTAATTGTTTGAAAAGTTTGAGGCAATATTGAGAAACTTTATAATCAAATGAGGCTTATGTGAGAACTTTGCCTTTAAGTAAAATTAATTTTCTTAACACTAGAAATTGTCGGCATGAAATCTTCTGAGTAACTTAAGATAAGCTAAATTGTTGGGAGTAGTAGTGCGGTAGGTGTGCACATTAGAAGAGAGGTGAGAATTTCTCAAGAGAGTGCCGCACTAATATGATAGTTACATTAGCCGGTAATCATTTTAAATACTTGCTAAAATAATTTTAAACTGTTTTAAAATCGGGCTCTGACCCGTTTCCTATTTTCTCTTCTCTCTTGTATATATATGTATATATTACAGGTGCCCAGCCACAGGGGCGTCTTGCATAGGATCCTTTGGAAGGAATGTGCTGCAGCTTAGGTGGGAGTTGCAGGCCTCTTGCTTAGACAACCTCATTATTGATTCCACTTCTAGTTTTATTTTATCCAGTTGGGAATGTGTCACCCTTTTCCATTATTCAGTTGGTTTTATCAGAGATTGTGATTCGTTTATTTCCAGTATTTATACTTTGGGATTGTTACTGTCAGGATGTTTTTCCTTGAAGTTTTAAAGTTGGAGTTATTTAGTTAAATGCTTAAATTGCTCGGATTATCTTTTCCATTCTAGTCGTTATGTGATTTTTAAACCATGGATTATGAAAGGTTTTAAATATTGGTTTTAAATTAAAATTGGAAATTGATGTCTTAAAATGGTTTTGTCACTTAGACTAATTATTTAGGGTGTTTAATTGGAAAAGTTATTTCTGCGACAGTGATGCTAAGAATGAACCAACTGTTCACCTTGGTTATAATTTAATAAAGGACTGATCACCCGGTATTTAATTAGGCGGGGTGTCACAGGTGTTATCAGAGCATCAGGCTTTAGTGTCCTTTAGGATCTGTGCGGCTTAATATGCTTCCAGCGTTGCTTTGTTTGATATAGAGCCCTATGTTTAGGATTATTGATTTCTACGATGAGATTCCGTCCTCCTGCTAAAACGTATGTATCTTAGTGAATTCTAATTGCGTTCGGATGTGTACGTGTGCCGAGCGATGACGGATGTTAGATGAGGGAAGTTAAGCGGACATCAGGAGGCAGGGCTTAGTTGAGGTTGTAAAGTATATTCGAGGATGATGACCGTAGTCGAGGTCACCCCCATTATGGCATGAGAAGCCAGGACTGTAAAGGCGATTAGGGCGCGACCCATGATTCCCAAATGCTGATATAGTCGAAAAAGGTGCGAGAGTAGACTCACTCAATGTGGTATGACTGAGAAAAATTCAGATGAAACGTTGTAGAGAACTATCAGTGGGAATTATAGAAATGCGGGAATTGTGTGTGTTAGCCAAAGGAGGTAAAGTATCCAAAGGTGTAGACATAGGATGGAGTGTGGCTAACTGAAAGTGAAAGTTTGTAAAAAAAAATCTTGGCTTGTCAGGACGAAGTTATAATGGTGGGAGTCAGCGACCATTTTTAGAAATTAAATGATATGCCTGTAGAAGAATCTTAGGTACAGTTTGGCTGCATGTTCCTTCATCAGATGTTCAGGATAAGAAGTGAATGTTGTTTTGAACTCATCATAGGAGGACCTGATAGAGGTCCATTTGTGAATATGAATCTAATCCATTAGCGAATCTTGTATCGGAGGATGTAGATACAAATGGAGGAGAGGACTCCAAGTGGGAAATCTACACGTAAAAATAGTTAATAACACCAAAAAGGGAATTCTGCTCGACGGTCGATTCAGAAGTTATCAATGTCGTACTTTGACAATAGAGATGTTAATGCTTCTTTGTGTGGGAAGCTAAAAGAATCGAAGAAGTTAGTCAAAAATAAGACTGGATGCAACAATGGTAGTGTAGCACCACAAGGGGGTGGGGATACATGTCAGGGGACCCATTTATATGATCTGAATAGCTGAATTCTTACCAAAGCGATGGCGAATTCAATAAGGACTATTGTATCCAGTAGCATGTTCTTTAAGGCTAACAAGGCTAAGGGAACCACGGGGGATAGCCAACATGAATTGAGCCTACCAAAGTCCGAGAGAAGGACAATCCTAATATGGTTGGTATGACAGGTGATAAGTGGATTATGTGTAGGGGTATTTTGTGGAGAGTGAAATCGCACGCGTTGATGTTTTCTCGAAGTGAGTAAAGGGATAAGAGTATGGTGCCTAGTAAAAGACAACGATTAAAGTTGTTTTGTGTTGGTTGGGCAAGCGTGTTACGTCCAGAGACCATTTGTGCAATCAAGACGATTGGCAAGGTAGAAGTATAAGTTTTATCCTCAGAGGATGAGGCGCATTTTATGTGACACGAGCGAGTCATTTTATTTTGTTCATTGCTAGATTAGCATATGAGACAAGTTTAATGCGTATAACTACAAATGATATTATTATGTGAATATTTTTCCCTAGGGTAGCGGGATTTTCCTTAGTGCTATCTGCGGAGGATGAATGAGTATATTAATAGTGTTATATACTTTATTGAGGTTACTCGTTTTAGTGATGTGATATACGAGTATAATATGGTATTGATTACAACTTTATAGAAATGGTTAGTACGATAGTAGGCAGTTATTGCAAGGCTATCGGAGTGGTTACATTAGTGCAGCATGTTTTGTTCTGGCGAGGCCTCACCTGCAAGAGGGTTGTACTCGCACTTATATTATCTATCCTAGAAACTTCGGAGGGGATAGTGGGCTCGAGATATTCGATACCAGTGTGTGTAGGGACTTTGTCGTTATGATTCAGTATGTATAGGGTTTACGATTGAGCGAAAAGATTTAACTCAGTATTATGTTTAGCGCTCAGGACTTGGTGATAGAAAAAGTGCATTGTTATGTCTATCCTTTAGAGATGTTGGAGTTAAGATTTATACCCCTCTGATTGGGGAAAGGGATTTCGAGAATCCCGATTGTATGTATTTGAGGATTATGAAATGCAATTAACCCAAATACTGTACGATAGTACAATTGGCGAAAGGTTCTTTGTTAAGTGTAATTTCGGGAGGAGATATAATTTCCTGCCAAGAAATGGGAAAATAGGGGTACATGCTATGGACGGAGGGCCTAACGAATTCGGATAATCGACAATTCTAGGTAGTAGTGTATCGGGGGGATTCCTTGTTTGGATTTCGCTTTGCGAGACATCCCACGCATGAAACTTAGCGTAAGGTTAGAAATAGGGAGATGTTTGGTCATTAGTCCATGATTTCAGTACCTCGGTCGTAATAGGAGCAGATAATTATATCTGTAAGTTGGTAGTTGAATTATGATTTAAGGCCAGTGGAGCCGGTTGCATGGTAAGAAAGCGTTAAAAGTTTTATTTTACCACCACGAGTTGAGGGGTGGAACGATGATAAGGAGGATTTAGAATTTTGATTTCTAGGCTGAGTGAGAGTACCCAAGTGTTGCAATCACATTGTGATCACTAAGAAAATAAAGAATTGGTTATTAGGTGTGAAGCGTATGTGATGCTTACGCTAGTATGCACGGCTTATAGGGTGTGTAGATATCCTGATTAGTTGATGTTAAAAATCATCCGAGTTGAAGGGACGTGGGAATAGACGTGTGGAATATATGTTTGTGGGACTAAAATAACGAAGTAAAAGTGGTAGAGTGGATTAAGAACCGTGTGAAAGATGATAAATCCATATATACGTGTGCAATCAGAGTAGCACACCGAATCTGGTTGGAAGGCTGTGGGAAGCCGTTTACAAAGGGGTATTCCTTGAGAAGGGTAGAATTTAACTATATGGAGAACACTCGGGACAGAGTTGTAATTAGTCAAATGTTGAGAGCGAGTTGTGCATACAAAGAGTGATAATGATAGTATGGTATAAAAGATCAAGAAGTGCGCATCGTGGAGAAAATTACACGGGTCGGAACTTTCGATATACACCAAGGAAGGAAGGGGAGTATTAAGTGTCACTTAATGTGAGACATCTCAAGGAAAGTCGATGTTGAGAGGGGCATAGTGAGTAGTCTATGCATGCACCACTCATAAATAGAGATCGGTTGGAATAAGGGGATCAACTAGAGAATTTTGTGGTTATAAAAAATTCTTGTAACGGAAGAGGGTAGTAAAGTCGATAAAGTCCTTGGATGGGTTGCCATCTTCAAGGTAAGATCAAGGGTTCATCTGAACATCTGGAGTAAGTCGCCCAAGAAGGAAGTGATTGACATTCCTTTGGGGTGATTTACAATATTAACTAGGGTGCCCCAGTCTTCCTTTGAAAGGAAGGGATCGCGCCGGTACGTGGTCCTACACGGCATTATTTTCTAAATCGGGATGAGATTTGTGAATCCCACCTTCAATGTGGGATTTCAGGAAACAACGGAGATAACGTTTCATTTTGAGTAGGAGGTATCACCCATAGCCGAGGAGCAGGCGCACAGTGATTAACGAGTAGTGGAGCCGTGTGAAGGTGATTTTATAATTTTGGTGATCATTTCGTTTCCACAATGGTTATAGCTAACAAGTGGAACAGTACGGTAATTGGGGGAGGATATTACCTAATGGTAAAGTTTCGTGGGATCACTCGTACCTGTTTTTCGTGAACGAGGTGCTTATTGAAGTTTTGGTGTGGAAAAACCTTAACTATTCTCCCTCTGCGTATATTTAGAGGTAAGAGGATAATCAGAATTTTGGATCGGTCGAGAATAATCCGATGACTATGGTGGAATTACACGATTGTTTTAGGCGAACAAGAGTGGTCAGATGTTCGTATGGCTTCTCTCAGAATGGGAGTTTTGTGTTTAGATAAATCCGAGTAGTTTTCATGTAGTGAGGTGCGGCCTCCCAATGATATTGAAATAATGGGAATTAATAGTGTATATGCGTGTCTTATGCGAATGTTGTCGGATAGGAGCACAATGTGAAGTATCTTTAATGAAGAGTGTTAAACAAGCTTGCTGTGAGGCGGGGGCTATAGTGATTGAGCGCCTTACTATGTGGATAGGTTGCGTACTGTTAAGGTATCCAAAATGTGTTTTACCAGGTAGGCCTTATTTTTCAAATTTCGGAACGAAATTCCGTTATTAGGGGGGAAGTATGTAATACCCCGTATTTTTATGACTATTAATTTTGGGGACTTATTAAATTTAATTAGAGATATTAATTTAATATTAATCTGGAAAATCATTTAAATACTTACTAGCATGATGAGAGTTGGTAATTATTGGAATTTTGTTGTAAGTTACTTTATGGGTAAAGTAAGATTGTAAGTTACTTTATGGGTAAAGTAAGAGGTGTAATTGTATTTAGTAAAATTATCACGAGAATCTAATTTGATAATTTTGGAAATTTATCGAGACGCGCTTGTGTTGTGTAGGGATTAAATTCGAACAATTAAAAGTGAATAAATTATAAGTCACTTGTATGGTCATTTTGAGTACGTCAATGTGTCCGGAAGGGTCGAGATAGTCAAAATAATGTACCCGGGGGTTTAGTTTGGGTCTCGGGGCGTTTCTAGGCCTAATTAACATCCCGGGATGGCGTTTTAGACATTTTACATTTTTGGGCATGGAAACCCACGAAATTTCTAAGATTATATCAGATAATAGGAGTTTTCATCTGGGGTTAGAACAATAAAAAACCTAAGACGGCTATTGGAAGGGAAGAGGAGAAGCTTTCCAAGGAGTTCTAGGCCAAGAACTCCACCGTTTGCATCGCCGTCGCCGCCAAACTTTAGATCGCGCAGCGAGGATCACAACCACACCAATCTTTTCCACAAATCTGAGCTAAGAATTCCCAGGCAAGTATCTATCTTGCTCTATATTAGTTAATGCTTCAATGATATTAGCCTAGGATTGATTAGAACTAGTTTTTGTGAAAGAAAACATATTTTGGAGACTCGAATTTGCATGATGTATAGATAAAAGACATGTTCTGGAAATCTAATTCATATGTAGAGGTTGAACCACGAAATTTATTGAGTTAGGAGTAGGAAATTTGGGAAAAGAATGGGAATAACTAAGTCAAAGAAATTATTAGGGCTCTTCCAATTTTTTCTGGATTTTAACCCTTTAATTCGTTATAATTGATGAAAACTCGCATGTCTTATGTAGAATATTCATTATTTGGAGATATAACACTCGTGGTATAATTTGTTGGAAGTTTGGAAATCAAATATGATGATTTGAATGATTTTTTAATAGCATCCCCGTAACTGGAAATTCTGCAGTTTCGCCATACCTGCTTGATCGATCGATCGACCCAAGAGCATCGATCGATCGACGCCTCGATCGATCGAGCACCTGCCATCGATCGATCAACCCCTCCTGGAAAACTCAAATTCCTCTTTTTAAATAGGTTGTTCCAACTTAAATGAATAGAAACTCTTGGACATTATTGTTATAACATTTTGGGATATAAAGAAGACCAGTAGGACTTTATAAAAATGGAACCTTTAATGTAAGACGAGATTAACATTTAACGGAGGTGTTTTACACTTAAGGAACAATGGGAACGTGTGTCAAAGGGTGAGACTCGTAAAGAAGTTACGTCGTAAAGTAAAAGAGTACCTACTTAAATTAAAATTAGGGAGATAGGATTTCACTAGTGTTACGAAGAAGGTTTAGAATAATCCCATAAATAAGAATAAGAGACGAACCGTTATACGGGATAATCTAGTAATGTGCAATAAGAATAAATATCATAAGTGTGGGTCGTGGGTGTACCTAAATTTGAAATGGGAATGGTAGTATACATATATGATTGTGTTTTTGCATATATTATATACGTGTAAAAATCATGCCCGCGCTACTTGCTATCACTGAGTTTACCGCGCTGGGACAGTCTTATCTCGATGGGACCTTTATGGGGGATATTGACTTGTACCCTAGAACATAGGAATCCTTGGTACAGGCTATTGGATCGATAGTCAGATGGTCCTAAGAGATGTGAGGGTATGTGCTGACCTCTTAGTGACTTGGAATTATGCTTCGCCTCAATTTGTATGTATTTTGTGTTAATACAGTTCGAGAGTGATTCCGAACTAGTATTTCCCTTAGTACGAGTGATACGGGGACTTGATAGCAGAGTATGCCAGCACCATAAATTTTATGTGGGGTGTCGATAATATATATATATATATATATATATATATATATATATATATAAACTTGAAATTTGGGAACTATCTACTGTGACTAAAGGTAGGTAAGTAATGAATAATTATTTCAACTTGGATATAAGTGTTTGAAAAGTTTGAGGCAATACTGAGAAACTTTATAATCAAATGAGGCTTATGTGAGAACTTTGCTTTTAAATAAAATTAATTTTCTTAACACTAGAAATTGTCGGCATGAAATCTTGTGAGTAACTTAAGATAAGCTAAACTGTTGGGAGTAGTAGTGTGGTAGGTGTGCACATTAGAAGAGAGATGAGAATTTCTCAAGAGAGTGCCGCACTAATATGATAGTTGCATTAGTCGGTGAGCATTTTAAATACTTGTTAAACTAATTTTAAACTGTTTTACAATCGGGCTCTGACCCGTTTCCTATTTTCTCTTCTCTCTTGTATATATATGTATATATTACAGTTGCCCAGTCATAGGGGCGTCTTGCATAGGATCCTTTGGAAGGAACGTGCTGCAACTTTGGTGGGAGTTGCAGGCCTCTTGCTTAGACGACCTCATTATTGATTCCACTTCTAGTTTTATTTTATTCAGTTGGGCATGTGTCGCACTTTTCCATTATTCAGTTGGTTTTATCAGAGATTGTGATTCTTTTATTTCCAGTATTTATACTTTGGGATTGTTACTATCAGGATGTTTTTCCTTGAAGTTTTAAAGTTGGAGTTATTTAGTAGAATGCTTAAATTGCTCGGATTATCTTTTCCATTCTAGTTGTTGCGTGATTTTTAAACCATGGATTATGAAAGGTTTTAAATATTGGTTTAAAATTAAATTTGGAAATTGATGTCTTAAAATGGTTTTGTCACTTAGCCTAATTATTTAGGGTGTTTAATTGGAAAAGTTATTTTTGCGACAGTGATGCTAAGAATGAACCAACCGTTCACCTTGGTTATAATTTAATAAAGGACTGATCACCCGGTATTTAATTAGGCGGGGTGTCACATTGAGTCCATGTGAAGTCATTGGTAAGAAACTTCATGATCAATCCCTTTTAAATCATAGGTCTCCCAAGCAAATATGTCCAGGTTTCTTTTCAGGATAGTGATCAATTCCTTTTTCTCGTGATCGACCAGTGTCATCCCGATCAGAAATTCTCTACAGTAGGTAGGCATCAAATAGAACCTCCTCCAGGCTTTCAACGACCCTATCAGTGGGTGGGACCTTGGTATCCTCCACCCATGGTCAACCATTGTTAACGTAAAAATTCTCCATCTACGAGGACCAATCAGAAAAGGACACATGTCATCCTACGTGGCAATATTCGACACCCGAGGAGAGTTGGTCGGCATCCGAGGAGAGTTTGTCGGCACCCGAGGAGTGTTAGTCGGCACCCGAGGAGAGTTGGTCAGTACCCGAGGAGAATTAGTCGGCACCCGAGGAGAGTTGGTCGGCACCCGAGGAGTGTTAGTCGGCACCCGAGGAGAGTTGGTCGGCATATCAACCAGGAAGATCAAAGGATAACTATGCATTTAATGTGCATTAATGAAGATGGCAGCGCATTTAATGAGCCTTAATGTACATTTATACTGTATTAATAGATGACAACACATAGCATACCAAGCAATTCAACAATTAGATTCGTTGAATGTAGACATAAATGTCTACATACAATGAATCTCTTTATCTCCCATCACTATAAATACATGTATTCCCTTAGCCAAAAGGGAGAGATCCGGGGGAACCTAGAAACACCATTCACAAGATACGCAACCTTTCTCTCTCTACACCATATTGTGCTATTGTAAACCCCTGGGAATAAAATAACAGTGGACGTAGGCTTTATTCATAGCCGAACCACTTTAAAAAACCTTTGTCTCTTATGTGTTTGATGTGATCACCATTTCATCTTCAATCATCATCTTCATACCTTCATTTTTATCTGTTGTTGATGCCGATAAGATAACATGGATGCTATTTCTAGTCATCAACAGATTGGCGCCGTCTGTGGGAACGTGTTACAAGCATTGTTATCCATCAAAAGCTAAGTTTTTATTTTCTCTACGTATAATCAATTATACATACATCTGTTGATTCAATCCTGATTTTTATGTTTATATACATAAATTAGTTGTCCAATTTTTATTTATGAAATCTGCAAAAATTGCATATCATGATTTCAAAATCATAACTGTTAAATTAATTCTTGTTGAGAAATTTGTGAAATGGTGGATTTCATAAATCAAAACTTTTGGCTTGATTCTCAAGTTAAAATTTTATCTCATGAAATCAATATTTTAAATGATTACATATACCAATATATATGACGGTGGTAAGATTTGATAATTTTCATTGATAATTTTCATTATAAATTTTGAAAGATCTTTTATGACTATTCAAATTCCCATTATATTTTTAATCAGCGAATGGGAAAAGGTTAAAGACAATAAAAAGTTTTCTCATGGAAATCATGACCCAGATCTATTTTCTCTCTTCAAGTTTGAGTCTCTTTGCATTCATTTTTATGAACTATATACTTAATTTGGTTCATCTTCCATCTATGTCAATAAAGTCTCATTGACTGATTTTTGATATAAATTTGGTAATAACTTCGATCATTCAACATATTTTTATCTCTCCAAATAGGGAATAGGAAAGGATCAATATAAAAAATAATTTTCTCTCACCTGAAAAATCATTACACACCTCTTGTAAAAGAGGATCAGTAAAACAAATCATGACCATATCAAGACTCTGGGCACAAATTTGATATGTTGGCCCCTCGTTCATCACATCACATGGTTTCTTTATCGGAATCACACGATATAGTGGATTAGATAATTATTCATTTAATTAACATTCTTAATGCTTAAATTTTACATGTAATGTTATTTTTCTGATCTAAGGATTCGAGATATTCTGGTCATCCATCCATATTGTTGGTCGGCATCATCTTGGGCCATCTTTTATTAAAGGGAAGCTTAACCAGACCATTCTTGTTTGTCGAAGAAAAGATGTGAAGATTCATCGGCAACGTTGAAATAATTTTATCCAACGACGAGGTATCTTATTGTTGGTCAGAGACTCTTATTGTAGCTCGATGGAACCAATTGCAGGTCGACGATCATCTACTTCTTGATCGGCGACATCTCAGTCTTGTTCGGAGGGTTCAATTTACTGGTCGGCAACTATCCAACCATCCACTTTTTGGTCGGTGACATCTAATGTTGTTCGGTGCTGTCAATGCACCATTTTTGTTGATCGGCGAAATTACTCAGCTGGTCGGGGACCATTTGCTTCTTGGTCGGCACCGTATATTCTATAACTTGAGATATCCTTAAATGTTGGTCGGCAACATCCATGCCGTTTGTCGACAGCAATAGAATCTTGGGGTATTAAAAAATGCGAAGCACCCCAGATATTTCTTTAAACACGAGTTCAGCTCGGGGACAAATAGGGGGCTTAAGTCTTTTTTAACTTGTGATCACCCCAAAAATATTTTTAAAACCAAGTGATAAATAATTTTCAAACAGCAACTTATACCTGATTAGTTGTTGGAGATTAAATAACTTTACAAAAAACTCTACATCTTATTTATGGTGCATATCTAATAATAATTTGTCCATCTCACACACATTTGGCATAAAACATATTATTTCATATTTTGAAATTTTTATTGCCTTATGGTGATACACATCACATATTGTTTGGCTGAATAATTATTCTCATGATAATAATTATTTTCTCTAGTCTCGACAGGTGCTCGGGAAGCTTATTAAGATTTCATAGGGACGATATTAAATCCCGACGAAAGCTCAGCCACAATCTTAAACCTCTGGAAACTGTTATTGCTCGACATCAGGCAGTTTTACCTCGACATATCAGTCAACATATATTATTTCATTTTTTGAAATTAATATTTTTATTTCTCAAGAATAAACATATCATATATTGATTGGATGAGTAAATTATTCTCATGACTAATCAATTCAGCCTACACATATGGTAGAGCAAGTTGTTAATTTTTACAGGTACAAGATTCAACGCCGACGAATGCTCGGAAACAATCTGGAAACTATTATATTTTATGAAATTTCACCTCAGCAAGGAACTATATATTTTATTATTGCTTTGATTTGTGCTCAAGCACGAATTATTCTATATATCCGTTTGGATTCATATTCTATATTTATCTCAGCATGGAGCTCGAAAAATTTCTTCTCTCTATATATATTCAGCTCCTAGGAAAAGCTACAACAGTTATTATATTTCACCCCCAACGGATAGTTGGTCGGGGCAATTCTTATTATATTCAGGCCCAGATATCGGCTCAAGCAAAAATTATTCTATATATCCCTTGGGATTCATATTCTATATATCCCTTGGGATTCATATTCTATATTCATCTCAACATGGAACTCGGCGAGATACTTATTATCATATTCAGCTCCGAGGAAGAACTATAACATTTATTATATGTCACCCCCAACGGATAGTTGGTCGGGGTAATTCTTATTTATATGCAGGCCCAGCCAAGTTCTCGGCCATATTCTTATGTTCTGGAAAATATTATTCTTATTCGGCATTATGCAATTGTGCCTCGACAAGATACTTATTCAGCTTTAAGGAGAATTACAACATTCGTTGTATTTCACCCCCAACGGATAGTTGGTCGGATAATTCTTATTTATATTCAGGCCTGACAACGTTCTCGGCCATATTCGTATGTTCTGGAAGAACTTATTCTTGTTCGGCATTATATAATTCTACCTCGACAGAACAATGAGGCACTTTATTATTATTCTTTATATCTATGTGGATGCATATTCTATTCTTATTTCAGCATGGAGCTCGACAAATATTTATTATATCATATTCAGCTCCAAGGATGTCTCCAGCATTTATATTATCTTATTCCCAATAATCTGTTGAGGAGGTCTCCAGCATTTATATTATCTTATTCCCAACAATCTGTTGGTCAGCTCCGAGGATGTCTCCAGCATTTATATTATCTTATTCCCAACAATCTGTTGAGGAGGTCTCCAGTATTTATATTATCTTATTCCCAATAATCTGTTGGTCAGCTCCGAGGATGTCTCCAGCATTTATATTATCTTATTCCCAACAATCTGTTGAGGAGGTCTCCAGCATTTATATTATATTATTCCCAATAATTTGTTGGTCAGCTCCGAGGAGGTCTCCAGCATTTATTATATCTTATTCTATTCCCAACAATCGCTTAGTCACCACGAATATCCAATACTCCCCGATTAGTAACATATTTAAGATTTTGGTGGTAGGTCGGTGGCACGGCCTTCATAGCGTGAAGCCACCCTTTACCCAGAATAGCATGGTAGGGAAAATTAATATTCATAACCAGAAACTTGATCATATTTAAAATATTCCTTGCCCTTACTGGTAGGACTATATTTCCCAACGGCATTGCTGCCTTCCCCACGAATCCAACTAATGAAATAGTTGCCTCCTTGTGGTCAGCAAGATTGAGCTTCAACTTATGGAAGAGCTCTAGGTACATCACCTTGGATGAGATCCCCTAATCCACCAGAAGCTTATCCACTTTGCGATCCTGAGGGTAATCACAAGTGCATCGTAGTGTGGGGTCCTTATATTGACCAATTCTTCCTCTGTGAAGACAATGTATTTGGTGTAGTCAACAACCTCTGGTCACCGGTGCTTTCCAGACTCGCTTTTTGGGGGTTCAATCTATAATGCCTCCATAACAATTGTAACTTTCTTCAGTTCCATCCGAACAGCGTTCCCTTGGATCTACTTCAGGTCGGATTCTCCATGGATCACTGTAAACTTTTGTCTTATGTCATCATTAAGGACATTATCTAGCTTCGGATCGTCATTGTCCATAACCTTATTAGCCTTCCTGTCTATATACTCATTGAGGGAACTTAGCCTAATTCTTCTAAAAGTAACTTGAGTGCTTTGTAATTTTCTGTTATGTGGTCGCCTTCTTTGTGAAATGCTCACCACAATGCATTGTTCCTCTTCATCGAGTCATCGCCTATCTTTTTGGGCGACTTCACAAATCGTTGGTCCTTAATCTTTCTAATGATCTTGTTGAAGACTGTATTAACATCCTAGAAGGATTTTAAGGTATGTGCCTTCCTTCCTTTCTTTAAACCATTCTTACCCCCGTTCTTATTCCCCTTCTTAGGAGTGTCTAACTTCTCTCCTCCCTCGTTTGCCTTGATGCAACTAGTTTCCCTAGGACTGGCATGAATCACATTTTCAACCTTGGCGTATTTGTTAATACGAGCTATGAGGCCATCAATGGTGTTAGCCTTCTTCTTGATGAGATATTAGTGCAACATAAACGTGGTCGGCAAATCAATCGTAGGATGCCACAACAACCTACTATGATAAATCCTCCTTTTCGTTGAAAACTTCCTTATACGGCTTAACATACTCGCGAAGAGTCTCATGTGGATTCTTATTTGTCGTAAGCAGTGAATCAATCCTCATCGAGTGAGAACTGTTAGTTTGGAAGCGAGCAGTGATGGCCTAAGCGAGGGCATTGAAGCTCTTGACGGATCTATGTGGAAATCTCTCAAAACACTTTTGATCTACATCGTACAAACTAGAGGGGAAGATACAACATATGAGGGCATCGTTGTGGCTTTACGGAGTCATCGCTTGTCTATACTACCTGTTATAGTCTATAGGGTCAGTTTAGTCATCGTAAATTTTAAATAGTGGAACAACGAACTTCTTTAGGGTATCTTCCTCTTCAATTGCCCTTAAAAAGGGATTTCATCTATGTTTTGAGAGCTCTCTTATCCATCTCTCTAGTGAACCTATCCCCCCGGTTGGCTGGGTGTTGATCCATCTCTCTCTGAACCAAGCTCTTAATATCATTTCTCTGATGATCGTCGTCTCTATGGTACCTTTTTTTATCAACCACGCTCTGAGCGATCCTAGTCACACTTGGAACTCCTCCTTTGGCTGCGAGTCTTGCTCGCTTAAGGAATAAGAGATCGTTCGCAACATTTTCGATTGTCTCTATGGAGATCCCTATCCATTTGTTCATGTCGTCGCTAGAGGTAAGCATTCTCTTATACCTGGAGGCGTGTTGCCTCCTCCTGCTCTTGAAGTCGGGCTTTATATGTGTCAATAAACCTAGAAATCTAGGTAGACCTTAGTGGTTGATGACTCTCTTCAAAATATTGCCTTTCTTAGCGAAATATAGGTTTTGGTTGGCGAATCTCAAACCTGACCCTGGGTGGAGCTGGGTCAGCCTATACGTCACCGATTGCGATAGGTTGCTATGATGAGACATCGTGTGCTTTCTTTTGTGATTGCTTTCATAAGAAAAATACTCGTTTCTCACAGACGCTACCAATTGTGTGTAGAATATTAATACAATAAACAATCACAAAAAATATATGAAAGCAGAAGGTAAATAATCACACACAACATTAAATATACATGGTTCGGCAACGTGCATACGTCCACGGAAAGGTTACTGTTCTTTATTAGTGTCTCTCAAGTAATCGGAATTACATCCCCTTTTCCTTAGGATTTGAGTTTACATTTATAGTGGTAACTAAATGGTTGATTTGTACAAGTAATTCATCCACTTTGTAGATAGCTCGTAGGTATCCCTGAATATTTGCTTGAGATTATTGGTAACCGATTTGAGCTTATCGTAACGTATTTTAGCACATGTTAAATACATGGTAAAATTTCTAATATTTTAATTGGGTCGGGCAGACCAATATGTGTGTTGGGTTGGTCGGGTATGCGGTTGTGCTTGATCCATATAATAGCCTCCTCAAAAAGAAAATTTAAAAACTATTTATTTGTTCTCTTTTTCCATCCACGTTTTCATTTATTAAAAAAAGACTAAAAATTGTTTTTTCTTTGTTTGTCCAGTTTATATTTGTTAAGAAACTATTTTTTTATTGCTCTTTTTTAATTTTAATTTATTCAAAATACAAAAAATGTATTTTTCATCCCAGATTTTATTTTATTTTTTAAATCATTTTTTACTTTTTTGTCCATACTTTTATATTTTAAAAAGAAGCTATAAACTATTTTTGTACTCATTTTCATCCCATTTTGCATATAATAATGTGAGGACATGTTTTATAAATGTCCGTCTGGAATCTAGGAATTTTTGTGTTATCCTAGATCACCGTTAGTATGTCATATACCGTTACATCTCGGCACATCTTCACATGTTCTACCTTGACGTCCATAATTCGAATCGTGAGCTACACGCATCATCAACACACACCCATCTTTGATAATGTACGTCGTGCATCTTCAACCAGCTACATTCCCTCTTAATCCATTATGCTAAAAGGTAAAATGATTAATTGGAGTTGCTAATGTTCACGTATTTATTTGGGAAATTTTATAAGATGTTTTTATCAAAATTGAGTCATTGTTCTAAGTCAAAATTTTATTTTTTAAGACCTCTAGGCGAGACTTTTTAAGGAAATATTTTTCGCTTGCAATATCGTTGATTAGATTGAGTCAATTTCTTATAATTCCACTATTTTCACACCTAAGGAAGATGTTGAATTCATTCGTTAGGAGTATCCAAAATTCAACGTGCACATATGCTATGATTGTTTGCGTTGATTTTCCTATCAAATTTGTTCACGTCCATTTATTTGCGCTATCACCAACTTCGTTATTGTAGTGTTCTTTCATGGTGTGATTCTTTGTTGTATATTTTTTTTTTGTAAGAAAATTTTTGAAAAATTGAAACAGAGAAGTTGATTACCTTGTGACACTCTCCATATGCATTCCTTTTTGTTCTTCTTATTCATCTATTTGGGGACATCATAAAAAGGTGGATAACGAATTATAGAGCAGATGTTTTATTTTACTTGTTTGATTTAATAATTTTCTTGAACCTAATTGATATTGATTTTCTTCTTATCATTATATTTCAAACTTTTGCACGTCATGGGTATTTGTTTTCTATCTCATGTGTGTAGCTACAAAATTGAGGATCATTATTTTTCACACCCTGATGATAACAAAGAAACATTGGAGAATTGAAGGTTTGAAGATGTTGAAGATTTTTGAAGACATGTTATTTGATATTTCCATTTATGGGTTTTGGGGGATATTACATTGTATGCCTCATATTTTTGTTGGGTAGCATAATTCGGATTTTTTATGAATGTACCGACATAAACGTAATGGGAGATTTGTAAGGACATGTTTTATAAATGTCCGTCTAGAATCTAGAATTTTTTATATTGTCTTAGATCACCATTAGTATGTCATATACTGTTACATCTCGGCACGTCTTCACACGTTCTACCTTGATGTCCATCATTCGAATCGTGAGCTACACGCATCATCAACACGCACCCATCTTTGACAACGTGCGTCATGCATATTCAACTGACTCTATTCCCTCTAACACCACTACACTAAAAGGTAAATTATAAGGACACAAATTTCCAATTGAGTCCATTAGTAGTATTGGCTTAATTCTGGACAAAACCATTTGAGTCAAAGGATATAAGTCTTTCCTATCAAGCCTATGACGCGTTTGAAGAAGTTGAAGACGTAGCAGCCCAGATTTATTGTTTCATCATTAGTGTCGATTTTTGTGCCAAGTTTCACGTCCTCAACTTTGTCACATTTTCCAAGGTCTCCAAAGGTATGAATGCACTAATATATATATATATACTAGCGTATGCCCATGCCTGAAGGCACGACGAAAATTTTCCAAAGTACATAATCGCGAAACGGCGATAATTTTTCAAAGTACGTAATAGCGAAACACAAAAATTTTCGAAGTGAGTAATTACAAAACCACAAAAATTTCGTTCCTCGACAAAACAAAGTTTTAAGTCATATATAACTTAAGTTATCCAAAGTACGTAACCGTAAAACGACAAAAAATTTCAATGTACATAATTTTCAAAATAATTATGGGACTATCCACCCGTTTAAAGAAAAAATGTTTCAACAACACTAATAGCTTGTCCCAAAACTTGTATAAACAACATTGATTTAACTAAAGGCAAGAAGACATATCGACTACAATAGACCACGCACTTAAACTAATAAAGATAAAACAGCCACCATAGCATATTTGGTTGGCACTATAATCAATAAGAAACCCAAATCCATGACAACAATATTCGTTTACGCTAAAATTATAAAAAAGGTAGTAAAAATAAATGTACAATATTTAAGTCGAAGATTATTTTACAACAAAAATTGTAAACAATTTAAAAAAATTGGGCAGAGTTTTCTTTATTTATAGGACTATCTACCCTATTTAAAAAAATAAAAATACTCAACAGCAGCAATACTACAGTACTAATAGTCAATATTGGACCTCGTTTCAACCACTTCATCGATTTAACAATAATCAAATATAAACCCCAAATATATGGACATAATAAATCACTATTGATAAGTTCCTCCGAATCGAGTCGACCAAGTAACTTGTTGAGTCAAGAACCGCAGTGTAATGAACTCAGATGGCCAAGATCAATTATTGGATAGAGACCGACAATACATAACTAAGCCATTCCACTTCTTTCGCATCACAACCCCAACATTGAAAGATAAAATGAACATAACCTTCAAAATATCCAAGCGCTCCCCAAAACTGAGTGCCCTTTGTTCCTTGATTAAAGTAAAAATCCACGGATTCAACAATATTCCTTGAGTCATGCCAGCGATAATCTTGTGTCCGAGATACCTGAAAGGTAAAATCAATTTGAATTATTAACTGATACAAAAGCCTCATGGTACCATTTTCAGCTATCATGAATGATTAAACAAAATAATCCGTGTTAAGAATGAGTGGTAAAAATGAGTTATCATGGTACCATTTTGAGGTGCACTGTTCTTTCTGTGAGGTTTCTTCAAATACTGTACCTGTGTAAATAACAAATCATATATTTAAGTGGAAAATAGTAAAGAAAATACAATGAATTAATAAAGTAACCAAATTCATATAATTTTAGACGAGATTATCACTTCACGATACACCTAGATAGACCTCGGCTCAGTTACTTAGCAAAATGCATCATCACACCTATAAAACTTCTAACAGCTGTTGAACTTTTGGCAAAAAGACATTAGTATACATAATTTTTTTAAAACTATTGGTGGTTTAAAGTAGCATGTAAAGGTGAAAATCAATCTACATAAGATGTGTTTTTGAATTGTATTATGTGATTCACCGAAAAGTGAAATCACATTTAAGGACAGCACACCGGGATGGATTGATCTGTTGCCGTGTATTAGTGATTTCTTGGTGATACACTTGGTGATACACTTAATGAATGTTGCAGTGTATATGTTGCGGTGTATCTGCTGCATTTAGGTTTCAAATCGGGAGTGTATCCAGATCAGCACTCTAAGAAACGCACACGCGAACCCCCAACCAATATACATTTAAACTCTGTTATAAGTTATACATATAAACTCTGAATTTCAAGATGAATTTTATAAATTCAATAAACTTTAAGCTTTGTTATAAGACATATATGTTATGAATTCTATTATCAATAAGAATCTAGACATCCAATTGTATAGGCGAAAAAATATAACGTAACCCAAACCTATTTAAGTCTTAATGCAGGTACAAAATCCTAATTCTAAAAGTTAGCTACTTAAAAAGCACATATATGGAGAGAGATAAATAAACTCCAAATCAGAAAATATGTGTCAAAATATGAAAAAATGATAGCTAGTTAAGAGGCAAAAAACGTGTACTAAATATCTGAACTGTTCAATAGTGTATTAAGGTGAGGGGACTAAGTGCATTTGAGCATACCCGAATCTGCTGTAATATAGTTATTAGGGTATGCAATATGTTCAATATACCTTATGGATCTGCTTATATGTTCTCTTATGGATCTGCTTATGCACAGCTTCACCTTGCCAGTTGTGCTCAACCAGCGACCTTACTCATCTCGTGCATTAAAGGTTCCTAGGCCACCCAAAACATTACTCGAGACCAACGAACAAATTCCCTATGTACCAATAATCTATATATAATAATATAAACCCAAAACAAACTTAAAATAACCTCAAATTTTAAACAAACCATACACTAAAAGTACAACAACTTATACCAGCTAAATAGCAACTTATCCTCGGTATATAACAACTTATACCAGCTATATAGCAGTTAGCATCTATATAGTTTCTATAGCAGCTATATCAGCTATATAACTTTTATATAGAAGCTATATAGCAGCTATAGCAGCTATACAACTGCTATATAGCAGCTATATACCGAAAATAAGGCAAGCTCTACACTCCTTGATATCAAATAAGTTTAGTTGGGCCTTATGAAAGTGGTAGAGGTTATGAAATAGAAGTGGTAAAGGGTCTGTGTTCCTCCATATCCTAAGTAATCAATTACATCATCTAATTCTTTGACATAGTTGTAGCATACCAAAACAGCCAACCTAGTATGCTTAATATTAACAAACAGACGAATGTGAATCATTAAATGTTGGAACATACCCCAGTTTTGAACCACCAGGCAAAACCTAAGTCAAATAACTACAAAAAGCATAAGAAACAATTTGTAATTGAAGTTAAAAAAGGAAAGTTGAGTTCTACTAACTACATATTACTTCCCAAACAGAGAATCAATTGAATTACAAAAATAAAAAATCAACAATAACATGAAGTTACCTCATAATATGCACTAACTCAAGATAAATTGATATGGGCATTTGAAGTTATTTATATTCATGAACTACCACAAAGGAGTGTTCACTTAATGTACCAAACTTGATAAGCACAAAAGTGAAAGATAGAGAAAACATTTAAGTATGAAAATTAAACTATATCTATATTGGAGTCAAAAGTTACATAAAAGTTTATATCAATTAATCATCAAAAAAGCATGTCAATTGTGTCCATATTGCCGTTATGAGAATTTAATCAATAGAATAGGTCATTAAAAGAAACTATCCATAATGATCACCCTAACATTTCCATATTCTATTTATATTCCGAGATGCAAAGGATTATAATGGAATGAGAAACTGTCTTATTTCTATTCCAAATTAAGGGTAGAATATCTTCCTGCCGGTCTTTAAAATAGTGGCATGAATCCTATATAAAATATCTAGTTCCCAGTTGGATAACTATAGTAACAATAAATATAAGTATTCAAACTGGGACTAGAATTAGAACAACAGCAATCTATATAAATATAAGTATTCAAAAGAAACAAATTAGTCCAAACATCGTTTCTGAAATTACCTCGAAGCATATCAAGACCATCCTCAAGTCAGATCCCATTTCTCTTTTACCATTTTTCTGTACAACCTACTTCTGATCATGCTGCTTTAGCACAACAGATGATTGCCATGTGGTAGCTTGAGCTCATCCAAGGCTTTCTAACTTGACAGTTTCTCGTATGAAATTGTACCTAGAATTTAACAAACATGAATGAATAACTAATAATTTTCAAATCATGTATCCAAGAATATTCTATATAAATACAACAATCGACAACAAATTGTATAAATCAAAAAATTGTATAAAGCCTATTTTCAAACAGAGACATAATTGAATATCTAATTCAAAAGAACAAATGTCGAAATAAAAACTATTCTAAACTTAACATAATAATCCAGTATACCAATGAAAAACATCAAAACAAAATATTTACCCACTTTAATTCATATTCCCTAAATTCAAGAATCAACCCCTTCCAAAACAAATTATAACACAATAGGTATTTTTGGACACCATAAAATTAACAAATTAGGTCTAAGGTTAATTCAGCAAAGCTTAAGTCCTAAAAGTTGAGTTCAATCAATAATGCATGATTAAGAAAGATTTGTAATCAAAAGTTGTCATGAATCCGATACTTGTGATAATAGTAGGATACTTCCGCTTTTGTGGCGACATTCAAAACACACGACTGAAATCTTATCCCCCCTAGTACGATACTTTCGCATTAGACTAAGAATTGTTATAGCAGCTATAGGAGAGACTTAGAAAATAG
This sequence comes from Sambucus nigra, assembly GCA_949130495.1. Lineage (NCBI taxonomy): Eukaryota > Viridiplantae > Streptophyta > Magnoliopsida > Dipsacales > Adoxaceae > Sambucus > Sambucus nigra. The sequence continues at coordinate 367,088,196 of OX422210.1, read as the reverse complement.
TTTACACAACTATTTTTAGTCTAATGTGAATTCAAATAGAAACACAACTTTTTATGTAATGTTTGAAACAAAATACATAGTAGGAAGATACCTCAATTCATACTAGGCTTCAATGTGAAAATATAAGATCCACATATTAAACAGAGCATAAAAACTTACAAATCCCAAATATATCTTAAATAGCAAGTGGTTTTGGAATATATTTACACTTTTGTATGTACCAAAAAAGGAAAAATTAAGGATATTATGAGACTTTGAAAGAAGAAACTGAAGAATCAATAGGATGAAGACGAAACCAAACCTAAAAAGCTATTATCTCATTCTTATTGATTTGTATACGAATGAAGCAACAGGATCGGCAACACAAATGCATAGAGTCGAAAAAAACTGAAAAGATATGATCAGAACGTTAGGTCTGCAATGAAAAAAAAGCGAACCCATCTTCCCTAAAATGAAAGACGAAACCTAAGAATCAATAGGATGAAGATAAAACCTGACCCGAAAAGCCATTACCTCATTCTACTTGATTTGAATGTTAGGTCTGCAAAACTAAACATAGTCAAAAAAATCAAAAAAATGAGGAGTGTTAGATCTGAATGTTAGTTCTGCAAAACTAAACATAGTGTTAGATTTGAATGTTAGTAAAAAAATCCAAAAAATGCAACACAAAAGGATAGAGTCAAAAAATCAAAAAATAAAACTAAAAACATGTGATCAGAATGCTAGATCTACAAAACTAAAAGAAACAAATACATTTCAACTGGGGAAAAAAACTAAGAAAACCCCTATGTGCGAGAGTGTTTGTGTGTGTGTAAGAGACTGGGGGGAGGGGGGAAATAGAGACAAAGATTATTAGAGGAAAGTAGAGATAGTAGGATGAGGGCGGCATTGAGGGAAGACCTTGTTGAGGGAAGCGGGTGAGGGTGGAGGCAGCAGATGAGGGTTTTGTTTAAGAGACGGGAGAGTGGCAGTGGGTGAGGGCGGAGGCAGGGCAGCGGGTGAGGGTGGAGGCAGGTCAGCGGGTGAGGGTTTATGTCGAACAGGGCAGTGGGTGAGGGTTTAAGGGTGAGGGTTCGTGCTGATGAGAGACGGGAGAGTGGCGCACGGTTTGTGGATTAGTGTGTGAGAGATAGGGTACGTCTTGTGAGAGGTGGTTGTGTTGGGGCGAGCGTGTCTAAGAGTGTGAGGGAGAGAGTATTCCGAAAATGCCCAATTTTTTAATTAAAGGTTGAGTTTGATAGGTAAAAAATGAGGGGGAAACCAAATAATTGGGGAATAGATTTGTAAAAAATAAAGAGATGTGATCTCAGCCATTAAAATGTGTAAGGAGGTGGCATCGTTCCGCACCGTTAAAAATGTGTATATTTTCAAAAACCAAGCTACTTTATTATATATATATATATATATATATATATATATATATGTGTGTGTGTGTGTGTGTGTGTGTGTGTGTGTGATCTTGGAAAATTATTTTGGATGTTAGTATTTTTGTTAAATTTTTTTGAATTCATACTATCTAAAGATTTTGTTCTCGGACACCTTTCCATAGAAAAATCATTACTAATTCAAAAAAAATAAAAAAATATGAAACTGGCTGCCACGCGTTCGTATCGAAATTCTCTAGAATAATGGCCTGAAATCTCGTTAGAAAGGTCGTTCAAACGACCTCGTTCGAATGACCTTTCAAACGAGATTTCAGAAGAAAAAAATTATGTTTTCTCGTTAGAAGTTTTGTTCGAACGAACTTCGAATGAGATTTCAGTTTCGTCAGTTTTTTGTCAGTTTTGTTTTTCAACCACCCACTTCTCCACTTTGTTTTTCCAAAGTTTAAGAAGTGCGGGAACAAGTTTTTCCTGAGAACTTTTTTCATTATTCCTAAGGATTTGAGAGCTAAATTCTTCCAAGAAAAAGTCTCCTTGGATTTTGTGTTGAAAATGTTTTAATTTTTAGAACAAAACCAATATTTTTACACCCATGTTTGTTTAATCCAAGTTCTTAAATATATATATCTTGTTTGGAGAGTGTTTGGCACCGGGTTCCTTTTCTACCCAACAAGAAGAGAGCTTGGGTTCATTCTCTACCCATAAAGGAGAAGAAGTTTGTTTGATGTGGCGTTCACATACAGTGAAAGGCACCGTGTGTCAGTAGATGGTGACCTAGCCCCATTGGTGGATTTTAAGATTCCGGTGGACTCCGGAGTTGTCGACTAGGCAGAGGTTGGTATAAGAAGATACGTCAACGCTTGAAGGGTGTCTAGTCGAGGAAGTAAGTCGTATGTCTTGTATTTGTAATTACTATACTTAGTGGACTTGTAGACTAAGGTCGTCCGAGGTTTTTTCCATTTGGGTTTTCCTCATACATCGCGACATAGTGTGATTGGTTTATTTTTTATCTTGCAAAAACCACCATAGATGCATGCTAGGATAAATAAGATAAAAATTGATTTAAATCACACATTTGTTTAATTTGGTGGTGAATTTTTGATTAATTTAATTCAAGTCGACTAATTTTAATTTGATAAAATTTGTGTTAACCTTGTTTATCCTGTATTGCAAATTTGAATAAATCGTTGTTAGGCAAATTTTAGGACTTGGATTGAATTAAATTTGTAAGAAAAATTCACATATTTGTTCAAGTTTAATTTTAGTTTTGAAGAAATTAAAATTTAGTATTTTGATAATGAATTTTGAAAAGATAATTGTTTTTAACTTTGTTGTTGAACCATCCTTCCACATTTGGAAATTTATAATTTTAAAAAGGAAGAAATTTAAAATTGGGGGCATATATTCCAACAAGTGGTATCATATCATTTATGCATACTTTGTTAACACATTTTAATTGGTATCAGAGCGGGTTACACTAAAATATTGTGTGATCCTAATTTTTAGGAATTTTTCTGGGGAAAATATACATTTTTCAAAATTTCTAATTTTTATGGTTCTAACATGCTAGCATGACTCTTCACTTGCTATATCCTATAAGTAATGGCTTTCATGTTTACATACTCTAGCGTTTTTATGCTTCATGATATATTTATGATAGTTATATGTATGTTTGTCATTTTCTAGTCTATGATCCATGATTAATCACATGCTAGACTTATGATTTTTGTATATCTTTTGTATTTATTCTTCATTTGTTTGTGTCTTATTGAGAAAAATACAAAAAGATTTTTTTTTATATTTTGAGTCTAATTTCTTGTTTGGTTAAAAATTTTGCAAAAACTCAAAAAGATTTTTGTGTGTGTGTGTTTGTAGTTTGACACACTTTTTATGGCATATACCATGTTTGAATCCTTCTTTTCCGCTTCCCTGTGGCTGAACTTTTGGTTGTGTATTTCAATTCTTAAATTGTTCTTTATCATGGTTACATGAAGTAGTTTGAATTTGAAATTCTAAAAGGATTCTTTTTTTTATGCCTCTTTTGCACCCTTGCACGAGCTCTTTGAATTTTAACTTCACATGAATATTTGAGCTATGTGAGATGTTCTCCAATCAATTTAGTCATCTACTTGTTTTGTGACTATGGAGGATTTGTGCATGTTATTCCGTTGCACGTGAGATTATTGTGCGTTAAAAAGTGACATAAGAAAGTGCATTGGTAAGGGCTACGAAAGGAACAAACATCCTTTGCGATTAATCCACCGTTTGCAATGGACCTAAAAGAAATACGTGGTCCAAAGGCCTAAAAGAAAAATATGGCATTAAAAGAAAAATATAGCCAAGGCCTAGTTTGTTTATAATGATATTTCCGTCAAAAGAAAAGAAAAGAAAATATTATTTTTGAGGGAGTTTGGATGGAATATCAACGGTTTTGCACAATGTCTTATATCCTAGTTGCACTATTTTTGTCATGACTCTATTGGTTGGTAGAATCATCAATATGCTAGGCTTTTATAAATTGTGCTTATTTTGTTCTTCGAGTTCAATCCTTATATCACATGAGGCTTTACATATGATTAATAAAGTTTGCAATCAAATGGAACTCCTTGAACATGTTTAAGTGATTGGGTCACAATTTAATAGTTGTTAGTCCACACCCCTTCACTTTCATTTCCATATGACATATTTATGTCATAAGAGTGTGGAAAACTTATGCTATTTTGAGTTGTGTCATTTGCGCATTTATATATATATATATATATATATATATATATATAGAGAGAGAGAGAGAGAGAGACAAGCTCCTGTGCACACTAAGTTTGCACAGTGCTAACGTACACCAATTTTTTTAAAGCATTAAAAAAAATAGCTTTAAATTTTTTTATATGATATTTAAACATTTCAATAGACCCATGTAAAAAACATCAGCTCAAAAAAACTTCTTTTACTATTTTTAAAAAATCGGTCAAACTTCCACAGCTTTTAAAGTACTTAAAAGTAGCAAAAGTTTGACCGATTTTTAAAAAATAGTAAAAAAAAAAATTTTGAGCTGATTTTGTGTATATGGGTACGTTGAAATGTTTAAATATCACACAAAAAAATCAACTCAAAAATATTTTTTTTACTATTTTAAAAAAAATAATGTGCAAACTTAGTATGCACACGAGCATCGCTCTCTCTCTCTCTCTCTCTCTCTCTCTCTCTCTCTCTCTATATATATATATATATATATATATATATATATATATATATATATATATATATATGTGTGTGTGTGTGTGTGTGTGTGTGTGTGTGTGTGTGTGTGTGTGCTTGTGCTTAATTAAAATCTTTTGTGTATGTTTTTGTATATGATATTTTTTTTAAGGAAAAAAAGTCTTTGCCTTGATTGCTAGTCCATTTATACTTGTAATTCATTATTGGTATCTAACTTGTTGCGAATTTTGGTTTGATATCTCATGCTTATCATAATACATTAATTGGTATCTTTTGTTTTCGCATCATAATTGGTATCTATTAATATTTATATGGATTAGTTGTACTTCATTGTTGGCCATATGCTCAAATGCTCTTATCACCTTATTCACCATTCCATGTTTAAATTGTTGTTCCTTATTCATATCCCTTGTCTAGTTTAGGGGGAGTATTTTCTTTAATAAGGGGATAAATAAGTTATGTTTTATGATTCTAAATCTTTGCCTATTCCTGAACAAAAAGGGGGAGAAATGGTATCTAAACCTTTAGTTTGGGGAGATTTATCTTAGGGGGAGTCGCGGTCTTTCTAGGTAGATCATTGTTAGATAAAGTGGGAGAATTATTAAAGGGGGACTATTTATTTATATTTCATTTAAAATTGTTATATTCCATATGCGTTTGATGGTATGCTTAAGTGTGCAGGAAATTTCTTTTAGAAACATCTTTAAAGAGGCAAAGCGGTTTATTCTTGGGTCGAGTTATAGATCTGTAATTTTATTTCTTTTAGGTGGGATATTGTGTCTAGACAAGCTTGACGGCCCTATAGGATTTTTGGTTTGGTTTTGTCCCTCAATAGCCAAAGGGGGAGATTTGTAAGGACACAATTTTCCAATTGAGTCCATTTGTAGTATTAGCTTAATTCCAGACAAAACCATTTGAGTCATAGGATATAAGTCTTTCCTATCAATCCTATGATGCGTTTGAAGAAGTTGAAGACGTAGCGGCCCAGATTTATTGTTTCATCATTAATGTCAGTTTTCGTGCCAAGTTTCACGTAATCAACTTTATCACATTTTCTAAGGTCTCCAAAGGTACGAAAGCACTAATATATATATATATATATATACAGGAGCTTAGAAATTTATTTTGGGTGTTAGTATTTTTGTTAAAAAAAAATTGAATTCATACTATCTAAATTTTTTTTTCTCGGACACCTTTCCGTAGAAAAATCATACCTAATTCAAAAAAAATCAAAAAAATACGAAACTAGTGGCTACGCGTTCGTATCGAAATTCTCTAGAATCATGGTCTGAAATCTCGTTGGTCGTTCGAACAACCTCGTTCAAACTAGCTTCACACGAGATTTCAGAAGAAAAAAATTATGTTTTCTCGTTAGAATTTTCGGTCGAACAAACTTCGAACGAGATTTCAAATTCGTCAGTTTTTCGCCAGTTTTGTTTTTCAACCACCCACTTCCCCACTTTGTTTTTCCATATATTAAGAAGTGCGGGAATAAGTTTTTCCTGAGAACTTTTTCCATTATTCCTAAGGATTTGAGAGCTAAATTCTTCCAAAAAAAATCTCCTTGGTTTTTGTATTTAAAATGTTTTAATTTTTAGAACAAAACCAATATTTTTACACCCATGTTTGTTTAATCCAAGTTCTTAAATATATATATCTTGCTTGGAGAGTGTTTGGCACGGGTTCCTTTTCTACCCAACAAGAAGAGAGTTTGGGTTCATTCTCTACCCACAAAGGAGAAAAAGTTTGTTTGTTGCGGTGTTCGCATACGGTGAAAGGCGCCGTGTGTAGGTTGATGGTGACCTAACCCCATTGGTGGATTTCAAGATTTCGGTGGATTCTGGAGTTATAGATTAAGCAGAGGTTGGTACAAGAAGATGCGTCAAGGCTTAGAGGGAGTTGAGTCAAGGAAGTAAGTCGTCTTTCTTGTATTTGTAATTACCATACTTAGTGGACTTGTAGGCATGGTCGTCCGAGGTTTTTCCCATTTGGATTTTTCACGTACATTGCGGCGTAGTGTGTTTGGTTTATTTTTTATCTTACAAAAATCATCATAGATGCATGCTTGGATAAATAAGACAAAAATTTGTTTAAATCACACATTTGTTTAATTTGGTGTTAAATTATTTTGGGTGAATTGTAGATTAATTTAATTCAAGTCGACTAATTTTAATTTGATAAAATTTGTGTTAACCTTGTTTGGTCTATATTACAAATTTGAATAAATCGTTGTTAGGCAAATTTTAGGACTTGGACTGAATAAATTTGCAGTTAAGAAAAATTCACATATTTGTTCAAGTTTAATTTTAGTTTTGAAGAAATTAAAATTTACTATTTTAATTATGAATTTTGAAGATAATTGTTTTTAAATTTGTTGTTGAACCATCCTTCCGCACTTGGAAATTTAAAATTTAAAAAGGAAGAAATTTAAAATTGGGGGCATATATTCCAACTAGTGGTATCATATCGTTTATACACACTTTCAAACATGATTAATTAGAGTTGTTAATGTTCACGTATTTGTTTGGAATATTTTTATAAAGTATTTTTATCAAAATTACGGCGTTGTTATGTGTCAACAATTATTTTTTAAGACCTGTAGGTGAGACTTTTTAAGGAAATATTTTCGATTGTGTCGTTCAAACGACAATTAGAAGTTGTTCGAATGACAGCTTCTAACGACAACACATGTCGTTTAAATGGTCGTTTGAATCCTGCATCTAACGAACCCGTATTGTTTTACATTTTTAGAGTCGTTTGTATGGTCTTTAGTAACGACGTTAGATGTCGTTCAAATGACATGCAAATGTCATTCGAACGACTTCAAACGACCAGCGACTCAACTTTTTATTCGGCCTATAAATACCTGCTTTGATGCTAGGTTTTGCAAGTCTTTCAAAACTTAGTTTCTGCACATTAGATGCACCAAAAGATTTTATCTTTTAGGCTTTAAACCCTTTGTGATTCACTCCAAAAATCCCAAATCTTTTATGTGAATCATTCTTGATTCTTCATCTGACTCATTCTGGAGTAACCCTTGTGGAGAAGAAGGCTGTCTCCATTGTTAACCAATTGGAGATCTTGCGGGATCTCTTGCTGAAGACTTCGAACCGACACCTGAGGTTATTTCTTCATCACAAAAATACAGTATTTCTGCTATCTAATTTTAAGTTGGATATTTACAGTTTATAGATAATAAAAGGTTTTTCCCTTGCTGAGGATTTTTCCTCAAATTTGTTTTGTGATTGTTTGGTTGTGCATGCTAGATAATTCGTATCAATTTTCAATTAGAATTAGATGCATGTTTTAGAGATTTAATTAAAATCTGGGCATAAAATTGGAATTTAATTAAACAAGTTTATTCATTGAATGCAAGCGCACTCTCTCAATTACAAGAACAAAAAATATGTTATCCGTCCTAATTTTATCTATTGAAAAAATAAATATCGTTTCTTTGTTCTCTTTTTTGTCCACAAAAAAAATTCTTTGTTTTCTTTTTCGTTACATTTTTAATTATAAAAACTATTTTTTTGTTTTTTTTGTCCCGATTTTTATCTGTTAAAAAAACAAAAAAATGTATTTTTGTGCCATTTTTTGTTTACTAAAAATAAAGGCATTAAAAGAGGATTTTTTATAAACAAAAACTAGGACAAAAAAAAGAACAAAAAAATAATTTTTTTTAAAAGTAAAAAAGGGATGAAAGAGGTAGAAAAAAATATTTTTTTATTATTTTAATAAAGTAAACTAGAATTTAAAAAAAAAATAGCTTCTTCATTTTTGTTGGAGATAAATACTAGGGCAAAAAAATATTTCTTTATTAAATAGAATTTGGACAAAAAGGTGAAAGAAAAATACTTTTTTAAAATAAAATAAAACAAAAAAAAACTTTTCTTCTTTAAAACAAAATCAAAGAAATAGTAGGGGTATCATGGAGAGTAGCTAAAACTTTTTGAACGCCATTAAAGAAAGAACAGGGGTATTATAGGAAAAGTTAATAGCCATTAAAGACACTAGTGAAAAGTTTAAAACAAAACGAAATGGTGGGTAAGATCTAATTATTAAAACTAAATGGAGGGTAAAGTCAACCCCCCCCCCCCCCCCAAAAAAAAAAAAATATTTACATAAGAAATTGAAGATTCGTAAAAAAAAAAAACTACAACATTAGCATGTTGTTGCCACTATTGAACCACACTTCACCCACTGTCATAGGTAATCCCCGCACCCAACCGTAGAATCCTTCAAACTTATTTCTTATATAAATTATTCCATCGACTCTCAAGCACGGCAAAAAATTGGGGAAACATAATATGGCTATGCATTTACCATCGGCGGTGCCAAATGGTTGATGTTAGAAATTAGCGACAGATCGTTGGTGAGAATTACTAATTTAACAATAATCAAACAGCTAAGCGATGAAATGAACTGAAATAAGATTGAAATGAAGAGAATGAAAGAGAAAACTCAAATTTAATGTGGTTTGACCCCAAATCGATTACATATGCTAATAGATGGTGCAATCTTCTCTAAATAGGCTTGAATACTCCATTGAATCCATATTACAAGTTTAATATCACTCTACTCTCACTCGGATATCATAATAATATTGAATTTAATATTACATGAATTTACAAGATCTCATAGCTTCTACTTATAGGTATGTGAGGTGAATGAGGTGTGGGAGTGTGGTCCTAGTGGACAGTAGGCATCTTCTCGTTATAATAGATGAGTTCACACCATTCATGAGTGAAAAACAATAACCATTAGTTTTATTGTGCACTTGGATCTTTTATGAGGGAAATAATCTGACACGCGTGCGAAGTGCTCGTTCCCTATTAGTCTGATCAATCATCCCCATACACAAAGATGAAGACTGCTACAGCTAACCAACCAGCAAGAATCAAGATAGAAGATATGGTCGATCAGCCATGGATAACTACCACAGCGATTGAGTTCCCTAGTACTCAACCACTTCTTATTATAAATGTAAACCTAAACTGTGGGGAAAAGGAAATATAATAACTAATTTTGAAGCTTTATTAATAGAAAAGTAGAACCTCTCGTGAACGTAGGAACATTTTCGAACAACATGCGTCATGTTTTTGTGCCTCTGTGTGTTCTTAGTCTCTTTCTTTCATTCGATTGTTTTTTGTTGAATCTTGATTAGTAGGATTTTATAACCTTCAATTGGTACCATCTATGGAAAGTAAGTTTTCTTTATCAACCTTACCAACCAACAGTGATTCTGTCTCATTCAAACACTGAGCATTCACCATCTCATGATGATCATCAAGACGATTGTAATGAACACGTCCCTCCCAATATAAGATTTATGATTAGAACCAACTAGATCTGAAGTACCCCCAACCCCATTTATCATCAACGCGAGGAGAAAAAAGTAGAAATCAATGAGCCATTGTGATCTAACAAAATATCGCGACTCATATACGCTTACGAGCAGCATCTTTACGAGAAGGAGGCAGTTGCACGCCACCAACTAGAAGAGATTGAATATCATCTGGATTGAATGGAGCAGGTAATCCATTGGGATAAACATAAGCTATAAGAGATCATTTGCACCCATAGCCCTTAGGCAAGTAAAACTCGCAGATGAGGAAGAAGTTCGTCGAGTACCTAGATCACTCCTACCAAATGAGATCACCAGAAATAAGAGATCAACCCAGTAATTGTGACACCCCGCTTAATAAAATATCGGGTGATCAGTCATACACCAAATTAAACAGGAATCTCATCTGTTATATTCTTAGCATCACTGTCGAAAACTTTTTAATTGCTAATCGCCTAGTCTTAAATTAAGCTGATGTCAAATTTTATCTTCTGAATTAAATCAAACCCAACCAATATACTGAAAAACAAGTTAACCACTGAAATAAAGGAAACTAAGCATGCCACAACGTAAGTACAAGATTTTATCGAACAACATCGACTATAATCCATCCCTAAAATGCAAGTATAAAAGAATACCGATGCATACCAAGACTGAATATAAAAGTACAAACTCAATAGTACAATCGAAAAAGTCCCTATCTAATGATAGAATGAGGAAAGTGTCTAAACAAAGATCCCACAGCAATCCACATAGGCTGCAGTTGCGCACCCTATAGGAAGGATCAAGACTGGTGCCCCTGTGGTAGGACACCTAAAATGTTTTTGAAAATATTTTATAGCAAGGGTTATAACCCAAAATATTTGAAAATATTTAGCAAGTGTATTTAAATGCAAGAATTTAAAATGCAAACTCTCTCCATATTTAAATTAGTGTCGCGCACTCCCTTGAGTTTACCTCGCCCCTCAACTAATGTGCACGCCTATCGAAACTATAAATGACCCATCTAGCTAACCCTCCGTAACTAGTTTTTTCACATATATCCCACGAATTCCCACTACTCTTGTTGGAATACGAGGACCCCAAATTTTTAAATTCTTACGATTTTAGATTTTATAAAAAGATAATTTCAAATTCGTTTTAGAGATGCGGAAGCGAGATGGTTTAATTAAACAAATTAACTAATTTTAATTTCTTTTACAACTTAAAATTAAACAAAGTTCAAAGTGAAATTAAATTAGACAACAAATACATTTTTCACTTAAACCAATTTAACCCAAGTCCTAGAAATTTACCTAAGTCATATTTTTCATATTATCAAAATAGGCCAAACGAATTTTACCAAATTAAACGATGACTTGAATTAAATTAACTTTTACCCAAATTAATTTAGCACCAAATTAAACAAGCAGTGATTTAAACCAGTTTTATCTTTTTACCTAAGCATGCATCTAGGTAAATTTTGCAAAAGATAAAATAAACAAATAAACCACTACGCCGCGATGTACGAGGAAAAATCCACAACAGGAAAAAACCTCGGACGGCCCTAGCCTCAAATCCACTAAGTATGATTTTACATATACAAGACAGTAAGACTTACAACACTAGACTTGACTCCGTCCAAGCCCCGACGCTCCTTCTTGTACACACCTCTGCCTAGAGAATAACCACGAAACTCCATCGCGGTCTCGAAATCCACCGATCGGACTTTTTCGATCACCGCCACCCGAACAAGGAGCCTTTCTCCAAGTGGGTAAGTCAACGTAAACAAGCTTCTTCTTTGTGGGATGTAGAAGCAAACCTAAACTCTCTTTTACGGTAGAGATGAATCCGGTGCCAAAACAAACTCTCCAAGCAAGATGTATGTATATATATATTATATATATATAGATAGATAGATAGAAACTTGGATTAAAACAAACAATTGGGTGTAAACTTGGTTTTGTTCTTTGAATATATCAATTTGGATAACAAACACCAAGGGAACTTTTTATGAAAGAATTAAGCTCTCAAACACTCACTAAGAGATGGAAAAAGTTCTTCGAAAAATCCTACTCTCGAAGTCATTAAATTATGTGAAAGAATAGTGGGACAAAGTAGTGGGAAAGTGCCAAAAAACTGCCAAAAACTGTTCTCGCCGAAATCTCATTCGAACGACATTTGCGTTCGAACGAAATTTTCGTTCGAACAAACTATCTAACGAGTTTCCAGTGGCAAGTCATTGGCAGACCTCGTTCGAACGGCATTCTCATTCGAACAAAAAACTCGTTCGAACGATAATTTCGAACGAAAAAAACCAGAAAGCTTAAAAATTCCATTTTTAGCCCAGGAACTTTATATAAAGTTTTAAAGAAACCTTCTGAAAATAAACCTTAGTTTAAAATAAAAGTACACCCAATGTAAACTTATTCCAAGTCTCCCTATATAGATATAGAAATGCATTCATACCTTTGGAGACTATGGAATATGATGTTGATGATGTAGAAACATGACACTTGAAACTCGGCAATGATGAAGCTTTATAAGACTTGGTCACTACATCTTCAACTCTTGCATGTCATAGTCTTGAAGGATGGTCAAGTATTCTATCCTATGACTCAAACGTTTTTGTCCGGAATTGAGATAAAACAACAAGGGACTCAATAGGAAATTTGTGTCCTTATAAATCTCCCCCTTTGGCTATTCCGGGACAAAAACCAACAAAAATTCTAAAGGTCCGTCATGCTCTACTAGACATAAAAAAAATCCCACCCAAGATAAAAATACAATAGGTTAAATCAAAACAACCCAAGGATTAATATCTTTGCCGACGATGAAATTTGCCATTTAGAAAAAATCCTGCACACTTAAGCAAACTATCAAACGCATAGGGAATATCAAGAATATTAAATGCAATTAAGATAAATACTCCTCCTAAATTAATTCTCCCCTTTATCAACTATGATCAACCTAAGAAGATAGCTTTCTCCCCTAAGTTAAATCTCCTAAACTTAGATAAGATTACAATAGGATTAGATACCATTTCTCTCCCTATCACTCTCCCCCTTTTTGTTCAGGAATAGACAAAGGCTAAAGAATCAAAAGATAACTTAGTTCCCCCAATAAAAGCATATACACCCCCTAAACTAAACAAGGGGTCACTAGATTGGGATAAGAAGCTAAACATACAATAGTGCATAAAGTAATGAGAACATTAAAGCACGTGGGCAACTAAAATTCAACTAATCCACATAAAGATATGAATATCAACTATGACGCGATAACAAAAGATATCAATTGACTGTAGTAATCTAAGCATGTGATATCGAAATAACATTCGCAATAAGATAGATACCAAAAATGAATTAAAAGCATAAATGAACTGGCTAATCATGGCAAAGACTCACAAACAAGCAAAATATCATATATATGTATACACAATAGATTCAAACTAAGCATAAGTACACACATGTAGATATAAACAACAAAATGACACAAAACTAAATAACATACGTTTTTCACTCTCTTATAGCATAAATGTGTCATATGAAAACGGAAGTGAAGGGGTGTGAACAAGATACCACTGAATTAAACCCCAATAACTTAAACGTGTTCACGTAGTTCGCATTTGATTGCAAAAATTTATCAACTATAATTTAGCCTTTATGTGACAGCATAAAGTGAACTAATGAATAAACAAACACAATTCATACAAGCCTAGTATGTTGATGATTCTACAAACCAATAGGGTCATGACATTGAAAGCGCAACTAGGATAAACGGACATTGTGCAAACCTTTGATATATCATTCAAACTCCCTCAATAAGCATATATATTATTCTTTTAAATGAATAAATCATCTAAACAAATTAGGCCTTGACAAATTATTTTTCTTTTAATGTCATATTTTCTTTTAGGCCTTTGGACCACGAATTTCTTTTAGGTCCAACCAAACGGTGGCTTACTCGCAAAGGATAATATTTTTCCTTTCGGAACCCTTCCCCGTGCACATTTATACATATTATTTTTTATATCTCATAAATCTCACGTGCAACGGATTTTGACATGCACTAGTCCTCCTAGGTCATAGTATGTAGATGACTAGATTGATAGGAGAACACCTCACAAAGCTCTAATATAACAGTGAAGTTAAGGTTCAAAAAGCTCGTGCATGTGTGTAAATGCATATAAAAGTGAATCCATTAAACAAGTCAAACTTAAGCTACTCCATATAAGCATGATAAAGAACATTTTAAGGATTAAAATTCTAACAAAAAGTTCTAGTCACATGGAAGCGAAATGAGGATTCAAACACAAACATATGCCACAAAATGTGTGTAAAACCAAAATACACACAAAAGTAAAATCATTTTGAGTTTTTCACCAACCACAAAAACTATCTCAAAAGATAAACAAAAATCAATTTGTATTTTTCATTAATGCAAATTAAAAATGAAAGAATAAAATACAAACGATAAACAAAAATCATAATTCTAGCATGTGATTGATTATGAAGCATAGACTAGAAAAATGATAAACAAAACATACAACTAGCAAAAGATATATCATTAAATACAAAAGCTAGAGTATGTAAGACATGCAAGCAATTACTCATAAGATATGGCGAGAGAAGAGTCATGTGCAAGCATGAGAGAACCATCAAACGTAGGAAATATTGAAAATGGGGAAAATTCATTTTTTGTCAAAAATATTTAAAGGATCTTAAACGCAATAATTTAGCAATCCCGCTCTGATACCACTTGTTGGAACACGGGGACCCCAAAATTTTAAATTCTTACAATTTTAGATTTTATAAAAAGATAATTTCAATTTCCTTTTAGAGATGCGGAAGCGAGATGGTTCAGTTAAACAAATTAACTAATTTTATTTCCTTTTAAAAATTGAAATTAAACAAAGTTCAAAGTGAAATTAAGTTAGACGACAAATACATTTTTCACTTAAACCAATTTAACCCAAGTCCTAGAAATTTTCCTAAGTCATATTTTCAATATTATCAAAATAGGCCAAACCAATTTTAACAAATTAAATGACGACTTGAATTAAATTAACTTTTACCCAAATTAATTTAGCACCAAATTAAACATGCAGTGATTTAAACCAATTTTATCGTTTTACCTAAGCATGCATCTAGGTGAATTTTGCAAAAGATAAAATAAACAAATAAACCACTACGCCGCGATGTACGAGGAAAAACCCACAATGGAAAAAAACCTCGGACGACCCTAGCCTCTAATACACAAAGTACGCTTTTACAAATACAAGATAGTAAGACTTACAACACTCGACTTGACTCCGTCCAAACCCCGACGCTCCTTCTTGTACACACCTCTACCTAATGAATAACCATAGAACTCCACCGCGGTCTCGAAATCCACCGATCGGACTTTTTCGATCACCGTCACCCGAACAAGGAGCCTTTCTTCAAGTGGGTAAGTCAACGCAAACAAGCTTCTTCTTTGTGGGATGTAGAAGAAAACTCAATCTCTCTTTTACGGTAGAGATGAATTTGGTGCCAAAACAAACTCTCCAAGCAAGATGTATATATAGATAGATAAAAACTTGGATTAAAACAAACAATTGGGTGTAAACTTGGTTTTGTTCTTTGAATATATCAATTTGGATAACAAACACCAAGGGAACTTTTTATGAAAGAATTAAGCTCTCAAACACTCACTAAGAGATGGAAAAAGATTTTCAAAAAATCCTATTCCCAAAATCATTAAATTATGTGAAAGAATAGTGGGACAAAGTAGTGGGAAAGTGCCAAAAAACTACCAAAAACTGTTCCCGACGAAATCTCGTTCGAACAACATTTTCGTTCGAACGAACTATCTAACGAGTTTACAGTGGCAAGTCATTGGCAAACCTCGTTCGAACGGCATTCTCATTCGAACAAAAAACTCGTTCGAACGACAATTTCGAACTAAAAAATAGAAAGCTTAAAATTTTCATTTTTAGCCCAGAAACTTTATTTTAAAGCTTTAAAGAAACCTTCTGAAAATCAACCTGAGTTTAAAATAAAAGTACACCCAATATAAACTTATTCCAAGTCTCCCTATATAGATATAGAAATGCATTCGTACCTTTGGAGACTATGGAATATGATGTTGATGATGTAGAAACATGACACTTGAAACTCGGCAATGATGAAGCTTTATAAGACTTGGCCGCTACGTCTTCAACTCTTGCATGTCATAGGCTTGAAGGATGGTCAAGTATTCTATCCTATGACTCAAATGTTTTTTTTTGGAATTGAGCCAAAACAACAAGGGACTCAATTGGAAATTTGTGTCCTTACAACTCTATCCCTAGTAAGTTTAGTATACTTTATAAGTTATTAATCTCATTAACTTATTTAAGTCATTTCTTATTTAATTGACACACAACATTATCACGGGTTATACCACTTATACGATTCACATCATGTATTAGAAGTTATTATTCACACAAACTTTTTTAAATCAATTATAATTCAATACAATATAACCGTTTCACAAGTTATATTAATTATACCATTCTCATCCTGCATTATCCCATATATAATTATACCATATATATGTACTAATCCTACAACATTCACATATACATGTCGTAGATATATACTATCCCCGAAGTAGGCACTCATCAGGTATCCTCTAAATGCTATCATAATCGGGTATTCTCATCCACCCAAAACCCTGATACAATTAGCTCTTCGTTTCAGAAAAATGTACAAACGCTGTGGAGGCGGCCATAGTTTCTCACGGTAATGAGACCGAATCACACCCAAAGTGTCTCATTCTTGAACCCGAATGCTATGACCTGGGGACTATACTCGCCCTGCTCCTCAATCCAGGGATTCACCCACATCGCGCAACCTACCCTAATAGCACTAGGGTGGGTATGCTTTCCTATAAATATTATTCACACCAATATTTATAAATCATATATATACTACACATCACCGTGTATATTTAGAAATTCAGGCTACCGGTGTATTATGCCCATACACAAGCCTAAAACATATAGGTCTATATTCCGACTTTATTTCAATTAATTATACACTAATCAATTTATCATTATTTTGGTGTCACGCTACCAATTATTCCCGGACTCTCTCTCTCTCTCTCTCTCTCAGCCCGAAATTCAATATTCTTAATTCAATGTTCATTTTCATCTAATTAAGTTTTCCCCACTTAATTAACAAGGTTTTGATCACTCAATCATAAACCTTAATCTCTTAAATTTAACTAATCCTCTAATTAATTCAAGGGTAATTAGTCACACCTATCCATTTGGGCAATCTTCAATGGAATAACAACTAAAAAATATTTCTTAAAATTTTCCCCAAGAATCTGCCCTAATTTTTAAAATGCCATTTTTGGGTATTTTGGAGCCGTTTTGGAGAAAACGTATCAGAGAACAAAAGTTAGAAAACACGATTTTCTACAGGGCTGCGCGGACATAATCTCCATTAGAACAGTAACTACCTCAATTATGTATAGATTTCTTCATCAACACTTTTCAAGATTCATCCTAAGTCCATTCTTTTGTTATAACAAATCTAGCCCTAACAATCTCACCAATTTAATCATCAATTGCATCAATTATCAAATCTTCTACAAATTTATAACCCTCATTAAAAGAAAACCCCAATTTATTCAAGAAAAAACCTTATAATTCAATTGGATTCCACCTCTTTTAATATGAAAAGATAGATGCAATTTAGTAATCAAAATTTAAACCACTTGCCTCAACAATGAAGATCTAGGCTTTGAATGAAGATGTTGAGTTGCAATTGACTCTTCAAGATTCCCAAATTCCTTTTCTCTTTGGCTCTCCCTTTTCTTTTCTCCCTTTAGTCTTCTAATATGATTTAATGAAGCCTAACCCTTACACATTTGAGGGTAAAAACATTATTCACGTTTGGGCCTATGGGCCTTAATAAAAGGGGTCCATACTCTCTATATGGAACTCACATATGTCTAATTAGGCACCAATACCCATTATATGCATGTAACCACTTATCTTGGACTAATTCGACCCTACCGGACTCAACCGCGCACTTAAAATCGCCATCCGGAATAAATTTCTAAAATTAACTCTCACCCGTTAACTTATTTAAATATATTCACGTTTAAATGTTCCCATTCATAAATTCTCATTAATTTATAAATCACCAATTACCGAATTTATTAATTAAAATAGTAATTCTAAAATTACGAGGTGTTACATAATTTCCATAGCAAAGAAGACCTTCGTAATGTCATACGAAGGGATATGGATAACCAACCTTCTCAGCAAGGATCCAGGACCACCAAGGAATTAACCAGAAGAACTCTCATCTGCCAAACGAAGTCACTGTTTGCTTTATCAAATGAAGCCCTTAAAATGCCTAAGAAGTTCATTGCACCTCGATTCAAAGTATACAATGGGAAGACAAACCCACCTACCATTTTCTCTAGTATCACCATGCCATGATGCTCTGAAATAATAAAAACCCTCTGATATTTCCTTCATGTTTAGGGGACATAGCACAAAATTGGTTTCAAAATATTTCCTAAGAATCCATATCCACTTTGGAGCTAATGAGTGCATAATTTTGCATAATTTAGACTCAAATCTAGGCCTTGTTAGTCCCGTTGTATCATAAATAAGGAGTTTTAAAGTCGTTTTTGTTATTTCGAAGAAAAATGCAAGTTTGAAAATAATTCGAGTTAAAAATGCTATTTTAGCTACTCCAGGGGTGAAATTATAATTTAAGAAACTTTATGGGCTTAAAAGTAATTTTTAAATTTATATCTGGGCCATATGAAGTTCTCTCTGAAATTTGGTTGAATTCCGATTTAAAATGAGTGATATATGAATTTTGGGGGCTAAAATATAAATAAGGGTAATTATGTAATTTCCAACACCTTTACGAATCTAAATTTGAATTAATTATTTTTGTTTTTCCTTTTTACAAGCACCTCAGGAGTTCGGACAACAAAAGAGTTGATATGCAAAATTTGTTAAGATATGTCGCGACACGATGCGGTTGGCATATTTGGATTAAAAGATTTTTATAAATTTGTTCAAGTGTCCGTTGAGGTCATGTCGTAGATTTTCAAACATATTTTTAAAAGCCTCACAACTTTCTAGTTCGGACGAATTTGAAAATAAGAAGTTTTGAAGGTACAAAATCAGTTTGAAAAATATGATATAAAAAATGACGAAAATGCAAAAGAGCGAGAAAAAAGCAAAAGAAAAACATATACCCGTCCCCATAACAGAAAAAAAATCCAGCTGACCGCCTTATAACACCCATTCAAAACTATACCCATTATCCCCTACTTGCCATCTCCATCGTATTTCTTTTATTAAGCTAGCTAATGATAAAGCCAACCAATAAGGAATAAAATGAATGAAAAGTCTTAGTTGATTCTACCGATTTTTGTGCCTTACACTTACCAATTTATGCCCCATACTTTTCCATACCTATAAAAAGAAGCACAGTACACATAATAATAATAAAAATAAATAAATAAAAAGGAGGAGGAGGAGGAGGAATTTGGACAGGATAAATTTTTAGTTTGGGAGAAAAAAATTTGGAGTATAGTTTTAGGCACAATAAAAATAGTAAATCTTTATTTTTGGTGCTCCTAAAACCAATTTTGTGCAAAATTGGGACCAACTTTTATGTATTGACATTCAAATATTGGGACTCCAATTTTGTAAGTTGATTATTATTATTAATGAGAATTAGTATTTCATCTTACAATTTTTGTGTTTTAATTATGATGCTAGTTTAATTTAATTTCTAGGATGAGGTGAAATATACAATGATTACTTAGTATATGTTTTAATTGGTTTAATTCTCTTAAACTCGCTACTTGTACGAAAAATGTTTTGAAAATTCGGTATTCATTTAAAATAGTCACAATAGTGATATTTTAAACATTCAGAATTAATTTTTTTATTCGTATCTTTTGACATTATGTACTTATGTTTGTTGTATTATGATTATGTTAAATTGTTTGATAATCTATTCTGCTTAGGATTTATACTTTTAAGGGAATAGGGATTTTTTGGCATCCAAAAAGAGATGTAAAAATATTTATTTAAACTTTCATGTTTTCAATATCCGAAATTTACGAGAACGGAGTTTGTACGATTTTGAGTTATAAAAGTAATTTGCGGGTTAGACTAATTAATCATAAGCTAGTATAAATCATTAACAGGTCCGAAATTCTACTAATATATATAAACTTGTTACGTAATTTGTGTTCACTCATTTATTGTTGTTTTATTTTGCTTTATCACTATATGATATTTCTACACCAATATTATCTAGTCCGATGATTTATATGAATTTACAAAATCTCTGAGGGTCCCACTCGTACTCACATTCGACATATTACAATAGCATGTGCACTTGCGGTAATTTTATAATTTGATAACAAGTTTCTAGCGCCGTTGTCGGGAATTTGTGTCGATTTTAAAATAATTGACTTTTGGGCTAGTTTTCATTCGTGCTAATATAAAAATACAAAAAATATATAGAAAACTTGAAATAAAAAAAATATGATAATTTCCAGATTTCATTTTTTTTTTGTACTGAGTCCATAAAAATTCCAAAATTTCAAAAATAACTTTTATTTTCCATAGTATTTTTCTATTATATTCAGAATATAAAAAAATATTGTTTCAGAAGTGTGCTCGTTTGTATGTTTTTTAATTCTTTATTTTGTGTCACTTACAACGTTAGTACTTTGAATCGTATTATTTTTTCTTTAATATTTTGTTTTTTATTTTTCGCACTTTACCCGTGGTGTAGTTGTTTTTGTGTTATTTTTTAGTAGCACACTAAAAAAGTTTAAAAAATTATTTAAAAAATGATAATAAAAAAAATTGAAGTAGCAAACTACACTGGGTGATCCGTATATTGTGCTCATGTCATTTAATTTGGATTCCTATATTGATCCTTTGGATATGTGGTTTGAAAATGCTGAAATATTCAAATGATTACATGTTTAGATTTGAGTTGAATGCGTCATTAATAATTTTTAAAAAAATTAAAGAAGGCATGGACAAGAGTCCAACTCCTTTAATTACTAGGGATCTTAAGGATTTAGTACCCTTTTTTTAAATTTATCTGCAGTCATTCCCATGTTTTTATATATTTAATTATTGGTCCAATTGTATCCAAAATGGGACAAATGTCATTCTCTGCAAAAAAAAAAAGAGGGATTGATAGTTATAGGTGGTTATGAGACTTTTTACAATTTTAAAAACACTTGGGATGAGAGCCTAACAAATTTTAGAAGATGGAGTTAAAGGCAAAAAACCTAGAATTACTATTTGTCCACCAAAATATATTAACTGGGAAGAGGTAAACAAACATTGTAATGGCGATACTTCTGAAAATAGTCATGAAATAATTGAGGATAGTCAAATTTGTGAGGAGAAAATTAACAAAATTGATACATGTAATACTTGTGACGATTTTGATGTCGATTTTCGTCAAGATGTTTCTTATAATTTAATTGGGAAAAAAATGCAATTTCACCTTATATATGGAAAAATTTAACTAAGACTTCGTCACCCAATTTTGCTGATACTTTTAATAGTTATGATGGTCCTCCCATTTTTATGAAGAAAGTGTATCCCCATGTGATATATATATTCTTCTCTTACTTTTTGCAAAGTCTCACATTTAGAATTGTAGTATGCATTCCCAATTTTACATGACTATATTAGAAATACGAATAGTAAATATTTGGATTCTTATTGTGATTTGTTTTCTCAATGTGATATATCGACATATGATTCGAGTGATTTAAAGTTCTTTATAATTGATGATGTCGGTGATCACTATTATGACCGTGATTTTTAATTTTTGATTTATGTTGTGCAGTTAAACTAACAAATGTTACTTTAAATCAATTTTTTACCATGGAAAAATGAGTGCTTTTGGGAACAAATTTTAACACGTGACAAAATATGGACTATTTGCCACAAAATATAAACTTTTGTTGCTAAATCCTAGAATATTTATTAACGACATTCTTCCCTCCCAATTAATTTGGCGCACATTTATTTGCCAACGAAAATATATAATCGTCAACAAAGAAATTTCGTTGTAAAATGTTATATTATTTAACTAAAAAAATATTTCGTATCCACAAACTAAATTTATCTAAGAATGATTTTATTTTCGTGGTAAAAACGTAATTAAATGAACTGTTGTACCTCACTCAACCAAACCTCACTACTCACCCATCGAACAAACCTCATGAATGTCCAACCTATTGTGGTGACAATTATTTTGCAACACAAATAAATATGAAAGAGGTAATAACCAAGAAAAGATAAATAAAATGTCAATCACACAACAACGGGTATACATGGTTCAGCAAAGATGTGCCTACGTCCACAGTGGTGTAGTCGGTGTTATTTCTCTATATTCTGAAGAATAAGTACAGAGAATACAGCTTGTCCTTTGCCCCGGACTTAGGGTTTAATTTATACATGTATATGTTGGAGTAGTGGGGGTAATGGGTTCCTCCTTATTAGCCATCTCCCCTACATGGGATCGCGCTCCCCCACAACTTCTCTTCATGGGATCGTGGGGTAATCGGATCAATACAAAAGGTGATGGGCCTGGGCTTTGGGCCGCTAAGGAGAGGCTACTCGTCCAGGCCTATGATGCTAAATTCAGGGTACCCACAATTGCCCCTAAATTTTTTGGGCCATTTTTACAGGTCCAATGAATTTAAATAATCAGCTATTATGGTTGATTTCTTTGAAAACTGTGAAGTTGCTTTGGCGGCACCCGCTTCGCTATCCGTGCGCTATGATTAGACTTGAAGGCTCGTTGGAATAAGACACATTTTCTCTTCGTCGCTTCAGCTTTTCCAGCAATCTTCTATCTTCTGAGAACTCTTACGCTTTGTACCTTCTGTTTTTGATCTCTACTCCCGTTGCTTCTTCGCCATTTGACCTGATCTTCTGTCTTGTAAGTCTTTCGTGCCCTTTTCATTTTCTCTTGAGTTTATAGTTTTTCTTGTGTTTTTCCAATGGCTAAGATTGGGAATAGGTCAGTCATTGAGTTTAGAAAATTCTACAACGTTCCTGAGTGGGTAGAGATTGAGTGTTGCGCCTCGCCTCTTAGGAACGTTAGGGATATAGAGGATGCGCATTGGATTCATGTTTTGTTGCTCTCCCAGGGGGGACTTACCTTTCCCCCTAACGATCTGTTTCTTCATTTTTTTAGCTATTTTAGTATTGTGCCTGCACAATGTTCGCCCAACGTATGGAAAATAGTGAACGGCGTGCATAGGATAAATCAATTATACGGCACAAGGTTAGGGCTTGCCGAGGTCTGCTTTTGTTACTCCTTTTCTCGTACGAGTTCAGGTGTTTTGTACCTTAAGGCTAGGAGTCCTGATAGGGTATTGGTAGTAAATCTACCTGATTCCCATAAGGACTACTGGCAAGAAGGTTTTCTTGTTAGGAATTGGCAATTCTCCCCCCATTCTAAAGGGTCGAGGTCTGAGAGGTTCGCTGTTCCCTTTTATGGGGAAGAATATATAGGTAGATGTTATATTATCGCTTCGATCTTTGCTGACTTGTGATTTTTCTAACCTCTCTTTGCTTTTTCTTTCACAGCGAGGACAAAGAATTTGGAGCCTGCTCTCAGCGAGGTCCGTATTTCAGAGCTGGTGAAAGCTTGGAATATAAGGGAGCCTTTGGTTGATGGTGAGCATCCTAGGGCTGCTGCTTTTTTTCTTGAATACAAGAACACAGGCTCCAGCTTCATAGCTCGACCTGTGGATAGTGTTCCAGACTTTGATTCTTCCGTAGAGACTTCGGCTGAGCCCATCCAGTTGGACGAAGAAGAGAGCAGCTCAGAGAGTGAACCTGCAGGCGTTGTGAGTAATTTGGGTGCAGGAAGTGCTGGCAGTAGCAGTTCTTCTAAAGGAGATTCTGAGGCTCAAGACTCGTCGAGCACTACCAGAAGTTCTTCTGAAGAGATGCCTCCCAGGAAGAATTTGATCAGAGATGACGATGATGATGATGATGATGATGTGCTCCTCGCATAGAGGTCCAAGAAAATGAAGACTGCCTCTGGGGCCATAGCTACTGGTTCCCGGCCTTCTTCTCAGGAGCAAGAGAAGAAGAGGAGAGAGGAGGAGCAGGTGAGAGAGAGAGAGAGGAAAAAGGAGGAGGAGAGGAAGAAAGTGGAGGAGAAAAAGAAAGTGGAGGAGAGAAAGAGAAGAGAGAGAGAAAAAGAGGAGGAGAGGAGGAGGGTGGAATCGAGGACCAAGACGGGTCAAGCCCTGGTCCCAGTGTCTACTTTGCCCGAGGGGGCTTCGGTGGCCGCCTCTCCTCAGCTTGCCCCTGCGCTGCTCGAGAGAGCAGTTCTCCCTGCAGATCGCGAGAGGGCGTTGGGGTCTGATCAGTTGGCTCTGCAGGCTAGCCAGAGGCTCGCCTTGGTAAAGTTCTCTTCTAATTCTTCATTTCTTTTAACTAGTTTTGATGGTCTCTTCTTTCTGATCCTTTCCTTGTTTTTTGCAGTTTGTGACCGACTTCGCTGTGCTCTATCGCTCTTGCGATGAGCTGGTGAGAAGGAACGGTGAGCTGGAGCAGCAGAAGTCTACTCTGGTAGCCAGGGGTTCTCAGCTGGAGGCCGATTTGAAGGCTGATGATGCAGCTCGAGCTTCATCTGCCTCGGCCCTTGCTAATTCTGCTCGCGAGAGAGATGACGCTGTCAGGGAGCTTGGCGAGCTGAGGAAGGCGTACGACCTGGTGTGCTCGAGCAAGCTAGACCTTGCAGAGAAGAACAGGGTTCTGGCCGAGCAGCTGGAGGCGGAGAAAACCCAGGCGGCCACTCTTAAGGAAGATTCGTACAACTCTGGCTGGGCTGCTGCGTATGAGGACGCTGAGGTTCAGATTGGCTATATCAGCCGTCTGAACTTCAAGAAAGGGTGGAATAAGGCTCT
Source organism: Sambucus nigra (assembly GCA_949130495.1). Taxonomy (NCBI): domain Eukaryota; kingdom Viridiplantae; phylum Streptophyta; class Magnoliopsida; order Dipsacales; family Adoxaceae; genus Sambucus; species Sambucus nigra. Next base: position 367,063,290 of record OX422210.1, on the reverse strand, counting down.
CGTGGCTGCTGGGGTGGACGTTGCATCCCCCCTCTTTGACGAGCACGACCCAGGGCCAAAGCCAGTCGTAGATGAAGACCCAGCGCCAACTGTTGAAGGCACCAACCCTGTCTCTCGGGTGACCTCTACTGACGCTCTGTTGGTCGAGAGGACAGAGGACGTCCTTGCAGAGGGTAATGCCCCCGCTGATGCTGACAAGGACAAGGGACCATCCGAGGTTGCTAATTGATAGGGCTTCTTTGTAATTTTTTTCTTTTTTGATCTGATGTAACCTCGCTCATTATCAATGAAAAGACTTCATTTTTGTTTATGCTGATCTCTTTCTTTTCTCTTTCTTTTACTTGTAGTTGGTTGATGTGGATGACTATATTCCTGTTACCTCCCAACTAGGTAGGACTCTTGGTCCTAATGCAAGCCCTGCAGTTCGCCAGGCCTTCGCTAGGCTTTGCAGGTTTGCTAAGTCACAGAACCAGAAATATAAGGATCAGTCCGAGCTAGTGGCCAAGTTGAAGGACAGGCTCCAGGAAATGGAAGAGATCGGTGCTTCAGTGCAAGAAGAAGTTAGCGAGCTGAGAGAGAAGTTACTGGAGGCCACCGAGGTCAACCAAGTTGGGGAGTTTCTGCAGCGGGAGAATGAAGACCTGAGGCGGGAGGTCTCGAAGCTTAAGGAGCATTCTCCGAGCACCGTTTCGGCAGTCCTACAAGGCTCTTCTTCGTCGCGAGCTGCTCGGCCTCCCCTCCCGCGTGCTGGTAGGAGTGTCAGGGGTAGGAATAGGGAAGTCGAGGAACAGCGTGAGAGGGAAATGGAGGAGCTGCGCGGCGATGTTCGGCGAGCATACGTGATTGCTGTTGGGCTCCAGAGGGACGTCACCCGTCTCTGACATTTGTTCAAGAACGGTCCTCGACAAGTGTGGTCCGATGGCTACGATCAAGGCTGGCTGGATGCTCCGACGAGACTGTCAGAGTTTGAAGAGTTATCCTTCATCAGGGGGTGGTTGAGCGCCCTCAAAGAGCTGCAGGTCCCGAGGAACTCGACGCTGTGGTATCAACACGAGATGTCCTCCTCTACTTTGATGCCCAATCCATTCCGGCGGGATGATCGATGGATACCCATTGATGCTATTCCCCGACGATTATTGGAATTGGACGCAAATGAGGTCGTGGAGGAGCTTGCCCCTGCTCCTGATGATGGAAGGAGAGCTAAAGTTGCTGATTATCTTGCTCGGAGGCTTCCACCTTCTTGAGATTTTTTAATTATTGTAAATGCTTTGGGCGAGTTTCGCCGACTAAACATGTACTGTTACTGTTTGTAAATGTAAAAGATTAATGAGAAGTTCGAGTTTTGGGCAATTTTGCCGACTAAACATGTTCATCAATTCTTTAGTATTCTTGTATTGTAAATGCTTTGGGCGAGCTTCGCCGAATAAACATGTACTATTACTGTTTGTAAATATAAAAGATTAATGAGAAGTTCGAGTTTTGGGCAATTTTGCCGACTAAACGTGTTCATCAATCCTTTTATATTCTTGTAGCTTTTGTCATGTGAGTGTCCGCCCAGTCCAGTACAAGAATACCATTGTGCCCTCCCTTTACCTTTTAGGTCGTGTCGTCACACTCCCTTAGGCCTAAGTAGGGCAATTGGCGAGGACACACCTGGTATTGGATGTCTTTATCCGGTCAGGATTTTGTTTAACCAAAGTAGGTTTGTTGCCTAAGAATACTCTGTAGGGCTTCATATATTGCCATGGGCAATGCTAAGAGGTCTGTCGTGCTTTATGACGATGACCTGAGGAGGGGTGCTCCCCTGCTATGTCAACAATTATGCCTGTGATTTGAAAAGGATGAGTGATAAGATAAAATTGTTACTTTTTAGAGAGTGATCAACTGAGAGATTTTCATTGGCGAATGAGGAATGAACTTTCCTTTCACAAGATGAGTACAATAAAAAGATCTAACAATATAACTCCTAAAAATAGAATTTTTTGAGATTAGCCGCGTTCCATGCTCGTGGTATCTCTCTGCCCTCCATTGTTTTCAAATGATAAGCACCTCGCAGGTCATCTCTAATTATCTCATAAGGTCCTTCCCAGTTCGGGCCCAGTTTACCGTCTGATGGCTTCGCTGTGTTGCCCAGGACCTTTCTTAGGACGTAGTCCCCAACTTTGAATTTCCTCGGATTGACCCTTTTGTTGTAGTGCTTCGCGAGCTGTTGCTGATAGCTTGCTAGTTTCACTAAGGCAAGTTCCCTGCGCTCGTCGGCCATGTCGAGTTCAGCGAGCAAGGCCTGATCGTTCTGGCCTTGCTCGACTAGGTCGGATCTCATTGTAGGTAATCCTGCTTCGAGTGGGATGACCGCCTCCATTCCATATGCTAGTGAGAATGGCGTTTCTCCTGTGGCTCGCCTAGGAGTCGTTCTATATGCCCATAGGATATGTGGTAACTCGGCTGTCCATGCGCCTTTGCCTCGCTCTAACCGTTTCTTCAATCCAGCGATCACCGTCTTGTTGGAAGCTTCAGCTTGTCCGTTGCTTTGAGGGTAGGCCACCGAGCTGAAGTGATGCCTGATCCCGTGTTTGTTACAGAAGTCCTGAAAAGGGCCACTCTCGAACTGTGTTCCATTGTCAGTGATGATGGTTCTGGGGATTCCGAATCGAGTGATTATATTTCTCCATATGAACCTCATCATGTCAGCATCTCGGATGTTTGCCAGTGGTTCTGCCTCGATCCACTTAGTAAAGTAATCAGTTGCAACCAACAGGTATTTGCGATTGCCGGCAGCGGTGGGCAGTGGTCCCACGATGTCTATTCCCCACTGGGCGAAGGCCCAGGGACTGGTCAGAGATTTTAATTCGCTGGCGGGCTGGTGGACCATGGGAGCGTGAAGTTGTCATTTTAGGCATTTGCGGACATATACCGCGGAGTCCTTTTACATGTATGGCCACCAATAACCTTCCTTCATTGCTCGGAAGGCTAGAGACCTTCCTCCGACGTGGCTTCCGCAGATTCCTTCGTGAAGCTCATGAAGCACTGCCTTGACATCGCCTGGGTGGACGCACCTAAGGTAGGGGCCGGAGAAAGATCTTTTATACAAGTCACCTCCTGTGGATAAGTGAAAGCGAGCAGCTTTGACTCTTATCTGGTGGGCAGTTCTCTTATCCTCTGGGAGCGTTCCGTTCTTCAGATAGTCTCTCAAGGGATCCATCCAGCTGGGGGCTGGTTCCAATTGGAGTATTGGTTTCGCTTTGGTCAGCTCGCAGTTGGGGTAGATGCTCGGGCAGCTGAGGAAATCGATTGGGATGATCCTTTTAAGGCTGGAATCAACTGCCGAGCTCAGGGCTGCTAAGGCGTCAGCGTGGCTGTTTTTCCCCCTGGGAAACTGTTGGATGTTGATGTCTTCAAAGCTCCTCATTAATTTTTTTACCAAGGAGAGGTAGGCTGCCATCCTCTCATCCTTCGCGTTATAGTCTCCACTTATCTGATTGGAAACTAGTTGCGAATCTCCGAATACCTGTAAATGCTTTGCTCCCAGAGTTTGCGCCCTTTGGAGACCTGCTATTAAGGCTTCGTATTCTGCTTCGTTGTTGGAGGCTGCAAATCCTAGCCTGATTCCTTGCTCGAGGACTGTATTTTCTGGAGTGATGAGAACAATTCCTACTCCTGCCCCCTTTGAGTTGGAGGCTCCATCAACGAATAGTATCTAGCTTCCCCCTGTAGCCTGGTTGTTTTATTCTGTTGGCTTAGGCTGGTCGATGCGTTCTTCGCCTGTGAATTCAGCTATGAAGTCAGCAAGGATTTGACCCTTGATAGCTGTCCTTGGTTAAAATTGGATGTCAAGTCGGCCGAGCTCGACTGACCATTTAGACAGTCTGCCCGATAAATCCGCCTTCCTTAGGATAGCCTTGAGGGGGTGTGATGTAAGGACGATGATCGTATGAGCTTCGAAGTAATGTTTCAGTTTCCTCGAGGCCATTACTAGGGCGAATACGAGCTTTTCCAATGGTAGGTAGCGCTGCTCGGCATCTAATAGGGTTTTGCTCGCGTAATAGACTGGATGTTGAATCCCTGTAACTTCACACATTAGCACTGAGCTGACAGTATGGCTGGATACAGAGAGGTAGAGGTATAAAGAGTCCATTTGCTGTGGTATGACAAGCAATGGTGGGGAACTCAGGTAGGACTTGAGCTCGTCTAATGCTCGTGAGCAACTTGGGGTCCATTCTACTGTTTTGCTACCTTTTAGGAGTTGGAAGAAAGTCTTGCATCTCTCGGAGGATTTAGAGATGAAACGATTTAGAGCAGCGAGCATTCCAGTGAGCTTCTGTACACCGCGGATTGTTCGAGGAGGTTGCACTCGTTTGATTGCATCAATCTGGTCCGGATTAGCCTCTATGCCTCGCTTGCTGACCAAATACCCAAGAAACTTTCCTGACTGGACACCGAAGGAACACTTTCTCGCGTTGAGTTTCATTCGGTACTTCTTGAGGATTTTGAAGGTACTTGATAAGTCCGAGAGGTGTTTTTCCTTCTCCTTGCTCTTGACGAGCATGTCATCGATGTAGACCTCCATCGTGTCTCCCATTTGATTCTTGAACATTTTAGTAACTAGCCGCTGATAGGTTGCCCATGCATTTTTTAGCCCAAAAGGCATGACCTTGTAACAGTATAAACCAATCGTTGTGATAAACGCTGTTTTGTCCTGATCTGGGGTATACAGGGGAATCTGGTGATATCCTGAGTATGCGTCCAGGAAACTCATTCGTTCGTGAGCTGCGGTGGCGTCTACTAGTTGGTCTATTTTTGGAAGAGGAAAGCTATCCTTGGGGCAGGCTTTGTTGAGGTCAGTGAAGTCTATGCAAACTCTCCACTTCCCGTTGCTTTTTGGAACTACCACTGGGTTGGATAACCATTTGGGAAACTGCACTTCCCGTATGGACCCTGCATCCAGTAGTTTTTTGACTTCTTTCTCTATTGCTCTGGCCTTCTCGGGGGCAGTTCGTCGTGCCTTCTGCGCTATCGGCTTGAATGTGGGATCGACGTGCAACTGATGGCAGACCATATTGGGGTCGATTCCTGGCAGCTCATAGGGTTCCCAAGCAAAAACATCTATGTTGCTTCTGAGTAAGGTTGATAAGTCCTTTTGCTCTTGGTCAGTGAGTGAGGTTCCGATCAGGAAGACTCTGCTATTATCACCCTCTTTAGCCGACACTTCTACCAGGTCCTCGACGACGCGCTCGGAGGGGAGGAGCCTGGTCTCTTCCACCCCGGGCCTTCCATATTTTAATTGCTATTTGGAAGGAATTGCACCTTCCTCCACCTTCTCGCTGGTTTGAACAGCTCTTTTCTCTGGCTTTGGTCGGATGGCCGCTATGAAGCACTTTCTCGCCATCGCCTGGTCGCCATGTATCTCCATCACTCCCCGCTCGGTGACATATTTGAGTTTCTGGTGGTAGGTCGAGGAGACTGCCTTCATTGCATGAAGCCATCCCCTGTCAAGGATGGCTTGATACGGTGAATCGATGTCGACCACCAAGAATTCGATCATCTTTGAAACATTTCCAGCGAGCACTGGCAGTACTATCTTGCCCAGAGGCATGGTCATCTTCCCAGTGAAGCTGACCAAAGGAACAGTGGTTCCCTTTAGGTCGGCGATGTTCAACTTCAATTTTCTGAACAGGTCGATGTACATTATTTCGGATGAGCTCCCTTGAACGACGAGCAGCCTGTCGATATCAAAGTTGGCTATCCTGAGTGTAATGACTAAGGCATCGTGATGTGGGGTCCTTACTCCCACAAGATCTTCATCCGTGAAAACAATATGCTTGTTGTAGTTAATGTCCTCTGCTCGCCGACGTTTTCCTGCCTGTGATTTTGCTGGATCAATCTGAAAAGCTTGCATCACCGATGTCATCTTCTTTACCTCCATTCGAGCTGAGTTACCCTGGATTTGCTTAACATCGGATACTCCGTCGATTACTGCGAATTCGTGTCCGGCGTCGTCTTCCAATACGTTGTCGGGTTTTGCCTCCTTGTGGACGGTCACTCTCTCTACCTTCTTTTCCACAAAGTCCTTCAAATGTCCGAATTGGGCCAACTCCTCGAGGTGGGACTTAAGAGCCTTGCAGTGCTCGGTCTTATGCCCTCCCTCTTTGTGGAAGGTGCATCTCAGTGCATTGTTTCTTTTCGAGGGGTCTCCTCCCATTTTCCGGGGCCATTTGATGAACGGCTCATCCTTGATCTTTGCGAGAATTTTGTAAATTGGTTCTTTGAAGACGGTGTTGACCGCCTGGAACAACTTTGCAACGTCAGGGTTCCCTCCGTTTTTGGAGCCATTCTTGCTCCCATTCTTTCCTCCTTTTTTATGGTTATCAACTTTCTCACTTCCCCTGGTAGCGAGCTTGGCTCGACCGTTTTCTCCTACGTTAAGGCGGGTGACATCTTCCACCTTTGCGTATTTCTCAATCCGGGCCATCAGGTCATCAATGGTCGTAGCTTCCTTCTTTGTCAAGGACTGGTAAAGGAGGGAAGAGCTAGGTAGCCCAATTTTGAATGAAGCCACTGTCACTTCTTCCGCGCAGTCCTCGACTTCGTTGAATAACTCCCAGTACCTCTTCGTGTAGTCTCGGAGTGTCTCCTGAGGCGTTTTCTTCATTCTTAATAGAGTATCCATCCTTTTGGGATGGGAGATGCTGGTGATGAACCGGGCCGTAAAGAGCTCGGCCAGGGATTTGAAATTTTTGATGGATCGGTGAGGGAGTTTCTCGAACCATTTATGGGCCACGTCATGATGGCTCGAGGGAAAAATACGGCACATCAGTGCATCTCGGTGATTCCATAGGGTCATAGCCTGTCGGTACTGCCTGACATGATCAATGGGATCAGTCTTCCCGTCGTAAATCTTGAACCTTGGAATAGCAAACTTTTTGGGAGCTTCTTCTTCTTCAATTTCCCTCGTGAAGGGCAATTTCATCTGGGTCTTGAGGGCTCTCCTGGCGAGTTCTCTGGTCAACCTGGTGCCGCGGTGAGCTGGATGTTGGTCCATCTCTCTGCGGACCAGGTTCCGTATGTTGTCGTCACTGCGAGCAGGGCTCTGGTAGCGGCGAGCTTTTCTTATTTGTTCGCGGAGGTCGTCGTCTGAGTCGCCACCTTCGTCCCGTTGATATTGCCACCTAGGGCTCCTTCCTCGGCTGTGAGATTTGCTCGCCTGAGGGCTAGGAGTGCGATAGGGGCGTCTCCTGGTATCAGGACGTAGTTCCTTCTCCAGTTTTTCCAGTCTTCTTTTCAAGCGAGCATTCTCAGCCTCATATCTGCGAGAAGACTCCCTCTGCTCGTGGAGCCTTGCTTCGTATGCATCGATCAATCTAGATATCTGAGTGGACCTTGCTGGTCCTTGACTTTCTTCTGAGGCTGGCCTTTCTAAGAGAGCCCCTTGATTTGAACGTCGGACTTCAGACCTAATCCTGCGAGGAGCGGGTGGCTCCTGAATATCTCCTGCTTGAGGAGCGTTGCTCCTGTGACCAGACATCTTAGATTTTTACTTGGTGTGGGCTCTTCTCAGGGAAAGATGAACGCTTCCCACAGACGGCGCCAATTGTGGTGACAATTATTTTGCAACACAAATAAATATGAAAGAGGTAATAACCAAGAAAAGATAAATAAAATGTCAATCACACAAAAACGGGTATACGTGGTTCAGCAAAGATGTGCCTACGTCCACGGTGGTGCAGTCAGTGTTATTTCTCTATATTATGAAGAATAAGTACAGAGAATATAGCTTATCCTTTGCCCCGGACTTAGGGTTTAATTTATACATGTATATGTTGGAGTAGTGGGGGTAATGGGTTCCTCCTTATTAGCCATCTCCCCTACATGGGATCGCGCTCCCCCATAACTTTTCTTCATGGGATCGTGGGGTAATCGGATCAATACAAAAGGTGATGGGCCTGGGCTTTGGGCCGCTAAGGAGAGGCTACTCGTCTAGGCCTATGATGCTAAATTCAGGGTACCCACACCTATTAGTTCTCCTCTTCCGCCGTCCAACCCTCCCTTCCGCCTATGTGTAACAAGAAAGAAGAGCTCGATCTCACAAGTTTTCTGAGCTACGATCATATCAGTTGATTTAGCTTAAATATTCACGAGTTCATAAGCTTTCTCATCTCGCCACCGTCTCTCTCATCTCATTGCTGACCCGGCGATCTTGTTTATCTGTCCTCGGGTATCGTATTACATTTTATGCTTTGATTTGTATTTGATTTGAGTACTATTGTTTGAAATTTATAAGTGTTATCTCATGAGGAGACAACCTAAAACTCTGATAAGGGAGCAAACCATGGTGTAGTATCCTAGGAATTTCTTATTTATCCTACCTTGTATTTGTTTGTTCAGAAAGTTTATTAGCAATTCCAGTATATAATTAAACGTTTTGTAAAAATTACCAAGTCTGAATTTTTTAAATTCTTTCCATTTGTCTTGGAAATTTTTATTACATTATGCACTTCTTGCACCTTATCTTTTGAAATTAAGTAATTTCATACAATTATAAGGAAGAATATGACTTTCAAATGTTTATAGATGGTATGGGTTATAATGCTCAGATAATTGACTTTTCTAGATTTTCCCATCCACCAATAAAGGTTAATCCTCTATTAGCAGTACAGAGGTATTGATAAAAATTACATGTTTACATCCTATGGTCTCAAACATTTTTCGTTGTTTCTTTAGTAGGATAAAACAAAGAAGAAGCATAAAGTAAGTTATGGCACTAAAGTTCTTAAATTCTAAATATTTGAATTTGAATTTGATTTTATTTGTATTGTATTTAATTTGTATTATATACTTACTTATCTTTCACTTTCTTGATTTGAGCCAGATCAGAATTTTTCGCCTTATTTGGTATTTATTTTCCCAAATTAATTCGAATTAATGGTCTATTTATTCAATTAGGTGTTATTGTTTTGCAGATTGAAACTAAGTGTAGATTTAACCCAGTTTGATGATTACATTTGATTAATTCAAAATTAAAGTTATTTTCAACCAAATGAATAGTTCAATGTGGTTTACACTCTCGTTGTATTTTGAGTACCTTGTTTGGTTTGAGTTTTTGGGATTTTTGGGAAATTTTATATAGGAAAATTCACATGTGAAGTTTGAGCGTTATAAACGATTATGTAACCAAAAATCTTTCTTACCATTTCCAATCAACCGCTCAATATGTACGTTTGTTAAGATGATTAATTAACATGTATTTATTATTTGCACATGTTTGTATAATACTTTTACCATCTTATTTATTGAATGTTTGTTATCCACAACCTATACCAAAGGAAAAAAGAGAATTCGGGGACCTATCAAAAGTAAAGGATTGCAAAATATGATAAAAGAATTAGGAAACAAAATGTGTATAGAAATTTCAAAAGAGAAAGGAATGCCACTCCATAGTGAGAAGTCTGCCCAACTTTCTTCTGAGATTGGAATTTTATCTCAAAATCTTATCCCGATGCTAACAAAATAGAAAAAATTTATTGAGCATGATTGTTGATACCAAAAACTATCTTGCTATGTGGACCAATCGGATACTAACACGTGCAATATAGTAGAAGGTTAATCCTAATTAGCAGGGATGAAATATCGACCTACTGAGGGATGCCGACCAACTTGTCATTAAATCCCGACCAGCACCAGGAAGACCGATCAATAATGACAGTAAAATGCCAACAGTTGTATACATAAAAGATTGTACAGATGTAAATGTCTAATGTCTACGATATAAAGACATCCCATCCTTTAATATTCCAACACTTGTACACCCTCTGGGGGCTATAAATACATTGTAAACCCTATATCGAAGGGACATGAAACAAGAGGCAATTGAACAAACCCAAAAGTAATACACAACATTGGACGTAGGCTCTTCCTTTAAGCTGATCCATTTTAAAAATGTTCTGTCTCTTTTACTTATATTTATCTGTGATCAATTAATTAGCCTAGTCTAGTTTTTTGCATCAACAGATTGGCACCGTCTGTGGGAACGATATTTATAATTGATCTCACTCATTCAAACATCTAAATGGCTGATATTCTTGAATCAAGTCTCAGGAATGAGGGTATTCCGCATGTCCCTTCTGCTCCTCCATCTGTAAACGACTTAACTAGAATTCTAGCCAGTCTTGCAAGAGTCCAAGTGGCTATGCAAGATACTATCAGGCAACTTACATAAACTCTTCAAGCCGGGGCACCTGCTTTATGTGCTTAGGGAAATATGCCACCACCCCCAATAAAAGGTGGTCAACGCAGCCAATAAATGATGACAAGGGATGTATCTTACCATCCAAGGTCAAATTCATTGCTCAGGACATCAGAATCTTTCCAAACGCAATCTTATTCTCTAGAGAGGTCAAGTGACTTAGAGAGATTAAGTCATTCTTATCCCTTCGATCATTTGGGAGACAGGGCTAACAAAAATGTTCCTAGGTCAAGGTCAGGTAGCACCCGACGACCATCTGTTCATAGGGAAGGCACAGCCCAGTCTAGATCAAATTCCCGATAAATTATTGCTCGAACCGAGCAACAACTTTAAGAAGAAAGCTCAGGATATAACAAGGTTGCAACGCATAGATCTGGTGATGCTAATGATGCGTGGAAAGGCTCTATACAAAGACTGGAAGATAGATTAGGAGAAATAGCAAAGGCTAAAAACCCACTTCAAAGAAGTTTTGTAAAAGGGTATCTGTTTGTCCAAGCAATTATGGATTTTCCTACTCCAGCAAAGTTTAAGGCTCTAGTAGTAACACCCAAATATGATGGAAAAACTGACCCAGTTCTCCACATAGAACAATATCAAGCAGCTGCTGACATTTATGCCATCCCCGGTGAAATGAGGTTAGAGCATTTTCTGGAACCATTACTCGATCTGCTCAAATTTGGTATATTAGTCTTCCTCAGGGATAAATTTCTAGCTTCAGCCAACTAGACGAACTATTCATTAACAACTTTTGATTTGGAGTAAAACCTGTGGAAAGGGTGGCAAACCTGCTTAGTGTGAGATAGAAAGAAGGAGAGAGCACCAGAAATTACATCACTCATTTTAATAACGAGAAATTGGAAGTTGTGGATTATAAGGAAAAGACTGCAATAACCGCCCTTATGAGTGGACTGCTCCTCGAGAAACTGTATTACACTCTTTCCAAAGACCCTCCGAAGAAAATGGAAAAATTGATGGCTAAAGCAGCAAAGATCATAAATGACGAGGAAGCAATATTAGCCAAGCGTAGCTCGGGCATAAACGTTGATGTAAAAAATGATAAGAAAGATCATAAAGTCCCCAATGAACACAGGGAATCAAAATAAAAAGGAGTTTTGGAGCGACTCAGGAAGTACAACAGTTATACTCCATTAACCATAGGAATTCACCATGTTTTGGAAGATATCAAGCACAAGAAAGATGTGAGTTGGCCTGATAAATTAATATGTTCCCCGACCAAAAGGTATAAGACTAAGTACTATGAATTCCATGGGGATCATGGTCACACGACGGAGCGTTGCATAGCTCTTCAAAATGAGATTGAAACTCTTATCCGATGAGGAAAGTTGAATCAGTATGTTGATCGACAGAACAACGAAAGAGCTTGGCATAGATCAAAATCTCCTTGCAAGCCTAGAGAGGAGAAGAAAAGAACTTATGAAGATGACCATGATGGTGATCCCGATCTTCCCAAAAAGCCCTGACAACTAGAACGCGAGGTATTATGTATCAATTTTGGTTATTTTGATTACCAAATGATTATAGGTGGCGATGTAGGAAGAGGAGATCATACATCAGAATGTAAATCTTACCTCAATGACGCACAAGCTTGCCCGTACATACAGAGGATCAACCTTGTCAAGGAAGATCAATCAAGGAAGTTTAACAAAGACAAACTGGTAATTGGTTTCTCTAAAAATGATCTCTCAGGGCTACTGTACCCTCATAACGACCCACTGGTAATCAAAGTCAGAAAGGAAAAAATTATTGTCTTTAAAGTATTAATTGATAATGGAAGCTCGGCAGATATCATGTTTTATCCTTGTTTCAACAACTTGGATTTTAAACTCAACCAGTTAGAACCTTATCATCGACCATTAAAAGGCTTTGCAAGTGAGAAAGTCTTCCCTTTGGGAACCATTAAGCTGGAGGTGATGATCGGCACATGGACAGCTAACCGAACAGAGAAGATTTGTTTCATTGTAATAGATAAAAATGTCCACTCAACTTACAATATAATCATAAGAAGACTAGGTCTAAAGATGTTTGAGGCGGTACCTTCCACTATCCATCAGTGATTAAAATTCCCTACTAACTTTGGTGTGGAAATTATGAAAGGTGATCATAAAGTAGCTCGAGAGTGCTACTACTCTTCTGCCGAGCAAGAAGACTCAAAAGAAATAAAGAAGAAAACCACTACCTACCAAGTGGATACCTCTGAACCTGACAAAGAATCTGAGGTTGAAACCTCAGACCCAAGGGAGGAAACTGAGCTGGTAATGGGACAGATTGTGGAAGCAACTGAAAGCATTGTGTTAGACGATGACAAATAAAAGTGCACCACTCAGATAGGGACAGCGTTGGATCCTATTCTTAAACGGGAACTAGTAAGCTTTCTTAGCCAGAGAAAGCATGTGTTTGCCTAGAGTCACGAAGATATGCCTGGGATAGATCCCAATTTCGTTTTCCATGAGCTCAACGTAAATAAAGAAGTTAAACTAGTAAAGCAAAGACAAAGAGTGTTCAACCTACAGGAAGAAGTCAAAAAGCTTCAGAAGATAGATTTTATTAATGAGGTGAAATATCCATATTGGTTAGCCAATGTAGTTATTATCAGAAAGAAGAACAACAAGTGGAGAATGTGTGTAGATTTCACAGATCTAAATAGAGCATGCCCAAAGGATCACTTTCCTTTACCCCCAATAGATAAACTCGTGGATGCTACATGAGGACATGAGCTACTCAGTTTTATGGATGCTTATTGTGGTTATAAAAACTTCTTTCATCACTCCCCGAGGGACATATTGTTATAATGTTATGCCTTTTGGTTTGAAAAATATAGGTGCTACATATCAAAGGCTGGTCAATAAGGTATTCGAGGAACAAATTGGCAAAAATATGGAAGTCTATGTGGATGATATGCTTATAAAGAGCAAAAAGTCATCTGATCACATTATCGACCTCAGCTAGACTTTTGATCAACTTAAGAAGCACCAGATGAGGTTTAATCAGACCAAGTGCTTTTTTGAAGTGCAAGAAGGAATGTTCCTGGGGTTCATAGTAAATCAAAGGGGAATTAAAGCAAATCCAGATAAGATCAAGGGATTAATTAAAATGCAATACCCAACTTGTAAGAAGGATGTGCAATGGCTGACTAGACGAGTAGCAGCACTGAAAAGATTTGTATCCTGAGCTACAAATAGGTGCCTGCCATTCTTCAAGGTACTCAGAAAGAGTTTTGAATGGAGTGAAGAGTGTGAAAAATCTTTTGTTGAGTTAAAAAAGTATTTGGGGTCACCTCCATTGATCTTCCGACCAATCACAAGTGAGAAATTGTACCTGTACTTAGCTATTTCTGAATCAACCGTGAGTTCTGCATTGATCTGAGAAGAGAATGGAGTTTAAAAACCCGTCTACAATGTACCAGGAAGGATTTTTAAGGAGCAGAAATGAAGTACCCTAATTTGGATAAATTAGCATTAGCACTGATTAAAGCATCCAGATATATGAAACCTTACTACCAATCCCATACAATCGCAGTTTACACTTATATGCCTCTAAGGCAGGCTTTGCATAAATCGAAGAAATCTGGTAGATTAATATACTGGGTTGTGGAATTGGGGGAGTACGATATCATATATGAACCAAGATCTTCTTTGAAAGGCCAAATAGTGGCAAATTTCATAGCTAATTTCACCTACTCTGAGGTCCCCGAGCAATAACGTGAACAGGTCGAACAAGAATCAGAAGGAAGTGATGTTAGCAAGAAAGATCCCGAGGAACCTTTATCGAAAGAAGAAGTTGTTGACCTACAATATTCCTCTTCCCGAACACAGGAGATGACCAGGAAGTATGAAGAAGCAAGAGGAAATTTATTCCACTATGGGAATTTAACAGACCAAGCGTTTGACAACGACGCCCCAATATGGAATTTATATGTTGATGGGTTATTTTGTGCAACCGGTAGTGGAGTAGGTATAATACTTAAGGCTAATTAGCATGTGCTATACCGTATTTCAGCATCCATCCATCCTGGAACTTATCGAATTAAAACCTTGGAAGGCGTATAGTTTAAAAACCCATGGCATGCCGAGCATCTCAAAAAATATTATCAATGATGTTATCAGTTGTAATCAATTTGAAATCAAATTTTAGTATCAATAAAATAATCAGTTCTTTCAATTTTTGTTGTTAAAATTTTTTGGAATTACTAGTGCTATACACTACTTTAGAAAGTTAGAAGTTATTCCTATAAAAACTTCAAATTGTTGCTCGGTTAAGAAAAAAAAAATTTGAAAGATGCTCGAGATACCACAGGAATACAAGAGAGTTACTCGGCACAAATAATAAATTGCTAAAAAAAACTTGATCATTGATACGTAAAGTCCAAGTCAACAGGACACTAAGTCCTCAAGAAACTTGGTCCACAAACATAAGGATAAAACAAAATCTTTATCCTACTAGACAAAGTGCAGGAAGAACGTTGCAAAGATTCCTCAAGGGAATGTAAGCTCATATTCCACATACGCCTGGTCACACCACTGGTATCTAATGCAAAACCCTAACACTTGGGTGCATTAGTAAAACCTTTGGAGACACATGAGTAACTAGCTTTAAATTTAGATTTTAATCTAAGAATGCTGGAGAACCTATGTACTCATCTAACTAGCTTTAAATTTAGATTTTAATTTAAGTAGGCTAGTAGAACATCTGCATTCATTACTAATTGATACTCAATTTAGATTTTAATCTAAGTGTATCAATAGAACTAATGACAAAGAAAGGATTAATCTTACACATTCAACACAAGATAAGTTGATCAAATTTCTATTTCATTAAATCACATTAATTACATAATTGTGTTAACAAAACAAAGTACAAGGATTCATTTTGCAGGTCGTTTCCCTTCAGCTTTGGAAACAGGATCCATTCCAGCAGGAGGATCATATAAAGTGTAAGGAGAATTAAAAAATTTAAAATCCTGAAGCATTCTGGCATTTCTTCTACTGGAACAATCAAGAAGGTGTGGAGATCGGACGATCTCTAATTCATCATGAAGCTCATAATCTCCCAAGTAATTTGAAATCAAGCATTGAGGAATACTTCAGACACGAATCCAATTGACATCTAATTTAAAAGAGGAATCATCAAGATCAAGCAATCCTGGGTTATACTAGTCTCACAGTTAGTTGTTTTAGTCAACCTTCATCACTGTCAAAGCATTCATCCAACCCCATTTATAGCTCTCTTTTTTAGCTTGTTGAAACTTGTCCTCAGGATTCCCCACGGCTTTATTGTACCCTTTTATCCAGATTTCCCTTGGTTGTTTGTGGAATTGGAAGGTCAATCTATCAAACTGGTGATGCAGTTTCGTTAACACTCCATGTAGACACCCCATTCTAATACCCCCTAACTTCTCCTAAGGTCCCTAGCTCCTCCCTTCATCATTTCAAACCTAAGTCACCCCCGGGTACTAACCTAAAGGCCATCGGGCACTCCCAGGCTCCGTTTCACCAAAAGTCAAACTCTTCAGTTGAAACGAGACTGAATGACTCTTCGAAAGGCACTGAAACCCCTTTCCAACGGTTTACCCCATGCGTGATTCTGACTTACGGTACGAACAAACAACCCATTTTCCCCCGAAACTTGATCAAGAGGTCACCAGACGCTCCCAGGCTCCATTTGACTAAAGTTAACTCTTCATCTCAATCGAGACTAAATTAATCTTCGAAGGGAACTAAAACCCCTTTCCAACGGTCTGCCCTGTGCATAATTCTGACTTACGGTACGGATGAACAATCCGTTTTACTCTTAAAGGTCACCGAGCGCTTCCAGGACTCAGTTGACCAAAGTCAAATTCCAAACTGAGTCAAACTCTTTGGAATGTCGAAGTAAATCTCCTAACCTTTCCAATGGTCCACCCCATGCACGATTCTGACTTACCATGCGGACGAACGATCCGTTTGCGTTCGACGATCCCCCGTCCAAAGGATCGACGAACACTTCTGAGCCACATTTGACCCAAAGTGAACACCCAGACCCGGGAGCATTCCAAATACTTTCTAAGGTCTATGAATTACCTTTCCAATGGTTCACCCCCTGCACGATTTGGATCAACGATTTTCTCTCTACAATCGATTTTCTGAAGGAACCTGAAAGAGACTGCCAAACGACAGGTTCCAAACCCTGCCTAGTGGCAGTGTGCCTAAACACATCTGCCGATTGGAAGGACCAGGACTATGATGATCGGTAATGACTTGGGCCTGTAAAAAGGAGTTCCTAACATCATTTAAAAAAGAGGCAAAGTTCTGAAATCCATTGTGACACCCCGCCTAATTAAATACCGGGTGATCACTCCTTTATTAAATTAAAATCAAGGTGAACAGTTGGTTCATTCTTAGCATCACTGTCGTAAAAATACTTTTCCAATTAAACACCCTAAATAATTAAGCTAAGTGTCAAAACCATTTAAAACCTTATTCTCATTTTATTAAATCCGGTTATAAAACCTTAAACCATTAACATCTAAAGAGTCACACATTAAGAATAAAAAATAGAATTGAACATACATGAATTTAATCATCAATAATAAATCCCAACATTTACAACACTAAAGGAAAACATCCTGACAGTAATAAATCCCGAAATAAAGGTACTGAAAGTAAAAATTTCAATCTCTGACAATACCAACTAAATAATAGAAAGAGGGCGACACATGCCCCTGCTGGATAAAACTGAATTAGGAGTAGAATCAAATGGATGAAGTCGTCCAAACAACAGGCCTGCAACTCCCACCTAAGTTGCAGCACGTTCCTTCCAAAGGATCCTAAGTAAGACACCCCTGTGGCTGGGGACCTGTAATACATACATATATATACAAGAGAGAAAAGGAAATAGAAACGGGTCAGAGCCCGATAGTGTATATGATTTAAAAATTCGTTTAGCAAGTATTTAAATTGATTACAGGCTAATGCAACAACATATTAGTGCGACACTCTCTATTGAGAAATTCTCACCTCTCTTCTAATGTGCACACCTATCGCACTAACCTTCCCATTGGTCTATCTCGTCATATACCACACTATCTTTCCCCAATGATTTAACTTATCTTAGGTTATTCGCAGGATTTACAACTGAATAACACAAGTATTTAAAACGTAAGATTTCAATTTGTAACCACGGTTCTCCTTTTAATTTTATTAATCAATAAAGTTTTCCAGTGTCACATTATACTTTCTCAAAACAATTATTTATAATTTGAGTCATCAACCATGTCCTACATATCAAATCACAGTAGGCAGTTCCAGATTTCATAATTTCATATATATATTAACTACTCGTATAATATATATATCATAACATCACCCCGCATAAAAACTATGGTGCGGGCATACTCTGCTATCCAATCCCCGTATCAATCGTACTAAAGGGAATACAAGTTCGAAATCACTCTCGAACTGTATAAATACATACACAAACAATATTGAGGCGAAGCATAGATTCCAAGTCCAAGAGGTCAGTACATACCCTCACGTCTCTTAGGACCGTGACTACCGATTCGATAGCCTGTACCTAGGATTTCTATCTTCTAGGGTACGATTCAATATCCCCCATAAGGCACACGAGATAAGATCGTCCCAGCGCGAAAACCTCAGGGATAGCAAGTAGCGCGGGCATGATTTTCACAAGTATATAATATATGTATACACAATCATATAAATATACCACTTTTATTATATCAATTTAGGTTTATCCCATAACCCACATTCACAACATTTATCCTTATTTTCCCATTATTATTTATCACGTATAATGGTTCGTTTCTCACTTTAATTCGAAGGATTTTTCCAACTTACTACGTAACCCTCATGGACTCTATTCCTCCAAATGTACAATTCAGTAGATATCCATTTATGTTCCAACGTAACTCTCTCTTACGTGTCTCTCCCCTTTAATATATACTTACATTATCCCTTATGCAAAATATTCCAAAAATATAGATTTCGCCTTACATTAAAGGATTTTGAATTTTATTTTCAAAGATGAGAATTTCAAACGGTTTCGAAATCGGAATTAAAATGGAGATTTAATTGAATTTTTATTATTTAGAAGAGTCCTCAAAATATAAAACTCTCTAAGAGTCCTCAAAACATAAAACTCTCTAGTAAAAATAATATTTTTAGAAATCCGACCGTTCGATCAAGCTGAATTTTTATCAGCAGTCCTGTCTCGCCGTTCGCTACAACGTACTAAAATTTCAAGCGATTCCAATGGTCCAATCATCCGGAATAAAAATTTTAGTGTTTGTATCTAATTAGAACTCTTTTCTTAGTCAAACTCTTAATCCTTTTCATGACAAAGGGTTTCCAGAATATCATATAAATCATCACTACATGAAAATTTCCCATCTCAAATTGGGTTTTTTTTCCATAAATCTCATCCTAATAACTCCTAAACTAATATGGATGATGCATCAACGAAATAAGCAAGATAAACACTTGCCTGGGATTTTCAGAAATCTGGTTTGGTGTTGAATTTGGTGTGGTTGCGTTCCCCGTCTCGCGATCTACGCGTTGGTGGTGGCGGTGGTGCAAGCGGGTGAGTTTTGAGCCTTGGAATGCCTTGAGAGCTCTCTCCTCTCCTCTCCAATGGCCGTTCTAGTGTTTTGAGTTATCTAACCCTAGGAGATAACCTAAACATCTGATATAACCCCTTTAATTTTCGTGGGTTTAATTACCCAAAAATACAAAATGACTAAAATGCCCTCTGGGGTACTAATTAGGCCTAAAAACGTCCCGAGACCCAAATCAAACTCCCGGGTATACTTTTCTGACTATCTCGACCCTTCCGGATGCGTTGGCGCACTCAAAACGACCATACAGAGAACTTATAAAATATTCACTTTTATTAATCCACATTTAGTCCCGACACGACACAGGCGCGTCCCGACTTAAATTCCCACAATTGTCATTTTATTCACACGTGACAATATTATAAAAATAAATCTCATATATTACTATACTCATCCAGTAATATGCAACAAATAATATATTCCCAATAATTACTAACTCTTGTCACGCTAGTAAATATTTAAAACAACATTTCGGACTAAAATTAAATTAATTTATCTCAATTAAATTTAATAAATCCTTAAATTTAAAAGCCATGAAAATACGGGGTATTACATACTTCCCCCCTAATAACGGAATTTCGTCCCGAAATTCAGAAAATAAGGCCTACCAGGTAGCACAATTCTGGATATCCTTGTCAGTACGCAAACTATCTACATAGTACGGCGCTCAATCACTATAGCTTTTTCCTCACAGCAACATTGTTTTACATTTTCATTGGAGACACTTCACATTGCACTCCCAACTGACAACATTTGGATAGGTTACGTCTATACGTTATAAATTCCATTATCTCACTATCATTAGGAGGCCGCACCTCACTACATGACAACTACTCGAATTTATTCATACACAAAATTCCCATTCTGAGAAGATCATACTAACATTTGACCACTCTTGACTGCCTAAAACAGTCGTGGAATTCCACCATAGTTATCGAATATTTTCTCGACCGATCCAAAAATTCTGATTATCTACTCTCCTCTAAACATACGGAAGGAGAATAGTCGAGGTTCTTCCATAATAAAACCTTAATAAGTACCTCGTACGCGATAAACAGGTACGAGTGCTTCTACAAAGCATTCTTGAAATCATCGTACCAAGATTCTAAAATCTCCTTCACGTGGCTCCACTAATCTTTAATCACCATGCGCTTATTCCCTAGCTAAGGGTGATACATCCTACTCGAAACGAAATCTTATCTCCGCTGGTTCCTGAAATCCCATATCGAAGGTGGGATTCACCAATCTCATCCTGATTCAAAAATTTATACTGCGCCGGACCATGCACTGGCCCGATCCTTCCTTTCAAAGGAAGTCTGGGGCATACTAGTTAATATTGTAAGCCAGCCCAAAGGAATATCAATCACTCCCTTCTCGGTGACTTAATTCACATGTTCGGGATAAACCCTTGATCTTGTTTTGAGGATGGCAACCCATCCAAGAACTTTACCGACTTTACCAACCTCTTCCAATTTCAGGAATTTTCGATAAACACAAAATTCTTTGGTTGATTCTCCTCTTTCAACCAAACCTTACCTATGGGCAGTGCATGTAGAGACTACTCACTACGTCTCGCTAAACATCGATTCTTCCCTTGAAATGTCTCACATTAAGTGACACGTAATACTCCCCTTTCTTCCTTATAGTATGCCGAAAGTTCCACCCGTGCTCTTCTCTCTACGAAGCGCACTTTTGGATCTCTTATACCATACCAACATCATCACCCTTTGTATGTGCAAGTCGCTCTCATACTTGCCTACTAACAACTCCGCTCCGAGTGTTCTTCATAATCATTTAATTCTGCTCCATTCAAGGAATACTCTTCTTAAATGACTTCCCACAGTCTTCCAATTCAAATTTGGGTGTGCTATTCTAATTACACACCTATGTATGGATTATCGCCCCTCATGTGACGTTTAATCCATTCTATCACTTCCACTTCGTCATTCTATTCCCACAAACATATATTTCACACGTCTATTACCACGTCCCTTCGGCTCGGACTATTTTAACTGTAGTTAACCAAGATGCCCACATTTTGCAACACTCCGACCGCCCTGGGAGAGCGAATGGCGTGCTAATTATCTGTAGGACTAACTAAATTCAACGGAACAGAAGGAATAGAGCATTAAAATTCCATGACAATAAAAGAGGAATAATAATTCTCAACCTTCCTCAGATAAGTACAAAAATTTTCCCAAATAGGTACAACAACCAAAATAAATCACTAACGCTCTATTCATCAAAATAATTACAGGTCATCTCTTTTGTATAATATAAAGTTATTTCCAGATAATCCATGCTAAAAATCATTCCAACTCTTTATTTACCTTGTGTTCTGTACGCGGTTATGACATTTGGGTACTCTCAATCACCCTAGAAATCAAAATTCTTAAATTCTCCTTATCATCGTTCCACCCCTCAACTCGTGGAGATAACTTTCAATGCTTTCCTACCACAAAAATTAGGCTCCAATGACCTTAAAACAAAATTCAACTTCCAACTTACATACATAATTACTTGATCCCATTTCGACCAGGGTACCGAACTCATGGAATAGTGACCAAATGTCTCCCTATTTCCAACCTTACGCTAAGTTTCATGCGTGGGATGTCTCGCAAAGCGAAATCCAAACAAGGAACCCCCCCGATACACTACTACCTAGCATTATCGGTTATCGAAATCCGGAAGGTCCTCCGTCCATAGTATATACCCCTTTATTCCGTCCCTTGACAGAAAAGTTATAATTTCTCCCGTAATTATGCTTAACAAATAACGTTTCACCAATTTCACTATCGTCCCGTATTGGTTGATGGTAATTACATTCTATAAACCTCGGATACATACGATCAAAATTCTCTAAATTTCCTTTTTCTAACATTAGGGGTATAACTCTTAACTCCCACATCTCTTAAGGATAAATATAACACCGCACTCTTCCTATCACTAAGCCCGGAGTGATAAACATAATACCGAGTCAAGTCTTTTCGCTCAACGGTAAATCTCGGTACATACTGAATCATACTGACAAAGTCTATACATACATTAGTATCGAATATCTCGAGCCCACTATCTCCTTCCGAAGTCTCTAGGATAGATAATATAAGTGCGAGTCCAACCTTCTTACAGGTAAAGCCTCGCCAAAACAAAACGTGTTGCACCAATGTAACTACTCTGATAGCCTTGCAATAAATGGCCACTATCATACTACCCATTTCTATAACATTTTAACAAAGATAATATCATACTCGTGTATCGCATCACTACAACGAGTAACCTCAATAAAGTATAAAACACTGTTAATATACTCATTCATCCCCCGCGGATAGCACCAAAGAAAAATCCCGCTATACTAAGGAAAAATATTCACATAATGGTAACATTTATAATGATATGCATTAAACTCGTCTCACATGCTAATCTAGCAATGAACAAAATATGGTGACTCGCTCGTGTCACATAAACACGCCGCATCCTTAAAGGATACAACTTATACTTCCATCCTGGCAATCGTCTTGACTGCACAGATGGTTTTCGGACATAACACGTCTGCCCAAACCAAAACAACATTATTTTTAATCGTCGTCCTTTACTAGGCACCGTATTCTTGTCCCTTTTTTCTCACTTTGGAACATATTATCGCGAGCAATTTCACTCCGCACCAAAATACCTCAACACATAATCCACTTATCACCTGTCCTACTAACCAGGTTAGGATTGTCCTTCTCTCGGACTTTATTAGACTCGATTCTTGTTAGCCATCCCGGTTGTTCCCTTAGCTTTTTAGGCCATAAAGATCATCTTACTATCTATAATAGTACTTACTGAATTTACCATCACTTGGTAAGAAGTTAACTATCTGAAGCATTTAAATGGTTTTCCTGATGTGTATCCACATCCTTTTGTGGTGCTATACCACCACCATTGTATTCAGTCTTATTCTCGACTAAATTCTTCGATTCCTTTAACTTCCCCCACAAAGGAGCGTTATCATCTATATTGACAAAATATGACATTGTCAACCTCTGAATCGGTCGTCCATCAGAATTTCCTCCTCGAGTATTATCAACTATTATTACAAGTTGGTCTCCCACTTGGAGTCGTTTCCCCCACTTGTATCTACCTCTTTCGATACAAAATTTTCTAACGATTAGGATTCATATTCACAATTGGACTTCTGTCATGCCCTCCTGCGATGAGTTCAGAACCACGTTTGCTTCTCATCCTGAACAGTTGAGGAAGGAACATACGGTCAACACTGTACCTAAGGTTCTCCTATAGGCATAGCATTCCACTTCTAAAATTTGTGGTTGACTCCAACCATTATAATTTCGTCCCGAAAGCCAAGAAAATTTTCTCTAAATTTTCACTTTCAGTTTGCCACACTCCATCCTATATTTAAGCCTTTGGATACCTTACCTCCTGTGGTAAACACATACAATTTTCGCGTTTCTAAAATTTCCCACTGACAGTCTCTACACGTTTTTTTTTTTTTGTAATACGTTGGGTAAGTTTACCCTCGCACCTCATTTGACTATAACAGCATGTGAAAATCATTGCTGCACCTTAGTCGCCTTTCTAGTCGTGGCTTCTCGTGCCATAATGGAGGTGACCTCGACTACGGTCATCATCCTCGAATATATTTCATAATCTCAACTGAGCCCTGCCTCCTGATGTACGCTTAACGGTCCTCTTCTGACATCCGTCATCGCTCGGTATACGCATACATCCGAACGAAATTAGAATTCACTAGTGTATACACATTATAGCAGGAGAACGAAATCTCGTCAAAGGAATCGATAATCCTAAACATAGGGCTCTATAACAAACAAAGCAACGCTGAAAGCATAATAAGCCGTACAGATCCTAAGGACACTAGAACCTGATGCTCTGATACCACCTGTGACACCCCGCCTAATTAAATATCGGGCGATCACTCCTTTATTAAATTAAAATCAAGGTGAACAGTTGGTTCATTCTTAGCATCACTGTCGTAAAAATACTTTTCCAATTTAAACACCCTAAATAATTAAGCTAAGTGTGAAAACCATTTAAAACCTTATTCTCATTTTACTAAATCCGGTTATAAAACCTTAAACCATTAACATCTAAAGAGTCACACATTAAGAATAAAAAATAGAATTGAACATACACGAATTTAATCATCAATAATAAATCCCAACATTTACAACACTAAAGGAAAACATCCTGACAGTAACAAATCCCGAAATAAAGGTACTGAAAGTAAAAATTTCAATCTCTGACAATACTAACTAAATAATAGAAAGAGGGCGACACATGCCCCTGCTGGATAAAACTGAACTAGGAGTAGAATCAAATGGATGAAGTCGTCTAAACAACAGGCCTGCAACTCCCACCTAAGCTGCAGCACGTTCCTTCCAAAGGATCCTAAGTAAGACGCCCCTGTGGCTGGGCACCTGTAATACATACATATATATACAAGAGAGAAAAGGAAATAGAAACGGGTCAGAGCCCGATAGTGTATATGATTTAAAAATTCGTTTAGCAAGTATTTAAATTGATTACAGGCTAATGCAACAACATATTAGTGCGACACTCTCTTGAGAAATTCTCACCTCTCTTCTAATGTGCACACCTATCGCACTAACCTTCACATTGGTCTATGTCGTCATAAACCACACTATCTTTCCCCAATGATTTAACTTATCTTAGGTTATTCGCAGGATTTACAACTGAACAACACAAGTATTTAAAACGTAAGATTTTAATTTGTAACCACGGTTCTCCTTTTAACTTTATTGATCAATAAAGTTTTCCAGTGTCATATTATACTTTCTCAAAACAATTATTTATAATTTGAGTCATCAAACATGTCCTACATATCAAATCACAGTAGGCAGTTCCAGATTTCATAATTTCATATATATATTAACTACTCGTATAATATATATATCATAACAGCACCCCACATAAAAACTATGGTGCGGGCATACTCTGCTATCCAATCCCCGTATCAATCGTACTAAAGGGAATACAAGTTCGGAATCACTCTCGAACTGTATAAATACACACACAAACAATATTGAGGCGAAGCATAGATTCCAAGTCCAAGAGGTCAGTACATACCCTCACGTCTCTTAGGACCGTGACTACCGATTCGATAGCCTGTACCTAGCATTTCTATCTTCTAGGTAACGAGTCAATATCCCCCATAAGGCACACGAGATAAGATCGTCCCAGCGCGAAAACCTCAGGGATAGCAAGTAGCGCGGGCATGATTTTCACAAGTATATAATATATGCATACACAATCATATAAATATACCACTTTTATTATATCAATTTAGGTTTATCCCATAACCCACATTCACAACATTTATCCTTATTTTCCCATTATTATTTATCACGTATAATGGTTCGTTTCTCACTTTAATTCGAAGGGTTTTTCCAACTTACTACGTAACCCTCATGGACTCTATTCTTCCAAATGTACAATTCAGTAGATATCCATTTATGTTCCAACGTAACTCTCTCTTACGTGTCTCTCCCCTTTAATATATACTTACATTATCCCTTATGCAAAATATCCCAAAAATATAGATTTCGCCTTACATTAAAGGATTTTGAATTTTATTTTCAAAGATGAGAATTTCAAACGGTTTCGAAATCGGAATTAAAATGGAGATTTAATTGAATTTTTATTATTTAGAAGAGTCCTCAAAATATAAAACTCTCTAAGAGTCCTCAAAACATAAAACTCTCTAGTAAAAATAATATTTTTAGAAATCCGACTGTTCGATCAAGCTGAATTTTTGTCAGCAGTCCTGTCTCGCCGTTCGCTACAACATACTAAAATTTCAAGCGATTCCAATGGTCCGATCATCCGAAATAAAATTTTTAGTGTTTGTATCTAATTAGAACTCTTTTCTTAATCAAACTCTTAATCCTTTACATGACAAAGGGTTTCCAGAATATCATATAAATCATCACTACATGAAAATTTCCCATCTCAAATTGGGTTTTTCTTCCATAAATCTCATCCTAATAACTCCTAAACTAATATGGATGATGCATCAACGAAATAAGCAAGATAAACACTTGCCTAGGATTTTCAGAAATCTGGTTTGGTGTTGAATTTGGTGTGGTTGCGTTCCCCGTCTCGCGATCTACGCGTTGGCGGTGGCGGTGGTGCAAGCGGGTGAGTTTTGAGCCTTGGAATGCCTTGAGAGCTCTCTCCTCTCCTCTCCAATGGCCGTTCTAGTGTTTTGAGTTATCTAACCCTAGGAGATAACCTAAACATCTGATATAACCCCTTTAATTTTCGTGGGTTTAATTACCCAAAAATACAAAATGACTAAAATGCCCTCCCGGGGTACTCATTAGGCCTAAAAACGTCCCGAAACCCAAATCAAACTCCCGGGTATACTTTTCTGACTATCTCGACCCTTCCGGACGCGTTGGCACACTCAAAACGACCATACGGACAACTTATAAAATATTCACTTTTATTAATCCACATTTAGTCCCGACACGACACAGGCGCGTCCCGACTTAAATTCCCACAATTGTCATTTTATTCACACGTGACAATATTATAAAAATAAATCTCATATATTACTATACTCATCCAGTAATATGCAACAAATAATATATTCCCAATAATTACTAACTCTTGTCACGCTAGTAAATATTTAAAACAACATTTCGGACTAAAATTAAATTAATTTATCTCAATTAAATTTAATAAATCCTTAAATTTAAAAGCCATGAAAATACGGGGTATTACATCCATCACTCTCAGCAAGCTCAGAAAATCCCTCTCGAAGTCAACGTGATTTCCACATCCAAATCCCTTTCCAACCTTCACCTTTCATCACCCTTTTCATCAAACCTGGTGAATTAAGTACCCTCCATCATCATCCAAGTGCAAGGGCTGCTCTCTAACATCCAAGATCAAGCTCAAGATCTTCAAGAAGGTCCAACTTTCTCCACTGTCTCCTTAAATTCTCCTAAATTCTCATTAAGTTGTTTTATTACTTAATACTTTTATTCTCTAATCTCACATATCCTAATATAATTTTTATCTAGAATTATTTCACATCTCTTATTTTCATATAAATAAAACACAAAAAATAAGAAAAAGTTGATTTGCTCATAAATTCCAAATGGAAATTCTCTCACTTTTCTCACAACTAAAACACTTTTTTACACAGACACATATATAAGAGAAGTCCCCGATTGGATTTATGGGATAAATCCCACCCCTCATTTTGCATACGAACTACGTGGACTTTGATGCCTATATAGGCTACGTAGGCGTCTCAGGGTAAAACTCGAGACTCGAGTCCTTTTCCTACTTTTTTTCTATTTTTCCTATATTCTTTAAACTTAACTCTCTTAGACTCTCTATACATATATTTGTTCTTAGTGGAGTATTATTCTATATATGTTATTGTTCCATTATAACGATCAACGCAAGGATAATCGCATAAACCTTATTTTCTAATATTATTTTTTAGTGACATTCCTACGGATGACTCGCTTTATCTGTTCCATGATACAAGTTGACGATTCCTATCTCCACTATATATACACATGCACACATGTCACGGGGAAATAAAGGATAATAGCAATAACCCATGAGAGATAGTAAGAGCGGAATGGGTGCCTAACACCTTCCCATTTTGTAACTTAGCCTCCGGACCCTTTTCGAATCATTTTGGTTTCGTATGTATCAGTATGTCTTTGGATGCTGTCTTTTAGGATGGATCCCTCTTTCTTTTGTTTGTTTTGAGTAAAATTGACTGGCAACTTTATCTCTCTACATTTTTCACCTCATCACCGATGCCGGCTGAAGCGCTCCTGAGAGGGATGCGCGAGACCAAGATCCTCCCAAGACGAAGGGGAGACCCCCCCTCTTCTTTGCCTCCTCCCTCCAAGAGGATCGAAAGGGATGGCCACAGTGGCGACTCTGCTGGGGAACTTTTATTTTTAAGGGCTAAACTCTATTTACATGGGTGTTATATTTGTTTATATTTTCCCTTATTTTGCATGTTCCCCTTCACTATTCACGTATACCGCATGCTTATGCTTCTATTCACACACTTGTAGAAAATTCTCCATGTACACTTCACACCACGAGCACCTAGGATCATATACAATCTCATATTGCACGCATCACCCATCCATACTTGGTACACTATTGGTACTCATACTTTTCTCCCTGTTGAGCATGATCAAGAAAGATACTCTTATAAGATACTAATAAGAGAATCATGCATGATTCACATGATATCACCAAAGAGCATTGTGATTGACCAAATTTTGTCCGGTAACTGGAGGGTCACTTCGTGATGGGCGCTGGTTCGGTAGGGCACAGTTAGCCTAAGCGATATGACTCTCACCTTCCATTGGCCAAGTACCTTCGATGTATATCGAACGGTTCCCCCGCATCGTACCGCTTGACCGAAGTCATGAAGGGAGGTATATCACAAGGAACTCCTTCAAGGAGTATATTGAATTCGCTCTCACACGTACCGTCCCCACGAGGTATATAGTGAGTCAATTCACGTACAGTCGGGTATATCAAATGGCTTGTCCACACTTACCGATTTCCTTCAAAAGCAAAACATATATCGTGGAAGCCACACCAAAGGGGGTAACCCTTTCCGATTTACCCAACCAACTGCATACCCGCATATAGGTGTCAAGCCTAGGACACATATGTTAGATTGTCAGTTTCAACCTGAAACTCTACCAAAATTTCGGGTCGGCCTACCGCCCAAATTTTTGCGCACTTTTAAAATGGGACCCTACCCGTGAGCATGGTCACAAGTCCAGCCATAGCTTTGCATATGTTACAAACCCAAATTTTCCAGGCTCGGGTCCCATCCGGCATTTCATTTTGTATTTAAGAGAATTTAATACAAGTGAGAACGTAATAATACTAATAATCATGCTGAGACCCGTCTCCTAAAATATTTCTCCTTTCTTTATCAAAAATCCAAAATCATTTCTCCTTTCTTTATCAAAAATCCAAAAATATTTCGTCTTTCAATCTCAAAGAGAAAAAGAATGTTAAAAATATTTTTCTTCTTTCTTTTCAAAAATAAATCCCATTTTACACCTTCTCAGGTCGATCGCACGCCCTTGACCTGGTTCCTTATTGGCTTAGGTCTTTAGTCAAATCACCCCAGAGCTCCGTCCGTTCCCCTACTACCTCTTCCGAGTCCGGTATCCATCCATTTTCCATGGAGAACACAGATCAAGTACCAATTGTGCAGCCAGATCTGACGGTAGTTTTAGGTCAGCTTGTGTCCAAGATTGATAACCTTCAGACTGAGGTCCAAAAAATGCAACGAAATCAGGTTCCTATTCCTCAAGAGCTAGAGGCCCTATTTCCTCATGCTATGGGTCCACCCGAGCCTATCTGGGTTACTGAAGAGTATCAAAATGCTCCGCGTGCCCCTTCTGCTAATGGGTCATCGCCTGCCCATCTTCCTATGCCGAACCTTGCCCAGCATGGGGCTAACTTGCCTATGATCATTGATCCGAAAGAGGAAGAATTGAACAAGGTCAAACAAGATCTCAAGATGCTTACTAAGAAGTTCGACCAAGTTTTAATCTCTAGAAATTACATGGACTGCACCCACATGTCTCCTTATCCTAACACAAGCTTACTCGAGAAGTTCAAGATGCCAAATATCGAGAAATTCGGAGGAAGTGGACCCCCGATTGTTTATATTCGCAGTTATCACCGTTCCATGACTCTCCTAGGGTCTTCTGAAGAAGTGATGGCCCAATTATTTCAGCAAACTTTGAAGGATAGCGCCCTCCTATGGTTTTTGTCTCTCGAGGAGTCCATAATTCGTAGCTGGGAGGATGTAGCCCGAGAATTCATGTCACAGTATAAATACAACGAAGAGATTGAGGTCACCTGCCGTGACTTGGAACTACTCAAACAGAACTCTGGGGAATCAGTCACTAACTTCATAGCCCGATGGAGGGAAAAATTATCCACTATGGCCAATCAGCCATCCGAGGAAGAACAAGTCAACATAGTGAAGAAGAACTTCTTGCCCCATGTTCGAGTAACCATGGGAGGACAATACTATCCCCACTTCCGAGCTCTCAGAGAAGTAGGAGTAGAAATTGAGGAAGGTCTTGCTAAAATAGAGGTTGAACCAAAGAAGGTGTCCAGACAGTTTACCCCTAGAAAATAGGATAACCCTGTCAGTGCTACAGTCTCAACCATCAACAACATCTCTCAACCAACCACTTCGTGGGCACCAGAAAACCGCCATGTCCCAGTCCGAAAGGAATACACCGAGCTCCATGCTCCCCTCTCCGAAGTTTATCAAGCCCTGTTAAGCCGAAACCTCATCAAACCCTTGGATCCCTGTCCATTGCCCAATCCACTTCCAAGAAACTTCAAGGCATATTCCCATTGCGCCTTTCACCAAACTACTGGCCATACCACCGACCAATGCTTTTCATATCTTCCCAGCTGCACAGAAATACTTTGATCAAATTTCTCACTGGAACCACAGTTCCTCCTTCTACCACACCCAAAGAAGCGATAAATTTAGTTGGATCCTTGACCTCTACCCAAATGCTATCCTTTTCCGAAGAAGAAATCCCTAGAATCGGGCCAAACCGCAATAATGCACTCAACAACTCCATCAAAGTTATGGGCAAGATCGTACCACTCTCTTTTATCAATAATGGATCCTCCTTGAATGTCTGCCCATTAAGAACCTTTGAATGCTTAGGATTGGACGAAAGTGACCTCACTCAAACCTCCACTGTTGTACGCGCCTACGTTAATACCCGTCGGGAGGTGATGGGATCCATAAAACTTGTAATAGGGGCTGGTCCTATAAACCCTATCGTTGAATTCCAAGTTTTTGACATCCCAGCTTATTTTAACCTATTACTCGGACGACCTTGGCTCCACAGTATCAAGGGTGTGTCTTCCTCACTCCATCAGAAATTGAAGTTCTTCACCGACGAATAAGTCATTACCATATTGGGCAATGACGATAATGCCGAGGGTGCAAGTACCAGCAATCCAATCCTTGAGATACATCACGGTTCAAATGATATGCTCCTATCAGGATTTCGAGTTGAACCACTACTACTCCCGACAGGGGATGATTTCAAAGAAAGGGTTTGTCCCGAATATGACCCTCATGGAAATATCCATGTGATTCAGATGTTCAGAAACATGCACTTTATGCCCGGACTGGGGGGAGGGCAAAGACAGTAAGGGATATTTGAGACCATTGAACTGAAAAAAGCGTTCCCTCCTTATGTCTTGGGGTATCAACCATCAGAACAAGAACTCATAATGATCCGCCAGTCTCGACCAAAGAGAAGACTCTGCATCCAGACTGTCCTAGGTGACTCCTTGAATGGACGATTCATCAAAGAGGTAGAATACTTCCCCTTTTGTGGCTTTTCAGAACCATGGTATGACCATACAGACAAAAAGATAAATCCTGGAATGGAGATCTTTTTCCGAGACAGCTACCCATGGGCCGAAAGTTCCCAACACCACGTACAGTCGCTCATCATAGATACCGAAGATTCTGAGGGAAGTGACTCCGAAGATTCCTTCAACTTACAGACACTGGGGCTGACACTCTTCATGGTTCATTCAAGCACTACATTACTGGATCTATCCCACCTGATTAAAGCTACTGATACACCTCCCCTCAACTGTCATGCTATGACGGTTCTACCTGTTGAAATCCCACCTAACCCCAATGTTTACCCCATTTCTTCTTCTATTGTCCATCCTTGCTCAAATGTAGTCAAGACCTCCTTTGATGAGGTTCTCAATGCTGTTTTTCCTATTAATGAAATAAACGAAGATTTTGAGTATATTGTTGTGCCTTACATTAATTGTTTGGATTCTAATCAAACTTTTGATGATGATGATTTTGCAAATGAACAATTCTTAACTAATCTAAATAAGGTTAATAACAAACAACATAATCGCATTTAAGTTAATGAAGAATAGACTGTTATTGTTAATCTCGGTCCTAGTAGCCAACTGCGCGAGATTAGGATAGGGGCTACCCTTAACAAGCATGAGCGTGCACAAATCGAAGAATTATTGAAGGAATTTGTGAATGTCTTCGCATGGTCCTATGACGATATGCCCGACATTGATCCTGAAATTTCTCAGCATGAGATCCCCACTCTTCCAGATTACAAGCTAATTAAACAAAGTTGAGAAAGCTTCGCACCGAATGGTCGCTCAAAGTCAAAGAAGAGGTGGTCAAACAGTTGAATGTGGGCTTCATTCGTGTGATCGAATATCCCACATGGCTAGCCAATATAGTGTTTGTGCCAAAATCAGAAGGGAAAATTCGGATGTGTGTAGACTATCGGGACTTGAACAAAGCCTCTCTAAAAGATGATTACCCATTACCCAATATCGACATGATCGTGGACAACACATCCAGTTATGCTCTCAAGTCATTCATCGATGGGTTTATCGAATACAACTAAATTAAAATGCACCCAGATCATTAAGAAAAAACTGCATTCATCACCCCATGGGGAACCTTTTGCTACATTGTTATTCCATTTGGTCTCAAGAATGTTGGGGCTACCTACCAGAGGGCTGCCACAACCATCCTGCACGATTTGATTCACAAAGAAGTCGAGGTCTATGTAGATGATATGATTATCAAATCCAAAACTAGAGAAGGTCATGTTCCCGCTCTCCAAAAGTTTTTCGAACGACTGCGATAGTATCAGATGAGAATCAATCCACAGAAATGTGTCTTTGGCGTTACAAAGGGAAAAATCTTAGGATTCATGGTCAGTGAGAAAGGGATAAAAGCAGGTCCTGCCAAGCTAAAAGCCATACTTGAGATGCCACCTCCCCGAACGGAGAAAGAAGTTCGTGGTTTCCTTGGGAAATTGTAGTACATCAGTCAACTAACCTCCATTTGTGAACCTATTTTCAAACTCCTCCAAAAGGATTCAACCAAAGTTTGGAACGAGGCCTGCCGAGAAGCCATTGATCGAATCAAACAGTACCTGACTCAACCTTCGGTACTCATGCCACCACAGCCTGGTCTCCCCTTGCTCCTATACTTAACTATAACTGACACTACAACTGGGTCTTTGCTAGTTTAATACCTTGAAGATTCTCGTAAAGAAAAATCCATTTATTACGCCAGTCGCAAACTGGCCAGGTACGAAGTCAACTACACTGCTTTGGAAAAAGCGTGCGTCGTGCTTGTTTGGGTCACCCAAAAGTTACGACACTACATGCTCGCCATCCCTATTAAGCTTGTATCCCGAATGGACCCCATCAAGTACCTACTTGAGAAACCCGCCTTATCCAGCCGAATGGCTCGATGGTTGATGCTCTTAGCCGAGTTTGATATCGTGTACGTCACATAAAAATCCATGAAAGGAAGAGTTATCTCTGACTACCTCGCTGACTACCCCATGGAAGAAACTGATGTCTGGATCTCTAAATTTCCAAAAGAAAACATCATATGCGCTGATCAAGATGACCTTCGATGGGAAATGTTCTTTAACGGTGCGACCAACAAAAAGGGGTATGGCATTAGGATACTTTTGATCGCCCCAAATGATTCCCACACTCCCATCACCATCAAATTGGATTTCCCCTGCACCAACATGACTGAATATGAGGCGTATACGGTAAGCCTCAAAATTTCTCTCCAGAAAGGTATCCAATGCCTAGATGTCTATGGGGATTCTGCCCTCATCATTGGTCAAGTTCTCCGAAAATGGAAAGTCAAGGACAAAAAACTCCAACCATTCCATGCCCACATAGAAGAACTAGCCTCCCAATTCCAATATATGACCTTCCACTACCCATCTCGAGTAAAGAATAACCTAGCCAATGACCTTGATACCTTGGCCTCCATGGTCGAGATACCTGAAAGAATAACAATAGCCCCTTCCCTAGTCCAAAATCAAAACAAACCAACCCACTGCTACCACATTGAGCTCATCACCAAAGAAGATCCCGAGCTAGCCAATTACTGGTATTATGATATATGGCATCTCCTCAAGCATGGTAGGTATCCCGAGGGTTCTAACAAGAAAGACCGGGTAACCCTTCGAAGATTGGTCGCCCAGTACATCATCTGTCATAAAGTACTGTTTAAGAGAAATTTTAATAGAACCCATCTACACTGCATCGCAGGGGCTGACATTGAAGAGGTAATGCAGAGAATCCACAGCAGGGAATGCGGGCCCCACATAAACGGTCACATGATTGCTAAGAAGATCATGCGATAAGGCTACTACTGGACCACCATGATCCAGGATTGCACCGCCTGTGTCCGGAGATGCCGCAAATGCCAACAGTTTTCCAACCTTCAACACTTGCCTCTGTGAGAATTATACAACATGACTTCTCCCTGGCCGTTCTCCACTTGGGGTATCGACATCATAGGGAAAGTTACACCCAAGGCCTCCAATGGGCATGAGTTCATTCTAGTTTCCATTGATTACTTCACCAAATGGGTCGAAGCTGAGTCATATGCAGTTCGGAAGGCCAAAAAAGTGGCCAAGTTCATCAAGAAAAACATCATCTCCCGATATGGCGTCCCGCACGAGCTAGTGTCAGAGAACGAGTTGCATTTCGAGGCAGAAGTCACAGAAGTGGTCAACGAGTATGGGATCTAGAGACACAAATCTTCTCCCTATCGACCTCAAACCAATGGTGGAGTCGAAGCCACCAATAAGAACCTCAAAGCCATCATCAATAAGATGACCGAAGGCTGTCGAGATTGGGCTGAACGAATCCCTTATGCCCTTTGGGGCTATCGAACCTCTATTGGGGCTATCCCTTACTCTCTAGTCTATGGAATGGAAGCAGTCCTACCCGTGGAGATGGAAATACCCTCACTACGCGTCATGCTTGTAAGCAAGGTAAGTGAGGAGGACTGGCATCAAAGCCGCCTCGACGAGCTCTCACTCTTGGACGAAAGGAGACTGAGGGCATTGTACCATATACAAGGGTACCATTACCGAGTAGTGCGTTCATTTGATAAAAAAGTCAAAGATCGTGATGTCCGAGAAGGGGATTTATCCCTCAAAGAAATAGTAGATCCCTTTAGACCCCAGGGGAAATCCAAGTCAAATTGGAGCGGCCCATACATCGTCAAGGAAATCTTATCCAGCAGTGCCGCCATGCTCACCGACCTAGATGGAGAAGAGATAACTCGTCCAGTCAACCTGGACCGTCTCAAGAAGTTATATCCCTAGTCTGAAATCTTGACGCGCTACGACTCTTCTCATCTCCCTTCTATTCTAAAAAAAAATCTTCATTTCCCTCTACCCAGAACTACGTGGGCCTGATCCTCTGCAAAAATCATTCTAGAAAAAATTTAAATTTTCAAAAAAACCCCAGAGGTATGTAGGCAGCTCATACATCTTACATGAGCACGACCCTTTACTTTTCACAAAAAACTGTTATTTTCTTATCTTCGAGAACAACAGTTTATTCTAACATATACTTGAACAAAAGGATTATGTATGCCTTAGTGATCGGTATAAATAATTCAAAATACAAAATTCATCAAAAGGCACAACTGGATGATCAAAAACTTGTTTATTTCACTAATAAGAAATTACAATGCAATTACATAAAGGAACGGATAACTCCCTTCCCCCTACCTTCCTAAGAAGCCAAAATAAAATTCCCAAACTTATTCCCCATTAAAAAAATAAACTCCCCCCAAGAATCCTACCCATATCTACCAGAGGAGACCGCTCCATCATCATCATCTATATCCTGGGGTCCCCAAGCTTCCCCTGCCTGAATGGAGTGTCGCAGACGCTCAATGGACCGATAAGCTCGAACCAACATCGAAAAAACTACCACACCTCCCTCCATGGTATCAGATAAAATAAGCCACCTTTGTCCAATCTCCACTTCCAACATCTTGCTGACTACTCTTCTCCACGCCCACTTCATATAATCCCCAGGGATGTGCCAAACTCTCCCAGTAGACTGAGAGGGACGGGACGACGGACGCCGACTCTCCCACAAAGAGCCAAGCCTCATGCGCAGACGCCCTGTCAAATCTCCTACCGAAAATAAGTCTAGTGTCCGAGGTGGCACGATCTGCTCCCAGTTAAATTGGCGCAGAAGCCGCCAAGGGAAATAAAAAGAGCTCTTTCTGAGACCAACTAACCAGACATACGGGTATTCTCCCAGTTCCAGAATAGGAAGCAGCTGTCCCCACCAAGGTACTGATCAGTACAGATTTAGAACCCCATGCTCCACGAATAAGTTCTCCCAGCTCTCGGTATCCAGATCGACACTAATGAAATGGCGCGAAAAGAAGTTGGGTACAGCCGACAAAGGGTATTCCAGAGGAGTCACCAGGCGGAATCTTTCAGATAACCACATGAACAACATCACAGAGCTACCCCTCAGAAAGTCAGAACGACCTTCTCGCCAGGCATCCAGGCCATTTAGAGTCTCCGCCAGTATCACCGCCGTAGGATTGCGATGGTAAGACATCCTTGAAGTAATAGCTGCAAGTTATAGGTCCACCAACATCTCCCCGATCACCGGCAGTAACTTCGAAACCAAGACCAGAACGACAGCTTCGGCATATCCAGCATCACCAACCTCCTGCAAATGCACAGACCGTAGCACCACCGGAAGGGAGATCATACCTCTAGCCACTAGTGTCGCCGAGGACGAAAAATAACGAACCCGACCAACAAATTCCTGAAAGAACAGGAAAACTCAGGTAGAGCCGCAGCAACACTAGTATTTATCCCCAGCATGGAAGAAAACTCTTCGTATGTAGGACAAAACTCATTCAACCCAAAGCAGAATACATGGTCTTCGGGGTACCAAAATTGTACCGCCGCCATCAGCATGTTCCATTCTATGGGTCGATTATGCCATAAAGAAACTCGACGCATGTTGAAAGCATCATAATCGACGTTGTAGGAGTACATCACCTCCAAACTCTTGAGGTAGTTAGCAAAATCTACGCTACCAGGGAGAGCCATCTCATAGAATAAGAAAGTCAGGATGTGAAGGTGTGATGAAAACACTCCACCCTTACCCCTTTTATACTTGAAAACCCCACAAAAGACATAACCCCTGTAGAAATTTGAGGAAATCCTGCCCCACAAGGTACCAAAGGCTGAAGAGGGTACCAATCAAAGCTTTAAATTGATGGGGCTGGACTGACCTGTCGATAGGCAGGACAAGGTGCTTGCCGATCGGCAACACCCTACTTTTGGAAACTTTCTTTTTTCCTCTTTTGTCAAATTCAGAAAACTCAATAAAAATAAATTGATATTCTCAAAAGAATTTCAAAAATTCCCCTTTCTAGTTTTATATAAATTCTCATTTTGAATAAAACTTTCCTTGAAATCCCAAAATATTTCTTTTTACGGTCTCAGCAGCAAAGAAAAAAGTGCATGTGCATGCATTCATTCATTCATCATTAACAGAAGATAATCAAAAAGTCTCATTGCATTACATAGATATGTTTCTGTGTTACATCAATTTTGTAGGAAAATAAAGAAAAGATTAAAAATAACGTGACTCAGCCTGAACCCACATTCTCTCTCTCTCACCCTTTCCCCTCTCTCCTAAGAGCTTCCATCCCTAAGAGGCACTCTCTTTCCCCTACGGCAAGATGATGCACCACCGCTACCCGAACCAAACTCCTCCCCAGATCAGGAATAGGAACCGCATCCCGAATATGGGAAGTCGCCGAAGATATCCAGTTCCTAATATCCCTTAGCCAGGTAGTGGACACCCGGGCGTGCTGTAAGAAAAGGCAAAATCAGTATCAAGCAAAAAAGATCAAAAGAAACCAAGGGATAAGAACAGAAAAGATATACCTCGGGATGAAGAACCTCCTCTGTTAAGCCCAACTCCTCCGGGTCCATCGCATGAGGATGATGCAACATAGTCACCATCCCTCCATCAGCCCGTCGGATGTTGTATGAAGGGGTATGCAACCTCACAAAGAGGACCTCAGAAGTCACCGTCGCCGCAGATATTGATGGACTGCCACCATTGTGGGAGGACTCCACTGGACGACACGAACCCACAGGAGGGAAGGGAAGTGCATCATATATGCTGGGTGCCATCATCCAGCTCATCACAAATTCCATATAATCATATGGCACAGCCGTACCGATGTACAGCAGATAGGACTTGCCAATCATCGTCGCGATCCTCGCATCCTTCGGCAACAGCCGCTCCCACCTCATAGACATAGGGGGCCTCGCAGGCGGCACCACCACCTCCTCCTTAGCAATCTGTCGGACCACCCTCTCCCCGAGATACCAAGAGTGGCCAAACCCATGCACCAGCAAATGCCTCATCTGCGCATTCACCCCAGTCAACCCCGTGTCCTGGACAGTCATCCCCCAAGGTTAAAAGGTCACCTGAAAAATCCCCAGCAAAATATAAGGAAATATGGAATCAGAGCACACAACGGTCTTAGACTGAAGAAGAAAAAAGTCTTACCCTATCACTGGTTAGGTCATTCAAGACCTGACGCACCGCCTCCAGAGAGAGAGACCTCCTCGAGTGCCGATTCACCTTCCTCCATCGATACAACCGATAAAAGTTCCCAATGGTATCGTCCTTCAAAGTGATCAGTTGGGTATTACACCCAATCACCTCATTGAACCACGTCTGCCAAAGATAAAATTTTGCAATTAAAAAAAGAGATGCATAATGAAAATGAGAATGCATGAAAGGAAAATGCATAAATTAAAGAATACCTCAAGAAGATACATGGCTCCAGTGAAAGTCTGCCGGCAACACCAGTTGAATGCATCCAGAGAAAAATAAAGGGTCACCAAAATCAGGCTCCCCCAATTATAGAGAGGGATGTTCAAAAACATCCTTAGACATGGTAAAAACCATAAGTGGACAACATTGTCGCTCGACGCCGCCAGAAATCCCCCCAGCACCAGCAAAATAAACAATCGGGCCATCTGTAGCACCTGCAACCCATCCTCCACATCAATCACCCTGCCCAATAAAACATCCTTTAGCAGCGACAGATGGATGGAGTCCCCAGACACTATCCTCCCCACATCACCAAGCATCGCGCGCACTGCCTCCGGCCTCACTCGCAAAGAGAGATCCACCTATATCTGATCTCTATCGCAATCCAGCCTAGTAACTGTTGCACATCTATGGGAGTCATAGTCATCTCCACGAAACCAAAATGAAAGGTGTGGGTAGTGTCCCACCACCTCTCCCCAGAGCGCATAAGACCGCCGTCGAACGAGGCGTCTCATCCAGCACAGACGCCAACCTACCAAAGCCTGCTAAGGATACCACCCAACGCACCACAGATGGAAGATGCTCTCAGACATCCTTAAGCCCCATCGTCCCACGGGCACGCATAGTCGACAAAGAAACATCAGACTGCCAAAAAAGTGAAACCTTGTCAAAATCCAAGAAAAAAGGAAAACCCACAAAAAAGGAATACCAAAAGTCATTTGACTTACATAACTGCCAGGGTTCACCACCCTCGAAGAGCGATGACGCTATGGCTCCCACAGCAAAGTTCGCTCATCCGCAACCGGCTCGAATGCATCAAAAGAGTTCTCACTCCCCAAAGAAAGAGGTGCCCTGGCCCTCCACTCCACGTTCCCCCAGTCATCAACAGCCAACCACTCCCTGTGTACTACAGTGCTCACAAAAGAGGCCATTTTTTAGATTGCGAAATGCTAGAACGATTCGCAGAAGAAAATCGCAGAAAGAGAGAAGGTAAGAAGCTGTGAAAAATGAGGGGAACCCGCCCCTTTATATAGGATGCCAGTGGTCATGCCGATCGGCACTGCACCCCACCTACCGATCAGCACTGACCCTTTGCCTTCTCGAGGCAACTCAAAAGTCCATGCCACTGCCGAATGGCACCCTCTACACCATGTCAATCGGCACCCCCCTTAAATTTTAGCAACAGAAACTCCCAAAAAATACCAGAAAACCCTGAAAAATCC
The DNA here is from genome assembly GCA_949130495.1 of Sambucus nigra. NCBI lineage: Eukaryota > Viridiplantae > Streptophyta > Magnoliopsida > Dipsacales > Adoxaceae > Sambucus > Sambucus nigra. Next base: position 367,023,431 of record OX422210.1, on the reverse strand, counting down.
TCAAAAAATTCCTAAAAATCCCAGAAAGGATTTAGAACATTTTCATTAATAAAATTTTGCACTTTCTCAAGCGAAACCCCTATTTCCCCAGAAAATCTCTAAAAATCCAAGTGAATCTCCCCCCGGTAACGTCCCTAGAGGACCTCCAAAGTATCCAAAACTTCAGGATCATCTCATATTCCCCAAAGGTCTTAAATTTCCTCGAGAAATACGTCCAAACCCTGGACCACCTAATCACTTCCCCAGCATCAAAGTGGTTATTCCCCCTGGTAAAGTCTCCAAAAGACGCGGGGATTTCCCCAGAAATTAGCGCCCCAGCTTGAATCGAAATCATGAGGTAATTTTCCCGGAAGAGTTCCCCGAGAACATCTCAACTTAAGCCCTAAGAATTGGCTTCGACCCGCAGAATTGGTCATCTCAACTTAAGCCCTCAGAATTGGCTTCGACCCGAAGAATCAGTCATCTCAACTTAAGCCCTCAGAATTAGCTTCGACCCGCAGAATTGGTCATCTCAACTTAAGCCCTCAGAATTGGTCAACTCAAAATTAAGCCCGCAGAATTGGTCATTTCAAACTTAAGCCCGCAGAATTGGTCATTTCAAACTCAAGCCCTAAGAATTGGCTTCGACCCGCAAAATCGGTCACCCTCATTAAGCCGTTAGAATTGACTTCGACCCGCAGAATCGGTCACCTTCATCCCTAAGACCTCAGAATTGGCTTTTACTCGCAGAATCGGTCACCCTCATCTTTAATCCCTCAGAATTGGCTTCAACCCACAGAATCATTTATCCTCATCCTTAGATCCTCAGAATCGTCCTCAACCCTCTGAATTGGTCATCCTCTTTCAAAGGCATCATGCGGTGTCTATTCGACGGCTATCGTTTGTTCCAAACTCACCCGTCGAGGGGCTCTGTAGACACCCCATTCTAATACCCCCAACTTCTCCTAAGGTCCCTAGCACTTCCCTTCATAATTTCAAACCTAAGTCACCCCCCGGGTACTGACCTAAAGTCCCTCAGGCGCTCTCAGGCTCCGTTTGACCAAAAGTAAAACTCTTCAGCTCAAACAGGACTGAATGAATCTTCGAAGGGCACTAAAACCCATTTCCAACGGTCTGCCCTGTGCGTGATTCTGACTTACGATACGGACGAACGACTCATTTTTCCCTCAAAACTTGATCCGGAGGTCACCGAACGCTCCCAGGCTTCATTTGACAAAAGTCAACTCCTTAGCTCAATCGATACTGAATGAATCTTTGAAGTTCACTAAAACCCCTTTCCAACGGTCCACCCCGTGCGCGATTCTGACTTACGGTACGGACGAACGATCCGTTTTACTCCGAAAGGTCACCGAGCTCTTCCAAGCCCCGATTGACCAAAGTCAACTCCACAAACTGAGTCAAACTCTTTGTAATGTCTAAGTACATCTCTTAACCTTTCCAATGGTCCACCCCGTGCACGATTCTGACTTACCATATGGACGAACGATCCATTTGCGTCCGACGATCCCCCGACCAAAGGACCGATAAATGCTTCCGAGCCACATTTGACCCAAAGTATACTCCCGGACTTAGGAGAAGTCCAAAGATTTTTGAAGGTCTCTAAAGTACCTTTATAACGGTTTAACCCGTGCATAATTCAAATCAATTATTTACGCTCTACAACCGATTTTCCGAAGGAACCTGAAAGAGACTCCTAAACGGCAGGTTACAAACCATGCCTATCAGCAGTGTGCCTAAACACATCTGCCGATTGGCAGGACCAGGGCTATGACGATCGGCAATGACTTGGGCCTATAAAAAGGAGGTCCTAACATCATTTAAAAAAGAGGCAAAGATCTGAAATCCATCACTCTCAGCAAGCTCAGAAAACCCCTCTCGAAGTCAGCGTGATTTCCACATCCAAATCCCTTTCCAACCTTCACCTTTTTCATCAAACTTGGTGAATTAATTACCCTCCATCATCATCCAAGTGCAAGGGCTGATCTCTAACATCCAAGATCAAGCTCAAGATCTTCAAGAAGGTCCAACTTTCTCCACTCTCTCCTTAAATTCTCCTAAATTCGCTTTAAGTTGTTTTATTACTTAATACTTTTATCCTCTCATCTCACATATCGTAATATACATTTTATCTAGTATTTTTGCACATCTTTTATTTTCATATAAATAAAACCCAAAAAATAAGAAAAAGTGGATTTGCTCATAAATTCCAAACGGGAATTCTCTCACTTTTCTCACAACTAAAACACTTTTTTACACACACACACACACACATATAAGAGAAGTCCCCGATTGGATTTATGGGATAAATCCCACCCCTCATTTTGCATACGAACTACGGAGACTTTGATGCCTCTATAGGCTACATAGGCGTCTCGAGGTAAAACTCGAGACTCGAGTCCTTTTCTTACTTTTTTTCTATTTTTCCTATATTATTTAATCTTAACTCTCTTAGACTCTCTATACATATATTTGTGCTTAGTGGCCTATTATTTTATATATGTTATTGTTCCATTATAACGATCAACGCAAGGATAATCGCATAAATCTTATTTTCTAATATTATTTTTTAGGAACATTCCTACGGATGACTCGCTTTATCTCTTCCACGATACAAGTTGATGATTACTATATCCACTATATATACATATGAACACATATCACGGGGAAATAAAGGAAAATAGCAATAACCCATGAGAGACCGTAAGGGAAGAATGGGTGCCTAACACCTTCCCATTTCGTAACTTAGCCTCCAAACCCTTTTAGAATCATTTTAGTTTCGTATGTATCAGTATGTCTTTGGATGCTGTCTTTCGGGACGACTCCCTCTTTGTTTTGTCTGTTTTGAGTAAAATAGGCTGGCGACTCTATCTCCCTACATTTTTCACCTCATCATCGACGCCAGCAGAAGCCCTCCCGAGAGGGATGCGCGAGACCAAGATCCTCTCGAGACGAAGGGGAGATACCCCCTCTTCTTCGCCTCCTCCCGTCGCGAGGATTGGAAGGGATGGCCACAGTGGCGACTCTGCTGGGGAACTTTTATTTTTGAGGGCTAGACTCTATTTACATGGGTGTTATATTTGTTTATATTTTCCCCTATTTTGCATGTTCCCTTTACTATTCATGTATACCTCATGCTTATGCTTCTATTCACACACTTGTAGAAAATTCTCTACGTACACTTCATACCACGTTCACCTAGGATCACATATATCCCCATGTTGCATGCATCACCCATCCATACTTGGTACACCATTGGTACTCATACTTTGCTCCTTGTTGAGCATGATCAATAACGATACTCTTATAAGATACTAATAAGAGAATCATGCATGATTCACACGATATGCCTCTTTTTCTTGCTCGCATACCCCTTCCCCGAGCAACTTCAGTAGATCGGCCTCAGTCAGAGATAAGTGACCAGCTTTGAAAAGCTAATTACACCTCTGGAGTAGCTCGAAGTCAATAAATGAGAAGTATTCCAATTTATCCATAAACTATTAAGAAGAAGAAAATCATCAATCAACAAGGTGTAGAGTATGAAAAAATACAAGCAGAGGAAAAAAAATATTTCTCTTTTCATTAATAAAAGGGGAAATTATAGGTACATCTTCAGGAAGAAAAAGAAAAAGTACAACTAGTGAAAAAGGACAATAAAAAGTTGCTTAGATCTACACTTTCTTCTTATCTGCCTTAGGATCAGGTGAAGTAGAATTAGAGGCAGAAGGAGGAGGAGGATTAACTGTAAAGGGGGCAGAAGAATCAAAATCCTGGTGTTGATCAGTAGACTCCATCACCATAAGGGATTCACTGGAACCCCCATCATTATTAACTTCCTCTTCCATGTTTGTAAGGGCCCCAGGATCATATCGCAAGAATAGCTCGTAGTCTTTTGAAGTGACAACCTCCACCAGGGCAGCTGACCATCCATCCTTGAAGCATTTCTTCTTCGCAAACTCAATTTGCGAAGAAGCTGCTCCAATGGCCTTATCCCAACCAATGTTGAAGCCAGCATCCCAGCCCTTAGTCCTTTTCACCTTCTCAATATCCAAATGCTTCTGCAGCTGGGCGGTATTAACTTTCTTAGCATCTAAGTTTTTCTATAACTTATCAGCTAGACCCCGAGAAGTTTTAGCATCTCCTTCAACAGCTTTCACCTTTTCCTCCCATTTTTTCTATTGATTGTCTAATGATTATTAAGAGTCAAGTACTCACTTTTTTAGCTCATTAAAAGCCTCTTCAACTTCCCTAGAAGAAGCTCTCAAAGCTTCATCTTTATCTAACATGTTGTTGAAGTTAATGAGGAATTGCACAAAGATAATAAGGAAATTCAGTATTATAAAAAATAAACAAAGAGACAAAAAAATAAAGAAGGTAAAAGAATATACTAGGGAAAGGCTTTGAGCATCCCTGTCAGAACTTTTGGAACGAGGTAGTACAACTATAGCACCCCCGTAGTCTGGTAAAGTCCCAGACTTTATTAGTTGTCTTGCCAACCCAGGGCCAAGGACCACTAGAGAGGTAGAAGAAGATATATCGACCAACTCTCGCTGGTCAGGAAGGGCAGAAGATCCTTCTGTTAACTTAAAAGGAATCCCTTTCCTTATTCTTTTCAAGGGGATTTCTTCAGTTTTCTTGGTTGGGGGTTTCTTCCCAGTTTCATCTTTATTTTTCACCCCCTCGTCAACTTGTTTGGAAGGGGCATTGGCAACCATGTCTCCCAAAATGTTGGAAAATTTTCTTTTTCCCATAGCAACAACAAGAGGTAAGTTTGAATCCGAGGAAGAAGGGGAGTGGGAAGTAAGATCACCACTGTTAGATGCAGCAACTGAGGAGTTAGAAAGAGGAACCTGTTCAAGATCAATTATAGGGGAAGGAGTGGCTATTGTGGGATGAGAAAAAAGGAGGAAACCGTATTCTTGTACTGCAGCAAATAGGATGCAGACCTAATGTGCTCCTCGTCAATCCTTTGATGAATTACCCAAATGAATTTTAACTCCTTGAGGTTCACTTCACTCTCCTTTGGGAACCTTCTCTTCTGATCAACTGCAATCAAAATTTACAGAGCAACAATTAATATTACATTTAAACAAGTATGTATAGGGCAAGACAGTTAAATGAGTATTAACCTATCCCATTGCCAAAATGAGGGCATCTAGGCCCCTGGTACTCAGTATTCCCAGTCAAAGGGGCATATTGCCAATTTTTTATAACTCCTCCTTGCTCATAATAATCCCTATTGGAGTGTAGAAGATTGACTACTAACACTTTGTTTGCAGCCCTAGTCTTTAAATAAAAAGTGGTGTCACTAGTCACCCACTTATAACAAAACATTATTTTTGGAATCCCTAAATGGGTTCCATGGATTTGATTCATCCTATATATTCCATTTACAACCTTACAAGTGTTGGGGGCTACCCTAGCTGGGACAACGTCAAAATATTGACAAAACTCAAAGAAAAATGGGTTTGGAGGAAAGGTAAACCCACACTCAGCTATAAAGATAGAGGGAAACCAGTGACCCTCAACAAGTGAGAAAAAATCAATAGGCAAAGTAACGTGTTCCAAATCAACCCAAGAGGGAATCTAAAATTCATTTCTGAATTCGTCAAAAGAATCAATAGAGTAAACCACGATGAAGAATAGAAGAAAAGAGAGAGTTCTTACGGAGATTAAGGATTCAGCAAGAACTGAAGGACGAAAAACGATCGCACAAGAGAGAAAAAGAAAGCTTGAAGATGCAATAGCCAAAAACACTTAGAAAATTTGAGGTAAGAAAAGATCATGGCTTTTCCCACTCTTTATAGGTTGCCTCGAAAACTAAAAAAATTGTGATTAAAAGGCAGAGTCGATTGAACTGGCGGTGGCTAAAGGAAAAAAAGACGAATTTGCCTAAAAACGATTCATTAAAGTGATGGATAATTACAAAATGCCATGCGCATTATATGTCCACAGATAAGTCATAATTTTACAAGTATGGAAAGTCGACAGTCGACCAAGCCTAAAATGGTTGCCCGAGTAACTTTTTACATCTAAATGTTCCATACTCTTGTAAAAACTTCAAGTATAAAACATTGGGGTCTTCTGTTAATACCAAATATTATCTTGCTACGTGGACTAATCGAATACTAACACATACAATATAGTAGAAGGTTAATCCTAGTCAGCAGGGACAAAATGTCGACCTACTGAGGGATGCCGACCAACCTGTCATTAAAGCCGACCAACACCAGGAAGACCGATGATCAATGACAGTAAAACACCAACAGTTGTATACATAAATGATTGTACAAATGTAAATTTATATGTTATAAAGCCATTCCATCATTTGATATTCCAACATTTGTACACCCCCTGGGGGCTATAAATACATTGTACATCCAAGGGACATGAAACAAGAGGCAATTGAACAAACCCAAAATCAATACAAAACAGTGGACGTAGGCTCTTCCTTTAAGTCGAACCACTTTAAAAATCTTTTGCCTCTCTTACTTATATATATCTGTGATCAATTAATTAGCCTAGTCTAGTTTTTTGCATCAACAGTGATAATAATGAAGCCTTTCATAGACTTAACATATGTTATAATTTATTAAGGAGTCTATTTTTATTAATTTTTACATTTATTCTTTTTTATTTGATTAATTATCTTAATGTATTTTCACGAGAGATTTGAAATTGACATGGGTGAGTGTGGAAAGCAAAGTTGTGAAGAGTTGATGAAAGGGAGGAGTAGGGCTCGACGAAGTAAACTTCATCAACATAATTTTCACTATGGGTCACCGAAGAAGGCACGAGCAAATATCCCTTTGGGTATCACCGAGGCTAATTGGCACGAGTCATGTGATTTATATGTTGATCCTAAATACGAGGTTCAAATAATTACAATTTTTATTTATGTAAGATGTAAATTGTTTAATTCAAGTATCATGTTTAATTCAAGCATATCATGATTTTATAATATATTGTAGCGGCAAAATGCGAAATAAATAAAAAATAATAAAGTGTAGCAAATTGTGAAGCACAGTAGTGGGCCCAAAGCATTTGTGATGTTCATGAAGAGGTAATATATAATTATTTTTAAATTTGAATTTTCTATAGTAAATATGCTTACTAATTATATATTTTTTTATTTTTTACAGAGAGGTGGGGATCGCGGTGATGAACCCAATAGGATTGAGTTTTATAAAGCGACCCATTGTAAAGATGAGAAATGGACGTCTCTTGAAGCCATAAAATCTATGCAAGTAAAATTGCGATTTATTTTACGTTGCACTCGACCAAATTAAGAATGTAGGATTATTCGAGGCCGAATTTAAGAATGTTGACTTATATTTGTTATTTTGGAGGTTGGGATTAAGTATAATTTATTCTTATTGTGTTATCTATGATTTTTTAATGGATTGAACAAGTTGGCTTTCATGTAAAAACAAAGAAAACTCTACCAAAAAATTTTAAAATATAAAATATTTTATTATAGACTGAGATCAAGTATGTTGACCTATATTTGTTGTTTTGAAGATCAGGATTGAGTATAATTGATTATTGTTGTGTTATCTGTGATTTTTTAATGGATTGAACAGGTTGGTTTTTATGTAAAAATAAAGAAAACTCTTTCGAATTTTTTCTAAAATATAAAATATTTTTAAAATAGGAGTATTTTTATATGCTAATTTTATATTTTTTTTAGACAGGAGGAGAGGAAAAACCTTGAGTTTGACTCTGTATTTAAGGAGGTTCCGTTAATAAGCCCAAACGAGATAGCATATCGTGTGCTTGGGACGAGATCAGTGTATATTAAGGGTCTTGGGCATGATCCGAAACAACTAATTCTAAGACAACTTTGCAATAAAAGAATGCACAATTGGAGGAAGCTCTTAAGGAATCTGTTAGACCTCAAGAAGAGTTATTGGAGCATTTAAAAGCTCAAGAGGTAGAGTTTGCAGCTCATCGTAAGGAGACAATGAAGCAACAAAAGGAGGCATATACTCAACGAGCACTCATAGATACCATTTTAGCTACGCAAGCTGAATCTGATGGGATCATCCAATCCTTACTTGTTTTAAGATGAATGCATTACACATCTTTAGGTCAATCGTATGTCACTCGAGAGATCTTTATCTATTCAACTCTTAAATATTGAAGGTGTAATTTTTTTTTAATTCTTCTTATTTATAGAACTTAATTAACATTTTTTGTGATGAATGGCAGATATTAACGGACGAAAACTCTTGTTGGCAAAATGTTTTTGTATGCTATGTTATGGTGAGAATCGAAGTGAAAGTTTAGGAGATTATTGGCATCACCCAATATATTTTGTTATTAGACATTGTGGCATGCTTTTTTGTGAACCTTTGTTATTAGACATCACAACATGCTTTTTTAGTGGAATTATGTGGCACAAAGATGGCGCCTTATTTTTTTATGACACTTTGTGCTTTAAATATATGTACTTTAGAATATGATTTTATATTCTAATTGTCATTTCGTTAGCATGTGGATGGACGTGCCAAATTTCACAAAGTATAATTAGTAATGTTATTAATTATTAATCATTTCATATGTGATTCTTTGATAACTGCTTTGAACGAAAATAAGTTGATAATATTAGATGAAATAGTATGGGAAAAATTATAATAATGTTAGCATTAGCCATGATTTTTATTTGTGGATAATTGTGTTAAAACATTCTATTTGCAATGATTTTTAGTTGTAGCAAAAAAGTGAAAATATATTTAGCCACAATTTTATAAGATTACATACAATACAATTTTCCACGAAATATGACTATCTGCAATGAAATATATTAACAAACAGCAACAACGATGATTATTGTGAAAAGTACACATCAGGCAACGACTTTTTTTCATTGCTAATAAGTTAACAATCCTCCACGAAACTCATTTTCGTTCTCATATACTTTAGCCACGTGGCTTTGGCCACGACCGAGCAACGAAATTTTACAGCGTGGAGTTGTTCGGCGGCGGCTAATTGTCTTTGACAATGAAATTTTAACATTTGGCCACAATTTATTTCGCAACAAACTGTAGAGTTTCTTGTAGTCGTGGTACTTTTTCACTTAGTACTATAAAGATTATTAATTAGAATGACCAACAACTATTTCTTTATAAACTTGTGGTGATGGTGGTAATTGTCACAACTTTGTATATAATTAGTCCTTTTATTTCTTTCTTAGAATCTTTAGGTTGTTTTAGTTTTATTTTATTTTTTATGGCTAACATACATTTGTATAGTCTGGAAATAGGTGGCAAAAGTGGAAGTCCCTAGGTAATATCTTCATTTTACTTCTTTACTTTATTTGCTTTGTCCATGTTTTTATTTGCACATACATTGAGGAAAATTATAAAATTTAGGTTTGGGGTAAGGATGATGTTTTTAAAAAGGTGAAAAGTTCATAAAAATCAGAAAAATTTTAAAAATACAGAAATATTTTTGTTATAGTTGTGTTTTGAAATGATTTCTTAATATATAATTAATTCATAGATATCCCAACTTATAAAAATTTTACACTTAGCCATATAGTATGATCAAAAATGGATATTGAGATGAAAGTTAACATGGTTAACGAATAAATGCGGAGATTTTTAACCGAGTGAGAAATTTCTCCATTCATCATTTGTGAAAGTTTTAAATCAATTCAAGTTAAAATAACTCAAACTTTCCAATCGCGATTAATTCGTCAATGATCTCAAATTCTTTGTTTTGTTTGATTATTGAAAAACATAAGTCCAAATGTAAATCTCAAGCACTAGATGTCTTAGTAAGTTGACTTAAGATGAAAATTAACTAAAGAAAACTTCAACTAAGATTAAGCCATCGTTTTGAAAGTTCAAAAATTATGCCTAAAATTGACATTTTTACATTATTTGGCTGTAAACCCGTTTGTGCCAAAAAGAAAAATAATTCTTTTATAGAAAATTCAAAAATATATACCCTTTTTTGGAGAATATCAAGGTAAAATTATGGTAGGAAAAAAGGCCAAAAGAAGAGTGCTTGCAAGAAGAAGAAGAAGAAGAAGAAGAAGAAAGGAGGAATAAATTAAGAATGAAGAAAATGAAAAAAAAAAAAGAATGTGACATTGATAAAGAAAAAGGAAAGAAAATAGAGGTTTGAAAGAGTACCCAAAAAGTCAAAATACCAACAATCACTATACTCTCAGAAAATTTTTAACTCCGAAAATCCGTTCTTTCTAGCCAAAACATAAGCCTACAATACAATCGAAAAAAGTTCTAATTGATCTCAAGTGAAGTTAATTATAATATGGAGAGAAGATGGATAGAATCTATGGTGTGATTTAAAGTTTTCAAAAAGTAATCAATTTTCCATTCATAATGTCATATCCATCCATTATAAAAATTCTGTTTTTCATCATGTATATGTGAAACTTGTTCATGAAATTTACTCTTTTATTCACATATACTGAGAGAAAAATTAGTCATTTTCGAGTGTTCGATTGTGAGTGCATCCCGTGATATTTTGAATCAAAATTAAATTTCTGATAAGAAACGTAATGATCAAATCTTTTAAAATGGACGGTCATATTGGCTTATACACACACGCATGATAAGTTGAGATTGAAAAGTGACATTTTACTATACTTATGAGGTTTGCATTTAAGACTTAGTCAATTACTTTTGTGTCTTTTGTAAATTGAGTCAAGTTTTTGAATTTTTTGGGTATATTCAATACAAACCCTCACAAGACAAAACTCGTCCACTAAGAAAACCTAAAAAATTTAATGACTTTTTGCACTTGCTAAGTGTAATCGTATTCCAACGAATGTAAGTTAGGTTTAAAAAAATTAGTTTTGTTCGAGGACTGGCAAAGTATAAGTTTGGGAATATTTGATGAGTGCATAATTTTGCATAATTTCTACTCAACTATAGGCCTAGTTAGTCACGATGCATCAAAATAAAGAGTTTTTAAATTCATTTTTGTTATTTAGAAGAAAAATGTAAGTTTGAAAATAATTCAAGTTTAAAATGAAATTTAAGCAATCTCAAGGGGTGAAACCATTATTTTAGAAATTTTACGAGCCTAAAAGTAATTTTTAAATATTTATCTGTGCAATATGAAGTTCTTGAAATTTGGTTGAATTCTGAGTTAAAATGAGTGATATATGAATTTCGTGGGCTGTAATGTAAATAAGGGTAATTATGTAATTTTCAACACTTTTATGACCCTAAATTTGAATTAATTATTTTTATTTCGCATTTTTACAGGCACCTCCAGAGTTTGGACAACAAAGGAGTTGATATGCAAAATTTGTTAAGATATGTGGTTGAATGACACAGTTGACACAATTGGACTAAAGGCTTTTTGTAAATTCGTTCGAGTGTGCGTTGAGGTCATGCTGTAGCTTTTCGAAAATGTCTTTATAAGACTCATAACTTTTTAGTTCGGATAAATTTTAAAATATAAAGTTTTGAAGGTACAAAATCAATTTGAAAAGTCAAATATAAAAAGTGACAAAAATGCAAAGAGAAATAAAAAAAAAATTTAAAAAAACATATGCCCATCCCCATAACAGAATAAAATTTGGCTCACCACCTTATAACACTCATCCAAAACTATACCCATTATCCCCCACTTTCCATCTCCATCAGCTTTCTTTTCATAAAGTAGAGAATGAGAAAGCGAACAAATAAGGAATAAAATGAATGAAAAGACTTATTTGATTCTATCGATTTCATGGCTTCCACTTACCAATTTATGTCCCATCCTTTTCCATACCTATAAAAAGAAGCTCATTACACATAATTAAAAAAAATAAAATAAAGGAAGGAAGAGGAATTCAAATAGAACAAATTTTTAGTTAAGGAGAGAAATTTTTAGAGTGTATTTTTATGGGCACCAAAAATAGTAAATCTGGATATTTTTATTTTTGATGCTCGTGAAATAATTTATATGCAAGTTTGGGACATACTTTATTGTATTGGCATTGAAATACTGGGACTCCAATTTTGTAAATTGATTATTACTAATGAGAATTGGTATTTCATCTTGCAATTTTTGTGTTTTAATTATGATGCTAGTTTAATGTAACTGCGGGGATGAGGTGAAATTTACCATGATTACTTAATATATGGTTTAATTGGTTTAATTCGCTTGAATTCTCTACTTATTCGGAAATATTTTAAAAATTATGTATTCATTTAAAATTATCACGAGAGTGATATTTTAAACCTTCAGAATTAATTATTTTATTCATATACTTTGATTTTATGTATTTATGTTTGATGGATTATGCTTATGTTAAATTATCTGATAGTCCACACTTATGTTTGGCATTTAATGCTCAGGAGTTATACTTTTAAGGAAATAAGGATTTTTTTTGCATCCAAAAAGAGATATAAAAATAGCTATTTAAACTTTCACATTTTTATCATTCGAAATTTATGCGACGAGTTAGTAAAATTTTGAGTTAAGAAAGGGAGTTGTGAGTTAGACTAATTAGTCATAAACTAGTACAAATGGTAAAAGGATCCGAAATCCTAATAATATCTCCTAACTTGTTATATAATTTGTGTTCACTCATTTATTATTGTCACTACACCAAAATGGTCAAATTGACATCCTTCAACCGGCCAGACAAAAACACGCATTTTTTGTCACGATCATTGACCATGATAAGGCCGTGACAAACCTTATAAACTTGTCACGGTCAAAGACCGTGACATGTCCGTGACAATTCTGTCAGTAAAAAATCCGTCCCTCTTCTTTTTTCCCACCGATTTTTATTCCCTCCATTTCTCTTTCTCTCTAAACAACTGCACTCTCTCTCTACGATTTTGGTACATTTTCTCTCTCTATTTCTCTTCCATTTGTGTATATGTGATAGCATATGTGCGTGTGTGTATATCTGTGTGTGTAAATGTGTGTGTGTGTGTGTGTGTGGTGTATATATGCGTGTGGGGGGAGGGGGTGTATATGTGCGTGTATGTGTGTGTGTGTGTATATGCGTGTGTGTGTATATGTGCATGTGTGTGTATATGTGTGTGTATATATGTGTGTGTGTGCGCGTGTGTGGTGGCCAGTGGCAGTGGAGGGGAGGGGGCAGGGCTGGGGTTGGGGGTGCGTGTGTGTGTGTGTGTATGTGCGTGCGTGTGTGGTGGGGGGAAGGGGGTGGGGTGGGGTGGGGCTTGTTAATTTTTTTTAATTAATTTTTTATTGGCTTATTAGATATTGCCCCTCATATGCAAGTTGTGCCCCTTGTAAAAAAATTGATTGATTAAATATCGATTGGTTGTTAATTTTTTTAGTAAATTAATAATTAGTGACCCTTTCATATGCAAGTAGGATTGCCCCTCATTGTAAATTAGTAAATTAATAATTGTATACTTTAATTGTTAGTTTAATTGATGAAAAGAATTAATTGAGTACATGAATTAGAAGGAGTACGGGATACACATTTGTTGTTGCTATTGCGATTGGATTATAGTGGATCGATGTTCGGTTGGTTAATTTTAGAAGTGGCATGACCACTGGATTATTGCCCATATGGAGGTGGGATTTTTCAACTTTTTTTTAAAATTACTTTGTATCACGAACAATATATATATAGTATGATAATTAAATGAAACATACTTGAAATTACATATAGTGCGCATAGATACTAGACTTCTAGTTCTTATGCGTACGCATTCAATAGCCCTTAGACCCGTTCGAGAGTCATTATCCCTGTAATGAGATCTCTCGAATTGTCCCGTTTGAACAGTTTGGGACTGCATAATTTATGCATAATAATATTCTTAGTGGCTTAAAGTTGTTACTTTTGGAGGAAGTTCTGCAGTCGTATCCTAATTTTCTTTGGGTACATACTAGATTGACAAGTGTGACTGTTATTTCAATTGTTCAATTGAAATAACACTCACACTTGCCAATCTACATCGTGTACTTGGAGAACTATGGGGATATGCTGCCGATTTTTTCTCAAATCGTAACAATGTGTATGAGCTATTAAGTATATTACAGAAATATACGATCTTGAATGGGATAGGACCACTCACCCTTTAGAGGAGTTGGAGGAGATATGAATTTCTATTATAGATTAAATTTTAATTTGAAATTTAAAAACTGAATATAAATATGACATAATTAAATGAAACATACTATAAATCTAAGTTTTGTTTATACTAATCCATGAATATACGCTTCTTACCTTTAATAGGTGATTAGTTGTGGTAGCTGTGATGGGATATACTAAATACAAAGAGTGGATAGGTGAGACAAATAGAATGGGGGATGTGTTTCGCAGAGGTGCTAATGAATTGGTGAAATACGCAAAGAGATGTCATAATGATGAAGAGTTTCTATGTCTGTGTGCTAGGTGTAAGAATGGTAAGGTGTTTGAGTGGAAAACAGTTGAACTACATTTGTTAAGATGGGGTATGCAAGATATTTATCGATTTTAGAGTTTTCACGGTGAATTGAAAGTTCCTTTTGTCCCCGAACAACCTTCACAACAACCTTCAACAAGTAGGATAGATGTAGAAGGGGACGACATAGATCATAATATGGTAGAGGATTTAGTTGATGATGCATACGGAGTTTATGAAGCGGAAGAGAATGAGGTTACTGATGATGTACAACGTTCAGGTGCTCGTGAAGATATCATGATAAACCATGACGATGACTACCAACGTTTAAAATTTAAGGGGACCCAACCGTTATACTCTGGCTGTGAGAAAGATCAAACAACTTTACATGCCATGGTTGGTTTGTACTATTTGAAGATGCATTAAGGTTTGTCTGGCAATAGCGTGACAGGATTTCTGAATTGGGTGAAGGGCTTACTACCCAAGGAGAATACGCTTCCAAATAGCTATCCTGTTATGAAGAATAGTTTGAAAGGTTTGGGAATGAAGTATAGATCGATTCATCCTTGTGTGTATGATTTCATACTATATCGAAAGGAGTATGAAAATCTTGATCGTTGTCCGGTACGCGATGAACCCAGATATGTCCAATCTACTGGCAAGGAAGGCACAAGCTTAAAAGTGCCTTAAAAAGTGTTGAAATATTTTCCCGTTGGGCCTAGATTAAAGCAATTTTTAACAGTACCATGGATAGCGGAGGCAATGACTTGGAATGCTAGGGCAAAAGTAGGGGGTCATCTCATGCATCATCCTATTGATTCTACAGCTTGGAGGAGGATGAATTATGAGTATTCCGATTTTGCTCGAGAACAGCGCAACATTCGTTTGGCTATATCAATAGATGGTTTCAATCCATTTGGAAATCTAAGAACCAATAAGAGTGTATGGCCACTTATCCTAGACCCATTCAACCTCCCTCCTTCACAGTATATGAGACCTGAATTTTCAATGATGTCTTTGTTGATACCTGGGCCAAAGGCACCAAGTGATGACATCGACGTCTAGTTGGCTCCTTTGGTAGAAGAATTAAATGAGTTGTGGGAAGAGGGTGTGCAATCATTTGACTCTTTTAGAAAAGAAGAGTTTATGCTGAAAGCTATGTTGATGTGGGAAATTCATGATTTTCCAGCTTATGGGACATTATCCGATTGTGTAGTACATGGTTATTTGGGGTGTCCTATTTGTGGAGAAGAGACCGAATTTCTTCGTCTATCCGCTAGCTCAAAAAATGTATACCATTGCCATGTATTGGATGTGATGCATGCAGAGAAGAACTTCGCTGAACATATTGTGGGTACTTGCCTTGGGGAGAATCATTCGAAGGATGGATAAAATGCACGAAAATACCTTAAATCGTTGAAACTTAAGCCACAACTATGGTTAAAAGAAGATAGTAGGGGAAGGACAATAATTCCCCCTGGCGCATTTACTTTGACGAGTGGGGAAAGGGAGGTGCTTTTAGACACAATATATAATTTGAAGGGTTCATCTAATTTTTCATCCAAATTGCAAAGGATTGTGAATTATGCTACTCGTGATTTACATAAGTGTAAGTCCCGCGATTGGCATGTGATCATGCAATTGGTTCCTCTATTGTTTAAGCATTGTTTCTCCAAGCACAAGGATTTACGGAGGGATATTATGCAAATTAGTATTACCTTCTCACTTTTGTGTGAGAAGGTAGTCAATCAAGAACATAGTGGCCGCAAAATTGGCGGTGACCGAAGTGATTTTTGTGTTGGAGAAGTACTTCCCCCATCATTCTTTGACATAAGTGTTCACTTGTTGGTACACCTATGCGACGAGTCACTTCTTTGTGGTCCAGTTAGATATCGATGGATGTATTCGTTTGAAAGATTAATGAAAGTTTTTAAAGATTACGTCAAGAATACGCGATACATTGCAGGATCAATTGCAGAGGAATACATCACCGTGGAGTCATCAATCTATACTCGGGAATATATGTCTGACTCAACCAGCGTTGATGATAATGATGGGTTCGTCGATGATGGTGGTCATGTGATGGGAAAACGAGTGAAATTAACGAGTTTGAAACATGAACAAGTAGCTCATTATCTATTTGACACGCATGAAGATGTCGAAGAATGGAAAAAGTAAGTTTAAATTATTTTAATTTTTACATTATTTTAGAATATTTTAGATTATTTTATACATGATTAATTTTGTAATATGCAGAAAATATGAAGCCTGTGAGAACAATAAAAGAAGAAAAATAATGGTACAATCAGACAATAAAGTTAGGATGTGGTTGTCATAAGAGGTAATTATAATGAAAATGGTCGTTATATAACGTTACATTACACTCAAACTTTACAACTAATACCTAATTAATTTATCTATATTCTCAGCTCTTAAATACAGGTGATGCGACACCGAGGCTTGCTCGTCTAGCCACTAGACCCTTGTTAATGGCATAAGAGTACAAAAAGTATCGATTGAACGGTTACGTATTCGACGCAAAAGTGTATGAGGAAAGTACAAATGTACAAAACTCGAGCATTTCATACAAGGCTCTTACTTTCTTTCGAGCGAGCGCAAAAGATAAAAACCTCGTTAAAGCTGAAATGACTTATTATAGTGTAATTCGAAATATATTTGAATTGGATTATATAAGCTTCAAAGAGGTTGTATTTTACTGTGACTGGGTAAGAGTTGAGGATAAAAATGCTTGTAAAGTTGATCCTCGCACCAATTTGATCATGGTTGACTTGTCCAAGAGATCAACCAAGTGTTTTACTCGGAGTATGTCAACAATGAGTCGTGGTCAATTGTACTACATGCTCCAAAGCATCTAAATAGTAGTGTGGATGACTTGTCTTCTCCTACCGAATATCAATCCATTTTTTATGATAACCCGAATTTGAAATAATTTTTCAATTTGTAATAAAAATTCCAATTTGTACTTTATCAATCCATTTTAATGCTGTTAATTGATTTGCACTTTATCATTTTCACTCTTGTGTAGTGTGCGTGTGTGTGGGCAATAGGGGTGGGGGTGGGGATGTTTCGGATTTTTAGTAATCGTACATATTATGAGTAAGATGTTGTTGTTTTGGAATTCAGAATTGAGGTGTTAAATAGTAATAATTCATTTGGATTTGTAGTAATTGTACATATTTGCATGTCTTCTTCTAATTCATTTGGATTTGTACTAATAACAACATTTTGTTTTACAGAAAATGTCTCCTTCGGGTATTAAGGCGAGGATGATGATGTTGATTATGATGGCATCGTCTGGGCTCGGTGGTAACGAAGGCGACGAGGGCCCCTCGGCCCCTAGGCTCCCCAAATATGGCAAATTGGGGATGGTCGTCGAGAACAAGATGGGGCTATTAGCGAGATCCCTCGAGCTGGTAAAGACGATCATCGGCCCGGGGTACACTAGTTGGAGGGAGGTGTTAAATGAGCTCAAGTTAGATATTTGGGCGGCACTACAGGTAATGTATTTATATGAATATTTATATGAATATTTCAATTTAAATTTAAATTTCGATTTCAATTTCATTTTATATTTAACTAACATTGTATTTGTTAGATAGGAACAATTCATCCTGGCCCAAGAACTACGCGATTCCGTCTTGGAGCAGTTGAGGGAGCAACACAAGACGTGGAAGAAAAATATGCGGACCCGGTACTTTGGGAAGACCCGGGACTCCGTTATTCGAATGCATGATTCCGTCCCATCGAAGGAGTCAATCTCATTGGCACAATGAAAAAAGTTCATTGACAATGAGATCGGGGAGCGACAATTGGCATCTCGCCAATTAGGAAGGGAAAATCGGGGGAAAAAGACGGACGTGCACTACTCCGGCCGGACGTCTTACGTCGAGGTGGAGCATAGGATGATGGTAAGATTTAATGTTTCTATAATTACAGAAATATGTTATACTACATTATTTTACTTTGCGGGGCCGATACTAATTTTGCATTATTTTATTTCAAGGGACGGGGAGTGGCCCTGGGGGTAGGCCACAGAGGCTCGATACTTATGTGGCTATTCGGACGAAGAAGGGGAAGGATAAGGAGGTGTCCCTGATTATCGCGTCCACGATTGTAAGTAATTCGACAGTTTATTTTTTGTTAATTACGTTATAATTTTTTTATTTACTTATTTAACTAATCATGTGCTTATTGTCATTTCAGGCAAAGCTTAAGGAAGTGCATGAGTCGCAGTCTGATGCCGATAAGGCATCTTTGTCCATAGACGCACTCAGCCAAGTGCTTGGTGTTGATCGCAAGGGGAGGACAAGGGGGTGAGCTCGCGTGTGGGCAAATCTAGGATCATCGAATTGTAGACGAGCAACACCGAGTTGGCTCGAATGGTGGACTCGCATGACGCGAAGCTGTTCCGTTTGGAGGTGACGGTACAAGATATGTTCTCATTCATGAAGCGTTCGTTGGGCGAAAACCGTAAGGGGAAAGGGAAGGAGGAGGATGAGGTGGAGGAGGACGAGGATGTGGACCTCGTTGCTTCATCGGCGACATGTGGGGACTCTGATGATACAGTCCCCTATTTGGCGCCCTTTGACCAACCGATGTCGACACTTGGTTGGCTAAACGTGTTTATACAGGACATATTTGATGGCTAGCAGATAGGGCGGGGGTTGAGGGACCCGAATACCATTCAGGATATTCCAGTTCATAGACGTGCGCTTCAAGACATTGAGGTCAAGGTGCTTGTAACGCATGTGATACCCGAGAAGGAGAACTCCCCATTGTGGTTGAGCGAAAAATACGGCACGATGAATATATGAGGGTATATTGTGTGGCCTATCCACCTCCTCAAACCTACCCCAGACATGTAGTGACATTATTTGAAATGAATTGATTTAAGTTGTTATATTTGAATTATATCGTGATGTATATTGTTTTGAATGTATATTTGCATTATCTCTATTTTATTTAGATATATGATGTTTGAGCAGGTACAACGCTGCTATAATAGGTACAAATATACTGCTGGGCAGTGGCAGTGGCCATACTGCCTAGCAAATTTTTTTTCAATTCTACCCAGAATTGTCACGGTCATTGTCTGTGATAAGTTTTATTTGTCACGAACTTGTCATGGTCAATAACCGTGATAATTTTTTAAAGATTGCCACGGGTTTGTCACAGTCTAAGATCCTGACAAAGATTGTCAAGGTCAGAGACCGTGATAGGACCGTGACAAGTCTAATGAACTTGTCACGATGACCGTGACAAGTCCGTGACAATAGAAGTTGTCACCCCCAGAATTGTCATGGTCATTAACCTTGACAAGTTGGACTTATCACGGTCAATGACCGTGACAATTCGACAGATTTGGTTTAGTGTGTTTTATTTTATTTTATCTATACATGATATTTATACACCAATATTGTTTGGTGGGAAAGTTTATGATTTACTAATTGACCAAGTCTCCAAGGCTCGACTCGTACTTACACTCATTATATTACAATAGTTCGTGCAGTTGAGGTAATTTTATAATTTAACAGCAGAAGAAACTCGTGAATGTTTTTACAACAAGATTTATCACAAGTAGCATCCATCCAAAGAGGATGAAATTGCTTCTCATACTAAAAAAAAAGTCCTATGAAACCCGAAATGAGTACGCTAGGCAATATTGGGAGGTCAACAATCAAGTGGAGGTATGTACTGAACAAGTCATGGTAGCCTCATTCAAAATTAGTCGCCGACCAACTCCATGTTATACCACTCCCTTGCCAAGAAGGAAGCATTCAATATCGATGATCTAATGTCCACGATTGAAAAATGTGACAAATTTGAATATGTAGTCATAGGCACAAACCAGGATAATGGTCGACCAAAGGGAAAAAATGGGTACCATGAAGTTATTCCCAAAAAGGGGCAAGAAGAAAAATGACGGCCCAAAAATAGACAAAAAATAAGACACCAATAAATCTCATCGCGCCATAAACACGATTTTCAAGGAATCAATATAAAATATTTTTACTAAGATCAAGGATGATAAATATTTTAAGTGATTGAGGATAATAGCAAAAGACCCCTCCAAGAGAAACATTACCCTAAGATGCTTCTACCACAAGCAATACGGGCACAAGACGGAGAATTTCAAGGCACTGAAATCACACTTAGTAAAGTTGGCCCAAGAAAGCCACCTAAATGACTTCATAAAGAAGAAGAATGGAAAAGGTCCAGTATATCAAGATCAAGAATCGGATAATGTCTTAAAATAAGGGTTCGCATTGATCCACGGAGCCTCAATTCCTAAAAGATAAAAAGGAATGCTATAAGGATGGAGTTAAAGAAGATCACTGCATTATTGGAGGCTTTTCATATTAATCCGACGAAGCTCACTTTCGGTAAACATCATTGACTATGGGAAGTAGACTATGACAAGAATATTGTCGTGACTAAAGAAGACCTGGTCAGAGTTAGGACCTCACGCCATGATGAACTAGTAACCACACTTAGAATTGCTAATTGGGATATATATTAGCTACTAGTGGACTAGGAAAGATCCTCAGAGGCCATGTACCTCAAGTTGTTTAACTAGTTTAAGTTGTGAATTGAAGATCTTAAAGTAACGACCATTCCTTTGGTCAAATTTATAGGAAAGATGGCAATGCCACTAGGGAAGGTTGTTCTTGTAGTACGAACTAGAAGCATATCAAAGCTGATTGAATTTATGGTCATAGATATCGAATCATCGTACAATGAAATTCTTGCACGAGGATGGATGAACGCAATGAAGGAAGTCATATTATTTACCACCCAAATCTCAATTGCATTACCAAGTGGGGGTTAATGAGATACATGGAAATCAGGCTTCTTGTTGGCAATCCTTTATTGCAACCATCAGGCCTAAGCAGAAGAAGAAAAAGGAGAAGGTGGAGGAAACAAAGGGGGATATCCTTTCCAAGTCGCAGCTAAAGTATAGGTGACTTGGGGTAAAAGACGGGAGGGTGGCCCTCGTCGATAGAGTCATGGAACCATTATAAGAAGTTGCATTCGACGACTCTTACCCACATAAAATTATCATCGATATCTCTCTCGTTGACAATGAGGGAAGAATTAGTCTCTTCACTTAAGGAAATTAAGGTGTGTTTTCTTGGTATCCGTTGAAACAACCTAATGATCACTTGCTAAGGTGAATTAGGTTATATAAAACTCTTTTAACTCTTTGATATAAAATCTATTAAAGTTTATAAATTAAAACACTCATGCACACTAGTAAGAAAAGGTGGTGATGCTAGATATAAAAATAATACCTTTAAGAATGAGAATAGGGAAAGTGGAAAGAACACAATATTTGTTCTTGAGGAAATCACCGTAATGGAAAACCCCGTGTCCTTTACTCACAGGACAACTCACACACCCAAGTCCCCTATTACCAATGTTTAACTACAGATTATAGCAATACCAGTGTAAATGAAATAGTTTGGCCAATACAAATGCAGTACACTAAGGCACAAACTAAATAACCCCACAACATCTGAATCTAACTAAACAACCCAAGTAGTGGTAACTTGGAACACACACACAACTACACACTCAACACCAGAGTCCCCGTGAAGTTGTACACAACATAAATGAATAGTAATAAGATGAGATTGAATTAATTAGTACAAAAAGACTGATTAACTATTAAGTCATAAGACACATGTAAGGTCGTCCTTACTAATTAATATTCAAGTAAAGATTAATCCGAAAAATAATTCAATTGATGTAAATGACCACAAACAAATTGGGAAATAAAATTCTAGAAATTGTCACACAAACTAAAATAAAATAACCTAGCACCAAATAGAATACGTATAAATAAAACAGGTGTTATGTTACAAATATCAAGTCCAAGAAAAATGAGCGAAGGATAAAAAGTGCAGCACTTAGCTCATATGATTTAAGACTGATAAAGAAAATAAAAGAATAATAAAGAAATGATTTTAAAGCTCACACACTTATTAAATCCAACTAAAATAAAAAGAACACACAAAGAAAGTGTTCAATAAAGAGGATATAAACAAGGTTTGAGTAAAAACAGATTACTCTTAATCTCAAACAAAATAATTTAAATCAGATTTAAAGTAAAAGATATTTTAATAAAAAATAGTGTGACCCAAAATAAACTTAACTTAAGTTTAGATTTATGTTAACAATGTTAAGTCAAGTTTAACAAATGTGCACACTCACTGAAATAGGTGTAAGTAAGGTATCAACAAAACAACACCCAAAAATTCAGATTTAGTTAAAAAAGGTCCAAATAAAATTTCAATCCAAATATTTAACAAAAAAAATTCTTTAGGCAGTAGTTTAGATTTAGATTTAAGTCTGAGATAAATTAAACTAAACTTAATCTAATCCAATTATCCTTAACCGTTTAAACAAAAGAAACTTTAAACAAAATTTAAACTGGAGCAGTTTTAGATAGATCTAAACAAGAACTAAGTAAAAACCACACCAGATCTGAACAACAAACAAAGTAGTGTACATTTCTTTTGCCAAAAATTAGATCATTTTTTAAATAAAAAAATAAAATGTTGAGTTAAAAAAAACAGATCTAATAAATTAACCACAATCTAGTCAAAAAAAATAAACTCCAAATTTATAAAACAAATCTCAACAACAGATTTTTTGTTTAAACAATGATGTTTTAGCAGATTTTAAAACACTCCGCTACTATATAACAGATAATATATATATATATATATATATATATATATATATATATATATATATATATATATATATATATATATATATATATATATAGCAGTATCTATATTACGTATATGACTGAATATGTAAATAAACGTATGTGTTAATATGTATTTAAAGAGGGTAAACCGAAAATGATACCTCAAGATGAATACTAAGGTATGGGGAAAAATGAAATCCAAGACTTTCCAAAAAAATCCAACTCAGCACCAGATCAAGAACTCCCAAAACTCGTGACTGTCCAAACCACCACAACTCGAAGAACCGTGCACAGACCCAAACAAACAGAACGCGCAGAAAAACGAGCCAAAAGAAAAAAATTCTGAAACTCCAAACACCAGATCAACCTCCAAAACCCACAACAGCATACAAATCACCACAGCACACAACTCAAGCCATAAATCCCTTAAAGGCTCAACCACAAGACCAAATCGGAATAGCTTTTGTCAACACAAACTCGCAAACACACTCTCAATATCTTGAAGAAGATGTTGGATGAAAGGAAAAAAAACACTCTCACAAGATAGCAATCAGATGTGAAAATTTTAGAGAGAATAAAAGGGTTAAATATGTTGGTAGCTCCTTTTTTGAGAGAGGGAGAAATGAAAAAAAATGAAAACCCTAATTCTTTCTCAGATACAACCGAATATAAAGCCCCAAAAAAAAAAGCAAGCAAGGTCC
Organism: Sambucus nigra; assembly: GCA_949130495.1. Classification (NCBI taxonomy): domain Eukaryota; kingdom Viridiplantae; phylum Streptophyta; class Magnoliopsida; order Dipsacales; family Adoxaceae; genus Sambucus; species Sambucus nigra. The sequence continues at coordinate 366,999,654 of OX422210.1, read as the reverse complement.
GTAAATAATAAGGGTAAAACGGACAAAGGCCATAGCCGTTTGAGGGAAAAAAAGACAAAGGCTAGAAGACAACATTGACTCAAAACATACGCTATCAGAAGACCTCAAGCCACCCAAAAACAACCCATGGTTTTTCAAAACCAGAAACGCCACCTACAATAAAAGCTATCATTTTTAATATTCAGGTCAAAAATATTAATTAAACACATTTTGATGTTTAATCATGTTTATTTTAACCTATAAAAATTAATTAAAATTTCCAGAAGGAAATTAAACTCATAAATAATAATATAAAAATTATTTGAGGTAAAAATTCACATTAAAAGTATTTCATCCAAAATAGTTGGTATATAAAATAAATATAGGAAAATATGATTAAAAAGTTATAAAAAAATAGATTTTAATAAAAAAAATAATGCAGGAGCATATAAACAATTTGTTTGTCTCAAAATTGAGCCAACACAAGAAGAATGAAATTTTCATCCGTATGACCTGCCCAACATAGATCCTGAAGTAATGTGTTGCAAGCTTCATGCTAACGATAATGAAGAAGGCACATCGAACAGCCCTTAAGCAGGCAAGGGAAGTGGAAGAAGAGGCCAGGAAAATTTAGGGGCACAGTACATTAAACAACCCTTTGTCTACATATGAAACACCACTATTTGTATGTTTCTTTCCCTACATAAAAAACACCCTTTGTCTCGATGTACTGGCCTCTCACCCTAAATACGAGAGGAACCATTGCCTATTGCCACTTTCAGTTTTACAAAGAACCCTAAGGACCCACTATATGTAGGTTTATTTCCACCACTCTTTTGCCCACCATCGAACCCTCTTCTCTTCTTTTTTATTAGTTTAACATCCTCAAACTCCATCTCTAACCTGATGGCTTTGCTGACCATTTCCCTGAACCCGCGAAAGTCTTGTCCGATTATGACTCTTCAGGTTGACGGAATAAGACCATTTATGAACAAACGAGTCTTTTCTTTCTTATCACCCGCTACATACTTGTCATAATCTAACAGGATTTCAAATTTTACCTCATATACATCAAAGTACATCTTAACTTGGAATAAGTTACGAAACGCAACCCTCTTTCCATCACGTTAAGCTTCTAGAAAGTATCGATCCAGAAAGGCCACCTTGAAATATTCCCAAAGAAAAGCCCGATTCTAACTGGTCTGATAGGACATCCACCATTTCCGGGCCTGGTCCGTAAATTAAAATGTGTCCACACGAACCCGATAAGCAGGTGACACTTTAAGAAGCTCAAAAATACTAGTGGCGTGTTGTAGCCACTCCTCGGCCTCTTCAAGTCTTTTAATTCCGCTAAACGTAGGGGTTCGAGTTTCCTAAACTCCTTTAGTATAGTGGTCGATCTACTTCTCTCCATTGAGCTATCATTTTCTTGGTTCTGTTGAGAAAGAGAATCAGTCAGGTGCCTGAGTCATTTGACATAACTCATTAGTCTTTCCAGTAGTACGTCCGCCTCCTCTGTGTGTAGACATTCTAAAGAGGGGATGATTGTTTAAAATATGATAGAATATAGAGAACTACTAATTTAAAAGAAGAAGAAAAACATAAGCGCACTCTCCGATACACACATAACCTATGCTCATATACCAAGTTATGAAGCCCCGCTTTCGGGGGTCAATGCGAAAAACCTTTTATACTATAATTTCATTTAAAAAATTCTCCCTTTTAATAAAATTTGGCTTCTACATTTTTGTGTCGTAAAATCCATTTAGTTTAATTACTAAAATGATGTCCTACTTGTGAAGTTTATAAGAACACTTGAAATAAAAGAGTTTTGTCAATTCCATCGAGTAAATAACAATTAAAGAAAGTCCACGTCATCCTGTTTTATTATAAAGCAAATGTAAGGATACAAGTTTCCAATTGAGTCAATTTGTAATGTTAGCATAATTTCGGACAAAACAATTTGTGTCATAGGTTAGATGTTCATGTTATATTTCAAGCCTATGACATTTGAAGAAGTTGAAGACGTAGCGGCCTAGCCTAAAGTGAAGATATCATTAGTGCCGGTTTTCGTGCCTAGTTTCACGTCATCAACTTTGTCACATTTTCCAAGGTCTCCAAAGGTATGAATGCACTATAGTGTTAGTATTTTTGTTAACTTTTTTTTGAATTTATACGTTCTAAGGATTTTGTTCTCGGACACATATCCGTTGAAAAATCATTACTAATTCAAAAAAAAATCAAAAAAATATGAAATTGGCGGTCACGCGTTCGTATCGAAATTATTTAGAATCATGAGCTGAAATCTCATTAGAAAGGTAGTTCGAACGACCTCGTTCGAATGAGATTTCAGGAAAAAATTTATGTTTTCTCGTTAGAAGTTTCGTTCGAACGAACTTCGAATGAGATTTCAGTTTCATCAGTTTTTCGCCAGTTTTGTTTTTCAACCACCCACTTCCCCATTTTGTTTTGCCATGTTTTAAAAAGTGTGGGAACAAGTTTTTCCTTAGAAATTTTTCCAATATTCCTAAGGATTTGAGAGATAAATTCTTCCAAGAAAAAGTCTCCTTAGTTTTTGTATTTACAATGTTTTAATCTTTAGAACAAAACCAAGATTTTTACACCCATGTTTGTTTTATCCAAGTTCTTAAATATATATATAGCTTGCTTGGAGAGTGTTTAGCACCGAGTTCCTTTTCTACCGAATAAGAAGAGAATTTGGGTTCATTCTTTACCCATAAAGGAGAAAAAGTTTATTTGCTGCAGCGTTCTCATACGGTGAAAGGCACTGTGTGTCGGTTGATAGTGACCTAGCCCCATTGGTGGATTCAAAGATTCGGGTGGACTCTAGAGTTATCGACTAGGCGAAGGTTGGTAGAAGAAGATGCGTCAAGTCTTGAAGGTAGTCGAGTCGAGGAAGTAAGTCATCTGTCTTGTATTTGTAATTACCGTACTTAGTGGACTTATAGGCAGGGTCGTCCGAGGTTTTTCCCATTTGGGTTTTCCTTTTACTAATTGTGAATTTGAAAAAGAAAATGTAATTTAAAAGTTTGTGTGTGTTGTGCCATCCTATTACGCACTTGGAAATTTAAAGAGTTTAAAATTTAGGGGCTTTCTCGTTTTCAAGCGGTATCAGAGCGAGGATCGCTAAATTCTTGCATTTAAGATCCTTTTGAGTTTTTGAAATGGAAAATATGTCATTTTCGAAGTTTCCAGTTTTTTATGGTTCTCGCATGCTTGCACATGACTCTTCACTTGTTATATCTTATGAGTAATTACTTGCATGTTTGCATACTCTAGTGTTTTTTTTGCTTCATGATAAATTTATGCTAGTTGTATGTATGTTTATCATTTTCTAGTCTATGCTCCATGATTAATCACATGCTAGAATTATGATTTGTGTATATTTTCTGTATTTATTTTTATTTGTTTATGTCGTAACAAGTGGTATCTTATTGCGAAAAATACAAAAAGATTTTCTTTGTTTTTCTTGTGAGTTGAATTTTTTTTGTTTGGTGAAAATTAAAAAAAAAAGATTTTTTTTGTTGTTTTGTGTGTATTTTAGTTTAACACACTTTATGTGGCATATACTTGTGTTTTAATCCTTTACCTTTTCGCTTCTATGTGGCTAGAACTTTTAATGAAGACTGTCAATCCTTAAAATATTCTTTGCCATGCTTGCATGGAGTAGTTGGATTTTGTGTTGCTTAATGGATTCTATTTTTATATGGCTCGATTCACACATGCATGAGCTCATTTAAAATATAAATTCACATGTATATTTTGAGCTAAGTAAGATGTTCTCCTATCAATTTATTCATCTAAATTTTGCTATGACTATGGAGGATTTGTGCATATAATAACCGTTTTTTGGATTTAAAAAAAATAATACAAAAATATTTATCTGGTGTTGTAGTTATTTTTCAATGGAATCGCGTTGCGAAAGACAAAACTACTTTGCGTGAAAAGCCACCATTGAATATTTGGCCTTAAAAAAATATGGCATTATAAAAAAAATTAGCTAAGGCCTGTTTAGTTTAGTTGATATGTTCAAAAGAAAATTATGAGGAGTTTTGTTGGATGTACCAACGGGTTTGCACAATGACTTTGTATCCTAGTTATGCTTTTATTGTCATGACTCTCTTGGTTTGTAGAATCATCAAAATTCTAGGCTTGTGTGCATTGTGTATGTTTGTTCATTAAGTTCACTTTATATTGTCACATGAGACTATATCTAAATGTCATAAAGTTTTGCAATCAAATGAGAACTCCGTGAACATGTTTTAAGTGATTGGGTCAAAATTTAATTGTTGCTAGTTCACACCCCTTCACTTACATTTTTCACATATATTTGGACACATTTTTACCATAAGAGTGTGAAAAACTTATTGTATTTTGTGTCATGTGTGGTGTTTCTACCTATGTATATGTACGTGTGAATTAGTGATATTCATTGTGTTTATATATATATGGTATTTTTTTATTTTTGAGTCTTTACCTTGCTTGCTAATCCATATATGCTTTGATGTCATAATTGGTATTGATAGTGTTGTGAATTTGGGTTGATCTCCCATGCTTATGTTCATACATTTTAATTGGTATCATTTTTTTGTCATTGCATCATAGTTGATATTCATGTCTTTTTATGTGGGTTAGTTGTACTTCATTGTTGCCCGTATGCTTAAATGTTCTTATCACTTTATTCACCATTACGTGTTTAACTTGTGTTTCCTTATTCATATCCCTTGTCTAGTTTAGGGGGAGTATTTGCTTTAATTGGGGAGAAATAAGTTCGTTTATAATTCTTTAACCTTTGTTTATTCCTGAACAAAAATGGGGAGAAATGTTATCTAAACATTTAGTTTAGGAGATCTATCTTAGGGGGAGAGCGCTATCCTCTTAGGTAAATCATGTTAGATAAAAAGGGAAGAATTAATTTAGGGGGAGTATTATTATTTTATTACATTATTTAAAGAGGCAAAGCATTTTCTATGAGTCGAGTCAAGCGTCTGTATTTTTTTTTTTTTGGGGGGGGGGGGGGGGGGGACTATGTCTCGATGAACTTGACGGTCCTTAGGATTTTTGGTTTGGTTTTGTCTCGGAATAGCGAAAGGGGGAGATTTGTGAGGACACAAATTTCTAATTGAGTCAATTTGTAGTGTTGGCTTAATTCCAGACAAAACAATTTGTATCATAGGTTAGACGTTCATGTTATATTTTCAGCCTATGACATTTGAAAAAGTTGAAGACGTAGCGGCTTAGCTTAAAGTGAAGATATCATTAGTGCCGCTTTTCGTGCCAAGTTTCACGTCATCAACTTTGTCACATTTTTCAAGGTCTCCAAAGGTATGATGCAATAATATATATATATATATATATATATAGGATCTTGGAAAATTATTTTGGGAGTTAGTATTTTTGTTCAAAAAAAATTAATTCGTACTATCTAAAGATTTTGTTCTCGGACACCTTTCCATAGAAAAATCATTACTAATTCAAAAAAAATCAAAAAAATACGGAACTGGCAGCCACACGTTCGTATCGAAATTATCTAGAATCATGACCTGAAAGGTCGTTAGAATAAGATTTCAAGAAAAAAATTGTGTTTTCTCGTTAGAAGTTTCATTCGAACGTCATTTCAGTTTCGTCAGTTTTTCGCCTGTTTTGTTTTTCAACCACGCACTTCCCCACTTTGTTTTGCCATATTTTAAGAAGTGCGGGAACAAGTTTTTCCTTAGAACTTTTTCCATTATTCCTAAGGATTTGAGAGCGAAATTCTTCCAAGAAAAAGTCTCCTTAGTTTTTGTATTTAAAATGTTTTAATCTTTAGAATAAAACCAAGATTTTTACACCCGTGTTTGTTTTATCCAAGTTATTAAATATATCTATCTTGCTTGGAGAGTGTTTGGCACCGGGTTCCTTTTCTACCGAACAAGAAGAGAATTTGGGTTCATTCTCTACTCACAAAGGAGAAAAAGTTTGTTTGCTGCAGCGTTCGCATACGGCGAAAGGCACCGTGTGTTGGTTGATGATGACCTAGCCCCATTGGTGGATTCCAAGATTTCGGTGGACTCTAGAGTGTTCGACTAGGCGGAGGTTGGTACAAGAAGATGCATCAAGGCTTAAAGGGTGTCGAGTCGAGGAATTAAGTTGTCTGTCTTGTATTTGTAATTACCATACTTAGTGGACTTGTAAGCAGGGTCGTTCGAGGTTTTTACCATTTGGGTTTTCCTTGTACTAATTGTGAATTTGAAAAAGAAAATGTAATTTAAAAGTTTATGTGTGTTATACCACCCTATTCCGCACTCGAAAATTTAAAGAGTTTAAAATTAAGGGGCTTTCACGTTTTCAGCAAATTAAAAGTACTTCCAAATTGTTCCAATAATGTAGTCAAAAGTTTCATTTAAATTACACATTTAAACTAAATAGTAAACAAAGCTCTACTAGCGCGTAAATATTTCCTTGCCTCTCGCGATTTCGTTATCCTTATCCTTTCCTGAAGTACCTAGGGGTTTGACAAATGGCGGGGTATGAGCATGTGCCCAGTAGAAGAAATACTAGTAGAGTAATACATACAAAGAATATTTATACATATAATGTAAATTTTAGCAATTATAAAATCATCCTTTATTTGGTTAACTGTTCTTATGTAGTTGTGTCGTAACATGCAATTGATATGTGATTATGCCATCCGGGCGATTATCCCACTCACACTTAATATTTCCTTTAATAATACCCATGTCCCGTTAATTTAACCATTCACGTACTTTCACATTTTTTTCAAGTTTTTCATAAACTTGTATTTACATTAATGAGAGTCGTGCTCAGAATCATCTTTTCACTTGATTAATCGGGATACCAATCCATGAGTGCTATACGGTCTTTCAACGACTACCACCATACTACAACATGCTCCTGATCAGTGGTTTAGGGTCTAAGCATTAAGTCGCACCCTAGGACTCCGGTCCCTTCTTAAATTTTTGGGCTACCTCTGAGTATTTTTTATTTGTTACATCTTTGTAACGCTTTTATTTTCCTTTTCCTTTTCTCATTTTTTTTTTAATTTTATCCATTATTTTATACCTTGGTCAATAATGCCTCTATAGCCGGGACGATACTAGTCCCTACATAATCAATTTCCATATTTCACATTGCATCAGAATACTCGTTTTCATTCTTGACTCGACTTGATGTTTTACATTAGAAAACAAACTACATTTAACAACTCTCAGTGAAACTGAACATTTTAATTTCAATTCCATTTTTGTGTACCATTCACATTCATTTTCATTATTCTTGGATACTAGTAAACCTTATTTTTCATTACTTTGTGAAGCCTCTGCTTTTTATCTTTACTTTTCAAAATACTACTTTTAACCTTCACTTTTCCAAACACTAATTTTCATCGTTACTTTATGAAATATTACTTTTCACCTTTACTTTATAAAATATGAGTTTTCAGTACATAAAATCCAACTCTTTTAACTAGAGTCCTTTAGTTTGAAAATTTTACTCACAAGTTCAAATTTTTCATAAAATGGCACTTTTGTACTAAAACATCACTTTTATCATTCCAAGACTTGTATTTTCAACTTATTAACTTTGCACCTTCTATACTTTTTATATCATTTTATGTATTCACATTAATTCATTCAAACTAACTTTCTAAAAAATACTCATGTTTGCAAAGATTACTACTAAATCCATATTTTTCATAAAATGACACTTCTACCTAAAAACTACTCTTTTAATATTTCATGGATTATTCTTACAAATTAATAAATTTTCGTTCTTGAATTTGTGTCCTTGTCATTATATGTGAAAATATTACTATATTTCATATTTCAACACTTTAATGTTTTCATTTTTAGCCCTTTAACTCTTAAACTTCTTAAACTTTCCTCATATAAAGTAGCATCATTTTATTTGAGTAATATGATGATTTTTTCAAAGTTATTATTTCATATTCAAGGGATTGTTTAGATTCATTTTCAACGTAATAAACCCATATTCCATAACGGCATATGATTTTGTTCATGAATGAAGGTATTTATACCAACAAAACTCACATATGCATCCTAGTATTTCTTCTTCAAGTTCAACTTAACATTTGACATGAAATAACTAGTTTAAACATGATTTTCATAAGGTATAACTGCTTTAAACATTTTGAGATTTTAACTTAGTTCCAACATCAACGTTCAACCATTTTTATCACATATTCCTCAACATATAATCATAGGTATTGATAATAAGCATAAGTAGTCTTGTAAATCATACATATATACATATAACTAGCATGATTGAATTTTAAACTTGAAAATAGTGTAGAACTACATACCTCTTAAAGATATAAATTCTTTGAAGCAAAGGTAGAAAGAAATTCCAATAACCTCCCAACTCCATGTTCTTTGTAAGCATTCTTCTTCAAATTAACACCTTAAATACCCTCCTTAACTCTTGATAATTTGAGGGTGGAATTGTGATCTTGTAAGTGTGATATATGGAGATGTTTACAAGGACTTGAGTTGTTGAAATGGATGAGGAAGAAGACTCAAGGGTCTTGGTTTTGGGATTGTTTGCTTCAGTAGGAATGAGGAGTATTGTGGAGATAAAGTCCCACACCCCTCTCTATAATAACATCCCAAGACTTAAAACAAATAGTTCCCCCATCCCTCATTGATGAAATCACCATACTAGATGGGGTAAGGAGCCTCAAAACATTGGTTAAAATCGTGGGGGTAGTTTCCCTTTTATCCCATACCATTGCCCATGTTGGCAACTAGAAAGAAGAGAGAAACAATAGGTGCCGAATCAATTCGCACTTGAAAGGTACGAATTTCTATCCTAATAAATATTTTTTTTTAATCCTTTATTTATTAATGATATTATAATATAGTTATAAGTATGATTTTATAATTTGTTTCATATAATTTTCTTTAATTTTATTTAAATGTGTAGCTTAATTTAACACGAGTAACGCAGTACGCTACATTTTTAGATTTTTCTTTTTAATTTTAACTACAGTATTATTCTATTTAAATTAATCCCATAATTTCTCGTAACGTGATTTTATTAATTCAACAAAAATTCGAGCGTTACACTTTATATTGGAGATAGTATGGTTTTAGGAGTTTTGGCATGTATCAGTATTTATTTTAGTTGGTGGTGGTGATTGATTCTATCCATATTATATGATCATTTGAGATTTTATCATATCGCTCATTACTTTGATTATTGTCATTCATTGATTTTGATATAATGTTGAGGATGATATTTAAATTAGATTGACAGACCATTTTATTTAATAAATAGATTTGATCACCCTAATTATTAAAAATTACGGGGTGTCACTTGATGCATTTATAAAGTGTATGGTCTTAATTATAAATAAATAAAAGTATCGGCCTTAATTATAATAATAATAATAATAATAATAATAATAATAATAATAATAATAATAATAATAATAATAATAATAATAATAATAATAATAATAATAATAATAATAATAATAATAATAATAATAATAATAATAATAATAATAATAATAATAATAATAATAATAATAATAATAATAATAATAATAATAATAATAATAATAATAATAATAATAATAATAATAATAATAATAATAATAATAATAATAATAATAATAATAATAATAATAATAATAATAATAATAATAATAATAAGAAGAAGAAGAAGAAGAAGTAATGAACAGATTAGCTCAAAAGGAATTATGGATTAAAATGGAAGGTATATTGGTAATGAGGTAGTTTCTTGGAAAAAGGTTTAGGGTTAGATTTAATTAGAGAAAGGAAAAGTATTTCTTTTAAAAAAATGGGAGAACTTAAAAAAAATGAGGCGGCAGTTTCAATCAAATAATGGACACTGAGTTCATTTCCTCATTTTCTCTAAATGAGTACAAATAATCTGTAGCGTACCATTCCTAGTACACAAGTTGACCCTTGAACCACAACCAAATTTCAATAAAATTATATATTCCCTACCCTGAAAATATGCTATATTACTCTAGCCAAAAATTATATTTTTTTAAAAGAATTTTTGGGACAACATTTGGACAAATTTTAAGAGCCTAACAATTGGAGACACAATGCAGGGAGATTTTTCTCTACACCATTTCAATACTTTTAAGGATTGATTTTCTTCAATTAACGTAAGATAACTCTACTATCTCCTCTCATTAGATAAATAGTATTTTCTACCTAAAGAAATTTTTATAAATTCTAAAATTTGTGTATAAATAATTAAGGTTTATCTTTCTTTGATCACACCTTTATAAATTTTGATTTTTGGTGAATAAATTAAGGAATCCAATTCATGAAATTATATACTTGATTAATTTAGTCTAATCTGGTATACTTAAATTGGAATTTGAATTGTACATTCTTGGTATAATTTCAATGTTAAAGTAAAAAAACAATCATGATTAGAATTTCATGTTTTAGATTATCCTTTTATTATGAAAATAGGATTATTTTTATTCTAATTCTTATGTAAACCATGAGTATGAATCTCTATACTAATCTAAAATTCTATATAAGCATTGAAGCCCCCTAAACTCAGGTTAATCCACGTCATTCTCCTCCCTTCATTTAATTTTTTCTTAAACAATTGCTTCTCTGTCCCTTCATTCTCATCTGTTTTTCTCCATGCCCATTGAAGACAGTGCCTTTGACGCTTCCTCTCTTCACTTTCTTCTTGAACGCTTCATTCTAAATCACTATATATAAAAAATGAGTCATATTAGAGCTCATTTTTAACCTTAAACGTTTCATTGCAGGGGCAACTGCAATAAGAGGAGACAGTGGAGGAGATAACCTGATTTCTATTTTAGCTCCCTTTATTTTTGGATGATTTTCTTGGTGAGTCTTAAAAACGGGCGGGTGAGATATTTGGGTTGAGGTCTCTTGTAAAATAGTAGGATTTTCTTTCGATAGAGAGATGGTGGTGGGGTTGTTATGGTGCTGTAATAGATGATGAAGATGATGTGTTGGGTTGGTGTTTTTTCTTTATGGGGCTTTTTTGGTTTGTGGTTCCTCTCAATGCTCTCAGTTTGTAAAACCAAGCATTTAGTATATCTAATCATCTAAACTTGTAATTACCCATCACAATTCACAAACCTTCTCTATGTTTCTCTCTCTCGTTGTTTGGGTGTAGGGAGGGAGATAAATATAGATAGATATGGGTGTTTTATTTTAAATAAATTATTTATCTATTTTTACTCTTTTTTTTTTAATTATCATGTTGGTCAACTTACAATGTTGGTGGTGGTTATATATTCTAACTGAAATGTTGTATATTTGGGTAAGTTAGCTTTTACCTATATACTTGTATACATGTACATTATATATATATATATATATATATATATATAAGAGAAAGATAGAGTATTAACTGATAGTTATACATTGGATCTTAACCAATTTTGTTGCACTCAACTTAATAGGGGCCTACGATGATGAAAAAGCTGCAGCACATGCTTATGACTTGCAGCATTGAAGTACTGGGGACAAGACATCATCCTTAATTTCCCAGTAAGTAAGATTCATCTTCTTTCATCTTTTACGGATCTTTATAGTTGTGTTGGCATTTTTTCAATATATAATACGATTAACTTGGATTTGAACATATCAAGAAGAGATTAGAGAAATGAAAGGTCAATTCAATCGCTTAACTTTGTTTTGGGGGTGTTTGATTTTATTAGGGTTTCATTGTTATTTGGGGTTCTATAGTGGAGTTGTGTGACTATTAATGATGTTATGGGTGTGATGTGTAAGAAAGATACTTAAGTTACAATATGTGAACGTATAGTGTACTTGAACCATCAACAAAAAAAGGGAAACTTGAAAGATCATTGAGTACCATCTGGTAAATACCTAAATTTATATTTGTGCATGTGCTTGAAAAAATAACTATTAGAATAAATCATGGTCATACACACACTTTTATGATGAAATGTAATATACACACATCCTGTAAATTATATTCAGTTTGTTAATTTATTATATTCAGTCTGTGTTAAAATTAATGAATTTTGAATTTATTGTAATTAATGTAATTAGCATTGAATTTTATTTTTGTTTCCTATTTTACGGTTCAATGTACTTGCAACTAATGAACTCGCGACGTTAAGTTGTTGTTTTGTCGAGTTCAGTATGTTCTCACAAATTGACGAAGTAATATAAATGCAAGTTAATGGTGTACAGTCCTAACAATAGCAATATTAATGTAAGAAGCTCTAATATTGAAATATGTTCATACTTTTTTTTTTGTGTTATTTGTTAATACTTGAGATTTGCTTCGCTCGGGCATCGCTCAAGCTTACACCTAGTTATATGTTATAATTCTCACCAATTAAATGAAAAATTAGGGATTAAAGACGGATTATAATTTTGATAAAAAAAAAGTGTGTAGACAAATCTAAGAGTACGTTTGGTTGACAATGGATAAAAGAGTGGGCATAGCAAAACTTGTCGTGTGGTAAATTTTGCCTAAACAAATTTTACCTAGTTTTTTTACATAAAGCTATCAAACAATCATTAGGCGAAATTAAAATCAATTCAATTAGTTTATTTAAAAACAATTTTTATATTATATTTAAAAATGTTAAAAATAATTTTTACAACATTTTTAAATTACGGTTTTGAAAAAAAAATTGTAAAACATTTTCTTAACATTTTTTTATTATATTAAAAACAGTTTTTAAAATATTACAAAGCAATTTTTAAATATTCACAACAGTTTTTTTAACTATTTAAAATAGTTTTTTAAATTATTTTTTAAAACTTTAAAACTGTTTTTATAGTATATTCAAAACAGTTTTTAAAAATGTTAAAAACAGTTTTTACAACATTTTTATATTACAGTTTTTAAAAGAAATTGTAAAACAGTTTCTTAACAATTTTTTATAATAAAAAACAAATTTTAAAATATTACAAAACAATTATTAAATATTCACAACAGTTTTTTTAACTATTTAAAATTGTTTTTTAACTATTTAAAATTGTTTTTTAAAACTTTAAAATTGTTTTTATAATATATTCAAAACAGTTTTTAAAAATGTTAAAAACAGTTTTTACAATATTTTTATATTACGATTTTTTAAAAAAATTGTAAAACATTTTCGTAACAATTTTTTATAATATTAAAAACAGTTTTTCAAATATTACAAAACAAATTTTAAATATTCATAAGAGTTTTTTTTAATTATTTAAAACAGATTTTAAATTGTTTTAAAAAATCAAAACCGTTTAAGAAGTTAACAAATTTGTTGACAAATATTTCTCACTCAAATAGGTAAGCAAAGTTTGCCAACAGCTTATACATAAAGGGTGTTGTACACTGACAAAACAAATTATGCAACCAATCAGTCAAAAAGTGAACAAATATTCATATTTGCCTACTTTTTGACATTTGCCTAAGCAAAAACAGCCAACCAGAAGAACTCTTAATAGGGATTATGTATTCATCTCTTCTTCATAATGCACGAAAACCAACAAAAATGTACTCTTTTTGTCGTATAAGAATTAAACACATTCCATTTCTCAGGTATGTAATGGTTTTACAAATGTGGAAACCAAACTGCTTTTCATCGTACAAAAAAAATAGTAAAATAAAATAAAGAACAAACTTATAGGAGACCTACTGCTTTTCATCATACCATATAAAGATAATAAAATAAAGAAAAAACTTATAGGAAACATATTCCAAAGCTCAATCCCCTAGCCACACCGACAGCGTACAGAAAATAAGTTTCTACTACGACAAAATACAATCTTCACCTACTTGTGACTTGTGGTGCTTTGTGTTATAGAAAATATTACATATCTATACATCTTATGTGTTTGGGCTGAAAAAAAATTGCTCAAATCACACACCCTGTTTGATCATTCTCATGATAATCGAGGATGAACAAATGAAAAAATTACACATTAAACAGCTGATAATTAGACACCTCCAGTGTTATTAAGATTCTCCAAGGAAACAACGGCACCAAATCTGGCCTCCTCTGATACCGGAGAGTGTGACCTTAAAATATACAGAACCCATAAATGAAGGCATAAGAGGTAAATAAAAGCCCAAATTCTTGCAGTTGAGTTTCTTCTGAGAAACACAGCGCCAGCAGAAAAAATAGAGTCCAATTGCCGAACCAATGATCCTAAATGTTTCTGCCCAGATCGGAGTCTCTCTTCAAACATAGGTCTCAGCTTTGCGTTGGGGAGTTCCCATATTCCTGATTCTAAATCGTCCCTAGAAGAGGTGCTGGCAAGATCAGTCATATTCAGCATTGATTTGTTCTCATCAAGCATCCTCGAAACAGCCTACGGACGATATATTTATTAAAAAATCAATGACTGCCTTAAAGGTAGAAATAGTCCAAAATAACAATGTACCTCGATTCTAAACAGCAACATGGACTTTTCAGATGAGAGCGCCTCAACCTGATAGGACAGCCCAAATTTAGACACGAGTCAATTTGCAGGCTAGTAAAACTTCAATAGTTCAATTGTAATTCTCAACTCTATTTGTAAGCCAATGAAACTCAATAGCATAGCTTTATTTTTTGAAACATAAGATCACCAATCAAGTCCTTCACTCCATTCTTTTAGTAGGAGGGTAGTCAAGATGGAAGGGAAGTGGAGAATATACAAAAATGAATCTGGGTCTCCCAGAGCTTGAGGCTTGAAGGAAGTAGTTATAGTGAACAGTCCAAGACAGAGTATTTCCTCTAGATGTAGAGAAAAGGGGGTGAGGAGATCGAGAGTAAACTACACGTTAATTGCCAAGAAAATAAACCAAACCCTAATTTTTAGAGAGAATTTATATTCAAAATGAGGAATAAAATAGGGTATTTAAAGGGGAGGAGTAGCATAAGCTCTAAGCTAATGTTCTAATTACAAAAATGTCCTCAAGTGCCTTTTGCAGCTACTCCTACCTCTAAATACAAAAAGAAAAGAAAATGCAATGACATAATAAAATAAAGGAAAGTAACAAAAAGGCAATAAAATGCAATAAAACCCTAAAAATTGCCCATTTCCATCACTCTCCCCCTCTTAAGACCAAGCTCGTCCTCGAGCATAAAAAAAAAATTGGGGATTCGTGAGAAAATTCCAAAAATTGTGCCAAAAAAAATTGTAGGGGTCAAATATTAATTTCTGAAAGTTGAGGAGTGCATCCCACAAATTTTCTTCTCCTCTTTCTTCACCCAAATCAGCCCTAAAAACTTCCTCCCAGATCAAAAACCAACGTTTTGGAGCACCTAGATGGGTTTGGGTTGAAATGGGACGACCCAAATGAGTTTCGAGCAGAAATAGGGCAGATCCCTAGGGTGGGTTTCAAGGCGGTTTTGGGGAGCAGGGGGACGGCTGGCCACGTGGGGTTGGCTTCAGCCTGTGGGGGGTCGGGTTTTGGGCTCGGGTGGATTAGAGTTTAGAGTGGCCACAATAGGGGCTTCCCCGAAGATCGACAAGGTTTTTTTTGGCAGCAGGTGGGGTTTTTTCCTGGTTTGGGGGGGGGGGGGGGGGGGGGGGAGGGCATGCGCTAGGGTTTTGGAATTTGGAGGAGATGAGGAAGGTTTGATTTCTTGTTGTGTTTGTAACTCTTCCATTTGTTTTTTAAACTCCTCGTACAGTTGTTTTTATATTCTTAGACCCATTGGATGTAGCGTACAATTTGATAAAAACACACCGATATACCAAACACCAATATGTTGGAGCGGCACCTCGCTCTGATACCAATTTGACGTAAACTACACGTCAATGGCAAGAAAATAAACCGAACCCTAACTTTTAGAGAGAATCAAGAGATTTCTTATATTCAAAATGGAGAGTGCGCTCAAATGAGGAATACAATGGGGTATTTAAAGGGGAGGAGCTAATCTTCGAATTACAAAAATGCCCTTAATTGCCTTTTGCTACTCCTACCTCTAAATACTTAGAACAAAAGGAAATACAATGACATAATAAAATAAAAGAAAATAACAAACATATAAAAAAATGCAATAATTTATTTATGTTTATTATTTATATGTCAATATTGAAATATTTTATACTAATAAAAAAAATTCTGTTTAGGAATTCCAATTGGAACCAATCTTATTTTGCCCCCGTTTCCTACTTCAAGTCCTTGTATTGTGGAAGAAATATTTGGATTATATTTTTCCGGAATAGGCCACCCTTTACAGGATGAAATATTTCGTGTGGAATGCTAAAAGCGTACATGTTTCAGTGGAGACAACAAGCTCCCGAGGCTAGAGTAGCGAATGTAAAACAAAGCGCGCTTTCATTATATATGTCATGAGCTCTATTTTTTTTCCTACGGGCCATAATTCAGTCTTTGTGGATTGGGCTTACGTATTTACATGACCTAAATGGTGTGATTGCAAAGGATTGGGGATCTGTTATTCTTGCACGAGTGTACTACGCCTTAGAGACATGTACTACAAATGTCCAGAAATTCAGTTAATTGTTTTTCGCAAGTAGTAGAGGTAAATTCTTCACCAATTTCAACATTACACTTTTGTCATAAAATTTATATGTAGTTAGTTTATGAATACCACTTATTACTTATAAGTTGTTCAAAATTGCAGTATTATAGTTATAAGTACCTACACATGATGTCTCCCAGCTTGCACAATAAAGCAGGGGAAAGATGGCCTCGTATTTTCCGATGGGTGACCACTCAACGTGGTATTGTTTTGGGACAAATGTGGTTCAAAAGCTCAGCCATGCAGGAGCAACTCGAAATGCGATCGCCCGAGTCAATAATATGGCAACATTTTCTGGGATTGCCACAAAATGAGTTGGTTACCGTTGGAGTTGCACGTGATTTGGCTCAAAGACGTTACATGTTATTTGATCTGGAGTTGGGTCAGACTTAGTATCTCGGAGACCGCTGCTACAGTCAATTGACAAATCAAATTACTATTCCCGCAAACCCACTGTATCCTCTGGCGTATATTCCACGGCATATTTATATGCAACAAATTGGCAATTGGCAATTGGCAACCTGTAATTGCTCACGTCACAGGCACATCCCAGGAGGAATGGAGTACGTATTAGAAAGAAGTCAGTAAGGGTCCAATTCTACCCCCTTATTTCGGTGGCAGAACCACGACGAGGTTGGTCCAATTACACAATGATTGTCGAGGAGGAGTTGCGAAACGGGACTTGGTGTGCTGACCAACCGCTTCGTGAGCCACCACCCTGCCTAAGCTGGCAAAGTTTTGCAGACTATTATCAATACCAGGTGCGGGCGGCGAAGATGAAGAACAAGGATGCCCACAACCAATTGCGTGCCGACCTCATGGAACACATTTGGAACCGTCATATGGAATCATTAAATTTATAGTTATTTCTATCGTGTGGTGTTGATTTCTATTATCGTTTGTTTAGGTTGTTAATTTTAATTCATGTACGGTTATGTGTGTACTATTAAATGTGTGTATTCTATTAAATGTCTCATTGTATTATTGATGACGTGTACTCTTAATTTTTGCATATGCAATATTCATAATTAAAACGCAATTAAAATATTATTAATAGTGCTTCTAGTAAAGAATAACATAATAATGGGTTAGAAAATAAATAATAAAAAATTGCATAACATACAAAAGCTGATAAATCTAATTTCCTATTGTGAGAAGTTATGATATACTTGAGTACGACAATGCATTATCTGATTCATCTGCATGTCGTGAAGGGCACGTTGTTACTAGTATCCATGTATATAATTCAATCTTTATCACGTTGAAGATGAGCTTCGTACTCTTTGTTGCGAATTTTAATTAAATCCTCCATCTTCTCATTCAGAATTCTTTTATTTGCTTGGGATGAGTTTTCTAGAAGAGTCGTGTGTGTAGACAAACTGTTGGCGGCGGCTCGTTTCTTCCCTTTAAGTTTGGCCGCTTTACGCCCCATGAGCCTCTCTAGTGGATTATTAAAGTGCCCTGAATTTTGGTCAGTGTCGTTGGAATGTAGTGGGCTTGACTGATTGTCCTCATCCGTAAATTATGACCCAGTAGTTGGCATGTTATATTTAGGTATATCCTTGAGCAACTTGTAACAATGGTCGAATCTAAATTTATGAGCCACATCACGTTGAAAGTTTTCACGAACTCGTTGGATCTAAAAAAATATAATATTTCGTACAATAAGTGTTATAAGATAATTTAAAAAAATATAAATAATTAACTGAACGTAAATGCCATTGCCCAATTAACCTCAGGTGTCCCACTTTTTTTATCGGCATCGTATGCTCGACACAACTTTGCCGAATACAATAAACAATCTTTGTTTATCGCTCTAAATTTTCCCTACAACGCATTGTTGGTGCGTTTGCAAATAACACCCTCGCTACAGTTGTATTTGTGAGTTATTTTGTCCCACAAAGTGTTACGAGCTTGGTTTATCCTAGTAGCACCATCAATTGAATATTTCATATATACGTGACAAAGTAACACTTCATCGTGTTGAGTGAAATTTGGTAACCAAGTAGAGTTCGTGAGAGTAATTTGGGGAGGAAGATGCCTTTTGTTGAATGAATTTGTAGAAATGAGGAATAGTTGGGGTGTAATGTGTATTTGTACTAAAATAAATATTATATTTGTTAGAATGTGACCGTTTATGTCTGTTAGTAAAGGAGTTTTTTTTTTAGCATGCTAGGCGAGACATATTTACACGCCCACAGTGGCTGGGCGGGGGACTCTTTACCACCAGGTTGTGGGTCCACTTTACACATTGTGTAACCGCAATGTATTTTTACACGGTCGCTACATTTTAACGCAATAGAATGTACATTATTTTCTATCCACTGAGGGTGGAAACAATTCAAAACTACATATCTAGTTTTCCCATTGGATATGGCTTAAGAAAGGGGTTGCTTGGAGGTCCCTTTGTCATCTCTCTATTGTACAAAAGTGATCACTACTTATCTATCTTATCCTTCACCCTCCCATTCAATTCAACCGAAACAGGTTCCCCAATAGGTTAAAAAAAAATGCTAATATGCGAACTCCATCTTGAAGTGATGTAAACGCAACGGAATAATAAAACATCACAATTTAGACTACACATCTCAACCCTCAATTTAATTCATCATATCAATAATCTAATTACAAATGAGGGTCAAGAGCCTTATTCATATATTGTCCTAAACTTGGGGAGGAAGACTCCTAATTAAAAAGGAAACTAATAACCTAATTAAAAGAGGTAACTAATGCCCTAATAATTATCTCTAATAATAATTTAAATAGTAAGTAATAATCGAATAATACTTATATATCCTAATTAGGGCTGTGTTTTTTTTCCGAACATTCCGATTTTTTCGATATCCGATCCGATATTTTTCGATTTTGGAACGTATATAAGGTTTCCAATTTTCGATTTTCCGATTTCCGATTTTTCTGAAAAAAATCGGATCGAAAATTGGAAATAATTCTGAATTTCCGATTTTTCGATTTTTTCAAAACTATGCCAATCCGATTTTTCCGAATTATTTTCGATTTTTTCATAAATATTTTTTGATTTCCAATTTTTCTAATTTTTTTAAACATTCTCATGTGTCCCACATCGGCTAGGAGAGGAAGAGAGGCCCAAAAAAGTCCTCTATAAAAGGAGAATATCGCTCTATCCTCTACACAAATGAAAAAAATGATTAAATCCTTACATATTTACATGTTGGGTTAAATCTTTTTTTTTTTTCTTTAAAATGAGAATTTCAAGTAATCGGAAATCCTATATTAATTTTTTTGAAATTTTGGAATTTCCAAAATTTCTGAATTTTTAGTATATTTTTTGAATTTCCGAAATTGTCTAATTTTTTTCCGATTTTCCGATTTTTCCGAATTCGGAAACTTTTTTGATTTTCCGAAAAAATTGGATAGGAAATTGGAACAAATATTTTATTTCCAAAAAAATTGGAATTTTTCCCAAAGGTCATTTTCCAATCCGATCCGGCCGAAACACAGCCCTAATCCTAATAATATTATTCATAATAATATATTATTTATTTCCAATTCACGTTAATTCTACCTTTCTTTGAAAAACTCGTCCCAAGCACTATAGCCTAGAACGTTAAAGATGCCTGGCAAGCATGGTTCAAAGTATCGACCGAGTTGACTAGATATCGGCCTATTCAACTTGAAGGAGACAAAGATTGGGAGAAAAAAGAAGCTCCCTAGTCCCATCCATGAAGATCAAGCATCCTCTTCCACTTACATAAATTAAAATCAACAATTAGTCACTAATACGTACTTATTTAGAGATTTTAAGTAATTAAAAATAAAAATAAATATTAGTATATTAGTAATAGGCCAAGTCCGCCGCGCTTCAGTATAACCAACTGTACAATGCAATGCATATTAAATTATGATTTAAACGTATCTGATTGGTTCACATAATTAATCTTATCTTTTTTTTAATTTTCTATATTTTTCCAGAATTTTTTACCCTTTCTAAATAGCGTATCTTTGCGTATCGCCCGATACCGCAACCGTGTTGAAAATCGGGTGTCCGATACCAAGACCAATACCTAAACTTTGAACCATGCTGACAAGTAGTGCCCTCTCCTTTTTCGAAAAGGGGTTTGTAAAAGCCCATGCCATACCCAAAAGTACTTTAAATATTTTGGACTTTTTTTACCTTTTATTAGGATTGAAAAAGAATTTTTCTGAAGCTTTTGAGATCCAAATAAAATATTTTTCAACATTATAAAAATTGGGATTTTTTCCCCCCAAAAAAATTAAATTTTGGACCATTAAGTTATTTGTTACTTAAAAATGGGTCAAAGTTAAACGAAGTCCATATGAGTAGCCCAAACTCCTCAAAAGCCTTGTGGCCCACCTTTGCATTTAAAACCCCCAACTCATTAAAGTAAACCCTGATTCCCTCTTTTTGTTCATTAACCCTAGCATCCACTTTATCATTATAAACCCTAGTAGCAACACATGCTTAGACACATCAGAAACAACCGAAGGTCCGAGGATGGTCAGAAGGATGACCCGACGTAAAATGCTGGCCGAACGAACTCGGATATGGTCGGAGATAGCGGATTTAGGGTCAAACGGCTACTCTTTTTGCATTCGGTTCAAATTTTGTTCAGATTTAGCCTGTGCGGCCTTGTTCAGGAGTTCGGTAGTCTGCTCGGCACCGGAAAAATCAATCGATTGAGGAAAAACAGTGGAAGACTGTTGCCCGGCGGTGGAAAAGTCAGATTTGTCTCGGATTGGTAATGGAATAGGCTGGTCGAGTTCAGATCTAGTTGGAGAGCTGTTCGGGGTTGCCGGGGAAGAAGTCAGGGTTGGGCTGGCCCAAATCCAAATCGGATCAGAGCGGAGAAGGGCTTGTAGGGATTGGATTCTGCCAGAGGGGGTTTGGTGGGTGGGATGAGGTCAAATCTGAGTAATGTGGGTTGCGATTGGGGCTGCTTTGGGGGGACCACCCGCGATGAATGATGAAAAATCTTTGGGACGGTTAGCATGTTGTCCAGTAGGAGACAATCTTGAGGATCCATTGGCACAAGAAGTAAAGGATCATTTGCGGAAGAACGATACTCCACTTGTGGTAGCCAGTTTTGGAGTATTGATCGTCGTCGAGTACACGTCGTACGATAGGTTGCTCCAAGCTCTTGACCTCAATACAGACACGCGACTTGATATACACACTTGTGTGAAAAATCAGGAGCGAATGCAACTCACATACCACTTTGATGTAAATGTAGGGGAATAATAAAAAAGCACAATTTAGGCTTCACCTTTCAACCCTCAATTTAATTCATCATATCAATAATCTGATTACAAGAGAGGGCCATGGGCCTTATTTATAAATAATCCTAAACTTGGGGAGGAAGACTCGTAATTAAAAAGAAAACTAAATAACTCAATTAAAATAGGTAACTAATACCCTAATAACTATATCTAATAATAATTTAAATAATAACTAATAATCGGATAATACTTATATACCCTAATAATATTATTAATACTAATATATTATTTATTGCTAATTCCCGTCATGAAGAGTTGAATAATTTGAAATAGAAACAAACAAATTCGACCAAAACCAATATCAAGTAACCACAGTTGAAATTGAAAATGAAATCACAACAAATTGAGCTATTACCAATATCAAGCAAACCATATTTGAAATTGAAAACGAAATCACACCAAAATCGAAACCTAATCATGCAAATCAAAGTCTAATCATTCAAACCAATTCGGAAACCCACCAACCAAAACCCTAAAAATAATCAAATCCACCAGTTCTTAGCCATCATCTATGCTGCGACTTCCCATCGATTGGCACTATAAATCGCGGTGGCAGCGAAACTCAGATCTTCAGGGTAGTATTCGTCAACGGTGATGGTGGTGGTGGAGGGGAACGTAGGGTTTGGGGGGGCTCAGACAGATTTAAAAGGGGTTTGGTGTTCCTCTCTGGGATATTATATTTGGAAGACGTGAAATGATCAGAGGGGTATTTTGTCCCCAATGCAAATGTTAAAAAATGCTCGAGGTATTAGAGACATTTAGCTAATAAAGCAACGTTGTAAGTTTAGGGGGTTCATTGTAGGGTTTTTTAGATCATGGGTTAACCATAACCCCGAAATAGATCATGGGATTAGTGTCATTTACCCCATGCATAATCATATGGATATAATAGAAAACTATTAACTTGGTGCAAGAACCATTACTTAAAAGTAGGAACATCTTTTCCCTTTTGAACAAACCAACCAAGTTAAGCTTCCTTACTGTGCTAGAATCCACCAACTATCGTAAGTTCAACATCTTAAAGACAAACCTGTGATTGTTTCAGAATCAAATGGTCAGTAAGCAGACCAAGCCTTCGTTTGAGCTCAACTTCCACTTCAGTTGGATTCTCTATCTCACTAAGGGTAGCTTCAATGCTTTCTTCAAGTGCCTTTGCCTGTACCAACAAGACTAGTGTTCAATGATTGTCTATCAAATAAATCGATTGAAGGGCAATATATGCATCCAAGAAGCTTTGTTCACTTTTTCTTGTGTTGCACTTATCCACTTGCAATAAACAATAAATATGTTCTCTGAGCCAATGGACCTGTATGGATCCAATACACTATCTTACATAAATGGGCTATGTGCAGAATAAAATCACTGTCCAACCAAATATCAGTCGGTCAGTTCATACTGTCTTACATATTCTTAGATCTAAGTAAATATACTGTCTTATGTAGATGGGCTATATGGAACTAATATACTATCACATAATGGTCAGTTCATATATAGCGCTAATTATTATTCATCAGAAGAAGAAGAAGAATTCACCTTCTCTTGTAGTCGTCCCACTTTATCAGATACAAAAGCGTACTCTGCTTCAAGTATCTCACGCTCAAATTCAACTCCTTTAGAAGCCACCGACTAGAAATTGTTCACAATTGGGAAAAAGGGCAAAAGAATTACTTGACAAGGAGACGGGAAGTATCTAATTATCACTAGTTATAAAACATAATCATTATAAGCAGATATCACCCACATTGTTTCCAGTCTGATGAGTACTCGAGATCTTCCTTTTCAGTTCTACAAGAAGAGGGAAGGGAAAAGGGAGTTAGAAGACATTAGTATATCCCTTACAGTTAAATCTATGCAATGATTGATAGAAAGTCATTCAACACTTCTCATCCAATGGAATATGCATAACCTCTCGGGGGTCAACATTGAAGTTATCAATAGTTGGTATCACTGCACCTTTCATGTTGACAAGATAACCATTTCTATAGTGTGTGATGATATGTTGATAAGGAAACCATGAAACTAACAGTTGTGAAACTAACAGTTAGTTTTACACGTACGTTGAAAATAATATTTTTGGATTAAAAAATGATTTTATAACATAAAAAAAGGTGGTGGTGGTGGTGGTGGTGGTGGTGACTACGAATTTACATAAAATTTTGTTGTGACATCTTTAGTATCACCAAAGACATGAAAATATATTAGAAGGCACTACTGCTGATTTTCTGAGGAAAAAAAATTCCACATCTCAAGTACTACACAAATGCTTACAACATCTCGTTCTTGCAGTAATATCTCCTATAATCCTGTAACAGAGAAGGGACAAAGGGAAAAATCGTCTTTCCTTTGAATATCTCTACTACCTAAAAAGAGGGAACTTCCTCTTTAATTGTTAGAAGACTAAACTACCCTCATTAAATTTAAAATTCCTATTATACCCTTAATAATAGTCAACATATCTCTCCCCAATTCATTAGCTCCCATGAAATACCGAGGTTCATTGCATCACATCTTTCTCATATTCATTCACACATACCAAGCAACCTAATACATTCATGTTCCAACCCTAGAAATCCAGATTCAGTTGCCTCAAATTTCATTCTCCAATTCACTCACATTCATTCATCCCATCTCTCTCATATTCATTCACGCATATCAACCATCAAAATACATTCATCTTCCAACCCTAGAAATTCATCTTTACAAATGGAAGCTCAAACAACTATTTAATTGAAAGTCCATCATTTCTTTGCTTCGTTGCTATCATTTCTTCTATCAAGGTCAATACTCCTAATTCCGTCTATAATTTTTTATTATGTCAGCAAAGTATGCATTTATTAATTTGAAGATGAAGACAATTACATAAATTTTATAATTATATATATCTCATTGAAGAATTTTGCCTCTCATTTGAAGATTAAGACAATTACATAAATTTTATAATTATAATTATATAGATTAGGAAGAATTTTGTCTCCCATTTTCATTTTTTTCATGTTTTTAGAGATGTGTACTTGTTACATACTCTAAATTAAATGTTAATTTTAAAACAATTATATACATTCACATATGCCTACTGTTTTAAATGTTAATAATTTGAAAATTATGCATACTGATATAAACTTTTTCAGTACTAAAGATTGTGCTTATTTTTCGTGATTTTCTTCTAATTACGGAAATTTCACTCATGATAAAAAAAAATTATTAGTTTCGTAAGGTGGAAGTTCAGTACTACAATAGTTGATGACACTAAGACAAGTACTTAATTTATGGTTTATTGTCATTCTTATATAATTTCTAATTACGGAAATTTCACTCATGGTAATAAATTTTTTTATTATTTTCAAAAGGTGGAAGTTCAATATTTCGGTACTTTAGATGAGACAAGTACTTAAATTTATGGTATATTATCAATCTTATATAATTTCTAATTACGAAAATTTCACTCATGATAACAATTTATTTTTTTCGTAAGGTGAAAGTTCACTATTGCATACATTAGTTGATGACACTAAGACAACTATTTACTTTTTGGGTATATTGTCATTCTTATATAATACGATGTTCCTACTCTTTACAAGTATGTTAACAGTAGTAGGAATGTAATTTGATAGTTTGTAAGAAATTGTTATCATTTCACTCTTTCGTAAGTAATTGTTAATTGAAATCTTGTAGGATTTTTTAACATTGGTGGTACACGCTCGAATTGTGAATCTGAGAGTGAAGGAATTTCACTTTTGTTTACGCGGTATGTGAAGTACTTAATACCATATTGAAACTGTTTCGTATAATTTATATTCGAGATGGTAATATATTTCGTTTGAATTTATTTAGGATATTGTCAATATTTCTTGTAGAAGCTTGGACTTTCAATCTCATAGTAAAGAAATCTCAATTTTATTTACGAGGTAATTGCAATTGATTAATGTATGATTGCGAATTTACTTATCTTTTTTTATTTAATTTACTGGCCATTATGAAAGCAATTGAAGAAATATGTAGATGAGCTAAAAAATTTGCATACGTTTTACAATTTCTAATTTGTAGCTTTTTTTTCTTTGTCATGGAAAAGAAAAAAAAATAAAGAGTTAGGAAACAAATTACATCATATTAATTGAATTATATGAAACACAAACTACGCATGTATAACAAATTATAGAGTCGAACCAAGTAGATACTCAAATCTTTATAAACTAACGAATAACATAATTATTTAGATAAACAAAATTAAGTCATTGCAATATACATATTTAACTTTTTGATATCATGATGAATGAAACAACCTATGAACCAAAAGAATCAAAGACTGATGATTCATTATTTGATGGGCTTTTTTGGAGCAATTGGTACTCAGTGAGTGGAATTTTGGGACCACTAATTTTAAAATGACTTTGATGCAAGAACTTACGTATTCATTCATAATTTGTTTTTATATTAGCCGAATATATGTTTTTTAACCTACATTTTTCAAAATATTTTCAGTATATTTTTTTAACCTAAACATACGTATTCATGTCTTTAATGCCATTCCTTTGACATGTCATCAAGCTATAATTAGGTTTTATTGTTGTTGTTGTATTGACTTTGAAATAAGTATAGGGTGATAGGAAAAAGAATAAAGATACTAATCTACTTGAAAAATTCAGAATAAAATTATAGACCTTCCCTACATTAAATTCATTCTTCTTGGAGTCTTAATTTAAGATGGATCTCCGGCCTATAGGTGAACTATCAATATAGTAGTTGACTCCAAGGATATGTTACTGGTATTAGGGGACTGAAACAAAGTACAAATTTCTTGCATTCCCTATCAAATAGTATTTAGGACCAATTGGAAACCAATTGACGAAAAACTGATCTATATAAGATTGTCTTATGTTCCCACAAACGAAAAAGAAAGGTTTACCACTGTTGTTTTATGGGCTAGAATAGGCATTCACTTCCTTGTCCTAAGCCAAATAATTGAGAGAGTTTTTCTTATACGGGATTCGGTAAAATAATGTGTCATTGACTAGATGATAGTAGACAAAATCCATCATAGGTCATAAACAACTATTGTAACGTAAATGTGACGAATCACATTCATTAAAATTTTGTACTTTATCAGAAATGTTTAATGAGGTGAGCCTAAGCCATGATTCAATCTGCCGCCTACGCCCGCAAGGCATATGCCTTAATGAAGGAGCCTTGCCCGAGTTGAGGTGAATCGCAACATATGAAGCTTTGTTAGGCCTGGGTCTGGGCAAACCTTGGACAAATTCAATACTACATCAGTTTTTCCCTGGTTTGAGATCACTATTTAATCTTATATACTCCACCTTTTATTTATTATATGGACAAATGAAGAAAGAAATGAAAGTTGATCTTCTTCACCTTAGTTTTAAAAAATCCTTAAATGAAGAAATAAATCCCAACCAACATTCCATGAAGTTTAGATTGATTAGTATGAATTCAGTCTATAATTTATGGCTGCAATTAATAATAACTTTACTAAATTAACTTAAGAAATATGTTATTATAGTTTTATATAAATCAATGTAACCTGTAGTTTCCCATTGTTCATATCTGTACTTATTGTGATGGAATACTCAACTAGTTTATGAGCATTCAAAGTTGGGTTTATAGGGTCAATGTGGACTGCTTTATTCCCATTAGTTTCTTTTTTTTTTGTTGTATTCGATCAGATTTCGATTCTATAACATTAGCCTCCAACTGTTTGAGGATGACAGTGCTCAATATAAGCGAAATTTCTCCTTCTTCTATTAAAATGGAGATAACATCCACTGAATTTGGATCTGTAGTGGCTCCATTATGTCAATCAGTAGTTGTAGATGTTACTGCTTGGTTCATGGATGTCACTGCTACATTTAGTAACAATTATAGTAACAAATATTCTCCACTTATCATATAACGGACATTTGGGACTACGTTCACTACCCATGGCTTTACTCTTTTATAATTTTATCCTCTTTGAAGCTAATATTTAGAACTTGAAACAAATAAATCAACATACTTTGAACAGTTGGGTATGCTAATAGTAGTATACAAGAAAACAAAACAATTAAGAATATTGAAGAAACATAAGTTGTCCTCTAGAGTTCCTTTGACCACTTCATTGGGGACTCAATTTCATTATTAAGATTTGGTGAAATAGTATCTACTGAAGTGTTTGGGGGG
Organism: Sambucus nigra; assembly: GCA_949130495.1. NCBI lineage: Eukaryota > Viridiplantae > Streptophyta > Magnoliopsida > Dipsacales > Adoxaceae > Sambucus > Sambucus nigra. The sequence continues at coordinate 366,971,711 of OX422210.1, read as the reverse complement.
GACTCCCAAACACATCTGATAAATATACATACTTCTAAGCATGATGAGATTATTGGTAGCGATCTACCTAATCAATCTGCCTACAATAAAGATTTTAAGTCTTATATTTATAGAGTAACTACATTTATTTACTTTAATATGTATAATGAATATTAAATTGTAATTTCAGTTCCATATTTTTTTGTTAATGACAACATATGTACATACAACATAATCATAATTTTATTTATGATCTTTCTTGCAATACACCTATTGTCACACGGATAATTTTTTTTTTGAAATTCTCCGGTGAGGCACCAAGTTTTTCTCACAAAACCTGATCAGCCAACCAATACACGAGGTTCACTACAATAACCTACTTTTAACACGATTATAGCAAGTAAAATAGCAAACCAAATCACAATATAAGAGGCACACGCACACAAGACACAAAATTAAAGGAACTCAACTCCTAACCTTTTGTCACACGGATAATTTTTTTTTTAAATTCTCCGGTGAGCCATCAAGTTTTTCCCACAAAACCTGATCAGCCAACCAACACACGAGATTCACTTTTTTTTTTACTTTCTCTAGACATTATCCTCGTTGAATGGAAGAGCTTTTAAAGTGTTAACGGTTTGTCATTTCTCTTTGGGTTCCATGTACATGAATTTTCTCTTTCGTTGACTCCACTGGCTCAACTTATTTCAACACTGCTTTAATTTATCCTCGATTTCCCTGGAAGTTACCCCCCCCCCCCCCCCCACACACACACACCCCAAAAAAAAACATATTGTTTCTACTATATTTTGACAATTTTTCTCTTTGGCCTACCATGCTTCATATCTAATAGGCTCGTGTCTCCTATTCCTTATATTTGGCTCTTCATTCTACTCTCAGAACTGAACTGCAATAGGAATGGTTTGAATCGTGTTTATTTATACGATACACAACAACATTTGATAACATCAAACTCCATTCTTGATTTGCAAACATTCTACCAAGTCTTTCCTCCACCCAATCCCCATTTTTCATCCCTCTGTACCATGTAAATTCATAGCCTTAAAACCGAGTTCAATTAGTTTACATATGTCAATCGCCTATCTAAAATTGCGAACATGTCAATTTGGTAGAATGGTTGTTCCTGGTTTTTCTGTGTTTGACAGAATTTCATTAACACTCCCCCCACCTACCCCCACCCCCACATACACACATGCCACGACTAAGAAACGACCTCGGACTATCATGACTTAAATTAATCAACAATTTTTTATTCCTCCTTGCGTCGCTGAACCTCGAGTACTCCATAAAATCCTGTGATTCTCCATGACTGCCAGTACAGAGAACATTTTTAATACATATGTTTTGCTCGGACATTTATAAAACTCATTATTTTATCTTATTTCTAATTATCACCCATACAGATGTGTTAGCATAAATGTAAAACCAATGAGTACGTCATTATCGCTTAATTGTTTCACACAAATTGTTTACTTAACTTTGTTACCTATGCATAGATTGTTGTAGGATTTATGCTCTACATAAAAAATTTGGAAATTTCCATATTCATATTCATTTATTCAAAACCTCAAATCAAATATCTGGAATCAGCCACACGTGCAACGCACGTGGGCACAACTAGTAAGTTCTAAACAAGGTAGTTTCCAAAAACCGTACCTTCATGGGTTCGTTCTTTCGAAGCAATTTGATGACGGAGTTCTGCAACCCGATTAACCTTGTTCCGGAAAACACAAAACACAGAAGTAAAAGGAATGGCCGATGTGCTAGAGAATTGCATAATGTAATAGCAAAATGTCCTTCATTGTAAATTATGCTTAGACATTTCATAAGATTGTAAATCCGCAACAGTTTCATGCTGTTGAACAAGTACCTTTGCCAAATTAGTAACTGTCCAATTTTAAAAAACAGTTTCAAAAGCATAAACAAAGCAAAATAAATATATAACCCGATGCGCACGGCTGGGAGTTGGGGGCCGTAATTTTAAGTGAACATTATCATTAATTTCCGTTTTTAGTATATAATAAAAATAGATGAAGATTTATCTTTTCATTTCCTGATTTATCTTTATTTCTTTTATTATAGTTAGGACTCTAGCTAGTAATATTATAAATAAGGCTTTTCATTATCAATTGTAATCACTTAAATTACTAGTGATTTATGAGATTGTGAGAATATGTGATTTGAGAGAATATTTCCCTGAGTTCTTGTTTACAAGTGTGCAAGCCAGTCTAAGTAATATCCCATTGCTTTCACATCAAAGTGATATTACAGCGCAGTTTGCTCTTTGTAGTAGTAGTATATTATGTGTGTAGTATGGATTCTTTGACCTTGTCAGAAGACGAAGAATGGAATTCCAGTTGCAGTACTCGTCATACAGTGGTATGAGTAGTTTCGACGACGTCTGCTGCAGAGTCACCAATTCAAGCGCTGCAATCTGTCCTTTCTTTGAACATCACTACCCTCGCACCCGAGATAGCCATAGTTGTTAAAAGCACGCCTAGGCTCCAGGCTCACCAAGGCACAGCGTTGGCGCCTAACATAACCTCAGGTTAGGCCCGTTTGGTAAGGCGCGCGCCTTGTGCGCCTAAACTCCAAGGTCAAGGTGCAGCTTAGGCGGGCCTAGTTAAATTTCTCCAGTAAATGCCCCAAGTGACTTTATGTATTTTCTAATGAAATTTGGAGAATTGGAAAATTCCCCACCCTAGAACTGACTCAAGTTGAACATAAGTCCTTAAATCCTAGTGAACTTTCTCCTTTTCATCCATAACTACTTAGTTTATAAGAAAACAAAAAAAATCCATTAGTGTCGCATCTCAATATAATTTATATGTTGATTTTGTTTTTTTCGTTTCAAATATTACATTACAATTGTTTTAATTATATGAATATCTTTGCTTTGTTGATTATTTCACAATACCTGAATATATAAGTTTTTTCATATCATTTATTTATTAGATATATCTTTTTATGTCTCCTCAAAACAGTGTATAAAAGTAATTTATGCTATATATGCCAAAATTTAGATCATAAATTAATCTTACTATTACAAATACACAAATTTTCATATTTTATAGAACGTGTATCTGACTTCGATCAAGCGCAAGGCGGGGCGCGCGCCTAGGCTCCGAGGAGACATTGGCACCTTTGTGCGCCTTGCACATTAAAGAACTATGGGCATCGACGACCTTGACCCACAAATCCTGGTCGCTGGCCCAATCTCATGTCGGTCAACACCAATCCCCAGCGACCCCCACCCACCCCTACTGAAATCCTAATCTCTGTCCGTTCCATCTTTCTGCACAAAACACCCATCAAAACCTCCCCTCATCCCAGATCTCTTCATCTTTCTCAGGTGACCCTTGTCGAAGTCGGGTGCAGGCCGTTCAAAGTCCCAGGAGACCAATGGTTATGACCCCAACTCTGTAGCCCTCGAGAAGGCAGTGTCACCACAGACCTACTCTAACAACGGCGAGCGCACCAGAGACCCTCACCCCGACCTCACAGATCCCACAGGCCTGTGTAGTCATGACAAAGGCTGCAATGTAATGATTGCTAGGGCTTCTTGTACGAATTATAAGGCTGATGATGCCTTATCTGGCCTTAGACTTACAGCAGTTATAAGGGAGTTTTAAAATGGAAACAGAAGAAGAGTAAGTAGATCATTCCTCTCACTTAAGAGTTAATTAGGAAGGAGGGGGAGAGGAATAGAGAGAGTTTTTTAAGTTTTAATAAAATTTCACTCCATAACACACTCTCCAAATTGGAAACAAAGGGAGAGAAAAGAAAGTTACTTTTATCGTTTTTCCTTTCCTTTCCTTTCCTTTCTTCCCAACTTACAAACGAGGATGAAGGAAAGTAAATTTCTCACAAACACATTTATTATCTTTTCTTGTCCCTCATAATAAAACTCTCTTCTCTCATAAACTCACAATCATAGCCGTAACTTTAGATTACAAGTCAAAGAGGCCACGTTTGCTAACATAGGTTATGGTATGGTGGGCCGCAATAAAAAAAAAGGCTCCTTGCTAACAGAGTTGGAGAAGTGTGGTTTTAAGCGTAACGAGGCCGGTCCATTGGATTTGGGTTTTGCCATTATAGTTAAAAGTGACTTTACAGATAATTTGGGTCCGGTGGTTCCAATTTCTTATGGGCCATTGGTCCAAACTTTGGGATTTATTGGGCTTGAAAATATTAGGTCGACCCCATAGTTTCAACTAGTCTGAATTGTTTTATTTGATCCTACAAAACTTGGCAAATTAGTTTTGACCCGAAAAATATTCGTGGATTTGGAATAGGTTTCCTCAATTCACTCGTGCTCGAAAACAAGCTCTTTCGAAGAAGGGGAGGCTGATGTTTAAGCCTGGAATTTAGGCGGTCTCCCTTGGGACTTTCGAAATTTTGGGTATCTTAAATTTGATTTTGCGTGCGTGTGTGTTGATATTATTAGTAGTGACTATAAATAAGGACTTTGGCAATCCATGTAATCACTTAGCGTTATTATTGATTTATGAGAATATGTGATTTAAGAGAAATTTTCCTTTTGAGTTCTTGTTTGTGTGAGTTGAGTAAGTTTAAGTATATCCCGTTGTATTCACATCATAACTAAGGGAGTTAGTCTTTCTTGGTCAGTTTAATATTCAAATATATGAACAATGGTCTTGGAAGAAGGCAACAATTGACATATTATCCATGTACTTTGCGTGTTCAAAAAAGAAGTTGGAAAAGTCAATTTTATTTTTCTTAAATAAGTTCAATTTCCGCAATAATATGCTTCTTTCGGCTCTTCATTCACTTCACTACCCCATAAAATCATCAGAGGAAAATAATTAAATAACTAACTCGCTTTTGATGTGAAAATAAGTCAAATATGGACAATAATTTTCTTTCCAATAAAAAACTAGAAGAAAATAATGATTAACAGTATTAACATAAATTATTAGAATCAGAATCTCATATACCTCTACTTCAAGATTCCATTGTGCATTAGCAAGGGATCTTGCAAGATCAGCATTTGCAGTCTGCAATTAATACAAGCAAGTAAAAGATTCTCGATATTCAAATTTCCATAAATTGGCAAGCAGTAAGCACAAACCTTACACACACACACACCGATTTCCCCCAAACAAAAAGAAATGAAAGTATACATGCGCGAACAAATCCTGCAACTAAAAGGAGAAAAAGAAAAAAAAAGATACAATCAAGCAGAAGGTTTAAGCATGGGGTTAAAATAGACACAATACCTCAAGTTTAGCTAATCTTGCAAGGGCTTCCATTCTAGTATTATTATGCTTCTGCTTCTCCACGTCAACTGCTTCCATAGTTTCCATCATTGTGATCTGCAGTTCTGAAGCCTGAAGCCAAAAATAAAATAGATAAAGTCTTATAGGTGCATTAAAGATAAATAGATAAGGTCAGTGTGGTAAATAGCTGATTCTGCAAGCAGAAGTATCGGCATTCTAGATGGAAAACTGATGTGAATCAAGAATCTTGAGGATATTTTCGTAATTTTTAGGATTTTATAGTATTTTTGTTAATTCTTAATTTAGTTGTATTTTTCTTTTTTTTTTAGTATTTAGAGGTGGGAAGGACAAGTGACATTACAGGATATAATTGTAATTAGTTCATTAGTAGCTTAGAGACCACGCTATCTCTACTTATATATACCCCATTTGTAGCCTCATGTGAGGTATTCTATATTTTGGAGAGTTTATTGATTGAGAGTTGAGGCGTGTGATATCTTCTTCTTAGTTCCCATTTGGCGTCATTTACGTCAATTAGAATCAAAGCCTCGTTGGTTATACCCGTGTTGCTGTTGTTGTGTAGGAAAAAAAAAATTGTAAACAACGATAAATGCGTTTTAAGAGGAGATATGCTCTCGTGGAAGCTCGTTACGATCAACTCGAGAGAGTCTTGAATCACCTCTTGAGGCGACTGGACGATCTTAAGGCTCGCCTCCCTTCCACCACCACCCAAAATTCTAACCCAGACCCTAGACACCAAAACACCTCTACCCATGCTTCCGCCACTATCCCCACCAAAAAAACATCATCACCACCCGTGACCACCACAAAAACCCCAGAACACTCCACCACCCGGCTCGAACCAGACCTATCCGCCGAAGGAACCACCGGAAAACCCAAGAACCACCAAAAAACTCCGCCCCTGCTCAAAAAAGGGTTGGGCAGCCAATACGGCTGCTACCCAAGACCCCTACCCCTGCCACCACACAAGAAACCCTAGTTTCTCCAACCCATGGTTCAAAGTCAAGGCCGATACGGCCGAGTTGACTAGGTATTGGTACCCACCGATCCGATTCCAAGTTACGAGTTGAATTTTTTATTATTGGTGTGAATCGACCCTATATCAATAATTTCTCGGTAGTATCGGCTCATATCGGTGATATCGCGGTAGAATCGGCCCATATCGGCGATATCACGGTAGTATCGACCCATATTGGTGATATATCGACTGAGATGATATAAATTACTAAGCATCAATCTCTCTATCTCAACTTCTAACTCACTCAATTGAGCCTCGATTTTACATCCATGTCACGATCAAAACAATCGCTTTCAATTCGGTACGGGGTATATGATGTTTTCTCATCGCAAATCAGGTTTTTTGATTGAATCTTTCATTTCTTTTCTTGTAGTGTTACTAAAGGGGTTATCTCTCATTTAACCTTCTTTTTGTATTTACTTAATTTGTATTATAATGTATCATTATTCATCTATCAAAGTGTGTAATTATTTACATTATATATATCCTTAGTAATAGGTACTATTATAACATTCACAAAGAATATATTACTAAATATATATTTATTTAAACAATGGTATGCATACTAAATGATGATTCAGTATAAACATTTAGACAATGTTATGCATACTACATGATGATTTTGTACTTGTCTAATTGAGCCATATTATTATTCTTATTTTTTTAAACTTTTCTGTATTTTTTTCAAATTTTTCTGAGTTCTCTAAATAGTGTATAGTTCCGTATCGCCCGAGACCAATACCGATATCGATACCAAGTCAAAAATTGAGTGTCCGAGTCATAGACCGATATCGCGACTTTGAACCATGCTCCAACCAAACCCTCCGATTCCATTTCAATTTCATCTCCAACCAAAAATTTTACCCAAAAAACCCTAATTTTTTATCCAGGAGGCTCCAAGAAGAGAGATGGAAAAAGAAAGGTTAGCCCTCCACTTCGTCACTAATGGTGTTCGAGGTCTGATGCTTAATATGTATGACTTCAACAATGACATCTAGCTGTGTCATTCCTTTGCTGGAAGATGTTTCAATGCCACGGCATTTCAACTTGCTATTAACGTGATGAGAGAGATTCAAGTATTCATAGAAGCAAACCCGTCAGAAATCATTACCATTTTCATTGAGGATTATGTCACAACCCGCAGGGATTGAGCAGGGTCTTCAACGCATCTGACCTCAATAAATACTGGTTTCCAGTGTCTGCAATGCCTAGAAATGGTGAAGATTGGCCCACAGTGGATGATATGGTCTGTCAAAATCAACGATTAGTGGTCTTCACGTCTAGATTAAGAAGAGAGGCATCCGAAGGGATCGATTATGACTGGAGATATGTGGTAGAAAACCAGTATGGAAATGAAGGCATGATTGCTGGTTCCTGTCCTAATCATGCTGAATCGTCTCCGATGAACACAAGATCAAGATCACTGGTTCTTCAGAACTAATTCCTTACTAGTCCTAACATGGTTCTTCAAAACTACTTCCTTACTAGTCCTAACAGGACAACAGCTTGCATGAATAATGCTGCTACATTAATCAATATGACCAACACTTGTCATCAAGCAGCGGGCAGGCGCTGGTCAAACTTCATCGCTGTTGATTTTTACCAGAGGAGTGGGCTATTTCGCCCTAATTTTTGGGTTCTTATACCATTTGTTTACGATTGTTAATTGAAGCTTATTTGGATTATCCCATATATTTGACAAAAAAAAATTGGGATCCCAATATTTTTCGTTGCCATTTCGCACATATTTTGAAAAAATTTCACTCAGAGTCCAATTTTGAAAGTTCGAGGACGAACTTTTTCGAAGCAGAGGAGAATGATGTGAATCAAGAATCTTGAGGATATTTTCGTAATTTTTAGGATTTTATGGTATTTTGTTATTTTCTTTTGTTTTCTTTATTTGGTTGTATTTTTTTTTTGTATTTAGAGGTGGGAAGGACAAGTGGCATTAAGGGGTATAATTGTAACCATAGTTGTCAAAATCGTACAATTCGCGATTCGAATCATACGATTCGATTCGATTCACACATAAAACGATTCGAATCGAGTTGAGAATCGCAATTGTCTAAAGAATCGAACCGATAGGCGATTTACGATTTGAATCTTCCGATTTGGGTCCGATTCACTTTTTTTTTTTTTACCTTATAAAAATACGTGTGTTTTAATAAAATAAATCAAAAAAGAAGCAAACAACAAAGGATACCGTTAAGATACTGAGTTTTAGAGAAAAACATGTTCTCTTGGCTCGGTTATTATCAGGTGACTTTTCTTGTCTATTCTCTTGGCTGAGTGTCTTCTATCTTTTGCTTTTTTTTTTGTTATAAAACTTTTGTATTTGTTATAAAATCTTTGAAGGTATATTTTTTTGTTGCTTTAAATTAATATGAAGACTATTTTAAATTAATATTGTTTTAGTTAATCTTAGTATTTGTTTTCTTGTTTTAAATTAATATGGTTTACTGTTTTAAATTAATTTTGTTGTAATTTTGTAGGCTGTTTTAAATTAATATTGTTAATCATAGTAAGTAGGCTGTTTAAAATTTTTGGAAGTACTTGTTTTACAGTTTTAAATTAACCTTAGTATTTATTTTATTGTTCTAAATTAATATGTGGGATGTTTTAAATTAATATGTAAGCTGTTTTATGATATATTTTTGTTTTTTACATTTTTAAGCTTAAAATGAATGAGAACATGTGTTACGGTTAATTTTTGTGATATATTGTGGTATATTATCATGTGCTACGATTAGTTTTTTATCATATTACGCTTAATTACCAATTTTATAGTGTTAAATCTCATTTACGTTTGTTGTACTACGTTTTTATCATTTGGTTTCGATTTGACCGATTCGATTCACGATTCGCGATTCGGGGAGTAAACGATTCACGATACGATTCGCGATTTGACAACTTTGATTGTAACTAGTTCATTAGTAGCTTAGAGCCTAACCTATCTCCCACCTATAAATATCCCATTTGTAGCCTCATTTAAGGTATTCTATATTTTGGAGAGTTTATTGATTGAGAGTTGATGCTTATGATATCTTCTTATTTCTCATTTGGCATCATTTAACCCAAGGAACTAATATGTAGTAACTAGATGAATCACAAGAAATGAGAAATGTCAAGTGTGAATAAACTCAACGTTGTAAGAGAAACAATAATGTAGATTGGGGCTTTAAGAGGTGGTTAGATAAGAACATATAATCTTCATTTGTCCCCTAAGTTAAAAACTAATTGCTTGTGCCCAACTAAGGTGTTGCATTAAATAGTACAAAGGTCACGAATTGGAGAAATAAATTGAACAAATAGGAGATGGTACTAAACTGGAGAACAGATCCTTATTTTTCCAGTTGGATAAAGTTAGAAGATTGGCACATTATTAATTTGTAGACTACCTTAATATCATTACCAAGTAGAAACGGGATAGTTTAAATCATTGTTCTAAAAGGCGCGCCTAGGCGTAAGGCTTTTTAGAAACGCTCTGCATAAGGCATAGGCGTAACAAAAAGCACGGTCAACGCGCGGTCAATGGCCCATGCGCGCCTAGGGGCGACAAGGCTTGAAAAGACGCGGCAAGGCGTGAAAAGGCGCGGCAAGACGTTAAAAGGCGCGTCTTTTTTTCAAGTCGAAGTATTTTTTTCCCCTTATCAAAAGCCTTTAAACAAACAAACAAAATTCCCCAACCAAATTGGTATAGTATTGATTCTTACTTCATGATGTTTCTGCTTATAATTTTTTCTTATACTGCTTCATGATGTTTCTGCTTATGTTTTTTTTTTCTTATTCTATTAATAGCTTCTTTGGGGCTACTGATGCTTTTTTTCCTTATTCAATTAGAGAGGGATGATATTTCTGGTTATTTTTTTGGTTCTGCTTATGTTTTTTTCTTCTTCTATTAAATTTAAAATATATTGTTTACGAACTTATATTATATTATATTATATTATATTATGTTATAAAATATATTATATTATATTATAAAATATATTGTTTTTTTCTTCTTCTATTATATTATATTATATTATATTATATCAGATTATATTATATCATATTTGAAATATATTATATTATATTTTATTGCATTTACATTATATTTGAAAGATATTGTTTACCAACTTATTTTGTTACTAACTTATATTGAAATATATTGTTTACTAACATATATTATATTATATTTGATTATATTATGGAGCATGCATATGGGTAAAAAGATTACCAAATATATATATTTTCAAATTTCAAGGTATGTATTATTTTATTGTTTTACTAGCCTTAGTATAATTAAAATATATTTTAAAAAAAAAAAGGAAAACACCTTTTTACCTAGGGTCCTAAGGCTTGACCTCGATCATACTGCACGCCTTTTAGAACCTTGGTTAAAATATATCAAGGTTTACATAATCCACAGCCTCCGGCTCAGGTAAAAACTACAAACCAAGTCTCGCGCATTTCTGACCCATTTTTGTACTTCATAACATTAATATGGTTTTGGCTCAAGAAGAAAATTACTAATAGATTCAAGCCCATCTTGTGTATACAGACAAGTGTTTTTAACTGCGTGCTATTGCGAACTCAATAGCGCACGATTGCGCATCGCGAAGGCAAAACGCGATGCAGCACATTTTGTTTTGCACAATGTTCAAATTGCGGATGCTTTTTGATGACGTGGTACGCTATTTCATACTTTTCTGCACTATTTCGCAATGGATACACTATTTAGGTTTTTTTTCCTTCTAAGCCAATAACTAAAGAAACGGGACCACCTCCAAAAACCAAACGTTTTTCCTTTTCAAAAGCCAACCTCTAATTGAAAGCCACCTCGGAAACCCTATTTCCCTTTCAAAAACCTCCGAAACCCGCTTTCCCTTCTCAGAAAACCTAGATGCGATCAGCTGGACTGGTTCTTTTTCAAAGTCAGCTTCTTCTTTCAGACCGACCGGTTCTCTTTCAAAGTAAAGCCGACTGGTTCTTTTTTTTCGTGTCTGTTTTTTTTCAAGGCCGGCTCCTTCTTTCAGACCGACTGGTAAGTTCTCTTCGTTTCTTTTTTTCACTTTAACAAGTTTTTTCTACAAAACAGAATCAAAGCCGAATGGTTTTTTTGAGTTTATTCTAACAAAAATGTATTTCTTAGTTTCCTCCTGTTTTAAGTACTGATTATTAATGATTTACTCTCTGATTTATTATTTATCTATGATTTTCAGTGCAAAAAGCTATGTATTTCTGATTTTATTCTATAAAAAACTGTATTTCTTATTTTTCTCATGTTTAACACGTTACTTATGTACAAAATTTCAGCTTAAAAAGTTGTAATTTTCAGTTTAAATGTTACTTTTTTTGTAAATTTCAGTTTTAAATGTTAATATTTTATAATTTTCAGTTTAAATTGTAACTTGTTTACAAAATTTCAGCTTATAATGTTATTTGTTTTATAACTTTCAGTTAGGACATTATTTTATAATCTTCAATTTAAAACGTTAATTATTGTAAAATTTCAGTTTAAAATGTAATTTTATATATTTTTCCTATAAAAAAATTGAAATGCACGAATTGCTTGCGTGATGCACGACGCGACCCAGAGCCAAAACGCGACACCTTACGCGACTGCAATTAAAAACATTGACAGAGTCTAATCAGGGTTCGGATGGTAGAGCGATCTCCAACACAATTTAACAGTCACACGCTAGAGCCGAGGGAGAAATGAACTTACCAAATTGAGTAATGTGTTGGACAGTCTCAAGTAGATATCTTCCTAACCAAGAATTGTGGGCCTGTAAATAAATACCCTCCCTTCCCTTTATAATGGCCTATCAATTATATATAAAAATAAATGAAAAAAAAATGAGAGAGAAACCTATTTTTCTAGTTGTTGCTCACACTTCCGCAGTTTACATCACAATGTATATGCAAACTAAAGGAATTGTTTTTGTTCCAATGATTTTAACTTCAGATCTGGATGAAATTCCAATTATTTTAATTATTTCTCAAAGCGAGAACTAAGTTGGATTTAATGGGGTCCTGGCCAGATTTTTTCACCATATTTTCTTTCATTCTGATGTGTAAAGTTCACTAAGAAGCACTGGAAGGGGGCACTGGACATGTACATCCGGAGCATCCAAAGGAAAAACAAGTGCAACCAAAAGAACACGTAGGCTCAAAAGAAGAAGACTAGCCTAGGGACAAAATGAACCCCATCATTGTACAGATTTAGTATCACAATTTTAGTTGGGATGTCTTCTAGTTTTTCTAGAGCTTGGTCCTGACTAGAAATGTTATGGGGTAAGGGACGGAATATAAAGACTGATGTTTTGGTATTTCATTGTGGTAAGGTATAACCAAGCTCCTGGATTTATATATACACCATTACAGGATGTATGAAACTAGATGCGGAAAACCTCTCATTTTTATATCCTTCGATTTTGGAACAGATATTTTTGCTTGTATTATAGTACAGAAAGATAATTTTTCACTAAAGTAGCAAACAAAACATGTTTCCATCAACTCCATTGATCACCAAGCAATAGTTATGACAACAAATAACAGTAAAACATTACCTCCTGCGCTTGTTGGTTGGCCCTTTCTTCAAGTATTTTCTCTAAGCTCTGTTTCTCCCCCTCCAATCTAGCAACAAGATTCTCACGCTCTTTAATGGCCTCAATGGCTTTGGCAGCAGCTTTCTCAGCCAGAATTTGTTCTCTCCTTTTATTTTCCTCCCTCTCGCGTTCACTTTCTGAATCTGATGTTGAAGCTGAATCCGTCTCCGAATCAGATTCTTCATCACTTACTGACAAAGAACCCCTCTTCATGGGTGAAGAACTCCTTCGACCTGCATTGGTCTCCTCGATCTGTCCTATAGCACTCCCCAACCTGTTGTGATCATCATTAACCCCCATCTTTTCATCAGACACCCCATCCATATTAGATTGCACAACTGAAAAATCCTCAGAACTTAACTGCTTCCCATCCCCAAGAGCATTTGACCCACCATTTATTTCTTCATTTGCATCATCCCTATACTGCTCGACCAAAAAGCCCCCATTTGTATCCTTCCTATATAATTCTCCTCTCCCCGAATCCTCACCATCATCCTGCAATTCAACACTCGATGTGGACCGCATCGAATCCGAAAATCTAGAATCCTCCCCGTCACTTGGTCTCCCATCTAAACCACCGCCAACATTCACCTTACGTTCCAACACAAGGTCCGACTTTCTCAAACTCTTCAACAAACTATTTTGAACCTTCTGGTTCCTCTTACTCTGCAAGGACAAGAAACCCGAACCAGAACTCCCCTGCTTCCTACCATTATTAGGGCTAACAACCCGAGGAGTATTCTTATTTGGTGCACTCAACAATTCAGTCCAATCAGTGTCCGTTAACCTAGACTTAGAATCCATGTCCCTGCTTGCCCCAACCTCTTTATTAGTAACACCATTAAAAATACGAATAGGATGATCATTATGTAATTTACCGACAAAATCATTAAGTTCGGGTGTTCTCTTCTTGAGCTGGTCCTTCAAGGGAGGAATTGCAGTGGTTTTGGTTGGAGTGTCGTAATTATTGTGATGAGATGGTGATTTTTCATTCTTACGCAGTGATTCCGCCGCTTGCTGATCGATCTGTAAGGTTAGAATAACAAATATAGGAAATATTAGAAACAATCAAAATTATAGATAGACAGTCACAGAGGGAATTGCAATTGCTTGCCTGTTGAAGGAGGGTCTCGGCGACTTTGAGTTTGGAGGAGATCCAGCCCGACATGGTTAGTTGTTAGATTGGATTCACGTAGTGTGGATATCAATGACGGCCTTGCATTTCAGTGTGATTGTGATTGTGATTGTGATTGTGATTGTGAGGAAAACAGAAATCTAAAGTAACGGGGGCGAGTGAACAATTTTTTTTTTTTTTATTTTACTGCCGCTTTAGGTGGAAGTTGTTCCGACCGGATCAAGATTACTCTAACGAGGAAAATATCTTTCTAGTCCCTCCATAAATAATTGGGGCGTTACACATAGGGACCATTTATCGCCTTTAACATTCTTATAAGTCCTATTGACTTTTCAATAATCTCATAGGTCCTATTCCAATTTTTTAGAAAAAAATTTCACCATTTTACCCTTTTATAACTAATCATCCGTAACTTCCTTTAGGAAGTACATAAGTGGTTGGATTGTTTTTTTTAATCTTTAAATGATCATAACTTTTGATTCACAAATCCGTTTTTCGCAAAATTACTATTTTTGAAATCTGTTCGACGAGATCTATCAAACAAGATCCATGAAGGCTATAAGATTCCAAAGAAAAAAATTTACACAAACAGTCAACTTTACTATATGCACTAGAATATGAAATAATTTTATATATGTGTCATTTTCACAAACAGACAGTAACATTTACTGTGATAATACTACACAAAATATATATATATATATATATATATATATATATATATATACGGTGGATCCAAACCCTCTTTTTTTCAAAATTACCTTGTATCTAAAGGTTCGCGCTAGCGGTATCCAATCCTTATCACCATTGTTGGAGCGTCAACGACCTTCGTCAGAGCTCCGATTTGGGGTGGATAAGGGTGGCATGTGGTGCCGCTGGCGCGGACCTTTGAAAATAAGAGACTTTTAAAAAAATGGGTTTTGGATCCACCGGAGTATCATGGGGTATCGTTGGCGCGGACCTTTGAAAATAAGATTGGATAAATGGAATTGGGATCATCTGGAGCACCGATTTGGGGTGAGTAGGGGTGGCACAGAACTTTAAAAATAGAAACATATTGGATATAGATATTAAACTTTATTGTATACACCAGAAAATGAAATAGTTTCATATTTGTGACATTTTCACAAACAATAACATTTACTGTGTTAATATATTTATGAAATAGTTTTATATATATAACATTTTCACAAACAGTAACATTTACTGAGTTAATATTACACAATATATATATATAACATTTTCACAAACAGTAACATTTACTGAGTTAATATTACATAACATATATATATATACACGGTAGATCCAAACCTCTTTTTTTTTTAAATTACCATATTTTTAAAGGTTTACGCTAGCGACGTTCAATCCCCACCACTACCCACCCCCATTGTCGAAGCTTCAACGACTTTCATCAGAGCTATGATTTAGGTGGGTAGTTGTGGCATAGGGTGCCGCTTGCGCGGACCTCCTAAATTAAGAGAATATTAGATAAATGGAGTTTGGATCCACTGGAGCTCCGATTTGGGGTGACATTGGGTTAAGTTTATATCTATAATATTTTTACAAACGTTAACATTTACTGTTATAACACAGTGTGTGTGTGTGTGTGTGTGTGTGTGTGTGTGTGTGTGTGTATATATATATATATATATACAGTGGATCCAAACCTTTTTTTCTGATATTGTCTTACTTTTAATGGCCCGCGCTAGCGGTATCTAATACCACCAACCCCAATTGTCGGAGCTCCAATAACCTTCATCAGACTTCTGATTTGGGGTGACATGGAGTGCCGCTGGCGCGGACCTTAGAAAATAAGAGAATATTGGATAAATGGGGTTTGGATACACCGGAGCTCCAGTTTGAGGTAAGTAGGGGTAGCATTGGATTAGGTTTATCTCTGTAATATTTTCACAAATAATAAAATGTTACTGTTTGTGAAAATGTTACTTCGGCATCCTATGCCACCTCAAATCAGAGCTCTGATGAAGGTTGTTGGAGCTCCGATAAAGGGGGTGGGTGGTGGTGGGGATTGGATGCCGCTGGCGCGGACCGTTAAAAATAAGATAATATCAGAAAAAAGAGGTATATATATATATATATATAGATATAGTTTGTAAAAATGTCATAGATATTAAACTTTATTGTGTACACCAGAAAATGAAATAGTTTCATATTTGTGACATTTTCACAAACAATAACATTTACTGTGTTAATATATTTATGAAATAGTTTTATATATATAACATTTTCACAAACAGTAACATTTATTCAGTTAATATTACACAATATATATATAACATTTTCACAAACAGTAACATTTACTGAGCCAATATTACATAACATATATATATATATATATATATATATATATATATATATATATATATATATATATATACACACGGTAGATCCAAAACTCTTTTTTTTTTAAATCACCATATTTTTAAAGGTTTACGCTAGCGACATTCAATCCCCACCACTATCCACCCCCATTGTCGAAGCTTCAACGACTTTCACCAGAGCTATGATTTAGGTGGGTAGTAGTGGCATAGGGTGCCGCTTGCGCGTGTGACACCCCGACTAATTAAATACCGGGTAGCTACTCCTTTATTAAATTAATACAAAATGCCAAGTTGGTTCAGTTCATAGTATCACTGTCGAAAATATTTTAATAATTACTAACCACTTAGTATTTAAAAAGTGAGTTGCCAATTTTAATTAAATCTGATTAACATATAATAAGTAAATTATGAAATGCTAACATAACCACCACAACATAGTTACAATAGAATAACCATCAAATGATAATGAGTCTGGAGGAATACTCCTCACAACAATCCGAATACCGAAATAAATAAAAACCAAGTCTGCATCACTAGATTAATTACAACCCAAAGTATGAAATAACTGAAAAGTAAGTTGTCTCTAAAAGGAATGGGGCAACATGCCCAACAAATGAGAAAATATCACAGTGGAGTCAAGATCGGAAGTGGAGGTGTCTACTATCAAGGTCCTGTAACTTCCACAGCAGCTACAACACGTCACCTGAATAGATTCCTATGCATGGTGTCCTTGGGGCTGGGCACCTAAAAAATTTATAGCAAAATAGATTTGAAAGCAAACGGGTCAGAGCCCGATTGTGAAAATAGTTTAAAATTTGCAAGTGTTTAATATCATTAAAGAGTGAATATAGAGTACATGATAGTGTGTGCACTCACATGAGTTCCTCACCTCTCAACTAATTGTGCACTCCTATCGCACCCGTACCCATTCTAGTTATTCCCATTTCTAACTAGTCCGATACTAAAATCTAACATTTCTATACGATATTCAATTCAAATTCCCAACAACTTTTAGTTAACAGAGTGTTATAACTTGTTATACAGTTTCCCATATTAGCAATGCTAATTACTAGAGATCTTCCATATTCACTTGACAAACTGTTGCTATTATTAATATTCTCATTTATTCATGACAATACATTTCAATTAACAGTATATTATTCTCATCATAAATATACAATACTAGCACCCCGAGGCTAAGTTGCGGTGCACACATACTCTGTTATCCAATCCCGGTACATCACGTACATAAGGACCACGTATTCCGAATCTCTCAGGAATCGTTTCATTAAACAACAACCACAAATAATGGAGGCGGACATAGTTCACATCACATGGGTCACGCACATACCTACGCTCCCATGATCAGCAGACTTATTAACTTCTCAATAATCCTTTCTCTGACCTATGTCCTCGAGGTACCAATCTAGATCCCCCCCCCCCCCCCCGCCGTAGGCACACAAAGATTAGATGGCCCTAAACGAACTTCAACCTCCCATGATAGCAAGTACGGTAGGTATGTTATACACAGATAACTACATATACTAAGCATTCACACATCTTAGATATTACAATATTTTATTAGTGGTATACTTCTCGTTCTCATACCAACACTTAGCATTATACAAATCACAAGACCCCGGTTTATATGTATTTAAGTTATCAATTATTCTCACTTCGTGATTAGTTACTCGCTTCCCAATCCACAAATGTCATCCGGTTTAAGACACTATTCTAAGTTTTACTCCTCAATGTACCCCAATCTCCCAACTATACCCACTAGTTAATAAGGGAAAGTTATCTCGCCATTTAAATAAGTCTACAGGATACTAGAAATCAATTCAAGGCAAAAAGGCCATTCTGTCAACTCGTTAGAAATCTCATTCGAACAAGATCGTTCGAACGAGTGTCGTTCGAACGAAAGGCTTCGAATGAACTACCAACTCGTTAGAAGGGATACTGTCATCTCATTAGAAGTTCGTTCGAACGAGGTCGTTCGAACGATCTGGGCAGGTCTTCTAACGAGATGGCAGTTTCAGCCCAGAAATTCCCAAGTCCGTTTTTCTAAATTCTTCTCTCTTCTAAATCCACCCTAAGACCATCCAATTTATGTTCCAACGTTTTTAAACCATTTCTAATCATCCTAGATCATCTATTAACCTATTTTAGGGATCAAATCTTACAAATCATCAAGGAATTAATATAAATCTCCAAATATATCCCCAAACCCTAAGAACATGAACTCATATTTTTCTTATGACCAATTACTCATCATAAATCCGTTTATTAAATCATCATATATAACTCTTCGAATATTAATTTAGTCCATCATCATTCTACATGCAAATCCTAACCCAAATTCAAAGTTTCTCCAACAATTTCATGGGTATTCTTCAAAAATTTCAATATAAGATAATTCCTACACTAAACATGGAAGACATATTCAATGCACTAAAAATATCAAATCACTTGCCTTAAATTGTTCTTCAGAATTGATGTTGGTGAATGAAGGTTGATTCTCTCCTTTCTCTACAGATTTTCTCCCAAGGTTGAAGATGGCTTGATTTTGGTTCTTGTAACTTCTCTCCAACTTCTCTCAAAACTCCCGTAGCCCACTCTCTAAACTTTTGCTGGTAATGGCCTTAGTGGCCCCTTTAAAATTATAAATATAAACTCCAATTTTCGTGGGTTTTAATTCCCTAATTTTTAAAAGTACCAAAATACCCTTTTAAGTTGAAGGTATGGCCCAAAAATGCCCCGGGACCCAAACTAAACCTCCGATTAGTATTTTTTGACTATTTCGACCCTTCCGGACTCGTTGGCACACTCAAAATGACCATTCGGTTGATAAAAATAAAATTCACTTTTTAATTCAAATAATTACATTCTTGACGTGACTGACACGCGCGTTCCAACTAAATTTTCCAAATTATCGTATTTCAGTCTCGCGACAATTTTAATATTTTCAATATTCATATATTGCCATATATACACATCATAATCAAATACCAACTCACATCTCGTTAGTATTTATATTCGGATTAATTCTCAATTAATTCACATTTAATTTAATTAATCCCTTAAATAAATATCAATAAAATTACGGGGTATTACATACTCCCCCCCTAATAACAGAATTTCGTCCCGAAATTCGGAACTAAAAAGTACCTGGTAAAAATAACTCTGGATAACGTTCGCGCATCTCATCATCGCGCTCCCATGTGGACTCCTCAGCATTATGATGCCACCATTGAACACGTACCAACGGTACTATCTTTAACCGCAGTTTTCGCTCGCTTCGGTCCAAAATAGCAATCGGCCCCTCCTCGTAGGAACTATCGGGCTGGAGATCGATGTCCTCCAAAGCAATATGAGTATGGGCCAAATCGTCCCTAAGATATTTCCTTAGCGAGGAAATATGGAACACATCATGAATCCTATGCAAGTGCTCCGGTAACCCAAGTCTATACGCAACTGGCCCAATCCGCTCTATGATAGGAAATGGCCCCACATATCTCGGTGTCAGTTTCCCCTTCTTCCCAAAATGCATAATCCCCTTCATAGGAGATACTCTGAGTAGAACCTGGTCCCCCACTTTGAATTCTCTGAAGAACCTCTTGGCATCAGCATAGCTCTTCTGCCGGTCCTGAGCTACCCGAATGCGACTCCGTATCATCTCTATCGTTGTCGAAGTATCCTGAATCATCTCTATCATAGCTCTGATGAAAGTCGTTGAAGCTCCGACAATGGGGGTGGGCAATGGTGGGGATTGAATGTCGCTAGCGTAAACATTTAAAAATATGGTAATTTTGAAAAAAAATAGTGGTTTGGATCTACCGTGTGTGGGTATATATATATATATATACTGTTTGTGAAAATGTTATATATATATTGTGTAATATTAATTCCGTAAATGTTACTGTTTGTGAAAATGTTATATATATAAAACTATTTCATAAATATATTAACATAGTAAATGTTATTGTTTGTGAAAATGTCACAAATATAAAACTATTTCATTTTCTGGTTTATACAAAAAAGTTTAATATCTATGACATTTTTACAAACAATAGCATTTGCTGTGCTATCACATTATATATATATATATATATATATATATATATATATTCAATATGTTTTTAAAGCTCTGCGCCACCGGCACCTAATGCCACTCCTACTCATCCCAAATCGGTGCTCAAGAGTATCCAGATCCCATTTATCCAATCTTATTTTCAACGGTCCGCGCCAGCGGCACCCCATGACACTCCGGTCGATCCAAAACTCATTTACTCAAAAGTCTTTTATTTTCAAAGGTCCGCGCCAGCGGCACCACATGCCACCCTTACCCACCCCAAATCGGAGCTCTGACGAAGGTCGTTGAAGCTCCAACAATGGTGGTAAGGATTGGATGCCATTAGCGCGAACCTTTAAATATAAGGTATTTTTTAAAAAAGAGGGTTTGGATCCACCGGATATATATATATATATATATATATATATATATATATATATATATATATATATATATATATATATATATATATATATATATATACTGTGTAGTATTACCACAGTAAATGTTACTGTCTGTTTGTGAAAATGTCACATATATAAAATTATTTCATATTCTAGTGCATACAGTAAAGTTTACTGTTTGTGTAAATTTTTTTCTTTGGAATTTTATAGCCTTCATGGATCTTGTTTGGTAGATATCGTCGAGCAGATTTCAAAAATAGTAATTTTGCGAAAAACGGATTTGTGAATCAAAAGTTGTGATCATTTAAAGATTTAAAAAAAAAAGTCCAACCACTTATGTAACTTCCTAAAGGAATTTACGGATGATTAGTTATATAAGGGTAAAATGGTGAAAATATTTCCTAAAAAGTTGGAATAGGACCTATGGGATTATTGAAAAGTCAATAGGACTTATAAGAATGTTGACCCGATAAATGGGACCTGAATATAATTATCCCTAAATAATTCTCAATTTTTTGTTTATCTTAACTTAGTTCTGAAATTGTATCACTTAGGGTCTGTAGCGTCCGTTTGATTTTAAAGTGGACAAAAGTGAAAATGGTAATAAATTTTCATGGGTAAAATTTGTCAAATTTACCTAGTTTTTTCACACGAAGCTATCAAATAACAATTAGGCGAAATTAAAGTCAATCCAATTAGTTTATTTGAATATTTTATAAAAAGTTTTTAAATAATTTTTAAAACATTTCTAAAACAGTTTTTTTTTAAATTTTGATACAACAATTTTTTTAAATAATTTTTACAATATTCGAAACAGTTTTTAAATTATTCAAAATAATTTTTAAACCTTTTAAAATAGTGTTTTTAATAGTTTTAAAACAAGTTTTTAATAAAATAGTTTTATAAAACATTTTTGTAACATTTTTTATAAAATAGTATTTTTTTATTTATAACAGTTTTTTTTACATTTCAAAAAGAGTTTTTTGTAACACCCCGTATTTTCATGCATTAAATATTTAATTAATTCAGGAATTGAAAATTACTTGTGAGTCGTAATTTTAATTGAATTAATTAGGAAAATTTTATTTAAACATTAATCGGGAAGTGAATGATTGATAATTAAGGAAAACTTATTTACTAAGTGAATAGTAATATTGTAATTATGTCATTTCGAGTATTAATGATAGGGTATGCACTTATCCCAACCGGAAGTCGATATAGACAAAAAGGGGTGGGGGGATAAGTATTTTTATAAATTAATTCGGATGCTAATTCTGAGTGTACAGTTGAGTCCGGATGGACCGAGATAGTCGGAAAAGTGTACCCGGGGGTAGTAAACGGGTCATGGGACGTTTTTAGACATAGCCGGGCCCACATGGGGGCATTTGGGTCACTTGGGCTTGGCCCATTAGGCAAAAAACGGGATTTAGGTTAATTGTTAAATTAGGAGAAATAAGGAGACGGTTGATAGAGTTTAGAAAAAAGGCTAAGTGTGTTAAGGAACCCTATTACCAGTTAAAGGCAGTTTTGGGATCACTAAAGAGCCAACATGAGTCATCTTCAACCTTGGAATTCATCTCCAAATCAGACACTACGAAACCTAAGGCAAGTGGATAACTTGCAATAGTATTGAATCTGTTTTTCAATTCATATTCATGTGATGTGATTGATTAAAATTCGTTTTGGGTGTTCATGGCATAAACATGGGATTTTGAAAATAATAATCTGATTTACGAATTTGAGTGAGGATTCATGTAAAAATCTGATAGTTATAAGTTGATACATATCTGGTAGGATGATATCTGGACAATTAAAAACGGATTTGATGATGGAACTTGGGGTGTAAATGGGTTAAGGGTTAAAGATGAATTTTTCCCCAAATTTAGAAATTGTAGTTAATGGACGAATTAATAATGTTGGTGGACATTCTAGAGGTTCCTAATAAGTTTTCTAACATGTATTGAGGTTAAGAGGGCTTGAGGCTACTGGTAGAAGAAACTAGGGTTTGAGAAATTTCGTCCATGGCTGATTCTGTCTTCGCGAAGAAGACGAAGACTTGCTCGATCGATCGATCGAAGGTCTGGGGTCGATCGATCGAAGGTCGACAGAATTTGGCAGATTCGCCCAGTTATGTATATATGAGGGAATTTATATAATAACCTTTATGTAATTAATTATTGAGAAATTAATACATGAGTTAAATCTAATTAATCGTGAGTAAAGTTAATTAGAATTTGAGGGAGTTTTTGGGTGACACGTCATGATTATAAATTCGAGAGTCGGGAATTCAGACTCGGGTGAGGTTATTTCGGGCTACGAGAGTAAGCCCAAATTTATGGTGGGGGCGACACCAAAGGTGACTAAATTAATTAATAGTTAGGGTTGGACCATAAACTCTTAATAAATTAAATAGGCTTGTGTTACGGATTCAGTACATGGTGTAGC
Organism: Sambucus nigra; assembly: GCA_949130495.1. Lineage (NCBI taxonomy): Eukaryota > Viridiplantae > Streptophyta > Magnoliopsida > Dipsacales > Adoxaceae > Sambucus > Sambucus nigra. The sequence continues at coordinate 366,948,441 of OX422210.1, read as the reverse complement.
CGAGACATTTTGTATTTATATATATATACGGAGTGTGATAGTATATATATATATATATATATATAGTGTGTGAATTAATATCAGTGATTGAATATTATTAGTATATACTCTAGTGCTATAGGGGGAGGTTACGCGTAGTGGATGAATCCCCTAGCTTGAGGAGTAGGGCGAGTATATTCCCAGGTCATAGCGTCCGTTATATGGGGTGAGGGGATCTCACTTTCAGGGAAGGAATATGACCGCCTCCAATCGTATGTGTAACCAAATTAGTGATCGATTATGATTTGGGTAACTAGGTTATGTGAAAATACCTAGTGGGATATCACTTTAGAGAAATTATATTATGTGAGTATTTTTACTCGGTGAGATATTAGTATTAAATGTTGTTTCAAGTATGGTTGTGAATACTGCAATAAGATTAAATATATAATTAGATAAATAATTATATATGAGATAATTAATACATAGTGTGAAATGTATTATGTGTATAACAGGTGTGAGTGTTATATGAAATTAATAAGGGTAATGATTTAATTAAGTTGACGTTTATAATAACTTAAAAATCATGATTTAAGGCATACTCGGTTAGAGTAGGTTGATTGTAAGGGTTAATATAAGTATTGGGTCAGGAGCGTAGGACCTAGGTATATTAAATGGAAGCGTTAGTAGTGCACATTAGAGGAGGGGTAAGGAAGTCCTCAAGAGAGTGCGACACTAACTAAAATATGAAGAGCATGCATATTTATTTATTACTACAAGTTAATCATTTGTTAAATGTTTTCAAATGTTTTTGGGTACTAACCATTGCTATAAAAAAAATTTAAAAACCTTTTAGGTATCCATCCACAGGGACGCCAGGCTTGACTCTATTCCAGGTATCCGTTGCTGCAGCACATGTGGATGTTGCGGGGTTTTTGATAGACGCCTCCTTCTTTCATTCGTGTAGAGACTCTCTAGTAGTTATTTGAGCATGTCGCTCACAGTTCATTTATTAGTATTAGACTTGTTGAGATTGTCTTCTTGTCTTTACTTGTATTGGATAATTGGACAGATGGTTTATTCGGTTAGGTATTTTATTTGTGGATGGTTATTTTAGTTAACTGTGATTGTGTATTATTTTATGTCTCGCATGAGTTTTATTTAATTAATTGAAAGATAAAAATTGGCACCAGTCTACTTTTCTCGCTTAGGTGGTTAGTAATTAAAAAGACGACAGTGATGCTAAGAATGAACCAACTGAGAAACCTGTTCTAACTTGATTTAGGACTGATCACCCGGGATTAATTAAGCGGGGTGTCACATTTTTATAAAACATTTTTTAATAAAACAGTTTTAAAACATATTTTTTTATACAGTTTTTAAAACAATTTTTTAACAGTTTTAAAACATTTTTTAAACAGTTTTAAAAACATTTTTTATTTAAAACAGTTTTATAAAACAATTTGTAAAATAATTTTTAAAATATTTTAGCATAAAAATATAAAAAAAAAAGCACTTGTAAGAAGTGTCAAATTGTTTGGCAAATAATTCTTCCCCAAATAGCAAAGCAAAATTTGCCCACTTTTCATGCATCAGAGGTGTTGTACATTGGCAAATGGGTTGTAGGCAAATTTGTGAATCAAAGAGACCAAAAAGTGGGCAAATGACATATTTGTCCACTGATTTGACATTTGTCATGACAATTTTGCGAATCAAACGGACCCTTATTGTAAAGGGAAGACTTTGTTCATCCATCCATTAAAATTTGTTAAAATTATATCAAATGCTAATTTAACCTTCATTTAACACACATGTAAATCCCTCTTCTCTCTCCCACACCCATTAACCACTTCCCCTCACTCCCACACTCATTTTGTCATGTGTGTATGTGATTTTGCTATATATATACTCTTTAGGAAAAAAGTTTGATGTCTTTGAGACATCAAACTATTTGAAGTCTTGGATTCTGATTGGTCAATAGTGTTAGTGGGGACTCACATCATTTATGAAAATGGGTCCGCGCCAGCGGCATAGACCAATCAGAATCCAAGACATCAAATAATTTGATGTTTCAAAGACATCAAATTTCTATCCATGCTCTCTATATGGTGTGTGTGAGTGTATTATATGTTGTGTACGTTATGTATTATGTGTATAAAAAAATTTGTGTGTGTATATATGATGCTGATGATGTGTGTGTGTGTTACATATGTTGTGTGTATAAAAAATCTTTCAAAAATGTTATAAAAAATTGCTTATAAAAAAGTTTGGAAATTTTTGTTTTATAAAAAAATCAATTTTTATAATTATATAAAATTTAAAGGTTATAAAAATTATTTATAACTAAAGTTTGAAAATTTTAATTTTTTTAAAAATATAAAATTTAGAGGTTATAAAAATTTGTTTATAAAAAAGTTTGTAATTTTTTTAAAAAAAAATCAATTATTTAGTCATATAAAATTTAAATGTTATTTGGATATGTATCCATGAATGAACACTCACATGCACGTTGTTTGATCTGTAGTATTTTCTTATGTTACTTATAATTCTTCTTCCCTTCAATACTGTAAGTGCGACGGTATGAACTCGACTCAAAAAGCTTTGACACTAATTTAAGAGTGTAGTGCAGCGGAATAAAGTGTTCTAAAATTAAACCAAATTAATTAATCCCAAATTTTAGTTACACCCTAACTCATTCATCTAAGTGATTTGAAATCATTAAATCAGGAAGCATGTAAAGGAAACCAATTTTCAGGAAAAAAATCCCCGAAGGGAAAAAACCTTTTTATTTCACTAATAATTTGTAAATCACAACTTACAAGATTACAAGCGAAATCAGTAATGAATATCTGCAGATACCCACAGGGTCGTTAACCTAAATCAGCAATGGACTCCCGCAGCGAATCTATAAAACAGTAAGGAACATCCGCAAGCACTCACATTGACAGCAGTCGTAGTCAGCGCAGCACCTCCCTCCAGCGGTACCTAGTCAACCAGCACTTCCCTCAAGAGCTGCCAAGATCAGTCGTATATATATCCTCTCTAAAAGAGAAAAATTCAACAAGATTTTATCTTGGGTTAGGATGATTTGTGAATTGAAAAATATTTTTTTAAACCCCTAAAGTGAAGAAGACAAAGGTGTTATGCCTAAAGCAGTTTTCTAGTATTGAAATTCGTCAAGTCTCTTCACGAAAACGGAGTGATTTAACACGCTTTATATAAAAAAACTTAAGCCGGCGCGTCGCTCAAACGAGTCTTTAATCTATATAATCTATCCAATTCATAAACACCCGTTTTTTTATGTGAAAACCCACCCAAAAATAAATTTGATTTACACCCACTATGATATGAATCAATCATCACATATTTATATTGAAAACACATTAACCACTTGCCTGTATTTATTCGTAGTGTCTGATTCCTGATTAGGCATAAATTCTTTCGAATTTATTCCCTTAATTTAGGAATTTTTATCATCGTAAATAATGTAAAATGTGTCGATTTATCTCATTTCCTTGCTAAAGACTCCTTCTAACAAGTACATCTAGTTTCGTGTATTTCTCATAAATTTTGCAGGCATTTAAAGTATCGAGAAAGAAAGAGATTGGAAAAACCTTGAAAGAAATCAAAGAAGGAAAGTCAAAAAGGGCATTTTTGTAATTTTAAAGCCTTAGTCCGAAGGTGGGGCCAACTATAAAGTTGAATATCTTTCAATTTCAAGAACACTGAAAAAATTGGTACCTCAATCCGAGTTACGGTGAAGAAGTTATGATCGGTTGAAGATGAGAGAAGTTAAGAAAAAAGTTATGGATGAAAAACAAGTGCGATCCGGACCTATTAAAAATAAAAGATCTGGAATGGTTGTCAACAAGATCTCTGAATGAAAAACAAGGGTGATTCAGACCTAATAAAATTAAAAGATCCGAACCACTACTATGCAGATGCCTGACTCAAATAAGGGGGGATCCGGACCGCCCAGTCCCGCCGATCCGGACTGCTTTGAATTTTCTCAGAATTTCATTTTTAAGAGTTTTATGTTGGCTCAATCTCTTGTAAATTCCGGGGGATATTTATTCAAGGTTGTTACACAATATTAGGGGTTAGGAGAAATTAGATTTTCTGTAGTAGTAGAAGAATTTTGTAACCAAAAACCCTAGTTTTGTCTAAGAGTGAATTTTGAGTGAAGATTGAAGTTTTATTTCTGGAATTTCTTCAATACAAGTAATATTTGTCCTTTAATCCTTCAGTGTTTACTTAGATTCGTTAGTTGTTTTGATTCAGCACGTTCTTGTTCCCCATTCTCCATATAGTATGACGTTTTGTTTTTCAAAAATTGTGTTTTTATTTAGTTTAGTTATGTCCGGCTAAGTTTCTAAGGGTTAGGATGAATGAATCCAACCCGATGTTCTTTACATATGTATAAATTTAAGTTTTTGAATTAAATAATTGGTCAAATCGTGTTGTGTGGTGATCACAACCGTTGTAGGTTTTTTGATCTCGTTTGCCCTAGGTAACCGGGATGCTTAAGAATGCAACGCGCGTGTAGCTATCTCGACACCGTTTTATTCTTACTTTTGATTATATATGATGCGGGCTTGAACCTCATATATATAATGCTTGAGATTAATAAAGAGTGGATTTAATAATTTATTTCAATTCGAGAGTTGATTTTAACATCGGTAAATTCACTAGGGTTGGAGGATTGTATCCTAACCTATTGTTCTTATTCATAGTTAAGTCTTTCATACATTTGTTGTCTGCTCTTAGATTAATTAGCATAGTTGCATCTCATTAGTATTTAGTTCAGTTAGTTATTAATTTAACTGTTCGTTTAGTTCATAATTAATCTTCTATTCAAAGCATCTTTTAACTTCTTTTAGAGTCAAGTTAGGATTTTCCGTCTCTCCAAACGTCGTCGCGATTTTCTCGTCCTATTTCCATGAGGATCGATGCCCGGCTTACCGAGATTATTACTTGAGTGATAGGCTTGCACTTGAGCCTAGATAAGAATGCACTTTAGAACACTTTTTAAGTCGCGTCAAGTTTTTAGCACCGTTGTCGGGAAATTAGGTAAACTGTAGGTTAGATTAAGTTAATCCATAACTTTGATCAAAAATTGAAATAAAATAAATAAAAAAGAAAAAGATACAACATCTCTCAAAAGCCTATTAATGCAAAATCCACACCAAACTCCTCAAAGCACTCCTACGCGCATTCACGAAAACTCAATTGTCGAGTACAACCCAGATAGCCCACACACGCCTAACAAACCTCAATTTTGGGTTCTAGCTCCTACACCTCCAAACTCAATAGCAAGCTACCCATCTGATTATACTTCAGGTTACACTCCTAGTGCAACGAGTGAGAATACTGAGTCGTTAAGTGAGAGAGCCATGTCACAGCACGAAAGCGTAGGCGCGGGTGAGGGAGAGGCACCTTATCGACCCTTGAGAGAATTCATGTACCCTTAGCGGTCAGTCACTCCGGATGCATTTTGCTCCCATATAATGCAGGGCAATTCCGTTTTAGGAACGGGATGATCCAAATCCTCCCCACCTATCATGGAATGGACTCGGGAAAGCCTTATCTCCACATTTGGGAATTTGAGGAGGCATGTGAGACTTTCAGTGATCAAGTATGCACGAAAGATGTGATCTGCCTCAAGCTTTTCCCGTTCTCTCTAAAGGATAAATCTAAGACCTGGCTATGGTATTTATCTCCAAATTCGATTATGTAATGGAACGAGTTGCAATCCAAATTTCTCAAAAAAAATTCCCCTTCACATCGAACGAACTCCATTAAGGTTCAAATTCAAACTTTTCGACAATGAGTTGTTTGATTGATGTTTTGAGCGTCTTAACGAGTCAGTCACTTCATGCCCTCATCATGATCTTGATAAACAGCAAATCATTTCTTTCTTCCACATGGGCTGAACATCAACTCCAAACAACTTGCTGAAATAATGTGTGATGGCCCCTTTATCGAATTAGACGCTAATGATGTTGAGCTCCACTTGAGGTATGTCGCTGACACCACTCAAGCATGGGATACATCGGACCCTAGCGCTCAGAATCGAACTCGCCAAGCGGCCACCACTCCATTAGCATCCGGTCTATTTAACGTAGACAAAGATACCATGACGGACCGCCGACTCGATCAAATTGAGAAAAGCATGAGAGAATTACTCGCTGCATGTGGGAGAGAACCAATTGGCCCTATCCACACCCCCATTGAGAAGGTATGTGCTATTTGTGAGGCGGGACATTCAACAAAGGAATCCCCGATGATACTCGTCTACAAGGTCATGCTTCAAGAGCAAGTGAGTGGTGTCGGAGAAGTTAAGGGTAATTTCGGTGCTCCGTACGGAAATTCTTATAACCCCTTATGAAAAAACCGTCCTGGTTTTAGCTATGGGTAACATGCTGCGTTGAATCCTAATTCACACGTTGCCCTACCTCCACCCCCTCCTCAATTTCAGCAAGCACCACCTCCAGGCCCATACATTACCCCACCGCGGAGATCTCTTGAGGATAGTTTGAATAAATTCATCCAATCCCAAAATGCAACCAATGCTAGATTTGAGCGCATGTTCACCAACATAAATGCGAATATCTATAAGTTGCAATCATCTTTAAGTATCCAAGAAAAGGGTAAGTTTTTGGCCCAAGGCCAAAGACCTCCCCAAGGTCAAACTAGTGTAAGGTCTATTTCTAATGCAAATCAAGAGCAATGTTGCGTGATAACCACTCTACATAGTGGGAAAGTTGTTGATTTATCACATTTCCCGCACGACACACCTAAAGTCAAGGAGGTTTCTCCCGGCACGAAAGAGGCTGAAGATGCCTCCTTGAACGAGAGTGATAACGAGAACACTAATGAGCCCGAAGTCATAGTGAAACCCCCCACAGCCGCACCGTTTCCCCAACGGTTAGTATCTCACGCCAAAGAGTCCTCTCGTGAAGATGTGTTAGCCGTTCTTAAGCAAGTAAAGATTAATTTACCTTTTCTCAATACCATAAAGCAAATTTCCGCGTACGCTAAGTTTCTTAAGGACTTACTTACGGTGAAACGAAAGCTAAAGGTAAAGAAAAATATGTTCCTAGCACAGAACGTCAGCTCAATACTATCAAGTGACCCTCCACCCAAATTCAAAGATCCGGGTGCACCCACTATTTTGTGCATCATGGGGGGAAATCGAATTGAGAGAGCGCTAATAGATTTAGGGTCCAGTGTCAATATTCTCCATTACTCCATCTATAAGCAATTAGGTTTGGGGGACCTTAAGCCCACAAACACGACTCTCCGACTCGCAGATAGTTCCGTAAAGATACCTCGGGGAATCATTGAGTACGTGATCGTCTAAATTGATACATTCTTCTTCCCGTTGGGTTTTGTCATTTGGGACGAGGAGCCCTTCGTTGTACCGAGTATCATGTCCCCGTCATTTTAGGCCGCCCATTCTTAGCTACGGCTAATGCCTTGATCAACACTCGAAATGGGTGCATGCAACTTACGTTCAACATCACCAATCCCGAGGGTGAGGAGTGAAAATTGCGATAGATGGATCTTATGGAAGAGACGGTACATGAGCATGAGAGGTCCCACAGGCGAGATCAGCTAGGGGTGTGCCTTATTTCATCAAGTGAGAGCGGTAGTTTTGACGATGAGAGAAATATGGGGGAGGTGTGTGTAGTGACCGCGATTGGGAGCAAGAGCGAGTGGTCAGAGGATAGAAAAATAATGGAGTAAGAGATCGAGCAAGTAAGCGAGTGTAATACCCCGTATTTTTATGGCATTTAATTATGGAATTAATTAAATTAAATTGGGATAAATTAATTTAATATTAATCTGAATTTTAAAATAAATATTTACTAGTGTGACGAGAGTTAGTAATTATTGGTAAGAATTATGTTGAATATTACTAGATGAGTAAAGTAATATATGAGATGGAATTTATTAAAATTATCGCTAGTGAATAATACTACAATTATAGAAATTAAGTCGGGACGCGCATGTGTCATGTCGGGACTAAATTAATGGAATAAAAAGAAAATAAATTATATATCGCCGTATGGTCATTTCGAGTGCGCTAACACGTCCGGAAGGGTCGAGTTAGTCAGAAAAGTGTACCCGGAAGTTTAGTTTGGGTCTCAGGACGTTTTTAGACCTAACCGACAACCCGGGAGGGCATTTTGCCAATTCTCCACTTTTGGCCTTAATTAATGACGAAAATAGAAAGTTTATATATGTGGGAAGAGAGAGTCTTCGAGGGCTAGAAACTCTAGAGTTGCGTAGGGGCTAAGGAAGGGAAAAGAGAGAGAGCTTCCAAGGGAGAGCACCACCTACCCAACACCATCTTCATCAATTCCACCACCAACGCGTAGATTGGGGAAAAAGGAACGAAACCATACCCATCATCATTAACGATTCAGACTTCCATTTCTAAGGCAAGTATTTAACTTGTTGTTATTTGTGACACCCCGCCTAATTAAATACCGGGTGATCAGTCCTTTATTAAATTATAATCAAGGTGAACGGTCGGTTCATTCTTAGCATCACTGTCGTCAAAATAACTTTCCCAATTTAAACACCCTAAATAATTAAGCTAAGTGTCAAAACCATTTTAGACATTACTTTCCAATTTTTATTTTATAAACCAACATTTAACTTTAAATAATTCATGGTTAAAGAATCACACAACAACTATCCTGTAACATATAATCCAAATGATTAAACATTCCACTAATTCAATCCAACATTTAAAACTTAAAGGAAAACATCATGACAATAATAAATCCCAAAGTGTAAATACTAGAAATAAACGAATCACAATATCCAATAAAACAACTGAATAATGGAAAAGGGCGACACATGCCCAACTGGATAAAATAATGCTAGGAGTGGAATAAAAAAATGAGGTCGTCTCATCAAGAGGCCTGCAACTCCCACCTAAGCTACAGCGCGTTCCTTCCAAAGGATCCTATGCAAGACGCCCCTGTGGCTGGGCAGCTGTAATATATACATATATACAAGAGAGAAAAGAAAATGGAAACGGATTAGAGCCCGATTGTAAAAACGATTTATAATTTGTTTAGCAAGTATTTAAAATGTTTACTGGCCAATGCAACAACATATTAGTGCGGCACTCCCTTGAGAAATTCTCACCTCTCTTCTAATGTGCACGCCTATCGCACTAACCTTCCCAACGGTTTAACTTATCTTATCTTAGGTTGCTCGTAGGATTCAAACTGACAAATTCAATTGTTTAAGAGGTTAATTTCATTTAACAACAAAGTTCTCATTTAAACCTTATTTACTAATAAAGTTTCTCAGTAACATATTATACTTTTCAAACACTTATTCCCAAATTGAAATAATTATTCCTTACTTACCATAGACACGGTAGGTAGTTCCCAAATTTCCAGATTTATATATATATATATCCCACATAATAATTATGGTGCGGGCATACTCTGCTATCCAGTCCCCGTATCACTCGTACTAAGGGAAATACAAGTTCGGAATCACTCTCGAACTGTATTGAAACAAAACACAAACAATATTGAGGCGAAGCATAGTTTCCAAGTCTCTAAGAGATCAGCACATGCCCTCACGTCTCTTAGGACCGTCTAACTATCGATCTGATAGCCTGTACCAAAGGATTTCTATCTTCTAGGGTACAAGTCAATATCCCCCATAAAGGTCCCATCGAGATAAGACTGTCCCAGTGCGGTAACCTCGGGATAGCAAGTAGCGCGGGCATGATTTTTACACGTATATAGTATATGCATAAACACAGTCATATAAATATTGTACTATTACCATATTCATTTAGGTACATTCTCACGACCCATGATTATGAAATTTATCCTTATTACTTGTTATTTGGTCATCACGTATAACGGTTTGTCTCTTATTCATTTTATTTTTGAGATTTAATTTATTCCAACTCACTTCTCATCTCTAGAAGTATTTCCTTTACCTAAGTATAATTTCAGTAAGCCCTCACTCACCTTCTAACCCAACTCCTAGACATTTCGATTTTTAAGTCTATGCACGTTAGATTTCTTAGGTATGAATATTTCCTCGTTTACCCTTCATTTTTCCCATTTCATTAAAGTTCCACTTAATGGGGTTACCTTGACCCTACTGGTCCTCTTTATGTTTCCTTATGTCCTAATGATATTAATCAAGATTTATTACGCATTTAATCGGATTAAGTCAACCCAAGGAAAAATCTAGTTTTTCCCAGAAGGGGTCAATCAATTGATAGAAAGGGGTTGATCGATCGAACCGTCGATCGATCGATCAAGCAGGTATGACGAAATCTGCAGAATACCAGTTACGGGTTCTATCATCCAACATCATCCAAATCCAAATTTTTAACTCCCAAACTCCCAGAAATTTATACCACAAACATTATAACCCCAAATGAGCAATATTCTACGTAAGGCATGCGAGTTTTCATCAAGATTCATGGATTAAAAGGGGCAAAACTTATATAATTCTCATGAACCCTAGAAATTTCTTTAACTTAGTTCTTCTTATTCTTTTCCCAGAATTTCTACTTCTAAACCAATATAAATTCGTGGTTCAAGCTCTACATGTGAAAGGGATTTCCAGATTATTGTTTATATCACTACAACATGCGATTTCTAATCACCAACATGGGTTTTCTTTCATAAAAATTCATCATAATCAATCATAAACTAATATGAATGAAGCATTAACGAAATTAAGCAAGATAAATACTTGCCTGAGAATTTTTGTTTCTGATTTGTGGTTGAAATCAGTGTGATTGTGATCCTTGTGGCGTGATCTAGCGTTTGGCGGTGACGGCGGTGCAAACGGAGGAGTTCTTGGCCTAGAACTCTTTGGCAAGCTCTCTCCTTCCTTCTCCAATGGTCGTCTCTTGTTTTTGGTTGAGTTAACCCTAGAAGGCAACCCTAAACATCTGATATAACCTTAAAATTTTCGTGGGTTTTCAGGCCTAAAAATGTAAAATGTCCAAAACGCCCTCCCGGGGTGTTAATTAGGCCTAAAAATGCCCCAAGACCCAAACTAAACCCCCGGGTACATTATTTTGACTATCTCGACCCGTACGGACACTTTGGCGCACTCAAAATGACCATATGGGTGACTTATAATTTATTCACTTCTATTAATCAAAATTTAGTCCCGACACGACACGGGCGCGTCCCGACTTAAATTTCCAAAATTGTCATTTTATTCACTCGTGACATTTAATAGAACCAATTTTTTATATTACTTTGATCATTAGTAATATTCAACAAGTTTCCAATAATTACTAACTCTCGTCACGTTAGTAATTAAAAATAATTAATTTCCGTATTTATATTAAATTAATAATTCACATCAAATTTAATAAATCCCCAAATTTATAAAGCATAAAAATACGGGGTATTACATACTTCCCCCCTAATAACGGAATTTCGTCACGAAATTCGAAAAATAAGGCCTACCTGGTAAAACACATTTTGGATACCTTAACAGTACGCAACCTATCTACATGACAACTTCTCGGATTTTTCTAAACACAAAACTCCCGTTCTGGGAGGAACCATACGAACATCTGACCACTCTTGTTTGCCTAAAACAATCGTGGAATTCCACCGTAGTCATCGGATTATTCTCGACCGATCCAAAATTCTGATTATTCGCTCACCTCTAAACATACGCAGAGGGAGAATAGTTAAGGTTTTTCCACACCAAAACTTCAATAAGCATCTCATTCACGGCAAACAGTACGAGTGCTTCCACGGAATCCTACCATACTATACTTCACGTGCTAGTTATATCCGTTGTGGAAATGAAATGATCACCAAGGTTCCAAAATTACCTTCGCGTGGCCCCACTAATCGTTTAATCACTGTACGCATGCTCCTCGGCTATGGGTGATACCTCCCACTCATAACGAGACGTTATTTCCGTTGTTTTCCTGAAATCCCGTATTTAAGGTGGGATTCAAAAATTTCATCCTGATCCAGAAAATAATACCGTGTAGGACCACATATCGGCGCGATGCCTTCCTTTCAAAGGGAGACTGGGGCACACTAAGTAATATTGTAAATCACTCCAAAGGAATGTCAATCACTTCCTTTTTGGGTGACTTACTCGACATGTTCGGATGTACCCTTGATTTTACCTTGAAGGTGGCAACCCATCCAAGGACTTTACCGACCTCTTCCGTTACAGGATTTTTTTTTTATAACCACAAAATTCTCTAGTTGATCCCCTTATTCCAACCGATCTCTACCAACGAGTGGTGTATGCAGAGACTACTCACTATGTCCCGCTCAACATCGACTTTTCGTGAAATGTCACACATTAAGTGACACTTAATACTCCCCTTCCTTCCTTGGTGTATATCGAAAGTTTCGACCCGTGCACTTTTCTCCACGATGCGCACTTCCGGTTCTTTTATACCATACTAACATTATCTCTCTTTGTATGCGCAAGTCGCTTTCACGTTTGACTAATTACAACTTCGCTCCGAGCGTTCTCCATAATTATTAAATTCTACCCTTCTCAAGGAATACCCCTTTTTAAATGGCTTTCCACAGCCTTCCTACCAAATTCGGGTGAGCTACTTACACCCGAATATGTATATATGTCTATGGATTATCGTTCTTCATGCAACGTTTGATTCCCTCTACTACTTCCGCATCGTCATGTTAGTCCCACAAACATATATTCCTCACGTACATTCCCACGTCCCTTCCACTCAGACGATTTTAACATTAGCTAACCAGGATGCCCACCTTTGTAACACCCCGATCGTCCGGGGAGAGCGAACGAAGCACTACTCATCGATAAAATCACCTATATCCCACAAAATACAAGGTATAGATCATCTAAATCCCACAATCAACAAAATAGGGACTACCAATCTCAAATCTCTTCAGATAAGTACAACAATTCTCTCGAATAAATTGAATAATTAAAATAAATCACTAATGATCTATACCTCCAAACAAATACAAGTCTCGTCTCTTGTATTAAAAATTCTTCCCAGATAATCCACACTAAAATCATCTAAACTCCTTATTTCCCTTGTGATCCGAACGTATTTACAACACTTGGGTACTCTCAATCACCCTAGAAATCAAAAACTTTTAAATCTTCCTATCATCGTTCCACCTCTTAACTCATGGCGATAAAACAAAACTTTCAATGCATTCTTACCACATAATCGGATTTACTGGCCTTAAATCATAATTCAACTTCCATATCACATATACAATTACATGTTCCTTGTACGACTGAGGTACTGAACTCATGAACTACTGACCAGACATCTCCCTATTTCCAACCTTACGCTAAGTTTCATGCGTGGGATGTCTCGCAAAGCGAAATCCAAATAAGGAACCCCCCCGATACACTACTACCTAGCGTTGTTGGTTATTGAAATCTATTAGGACCTCCGTCCATATCATGTACCCCTTTACTCCGTTCCTCGACAGACAAGTTCTATCATTTCCCATAATTTCACCTACACAAAGAACATTTCTCCAATCCACTATCATCCAGTATTGGTGGTAATCTCTATTTGCAAGCCTCTTACACATACAATCAGGACTCGTAAAATCCTGATACTAAACATAGGAGTCTAACTCTTAACTATCACATCTCTAAAGGGTAGATATATCATTGCTCTCTACCTATTACCAAGTCCTGAGTGCTCCACATGATAATGAGTCAAATCTTTTCGCTCAACAGTGAACCCAATATATACTGAATCATAACAACAAAGTCCCTACGCACACCGGTATCAAATATCTCGAGCCCACTATCCCTCCCGAAGTCTCTAGGATAGATAATATAAGTGCGAGTCCAACCCTTTTGCAGGTGAGGCCTCGCCAGAACAAAACATGCTGCACTAATGCGACCACTCCGATAGTCTTGCACTAACTGCCCACTATCGTACTGACCATTTCTATAAAGTTGTAATCAATACCATATTATACTCGTATATCACGTCACTAAAACGAGTAACCTCAATAAAATGTATAATACTATTAATATACTCACTCATCCTCCGCGTATAGCACTAAGGAAAATCCTGCTACACTAGGGAAAAAATTTCACATAATAATATCGTTTGTAGTTATACACATTAAACTCGTCTCACATGCTAATATAGCAATGAACAAAATATAATGACTCGCTCGTGTCACATGAAACATGCCTCATCCTTCGAGGATAAACGTCATACTTCTACCTTTCCATTCGTATTGGAAAATCCTTCCTCTAGGCGAGGCATTGCCACTAAACACCTTTCCCACCCCGAAATGGCGGGGACAATACTCCTACCGAAACGCTAGCATGCCAATAACGACCTTATACTCATGCATATCTAACATTAGTATTGATCGCGGTTAAAAATGAAGTTATCAATTCTTATATTTGCACCCCTTCAAATAAAGAAAATCAAAGACTCTTTCCCCCAAATGGTGAGTCTACGCATGACACCTTACTCGTCATTGTGGCTAATAACCCCAAGACTCGTGAAAAATAAATAGCCCTAAAACAATGCGGTGCCTCAGTACCAATTAAAACTCAACCCATAGCACTCAGTATAAGGAACGTACCTTATATCTCGGTTGGGTCCTGAGGTGTTGCTATCTGGTGGACGTTACATACACGTCCATATTGTAATTGCCTCTGCTGAACTGAGGCTGTTGGAATGGCTGGTGGAGCTGGCTTCTGTGGTTTATCACTGGCGCCCTTCTATCGTGGGGCCCCATTCCTCTCTGGGCAATCCTGACGTCTATGGTAATTTCTGCCACATAGGAAACACTTCCCTCGAAACCGTCTCACTTCACTACGTTGTTGACTAGTCTCGCTTTTCCCTTAGTTTGGATGGTCATGATAAGAAATTTGCAAAAAAATGATGTCAGGTTGAGGACAATCCCTCCACTTGTGACCCGGTTGCACACATTTATAGCAGAGTCCCAAAATCCCTCTCTGGTCGAGTTGTAGTTTCTCCCCAGTCTGATTCGGACAAGATTAACGTTTATGACCGTCCATTCCACATTTGAAACACCTCTTTGTGACTTCATTCTGACCTCAACCTTGTTGGCCCTGACACTTTTGGCCCTCTACATACATTTTGTTACCTCTAAAACTGTCTTGGTCTTGAGGGGTTTATTGTCGAAATTTTGGTGTCTTCGCACAATTGTCAACTCTAGTCACATGAATTTGACTAACCTCTCTAGGTCTTTTGCCTCCTCTGAGAAGCATGCTGCGTTTGTGGTACTGCAAGACTGCAGTGGTAACTACTTGTGCCACAATGCCTGCAAATTCGGCGATTGGTACCCCTTTTGAAGATACCTGAGGTGTGACTTGTTCTTGCTCACTAGCTTCCCTAACGGTATTAGCTTGTTCGTCCTGACGGGCCATTTGAAAATTTAAAAATTTAATCTGGGTAAGTTCAACATTCACATCGACAATTCGCAGAAGCACGAATTTCCAATGCATAAAGATGAATACAACATTCCTAATATCACGGCTCTAAATCAAAGACGCTAAGCTGGAAGCGAAATAAGCCGTACATATCCTAAGGACACTAGAACCTGATGCTCTAATACCACCTGTGACACCCCGCCTAATTAAATACCGGGTGATCAGTCCTTTATTAAATTATAATCAAGGTGAACGGTCGGTTCATTCTTAGCATCACTGTCGTCAAAATAACTTTCCCAATTTAAACACCCTAAATAATTAAGCTAAGTGTCAAAACCATTTTAGACATTACTTTCCAATTTTTATTTTATAAACCAACATTTAACTTTACATAATTCATAGTTAAAGAATCACACAACAACTATCCTGTAACATATAATCCAAATGATTAAACATTCAACTAATTGAATCCAACATTTAAAACTTAAAGGAAAACATCCTGATAATAATAAATCCCAAAGTGTAAATACTAGAAATAAACGAATCACAATATCCAATAAAACAACTGAATAATGGAAAAGGGCGACATATGCCCAACTGGATAAAATAATGCTAGGAGTGGAATAAAAAAAATAATGTCGTCTCATCAAGAGGCCTGCAACTCCCACCTAAGCTGCAGCGCGTTCCTTCCAAAGGATCCTATGCAAGACGCCCCTATGGCTGGGCACCTGTAATATATACATATATACAAGAGAGAAAAGAAAATGGAAACGGGTCAGAGCCCGATTGTAAAAACGATTTATAATTTGTTTAGCAAGTATTTAAAATGTTTACTGGCCAATGCAACAACATATTAGTGCGGCACTCCCTTGAGAAATTCTCACCTCTCTTCTAATGTGCACGCCTATCGCACTAACCTTCCCAACGGTTTAACTTATCTTATCTTAGATTGCTCGTAGGATTCAAACTGACAGATTCAATTGTTTAAGAGGTTAATTTCATTTAACAACAAAGTTCTCATTTAAACCTTATTTACTAATAAAGTTTCTTAGTAACATATTATACTTTTCAAACACTTATTCCCAAATTGAAATGATTATTCCTTACTTACCATAGACACGGTAGGTAGTTCCCAAATTTCCAGATTTATATATATATATATATATATATATATATATATATATTAAATTGTCATATAATATATATATTCTAACAGCACCCCACATAATAATTATGGTGCGGGCATACTCTGCTATCCAGTCCCCGTATCACTCGTACTAAGGGAAATACAAGCTCGGAATCACTCTCGAACTGTATTGAAACAAAACACAAACAATATTGAGGCGAAGCATAGTTTCCAAGTCTCTAAGAGGTCAGCACATGCCCTCACGTCTCTTAGGACCGTCTGACTATCGATCTGATAGCCTGTACCAAAGGATTTCTATCTTCTAGGGTACGAGTCAATATCCCCCATAAAGGTCCCATCGAGATAAGACTGTCCCAGGGCGGTAACCTCGGGGATAGCAAGTAGCGCGGGCATGATTTTTACACGTATATAGTATATGCATAAACACAGTCATATAAATATTGTACTATTACCATATTCATTTAGGTACATTCTCACGACCCATGATTATGAAATTTATCCTTATTACTTGTTATTTGGTCATCACGTATAACGGTTTTTCTCTTATTCATTTTATTTTCGAGATTTAATTTATTCCAACTCACTTCTCATCTCTTGAAGTATTTCCTTTACCAAAGTTCAATTTCAGTAAGCCCCCACTCACCTTCTAATCCAACTCCTAGACATTTCGATTTGTATGTCTATGCACGTTAGATTTCTTAGGTATGAATATTTCCTCTTTTATCCTTCATTTTTCCCATTTCATTAAAGTTCCACTTAACGGGGTTACCTTGACCCTACTGGTCCTTTTTATGTTTCCTTATGTCCTAATGATATTAATCAAGATTTATTACGCATTTAATCGGATTAAGTCAACCCAAGGAAAAATCTAGTTTTTCCCTGAAGGGGTCGATCGATCGAACCGTCGATCGATCGATGCTCTTGGCTCGATCGATCGATCGATCAAGCAGGTATGGCGAAATCTGCAGAATACCAGTTACGGGTTCTATCATCCAACATCATCCAAATCCAAATTTTTAACTCTCAAACTCCCAGAAATTTATACCACAAACATTATAACCCCAAATGAGCAATATTCTACGTAAGGCATGCGAGTTTTCATCAAGATTCATGGATTAAAAGGGGCAAAACTTATATAATTCTCATGAACCATAGAAATTTCTTTAACTTAGTTCTTCTTATTCTTTTCCCATAATTTCTACTTCTAAACCAATATAAATTTGTGGTTCAACCTCTACATGTGAAAGGGATTTCCAGATTATTGTTTATATCACTATAACATGCGATTTCTAATCACCAACATGGGTTTTCTTTCATAAAAATTCATCCTAATCAACCCTAAACTAATATGAATGAAGCATTAACGAAATTAAGCAAGATAAATACTTGCCTGAGAATTTTTGTTTCTGATTTGTGGTTGAAATCAGTGTGGTTGTGATCCTTGTGGCGTGATCTAGCGTTTGGCGGTGACGGCGGTGCAAACGTAGGAGTTCTTGGCCTAGAACTCTTTGGTAAGCTCTCTCCTTCCTTCTCCAATGGCCGTCTCTTATTTTTGGTTGAGTTAACCATAGAAGGAAACCCTAAGCATCTGATATAACCTTAAAATTTTCGTGGGTTTTCAGGCCTAAAAATGTAAAATGTCCAAAACGCCCTCCTGGGGTGTTAATTAGGCCTAAAAATGCCCCGAGACCCAAACTAAACCCCCGGGTACATTATTTTGACTATCTCGACCCTTTCGGATACTTTGGCGCACTCTAAATGACCATACGGGTGACTTATAATTTATTCACTTCTATTAATCAAAATTTAGTCCCGACACGACACGAGCGCGTCCCGACTTAAATTTCCAAAATTGTCATTTTATTCACTCGTGACATTTAATAGAACCAATTTTATATATTACTTTGATCATTAGTAATATTCAATAAGTTTCCAATAATTACTAACTCTCGTCACGTTAGTAATTAAAAACAATTAATTTCCGTATTTATATTAAATTAATAATTCACATCAAATTTAATAAATCCCCAAAATTATAAAGCATAAAAATACGGGGTATTACATTATTTGGTTGATATCACCTCCATGCTAGTGTAGGAGAAAATTATTTATGTTTCCATGAAAAATAAATGATGTCTGGGAAAATTATGTTGAATTTCAGAATAGAAATCATGTTCGGATGACTCCCTTATTATATGTAGATTGGTGAACACGAAATTTGGATGCCCAGTAGAGATAGGAATCTGAATATCCATGGAATTCTGGTGAAACGGAATAAACTAGGGTTAAAGGATAAATTTATGAATTAACTCGTTTGATGACGGCTTTTGATGAATTAATGAAAGTTTTACGTTAGAAAGCATCTATAAGTGTTTTTATAATGTTCCTAATGCTTGGTTGGGAGTTTGGAACTTGTTAATGGTGATTTGGAGAAGTTAAATGGAAGAAGCCCATAGGTAAAAAATTGCAGAATCTCGGCAAGAACTGCTCGATCGATCAATCGACTCAAGAATGTCAATCGATCGACTGCATCGATCGATGGATCCCTTTTCATCGATCGATCGACTCCACCTGGAAACTGAAACTTTCTCCCCCTTTAATGTTAATCCGATTCAAATATGTGAGTAGGGGTGGTAATTTTAGAAACGGCACGGAACGATATGAAATTGATCCGAAATTGACACGATGTTTCGTATTCGTGTCGTGTTTTTTTACACGAAGTCGTGTCGTGTCGTGTCGTGTTCGTGTCTTAATTATGAGTCGCGTCGTGTTATCGTGTTTTTTACGCGTGAAATTTAAGAAATTCTGGTTGTCGTCGTGTCGTGCCGTGTTATTTTTTTATTCGGGTTGTGTTCATGTCAACTAAAAAAACACGAATTCGTGTTGTGTCGTATTCGTGTCCAAAAAAATCTTGTCGTGTCGTGTCGACCCAAAACACGACACGTTGACCCGAATTGCCACCCCTATATGTGAGGACACTTATACATAATTTAAATATCATAATAGTACATGGTAAGGATTAGTAGGGTATAAGTAGGGTCCGGGTAATGTGACTTTATATGAGATTTAACCGTGGGAATTCGGGGGGTATAAATTGGAATGGAAACTGTGCATACAGTAAATTAAGTTTTGCGAGAATCAATAAGGATTTAGACCAGTAGGGTGGTGAGTGTACTCCTAATGATATTACATTTAATCAAGATGAAACACTTCGAGGGACGAGAGGTACTTAGAATGTGGTGGTAATTGAGAATAAAAAGCAAGGGTTTAATTATACGTAGGACTCGGGCGTTATATGCCACATATTATTAGAATATTATTATTATGGGTTGTGGGCGTACCTAAATGAACAACGTGAATATATATATATATAATATGTAATATGTAATATGTAATATGTAATATGTGAATGTATGTGTATAATCATACTCACGCTACTTGCTATCAAGGGGGTTTTCGCGCCGGGACAGTCCTATCTCGATTGGACCTTTATGGGGGATATTGACTCGTACCCTATAACATAGTGTCCTTGGTATAGACTATCTGAAAATGATAGTCAGATGATCCTAAGAGACGTGAGGGTATGTGCTGACCTCTTAGTAACTTGGAACTATGTTTTGCCTCCAATATATGTGATCTATGTTAATATGTTTCGAGAGTGGATCTGAACTAGTATTTCTCTTATTGTACGAGAGGTACAGGGACTGCATAGCATAGTATGCCAACACCATAGGTTTATGTGGGGTGCTCTATTTTATATATATTGTGTGTGATAAATATATGTACCGGCGATTCTTCTACTGTGCGTGTAAGTAGATAAAATTGAATAAGTGCCCTAAATAAATTAAGTGCATGTAATCCCAAATCAGTATTGAGATATACTTAATTGACTTGATTAATTCATAAGAAAAGTTATCTTAAATAAATCATAGACATATGGTCACACGGACCAGAAATTGATGAGGGGAGAATTGGATTAGACTAGTGCATTGAGTTAGCCTTATGAGTCACTATAGTAATACGTTAGGCATGCACACTAGTTGAGAGGTGAGAATTCTCAAGTGAGTGTTGAGGTACTAACATGGTTGTAATATCAACTAGTAATCATAGTAAATACTTGCTAAACTATTTTTAAAGTTGTTTTACACTCGGGCTCTGACCCATTTCCTGTCATTTTCCTTTCTCTCGTATATATATATATATATCACAGGTGCCCAGCCACAGGGGCGTCAGGCGTAGTTCATTGGACAGTGGACGTACTGCAGCTTGTGTGGGAATTGCATGTCCTTGCAGTAGACGACTCCTTCTTTGACTTCTCAGCTTTCTATTTAGTCTTTTTAGTTAGGGCATGTGTCGCCTATTTCCAGATTCTGTTTAGATTTGATAGAGATTTTGTACTCTTTTATTGTGTCAGTATTCAGTTATTATTTGGGATTGTTTTATCTACTACGTTGGCCTTAGATGTGGATATTTATTTGGATTGATTAATTTAGTTGGCTCGTTTAACTATGATGGTTTGATTTTATTATGAGTAGTATTCATAAATTGGTTTATGCATATAAGATTTCAACACTGGAGTTTAATAAATAAAATTTAAGGTTTTGATACTTAGCTTAATTATTTATCAGGTGATTTTTAAAGATAATTATTTTACGACAGTGATGCTAAGAATTGACTAATCGGATCCTTTGATTTAATTTAATAAAGGACTGATCACCCGATATTTAATTAGGCGGGGTGTCATAGGTGGTATCAGAGCATCAGGTTCTAGTGTCATTTAGGATCTGTACGGCTTATTATGCTTATGGCTTAGCGTCTTTAATATAGAGCCCTATTTTTAGGACTGTTGTATTCTTGTTTATACGATTACGTCTTCAGCTATTTGAGATTTAATAATAATTGTGGACTAATAAAATCCCTTCTCATTTCATATGCCTCCGAGACGAGCACCCCGAGATAAAAATGCCCAGCCCGAACAGCCAGCAGCTTAGGCTCAGGGAATGATGAACGCAACTGAAGTCACTGCTATAGTTGCTCAGTCAGTGAATGCAGCGTTAGCAGTGGTGCAGCAGGCTCCACCCCAGGTTCAGGCAGTAGCGTCAATGCCAGCACAGCTTCCTATGGCATGGGAGAGGGTTAGGGATGCCTTTCAGAAGGCACATCCTCTGGAGTTCTTGGGCAATTCCGATATTGTCATCGTCAGCCAATGAAAGAAGGACATCTAGAGGCATCTATGCATGTATGAGTACTCATACGTTCAGAGCTAGTTACTGGCTTGATTCAAGCTAGTAGGAGCCGCCTTACAGTGGTGGGAGTCCACTACCACCTTAGAGGAGAGAGAAAGTATACCGATTCATATTTTTTAGGTGCGGTTCGACCGTAAAAAATTTCCCTCTGCCGTGCAGATTGAGATGAGGCGGAGATTGCTGAATCTTAAGCAGGAAAGTATGACGGTTGCAGAGTATGAGGAGGAGTTCACGAGATTTCTCACTATAGTGCCGGATGAGGCACTTATCGAAGAGAAGAAAATCTTGATGGTCATGGATGGATTGACCTGTAGGATTCGTCATCACCTTATAGGTAATCTGTCGCTGGGTACTTACAATGATGTACTCAACGCCGCTCTGTTGCATTGCCAGGAACACCGCTTCCATTAGCAAGGAAGCAAGCGAACAGGGGAGTCCACCCACTAGGGATGTACAGGAGGTAGTAGTGCCAGTAGGGCACCAGCAGCTCGGGGACAGGTCCGTCATAGTGAGTAGAGTTCCCATCAGGGGGACCCTACCAAGCAATTTTGATTCGGTGATTGCAGGCAGGGATATGGGGGATTTAGACAGGGCTAGCAGGACCAGTCTAGTCAGCATGGCCAACATGGCCCACATCGTTACCAATAGGGCCAGCCGGGCTAGCGACAGGGCCATCAGGGCCAACAACATTATCAACATGGCAAGTAGGGTCAATAGAGGGGTGGTAACGGCCATCAAGGTCGAGGTCAGTAGGGATAAAGGGGAGGAAACTTTAGGGGCAGGTGTTTTGGTTACGGCAAGAATGGCCATAGGTGCCAGGGTTGCCCAGAGGGGGATAGGGCCCCACAGCAGCAGGGTGCCCGTCAGGAGCCGCAGAGACCGCTCTTCCCAGTCACCCTCCCAGCACCACCTCTGATGCCAGCTTTACTAACAATCCCAGCCGCCCCAACAGTATGTACGTGTTTATAACGTATGGATATGTTTATAACGTCCATCACCCAACAGCACCACAGGAGCCACCCACAGTTGAGGGTACATTTCCTATCCATGGCACTATGGGGCGTATTTTATTTGATACTGGGGCGTCACACTGTTTTATAGCCACTAGCTTTGCACGGGCCACGAGGTTATTAGACACGACAGAGAGTACAGTGACATGTGTAGACTCACCACTAGGAAATGGGTATTTAATTTTCTTTATATGCCGGGGAGTAGGTATAGAGATTGGTAGCTTAATTTTACCTGCAGACATGCTAGTTTTAGATATGCATGAGCATGATGCCATTATTGGCATGGATTGGCTTGCTGCGTATAGAGCCATGATAGATTGTTTCAGTAGGAGTATTATCTTTGCCATACCGGGCCTGGAGATGTTCCCGGTGGCAATGCCTTGCCCTGAGGGAGGATCATTCACCCATTTATATTACATAGAGGAGGAGACCTTTAAGGAGATAGTGATTCCCTTAGACTAAATTTCGGTTGTTCGAGAATTTTCTGATGTGTTCCAGGAGATACCGAGACTACCTCTTGGCCGAGAGAT
The DNA here is from genome assembly GCA_949130495.1 of Sambucus nigra. NCBI lineage: Eukaryota > Viridiplantae > Streptophyta > Magnoliopsida > Dipsacales > Adoxaceae > Sambucus > Sambucus nigra. The sequence continues at coordinate 366,925,103 of OX422210.1, read as the reverse complement.
AGATATTTTTATAGATTTGATACCGGGCACTCGGCCGATAGCCTGTGTACCATACCATATGTCTCCTGCTGATATGTGAGAGTTGCGTGATCAGATTGAGCAGTTGTTGGGACAGGGCTTTATCCGTAGCAGTACCTCACCCTGGGGTGCTCCCGTGTTGTTTGTGAAAAAGAGAGATGATTCATTGAGGTTGTATGTGGACTACCGAGAGTTGAACAAGGTCACGATACGGAACAAGTATCCATTGCCCCAAATTGATGACTTATTCGACCAACTGAGGGGAGCTACCTTCTTTTCGATAATAGACTTGAGAGCAGGATACCATCAGTTACGGATTAGGGAGAAGGATGTGTCGAATACTACTTTTTTAATGAGATATGGGTCCTATGAGCTCAGGGTCATACCGTTTGGGCTGACAAATGCTCCAGTCGTATTCATGGACTTGATGAACCGGGTGTTCAGAGAGTTCTTAGACCAGTTTGTTATTGTCTTTATAGATGACATCCTGATTTATTCATAGACTGAGGAGGATCATGCCGAGCACTTGAGACGGGTTCTTTAGACTCTACGGGAACATCAGTTGTATGCTAAGTATGAGAAGTGCGGATTTTAGTTACGGGAGGTGCATTTTTTGGGGCACGTTGTGTCAGAATTGGGGATATCAGTGGACCCGAGCAAACTGTTAGTAGTAAGGGAGTGGGGACAACCCACGACACCGACAGAGGTGCATAGCTTCTTGGGGCTAGCCGGGTATTATATACGGTTCATCTGAGGGTTCTCGAAGATTGCAAAACCATTGATGAACTTAACATGCAAGGGCGTACCATTCATTTGGGATGACACTTGTCAGTTAGCTTTCGATGAGATAAAGGATAAGTTGACTTCGGCGCTGGTTCTTGCTTTACCCAGGCCAGGAGTGGAGTACCTAATTTATACCGACGCCTCTCTACAGGGACTCGGTGGAGTACTTCAGCAGGAGGAGCAGACTATAGCTTATGCCTACCGCAAGCTTAAGCCTCAAGAGAGGAATTTCCCCACCCATGACTTAGAGCTAGCAGCGGTCATGTTTGCCTTGCAGATTTGGAGACACTACTTGTTGGGGGAGAAATTTCACCTGTTCACAGACCACAAGTCACTGCAATACTTGTTCACTCGGCGAGAGTTGAACATGCGTCAGCGCAGGTGGTTAGAGTTTGTGAAAGACTATCAGTTCGAGATACAATATCATCCGGGGAAAGTTAACATGGTTGCTGATGCGTTAAGCCATAGGCCGGTAGGTGAGGTGGCGGGAGTGTGGAAGGCAAAGTGAAAAGAGTTGGGACACCGGGACGCAGTGGCCCGATCCTTTATATCTATTATGACGGCCACACCAGAGATTGTTACGAGGGTGATCCAGGCATAAACAACTAATACGTTTTATCAGGATCAGATTATACGGATCCTAGCTAAGGGTGCTGAGTCCTATTCAGTAATTTCAGATGGGGGTTTGCGGTTCAATGGGAGATTGGTGGTCCCGAAGGGAGAAGACTTACGTCATGTAGTGATGATGTAGTCATACGGATCCAGATTTGCGGTACATCCCGGAGGGGATAAAATGTACCAAGATATGACGCATCAGTACTGGTGGAGTGGGATGAAGAAGGATATTGCGAAGTTCGTGTCCAAGTGTGCCACCTGTCAGCTGGTAAAGGTGGACCACCAGAGACCGCCAGGATTACTTCAGCCGCTGGAGATACATATGTGGAAATGGGAGAGAATTTCCATGGATTTTATCATTGGGCTGCCTACATCACAGCGGGGTCACGATTCTATATGGGTAGTGGTGGATCGTTTGACCAAGGTAGCTCATTTTCTGCCAATGCGGACAGACTACACTACAGGACAGTATGCTCAGTTATTCATTGCTGAGATAGTGAAATTGCATGGGGTGCCCCTGAATATCATGTCCGACATGGATAAGATTTTTGTGTCACACTTCTGGGAGAGGTTTTAGGAGGCCATGGGTGCCGAGCTGTGGTTGAGTACGACATATCACCCCCAAACAGATGGACAAACTGAGCGTACTAATCAGTTGCTGGAGGATATGCTACGTATGTGTGTCCTTGATTTTAGAGGAGGATGGGAGCAGTACCTTCCTCTAGTAGAGTTCGCTTATAATAACTCCTACTAGTTTACGATTGGCATGGCCCCTTTCGAGGCGTTGTATGGCAGACATTGTCGTTCTCCCACTTGTTGGATAGAGGTGGGGGACAACAAGCTACTTGGGCCAGAGGTGATTCAGGAGACGACGGTTAGGATTGAGTTGATCAGAAGTCGCACTCGGGTATCCCAGGATAGGCATAAAAGCTATGCCGATGCAAAGCAATCTTTCAGGGAGTTTGGCGTGGGAGACCAAGTATTACTGCGAGTGTCTCCTATGAAGGGAGTAATGAGGTTCGGGATGAAACTGAAATTATCTCCGAGGTACGTAGGACAATTTTCCATTATCGAGAGGATTAGATCAGCGGCATATAGACTTGGGTTGTCGGAGCACTTACACCGTATTCATGATGTATTCCACATTTCATCGTTGAGGCAGTATCTTCGGGATAATTTGGCCCACACTCATATTGCGATATATGAGATTGATTTGTAGCCCGACAGTTCTTATGAGAAGAGACCAGTGGCTATCCTAGACCTTAGCGAGAAAAAATTGAGGTCGAAGGTAGTCCAACTTGTATGGGTCCAGTGGAGGCATCATAATGTAGAGAAGTCCTCTTGGGAGAGCAAGGCAGATATGCGCGAAAAGTATCCGGAATTGTTTTTACCATGTATGCCTTATTTTCTGAATTTAGGGACGAAATTCCATTACTAGGGGGAAGTATGTAATACCCCGTATTTTTATATCATTTAATTATAGGATTTATAAAATTAAATTGGGATGAATTAATTTAATATTAATTAGGATTTTAAAATAAATACTTACTAGCGTGACCAGAGTTAGTAATTATTGGTAAGAATTATGTTAAATATTAGTAGATGAGTAAAGTAATATATGAGATGAAATTTATTAAAATTGTCGCGAGTGAATAATACGACAATTATAGAAATTAAGTCGGGACGCGCATGTGTAGTGTCGGGACTAAACTAATGGAATAAAAAGAAAATAAATTATAAATCGCCCGTATGGTCATTTCGAGTACGCCAACGCGTACGAAAGGGTCGATCTAGTAAGAAAAGTGTACCCGGGGGTTTAGTTTGGGCCTCGGGAAGTTTTTAGACCTAACCGACAACTCGGGAGGACATTTGATAATTATCTATTTTTTGCCTTAGTTAATGACGAAAATAGAGAGTTTATATCTGTGGGAAGAGAGAGTCCTCGAGGGCTAGAAACTCAAGAGTTGCATAGGGGCTAAGGAATGGAGAAGAGAGAGAGCTTCCAAGGGAGAGAACCACCTACCCAACACCATCTTCACCAATTCCACCACCAACGCATAGATCGGGGAACAAGGAACGAAACCATACCCATCATCATCAACAATTCAGACTTCCATTTCTAAGGCAAGTATCTAACTTGCTGTTATTTGGTTGATATCACCTCCAAGCTAGTGTATGAGAAAATTATTTATGTTTCCATGAAAAATAAATTAAGTCTGGGAAAATTATGTTGAATTTCAGAATAGAAATCATGTTAGGATGACTCCCTTGTTGTATGTAGATTGGTGAACACGAAATTTGGATGCCTTGTAGAGATAGGAATCGGAATATCCATGGAATTCTGGTGAAATTGAATAAACTAGGGTTAAAGGATATATTCTTGAATTAACTCGTTTGATGACGATTTTTGATGAATTAATGAAAGTTTTACGTTAGAAAGCATCTATAAGTGTTTATATAAAGTTCCTAATGTTTGGTTGGGAGTTTGGAACTTCTTAGTGGCGATTTGGAGAAGTTAAATGGAAGAAAACCGTAGGTAAAGAATTACAGAATCCGGGCAAGAACTGCTCGATCGATCGATCGACTCAAGAATGTCAATCGATCGACTCAAGAATGTCGATCGATCGACCCCTTTTCATCGATCGATCTACTCCTTCTAGAAACTGAAACTTTCTTCGCCTTTAATGTTAATCCGATTAATATATGTGAGGACCCTTAGTCATAATTTAAACATCATAATGGGACATGAGAGGGACTAGTAGGGTATAATTAGGGTCCGGGTAATGTGACTTTATATGAGATTTGACCATGGGAATTCGGGGGGTATAAATTGGAAAGGAAACCGTGCGTACAATAAATTACGTTTTATGAGAATCAATAAGGACTTAGACCAGCAGGGTAGTGAGTGTACTCCTACTGATATTACATTTAATCAAGATGAAACACTTCGAATGACGAGAGGTACTTAGAATGTGGCGATAATTGAGAATAAAAAGCAAGGGTTTAATTATACGTAGAACTCGGGCATTATGTGCCATGTATGATTAAAATATTATTATTATGGGTCGTAGGCGTACTTAAATGAACAACGTGAATATATATATATATATATATATATATATATATATATATATATATATATATGTGTGTGTGTGTGTGTGTGTGTGTGTGTGTATAATCATACCTGCGCTACTTGCTATCACGGGGGTTTCCGCGCCGGGACAGTCCCATCTCGATTGGACCTTTACGGGGGATATTGCCTCTTACCCTAGAACATAGTGTCCTTGGTACAGGCTATCTGAGAATAATAGTCAGACGGTCCTAAGAGATGCGAGGGTATGTGCTGACCTCTTAGTGACTTGGAACTAGGCTTCGCCTCCAATATGTGTGTTTTATGTTGATATGGTTCGAGAGTGGATCCGAACTAGTATTTCCCTTATTGTACGAGAGGTACAGGGACTGGATAACAAAGTATGCCATCACAATAGATTTATGTGGGGTGCTCTATTGTATATATATTGTGTGTGATAAATATATGTACCGGTAATTCTTCTACTGTGCGTGTAAGTAGATAAAATTGAATAAGTGCTCCTAAATGAATTAAGTGCATGTAATCCAAAATCAGTGTTGGGATATACTTCATTTACTTGATTAATTCATAGGAAAAAGTTATCTTAAATAAATCATAGACATATGGTCACACGGACCAGAAATTGATGAGAAGAGAATTGGGTTAGACTAGTGCATTGAGTGAACCTTATGAGTCACTATAGTAATACGTTAAGCGTGCGCACTAGTTGAGAGGTGAGAATTCTAAAGTGAATGTCGAGGTACTAACATGGTTGTAATATCAACTAGTAAGCATCTTAAATACTTGCTAAATTATTTTTAAAGTTGTTTTACACTCAGGCTCTGACCAATTTCCTGTCATTTTCCTTTCTCTTGTATATATATATATATATATCACATGTGCCCAACCAGAGGGGAGTCAGGTGTAGTTCATTGGACAGTGGATGTGCTGTAACTTGTGTGGGAGTTGCAGGTCCTTGCAGTAGACGACTCCTTCTTTGACTTCTCATCTTTCTATTTAGTCTTTTTAGTTAGGACATGTGTCACCCATTTCCAAATTCTGTATAGACTTGATAGAGATTTTGTACTCTTTTGTTGTGTCAGTATTCAGTTCTTATTTGGGATTGTTTTATCTATTACGTTGGCCTTAGATGTGGATACTTATTTGGATTGATCAATTTAGTTGTCTCGTTTAACTTTGATGGTTTGATTTTATTGTGAGTAGTATTCATAAATTGGTTTATGCATATAAGATTTTAACAATGGAGTTTAATAAATAAAATTTAAAGTTTTGACACTTAGCTTAATTATTTATTAGGTAATTAATAAAGAAAATTATTTTATGACAGTGATGCTAAGAATGGACCAATCGGACACTTTGATTTAATTTAATAAATGACTTATCACCCGGTATTTAATTAGGCGGGGTGTTATAGTGAGGAAGTAGGCATTACTCACGGGAGAGAGTTAGGGGGTGTGAGCATGGAAGATTTTGAAAAAGAATATGGGCATGTGGATGAGAGCCTGAATGTAGAAGTCCAACCTTTATTGGACTCGTTTAGTTACTTGGATGAGAGCGAATGGCAAGATACAATAGATTAATTACTTCGTAATGACCATCCCTCCACATCACATAAGTCTTCAGAAGAGAGTGAAAGAGAATGCCAGAAACACACTCGAGAGAGCGAATTAGTAGATGTAAGTCTTGAAGACTTTGAAAAAAAATTGGGCCGATAGAAGAGAGCCTTACTGTTGAAGTCCAATACCTATTGGACTCTTGTAGTCACTTAGAAGAAAGTGAATGGAAACATAAAATATATGAATTCCATCTTTGTGACCATCCACCTATACCACTTGAGGTCCCGGAGGCGATTGAGGAGAAAAGTTTTGTTTCGTCCGACTTAGATCCCGACCCATGCGTTCAAAAAATTAAAAGAAACCTAGGCGTTCTCTCCGAGTCGGCACACACAAGACACGCTTTGAGTAAGCATCACGAGGATCCCTTTTCGATTAGTCACGACGAGTCTCCCGGCCTTTCCTTTATCTATGGGCGAGGTCCCAACTTGTTACGATAATTGATTTACGATATGAAGACGGGAGAGACGAGGAGAGCATTGGACCCCGTTCATGGGGCTAGGTGAGTTTGTGGAGAGATGAGAGGTCGTCGCACCCCCGATGCGTATATGGTGATTTTTGTTGTATTTTTTAGCCATGTGTTAGTGTCATTTAGTGTCTTTTTGCATTTTAAATATTTTCTTGTTTATTTGTCCCACTTGTTATTTGCTCTTCTTTAGATTTTTAGTCCTTTGATTGAGGACAATGCAACAAATTTCCAAAATACCCAGAAAAATCCGAAAATATATATATATATATTTTCTTCAAATTAAATAAAAATTGGAATTAAAATTCTTCAAAAATATCACCAAAAATTTGTTTGAAGTCTTAAATTGTAAAAATCAAGAGCACAAAGCCAAAATTGACTAAAGATGGAAATTGAAAGAAAGTTGACGACTTTACGAATAAGTGTGGCAATTAATCAACCCGGTGAGATTTCGACCCTACCGATTTTTTCGAGTTTTTAAATCAATCCGAGTTTATGATTAACTGGAAAAAAAATTCAGCGTTTCCATAAGTCGATGATCTCTATTTTATTGTTTTGATCGGTTATGGGAAATGTGTGAGATATTGTCTTGAATAATGCGCACTAAAATATCTCTAAACTAAATTAATCTCGAGACGCATATGGTAAAGCAACTCGCATTTGGACAATGAAGTAGGCCATCGTTTGGCACCCCAAAATATTATCCATAAAAAGTTATGAAAAATCATCCCGTTTGCAAACCCAATTGAGCTGAGTAAATGTTTCCCTTTTCATTTGATTAACTCGAAACACCAAATTAGCCCAGAATTGTGAAAATGAAAAATTCAGAAATTTACTCCAAAAAGGTGCAATAAAAAGGGGCGAGAGAAAAATAGAAAATGCTCAACAAAAATAGCAAGAAAAGAAAAATAGAAAAAGAAGAGAAATGAGCAAATGCTCGAAAAAGAACTAACGGAGATCATAAGAAAAATTTCCAATTACAAAAATATCCAACCATCTCCTTTTACTCCTTGTACCTTATAACTCGAAAAAGTCCTAACCGAGTCCGAATTGCAAATTTGGTTACCGCGTGGAGAGCTAAGGCAAAAAAGATAATAAAAGAGATTAAATGTGTGAGTATGAGGTGATGTTTCCGTTTTCCAATAGTCGTGTTCCGATAATGAGATCTTTTCACCATAAATATTTCGTCTTTTAAATTTGTGTGCGTAAACTTGTGTTCCATTATATTTTCTCTTTATATCACGGATACTGAGAGAATAGCCACATTTCGAGTAATTCGTTTGTGAGAGTATTTCGTGAGCATTTGAATCAAAACGAATTTTTGAAAACGTAACGTAATGATCAATCGATAAAAATTAGCGATTAAATTTCTGGCTTCGCGCGCGCGCACACACACACACACTATGATTTGAGACTCTTGAATACGAATCTGTGGTGACTATTTTTTGAAAAGTTTAAATTTTATAATTTTAAAGTATTTTGATTTTTCTTTGAGTCAATAACAATTTTGTGGGTATATTCAGTGCAAACCCTTACAAGACACAACTCGTCCGACTAGCGTATCCTAGGGGTTTAACGACTTGTTGAATACGCTAAATGAAATCGCTTGCCCTCGATAGTTGAGCCTTAACTGTATTCTATATTAATAAAATGATTCTCGATAGTTGAGCCTTAGCTGTATTCTTTTACATTCCTCGGGACGCACAAAGTTCTAAGTTAGGGGGATTTGATTAGGAATAAATTCTTCCGAATTTATCCCCTTAATTTAGGGATTTTTATCATCTCAAATAATGTAAAATGTGTTGATTTATCTCATTTCCTTGCTAATGTCTCCTTCTAAAAAGTACATCTAGTTTCGTGTATTTATCATGAATTTTGCAGGCATTTAAAGTATCGAGAAAGAAAGAGATTGGAAAAACATTGAAAGAAATTAAAGAAGGAAAGTAAAAAAGGGAATTTTTGTAATTTTAAAGCCTTAGTCCGGAGGTGGGGCCAACTAAAAAGTCAAATATCTTTCAATTCCAAGAACACTTGGAAAAAATGGCACCTCAATCCGAGCTACGGTGAAGAAGTTATGATCGGTTGAAGATGAGAGAAGTAAAAAAAAAGTTCTGGATGAAAAATAAGTGCAATCCGAACCTATTAAAAATAAAATATCCGGATCCGTTGGCAATAAGATCTCTGAATTAAAAACAAGGGAGATCCGGACCTATTAAAATTAAAAGATTCGAACCGCTCCTGTGCAGATGCCTGACTTAAATAAGGGGAGATCCGGATCGCCCAGTCCCGCCGATCCGGACTGCTTTGGATTTTCTCAGAATTTCATTTTTTAAGAGTTTTATGTTGGCTCAATCTCTTATAAATTTCGGGGGCTATATATTCAAGGTTGTTAAACAATATTAGGGGTTCGAAAAAAAATTAAATTTTCAGTAGTAGTAGAAGAGTTTTGTAACCAAAAACCCTAATTTTGTCTAAGAGTGAATTTTGAGTGAAGATTGAAGTTTCATTTCTGGAATTTCTTCAATATAAGTAATATTTGTCCTTTAATACTTCAGTGTTTACTTAGATTAGTTAGTTATTTTGATTCAGCACGTTCTTCTTCCCGATTCTCCATATAGTATGATGTTTTGTTTTTCAAAAATTGTGTTTTTATTTAGTTTAGTTATGTCCGAGTAAGTTTCTAAGGGTTGGGATGCATGAATCCAACCCGATGTTCTTTACATATGTATAAAATTAAGTTTTTGAATTAAATAATTGGTCAAATCGTGTTGTGTGGTGATCACAACCGTTGTAGGACTTTTGATCTCGTTTGCCCTAGGTAACCTGGATGCTTAAGAATGCAATGCGCGTGTAGCTATCTGGACACCACTTTATTAATACTTTTGGTTATATATGATGAGGGATTGAACCTCATATATACAATTCTCGAGATTAATAAAGAATAGATTTAATCGTTTATTTCAATTCGAGAGTTGATTTTAACATCGGTAAATGCACTAGAGTTGGAGGATTGTATCCTAACCTATTGTTCTCATTCATAGTTAAGTCTTTCATACATTTGTTATCTGCTCTTTGATTAATTATCATAGCTGCATCTCATTAGTATTTAGTTCAGTGAGTTGTTAATTTAAACTCTGCATTTATTTCATAATTAATCTTCCATTCAAAGCATCTTTTCACTTCTTTTAGAGTCAAGTTAGGGTTCTCCGTCTCTCCAAATGTCGTCACGATTTTCTCGTCCCATTTCCCTGAGGATTGATACCCGACTTACCAGGATTATTACTTGAAAGACAGGCTTGCACTTGAGCTTAGATAATCACGCACTTTAGAACACTTTTTAAGTCGCGTCAATTCCTTTGGGGTGGATGATGATTTGAGGAAGAACACACTTAACACCCTTTGGTTTGGCTCCCAAAATTTGTGACTGGTCTGGCTAGATTTGTCATGATCATAGGTCGTGACAAATTATAAAATTATCACAGTTTAAAATTGTGACAAGCTTGTGACCATTATGGTGGGATTTCAACCCCTCCAAAACCCCATTTCCTGCCAAACAACTTATGTTTCCTGGTGGTTCAAAAATAACAATAGTCAAAAGGAATTACTTAAAAACAACAATAGAGAAATGAAATTCGTACCGCAAAAAATGTCACTTTTAAAAAATGAAAGTTATTTAACACGGTGTAGGCCAAGTTAAAATGGCCCAAACACCCTCGTGTGAGCCCGATTATGACTAAAATGCCCCGAGGCCCATGTTAATGTAAAAAATTAGATCACTCTAATAATTCAATCAAAGATAAATAAATGAGACAAAATATTTTAAAGTGGTTCAGCCTTATAAGAATGGCCTACGTCCACTATTTTGGTATTGTTGTTTGTATGGGAATTCTCGATTACAAATTATCTCAAGAAATTCCGGTCCGGGGGTCCTTTTACAATGAGGATTGCACAATGTATTTATAGCCCTGAGGCTGTTATGTGAAAGGGTGATACATTAAATGATATACATATGAAAGGGTGATGCATTCAATGCCCCTTGTGCGTGTGCGTCTGAATGATAAGCATTTAATGAACCAGTTGAACTGTTGGTTATCCAGCTATTAATGCTTTGTTCGAGGTACAGCTCGGACCGCTTGAGTTGCTCGGACCGCCTAAACTTCTCGGTACTTAAGAGTTCCTCGGAGAGGTATTGTTCCTCGGAGCGTGTGAGTTCCTCGGGGAAGCAGTGTTTCTCGGGGAACTAGTCTTTCTCGTTATAGTCTTGTTCCTCGGAGCACGTGAGTTCTTCGAAAGTGTTTGTTATTTCCATGTAGATTGCCACGTGTCTTCATTCAATTGGGCCATGTCAGCAGACTAAATTTGGTATCAACAGAAGCCCCCAATGTTTCATAGTTCGAAATTTGAGAAGTATGGAGCATTCTTTCTCGGAAATATGGTAGCTTTAAATGATCTTACTGATTTTTAGGAGTGTTTCCTTCGTATTTATTTCTCCTTCCAAATTCGTAGAATCATGCTTTTTTGAACTTTTCTGCTCGCTTCGATTCCCGCGCCACTTTTCGTCTTTTTAGCCGCTGTTGCCCGCTTTGATTCCTGCGCCACTTTTCATCTTTTTAGCCGCTGGTAACGTAATCATCCTTTTTTGTAATCATTATTTCACCATTTCCCAAGGCAAGGTATTTAAACTTCTCAGACACTCCCATCGTCTTCTACCTTTTCAAATTTTTATCTTCGAGTTTTACATCGTCTCTTTCTCTTCTGTGTATTCATCTCTTTTACCGTCCGTTGTCTTCAGATCCACTCTTTTCTGTAAGATCTTCTTCCTTCTTCTTCATTTCCTTTATTCACCATGGTTTACTCTGTTGAATCTCTTGACAAATTTCGATCTGATTTTTCCATTCCCTCTTGGGTTGTCTTGGAAGAGCTTTCTGAGCCTTCTGATTATTTCAATTTGGCTGAGGGACATTGGTTCCCCAGCCTTTTTATTGCTGAGTGTGGATTTTCTTTTCCACCAAATCCCTTGTGTCTGGAATTCTGTCATTACTTTAACGTTGTTCCTGCAAGAATCCCCCAACACATGGAGAATAGTTAATGAGGTGCATAAATTAAATCAAGTCCATGGAACTCGCATAGGAATTCCAGAAATCATGTACTGCTATAGATGGGCAGTTAATGATAATATTTTTTATTTAAAAACTAGATTTTTAAATAGAGCCTTAGTAGTCAATCTCCCTGATGCCAATAGGGATTATTTTGAACACGGGGTTGTCATAAAAAATTGGCAACACCCTCCATTAACTGGAGATGAGGTTTACCAGGGTCCCAGATGCCCTCCTTATGGCAATGGGATAGGTTATTTTTATTTCATTTTATTTATTTTGAAATCATGTTTCTTTTATGTTTGATAAAATGTGCCACTGATATCTCAATGCTTGTTTATTTGCAGTTGATAACAATAAAAGTGTCCAAAGGAAGTAGATGTTAATATAAGATATCTGAAACTTATCTGGAGTCTGCATCAGAGTGTTGCCGACGAGCACATTAGGTTGGCTTCGTATCTGCTCCAGTACAGGAGCTACACCACTTCTTTCACCGCTCGTCCAGTGATAAGTGAATCAGAGCCAGTACCGTCTTCCACCAGCTCATCGCCTGAATCCTATATTCTTTTAAGTGAAAAGATGAAGAAGAGAAGACCTCCTACCCTGTTTGAGAAAACTGCCTCCGGTTCTGGGGAGGTAAAAAGGAGTAGGATTGATGTCCCAAGGGAGGGGACGAAGAAGAATGATACACCTTCCTTAGCTGCTGCAGTTGTGAAGGTTGTTGAGAAGCCCGCAGTGGCTCCGAGCAGGTCTGCTGCTCCTGGAGAGGTGATTGTGATATCACCGACCAAGGGTTCTTCCTTTGTTGAATCTGTTCCTGTTCCCCCGAGGAACCTGAAGAAAAGCTCCTCGGTCAATTTGGCTGATACCATTACTCAGCCCCCAGTTGCTGGAACTGGGGTTCCAACTTTTGTTCCCCCGAGCTCTGCCATGAGCTCGGTAAAATCCTGGATCATTCCCGAGGTCAAAGGTACTGAGGAAAACCTTACTCGGGATATGGTCACCTCGCTAACTGCTCGTCATATTGCTTCTGTAAGTCTTCTTACTTTGATCTTTTCATATTTCCTTTGTCATTTCTGTTTCCAACTTGCTTTCTTTTTCTTTTCACAGCTGACGAGCTGCTTTAATATAATCCTGAAGAAGGATGAAGCAATTAAAGCTTCATGCTCCTCATCCAGTGTGGAGGGAGCTCTGGCAAAATCTATCAAGTCTTTGGACGATTCTCGCCAGACATATGTCGTTGACAAGGCTGTCTAGGAGAAAAAGCTTACCTCCACCGAGCAAGAAAAAGCTCGGGCTGTTGATGCCTCCAAGGAGTTGGAGAAGAGAATAAATGCCTTGAAGAAGGCCAATAAAGAGCTCGAGGAGAAGCTCAAAACTGCTGGGGAACTTGAAGATAAACTCAAGGCTGCCGAGGAGGAGTTGGCTCAACTTTGGGAAGTAGGTCGGCAAAAGGAGGAAGCAGAAAATAAATTAAAGGCTGCTGAGAACCTGCTGTCCGAGAAGCTCTCCTCGGAGAAATTAAAGAGGAAGATGGTCGTGAAGAAGTCCTCAGCTCTGGCTGGGACAAGGGGTGGAACAAGGGGTTGGCTGCCATGGTGTCGCAAGTGGACTATGGCAGTCTCAAATACTTTAGTGATGGATGGGTTGCTGCCCTTCAGGAGATGAAGGTCGACGAGTCTTCCGAGCTCTTCCAGAGACATATCCCTGATCCCCCTCCAACTCCAGAAGACTTAGAAGAGGACGAAGCTACCTCCAAAGAGTCTTCGATGGTGATGGGAGATCATCCCCTAGCCATTCAGCCTGCTGTTGAGGAACTTCAGCAGATCGTCAGTTCCTCCGAGCAATTTCCAGTGCTGCCCGAGCAACTATCCTTTCCCTCCGAGCAACCTATATCTTCATCCCAGCCTCCCGAGAAGGTTTTGGGAGATAAGGAGAAGGTGTAGAATTGTTCGTGTTTATCTTTATTTTCTTTCTCTTGTCTTATGTAATCTTCAACATGTAACTCTGAATATTATGATCTAATAAAACAAGGATTTTCTTGCATACTGTTGTCTATTTTCCATTCATACTTTGTCTTGATTCTTCTTATTGATTATTGCTTTTTCTTTTTCTGCTAGTTTCTGGCCAGGATGGAATTGTTATCTGTCCACGATACTGTGCTGCTGAGGCAATGCAATGATTACTTTAAGGCTGGTCATACAGACCTGAGTGCAGCACAAGTTGTCGACATCCTCGGCCAGGATGCTTCAGGACAGGCAGTGGAAGCATATCAATATCTGAAGTGTCTACTTGATCGAGCGGTGGCCAATAATGTTGCTTACTATGAAATGATCGAGGACCTCCAAGGCACCCTTGAAGACCTTCAGCTTCAATACAAAGAATCCACTGCCCTGTTGCATGAGGGGTATGAGAAGAAGTACCAGCAGATCATTTCCGACAAGGGCCATGAGAAACTTTTTACTGGTACGATGTAAGGGAGAGAACCTTGAGAGGTGAGGTCAAAGAATGCAGACAGATTGCTGAGTTGCTGGAAAAGGAAAACAACAACCTGCAAAAGGAGCTGTCACAATTGAAGTCTGCAGCTTCCACTTCTAGTGCCTTGATCCCAGTGACCGACGAGGGATTTTCGTTCTTAGAGGTTGAGAATGCCAAGTTGAGGGACGAGTTGGAGACTTTGAAGAGCTCTGGCCCCTCTACATCTTCTCGTGGTCGACCAAGAGCTCCTCGGGGACGAGCAAGAGCAGCTCAGATTCTTGTCGAGGAACAGAGGACTCAGTCCGCCTTAGAGAACCAGGCTTTCTAATTAATGGCGAAGAACCATGCGTTATCTGATATGTCAAAGAAGATTAGGGACCTGGAAAAATAGCTCTCTGCGCAGAAGTCAGTCTTGGAGAATAAGGAGCTTTTCATCAAGAATCTCAACGAGCAGATGGAGAGGCTAACATATCAGTTCCATAAACAGCCCAGGGAGTTCTGGATGGATGGATACAACGAAGCACTATACCACTTGGACGATCGTATCCAGAATGCCAACAATGAGGGCTACAAGCAAGGCTGGCTGAATGCCTTAGGTGTGTTGAAGCTCGAATAAGGTCATTATCTGTGGGACTACTATGATCCCGGGCTACTCGACCTACCTGTGCCTCCATACAATTTGGATATGGGTTGGATCCCTGCTAGGGCCATTCCTCGGAGATTAATTTCAAAGTATCTTGGTGACTACAATTTACATTCTCAAACCGAGGTATCTCGTCCCGAGCATCTATTGGATCGACCATCCGTGATGAATGTCAGGATGTTGAAGGATCTCAATTTCATCAATTCTCCTCTGTCTTTAAATGATCCGCCTGCTGGCGAGGAACCTGTGTCAAAAGCAGAGGGAAAAACCCTATATAATAGGAATTTTTGATGTAATAGTTAGTATACATTTCAATATCCACGTACTTTTCATTTTATTATCAATGTAATTTATTTCGAATTCAATGAAAGACTTTCATTTTTGTTAGCAAATCTTAATTGCTATTGTCTTGTAAAACACTTTATATTTGTGAATGTGTATCTGATAAAAAGATAAAAATATTGTGTTGTTTGTCGACCAACTCAGTAATAATTAAAAAGGTTGATCACTTAATAATAAAGTTTTGTTTCTCGACCACTTAGCAATAAAGTAACGAGTATAAAAAATGTTGCTCGATCACTTAATAATAAAGTCACGAGTATAAAAAAAATGTTTAAAATGTCTCCAACCAACCAAGGTCGTTAAATTCTCCATGTCGACTAACTACAGTTAGTGGGTTTTTATCCCCGACCAACCATAGTTAGTAAATTTTTCTCTTAAATGTTTTCGACCAACCAAGGTCGGTAAATTTTCTTTGTCGACCAACTACAGTTGGTGGGTTTTTATCCCCGACCAGCCATAGTTAGCAACTTTTGCACTTTCTGGAATAATCTTACCTCCCGACCAACATAAGTTGGCATTTCGAGAATATATGTACCTCCCGACCAACATAAGTTGGCATTTGCGAGAATATTTTGTTTCCTAGCCAAACAGGTTGGCATTTTTAGGAATATTTTATTTCCTAGCCAAACAGGTTGGTATTTTTAGGAATATTTTGTTTCCTAACCAACCGAAGTTGGCAGTTTTAGGAATATTTTGTTTCCTAACCAACCGAGGTTGGCATTTTTAGGAATATTTTACTGAGCAGTCTGAGCTTTGTCTAGTTTTGCTGAGTAGTGTGTAGCACTAGTATTCCCCGAAAAATTCTCAATAAAAAGGAGAGACTTTGGTAGAATATCTTCATTTTATTCATACTGATGGAACTGTGTTATATATACATCACTGATAATACTTGGGCAGATGCTCTGCGTTCCATGCATTCTTAAACTCCTCGCCTTCTAAAGTTGCTATTCGATAAGTTCCTGGTCGAACAACTTCTGTAACTCGGTATGGTCCATGCCAGTTTGCCTCCAGTTTATTGTGTTTTTGAATTACTTTCTTCAGCACGTAGTCTCCTTCTTTTAGGTCGCATTTCTTCACCCTCTTGTTGTAGAATAGAGCTGTTCGTTGTTGATATGCAGCATTTCTGATGGCTGCTTCTTCTCTAACTTCCTCGAGCATGTCTAAATCCAATCTTCTCATTAAGTCACTGACAGGTGAATTGAAATTTAGTACCCTGTGTGTTGGGAGCCCCAACTCGACAGGTATAACGGCTTCACTTCCAAACGCCAACATATATGGTGATTCTCCAGTTGATACTCGGGGAGTAGTTCGGTAAGCCCAGAGTACTGATTGCAGCTCGTTGATCCAATTCGATTTTGCATCATCCAGTCTTTTCTTCAAGCCATTTAGCAGTGTTCTGTTTATCACTTTAGTTTGTCCATTTCTTTGAGGATGGCCTAGTGCTGAGTGGACCTTCAAAATGTTTGACTGATGGCAATAGGCAGCGAACTCCTCGTTATCAAATTGTGTTCCATGGTCTGTGATGAAGGCATGAGGGAGACCATATCCACAAATGATGTTCTTCCAAACAAATTGGTACACCTTCTCGTACGTCATATTAACGAGTGGCTCAGCTTCCACCCACTTAATAAAATAGTCCACTGCGACGAAGAGGTATTTGAACCTTCCTCGGGTCGTTAGCAGTGGCCCAACCAAATCAATTCCCCACATGGCAAATGGCCAAGGGGAAGTTATGGGTGTTAAAAATGCTTGTGGAGTTCTTCGAATGGAGGAAAAATGCTGGCACTTGTCACACTTCTTGGCGTAGGCTATACCATCAGCCCTCATCGTCGGCCAGTAGTATCCTTGCGTCATCACCCTTTGTAAAAGTGTCCGACCTGCTACATGTGCTCCACAAGACCCTTCATGGATCTCTTCAATCAATTCTTTCACATCGGAGGGATGTACACACCTATGCAAACCTGCCATAATTCCTCGCATATACAAAATACCATTAGTTAATACGTACCGAGCAGCTTTAAACTTCAATTTTTTGGTCGCGAGCTTGTCAATTGGCAATTCTCCCTCCTCTATATATGCCCTGATGGGATCCATCCAAGATGGTCCTAAATCAAGTGTGATAAAGTTCATCGTCAAATCCTCATCTATACTCCGACCAGCCAATACTTCAATTGGGATTGTTCATCGTAGCTCGGTACGAGTAGCTGATGCTAATCGAGCTAGGGCGTCTGCTCTCGCATTCTCCATTCTTGGTATTCTGACCAGCTGAATAGCGACAAATTTTGACACTAGCTCCTTTGCCTTTGCATGATATCTGATCATTAATTCTCCTCTAACTGCATATACTCCCAACATTTGATTTACGATCAATTGAGAATCACTGAAGATAATAACCTGCTGCGCCTCCATAATTTTTGCCAAACTAAGTCCTGCAATCATGGCCTCATACTCCGCCTCATTGTTGGAAGTTTTGAATTGGAAACGCAGGGCGTATTCCATGTCGACCTCGTCCGGAGTGCTCAAAACTATCCCTGCGCCACATCCTGCAGTGCAAGATGAGTCATCTACATATAACCTCCATATAGGTAACTCGTCTTCAAATTTCTGATCTGTCAGAGTTCCTCGGTGAAATATTTGTTGCTTCTTTTCATCCTCCCTTGGTATTTCTTACTCCTCGTCGATCATCTTTTCTCGCTTTTTTACCAATCGGAGTTGGTCTGAGCTCGAATTTGATGATCCTGTAACATCCACTTGCTCTTTTACCAACCGGAGTTGGTCTGAGCTAATGTCTGTTGATCCTGTAACATCCACAGGTTGATCAGTGAGCAACTTTGGTTCCTCGGGGGTATCATCTGTCAGAGTTCCTCGGTAAAATATTTGTTGCTTCCTTTCATCCTCCCCTGGTATTTCGTGCTCCTCGTCGATCATCCTTTCTCGCCCTTTTACCAACCGGAGTTGGCCTGAGCTCGAATTTGATGATCCTGTAACATCCACTTGCTCTTTTACCAACCGGAGTTGGTCTGAGCTAATGTCAGTTGATCCTGTAACATCCACAGGTTGATCAGCGAGCAACTTTTTCTCCTCGGGGGAATCAGGGTAGGTGAACTCTGCTATAAAATCTGCTACAACCTGCCCTTTTAGCGATGATCTGGGTTCATAGACTATATCATATTCACCGAGCTCTATTGCCCAGTACATCAATCTCCCTGATTTTTCTGGTTTATGACAGGCTTGCCTCAATGGCATATCGGTATATACTACTATGGTATGAGCTTGAAAGTATGGCCTCATTCTCCTACTCGCTTCAATTAACGCCAGTGCTAACTTTTCCAGCCTTGGATATCTAATCTCTGCTCCTCGGAAGGCCTTACTTGTGTAGTAAATTGGTTTTTACAGTCCATTCTCCACTCTGATCAACACCGAGCTAACTGTATTCTCCGATACTGCTAGATACAAGTACAATTTTTCTCCCATAACTGGCCTGGATAACAGTGGAGGTGCTCCCAAGTATTTCTTCAAGTCTTGAAAAGCCTTCTCACATTCATCATTCCACTCAAAAGTCTTTCTGAGTGTCTTGAATAATGGGAGACATCTGTCAGTTGCTCGTGACACAAATCTGTTGAGTGCTGCTACTCGTCTTGTAAGACTTTGCACCTCTTTCTTCGTCGTTGGAGATCGCAACCCTAATAGAGCTTTGATCTTTTCAGGATTTGCTTCAATGCCTCGTTGATTGATAATGTACCCGAGTAACATGCCTTCTCATACTCCAAATATGCACTTCGTCGGGTTCAGCTTCATTTGATATTTATCCAGTTGATCAAAAGTCTGACTTAAGTCAACTAGATGATCGACATCTTTCTTGCTTTTCGTCAGCATATCCTCAACATAGACTTCCATATTGCAACTGATTTGTTCAGCAAAGACTTTGTTCATCAACCGCTGATATGTCGCACCTGCATTTTTCAAACCAAAAGGCATAACATTATAACAATAAGTTCCCCTAGGGGTAATGAAAGAAGTACTCTCCCTGTCTTCAGGTTTCATTTTGATCTGATTGTAACCAGAATAAGCATCCATAAAGCTCATCAACTCGTGTCCCGAGGTAGCATCCACCAGTTGATCAATTCGGGGCAATGGAAAGTGATCCTTTGGGCATGCTTTGTTGAGGTCGGTGAAGTCTACACACATCCTACACTTGTTGTTTTTCTTTTTTACCATCACCACATTTGCTAAACAGTCTGGATATTTAACATCTTCAATGAAACAAGCTTTCTGGAGCTTCTCGACTTCCTCCTGTATAGCTTGATTCTTCTCGGGACTGAATACTCTTCTTCTCTGCTTCACAGGCTTGATCTCCTTATTCACATTGAGCTCGTGACACAAGAAGTTTGGGTCTATCCCAGGCATATCTTCATGACTCCATGCAAAAGTTTGTCTTTTGCTTCTTAGGAACGTTATCAATTCCTGTTTTAATGAGGCTTCCAACGATGAACCTATTTGAGTAGTTCGTTCAGGGTGCTCGTCGTCCAGAATGATGTTTTCAGTAGCTTCTACGACTTGACCCTTCACGAGTTACGACTCATCTCGAGGATCCAATGTTTCAATCTCTGCACCTTCATCGACTTGGTAGGTAATAGTATTTTTCTTTGATTCCTCCAATTCTTCTTGCTCGGCGGATGAATAATAGCATTCCCGAGCTACTTTCTGATCACCTTTCACAAATCCTACTCCAAAGTTTGTTGGAAATTTTAGGCACTGATGCACTATAGATGGTACAGCCTCGAACTTCTTCAATCCTAATCTTCCCATGATGATATTGTACGATGATTGAACATTCTTATCCATCACGAAAAAGCGTATTCTTTCTGTCCGATAAGCAGGCCACGTACCAATGAATATATCCAACTTCATCGTCCCAAGCGAAAATACTTTCTCGCCAGCAAAACCGATGAGGGGTCTGTGATAAGGCTCCAGTTGAGATAACTTTAGATTTAAACTATCGAAGCACGAGTAGAACATGATGTCTGCCGAGCTACCATTGTCGACCAGTACCCTTGAAATCATAACCTCTTTCATCCTCATTTTGATCACCAGTGGATCATCGTGAGGATATAAAACACCTGCAAGGTCATTCTTTGAAAAACCGATGACCAATTCTCCTTGTTCACCTTTCTCGGGCGATCTTCCTCAGCTAGATTGATTCGCTGAATGTACGAGCAATCTTGAGCCTCACCGAGGTAAGCTTTTCTCTCTGCAGTAAGGTCTCCTCCTCCTACATCTCCTCCTGTAATAACATTACAATCAAATGACCCAAAGCGTATTGAAAATACCTCTCGTTCTGGCTGCCTTGGTCTTTTGGGAAGATCGGGGTCATCCTCGGGATCATCTTCATGGTTTCTTTTCTTGTTTTCCTCTGCTCGATGAGGAGATTTAGATCTCTCTCTTGCTCAGTCGTTGTTTCTTCTTTCATTTCCACGATCAACATACTTTGCCAGTTTTCCTCGTCGGATGAGTGTTTTAATTTCATTTTGAAGAGCTATGCAATTCTTGGTCATATGGCCATGATCTTTGTGAAAATCGCAATATTTTTCCCTATTCCTCGTGTCGGGATCTGCCTTCATTTTCTTTGGTCAGTTTAACTCCTCGTTGTTCTTAATTTCTTCCAGGACGTGGTTGATATCTACCTTCAAAGGAGTGTAATTATCAAATTTCTTCAATACCTCCCATGACGACCTATTTTTGGATTGTTTGTCACCACCATTGTTCTTATGTTCTTTCTTCTTGGCTTTGTTGACTTCCACCTTGGTTTCTTTATCCATATTCTTCTTCGCAGCCATAGCCTCCTTGGCATTCATGATTTTGACCGCTTTTGCCATCAATTCTGACATAGTTGTGGGTGGATCTTTGGTCAAAGTGTAATACAACTTTTTAGGCAACAACCCACTCATCAAGGCAGTTATCACTGTCTTCTCCTCATAATCAATGACTTCAAGTTTCTCGTTATTAAAACGAGTATATAATCTCTGGTACTTTCACCAGCTTTTTGTCTAACACTTAACAAATGTGCTACTCGTTTAACTGGCTTTGCCCCAAAGCAAAAATTTCCAATGAATAACTCGGCCAGTTGAAGAAAAGTTGAGATCTTACCCCGAGAAAGATTATTATACCATATTTGAGCAGATCCGGTAAGAGTTCTCGAGAATGCTCTGCATCTCATCTCATCTGGAACAGCGTAGATGTCGGCTGCAGCCTGATACTGTTCTATATGAAGGACATGATCAGTCTTTCCATCATACTTGGGAGTCACAACAGGTGCTTTGAACTTTGATGGTGTTGGAAAATCTACAATAGCCTGGACAAAAGGTGTTCCTCGAACAAAGGTTCGTTGTAGAGGATTTTTGACCTTAGCCATTTCCCCTAATCTATCCTCCAGCCTCTGAATAGAGCCTTTCCATGCATCATTCCCTTCCTCGAGCCTGTTGGTTTGAGCAGCTGATCTCGTTGAAGTGGCTTCCTGGGATCTATCTTGACGAGCAGCTGGTCGCGACTGGGCAGATCCTTCCCTTAAGGCTGTTGATCGTCGAAAGCTCCTCGACGCTGCATTAAGAGGACTTTTGTTCCTCCTAGGGCCTAATCGATCGAAAGGAGAAACCCTACTTAACCTTTCCAATGCGCTGGTCCTTTCTGGGGAGAGAGTGACACGTTGTTCAGTATCCGTGGCTCGCACTGACGAAGTTCGTCCAGGTTGATAAGAGAAATCTTCAGATTCTTCATTGCGATACGAATTGGTACGCCTAGTACGTGAGGATGGTGCACGGGTGTTTCTTCGAATACTTCGTGGTCCTGAATAGGCTGACGCATCGCCATGGAGAGTTTGGATGAGTTGTCGCATTGTTTCTTGCATGACGTTTTGGCCCTGAGCCAGATTTGTCATTATTCCAACCAGATCTGGAATATTTGGCGGAGCAGATGGGTTTTGAGGGGTTCCATCGTTGCGATTGCTGGATTCAGGAATATCAGCCATTTGTGATGGATTGTTTTTGGTGAGAAAACGATATTACCAGTCGTTTCCCACAGACGACGCCAATCTGTTGATGTAAAAAATTAGATCACCCTAATAATTCAATCACAGATAAATAAATGAGACAAAATATTTTAAAGTGGTTCAGCCTTATAAGAATGGCCTACGTCCACTATTTTGGTATTGCTGTTTGTATGGGAATTCTCGATTACAAATTATCTCAAGAAATTCCGGTCCGGAAGTCCTTTTACAATGAGGATTGTACAATGTATTTATAGCCCTGAGGCTGTTATGTGAAAGGGTGATACATTAAATGATATACATATGAAAGGGTGATGCATTCAATGTCCCTTGTGCGTGTGCGTCTGAATGATAAGCATTTAATGAACCAGTTGAACTGTTGGTTATCCAG
Source organism: Sambucus nigra (assembly GCA_949130495.1). Taxonomy (NCBI): domain Eukaryota; kingdom Viridiplantae; phylum Streptophyta; class Magnoliopsida; order Dipsacales; family Adoxaceae; genus Sambucus; species Sambucus nigra. The sequence continues at coordinate 366,902,525 of OX422210.1, read as the reverse complement.
CTATTAATGCTTTGTTCGAGGTGCAGCTCGGACCGCCTAAACTTCTCGGTACTCAAGAGTTCCTCGGAGAGGTGTTGTTCCTCGGAGCGTGTGAGTTCCTCGGGGAAGCAGTGTTCCCCGGGGAACTAGTCTTTCTCGTTATAGTCTTGTTCCTCGGAGCACGTGAGTTCCTCGGAAGTGTTTGTTGTTGCCATGTAGATTGCCACGTGTCTTCATTCAATTGGGCCATGTCAGCAGACTAAATTTGGTATCAACAGCCCATTTAGGATACTCTTTTTCGACTATCTCGACCTATACGGAATCAACCGTGCACTCATAATCATCATCCGAATTACTCTATAAAATTCTTCAATTTCTCAAAATATGACACACGTGCAAATTTAAAATATCCCGAATTAATTAAATCTAAGTCACCGAATTAAACAAATTCTCCAAATTAAATAAACTCTCCAAATTAACTAAAATTCTATTTCTCCAAAATAAATAAATTCAATGACCTCGGAACTATGGGGTGTTACATACTCCCCCCTTACAAAGAAATTTTATCCTCAAAATTAAGATAAGTCTAGTACTCCAAGCCTCAAATATCTCCTAATCACATACCCCTAAGATCGCTACACCTATCTCTACCACTTCTAATTGCGAATTATTTTAAAATTAAATTAGTTAACCAGGGCGCCCATACACCCTATCCCCGTGCTTATCTGCACAAATGTTACCCCACTATACTAACCTTAAATCATAAGATAACTTTCAACTCACGGTTATAACTACATATATGTATAATAACCAAGGTACCCAAACCCATGTACTAATGACCAAACATCTCCCCACTTACAACGTTGAGCCAAGTTTCATGCGTGGGATATCTCGCAAAGTGAAATCCAAACAAAGAACCCCCCCGATACACTACTGCCTAACATTGGCAGTCGTTGAGATCTGTTAGACCCTCAATACATAACACGTACCCCCAAATTTCTGTCTCATGACATAAAAGTATACTCGTCCACTCTTATGCTACAAAGGACAACATATACCACGACGCTATTACTATCACTAATTTCTTAGTGCAAATAAATCACGAGTTATATCTCCCTGCTTGATAATAAACCCATCTACCCTTAATCACGTTAGTGAACATCCATACTCCCCGGTGATGATACTAGAATTAGTATCACCAGATCAAAGTGATGAATAAGCTCACACCAGTACAACAATGATGGAAATACAACAATATAACAGTGGAATGAGATGAGGCAAAGAATAAGATAACACCATATATAAGTGGTTCGATTGGAGCCTACGTCCTCTGTGCAGTGTGAAGGGTGTTTTTTACTATAATAAGGGCACTAATGGCCTGTAAATACAACACTCAAGATTTCTCTCTCTAATAGTGAGTTTGGCAGAGTTTCAGTAGGGTTTATAATATAGTGTCTTGGGGGTGTAGTGTACCCCCAAGCATGTAATTAGCATGTGCATGAGGAAGCTCTAAATAACGAGTTAACACGTGCCCCTCACACATGTAGCTAATCATGATGTAATATTCCCTCACATGAGGGAATAATATTATTGCAACAGATTTTTCCACGAGGGATTTGCCATCCTAGAACCTTGTATTACTCATACTATAGATGTCGTCTGGAGGGGTATCGACCTGGCCGAGTATGAAACCCAACGTACACTACACCAAAATGGCCAAATTCTCACCTTTCAGCCGGTCACCCTTGTCACGATCATTGACCATGACAACAAACACGCGTTTTGTGTCACGATCATTGACCGTGACAAGACCGTGACAAAGAATTGTCATGGTCATTGACCGTGACAATTCTTAAAATAATTGTCACGGTCAAAGATCTTGACACGACCGTGACAATGTCGTCAGTAAAATAAGCCCTAGGCTTTTTTTCCCACCGATTTTTGGTTTCCCCCCTCTCTCTCTCTCCCTCTCTCTCTCTCTAAGGTATGTTTTTTTCCTCTCTTTCTCTTTCATTTCTATATGTGTGTGTATGTGTGTATATATATGTGTGTATATGTACGTGTATATGTGTGTGTATATATGTGTGTGGTGGGGGAGGGGGCAGGGGGTGGGGTGGGCTGTGTGTGTACGTGTGTGTGTGTGTGTGTGTGCAGGTATGGTGGGGGTGGGGTGAGGGGGCAGGGGGTGGGGTGGTGGGAGGGGGCAGGGGGTGGTGTGGTGTGGTGTGTGTGTGTGTGTGCAGGTGTGTGCGTGTGGCGGGGGTAGGGGTGGTGTGGGGGTGGTGTGTGTGTGTGTGTGTGTGTGGTGGGGCAATATAAACAATTGTATAACTTTAGTTAATAAATTGTATAACTTTAATTGTAATTTTAATTGTATAGTTTTAGATGAAAGTAAATTAATAATTAGTGTCCATTTCATATGAAAGTAGGATTGCCCCTCATTGTAAATTAGTAAATTAATAATTGTATACTTTAATTATTAGTTTAATTGATGAAATGAATTAATTGAGTATATGAATTAGAAGGAGTACGGGATACACATTTGTTGTTGACATTGCTGTTGGATTATTTTGTTTAGTAAATGTTGGGTTGGTTAGTTTTAAAAGTGTCCTGACCACTGGATTATTGTCCATATGGAGGTGGGATTTTTCAACTTTTTTTGAAAATTACTTTGTATATCGAACAATATATATATATAGTATGTGCGTGTGTGTGTGGCGGGGGGAGGGGGCAGGGGGTGGGGTGGTGGTAGTGGGGGTGTGGTGTATGTGTGTGTGTGTGTGTGTGGTGGGGCAATCTTAACAATTGTATAGCTTTAATTAATAAATTGTATAACTTTAATTGTAATTTTAATTGTATAGTTTTAGATGAAAGTAAATTAATAATTAGTGCCCATTTCATATGAAAGTAGGATTGCCCCTCAATGTAAATTAGTAAATTAATAATTATATACTTTAATTTTTAGTTTAATTGATGAAATGAATTAATTGAGTAGATGAATTAGAAGGAGTACGGGATACACATTTGTTGTTGACATTGCTGTTGGATTATTTTGTTTAGTAAATGTTGGGTTGGTTAGTTTTAAAAGTGGCCTGACCACTGGATTATTGTCCATATGGGGGTGGGATTTTTCAATTTTTTTTTAAAATTACTTTGTATATCGAACAATATATATATAGTATGTGCGTGTGTGTGTGGCGGGGGCAGGGGGTGTGGTGGTGGTGGTGGTGTGTGTGTGTGTGTGTGGTGGGGCAATCTTAACAATTGTATATCTTTAATTAATAAATTGTATAGCTTTAATTGTAATTTTAATTGTGATGGGGGTGTGGTGGGGGTGTGCGTGTACGTGTGCATGTGTATGGTGGGGGAGGGGGTATATGAAAGTAAATTAATAATTAGTGCTCATTTTTATTTGTAGTAATTGTACATATATGCATGTCTTCTTCTAATTTTTTTTATCTGTACTAATAATTTTTTTTTACAACAAATGTCTCCTTCAGGTATTAAGGCGAGGATGATGATACTGGTTATGATGATGTCGTCTGGGCTCGGTGTAGCGGAGGTGACGAGGGCTCCTTAGCCCCTAGGCTCCCCAAATATGGAAAATTTGGGATTACCATCGAGAACAAGTCGGAGCTATTAGCGAGATCCCTCGAGATTCTAAAGACGGTCATCGGCCCGGGGTTTATGAGTTGGAAGGAGGTGTCATATGAGCTCAAGTTAGCTGTTTGGGCAGCACTACAGGTAATATATTTATATTTATATGAATATTTCAATTTCAATTTCAATTTCATTTTATATTTATATTTATATTTATTCGCAACTAACATTGTATTTGTTGGACATGAACAATTTAACTTGGATCCAAAGCTACGCGATTCCGTCTTGGAGCAGTTGAGAGAGCAACACAAGATGTGGAAGAAAAATATGGGGACACGGTACTTTGGGAAAACACGAGAGTCCATTATCCAATGGCGTGAATCCGTCCCGCCGAAGGAGCCGATCTCATTGGCACAATGGCAAAAGTTCATTGACAATGAGATCGGGGAGCGACAATTGGCATCTCGCCAATCGGGGAGGGAAAATCGGGCAAAAAAACGGACGTGAAGTACTTCGACCGGACGTCTTACGCTGAGGTGGAGCATAGAATGAAGGTAAGATTTAATTTTTCTATAACTACAAAAATATATTATTTTGCATTATTTTACTTTGCGGGGCCGATACTAATTTTACTTTATTTTATTTCAGGGGGTAGGGAGTGGCCCTGGGGGTAAGCCACATATGCTCGATACTTATGTAGCTCTTCGAACGAAGAAGGGGAAGGACAAGGAGGTGTCCCCGAGCATCGCGGCCACGATTGTAAGCAATCCGACAGTTTACTTTTTGTTAATTTCGTTATAATTTTTTAGTTTACTTATTTTACTAATCATGTGCTTTTTGTTGTTTCAGGCAAAGCTTAAGAAAGTGCATGAGTCGCAGTCTGATGCCGACAAGGCATCTTTGTCCACTGACGCACTCAGCTAAGTGCTTGGCTCTGATCGCAAGGGGAGGATAAGGGGGTGAGCTCGCGGGTGGCCAAATCTAGGATCATCGGATTAGAGATGATCGACACCGGGTTGGCTCGAACGGTGGATTCACATGACGCGAAACTATCCTGGTTGGAAGCGACGGTCCAAGATATGTACTCATTCATGAAGCGTACGTTGGGCGGAGACCGTAAGGGGAAAGAGAAGGAGAAGGCGGTGGATGAGGAGGTGCGGGAGGACGAGGCGCAGGATGATGAGGATGTGGACCTCGCTGCTTTATCACCGACACGTGCATACTTCGATGATCCACTTCCCTATTTGGCGCCCTTCAACAGACCGATGTCGACACTTGGTTGGCCGAGCGTGTTCATATTGGACGTATTTAATGGCCAGCGAATAGGGCGGGGGTTGAGGGACCCGAATATCGTCCAGGGTCGAATAGTTCATGGACGTGAGCTTCAAGAGATCGAGTCCAAAGTGCTCGTCACGCATTTGATACCCGAGAAGGAGAACTCCCTATTGTGGTTGTGCGAAAAATGCGGCACGATGTATATTAGTGGGTGTGTCAATTCGTATATCGTGTGGCCTACTCACCTCCTCACATTTACCCCAGACATGTAGTGACATTATTTTTAAGTTGGTAGATTTGAATTATATTATGGATTATATCGTCATGTATATTGTTTCTGTTTTGAATATATATTTTCATTATCTTTAGTTTATTTGGATATATGATGTTGTTATAACAGGTACAAATATACTACTGGGCAGTGGAAGTGGCCATATTGCCCAACAGATTTTTTTTAAATTCTGCCCAGAATTGTCACGGTCAATGACTGTGATAATTTTTTAAAAAAGGGCCAAGGCTTTGTCACGGTTATTAACCGTGAATAAACGTGTCACGGTCATGGCCCGTGCCACGACCGTGACAATTCTAACGAACTTGTCACGATCAATGACCGTGACACGTCCGTGACAAAAAAGGTTATCTCGCCCCGAATTGTCACGGTCATTGACCTTGACAAGATTGACCTTGACAAGTTGAATTTGTCAAGGTCAATGACCGTGGCAGTTAGGCAGATTTGGTGTAGTGGTAGCCTTGTTTGATATTCTAGTGCAAGTGTCGTCTTGGTTGAACACGTCAGGCCGAGACGTGCCTTACATGATATTACTAGGTCTCGGCCAAAATAACGGACAAGACATGTCTTTACTAATGGAATGTTGCCCTAGAGTATCGACTCATAATAGGGCCAAGAGCATAGATTTTATGGCTGACCCCAGTCTATGTGGGGTCCTTTGGGAACTCGACTGTGGACACTACTAACCCTCATCCTAGGACGAGGTCACACTTACTCATATAAATCACACCTAGCCCTTAGCCTTCTATGTGAATTGGTAGCTGAGGGGTATGAGTTGGCGTAGTATTTGATGAGACATCTCTGATGTGTTGGATGCTTACAGCTTGTAGGATGAGGGAGTGACACATGTCCTTATTCTGATTGGGTAGTGTCTGGCCCAAGTATGATTTGACGGCTGGACGCTTCGAGTTTTATGCCTTAAATGATGATGTCTGTTGGGAAATGTGCACAATCATTTCAAGGTATTAAAACCCATAATTTTTTTCTCTCTTTCCTTATTTACCAAAATTTTTCTCGCTCCAAGTCTCCTGCAAAACACCATTGATGATTTCTCAAGAGTTTCTTAATTCTCCCTGTTCTAAATCTTTTCCAGCCTTCTTCCTTTTTAAGAGGTTTTCTCTCCTCCAAGTAAAAGTGTTCTCTCAAATTTTCTGGTTTTTAGCCTTTGGTTTGTGAATATTTTCTGCATTTGCTTTTTTCGGAGACATTTATTTTTTCGACGAGCTTGTGGGTGGTTTTAGGGTTTGATTCCCCCATTTATGTTTTCTCCTTTAGGCTATAATTAGTGCCAGAGGTTGTATTTACCAGGTTTTGGGTGTAAAGCATCATATGAAGGTTTTCTAGGCCCTTTGCCGATCATCTTCTCCGATGGTTTTCTGGGTAATGTTCTTGAGTGTTCTTCATTGAAAACGATTAAGCTTCCCCCTTTATATCCTTCAGTCAACCATAGTCAAACTTATATTTTATATGCCCCCTTTTCATTTTTCACCCAAGTTGAGCCTCTTCTTGTTGATGTTAAGGCAGTTATATAAACTAGCCGAGGAGTTTCCAAGCCTCAGGGAAAGGTGTTTTCATGAAATTAGGAGGGTAGAGGTTGAGGAAGCCAGAAGGCGTAGAGCCGAAGCTTTTATTACTCATACTATTTATCCTCCCCGTTAGCTGACATTCCCCCTTCAGTTATTGAGCTAAGTGACCCTTCGTTTGAGTCATCCTCTTCTGCAGACGGAAGTTTGTCCATCTCTCAGTCAACCAAGAGTGTTGACTCTTTTGAGAAAGCCATGTCACACCTTTCATTCCCTGCTGAAGGATCTAAGGTAAATAAAGCTTCTTCTCATGTCTCGTCATCTCATAGGGTTGAGACATCGGACCTAACTCCTCTATCCGAATACTTGAGCCCAGTGTCGTCATTCCACTTCTAATAAATGCCATTCCTCTCTCGGCCGTAATGAGAGACGAGTTTGCTCAGAAATTTCCAAGTGGTGACCCAAGCAATCCCCTAATCAAATCATCAGATGACAAAGGTGAAGAGATTGAACTTGACACTTCTGTCACTAAACCCTATAAAAGCATTGTCTTTCAGGTAGATCTTCTGACTTGGAGACACCTTTATGGCATAGGACCCTCCATCTCTATGAGAAAACCCTCTAATGATGAAAGCCTTTCATGGCTGAGAGGGTGAGATATTTATTTATGAGCAGATATTTAAGGTCGGCTTTCGACTTCCTATTCACTCGATTGTACGAGCCATCTTAGCCCATTTAGGTATCGCTCCATCTCAACTTTCTCCTACTTACTGGAGAATTATTCTCGACTTTGTTTCTATTTGGAATATTGTTCACCAAACTAATCTTCCCGTTAACATTTTGTGGCTTTCTACACCATGTCGTCCCCTAAGACTCAACTTGGCTACTATCATCTCATAGCCAACCTAGAAAGAAAGTTTTACTGGTAACCCAAACCTCTAACCATAACTAGAAGCCTCGCTACTTTTTTATCTCTAAAGCTTGGGAATTTGGTCCCAATGTTACCCGTGGCACATCTGAGCCCAGGGTTCCTCAATGATGGGCCAAGGTCTTTGGGTTGGCTAAACTTGATCCAGACTTGAACCCTGAGGCCTCTGAAAAAGTTAAGAAAATTTGTGGACAAGGTGATGGTGGTCGTCTCATTAAGTTTAAGCAGCTGATGACCCCATACTACTTGGCTCAGACAGGTCCGAGGGTTGACCCCCTAACCGAGCTGCATAAATGATTTTATTATTAACCGTTGTGTCGTATCTTATAGTTTTTCATTTCTGACCTCATCCATTTTTTGTCGATCATCCAACGAACACCCCAGATAACATTTGGAATATGGTGGCCCCAAACCTAAGCAAACTTATCAGCAAGCATGACAAGAAGTACGATTCTCCTGCTACCCCAATTAACAAATCTATTGTGGGTGGCCCCAGCTGAGCTGACGATGCTAGGAAAAAGAGGAAGGGACGGGCCAAAGACACTATCGCTCACCGTCCATCGAAGTAAGGTCATCCTGAGAAAGCTATCCCCACCTCTACATACGAGGCTCTGGCATCTCGTCTCTCTCAATTGAAACTGGATGACGAGATCATTATTTGCATTGCTAAAAAGTCCATGAATGGTGTTAGATTTCTCATCTCCAATGGTAATAAGCGCTTCCTTCAATCCATGGACATATCATTGACTACTGAGTTTTCTCTTCATAGGGCTGTTTAGGTACTTACATAGACTTGCCAAGCATAGTCTTTATAGTCCCATCTCATACTGATTTATTTGCCTATATTTCTTACAGTGCGTAGTTTCCCTCTATCGGATGGGGTATTAGATTAATAAGAAACTTCCTTTGATTCAGAAGGAAAGAGATGTAGAGAAGACCAAGAGAAGCTCGAGGGACGATGTTCAGAAGTCTAAGTCGGCTCTGCAGAATAAGTTCCATGAGATTGAAAATTTAAAAACTGAACATGCCAATACTTTGAAGTGAATGGCCAATAACAAACAGGCCGAGATTGATGCTGCCATCAAGGTTACCCTGAACGAGGCTAAGGTGTAAGCTATAGCTGAGTTTAAGGAGTTTGATGAGTTCGGGGGATACACCTTTGAGTATCTTAAGAGGATCATAAAAATCGTCGGCTGATGGGCTGCACTTAAGCATACCGAGGCTGGAAATCTGACTCCTAATGACTTCGTGGGTCTTGAATTAAGCGACCCCCTTCTTGAGACTGCTCTGGATGATATTAAAAATTCGACCGACACTTTAAAGGTCAACCCAAACAAGGAAACCGAGAACAATGATGCTACGATCGAGACAAGCATTAATGATTATGAGACTGAGACTACCTATGCTGGGGCCAAGACCATTCCTGCTGATAGGTCGGCTTAAGCAGATGCTGAGGGTAATTTACAACTTTGAGCTTCTTTATTATTCTTGCTTTTGTCGAGGTGGACGTTTGTGGCCTCATGCTCTTTAACTTGTGCAGTTCTTCTGTCAAACTATTTTTGTAACCTCATCATTACTAAATGATAACTCTTTATTTGTTCCTATCTTCTTCATATGTTATGCAAATGTGTCTGCCCTAACTTTTCATTAGTAGCATAACATCTTGTTTGTTCTCTTACATTAACTTCACCAAATTAATGACGTTTTGTCTCAAGTCCTCTCTCGTCGTTTTGAGAGCGTATGAATGAGAGTCGTCTTGTCCACGCACTGTCGTACTGACCAAGGGAGTTTATCTACCAAATCAATGCCGTTTTGAAATGAACCACAACTAAGTGATTTTTAATTTGAATCCACCAAATTATGGTGTTATATCACAAGTCTCCTCTCGTCATTTTGAGAGTGTATGGATGAGAGTCGTCTCATCCATGCACTGTCGTCTAGGCCGGGAGGTTTCATTCACCAAATTAATTATGTTTTGAAATGAACCACAACTAAGTGATTTTTAATTTGAATCCACCAAATTATGGTGTTATATCACAAGTCCACTCTCTTCATTTTGAAAGTGTATGGATAAGAGTGGTCTCGTCCATGCACTATCGTTTACGCCGAGAGGTTTCATCCATCAAATTAATGATGTTTTAAAATGAACCACAACTAAGTGATTTTTAATTTTAATCCCCCAAATTATGGTGTTATATCATAAGTCCCCTATCGTCATTTTGAGACTGTATGGATGAGAATGTCTTGTCCATGCACTGTCGTCTAGGCCGAGAGCTTTCATCCACTAAATTAATGATGTTTTGAAATGAACCACAACTAAGTGATTTTTAATTTGAATTCGTAAAATTATGGTGTCATATCACAAGTTCTCGCTCGTTATTTTGCGAGTGTATGGATAAGAGTGATCTCGCCCATACATTATCGTATAGGCCGAGAGGTTTCATCCACCAAATTAATGATGTTTTGAAATGAACCACAACTAAGTTATTTTTAATTTGAGTCCACCAAATTATGGTGTTATATCACAAATCCCCTCTCGTCATTTTGAGAGTGTATGGATGAGAGTCGTCTCGTCCATGCACTATCGTTAAGGACGAGAGGTTTCATCCACCAAATTAATGATGTTTTGAAATGAACCACAACTAAGTGATTTTTAATTTGAATCCACCAAATTATGGTGTTATATCACAACCCCCCTCTAATCATTTTGAGAGTGTATGTATGAGAGTCGTCTGGTTCATACACTGTTGTCTAGGCCGAGAGGTTTCATCCACCAAATTAATGATGTTTAAAATGAACACAATAAATTATTTTTAACCCTCTCGATGTTATTGAGAGTCCATAAATGAGATTGACCCGTCTGGACAGTCATGTCACCGAGAGAAACTTGAAGCTATTTCACCACGAATGATGTTTTATCGCTTAAGATGAGTTGATACATACAAGCAACAAGTATTCAAGCAATAGACAAGGTGGGAGAGAACACTTGAAAATTTTCATTCATAATCTGATTCTCATATATATAGACAAATGATACTAAAATAAAATTGATAAGATTTAATCAAAACTAAAATGAAACTTTAACACAACTTCTTACTGATAGTATTTATTGAGATGGTAAACATTACATAGATTGGAGAATGATTCTCCATCTAAATTCTCCAGCCAATACAATCTTGGAACCACTTCTTCAACCACCCTATAGGGACCATGCCAGTTAGGATGAAGCTTGTTGGGCTTCTGTCATATCTTCTTCCAAACGAGGTCTCTTATTGCCAGTGGTCGGGCTTTCACTCTCTTATTATAAAACTTTATTATTATTTGTTGATATGCAGCTTACCTAATTTCAACATCTTATCTTCTCCCCTCTACGAGATCCAAATCCACTCTCCTCTCTTCCACATTCTTTTCTGGGTCATATGTTCAGACTCTATGGGTTGGGAGACCTATCTTTGTTGACATTACCGCTTCTGAGCCATAGGCTATCATAAACGGAGTTTCCCCCATCGGAGTCCTCTCTGTTGTCCTACATACCCATAGGACAACATGAACTTCCTTTATCCATCTCCCAATAACATCCTCTAATTTTTTCTTGATTCCGTCGAGAATTATTCTGTTGGTAACCTATGTTTTCCCATTAGCCTGGGGTCAGACTGGAGTTGAAAAGAAATATTTGATGCCAACTCTCTCACAATAATTCTCAAGGGATATGTTATTGAACTGCATCCTATTATCATCAGAGTGTTAGGGAAACCGTACCTACAGATGAAGTTTTTCCAGATAAACTGAAAGTTTTTTTTCTCCATGATTGTGATCATCACTTCGTCCTCTATCCACTTCAAAAAATAATCAACCGTCACAATTAAATAGTGATAATTGTTCATAGCTCTCGATAATGGCCTTACTAAATCAATCCCCCAGACTGAAAATGGCCATGAAGAAGTGATAGAAGTAAGAGGCTGATGAGATTGATGGGGTATGGTGGCAAACCTTTGACACTTATCACACTTCTTAAGATATGCAGCTGCATTTTTTGCCAACGTCGACCATTAGTATCCCTGAGTGATGATCTTTTTCGCTAATGATCTTCCTCCGATATGACTGGATCAAGACCCTTTGTACACGTCCTTTAAAATATACTCTACCTCAGATGGATGGACACATCTGAGTAGAGGTAGTAGGAACCCTTTTTTGTATAAAACGTCCCTTATGAGGGGAGAACTTAGCTGCCTTATACCTTAGCTTCTTTTTCTTGGCTCTAGATTCTGGAAACTCTCCTTCTCTGATGTACTGGATAATAGGATCCATCCAAGAAGCTCCCATACTAAAGTTGAAGCAAAATTCCACAGTATTTTCTTTTCCTTCGATGGTCGACCGATGAAGGATCTCTACCGGGACTGTTCTTTTAATTTCAGTTCTAGTGACTCAAGCTAACCTCGCTAGAGTATCAGCTCGACCATTGTCTAGTCAGGGTATCCTCTTCAGCTTCACCTAGCTAAAATACTTTAGTACTGTTTTTACTCTTCCCAAGTACTTGGTCATTCGGTCGTCCTTGGCCTCATATGCCCCCAAAATTTGATTCACAACTAACCTGGAATCACTATGAACAAGGAACTGGATAATGTTCAGTGCCCGAGCAAGGGAAAGACCTACTAGGGGGCTTTATACTCCGATTCATTATTGGAGCCTTTAAAGCTAAACCTCAACGCGTATTCAATATTGAAAATCTGTTACTAAAGCCGTTTATTAAAAATAAACTATTTAAGTAACTCCGAACTGTTTTTTGAAGAAACTCTTTTCTTAAAAACCAAAACTATTTGAACACAAGATGTGTTTAATAAAATAGTATGTAAGAGGTCTATTCAAGATTTGACTAACAGGTTTATAAAACAGTTTAAACAAACTTTAAACTCAGCACAACCAAGAATGAGATGAGAAGATGTAGGAAGATTAAGTTCACGATTTTTTACTTGGTAAAATCTCACCAACTGAGGAAACATCCACGACTCCCTCTACGGAGTAAAATAAAAAATCCACTAAAACAAATTTATCAGTTACAAACTATATAACTAACATGCATACAACTCAGACCTATATAAGTTTAGGAATGTACCCTCTGGTGTCCTTATAACTTCTCTGCAGTTCTGATTGTTGATGTTGTTCTCCTAGTTTGTTAATTTCTGATTTATTCCAGCACTTTACGTTGACTCTTGTTCACAAGATCTTATTACCAACACTTTTCGTGTGGTAGGGTGAAAGTGTTTGTGGAGGTGCTCTCTAACACATGCATGCACACACACACACACACACACACACACTTATTAAGTACAAACAGTCCTAACAAATTACATATAAGGCTATATGCAGTGATTTTTCTTTTACTCTCTTCTCACAAAACTTTAACCCTTTTTGACCTTTAAATCAATCCCAGAATCCACGGATATCTTGCTCAGAAGACGTATCAAGATCTTAATAAATCTCAGAGTTTTGAAAAGATTTTTGAGATTGAAAACCTCCAAGTGTGATTCCAAACTAGGTCAAAGGTTTAGTTTTAAGAGAACTAGAAACAGAAAACATTTATTGTTGATTTCAAAGTTAAAAAATGATTTTCAGAAAAGAATTAACAATATATTTCTCAAGATGAGAAATAAACCGTGCAAATCTAAGTGTGATGTAACATGCAGAACATAGATCTGAAACTTCTATGAAGAAGAAAATAGATCTAAGTAAACAGTTTAAGTTGGGAACAAGATCTAACGAACAAGAGGTTACAACAACAAAACCAACAACACAAATATCTCTCAAAAACTCAAGAACAATCAGGGTAGTGTTTTGGATATGTAGGAGTTTTAGAGGAGTGTTTGGTTTGAAAGAGGCTTGACGAACAAGGATTAGGGTTAGGGTTTCTAACTCTCTCTCTCTCTAGTTTCTCTCTTCTCTCTCTTTTCTCTCTAGTTTCTCTTCTCTCTCTCTTTTACTCTAAAAAATGAACTGGCCAAAAGTCTTAGACGATTGAGAGGAGGGTTCCTTTTATAGGACGAAGAGAAGGATCGAGAAGATGGTTCAAAAACAAGGGTCAGGATTGAGTCAAGCTGGATTGACTTTGATCCAAGGGCTCACAGTACGCGGTGATTAAAATTCACCTGATTGGTTCAAGATGGATACACATGGATTACCAAAGAAATCATGCAGATCGCTGATAAGGATTGATCCAATGGTTGTAAGCATATGCGATTATATACTCAGTAAAGAAACACAAAATGCACCAATCAGCAAGCAACAGGTGTTGATCAATTAGGCGATATATAAAACGCGCGTCATAAAATAATTACAACCATACCCTGAATTCTCTGCCGCTTTTGGTTTCTACCCAAAGCAACTTTAAGCCAATAAACCCATTAAACCATAATTGTAGATTGAACCCACAAACTTTTAAAACTAAGTTTTAATTAATAAAACCTTTATTAAAAAATATTTATAAAATCCCAAAAAATATTTAAAAATATTTAAAAATCTAATTTAGGGATTTAAACATACTCAACATATGTACACACATTAATATGCAATATGACATATATATGATGCATTCTACTGTGTGCGAGTGTTGGTAATTTGGTCTAGATCACTACAAGATAGATGAATGAAATAGCAAACCAATCTCTGAGGTTCTTTGGTTTCTAGGATAGACATAATTTTGTCACAATTTCCAAACTAGATGAACACTTATATAATATAGACTCAAGTGAGTCAAGAGTATAAGGGCTTCAATCTCCACCTTTGGAAATATGAGACAAAATCTCCTTTGAGTCGTTTAAAACTCGTAGGGTAACAACAATAAGAAAAACCTATTCCTATAAAGATTCTATCTACCCAAATCCTAGAAAACAAAAGTACATAACTCAACTTTTTACAATTGAATACCCTATTACATCAGTTGAAAATAAATGTACAAAAACCTGCAATGAATCACTAAGATCAAGCTGTTTAGCATATATACAAATATTCAAAGAGACTCAAATTTCTCCCCCATTTTGTCTCAAATGGACAAAGGGAAAAAACTTGGATACACAGCAAAGATATTACTCAGCACAAACCATACCAATAGATTTACGCAAGGAAATGAATCTATTATAATCTAGAGGTTTGGTAAACATATCTGCGAGTTACAAATCAGTAGGAAGATAATTGATTTCTAATTCCTTAGTTTCAACCAATTCGCGTATAAAGTGATGTCTTATTTTTATATGATTTGTTCGCGAGTGTTGAACAGGGTTTTTAGAAATATTAATCACACTTTGATTATCACAATAGAGATGCAATTGGTTTTCTTGAATACCATAATCACTTAGCATTTGTTTAAGCCACAGTGATTGAGCACAACAGCTGCCAGTGGCTATGTATTCAAATTCAGCTGTTGAGAGTGATGTGTAGTTTTATTTCTTACTACTCCATCCTACCAAGTTATTACCTATATAATAACATGCTCCTGATGTGCTTTTACTATCATCAGTATACCCAACCCAGTCAGCATCAGTGTACCCAATTATAGTGCTTGGTGTGTCATTAGTGTACCAAAGTCCTAGATTCAGAGTGCCTTTTACATATTTAATGATACGTTTAACAGAATTCACATGGCTCTCTTTAGGATTATTTTGATAACGAGCACATACACACACAACATACATAATATCAGGATGCGAGGAAGTAAGATATAGTAAGGTTCCTATCATACTACGATATAGAGTAGGATCTACGGATTTTCCAGTTTCGTCTTTAGAAAGTTTTATCGTAGTACTCATGGGTGTTCTAGCATCTTTAGCACTCTCAAGGCCAAATTTCTTTACTATCTCTAAAGCGTACTTAGATTGCGAGACAAATAATCTTTCTGAATTTTGTTTGACTTGAAGACCTAAGAAGAATTGCAACTCCCCCATAAGAGACATTTGAAATTCCTTATGCATAATTTCAGAGAAGGATTTTACTTCTGAGGGACAAGTTGATCCAAAGATAATATCGTCAACATAAACTTGAGCAATAATGATGTGTTTGTCAAAATGTTTGACAAAAAGGGTTTGATCATTTCTACCTCTTTTGAAACCTTTATCTAAGAGGAAACTGGAAAGACGCTCACACCAAGCTCTAAGAGTTTGTTTAAGGCCATACAAAGCCTTTTTAAGACGAAATACATGACTTGGATATTGAGGGTCAATGAACCCTTTAGGTTGTTCTACAAAGGTCTCTTCAGTCAATATTCCATTAAGGTTTTAGTGCGAAGATTATACACTCGATAGGCTCTACTGTTAGGCGAGTATCATAGAAAAATAACTTTATCTCCCCGACTCTCAAATTTGGACAAGTGTTCCCTATCTTTGCAAACATAACAAGTGCTACCAAAGGTTCTAAGGTACTTAAGATTAGGCTTTTTATTATACCAAAGTTCGTAAGGAGTCTGTTTGGAATTATTTCTAAGATAGACCCTATTTATGATGTGACACGCAGTACGAATAGATTCTACCCAAAAGTATTTAGGCAAATTTTTGGCATGTAACATAACACGTGCCATATCTTGAAGGGTACGATTCTTTCTCTCGACAATTCCATTTTGTTGAGGAGTCTTAGGAGCACTAAACTCATGTTTGTAACCATTATAGTCATAATACTCTATTATACCAGTATCTTTGAATTCTCCTCCTCTGTCACTACGGATTCTATTTACTTGAGTGTCCTTTTCATTTTCAATCCGAAGAAGTATTTTTAGGAATGTTTGAAAAGTGTCAGACTTTTGTTTTAAAAAGGCTACCCAAGTAAATCTGGTGAAGTCATCAACCATAACTAAAATATAATCGTGTCCATAGAGACTAACAGTTTGGGAGGGACCCATTAGGTCCATATGGATGAGCTCCAAGGGATTAGAGGTAAGAATATCATTAACTTTCTTACGAGGTGCCTTAGAAATTTTACCTTCCTGACCGGAACCACATACAATGTTAGGAATGGGTTTGATTTTAGGAACTCCTCTAACTATTTCCTGAGAGGTCAGTCTACTAAGATTATCGTAATTTATATGACCCATTCTGTTATGCCATATCTCGTTGTCATCCATTCTGGCAACATTACAGGTTTCAAAATTGTTCATGACAGTATAGCAATTGTCAGGAGTCTTGAATCCTGTAATTATGCATTCACCTTTTTCATTTAAAATTTTGCAATTGTTCTTTGAAAAGGTAACAGTATGATCTGAGTCACAAAATTGCGAGATACTAAGTAGATTGGCCTTAAGACCTTTAACTAGAAGGACATTTTCAAGAACAGGAAGTCCATCTTCTTGGAGAGTTCCTTTGCCTATGATTTGAGATGATACTCCATCACCAAAAATGACTTTACCACCAGCGAAGCTGGTTTTGTTCAAAAGTTTAGTATCATCCCCAGTCATGTGCTTAGAACATCCAGAGTCTAAATACCAACCAAATGATGTGTACTCAGCTTTTAAAGCAGTAACAACAATGTTACACTTCATCTGGGGTAATAGATCATCTTTTATAACCCAAATTGCTCTAGTTTTCATTTTGCGTCTATTAGCTCTCAATTGATAAAATTTGCGAGCATTTGATTTTTATTGAAAAATGTTTTGCGCATGATTTTGAATTTTATGAAAGACTTGAGCATTTGGTTTATGAAGATTTTTAGGCATCCTTCTAGGGAATGTTCTTTTAGGTTTGGTCTTTCTCTTCCTATAATTAGAGTTTTTGTCTGGTTGTCTGGGAAGTACATAATTATTGCGGCTTCTCCTAGAATAGTTAAAATTCTGATAGATAGGAGGATTACAGACAGGTTTAACAAGTCTCCTAACATAGCAACCATCAAAAGAGTGACCGTATATGTCGCAGTAGGAGCAATAAAGATTGCTCAAAATTGGGGTCTCCTTAGGAAAGTCTCTAAACAAAGGTTTTGAGGAATTTTGAGGTTGAACTCTATTCCTAGGTAGTACAGGTTTGAATGTAGATTCACTCTTCCTAATAGAGGGGCAGACGTATTTAGCCTTAGGTGAACTTACATGTTTAGAGCAATTTGATTCCCCAATGTTAACATTTTGATGTTTTGAATCAAACTCAGTTTTTAGGGAATGAAAATCTGGGCATGTTTCAATAGGTCTTTTACCTCGTGACACAAACTTGATAGGTTCAAATAATTTTATTTTTGTCTTCAAATTGGGGCAAAATCCTATTCCAGTTCGATCATCAGAATTGGTTTTAGAATCAGCAACAAATTCATCAAAACAGTTTGAATTATTTTCAAATTTTGTAAATTTTTTGAAAACAGTTGCTGTCTTTTCTTTAGTTTGTTCCCATTCTAACAATGTCCCTTTGTATTTTTTCTCTAGAGTTTCATTTGTTTCAGACAAATCTTTAAGTTTTTGATCAAACATTTTAATTTCACTTTCATGAGTTAAACATTAGGTAGTATACTCTTCAGCATTCAGTTTGACCATCAGACTTAGATCTTCCAACTTTTTGGTAAGATCTTTCACAATTTTTTCTAGTCTAGTGCTTTTCTTGAGAGTTTTAGCATAAAGTGTGTGAATATTTGGGAGGTCTTCATTGTCCGAGTCACTAAGTGTAGTGTGTGAAGTGATCCCTAAGGCTTCATTCTTTGAACTCAAACACCCATTGACATCGTCATTATCGCTTTCCCTTTGACTCACACACCCCGAAGAAGAGATAGCAATATTCTCAGTAATCAAAGCATCTAAACCAGTAACAGCAATATTCGAAACATCAGACATAGAATTACTAGATTCATCCTCACTAATAAGGACAGGCATATCATCATTATAGATAATCTTGGCAAAGAAAGACATGAAAGGGTCAAAAACATCAGATGACTCAGGTTCCTCATTTTCAGAGTCACTTGAATCATCCCATGTTTTGCAAATGTTGGCTCTAGTGTGTTTGTTTTGAGTGTTCAATTTAACTCTACAGTCTTGTGCAATGTGTCCTAGTTTACCACATCTATAGCATTCAGTCTTCTTAAGGTCTCTGTTAGGTCTAATGTGAGAGTCCTTGTGATTTTTGTCATGGCTTTTCTCACGAGGTCTGTGATTAAAGGAAGTTGGATAATTTGACTTGCCTTGTTTATTTACCATATTGTTTCTAAACTTAATGATTTTCTTAAACTATTTTGACATTAGGCAATCTGATTGTCCAAGCTCTCTATATTGTATTCCTCATCAGAGTCATCATTGGAAGTATTAAACTCAGGTTTAATCAATTTAGAAGAGAAGCTTAGATTGGAACTAGTCTGTTTCCTATGGGACTGGGTCAATTGTTTCTTAAATTTCAGTTCCATTTCCACAGTTCTTAATTTACTACTGAGTAGTTCAGGAGTGAGATTAATATCACACATTTACTTAATAACATATCTTTTGTTATCAAATTTATGTGGTAACGATCTCAGAATTTTAGATACAATTTCTTGTCTGTCATAAGTTATCCCATTAGCATGCAGTTTTGTCACAATATCAGTCAGGTTTATATAGAAGTCATCAAATGACTCAGTCTCAGACATAATTAAGGAATTATACTGTTGAATGAGCATTTGAGTTTTAGCAACCTTAACTCTAGTGTCACCTTCATGAGCAGTAACCAAAGTGTCCCAAGCTTCCTTAGAAGTGGTACAAGATGAGATTCTTTTGAACTCATGTTCATTTATGGACATAAATATGGCATTCTTTCCTTTGTTATTATTTTGAGAAACTTGTTTCTCTTCTTGAGTGAACTCACTTAATACTTTCTTAACCCTCTCATTACTTCCTTCAGTGGATGGTTTTGTAGGAAAAGTGTAACCATTTTCAACAATGTCCCAGACATCATCTCCCAGAGTTCCTTAAATGAAATCAATCATTCTTAGTTTCCAGTAAGCAAAATTGGTTCCATCAAAGATAGGAGGTCTGGTCAAGTTACCAAATCTTTCATTTTTCTCGTCCATATTTGATTTTCAGAAAACAATTTCAGAAACACAGGATCTCTTTAAAAGAAGTTAACCAAGCTCTGATACCAATTTAAAATCTGTTACTAAAGCCGTTTATTAAAAATAAACTATTTAAGTAACTCCGAACTGTTTTTTGAAGAAACTCTTTTCTTAAAAACCAAAACTATTTGAACACAAGATGTGTTTAATAAAACCGTATTTACGAGATCTATTCAAGATTTGACTAACAGGTTTATAAAACAGTTTAAACAAACTTTAAACTCAGCACAACCAAGAATGAGATGAGAAGATGTAGGAAGATTAAGTTCACGATTTTTTACTTGGTAAAACCTCACCAACTGAGGAAACATCCACGACTCCCTCTACGGAGTAAAATAAAAAATCCACTAAAACAAATTTATCAGTTACAAACTATATAACTAACATGCATACAACTCAGACCTATATAAGTTTAGGAATGTACCCTCTGGTGTCCTTATAACTTCTCTGCAGTTCTGATTGTTGATGTTGTTCTCCTAGTTTGTTAATTTCTGATTTATTCCAGCACTTTACGTTGACTCTTGTTCACAAGATCTTATTACCAACACTTTTCGTGTGGTAGGGTGAAAGTGTTTGTGGAGGTGCTCTCTAACACATGCACGCACACACACACACACACACACACACACACTTATTAAGTACAAACAGTCCTAACAAATTACATATAAGGCTATATGCAGTGATTTTTCTTTTACTCTCTTCTCACAAAACTTTAACCCTTTTTGACCTTTAAATCAATCCCAGAATCCACGGATATCTTGCTCAGAAGACGTATCAAGATCTTAATAAATCTCAGAGTTTTGAAAATATTTTTGAGATTGAAAACCTCCAAGTGTGATTCCAAACTAGGTCAAAGGTTTAGTTTTAAGAGAACTAGAAACAGAAAACATTTATTGTTGATTTCAAAGTTAAAAAATGATTTTCAGAAAAGAATTAACAATATATTTCTCAAGATGAGAAATAAACCGTGCAAATCTAAGTGTGATGTAACATGCAGAACATAGATCTGAAATTTCTATGAAGAAGAAAATAGATCTAAGTAAACAGTTTAAGTTGGGAACAAGATTTAACGAACAAGAGGTTACAACAACAAAACCAACAACACAAATATCTCTCAAAAACTCAAGAACACTCAGGGTAGTGTTTTGGATATGTAGGAGTTTTAGAGGAGTGTTTGGTTTGAAAGAGGATTGACGAACAAGGATTAGGGTTAGGGTTTCTAACTCTCTCTGGTTTCTCTCTTCTCTCTCTTTTCTCTCTAGTTTCTCTTCTCTCTCTCTTTTACTCTAAAAAATGAACTGGCCAAAATTCTTAGACGATTGAGAGGAGGGTTCCTTTTATAGGACGAAGAGAAGGATCGAGAAGATGGTTCAAAAACAAGGGTCAGGATTGAGTTAAGCTGGATTGACTTTGATCCAAGGGCTCACAGTACGCGGTGATTAAAATTCACCTGATTGGTTCAAGAGGGATACACAGGCATTACCAAAGAAATCATGCAGATCGCTGATAAGGATTGATCCAACGGTTGTAAGCATACGCGATTATATACTCAGTAAAGAAACACAAAATGCACCAATCAGCAAGCAACATGTGTTGATCAATTAGGCGATATATAAAACGCGCGTCATAAAATAATTACAACCATACCCTGAATTCTCTGCCGCTTTTGGTTTCTACCCAAAGCAACTTTAAGCCAATAAACCCATTAAACCATAATTGTATATTTAACCCACAAACTTTTAAAACTAAGTTTTAATTAATAAAACCTTTATTAAAAAATGTTTATAAAATCCCAAAAAATATTTAAAAATATTTAAAAATCAAATTTAGGGATTTAAACATACTCAACATATGTACACACATTAATATGCAATATGACATGTATATGATGCATTCTACTGTGTGAGTGTTGGTAATTTGGTCTAGATCACTACAAGATAGATGAATGAAATAGCAAACCAATCTCTGAGGTTCTTTGGTTTCTAGGATAGACATAATTTTGTCACAATTTCCAAACTAGATGAACACTTATACAATATAGACTCAAGTGAGTCAAGAGTATAAGGGCTTCAAATATCGGTCCTATTTGGGTCCTGTACAATTAAACTTGCTCCACTTTCGCTCTCACACGAAGATCCACCAACGAACAAACTCCATACATTAAGATTTTTGGAGAAATTACCTTCTTCTAGGGTTTCATTCTTGAAGAGGTATCGCTCTTCCTCATTCTCAAACACCTTGCTTCTTTTTGAACTTGTCTCGACCACGGTCGGGGGAAGACACACCTTGTTCTTTTGCTCACAAGTTAAAGCTTCAATTTCTTCTGTATTGACCTCATCCCATGTGAACTCGGCTATGAAATTAGCTAGGGACTTTCCCTTGATGGCCATTCTCGATTGGTAGATGATGTCAAATTCCCCCAATTCAATTGCCCAGGCCATCAACCTTCCTGACTTCTCAGTCTTGTGAATGACCAATTTGAGAGGTGAGTTTGTGAGGACCACTATGGTATGTTCCTGGAAATACGGCTTCATATTTCTTGAAACATGGATTATAGCATAAGATAACTTCTCCATTTTGGGATATCTCTGCTCGGCCGCTTGGAGGGCCTTGCTGTTAAAATATACTAGCCTTTGTACTCCATATTCATCTTTAACTATAGCAGCACTTGTGGTGACTTCGATGCATCAAGATATAAGTACAACTTCTCTATTTGAATTGGTCTTGGCAGTAAGAGTGGGGAGCCAAGGTAGGCCTTTAATTCTTGAAAGGCCCTATCGCACTCCTCATTCCATTCAAAAGCCTTTTTCAAGTATTTTGGAAAAAGGAAGGCACTTGTCAGTAGCTCTAGATACAAACCCGTTTAACGCTTCCACTCATCCGCTTAACCTCTGCACATCTTTGATTGTCGTCGGAGTCTTTATTTCCAAACACCAAGGACACACTTGGCAGGGTTGAGTTTCATCATGTATTCATCCATCGTATCAAAAGTGCGCTCAAGTTCGGCCATATGAATGTCGTCCTTGAGGCTCTTTGTCAACATTTCGTCGATATAAACTTCCATCATCTTTCTAATCTGCTCCTCGAACATCTTGTTAACTAGCCTTTGGTATGTTTCTCCGGTATTTTTCAATCTGAAGGGCAAGACCTTGTTACAATGGGTTCGCTTATTAGTAGGGGTGATAATTTCGAAAACGGCACAATAATACAAAACGACACGGAACGAAATTAGCACGAAATTGACACGACTTATCATGTTCGGGTCATGCTTATTGGACCCGCTATCGGGTCGTGTCGTGTTTAATTTTGGCCACAAAATTGAGCCGAATTGAACCCGTTAAAGACACATTAAGGACCCGTTATTAATCTCATTAAAAAAATGGAAGCCTTTATTAAAAAGCCCAACCCACAATCTAAGCACAATGTCCACAAGACAAACCCTACACACGGCTGCCCTCATTTCATCACTCCCTCCTTACGGTCACCTCAATTGTCTTTTGCCTAATTTCATCCCTCCCTCCCTCCTCAGCCCGATCATCCATATTTTGCCTATACCCACCTCTGTACACAGCTAGAACTAAGCCATCCCAACCTACCCACCCTTTGTCAGCAGCCCTACCCCTACACAATCTGTCAGTAGCCCTGCTCCTACATGATCTGTCCGGTGCCCCGATTGGTACCCACCGGCGAGGAAATTTGTCCAATGCCACCAAAGCGATCATTTCAGCCATGATTTAGGGGACTTCATATCGATTACTTCATCTGTCCAACCACCATTTCGGTGACTTCATGTGTATCCTTCATTTCGGTGACTTCATTTCAAACTGTTTATTCATTTGAACTTATTTATTTCAGATTGTATATTTTTTGTGATTTGTTGTAAAATGGGGTGATTTACCTCGACTGTAATGATTTTTTTGTGATTTGGCAGTTGATATTTAACATCAAAAGCATCTTAGAAAAAAATCTTTCATGGACTAATGGGTAATTAGATTAGGATGTAAATTTGTAATTATTTTTTTGGTGCATTTGGATGTAAATTTGTAATTATTTTTTTGGTGCATTTGGAAGCATGAATTGGAAAAATTTGCTATAAATCGTGTCATGCCAATCGTGTCATGTTAATCGGTTTAATCAGATCAGAATTATAAATCGTGTCAATCATGTCGTGTCGTGTTAGAAGTGGGTCGTGTTCGGGCTGTGAAAAAATAACACGACATCGGGTCGTATCGTGTTCGTGTCACTTAAATATATTTCGTGTCGTGTCGGGTCGGTCCTGAACCCGACCCAATAACCCGATTTTCCACCCCTACTTATTAGCGATGAATGTTATTTTCTCTACATTGGTTGGATCCATGAATATTTGATTATAACCTTAGTAGGCATCAATAAAGCTCATTAATTCATGGCTGGCAGTAGTGTCAACCATCTGATCTATCCTTGACAGGGGAAAGTTATCTTTGGGGCTTGCCTTGTTCAGATTTGTAAAACCAACACACATCCTCCACTTACCGTTGGCCTTGGGGAGGATGACAGCATTCGTAAGCCACTCAGGGTAAATGATTTCCCTGATGAAATTGGCCTTTTTCCAACTTCTTCACCACTTCTCGGATGACATCGTATTTCTTCCTGGAGTAGACTCTTCTTCTATGTCTGATCGGTTTTGCATCCTCGGGCACATTGAGCTTATAGCAGAGGATATTTGGATCGATGCCATGCATATCTTCATGGCTCCAAGAAAAAATGCTTTGCCTCTTCTTCAATTACTTGACTAACTCTCCTTTGATTTCCTTCTTCAGGACTTGACTATTTTGAACGATTTTTCCTGACTCTTACTCATTGAGGACGATGGATTCTACCCCCTCAGTGGCCTCACCCTTATTTAACTTATTTTTATCTTTTAGATCCAGGGTATCAATGTTTTACATTGTATTATCCTTTTTGAATGCCTCTCTGTCCTCGGTTGAATTAAAGTAGCATTCGCGTGCCTTAACTTGGTCACCCTACACTTTCCTTACCCCTTACAGATTCAGTAATTTAATAATTTGGTGAACCATTGAAGGTACAACCTCAAATTCCTTAAGGGACACTCTTCCTAAGATTATGTTGTATGACGAGTAGACATTCTTATCCATGATGAAGAAACTAATCTTCTTCGTGAGGTAAGATACGACACCTGTAAACTCGATTAGAGGTTGATGATACGAGACCAACCTCTTCTTGCTCAAATCTAAGCCTTTGTAACAATACTAAAACATACCGTCGATCGAGCTGTCATCGTCCACCAAAATCCTCGAAACCTCATAACCATGCAACAGGTGGTGATAACCAAAGGGTCATCTTGTGGGGCCAGAATCCCTTTGAAATCCAGTTTATAAAAACCCACAATCAAAGTATTCATATCAACTTTAGTTTTTTTTTACCTTCTTTGGATCTATTGATGCTGAATGAACTTCCTTGGGTTTTAGAGGGAGAGCCTTGGCCTCGGCTACATGACCCTTTCTATCAATAACCTCTTTTCCTCCTCTAGCTAGCCCTCCACAAATCATTTTAACCCGAAGAGAGATCGTATGAAGTCGACCTTTAGGGTCAGTAATTGGGGGTGGCAAGTCTGGGTCTACTTCATCATCATCGTCCTAGTCATCATCGTCTTAACTTACTAAAACATTAGGCTTGCACTTATTGTTTATCTTCTTTCTGGGGTCGTCTCGACCACCCTTGGAACTTCCCTTATCAACATACTTTCTCAGCTTTCCAGCTTTTAACATTCTTTCAATCTCGTCCTTGAGAGAAAAACACTTGTCGATCGTGTGGCCATTGTCTTGTTGAAATTCACACCACATATTTCTATTCCTCTTGTGAGGAGGTGCCTTCAGCTTCGCAGGCCACTTCAGAGATCGATAATTCTTAATCTCATTCAAAATGTGCTTATAATTACAGTCAAAGGGGTGTAGTCTTCGAACTTATCGTACGCTAACCACTTCTTTCCATCTTTGTTCTTCTTGTAGAACTTACCCCCACTGCTTGTCCCCTTCTCGTCTTCACCTTTGGAAGCCATTGCTTCCTCCGCATTCATGACCTTCTCGACCATAGCCAAAAGTTCGGTCATAGACTTTGGAGGATCTTCTGTAAGCTTCCAAAGTAGCTTTACTTTCTGTAACCCCCATCAAGGCAGTCATGGATATACTCTCTTCATAATCCTCAACTTCCATTTTCTCCTGCTTAAACCTCGCTATATATTCTCTCGGACTTTCATTTTTCCCCCGCTTCACATACAAGAGGTGGGTCATCTTTTCTGGGGCCTCACCCCAAAGCAAAAATTATGTATAAACCTTTCTGCAAGTTGCTTGAAATTATCAATTGAGTTTTTAGGGAGAGAAGTAAACCATACATGGGTATCTCCAGTCAACACTACGCCAAAATCAGCAATTTGGCACACCTTGATATTAAAAATCTGGCACAGTTTAAAACTGTGCCAAATTCTGGTACGGTTTAATGACAATGTGGCACACTTTAAAACAGTGCCAAAATTTGGCACTGTTTAAAAGTGTCCCAAAATTGATCACACTTAACTAAAATATTTAATACCAAAAAAATACTAATCTCACTTCTTTTGCTCTCCCGCTTGTTCCACTCTCTCTTTTCACATGTACCCCGCTCTCACTCATTGGTCCGCCTCCCCTCTCTCTCAACAACGATATTCGTTTTTCTTTACTCCGACCCCAACCTGATTCATACCTCGAGCGTAAGGTAAACAACTTCATTTTTCATTTCTTTTTAGATTTCGTTGACACTGTTGGACGAAAGACTGATATATATGTATAGTTTGAAATTGATGAGTTAGGTTTTCAAAACAATTTGAGTTAAGTTTGAAAATTGATTTGAAATTTAATTGGGTTGGTTTGTAATCAAATTGATTTAGGTTTTGAAATCAATTTGAGTGGTGTTTTAAAATCGATTACGAGTTGGGTTTGAGAAGTTAGATTTCCGTTGGGGTTTGCAGAGTTGGATTTTCAATCAAGTTTGAAGAATTAGATTTCTGTTGGGTGATTCATAATTCACCCCACCGTCGATAAGAGGGTCCAGCGATCGAAAATTTCAAATATCTGTTAAGTTCCGTGGGCATGGAGGAGCAGGGTTCCCCCTTCTGTTGCTGAGAGCATAGAAAGCCAAAAAATTTACGATTCAGCAGCTCGCGAATAAGCCAAAAAATGGAACTATAGTCGGATGAGTAAGAGAAGGATGGTAATTACGTTTTTATAATTTATTTTTAGTGTGTAAATAAATAAAATCAAATTTATTGGAAAAGAAATTTATTTCTTTTTCAATGTGATATAGGTAATGGAATTTTTTTTAATAACTTAAATGTAGCTACATCCTTTACCTTTGAGCTATTAACCATGTCTATCACAATGACTTCAGAATGTAATAAAATAATGTAATCAATCTAGGGAGTGAGAATTGAATATTGGTTTAAATTTGATACTCATTTCATTTGCTTTAACCAATAAAAAAAAAGATTTCCGTTGGGTTGGTTCGTTCCTTTGTTCAACCATTGTTCAAATGTTTTTTGTGATTTCAATCGATTTCATGGATTACAACCTATGATCTTTATATATCATCGATCGGGTTCTTACTCCATATGTATATGAAAAACTACAGGGATGGAATGTAGACAATGGGGGTCTCATCTTCCTCATGTTGCGGGGAAGGCTGGGCAATCGGTTTATGGTGTTCAGTCCATGGCACTCTCGGGAGGCTACCAAAATGATGACCACGGTGAGTGGTTCCTCTATACAAGAAGGTATGTGCCCTTTATTTTTATATTCACTTTTAATTTTAGATATTCAATACTTGTAATATGTGCCCTCTATACAGGAAGTTCAAGCATTGTAGTGCTTTAAATATCTTTATTGCATCTAACACATTTCATAATATGCTAATTTTCATCATTTATAAAGGTACCTTCTAAATTCAGATTGTGTTTGAATACCACTCCAATCCTGTTATTATAAGAATACTTGAATGAAAGAGAATTTATATAAGGAAAAAAATAATACAAAATGAAATAAACCCGTTACGACTGTGGTATAACTTCCCGTGATACAACCTTACGATACTTATCGTTTTGGTGACGTATTGTATCGTATTTTACTATATATACAACTATGTCTCTGTGTTTAGTGACATATTTGTTTAGCACTTTACTTTTGTTCTAGTTATTTTAAAGATAACACGAATACCTCTACTCTCAATTAATGTTATGAACTTGCAGGTGTAAATTACTTCCAATATATGTTGATTATGTTGGGAAAGTTTATGGACTCAATTTGACATACCATTTTATATGGGCTTGTAGTTTTTCCTCATATCTTAACCTTATTCTATGTTCTTAAGCCAAAATCCCCATGTCAATGGTCAGGTCCCTCAAGGAGAAATGTTCTTCTTATGCTCCAGAAACAGGAGTCCGATATGATGGGGTTTATAGAATTGAGAAACGTTGGCGCAAAGATGGAATTCAGGTAGGGTTACTTGCAAAATGATCCTTTACATGTGGCTCTTGCTATATATCTTTACATTTTGTCATACACTTCTGTTTTCCAGAGATTTAATGTCTGTCGATATCTTTTCGTTCGTTGAGATAATGAACCTGCTCCATGGACAAGGTTTGCAATTGTTGTTATCGTCTTCGTTTTGTATGTGTATGTATCTATCTCTGCGCATATATAATGTTTACTTAAAATATGCAGTGATGAGCCTGGGGGCTTACCAACTTGATGCATGGGTACAAGAGGGAGTCTCTTGGCACTAGAGTACTTAAAGCCATGTAATAAAACATCTCAAAAAAGTTAAAATAAAAGCTATAAAAACTAGGGAGGTTAATTTTAGTAGTGCCACCCCCTCTCCTCTTTAGTCTAATGCAAGAATTTGTATTGCACATACTTTATATCAATTGGAAATATTTTTCATATCACTTTTTTTTTTTTTGCAGAAAAACAACGAGTCCTTGTAAATATGTCTCTTAGGGGTATGCCATCAAGGCTGATCTCATCAAATCAATCCATGTAAGTTAATTTAATTAAGATATGTCTTTATTTTTGTTTTTCTTCCTTTGAGTTGTCTTCCACGTTGAATAGGAATAGACATTTGTATCTATTCCATTTATAACTATAATATGAGTTTCCCTGAACAATTGATTTGGAAGTTGGTTGTGTTGGAGATAAATTCTTTGCCACGTATTATTCAATTGTGTCAAACAATTATAACTTGAAGAATATGGCTATCGTTGACAATACCTATTTAGGTGGTTTATTCAAATGTATTTCAGTTAACATTAGTTGAAAATTGAAAATGTAAAAACAACCCACGATTTGTGACGGGCCTCTCAGTTTGTGAATATGTCACGGGCCTCTTGGTTTGTGAATATGTCGATAATTTGTAAATATATAGATTAGGCTTAGAAATAAGCCGTAGAAGGGTGAAAACCCAAACCAGCCCCCAAACGGCCCCGTAAGAGGCACGAACACCTAGATCGGGACCAATGTAACTTGTAAGAACTGATCGCGTAGTCCCGGGTCTCTCGGTTTGAGAATATGACGATAATTTACAAAAGTCAACATTTAGACTTGAAAATAAGCCGTTGAAGGGTGAAAACTCAAACCAACCTCCAAATGACCCTGTAAGAGGTACGAACACCTCGCACAGGACCAATGTAACTTGTATGAACTGACCGCGTAGTCACGGGTCTCCCAATTTGAGAATATGATAATAATTTCAAAATATGTCGATTTGGCTTGAAAACAAGCCGTTGAAGGGTGAAAACCAAAACAAACCCCCAAGCGGCCCCGTAAGAGGCATGAACACCTCGCACGGTACCAATGTAACTTGTACGAACTGACCGCGTAGTCGCGAGCCTCCCGATTTAAGATGATGATGATAATTTTAGAACATATAGATTAGGCTTGAAAATAAGTCGTTGAAGGGTGAAAACCCAAACCAACCCCCAAATGACCCCGTAAGAGGCACGAACACCTCGCATGGGAGCAATGTAACTTGTACGAACTGACTGCGTAGTCGCGGGTCTTCGGGTTTGAGAATATGATGATAATTTCAAAACATGTCGATTTGGCTTGAAAACAAGCCGTTGAAGGGTGAAAACCCAAACCAGCCCCCAAACGACCCCGTAAGAGGCACGAATACCTCGCACGGAACCAATGTAACTTATACGAACTGACCATGTAGTCGCGGGCCTCCTAATTTGAGATGATGATGATAATTTTAGAACATGTATATTAGGCTTGAAAATAAGCCGTTGAAGGGTGAAAACCCAAACTAGCCCACGAACGACCCCATAAGAGGCACGAACACCTCGCATGGGACCAATGTAACTTTTACGAACTGACTGCGTAGTTGCGGGTCTCTCGATTTGAGAATATGATGATAATTTCAAAATACATCGATTTAGCTTGAAAATAAGTCGTTGAATGGTGAAAACCCAAACCAGCCCCGTAAGAGGCACGAACACCTCGCATGGGACCAATGTAATTTGTACGAACTGATGGTGTAGTCGTGGGTCTCTCGGTTTGAGAATATGATAATATTTTCAAAATATGTCGATTTGGCTTGAAAATAAGTCGTTAAAGGGTGATAACTTAAACCAACCCCCAAACAGCCCCGTAAGAGGCACGAACACCTAGTTCGGGACCAATGTAACTTGTAGGAACTGACCGCGTAGTCCCGGGTCTTCCGGTTTGAGAATATGATGATAATTTGCAAAAATCAACACTTAGACTTAAAAATAATCCGTTAAAGGGTCAAAACCCAAACCAGCCCCCAAACGACCCCGTAAGAGGAACAAACACCTCGTACGGGACCAATGTAACTTGTACAAACTGACCGCGTAGTCGCGGGTCTCCCGGTTTGAGAATATGACGATAATTTCAAAATATGTTGATTTGGCTTGAAAATAAGCCGTTGAAGGGTGAAAACCTAAACCAACCCCCAAACGGCCCCGTAAGAGGCACGAACACCTCGAATGGGAGCAATGTAACTTGTACGAACTGACTGCGTAGTCGCGGATCTCCGGGTTTGAGAATATGATGATAATTTCAAAATATGTCGATTTGGCTTGAAAACAAGCCGTTGAAGGGTGAAAACCCAAACCAGCCCCCAAACGACCCCATAAGAGGCACGAACACCTCGCACGGGACCAATGTAACTTGTACGAACTGACCATGTAGTCGCGGGCCTCCTAATTTGAGATGATGATGATAATTTCAGAATATGTAGATTAGGCTTGAAAACAAGCCGTTGAAGGGTGAAAACCCAAACTAGCCTCCGAACGACCCCATAAGAGGCACGAACACCTCGCATGGGACAAATGTAACTTGTACGAACTGACCGCGTAGTTACGGGTCTCCCGGTTTGAGAATATGACGATAATTTCAAAATATGTCGATTTAGCTTGAAAATAAGTTGTTGAAGGGTGAAAACCTAAACCAACCCCCAAACGGCCCCGTAAGAGGCACGGACACCTCGCACGGGACCAATGTAACTTGTACGAACTGACCGTGTAGTCGCGGGCCTCCCGATTTGAGATGATGATGATAATTTTAGAACATGTAGATTAGGCTTGAAAATAAGCCGTTGAAGGGTGAAAACCCAAACCAACCCCCAAACGACCCCGTAAGAGGCACGAACACCTCGCACAGGACCAATTTAACTTGTACGAACTGACCGCGTAGTTGTAGGTCTCCCAGTTTGAGAATTTGATGATATTTTCAAAATATGTCGATTTGTCTTGAAAATAAGCCGTGACCCCATAAGAGGCATGAACACCTCGCACGTGACCAATGTAACTTGTACGAACTGACCACGTAGTCGCAGGTCTCCCAGTTTGAGAATATGACGATAATTTCAAAATATGTAGATTAGGCTTGAAAACAAGTCGTTTGAGGGTGAAAACCCAAACCATCCCCCAAACGGCCCCGTAAAAGGCACGAACACCTCGTACGTGACCAATGCAACTTGTACGAATTGACCACGTAGCTCCCGGGTCTCCCAGTTTGAGAATATGATGATAATTTCAAAATACGTAGATTAGGCTTGAAAACAAGCCGTTTGAGGGTGAAAACCAAAACCAACCCCGAACGGCCCCGTAAGAGGCACGAACACCTCACATGGGACCAATGTAACTCATAAGAACTGACCGCGTAGTCCCAGGTCTCCCGATTTGAGAATATGAAGATAATTTCCACTCCTATATGTAATTTTTTTAGTTTGAGTAAGCTTTTTTTTATAAATTACTTGGTTACTAATATCGCATCTTTTTTATATCCTATTTTTTTTTGTAGGATAACATTTTATCTTTAGCATTTATTCACGGGGAACACACGGGGAACTCAATGGTTTACAACAAGGGGTTTATTCATGATTCTATTTTTTTGTGTTATGGCTGTGCGGGCTTTTATAGTTTTATTGTATACTTCTATAGCCGTACGGGCTTTTGTAAGTTTATTTTTTATATTTTGTGGTCGTGCGCGGGCTTTATGTTATTCAGGTTTTATATTAACAGATTTTAGAATATCCAGAAAATAAAGGAAACTTTGCCCAATTTTTTTTGGTCTGTGAACTACTAAAGACTTATAATATTTTGAAGTTTGTATGAACATTAGTTTATCAACAACGTGCAAGATTTGCAATTTGTGAATTTTCTTGTTTTTAAATAATATTTTTTTTTCTTTTTATAAAAAATTTGGCACAGTTCAAAACTGTGCCAAAAGTGTATGAAATTTTGGCACGATTTTGAACTGTGCCAAAAGTTTTTCAAACTGTGCTCAATCTGGCACAGTTCAAAACTGTGCCAAAAGTGTGTCAGAAATATCAAATTCTGGCACGGTTTAAAGTGTGCTAGAAGTGTTCCTGTTTGGTCAAATCTGGCACACTTTTGTGCCGTGCCAGAAAAAAATGGCCATTTTGGAACACCTGATTCTGGCACAGTTCAAAACCATGCCAGATTTGATCTAGCACAGTTTTAAACCGTGCAAGATTCCTATTTTTGGTGTAGTGCAATGTGCTTGAAAAGGCCCAACACCTCATTTCATCTTAAACAACATAGATATCAGCAGCCGATTGATACATCTCTACGCGGTGGATGGGGTTGGTGCTTCCATCATACTTGGGCATAACGATCGGCCGCTTGAATTTTATTGGGGATGGATAACTCACAATCTTCCATTATCGCTTCCACAAGGGGTCTTGGATCTTCAAGATGTCCCCAATCTTATACTCCAGTCTTTGAATTGAGTCGTTTTAGGGCCTCTCGGTCGCAGTTATAGCCTCAGCTTGAGCCACATTATCTCCACGACATTCTCTCTCTACTGAATGAACCTAGGGGTCCTAGACATTGTTCTCTGTCAGCAATTTACTTCTTGTTTTCCATCGGCTCGGCCTCGCTGTGGCCGATAATAAACATTTCTATCATTTATGTGAGAACCATCGATACTTCTGGATCTGGAAAGTCAATTTTTGAGGTCGTCTGTTACTGTGACTAGCCTATCAAAGGAACGTCAAAGCCCTGGGCCTGCATTCTCAGCTCGACCTTCCACTACAGCCTTGGCTGGGCTGAATAGGTGGAACAATGCCTCGAGATATTTCATAAGGCTCCTAACATTCCCTATCATCCTCATCATACTGGCCGTCCTCATCATCTAGGCATTCCCGACCTGACCTCCCCAGGCGTAAATGCCTAGGGTCAGCCACGTCTTTATGCCTTTGTTGAGGAGGGAGATCTTTGTGTGGGGACTGGGGTGGTCCCCTGGCCACTTAATTTAGATCACCTTCCCTGGCGACCGGAGTTATAAACTCCTCTTCGGCTCCGACAGGTCTAACCACTATGTTCTGGCTGAATGCAACAAGAGTTGACTGTATCTGTCATTGACTATCCACTAAGGAGCGCAAGGATGCCGCTACCTCATCCATTTCTGACTGAGGAGGGGCCTGACTAGTACTAAAATCACCTATAATTGGGGTATATGTTTCCATTTGGAGAATTTTGGTGATCGAAAAAATCAAATGAGGTACTAGTTATAAGTTAGAAGAGCAGAAAATGAGCTAAAACTCAAACGAAAGCTCTTTCGATGGTGGCTCAAGCTCAACCAAGGATGAGATTGAACCACCACCAGAGAATTCGGTAGAGAAGATATAGGATAAAGGAAGAGAATGGTTATCTCATTCCCATAAACGAAGCCAGACTGATGATACTAGAATTGGTATCACCAGATCAAAGTGATGAATAAGCTCACACCAGTACAACAATGATGGAAATACAATAATATAACAGTGGAATAAGATGAGGTAAAGAATAAGATAACACTAGATATAAGTGGTTAGACCAAAGCCTACGTCCACTGTGCAATGTGAATGGTGTTTTTTACTATAATAAGGGAACTAATGGTGTGTAAATACAACACTCAAGCTTTCTCTCTCTAGCAGTGAGTTTGTCAAAGTTTAATAGGGTTTATAATGTTCCATCCCTTAAAATATAAAAGATGAAGGGTATTTATATTGTCTTGAGGGTGTAGTGTCCCCCAATCATGTAATCAACATGTGCATGAGGAGGGTCCCAATAACGAGTTAACACATGTCCCTCACACATGTATCTAATCATGATGTAATATTCCCTCACGTGAGGGAATAATCTTGTTGCAATAGATTTGTCCACGTGAGATTTGCCATCCTGTAACCTTATATTGCTTGTACTGTAGATGTTGTCTGGAGGGGTCTTGACCTAGACAAGTACGAAACCCAACGTAGCCTTGTTCGATATTTTGGTGCAAGTGTGGTCTCAGTTTAACACATCAGGCCAAGACGTTCCTTACATGATATTACCAAGTCTCAGTCGAAATAGCGGACGAGACATGTCTTTACTAATGGAATTCTGCCCCGGAGTATCAGATCATGACAGGGACGAGAGCATGGATTTCATGGCCGACCCAGTTCGAACGAGCCCTAGTTTTAGTCTATATGGGGTCCCTTAGGAACTCGATTGCGAAAACTACTGACCCTCATCCTAGGACGAGGTCACACATGGTCATATCACTCGAGATTACAAATAACAATACCAACATGTTATTATAAGTCTATTATGCAACACATTATAACATATATACACGTATATATAAGCTAGACCCTACTTCAGGTGATACCTAGCAAAAATAATTCATACCCTGGTACAACGAATACCAAGTCTTACTATAACTATCCACTATAGCCCCAAATTATCGCTAACCAGCCGAAAGTTGGTTCTCGAAAGTAATAATCTCACGTGTCATGCAACATCCTCTAAGTGTACACACCCTCTCGCTCGTGGGTGACACCAAACCCTACGGTAATTATATATACATAATGTATCTATTACGGCCAACATACCCACTAAATTCGACTCCCTCGCTAATCCTAGAAATAATAATCTTACGTTGTGATGCCCCCATTATCACTTAGAACATATCCCATACTCATAGAATTATAAAGACAATTTACCTCCATACTCTAGATACTTTGCCTGGTCATTGGGTTCTTGATCAAAATCCTCTCGTCCAAACTGACCCATGAACTATTGTAGTGGTTGTACTTCCATAACCTCATCCTCTAGTTTCCCTCCGCCTCGATTAGGGAAATCCTTCTTCCTGTGGCCTGTCTCCCCACAAAATAAACATTTCCTAGAAAATCCTCCCTGCCATTAATCATGTCCCTGCTGGCCTCCCTCACCATTCCCTTGGACCTGGCGACCCTGAGGAATGAAACACTGCTGTTAAGGGCCCTACTATCCCTGCTTAAATTACCTCCCTCAAATTGATAACTTTCGAATTTAAACCTCTTAGCCGGATTCCCCTGCCAGGAGCCATGTTCCTGCTACTATTGTGCCCCACTGGCACTGTCCCCATCTACTTTCTTTGCCTAACTGGATTCATTCATCCTTTTTCTATTCCTCATATGCAACCGATGATCTTGATAATGAAGTAGAGCTGCATTAACAACCTATGTTTATGTCTCTAATGCTAGATTACCCAACAGGTGCTGTCGGATCCTCCAGGCAAGTCCATCCATGAACTTATGCATTATCTTCTCTTTAGTAATTTCCTCATCTTTCACGAAGTTGGCTAACTGAGTAAACTCTTTTTTATATTCTGCCAGGACTTTAACTCCTTGAGAAACATTGAGAAATTTTCGCCTCATCGCTGTCTGAATAGCGAACGAAAAATACTTACGGTCAAACCACGCTTAGAACTCTCCAATGATCATCACATCTCTCTCCTCTACGGTGGTCACAGACGCCCACCATTGCAAAGATGCGCCCACTAGCTTGAAAGTCACCAAAAACTGTTTCTGAGTGTCACTACACTCAATCATGCGTAGGTGGTGCTGCATGTCCTTCTTCCACTAACTAGACACTGCTGCATCCGTGTTACCCTGAAACTCTGGTGGGTGACCCTTCTAAAATGATTCCCTCGCTCTCTGCCACTCAGACGACCCCGGGTGGGATTGAGCGTCGGGTGCCACTAACGGCTATGGATGATTCTGCAAAAAGTATTATGCTATTGCAGTCATCGTCGCGTTAACTGCATGTGCCACAATTTTGGCCATCTGTGCGGTTGAGATCATCTCCAGGTGTGGGTCTGGCTCCTGCCGAGCCTTCCTCTCCTCATCTCTTGTCGATGCTCTAGCCGATTTAACTCTCCTAGGCGGCATCTGAAATGAGATTTGAAATATGTATAAGTTCACCATCAAATACAAAGTAATCAGCAGAATATCGTAAATACGCATATGCAATGAGGAATACAACAATCCTACAATAGGGCACTGTATCAAAGAACGCTAAGCTGAAACGTAGAAAAGTCGCACAGATGATAAGGACACTAGAACCTGATGCTTTGATACTATCTATGACACACCACCTGATTAAATATCGGGTGATCAGTCCTTTATTAAATTAAAAGAAGTTTTCTCATTTGGTTCATTCTTAACATCACTATCGAAAGTTTTTTAAAGCTTACTAACCACCTAGGATTCAAAAATTCGATGCCAAATTTTTATCTTTTTATTAAATAATAACAACGTGTGGAAAATATAAATTAAACCATTCCCACAATCACTGATCTAATTTAATACTGAATAAATAAATAAAAGACTTTTCGAAAAAAACCATCGACTATAAATCCCAAATCCAAAATAATAATCCAACAGAATAATAACCTGAATACAAAGTCTGATTGAAATAAATGAAATAGCTGGGGGCAACATGCCCAAATGAAATACAGAAATATAGATCCTACTCTAGGAATGAAGTAACTGAAACGATTAATTCTAAATCTTGCAAGCGTCCACACATGCTGCAGCTATGCATCGCTGGAATAAATCATCAAGTTTGGCATCCCTGTGGCTGGATACCTAAAAGGTTTTGAAAATATTTTTCAAGTACGGGTCAGAGCCCAAATTCTTTTGAAAATATTTTGCAAGTGATTAAAATGCATGAATGCTCTTCATATTTAAGCTAGTGTCGCACTCCATTGAGATACTACTCACCCCTCATCTAAAGTGAACACCTAACACTTTCTTCCTAACCCTCTTAGTTATACTACCCCATCTAACTAGCCTTGTTTTACAAAAATTATGTCACACTACTCTAGCTCGAGTAAGTCGTACTTTTATTTCATAAGTTATTTATCGCATTAACTTAATTAATCATTTTTAAATACAACTATATAAAAGTCTCACTAGTTATATACTAATAATACCATTTTACATGTAATTCATCCATATATAAACATCTACTCTATTATATACGTATATACTTAATACAATTGCACTTCATGTATTCCACCCGTATATAATTATCTACACCATTATATACATATAATTATATTACAACATTCACACACATGCCATATATATATCCATCCTCCCGAGTAAGAACTCACCAGATGTTTTCTATAAAATTCTATCACCCTAGGTATACTTAATCCACCCAGATATCCCGAGACGGTTAGCTCACCGAATCAGAAAAATAACAATAAGTGTAGCGGTGGAGGTCATAGCTCCCTGGTTATGAGACTGAATCATACCCAAAATGTCTCACCCCGAAAAGAACCACAATATAAAATAATGGACGCTATGACCTGGGGATTATACTCGCCTTATGTTCTCTAGCCAGGAGATTCACCCACATCGCGCAACCTCCTGTGATAGCACTATTCACACCAATATTTATAAAGCGCGCGCGCACGTGCACACACACACACACACATAAGCTAATTGAACCAGCTAACCCATGCCTAACTCCCGTGGCACTATCCCGAAATTATCCGAGTCTATATCCCGACCCTCAATTTAGTTAATTTCACATTAATTGATTTAACATCATGGTGTCACTCAACCAAAATGCCCGGACTCACTCACTTGGCCCGTATTTTAACCTTTTAGTATTTATCGCACAAAGTCCCGTTAATAAGTTTAACGCCCTTATTGATTTTTATATTCCTTAATACCTATCCCCCGCATCCTGTGTATTTTTCTCCATTTAGTATTTCACTAATTAATCCCTTTATCTTACAAAGAAATCTCGGGCCACTTAGGTATTAACCCCCATTTAATATTTACTACTTAATTCCCTTTAATCCACAAGAAAACCTCAGGCCCCCAAACAATTTAAGCCAAGGTGCCAAAATCCTCTCTACGTCACTCGAACCAGGCTTCAGTCATTCGACGACATTATATATCGCTCGAACGAGGTCCCACGTCGTTCGAGCGACCCCTTCTTCTCCACCATGCTGTTTCACCATTTTTGTTCATCCTAGATCCAAAAATCAAACCCAGAAATAATATATGTTAACTCCCAACGATTGCAACGTTTTCCAAATCTCCAATTTCTCATTTCTCATTTCTCATTTAACTCTTATTGATTTGTAACACTGATAATAACATTTGAGTTGGATTATCATGGTTTCTCCTACACGGTTTCCTCAAAGTTTGGATTCAAATTTCAATTTAATAACCTCGATTAAAAGTCTATAATTATAACTTGTATTCTCACACTTTTGAATCAGAATACCACATCGATTGAGTCTCTAATCTATATAATCTATCCAATTCATAAACACCCATTTTTCATCTGAAAACCCACCCCAAAACAAATTTGATTTACACCCACTATGATATGAATCGATTATCATAGATTTACATTGAAAACACATTAGCCACTTGCCTGTATTAATTTGTAGTGCTTGATTCCTTTGGGGTAGACGATGATTTGAGGAACAACACACTTAATCCCATTTGGCTTGGCTCCCAAAATCTCCCTACCTTCTCCCTCTTTTCTTCTCTGCAGAATTAGGGTTTTCCTTTTGAGTTATGTTTGCCACAAACTCTCTAATTTATGTTTTATAATGTGAATCCCGAAATTAAGCTTATTGGGCAAGTTAAAATGGCCCAAACACCCCCGTATGAGCCCCGTTATTCTTAAAAATATCCTGAGACCCATTTACTACCCCCGAGTACTCTTTTTCGACTATATCGACCTATACGAAATCAACTGTGCACTAAAAATCATCATCCGAGTTACTTTATAAAATTCTCCAATTTCGATCTCAAAATACGACACACGTGAAAATTTAAAATATCCCGAATTAATTAAATCCAAGTCACCAAATTAAATAATGGGCAATTTATAATTAGGTCCCTTGGTAACAATTTTTAAACATTTAAGGACAATTTACAATTAGGTCGACTTGTTATGCCACTAGCGTGGACTTCTACAAGAAGAGAATTACTGGACCTAAGTGTTTAAAATTTGTCAAAATTCCTTTAGTGTTTAAAATTTGTTTGTGAGGGACCTAAGAGTACTTTCCCCTTAAATAAATTCTCCAAATTAAATAAAATTCTATTTCACCAAAATACATAAATTCCACGTCCTCAGAATTACGGGGTGTTAAAAATGACTCTGGGAAGCACTTTAAATTACAAAGTTTTGGGAACATAACATGTGAGTGTACTACTAAGCTAAGGAGGAGAAGTAATGATAATAGGTCCATGAATGCTATCGTTAGAGATAATGACACCGACTCAAGTGATGAGTGTTTCGTGGAACACAATTTCACCATGTTCACTATTATAGAGGATACAATTGGTCCTTACAACTCCTTTGATGTAGTGAAGGTTGAGAAAAAATGACATTGAGTCCAAAAGAGATTGACACCAAATGAAAGAGTAAATGAGTTGTGCAGATGAGACATGTAATAACTTGCATATTCTAATATCAGGGTTGATCAACTCCAAATATTATAATATATAAATTGCTAAAATTACAATATCATTCTTAGAATGTGACAAACATATATTTAAAACGTTTTCCAACAATATAAGATGCATGAAAAGATAATATAAATACCCTACAAAAATGAATTCCAATAATACAAAAACTCTAGTACATATCATCAACAAGTAACATCTCCAACAAAGTCCCAAATATAATTGCGGAATCATAAGTGACCCATTAATCCAAAAATATATGTCTCGTACAAAGTAAACAACAAAAAGTAAAACTATATGCACTCCAGGATCCAGTAACTTCTAGATGCGCACTCCTAACCTAAGATGTTAGTCCATGAGTACGATTAGTTAGACCCACAATAAGAATACTATCTACCTGATGTCAGATAGGGTAAAATGAACCCAACTAGAAGTACTATATTAAGTAAATATCACAATGTAGTCTCTTAATTTAATGACTAATATGACCGTAGAATCTTTATCAATATCCACAACGCTAATGAAAATAAACAACTATCTGAGTAATGACTAATATAAGCAACAATCCACATAATAGCAAGAGTATAAATGATAATTAACCAAAAATAAATCTTAATAATGATTCATTTCAAAACATATTCAACCATTATTCAAGTAATTACATGTTTCATCAACTTTATATTTATTAACATATACAAACAACTACGCACTTTCTTAACTCATAGATTCATTGGAAGCCTTTTAACCACTTTTCGCTATCATTTTCCAAGGAACATCTTTCACACATTCCACTTATATTATGGACAAATGTCCTTCCATTTAATATAATAAAAACATATTTACCGCTTATAAATATTTTAACTCATTTGTAATAACTTTATCTTGATAGCTTTATAATAACTACTCGACCTCCCTCAAGACCCTATACATAATATAGTGTATCGCATATATCATTGTATGAACATAAATAACTACCTCCAATGCACATAATTGTACCAAACTCATGCCTATAATAATATGCACGCATAAAGGATGAAACCTCACAATCAATTTTAAATTAAGCATTTAATCTCCATAATATACAAATCTCTTAATTAATCCAATTGTATCCTCAATATGACACTATTCCCTGGCCTCCCAAAACCATGTGATACACAACACATAATCCCGTCATATAATCTAAGACCCACTGTTCTCTAGCACGAGACCACCAAGCATGAGTGATTCAAAAATAAAATTGCCTCTGAATCCATACCCACCATTCGCTAGCATGGATCCACCGCTCACTCATGACATAGACATAAAACCATGAACCATCCTCTTTTATCAGACTACAATCACGGTACATAACAAATATAGGGTCCTCTATCGGTACATACCCATATAATTTTTTTATTTTTTGTTATTTTTTTTTGGTAAAATGTAAGTATATTAGCCAAAAATATAATAGGTAAAGTCTCGCAAATAAAGACAAATAAAAAATACCTGAATAAGGTAAACACCAAGAATACTGCAATAACCCGCATCTTTTTACATAATTAAAAAGTTTAACTTGAATTATTTATCTCCCCAAATGATATTTATTTTTTAAAGTAAGTTGACAAAAATTAATAATTTTTAACTAATTAAGTGCCAAGCATACATTTTTTTAACAAATTACACCGGTATTTTTATTGGGTAAGATTAAAATAATTTTTTTCATATACTCGTTTACATTAACACTAAAAGAACCCAAGATTAATTATAACTAAAATAGAATTTCATGTGGTATAAATTAAATAAAACTTAAGGGTTAAAAATAATATTTTTAACCTTTAAATTATATGGAGGATCAAAACCTAAATGCTGAAACCTATACTTTTATCCCCTACACGTACTCAACTCAGTCGATCTTATCTCCCCCATCATATTGTATCCTTAGTTATTAAGTATCCCACTTTTTTCCCCTCTTATATATAATTGTTAGAAGCAAAGACACCAAAAAATATCAACCTCCTTATTTACCCACATACAGTTATAACACCACATAAGAAAAAAGAGAGAAAGTGTGCCTCATCTTCTTCTAAATGAACAGTAGGTACAAACCAAAAAGTCAAAAACTAAGTACCAAACTAAACCTCCCACCCTCAGCTTCCTCCTCAAAATCCGAAACCACCATGGATTAAGCTCTATGTTGGTATAATATTCTTCTTACTATTTTTATTTTTCTTTATATATATACCTAAAATACATATATTTGTGTATATACATACCAGTTATATATATATATATATATATATATATATATATATATATATATATATATATATATATACACACACATGGAGGTTATGGGTTAAACATTTGGTATTTTAAACAAGCATGGAGTGTTTGTGCATATTTTAGTGTGTGTCAGTGTGTGTGTGCACGTATGAATCAATGTGTATTGTAATGTATGCTAGTGCATGTGTGCATGGGTTGCTGTGTGTGTTGTTTTAACATTTTATATATATATATATATATATATATATATATATATATATATATATATTATGTGGGGTAAGTTTAAAAGAAAAGGAAAATACATGTGTAAGTTATAAGTAGGTATCTCTAACATATATATAAACGATGTATTATAAATGCATGTGTTATAAGGAACAAAATCAAAACCGAGATTAAAACATGAGAGGGTCAGATTATTAATCATAATAAATTTTTAGATTATTTAAATGTACTCGAAAAAAATACTGTTAATTTTATAGGCCGACGATGAATTTTAAAATATACGCAAAAAGGCATGTTTTATCCTTTTAAGAGTTCATATCTTTTAAACTATTGCTCAGAAAAATACACGGAACGTACCGTTGGATTAGTAGCATTGAAATGAATATTTTAGTGTATAAATATTTTATAATTGGCATTATTTTTAATGACGCTAAAATTAGGCCATTGTGTCAATTACAGCCCCAAACACTAGTTAAATTTACTATTTTATCCTGTAACATTAGGTTTTCTATATTACCTAACTTATATTATTATAAACCAGAATACTCATTTCTAAAATGTTATTTTATCCTCCCAAAAATTATTCTCATGAATTATACCTGTTTACAAGTACTCGAAGTTCTGTCCTACACGAATCTATATATAATATTGAATCAATACTCGAATATTCACATCAGTTTTATTCAATTTCAAACTGAACTACGAATATGGAAAAATTCTATCATAGCATAGGAACGACAGCTAAACTAGTAGATATTCGCTTTGTGATTATCCGCAGTAACATTTACATTAAATCAAAACCAAAGACATTAAATGCGATTTATACCAAACTAGTCAAAATTCTCGAAATTATGGTAGGTGATTTCTTATTCAGTATTATTTTCACGCAATGCTTTTGATTACGCCTATTGTTGATGTCATTATGTGATAGTCCCAGTTTATCTGATTCTCGTTTATGAACTTATTTGAGTAGTTCAACATTTACATACATTTGATTTGGATTTTAAAATTCTATGTTGATTTTATGCAACAATATTATTTAATATGATTCATTTTGAACCAGTTCTATTATAGTATACATTGTGATCGAGGAATAATCTATCATTATACTCACGATTGTATTATTTGTCCTGTAGGACTTTGATGTTGAGGCCTTTGTTTATGCTTACCGTATGGAATGCCTATCTTACTACTAGCTTAGCACGATTAGTTTATTTCTAGTTATCTGGATTGGTAATCTCCAATTTATTTGGATTCATTTGTTGTATGTAT
The DNA here is from genome assembly GCA_949130495.1 of Sambucus nigra. Lineage (NCBI taxonomy): Eukaryota > Viridiplantae > Streptophyta > Magnoliopsida > Dipsacales > Adoxaceae > Sambucus > Sambucus nigra. The sequence goes on along the minus strand of OX422210.1, from coordinate 366,858,844 downwards.
GGCTATTGCCCTAAAGCCTCTAAACGAATACTTATAGGTTATTTGTTTAGAAAACATCCGTAGTCCTTAACATGTTATAGCCCCGATATTTCTATTATAGTAATATCATTAAATATTATTGTGCTTATCTCAATTTAACTATTGAATCAAATTTCTTATTATACTTCGAATGTTAGTGATCCTTAAATATGATTCGCACTTCAAAAATGAGAATCATCTACTAGGAAAAGTTTTTCTTATTCCTTCCTTTTCAGTTATTTAAATAGATACCTATAGGCATTGGTGAATATTTCAGAGATCAGTTGACACATAGATGCAAGAGAGGTCGTATTAGAAGAAAGGAAACGTATAATCAATAGGAGAAACACACATATATATGAGATTAATTCGATTACAATTGTAACACATTTGAGAATTAATAAATGTCTCAGTTGTTTCAGTATTCAGACTTATTTATGATTTAGCATTATTTTAAGATAAAACTCATGCTCGAGAATCGGGATGTGACAACATGGTATCAGAGCGAGTGCTAGGTTTAAGTTAGCTAATGCATGACATGATTTGGGATTACTATTATGAAAGTGGTTTAGATAATAAGGATCATGAGGATAACATGTGTAATACCTTAACCTAGTATTTCATTTAAATTATGTATAAAATGTAATGGAGTAAGGTTTGATGAGAATTATTGGAAAGTGTGAGTCAAATTTAAAGGAAATAAAACAATAGAAAAATGGGTCGTTCTAACAACATAAGGATGTCTTTAGAAGTGAGATCCAGTGTTGTGCGAAGGTCAAATGAAGGAGGACTTCTAATGAGACTCCACTGCATTATAGTCCTAGGTTGTGGGAAACTAATCATCGAACGAGGCATTGATGTCGTTCAAATGAATCTCATGTCGTTCGAACGACATGCCAAAAAATGTTTAGATCTGATTGCCCTTGTGTAATATCATAATTCTGGCCCTTGATGTGGTGAGCTATCGAGCTGAGATTAGCCAAAAATTGGAAAAACAGGAATTTTTGGCCTTGGAGGGTTCTTAAATGTGTGGTTTGGGCCCATTTGGGGTTATTAGAGTTATAAGAAGAGAGAGAGAGTGGGAGGGGTGGTCTTCATCCACCATTTTAGAATCCTTACTTTCTCCACCACCACAAACCACCATGCTACCACCACCCCTCCATATTATAACCCAACATTTATTATATATTCCACCATATTTGAACCATGTATACCCATTTACACCATAGATGAGGAGAGCTATGATTTTATGGAGTTATTCTTGGGGGGTTTTGAAGATGGAAAGGAAATATTTAGGGAGTTCTTGCTTGAAAACTTAATGGAGCATGCTTTTGGGAGTGGTGCAAACCTCTTTAAGGCCACCTTAGGAGGTGGGAGGTATCCACCTTCTTAGATCTTTCATTACTACCATTTTTATTGCTCCATTAGAGGTAGAAAAATCGATCCTTAGTATCTAAGGCTCTATTTGCATTATTAGTAGTCTTATTATTAGATTACAAGAGTAGAATCCACATGAATAAATGGTGATTTCTAGTAGAACAATATTAAACATTTTTATGGAATAAAAATATTTAAAAAATATTATTTTGTTGAAAATAAGGAATGAATAAAGATTTCAAAGTCTTGAATTTTTAAAGTTGGTATTTTATGAAAATGGTGATTTTTAGAAAGATTTATGTTAAATATTTTATGGAATAAAATGTGTGATAATAATAATTTTTTTCACTAAACATTGGTGAAATAATGTTTCAAAGATTCTTGTAAAAGCATAAAGTTTATGAAAATGTCCATTTGTTGAGTTTGAAGAAATAAAAAGTCTTTTATGCCTTAAAAATATATTTTTGCAAGTATGATGAATTTATAACAGGAAATGTATATTTAACCCATCAATAGGATTTTAGGATTTAAAATCCATCTTCTCATGCATATAAACTTATAGTATTTTGGCAATGAATGTATAAACAAGTTTGAATAATATTTTGTTTGGTTTAAACATGAAATAAGAAAAGTAGAAATTCTTCTCTTTAAAGTGTGTGAAAAAGGGATCAAAACTGTCATAAGTACAAAGCTACACGACTATGTATTGATAAAAAGGAAATAGTATTTTCTTATGAAAGTAGTCTTTAAGTGTAATTAGATTTTCTTGAATAAAGAAAGTAAATAAATGTCTAATTTGGAAAAATGGTTAGTAATAATATTGAATAAGTGTTAATTGTTAAACATTGGAATATTGGTGTGTATAACTTAATGATATTATAAACGATTAATACTTATGAACTTATAAAGGAAATAATGAAATAAAGATGTTTTCAATTAAGAAGAAAATTAATCAATGGTTAAAAATGTGTTAAGGTGTTAAAACACTGAAGTTAGTATGAGTAACTTAATAGTGTTTTGGAAAAATTAACATTTGTAGAAATGGAGTAAAAGATGAGTTTGGAAACAAATGGGTAAAATGATAATTTAACTTAAGATGGAACATTTTTATGAAATAAAAATGTTGGAAAAGGTGTTACATGGATTAGCTCTAAATGAATATGATTTTTGAAATAAAACCAAAGTTAAAGTGTAAAGGACATCAAATGATAATTTCAAGTGTAGCACAAGTTTGGGTGTAACCCCGGGTTTGGCTTTGACCTGATGAAAAGGGAAAGAAGGAATAATTTGGACATTTGTAAAATATCTATACATATGTAAAGGAAGACGAATGACATCGGGATTATTAAGGAGGGCCCGAAGCCCTGGGGTAAAAGACCTAAAATAACTGGCCAGAGCACATAGTGTGCATAGCCTGCGGTGTGGAGCCCGTTGAAGTCTGCGATTATTGGAAGATTTTGAGAAAAGACAAAGGAACAAGGAACATGCCAAGAAAGGAGTTGTGTGGTAAAAATGTGTTAAAACAAACTAACTTGAATGAATCAATAAATGTTCCGGTAAAGGTGAAATGGACAAGTAAATGTGTAAATCGATTAATGTCTATATAGTAAGGAAAAGTTATAGTAAGTGGATAAATGGGTGGCTAAGAAACCTAAGTAGTTCAACCCATCATTAGCACAAGAATGTGTTGTAAAACGTTTTGAAATATTAAGTAAGTATTTTTAACACGGTGTGTGCGTGTGTTGAAAGAGTGATTTTCAATGAAAATACTAATGTGGGTTGGCTTGAAAATGAAAAGGGTAATTTTGTTAACTAAATGGTTTTTGGCTAATTCAAGGGGAGTTATTTTAAAATGTTTAACCATGTGTGTTAAATAAAGGGATGAATGTCAAATTGAGAAAAAGGATGTCTTTTACAAAATTAAGGTGAATTAATCATGATAATAAGGTTTTCGAAAGTCAACTGTTTCATACATTAAGTATATATATATATGTATACAAGGTAGTTGCGTGTGCACGTAGGTATAAATCTTGTTAGAGTATTCGTTCTTTCGTTCGATTCTATAATGCATTATATATTTTCCACTGAGCATTCGGCTCACTCCCTCATTTTTTTTACGACAGGTTGGGTGCAGTTTCATATTTTAAGGGTTTTATACAGGTAAGTAATCTCTTTTTAATTACATTAGTTGCTCATTATACTCGGACTCGAGGGGTGCTCTCCATGGGTCCTTCATGTATTTTAATTTGAAATTGGAATTCCATGCCAATTAAGTCAAACATTAATTAAAATAAAATTAGACTAGCAACATTATGAAGGTTGTTTCATTGCACTTCACACCTAACGCTCGGGTCAAATCAGGTTGACTACGGGTAGCCTATAAATCTAGGCCGAGGTGTTACAAATGGTATCAGAGCTTTACGTTCAAGATTCCTTTTGGGAGTGAGATATTGAGGTTTGTATTGGATCTTTCGACGTCGGTGTTGGTTCGGGTTGGTCGTTATAGTTTTGTGACAGTTTAATTCGTGTACTCTACGGTAAAGTCAAGGAGGTTGGCATGATGAGTAAGTTAGTGCCAAGTGACACGCGATCAAGTTGATAGTTATTAATCCCTTTCGTGCTACTGATTAAAATTATTATGAGTTTATGGATGCCCATGCAAACCAATATTGGTGGCACCGTAGTTGTTAGTGTGAGGTGCTTATGTTATAATCCTTGATGGTGTAGAGCCTCCTGAGATGTTAATAGAGTGCGATGACACCCATTGGGAAGGTGGCACAAATTGCGTATAGTCAATAATGGAAGTTGAGGGTTAGGGTGCCGTGACTAAATACTGCTAATTGGCGATTAAAAATATATAACCCTTAGGTGCGGTGATTATGGGTCGTTAATGCCAGTAGTGTAATTAACTAAATTCGATCCTTGGGGTGATATCGCACTTGATAGTAGTCTGGTAAACATATGAAGTTGTGTGGAACAATAGTGGAAACATAGTGATCCTTTGCATGAGATGTATTGTGTGGTAACTTGATGATAAGAGTAGCCTTGGTAGTGGCAACAATGAGTATTATTTATTACGACCCAGTTATAAAGGTTGTATATATTATATTTGGAGGTTATATGACTGAATGGCATTCATAAGTATTAATTCTTTGGTGAGAACGTATTGGGTCCCTTGGTTGAGGACTTTAGTTTGGTGAATCTTTATTATAATTTGGTATTGAGGAATAGGTTCTTGCGTGGCATCTATGGTATAGGCCTTGTTATTTATTTATAGGCAATACTTGATGTCCTATATCCTACTAAGGTCTATATAGTCATGTTAACTTGTAGATTGGCACATGGTGTGATGTTTACACAGTGATACATTTTAGTTTTCATGGTTGATCATTCATTGGGGATTAGATAAGGTAGACCTTGAGGTTTATAGGTTGTAGGCGACGTCCTGTATCCAACCATGATTCTTAATATCCTTAGTTGTGTTTTGGTTGCGAGGTAATCTTAGTGTGAGTGTGGTTTAAAGGTATACTGGAATGCCCGTAGGACAAATTATGTGTGGCATCATCAAGGATAAAGATCGAATGTTGTGATGCCTTGAGGTGTTTGATGGTTAATGTTAAGTATAGGTAGAATCTCTTGAAATAGTTTCCTTGTGAGCACAAGTGATCGTGATATGGGTATTGAATGGTTTGTAGAGCGCACCTACAATGAGAAAGGTATGGATGGTGAAATCTTATCAGGTCTTGAGGATGGTTACATAAAATGCGTTTTGTGTACTTAGGAGACCAGTTAAGTCAGGTATGAAGGAGCATTACCAGCCTAGTAATAATTGTGTTGAGGATAAGGTGATGAGCTCAGGTTGTTGGTCAGGGTTTAAAAGAACCGTATAGTGTATATGTCGGGTGTGGCTTCCCGAATCGGCGCTAATGGGTGGTGTAATCCCTAGGGTAAGATGAAAGTTTATGTCGTTATAGGCATAATGCTCGGATGTCATGAATAAACTAATATTGGGGGTGTGATACTCTATTTTAAGATTTATTAGGAAATTTATTTGAGACTTAGGGTGATGACGCCATGTGGAGACTTGAAGATGGCAACCGAGGTGGGGTAACATCGAAACATGATTATAATGTCGACATGTGTCGAGGGGATGTGTTAGGGTAGCCTCTGAAGGGTAAGGACTAGTTCTTGGTGAAGCACACTATATAGTTGACACACTCGAGTCTATACTATATAAGAGCTCAAATAGTTCGGAAAAGAACACAAAATTGAGTCATTCCTATTACTACATATTATCTTAAGGGAACATCAAGAATGTTTACATCAGAAAATATCAATGGTCTTCAGGTTGAAAACCAACACACAACACACTCTAGGATTGCACATTTGCATATTTCATTTCATAAATGAGGCGTGTGTGTTAAATTGGATTAAAATGAATTTTCTACATTAATTAGGAGTTTTTAAACATTTAAAATCTATTTTTAAAGAATTAAATTTAGGGTTTTAAAATGTTTGGGGTTAATTTTCATATATTAAAACTTCCTAAAAACTGCATTAGGTAGAATTTAAAATTTCTAGAGACATTTATGGGTGCAAATGGTATTTTTAAATGAACCAAAACACGCATTCTTCAATCGCTAATAACCGTACATGTATTGGTCTGTTGATGGATTGATTTATGTTTCTTGTGTGCCTGAGATGAGAGTTTCAATCTTCACCATTCTATCATTTCTAATCTAAGGCCTTCATGTTATATTGATCGATCCTTGAGACATTAATAAGAACCAATCAGAACGTTAGCTTGTGCGATTCATTAATAGCCTTAATATTGAGAGTTCGAACAGTCGAATTAATCTGAACCCTTAATTTGTCTCAAGCATCCCGACCCTTCCATTACCTGTATAAATAAAAGCCTTCGTCTTTGCAATTTCAATCTTTGAATGGCTGAGGGTTTGAGAGAAAAGAGAGAGAGAGGAGAAAAGTAAAAGAGAGAAAAATAGAAAACACAAACGAAATTCTACCGAATTTTCTTCAGAAAATATTTTTGAGAGTTAGGGTTTTCTGGTTTACATTTTCTATCATCTCAGGTCTAAATCTCTCACTCAATAGCCTCACAAGAATTGGATCTCGTTTATGTTTTTAGAAAATTGTAGATCTATTCCAATGATACAGCCACTTAGATCGTAGGTTGTTTTGATTTATTTATTAAGAAATCACTCTTTCATGTTGGATCTATTTTGTAACTTTTGTAATCTTGTTTATCCAACATTTTTCTATTTTTTACAAACCTGAAATAAAGACTTCTATATTTCAGATCTGTTAAAGTTTTCAGTTCAAATTTTTTTGTATATAAATAATTTCTGAAGAATCTCTTTTTTTAACATCCTAAGGATTTACAGATCTGAAACTATTCTGAGAAAAAAGTCTAAGTCTAATTTCAGTAGTGTGAAAAAAAGATTTCATACTTAGAAGTTTTGTAATTCATAAGTATTGTTTGTAATTAAGTGTGTGTGAGTGCATGCATGTGATTTAGGCACAACACTCACAACACAATCACCCACCATCACTTAATAGTGTTGTTTCTGGCCATTTGAGTCGACATAAATCTAAAGGAGCAAAGGAGGCAGGCTAAAGAACAGAGCGGACAACATCGGAGCCTTAAAGAAGTCATAAAATTACCGAGTAGTGTAGGTATATTATTGGACTTAGAATATGCATGTTTTATACGTGTATCTCGTTGAATGCTTGTAACCTTAAAACCGTTTTAGTGAATTTTTGTTTTGAGGTGTAGAGACCTCTGTGGACATTTTTCCAATTTGGGTGGGGTTTTACCATATAAAAAATCTTTGACTCTTGTGTGTGCTTCTTTATTTTCCATAGCTACAATCTGCGTCATAGACTTAGGTTTTAAATTAAAAACCTATTTCCAATAATCTTGAATATTTTGTTTTAACAAATTATTTTTGACACACCTTGTGTATTAATCAATATTTTTACAAGAGTCTCTTCAAAAAGTAGTTTGGAACTCATTTAACATTTTGAACAAAAGTTAAAATAACTTAGTGAGGGTTTTTCAATTGGTATCCGATCTTGGTATTTTATTTTCTCAAAAAAAATTATCCTTTACTTTGATACTGTTTACAAAATCTTTTTATAGAATAAAAATTTGAGCGTCTTGGAAATCTATCCAGACATCCCCTCTTTGATGGGACCAATTTCCATTACTGGAAAGTAAGGATGATATCTTTCATCCAAGGGATATTGGGAGATGATGTATGGGAAGCTACTGAAAATATTTATACTTACGCAACCATGCCTACAGTAGAAGGTAGCACTGAGAGGATAAATAAGCTCCTTAGTGAGTTCACTAAAGAATAAAAACATGCCTCTTTAAGTAATAATAAAGGGAAGAATTCAATTTTTATGTCTATCAATGAACATGAATTTAAACGTATCTCTATCTGCTCAACATCTAAGGAATCATGGGACACGCTAGTCATAACCCATGAAGGGGATAAATGTGTTAAGGCTGCCAAACACAGATGTTGATACACAGTATAACACTTTGCTTATTCATGAGACTGATACCTTTGATGAATTTTACAATAGATTGACTGATATAATAACAAAATTGAATGCTAATGGTATAATGTACAATATGAAAGATTGTCTGTCTAGTTCAAATGTTGTATTTCATTCCAAAATGACTTCACCTCAATTAGTTTTGCCTAATATTGACCTTGAATTTGATGAATGTGATTTTGAAACCTTGGATAACAAGATATACCTTATGTCAAAACACTTTAAGAAAATTCTAAAGTTTAGAAATAATGTTGCTTCTAAACAAGGGAAACCTATGTATCCTAACCATTCCAATAACAAGCCTTATGAGAGGAATCAGGACAAACACAATACTGAGACCAACCATAGACTAAAAAGAGACCTTAAGAATACTCAGTGTTTCAAATGTGGAAAAATAGGCCGCTTAGCTACTAATTATAGGGTGAAACTGAATAACACTGCTAGAGCACATATTAGTAAAACTTGGGATGATTCAAGCGATTTTGAAGAAGATGAGCCTGAATCATGCAATACTTTTGACCTTTGATTGTCCTTTTTTGCTAAAATTATCTATGCTGATGATATGTATACTAGTAATAATGAACTCGATGCTATCATGCCTAGTACTGTTATGTTCTATGATGTCTTGCCTATTTCTGGATAATCTTCACTCTACCTAGATAATGTTAATATTGTTGATACTACTAGTAGGAACTCTACGTCAAAGTGAACGCAACAATGACGAATTGAATGCATGTGTGAGTACAACGAATGAAACGTTAGGGGAAAATTCAACCACTTCACTCAATGAGTTCGATAATGATGATCTCCCTGACATTCACACACTATACAGTAAGACTCTTAGGAAGAGCGCCAAACTAGAAAAGATTGTCAAGGACTTAACTGAAAGAATTGGAGTTTTAATCCTAATGGAGAAGAAGAATGCCGAGGATTATACAAACCAGTGTTTGACCTATGAATCCAAAACCAAATCTTTTGTTGAAAAAATTAAGGAACTTTCTCAGTCAAATGTTTTAGAAAAGAAATATAAGGCAACTTTGATAGAATTGGAACAATCTAAAGAAAAGGTTTCAACCGTCTTCAAAATATTTTCTAAGTTTGAAAACAATTACAATTATTTTGAAGATTGTGTTGCCTCTGGTAAAATCAATTCTGATGATAAAACAGGCATAGGGTTTGATAAAAAAAACTAAGACACAAACTAAACCTTTGCAAAAATATAAAATTTGTGTCTTCTGGAAAAAGTCCTACTGATCTATGTTCTGATTTTTAATCTTTAAAACTTGATTTTGATAATAAACAAAAAGGGCCAGATAACTTGATGAAAAATTGTTCAAAGCCTACTGCTGAACCTAAGGCCAAATATGTTTGGGCCCCTGTCAGGAGATTTAAACCTGAATGGAAAACTGTTAAAGTTAGACTTAAGGTCAATGTCCAGTAAATGGATGAACCTCTTTTCAAAGATTTTAAAAATTAAAGACAACCGTCTAGCGACCAATACTGTTCACAGTGTGATGTTTATGGACATTGTATCGATGAATGTTTTCAAAAATTATTGTATAAGCCCGTCTATAAATCACCAGTTTAAAAAAACATTAACTATTCTAGAGAGAGCATAAATAATTATGTACTTCCTAAACAGGCCAATTAAAACTCTAATTATAGGAATAGGAAGAAAAATATCTCATGCTAAGAAGAAGTCTAAAAGAAAGAGTCCTAGATCTATTACTAAACCAAAAGCTCATAAAACTTTTGAAACTATAACTATATGGGTTAGAAAGGACGATCTAATACCCCAATTGAAGTGTAACATAATGATAAGTGCTTTAAAAGATGAACACACTACTTCTGGTTAGTACTTAGACTCCAGATGTTCTAAATATAAGACTGGTGACGATATTAAATTAATTGACATAATTGACTTCTTAGGAGGAAATGAATTATTTGGGGATGGAGTATCAACTCAGATCATAGGCAAAAGAACACTCCAAGAAAAAGTACTTCCTATTCTCAAAGACGACTTATTAGTGAAAGGTCTTAAAGCTAATCTGTTAAGTATATCATAATTTTGGGACTCCGATCATATAGTCACATTCTCAAAAACTAATTGCAAAATCTTAAATGAGAATGGTGATTGAATCCTTACTGGTCACAAGACCCCGGATAACTATTACACAGTAAATTCGGGTAATGAGACTTGACGGTTATCCAGACTTGATGACAATGAAATTTAGAATAATCGTTTGGGTCACATAAATTATGATAATCTTAGCAAATTAAGCTCACAAGATATAGTTAGAGATTTGCGAAAAATAAAACCTATTTCAAATGTTATTTGTGGGCCGTGTCAGGAAAGAAAAATAGTTAAATATGCTCATAAGAAAGTTAAAGAAAATTTAGCAATAAAACCTCTAGAGCTAATCCACATGGATTTCATAGGTCCTTCCCGAACTGTAAGCCTTTGTGGTAACAAATATAGTTTGGTTATGGTGGATGATTTTACTCGATTCACTTAGGTAGCATTTTTAAAACAAAAAACTGATACATTTAGAAATTTTTTAAAAATTATTTTAAGAATTGAGAAGAAGAAAGATACCCAAGTCAATCGAATCCGTAGTGATAGAGGAAGTGAATATAAATACTTAGGCGTAACAGAATACTATAACTATAGTGGTTACCTACATGAGTTTAGTTCACCTAAAACACCTCAGCAAAATGGTGTTGCCGAGTGTACAAATCGCACAATCCAAAAAATGGATAGGGTAATGATACATGCTAAGAACTTGCCAAAATACTTTTGGGTTGAGGCCTTTTAAACAGAATGTCATATTATTAACAGAGTATACCTTCGTAAAAATACCAAACATACGTCCTATGAACTTTGGTATGGCAGAAAACCCAACTTAAAATATTTTTGAACTTTTGGGAGTAGTTATTATGTTTGTAAAGACAGAGAACACCTGTCTAAATTTGAAACCCGTGGTGATAAAACCATATTTTTAGGTTACTCCCCTAATACTCGGTCTTATCGCATTTATAATTTTCTTACCAAAACCATAATGGAATTAATTAATGTGATAGTGAGTGACACTAATGTTGAGAGTAAAGAACAAGGGACAGCTATAGTGGACGAGTCTGATAATAATTTTACCTATGACTTTTCAAAAATAGTTGATCCCTTACCAACTAATACCCTGAAGTACCTAACTGGGTTTCTAAAGATCGTCCCTTAGATAATATTGTTGGTAATCCTGAAGAGCCAGTGCGTAAAATATCCCAATTACGCAGTGTTGCTCATTTTGCATGCTTTGTTTCTTTAATCGAACCAAGTAATGTAAATGAAACACTCAATTACTCATTTTGGATAGGTTCTATGCAAGAAGAGCTAGTCCAATTCAAAAGTTATGATGTGTGGTATCTTGTGCCGAGGCCAGAAAATAAAAGGGTTATTGACACTCGTTGTATTTTAAAAAAACCAAAAAAATGAATCAAGGATGATAGTTAGAAATAAAGCTAGAATAGTTGCATAGGGTTACTCTCAAGTTGAAAGAATAGATTTTGAGGAGACATTTGCCCCGGTCACACACCTTGAATCTGTTCCCTTGCTCTTGTCCATAACTTGTCATTTACAATTCACACTTTATCAAATGGATGTGAAATTCACCTTTTTAAATGGTATTTTGAAAGAGGAGATTTATGCTGAACAACCAAAAGGCTTTATTGACCATAATTACCGAAACCATGTTTATAGATTGAAAAAGGCTCTATACAATTTAGAGCAAGCCCCTCAGGCCTGGTACGAATGCCTGTTAACTTTTTTAATTAATAAAGGGTTTTGGCAAGGTGGAAATGACCAGACATTATTTGTTAAACACTTTAACAAACATGTATTAATAGCTCAGGTATATGTTATTGACATAATATTCGGTTCCACTTCCCCGCCTAAGGTCAAAGAGTTTTCTAAAATTAAGGAAGGAAAATTCCAAATGTCACTTATAGGGGAGCTTCAATATTTCTTAGGACTTCAAGTCAAACAAAATGATAATGGGTTATTCATATCGCAATCTAAGTGCGCAATAGAGTTAGTGAAGAAATTCGATTTAGATAATGCCAAAATTGCTAGGACTCCCATGAGTACTTCTATGAAGCTATCCAAAGATGAACTTGGGAAACCTATAGATCCTACCTTATATAAAAGCATGATAGGAAGCCTGTTATACTTAATAGACTCTCGATCTGATATCATGTATGCTATTTGTATTTGTGCCTGTTACCAAAGTGCGCCTAAAGAAAGTCACCTTCTATGTATTAAACGTATAATTAAATATTTTAAAGGGACCATATACCTAGGTATATGGTACATAAAAGATACATCTAGCACAATTATAGGATACACTGAAGATGATTAGGCTGGGTGTTCTCACGACAGCAAAAGCACATCAGGCGCTTGATATTATATAGGTAATAATTTGTTAGGACAGAGTAGTAAAAAGAAAAATTTCACTTCACTTTCACACCAGAATCAGAATATATAGTAGCTGGAAACTGTTGTGCTCAATTAATGTGGATAAAGCAAATGCTTAGTGATTATGGAATTTAAAAAGAAAAGCTAACCCTATACTACGATAATCAAAGTGCGATAAATATCTCTAAGAATCCAGTTCGATATTCTTGTACTAAACACATTAAGATAAGACATCATTTTATATGAGAATTAGTTGAATCTAAAGAACTAGAGATAAACCATTTACCCACTGATATCAAGTAGATGATTTGTTCATTAAAACTTTGGATAATATACGATTTGAATCTTTAAGAAAATCCATTGAAATGATAACGTCTAAATAGAATTCTATCACCTATTATTATATCCTACAACTGCTTTCTTGCTTATAATTGGTCTTTGAGGATATAGGGCACGGTCGTTTAAAAAATGACAAAAGACGCCTCCTATCTCTATTTTATGTAGGAGACCCTCGAGATGACTCGTTCAATGATTTAGGTTGATAGATTTATTCTTTTATATTTCATATATGCTTATTGTGATTATTCACCCCTTATCCATTTGAGATAAAATGGGGGAGAGATATTTGTGTCCATCTTGGACATTTTATAGTATAAATGCAACTAAAGTTCTTGATCTTTGACACGAGATGTTTATTTTTTCAGGATTCAGTACCATTATTACCATCGGATACATTTAGGGTAATGGTCTATATATAATTGTGTTTTGTACTTTTCAATTTCTAGAAAATTGGGTTGATAGAATTTCGTATATGAATATGATTTTTCTTATTTTTATTTTACCTACGAGTCCTAGATGACTTAAAGGAGATTTTGTCTCTCATTTCCAAAGGGGGAGATTGAAGCACACTATATAGTTGACTCACATGAGTCTATACTATATAAGAGCTCAACTAGTTTGGAAAAGAAGACAAAATTGAGTCACTTCTATTACTACATTTCATTTTAAAAGAACTTCAAGAATTCAACATCAACAAATATCAATGGTCTTCAGGTTGGAAATGAGAACACAACACACTCTAGGGTTGCACATATGCATATTTCATTTGATATATGATGTGTGTGTGTTGATTTGGATTAAAATGAATTTTCAACATTAATTAGGAATTTGTAGGAGTTTTTAAACATTTAAAATCGATTTTTAAAGAATTTAATTTAGGGTTTAAAAATGTTTGGGGTTAATTTTCATATATTAAAACTTCCTAAAAAATGCCTTGGGTAGAATCGAAAGTGCTAGAGACATTTGTGGGTGCAAATGGTATTTTTAAAAGAACCAAAACACGTATTTTTTAATCGCTAATAACCGTACACGTGTTGGTCTGTTGATGGATGGATTTGTGTTTCTTATGTGTCTGAGATGAGAGTTTCAATCTTTACCGTTCGATAATTTCTAATCTAAGGTCTGCATGTTATCTTGATCGATCCTTGAGACATTAATAAGAACCAAACAAAATGTTAGCTTGTGTAGTCCATTAATAACTTTAAGATTGAGAGTTCAAACAGTCGAATTAATCTGAACCCTTAATTTGCCTCAAGCTTTCAGACCCTTCCATCACCTATATAAATAGAAGCCTTTGTCTTCAGAATTTCAATCTTTGAAAGGCTGAGGGTTTGAGAGGAAAAAAAATATAGAGAAAAGAGAAGAAAAATAAAAGAGAGAAAAAATAGAAAACACAAGCGAAACTCTACCAAATTTTCTTCAAAAAATATTTTTGAGAGTTAGGGTTTTCTGGTTTACATTTTCTATCCTCTTCGGTCTAAATATCTCACTCAACAGCCTTACAATAATTAGATCTCGTTTATATTTTTAGAAACTTGTAGATCTATTTCAGTGATACAATCACTTAGATCGTATGTTATTTTGATTTATTTTTTAAGAAATCATTCTCTCATGTCGGATCTATTTTGTAACTTTTGTAATCCTATTTATCCGACTTATCTCTATTTTGTTAAGACCTTAAATAAAGACATCTGTATTTTAGACCTGTTAAAATTTTCAGTTCAAACATTTTTGTATATAAATAATTTCGAAAGAATCTCTATTTTAAAGATTCTAAAGATTTACAGATCTGAAACTATTCTGAGAAAAAAGTCTAAGTCTAATTTCAGTAGTGTGAAAAAGATACTTCATACTTAGAAGTTTTGTAATTCATAGGTATTATTTGTAATTAAGTGAGTGTGAGTGCATGCGTGTGATTTTGGCAAACACTCACAACACAATCACCCATCATCACTTAATAGTGTTGTTTGTGGAGAGATTCTAGCCATTTGAGTCGACATAAAGCTAAAGGAGAAAATGATGTATGCTAAAGAACAGAGATGACAATATCAGAGCCTTAAAGAAGTTAGAAAATAACCGAGGAGTGTAGGTATATTTCTGGACTTAGAATGGTTATATTTTATGTGTGTATATCGTTGAATGCTTATAACCTTAAAACTGTTTTAGTGAATTTTTGTTTTGAGGTGTAGAGACCTCCGTGGATGTTTCCCCAATTTGGGTGGGGTTTTACCATGTAAAAAATCTTTGACTTTTGTGTGTGCTGCTTTATTTTCCACAGCTACAATCTGCTTCATAGACTTAGGTTTTAAACTAAAAACCTATTTCCAAGAATTTTGAATATTTTGTTCTAACAAACTGTTTTTAACACACCTTGTGTATTAATCAAGATTTTTATAAGATTCACTTCAAAAAGTAGTTCGTAACTCATTTAAACTTTTTAACAAAAGTTAAAATAACATACTGAGGGTTTTTCACTTGGCTCGTCTTGCCAAGTCGGTAAGGATTTAAAGATGTAGCCCTGTGCGATATTTACTACCCTTAGAACGCCAATGGCGACGGGTGTAGTTGTCACATGAACTCGGTTTAGGTAGAGGAAGTAAGCTTAGTGAGAACCTCGTATAGTAAAATGATACAATAAGGTGGATATATCTCTTGAACGGAGTACTACCAAAGGTAATTTGGGATTTCAATCATGATATGATAAGGCAAACAATAACCCTGGTGTAGTAGGTTGGTGACGTGGTCAGTTGTAAATGGACAAGGTCAACGTTGATAAGGGTGTGAGGTATACACCAATCGAGATGGTTCATGTACACCAAGGATGTGAAGGGTAGGACCTTTCTCTCAAGGAGGTAAGCCAGGTGTTAACTTCTTAGAGGATTATCGATTCGTATATTACTTTCGTGCTTCGATAATGAATGGTTGTGATTCGATTCATCACGTCTACTTACCCAAGACAAAGTATATGGCTAGGATTAGTTCTCGATGAGAACTCTGGGAATGATTGACATGACTTTAATCATATGACGTAGGTTTGCTTTTGTAAATCATAGTCGGAAACTTATGGGTAAAATTTCTTGGGACGGATGCTTGTTCCTTCTGACTCTCATATGTCTTTTTCAGTTTTGGTAATTGGGGATCAGTATTCTCACATATGGGGTGACTTGGATTGGTTCCATGTCATGGTTCGACACAGTTGGGCCTAATAGAGCACGATGGATCGGGTATGATCAATGCGACTCGGTAACTGGGTGTGCCCCATCTGAGGTATTCTCACTATTGCATAAAGTTCTGTGTACAGGAGGCTGCGCTTTCTGCCATACATTTTGCTCATAGTATTGGATTTTCTTAGTATTAATGTCATTTCGATCGGCTGGCACGACAGTCAGTGGATGTGGATGCAAAGAGTTAAATAATGGCTTGAGGATATGGTATAGTGTTAGAAATCAAGTAAGACTTAACATGGTGATGCTTCACCGCGGTGAGTGGATAGGTGTGGGGCTCAAGCAAGTGATCTAAGGTGAGACACCTTGGGTAGTACTGGGGTCATCAGAGTGATGCATCAGAAGGTGTAAGCTGAATGTATGATGATGAATTGGTAATAATATTACCCCTTGGAGTGATAAAATATCATTGCATGGTTATTAGCAAGATCATGCGATTTGTGTAGTCAGGATAACCTGAAAATTTATGGGATGCAGGATGTGCAGTCCTAAGATGGAATTGACTTGGTGATGAATCTGATGATTGATTTTATTAAGGTTTACATGGGGTGAGTTTTCATCGTTAGATAGGGTGACCCGTGGAGGCGCCAGCATGCTTGGGTACTAGCATAGGTATTACTAGAAATTGTTTGG
This sequence comes from Sambucus nigra, assembly GCA_949130495.1. NCBI lineage: Eukaryota > Viridiplantae > Streptophyta > Magnoliopsida > Dipsacales > Adoxaceae > Sambucus > Sambucus nigra. Next base: position 366,842,203 of record OX422210.1, on the reverse strand, counting down.
ACGTGATCATCAAGTGAATGGAGACTGAAGGTTGAATATGTGATGTTAATGATTAGCTGGATAGTGAGCATTAAAACATCTCGCATGTTGATTATTTTGTGACATATCTCGTGTAGGGGCGCGTAGGGTGATCTTAGTATTGAGAACTTCGATGATTTTGTCTCGAAGGATTTCTATATCTTAGAATAGAAGTTGGTGAACCCCATAAGCCTATGAATTAACGGATCGACAATTTCGGGGACGAAATTCCCCAAGGAGGGAAGTTTTTAATACCCTGACCTAGTACTTCATTTAAATAATGTATAAAATTTAATGGAGTAAGGTTTGACGAGAATTATTGGAAAGTGTGGGTCAAATTTGAAGGAAATAAAAGAATATAAAAAGGGGTCGTTTTAACGACATAGGGTTGTCATTATAAGTGAGACCTGGTGTCACTCGAGGGTCGTGCGAAGAAGGCATTTGAACGAGAGTTCACTGCAAATGTTTAAATCTGACTGTCCTTGCATTATGTCACAATTTTGGCCCTTGATTTGGTGAGCTGTCGAGCTCAGATTAGCCCAAAATGGGCAAAACGGGAATTTTAGGACTTGGAGGGTTTTTAAATGGGTGGTTTGGTCTCATTTGGGGTTATTAGAGTTGAAAGAAGAGAGAGAGTGGGAGGGGTGGTCTTCCTCCATCATTTTAGCATCCTTAATCTCTCTACCACCACAAACCACCATGCTACCACCACCCCTCCACATTATAACCCCACATTTGTTATATATTCCACCATATTTGAACCATATATACCCATTTACCATAGATGAGGAGAGCTATGAATTTATGAAGTTATTGTTTGGGGTTTTTGAAGATAGAAATGGAAGATTTAACGAGTTCTTGCTTGAAAACTTAATGGAGCATGCTTTTGGGAGTGGGTTGATACGATGCAAATTTTGCATATTTCACCCGTTAACCTACGCGTTATTATCCCCCTCGGATATCTTAATACCTATATTTATACTCGTTAACCAGACAACCTCTAATTTGTATAGATATATGTTTTGCAGGGTTTAATGGAGCTTTTATAGGTATTTGGATGCTTAGTATGAAGTTCGGACGCATTTCGGTGAAGTTTCGTACAATTCCACACACACAAGGGCAATTTAGTCATTTCACAGTTTGGACATCTGGCCCAATATCTTCACGGAATTTGTATTCCTCTTAACAAGCTTCGTATGGTCGCAAATGATGCACGCATCCGATTCCTAACGAAGAAGTTACGAGACTTTGAGCGGAAGAGAATTATAAAGAAATCAATATAGGGGAGAAGCAGTTTGGCCGAAACCTGATGAATCGATCGATTAACCAAAGGGTTCGATCGATCGACTCCTCAATTTTTGCCTTGGTTCGAAGAGAGTGGGCTCAACTCTGCTCGATCGATTGATCGACTTCAGGGGTCGATCGATCGATCCCCTGTTTTCAGCTTCTCTTTTAGTACAAGTTTGCCATCATTGGGTTTGTATATAAATAACTTTTTTCTCATTTTGATAGATATCTTTCATTTTAGTTTAGTTTAGGGTTAGGGTTTTGAGAGCTCTTCTTCTTCCTCATTTGGTGTGACAACTTTTGGGTGTTGTAAATTGAACTTTTCATTGCCCCTACCATTAATATAGTTGTATTTATTTGTTTATTCATTATTTCCATTGTTGCCATTTACATTTTTTGCCTAGATTAACTTGTATTTCATTTATTTATTGCTTTTCTAGTGTTAAAGTAGTCTAATTTATGTATTGCCCTTAGATAAATAGGGCCGGGGTTGTGTTCCGCCATTAATGGATTTGAGTTTCGAAAACTAGGTTTTGTGTAAAATTGCATTGAATTGAAACCGCGCGTATCAAAGTTGGATTGCTATGCGTTTATCTTTCTTTGTCACGCAACGTTAGAGTTTATAACGACAATCCGAATTTAATTCGCGTGTGACCATTTTTTATTAAATATTTTATCAAGTATTTTTGAGTTAAAATCCCTTCATGCGTGATGTTTATGATTAATTGAAAATGATCGATTAAATTGCTTTTGAGCCTTAACTCTAATTAGTAGTTGTTTTGACCCGTGTGGTGGAATGCAATCCCGATCCTCACTTTACTTTAGTGTAGCGTAGCTTATTCTTTTCTTTTGTCACCATAATCACCCATCACCTTTTCTTTTATTTATTTTATACTTTTATTCCTAAAGTAATTAAACAATTAAAATCTAAAAGTCAATCACTCACTGTGGATTTCTTACGATACCCGACTTACCGCCGTGCTTGCCTCGCAAGTATAGTAGTATCTTAAGTTTTTGCATGTAGAGCGGGAGCCAAAATTAAAGACAGTGTCCCTACACGAACACTCGATTTCCCTCTCATCACGGGGTAACCTCTTTGAGGCCGTCTTAGATGGTGGGAGGTTGCCATCTGCTTAGACATTTCATGCCTACCATTATTGGATCTCTATTAGAGGTGGAAAAATCTATCCTTAGTATGTAAGACTCTATTTGCATTATTAGCAGTCTTGTTACTAGATTACATGAGTAGAATGCACATGAATAAATTATGATTTCTAGTACAATAATATTAAAAAAATTTATGGAATAAAAATACTGGGAAAATGTTATTTTGTTGGAGATAAAAAATGAATAAATATTTCAAAGTCTTGAAATATTAAAAGTTGGTATTTTATGAAAATGGTGTATTTTCTAGAAAGATTGATGTTAAACATTTTATGGAATAAAATGTTTGAAAATAATGATTTATTTTGCTAAACATTGGGTAGATAATGTTTCAAAGTTTCTTGCATATATGTAAAGTTTATGAAAATGGGCATTTTTTGTATTTGAAGAAATAAAATGTATTTTACGCTTCGAAAGTATATTTTTGGAAGTATGATGAATTTCTAAAAGAAAATGTATGTTTAACCCATTAATAAGATTTTAGGATTTAAAATCCATCTTCCCATGCGTATAAGCTTGTAGTATTTTGAAAATAAATGTATAAACAAGTTTGAAGAAGATTTTGTTTGGCTTAAGCATGGAATAAGAAAAGTAAAATTCTTGTCATCAAAGTATGTGAAAAAGTGGTTAAAAGTGTGATAAGTACAAAGTTGCAGGATTACATGTATTTATAAAAAGGAAATGGATTTTTCTTATGAAAGTAGTCTTTAAGTTAAATCAAATTTTCTTGAATAAAGAAATTAAATAAATATCTAATTTGGAAAAATAGTTAGTAATGGTGTTGAATAAGTGTTAGTGGTTAAACATTATAAAGTTGGTCTGTATAATTTAATGATGTCGTAAAAAATTAACTCTTATGAAATTAGAAATGAAATTATGAAATAAAGTTGTTTCCAATTAAGAATAATATTACTCCCAAGTTAAAAAGGTATAAAGGTGTTGAAACACTTAAGAAGTTAGTATGGGTAACATGATAGTGTTTTGGAAAAATTAAAATTTGTGAAAATGGAGTAAGAGATGAGTTTGGAAACAATTGGGTAAAATGGTAATTTTACTTAAGGTGCAACATTATTATGAAATAAAAATATTGAAAAAGGTATTACACTAATTGGCCATAAATGAATACGTTTTTTGGAATAAAATCAAAGTTAAAGTGTAAAGGACATGAAATGATTATTTTAAGTGTAGTACAAGTTGGGGTGTAACCCCGAGTTTGGCTTCGGCTGGGTAAAAAGGGAAAGAAGGAATAATGTGGACATTTGTAAAATGTTAATACATATGTAAAGGAACTCGGATGACGCCAGAACAATTAAGTAGGGCCCGTAGCCCTAGGTGAAAGAGCCAAAACAACTATCAATAGCATATGGTGCGCATAGCTAGTGGTGTGGAGCTCGTTGAAGTATTCAGTTTTGGAAGATGTCAAGAAAAGATAAAGGAACAAGGAACATGTCAAGAAAGGGGTTGTGTTGTGAAAATGTTTCAAGACAACCTAACTTGATTGGATTAATAAATGTTCCTGTAAAGGTGAAATGGACAAGTAAATGTGTAAATCGATTAATATCCATAAGGTTAAGAAAATGTATAGTAAGTGGGTAAATGGGTGGCTAAGCAACCTATGTGTTTAAACCCATCATTAACACAAGAATGTGTTGTAAAAGCTTTTCAAAGATTAAGTAAGTATTTTATAACATAGTGTTTGCGTGTGTTGAAAGGGTCATTTTAAATAAAAATACTAATGTGGGTTGATTTGAAAATGAAAAGGGTAATTTCGATAAAGAGTTGATTTTCAGCTAATTCAAGTACAGTTGTTTCCAAATATTTAAGCGTGTGTGTTAAATAACGGGATGAATGACAAATTAAGATAAAGGAATTCTTTTACAAAATTAAGGTGAATTAATCTGGATAATAATGTTTTCGAAAGTAAACTGTTTCATGCATTAAGTATATGTATATCAATGTTTATATATGTATACAAGGTAGTTGCATGTTCACGTAGTTATAACGTGTTAGAGTTTTTTTTCCACTGATCATTCAATTCATTCCCTCATTTTGTATACTTTATACTGCATTTTTATATTTTCCACTGATCATTCAATTCTATACTACATTTGTATAGTTTTCACTAATCATTCAACTCATTCCCTCATTTTGTTATAGCTGGTTGGGTGCGATTTGAGGACGTTATATAGGTACGTATTCTCTTTTATATTACATTATTAGATCTGTATGCTTGGACTCCAGGGTGCTCCCCATGGGTCCTTCACATAGTTTAATTTAAAATTAGAATCACATGCTAAACAAGGAAAACGTTAATTAAAATAAAACTGGACTAGAAATATTAGGAAGGTTATTTCGTTGCACTTCACACCTAACGCTCGGGTCAGACCGAGTTGACTATGGGTAACCCATAAATCCGATCTCGGGCGGTACAAGATGTTTAAACTTAAGTAAGAAAAACCTATCTCGAAATTACACATGAAATACTAGGATTTTTCTTGGGGAAATGCTTTTACATATATGAATAGTAGTTGTAAGGTGGGGATAATTATATAAAGATTATGAGTATAGATCCTTGACTACAAATTTTGAGATATTGGTTGGTTTTGATATTCAAATTTTATAGGGTCAAAAGAATCATTAAGAAATTTAGGATTGTCAATGATGTGATTGAGGATTAGAGACATACTAAGAAGTTATATTATCACGGGATTGTATACAATTTACTCTATAAGTCTGTATGTACAATATAGTTCTTTGGTCTAACTATTCAATTGATACTCCTCTTGAAAATCAATTACTTCATTTGGAATTCCAAAAACTTTCATCTTTGAAAGTTTCCACACTTCTCTATTGACCTTTTATTACCGTCTTCCGCATTTTATTCTTGTCAGTGTACACTATTCTCACTAGATTACAAGACTAAATTACTTATGTTAGAATGGTACCTGAATAGGATTAGATAGGAATACCAGTAAAAGAATTCCTTAGTGAACAATGACAATTTCTATAAAAGGATAATTGAGGGCATTAACAAGGTTATGCTTAACCGTTCTACTCTTTAGAACATAGTGGTATTATTTATTGGATCATGTCCCATAACTATAATTTCCCAAAATATTACATAAGCCTGGTTATGAATTTTGATTATCTAACTGATACCATATGCCCTATAACCATTGTTAATTACATTCCCAATCTACTATGATTCAGAATATTACTGAAATCTATTATCACCAGAAACAATACGGGCTCCATAATAAACATAATTATTACCCTAAAATAACTAGAATAGTTGTGATTATATGAAACCTGACATAATCTCTTTAGAAGACCTGGATACCCTAGATGTAGTTTGTTTTATAAACCATTTTTCAAAAGAAACCCTAATCTGAACCCATATAATATTGTTCATAAACTGTGTGGCTTTTCACCTCTAGCACATGAATGATAAAATAACTTCCCATATTTTTCTAGGTTTGAGAAAAAAATATGGATAAACCCTGTAAACATAAGTAACCGGTGTCAATGATCTTTGCATAAATTACCAATACTGCCTAAGTTCTACATTAAATAGTAGTTGTTTAGTCAACTAGATATTTATGACATACCTTGCACTATTGCAAACCTTTAGCGTCTGTAATAACCTAGATTAAAATTTTGAACTCTCATACTAGAATAAAATTAGAAGATGAGAATACAAAAAGAGTAGGAATAACGAAATATTTTTTTTATAAACCCCATTGGCAACAAATTTCCCAGTTATCGTGAGTTTTAGGAAATTTGTTCCATTTTAACATGCATTATTGCATTAGTTGATCAATGTAAGTAATAGTTTTAAATTTTGGAGCACTCACTTTTTAAAAAATACGATTATTTCTTTCTTTCCATATGCAATAAATCGTAACTCACATGGCTAAGCATACGACATGCCACATAAAACTTTTCTTTGAATTAATCATTGAATTTGACAAAAAAAAATTATAATTTTTTATATATAAAAAATTTGACTACTTTTGTAAAGGGTGTTTTTCAAAATAAAATTTGAATAGTCAATTTTAAAGAAAAGATGCTTTATATCCTCCTAATGCACGTTGCACAATACATATAGATCATTCGAGGTACAACCCCATTACATTAATGTAATACCCCGTATTTTTATGCTATATTAATTTGGGGATTTATTAAATTTAATGTGAAGGTTTATCTAATAAAAAAATTCAAAAATTAAATATGTTATATTTATTAATGTGACGAGAGTTAGTAATTATGGGAAACTTGTTGAATATTACTAATGAGCATAGTGATATACTATATTGGTTATATTGAATGTCATAAGTGAATTAAATGACAATTTCGGAAATTTAAGTTGGGACGTGCCCGTGTCACGTCGGGACTAATTTTGTTAAATAAAAAGTGAATATCTTATAAGTTGTTCGTATGGTCGTTTTGAGTGCGCCAACGCGTCCGGAAGGGTCGAGATAGTCAGAAAAGTGTACCCGGGGGTTTAGTTTGGGTCTCGGGGCGTTTTTAGGCCCAATTAGTACCCCGGGAGGGCATTTTAGTCATTTTACATAATTGGGTAATTAAACCCACGAATTTCAGCCAACCTATATCAGCCATTAGGTCAGCCTCTTAGGGTTAGAACATTCAAAAATCAAGTGACGACCATTGGAGAAGAGAGGAGAGAGCTCCAAGGCAAACCAAGGCCAAAAATCCACCGGATTTCACCGCCACCACCACCACCGCGTAGATCATGAGACAAGGAACGCAGCCATACCAAAATCATCCGGGAATCTGCATACAAAAATCCCAGGCAAGTATTTGACTTGCGTATTTTCGTTAATGCAATCTTTATATTAGTCTAGGATTGTTTAGAGATGGAAATTATGGAAGAAAACTCAAATTGTGTTAGGATAATGCATGTAGTTTTGATAATATGGAAATTCTGGAACCCTTACCATGTAGAGGAATATAACCCACGAATTTTGATGTTAAATTAGAAGGAATTTCTGGTAAAAACAGATTAGAACCTTGTTTTAGGAAAACTCTAGGGTTCTTGATGATTAGATGGGATTTTGAGTTAATTATCCATGTTTAATGATGGTTACACGCATGCTTTACGTTATAAACATCTGGTATAATGTTATAATGATGATAGTAGGATTTTTGGGGCGATTAGAATGGAAACACATCGTTTTAGATGAAGAAGTTGGATGAAACCCGTAACTGCATTCTGCAGAATTTTGCCCAGACCTGCTTGATCGATCGATCGAGCCTAGAGCTTCGATCGATCGAAGGTTCGATCGATCGATCGACCCCTCCTGGCAGACTCCTAATTCCCTCTTTAAATGCGTTAAATTCAAATTGTCGTGATATGATTCTTGGGCACTCGTGATAAATTAATTTGGGAGACATTGAGGACCAGTAGGGTATATGAATAAATGTTGGAACCTTTAATCTTTAACGAAAATGGTATTTATGGGATATTTACTTTAGGTTAGTGGATTTATGAATTTAAAGGGTGAGGTGCGTAAGAGAGTTACGTTGGAACCTACTAAAGACACTTACTGAAATTCAGATTTGTAAGGATGTAGCCCATGAGTGTTAGGTAATAAGTGAGAAAACCCTTCGAGTTAAGGTTAGGAATAAAACCTTATACGAAATTCTATTATTGTGAAATTAAGGATAAATGGTATAATTACGGGTGATGAGAAGAACCTATATTAATATGATAAAGTGGTATATTTATATGATTGTGTGTACATATATTATATGCACGTGAAAATCATACCCACGCTACTTACTATCCCTGAGGTTTCCGCGCTGGGACAAGTCTTATCTCGATGGGACCTTTATGGGGGATATTGACTTGTACCCTAGGAGATAGATATCCTTGGTACAGGCTATCGATGTGATAGTTCAGACGGTCCTAAGAGACGCCGGTATGTGCTATCCTCTTAGAGACTTGGAATCTATGCTTCGCCTCAATATTGTTTGTGTATTTCTGTTAATACAATTCGAGAGTGATTCCGAATGTATTCCCCTTAATGTGAGTGATATGGGGCTTTGGATAGTAGAGTATGCACGCACCATAGTTTTATTCGGGGTGATGTTATATATATATATTATACGAGTAGTTAATATATATATATGAGATTATGATATTTGAAACTGTCTACTGAGATTTGATAAGTAGAACATGGTTGTTGACTCAAATTATTAAATACTTGTTTTTGAAAAAGTATAATATGTCACTGTAAAACTTTATTGATTTTATAAAGATGAAATGGGGGACTTTGATTTCTGTTTGGAACATCCTTTTTAAAATGGAGTCGTGAATTATAAATCTTGCGAGTAATCTAAGTTAAGTTAAATCTTTTAGAAAGACTAGTACGTTAAATGATAAGAAACCGTGGGGAAGGTTAGTGCGATAGGTGTGCACATTAGAAGAGAGGTGAGTATTTTCTCAAGAGAGTGACGTAGTAATATGTTATTGCATTGGCCTGTATCAATTTAAATACTTGCTAAACGTATTTTAAAATCAAACACACTTTTGGGCTCTGACCCGTTTCTTTTTTTCTCTCTCTCTCTTCTATATATATGTATATTTTCAGGTGCCCAGCCACAGGGGCATCTTGCTTAGGATCCCTTGAGAGGAATGTGCTGCAGCTTAGGTGGGAGTTGCAGGTCACTTGAGTAGACGGCTTCTTTTATTGACTCCACTTCTAGCATTCTCATTTATTGGGCATGTGTCGCCCTTTCCATTATTTCGTTTGTTGTTGGGACATTTATATTTCAGTTATTTCCAGTATTGTTCTATGGGATTTATTCAGGATGGATTTGTGATTTTTAGTTTCATATGTTGACATTCGATTGACGAATGGTTTATGTTATTTAGTTTATTGTGGTGTGATTCTTAATTGTAGAAATGTTGTTTTAATTAAATAAATCTTTTTCGTTAATTAAAATTTGGAAACTTTGTATGAAAATGTTTTTGACACTTAGCTTAATTATTTAGGGTGTTAAATTGGAAAATTTTTATCGACAGTGTTGCTGAGAATAAACCAACTATTTACCTTGATTTAATTTAATAAAGGAGTGATCGCCCGGTATTTAATTAGGCGGGGTGTCACAGGTGGTATCAGAGCATCAGGTTCTAGTGTCCTTTAGGATCTGTGCGGCTTATTATGCTTTCAGCGCTATTTTCTTTGATATAGAGTCCTAATACTAGGAATGTTGTGTTCATCTCTATATATTGGGAATTCGTACTTCTGCGATTTGTTTATTTGAATGATGAACTCATCCAAATTCATTTAAATTTTCAGATGGACCGTCGTAAAGAACTAGCTAAAACGGTTGAGGGAGTCAATGAGAAAGATCGACTCACACCTCAGGTAACCCTAGAGAGAATATTAACCGCCGAGTTAGCAGGTATCGTGGCACAAGCAGTTACCACTGCAGTTTTACAATACCAAGAACGCAGCATGCAACTTAAAGAAGGCAAAAGACCTAGAGAGGTTAGCCAAATGCATGTGACTAAAGCTGACAAATGTGCGAAGACTCTGAAATTGCGACAGCAAACTACCCACGACCGGGTCAGTTCTTGTCAACAACGTGGTAAAGTGAAGCAGTTTCGAAAGAGGAATAAAGTTCCAAGTCAGCAAGGCCGACACCAACAGCAGCAGGGTCAGAGGGGGAGTAACTTCGGAGGCAAATGTTTTGTGTGTGGCACGCATGGCCATAAACGCCAGGATTGCCCAGAGGGTGTTAGGGCCTCATAGCAACAATGTGCCCGTGAGAAGCCACAGGGGCCACTTTTTCCAGTCGCTCTCCCAGCACCAGCTCAGGTACTAACCTACCAACCTTTCCAGTAGCACCGGTGCAGCATGGGCAGTTACAGTACAGACATATCTATAATGTCCACCAGGCAGCAGCCCCACAGGCACCAACCGCGATTTGGGGTATGTTTTCTAATCATGGAACTTTGGGTCAAATTCTATTTGTTACTAGGGCAACGCATTGTTTTATAGCTACATATTATGTGAAGACCTTAGGGATATTAACCACAGTAGGGAGCACTGTAACGTACACAGACTCACCACTAGAGAATGGCTCATTTTTTTTATATATGCCGGGGAGTGGGGGTAAAGATTGGTAGTTTAGTATTACCTGCAGACATGTTAGTCTTAGACATGCACGAGCATGATGTGATTATTGGTAGGGACAGGCTCGCAGCTTATAGAGCCATGATTTATTGCTTCGGTGGGAGCATTATTTTTGCCATTCCGGGGCAAGAGATGTTTGTAATGACGATGCCTCGCCCAGAGGGAGGTTCGACCGCTCATTTGTATTATATAAGGAGGACACCTCTAAGGAGGTTGCGATTCCCTTAGATTCGATCCCTGCTGTCAGGGAGTATTCCGGTGTGTTTCAGGAGATACCAGGCCTACCGCCCAGTCGTGAGATAGACTTTGTTATAGATTTACTGCCAGATACGAGACCTATCTCACGCGCACCGTACCGTATGGCTCCGACAGAGATGCGAGAGCTACGGGATCAGATAGAGCAACTGTTAGGTCAGGGCTTCATTCATAGGAGTACCTCACCTTGGGGCGCTCCAGTCTTGGTTGTGAAGAAAAGAGATGGTTCACTGAGATTGTGTGTGAACTACCGTGAATTGAACAAGGTCGCGATACGGAATAAGTATCCGTTGCCTCGAATCGATGATCTGTTCAACCAGTTGAGGGGAGCAACTTTCTTTTCGAAGATAGATCTGAGGTCGGGGTACCATCAGTTACGTATTAGAGAGAAGGATGTTTCAAAGACTGCCTTCTTATCGAGATATGGGTCCTATGAGTTCAGGGTGATGCCGTTCGGACTCACAAATGCCCCAGCCGTTTTCATGGGCTTGATGAATCGAGTATTCAGAGAGTTCTTGGATCAGTTTGTAATCGTCTTCATAGATGACATCTTGATATATTCACACTCCGAGGAGGAGATTGTCGAGAACTTGAGGCAGGTTCTTCAGACTCTACGAGAGCATCAGTTGTATGCTAAGTATGAGAAGTGTGGATTCTGGTTGCGAGAAGTACAGTTCTTGGGCCATGTTATTTCTGAACAGGGGATTGCAGTTGACCCGAGCAAAGTGTCAGCGGTGAGGGAGTAGGGACAGTCCACGACACCGACAGAAGTGCGTAATTTCTTAGGATTAGCCGGATACTACAGGAGATTCATTCGGGGATTCTCCAAAATAGCGGGTCCATTGACGAATCTGACTCGCAAAGGGGTACCATATGTTTGGGATGACGCTTGTCAGTTGGCTTTCGATGAGCTGAAAGACAAGCTTACTTCAACACCAGTCCTTGCCTTACCAAAACCGGGTGTGGAGTAACTGGTTTATACCGATGCGTCCTTACGGGGACTTGGGGGAGTACTTCAGCAGGAAGAGAAGGATATAGCTTTTGCTTCCTGCAAGATTAAGCCGCATGAGAAGAATTACCCCACCCACGACCTGGAGTTAGCAGCGGTCGTCTTTGCATTGAGAATTTGGAGGCACTACTTATTGGGCGAGAAATTCCGTTTGTTCACAGACCATATGTCACTGCAGTACCTGTTCACTCAGCGAGAGCTGAATATGCGTCAGCGCAGATGGATAGAGTTTGTGAAGGACTACCAGTTCGATATACAATATCATCCGGGGAAGGCCAACGTAGTTGCTGATGCATTGAGCCGTAGACCGGTAGACGATGTAGCGGACGTCTGGAAGGCAAAGTGGAAGGAGTTGGGTCACCAGGACGCAGTGGCACGTTCTTTCATATCCGTGATGTCAGTCACACCCGAGATTGTTACGAGTGTGATACATGCACAGACTACAGACCCGTTTTGCCAGGAGCAGATTGTGCGACTTCTAGCCGAGGGTGCTGAGTCCTATTCTGTTAGTTCTGATGGAGGTTTGCAATTTAGTGGGAGATTGGTGGTTCCAGAAGGCGCGGAGTTACGTCATGAAGTGATGACTCATTCTCATGGGTCCCGATTTGCAGTACATCCATGAAGTGATAAAATGTACTAGGACATGAGGCGTCAATACTGGTGGAGTGGGATGAAGAAGGACATCACCGAGTTTGTGTCCAAGTGTTCTGCCTGCCAGCTGGTGAAGGTGGACCACCAGAAACCGTCAGGATTGCTTCAGCCGTTGGAAGTAACCGCGTGGAAGTGGGAGAGTATTTCCATGGATTTCATTACAGGGTTGCCTACATCACAGCGGGGCAACGATTCTATCTGGGTGATTGTAGACCGTTTGACCAAAGTGGCTCATTTTCTGCCAGTGCGGACAGATTATACTACGGGTCAGTATGCTCAATTGTTCATTGCTGATATTGTCAGATTACAGGGGGTTCCCCTGAATATTGTGTCAGATAGAGACAAGATTTTTGTGTCACGTTTCTGGGAAAGTTTTCAGGAGGCTATGGGTACTGAGTTGAGGTTGAGTTCAGCTTACCACCCACAGACAGATGGACAGACAGAGCGTACTAATCAGATGTTAGAGGATATGCTACGCATGTGTGTTCTCGATTTTGGAGGAGGTTGGGAGCCACATCTTCCACTGGTAGAGTTTGCTTATAATAACTCTTATCAGTTTACGATTGGTATGGCCCCATTTGAGGCTTTGTATGGCAGGCCTTGTCGTTCTCCAACTTGTTGGCTCGAGGTGGGGGACAACAAGTTGCTAGGACCAGAAGTGATTCAGGAGACCTTCGCAAGGATTGAGATAATCAGGAGTCGTATTCGGGTGGTCCAGGATAGGCAGAAGAGCTATGCCGATGCGAAACGGTTCTTTCGGGAGTTTAATGTGGTAGATCAAGTGTTATTGCGTGTATCTCCTATGAAGGGTGTGATGAGGTTCGGGAAGAAGGGGAAGTTGGCCCCGAGGTACGTGGGACCATTTCCAATCATCGAGAGGATTGGGCCGGTAGCATACAGGTTGGGATTGCCATAACATTTACATCGCATCCACGATGTATTCCACATCTCGCCGTTGAGACGATTTCTTCGGGATGATATGGCCCATACTCACATTGCGATAGATGAGATAGACTTACAGTCTGACAGCTCTTACGAGGAGAGACCAGTGGCTATTCTAGACTATAGTGAGAGGAGATTGAGGTCGAAAATAGTTCCACTTGTGCGAGCCCAGTGGGAGCATCATAATGTGGAGGAATCCACTTGGGAGCGTGAGGCAGATATACGCGAGAGATATCCAGAGTTGTTTTTACCAGGTATGCCTTATTTTCCGAATTTCGGGACAAAATTACGTTATTAGGGGGAAGTATGTAATACCCCGTATTTTTATGCTATATTAATTTGGGGATTTATTAAATTTAATGTGAAGGTTTATCTAATAAAAAAATTCGAAAATTAAATATGTTATATTTATTAACGTGACGAGAGTTAGTAATTATGGGAAACTTGTTGAATATTACTAATGAGCATAGTGATATACTATATTGGTTATATTGAATGTCATAAGTGAATTAAATGACTATTTTGGAAATTTAAGTTGGGACGTGCCCGTGTCACGTCGGGACTAATTTTGTTAAATAAAAAGTGAATATCTTATAAGTTGTTCGTATGGTCGTTTTGAGTGCGCCAACGCGTCCGGAAGGGTCGAGATAGTCAGAAAAGTGTACCCGGGGGTTTAGTTTGGGTCTCGGGGCGTTTTTAGGCCTAATTAGTACCCCTGGAGGGTATTTTAGTCATTTTACATAATTGGGTAATTAAACCCACGAATTTCAGCCAACCTATATCAGCCATTAGGTCAGCCTCTTAGGGTTAGAACATTCACAAATCAAGTGAGGGCCATTGGAGAAGAGAGGAGAGAGCTCCAAGGCAAACCAAGGCCAAAAAGCCACCGGATTTCACCGCCACCACCACCACCGCGTAGATCACGAGACAAGGAACGCAGCCATACCAAAATCATCCGGGAATCTGCATACCAAAATCCCAGGCAAGTATTTGACTTGCGTATTTTCGTTAATGCAATATTTATATTAGTCTAGGATTGTTTAGAGATGGAAATTATGGAAGAAAACTCAAATTGTGTTAGGATAATGCATGTAGTTTTGATAATATGGAAATTCTGGAACCCTTGCCATGTAGAGGAATATAACCCACGAATTTTGATGTTAAATTAGAAGGAATTTCTGGTAAAAACAGATTAGAACCTTATTTTAGGAAAACTCTAGGGTTCTTGATGATTAGATGGGATTTTGAGTTAATTATCCATGTTTAATGATGGTTACACGCATGCTTTACGTTATAAACATCTGGTATAATTTTATAATGATGATAGTAGGATTTTTGGGGCGATTAGAATGGAAACACATCGTTTTAGATGAAGAAGTTGGATGAAACCCGTAACTGCATTCTGCAGAATTTTGCCCAGACCTGCTTGATCGATCGATCGAGCCTAGAGCTTCGATCGATCGAAGGTTCGATCGATCGAGCCCCAAGCTTCGATCGATCGACCCCTCATGGCAGACTCCTAATTCCCTCTTTAAATGCGTTAAATTCAAATTGTCGTGATATGATTCTTGGGCACTCGTGATAAATTAATTTGGGAGACATTGAGGACCAGTAGGGTATATGAATAAATGTTGGAACCTTTAATCTTTAACGAAAATGGTATTTATAGGATATTTACTTTAGGTTAGTGGATTTATGAATTTAAAGGGTGAGGTGCGTAAGAGAGTTACGTTGGAACCTACTAAAGACACTTACTGAAATTCAGATTTGTGAGGATGTAGCCCATGAGTGTTAGGTAATAAGTGAGAAAACCCTTCGAGTTAAGGTTAGGAATAAAACCTTATACGAAATTCTATAACTGTGAAATTAAGGATAAATGGTATAATTACGGGTGATGAGAAGAACCTATATTAATATGATAAAGTGGTATATTTATATGATTGTGTGTACATATATTATATGCAAGAGAAAATCATACCCACGCTACTTACTATCCCTGAGGTTTCCACGCTAGGACAAGTCTTATCTCGATGGGACCTTTATGGGGGATATTGACTTGTACCCTAGGAGATAGATATCCTTGGTTAGGCTATCAATGTGATAGTTCAGACGGTCCTAAGAGACGCCGGTATGTGCTATCCTCTTAGAGACTTGGAATCTATGCTTCGCCTCAATATTGTTTGTGTATTTCTGTTAATACAATTCGAGAGTGATTCCGAATGTATTCCCCTTAATGTGAGTGATATGGGGCTTTGGATAGTAGAGTATGTACGCACCATAGTTTTATTCTGGGTGATGTTATATATATATATATATTATACGAGTAGTTAATATATATATATGAGATTATGATATTTGAAACTGTCTACTGAGATTTGATAAGTAGAACATGGTTGTTGACTCAAATTATTAAATACTTGTTTTTGAAAAAGTATAATATGTCACTGTAAAACTTTATTGATTTTATAAAGATGAAATGGAGGACTTTGATTTCTGTTTGGAACATCCTTTTTAAAATGGAGTCGTGAATTATAAATCTTGCGAGTAATCTAAGTTAAGTTAAATCTTTTAGAAAGACTAGTGCGTTAAATGATAAGAAACCGTGGGGAAGGTTAGTGCGATAGGTGTGCACATTAGAAGAGAGGTGAGTATTTTCTCAAGAGAGTGACGTACTAATATGTTATTTCATTGGCCTGTATCAATTTAAATACTTGCTAAACGTATTTTAAAATCAAACACACTTTCGAGCTCTGACCCGTTTCTTTTTCTCTCTCTCTCTCTTCTATATATATGTATATTTTCAGGTGCCCAGCCACAGGGGCGTCTTGCTTAGGATCCCTTGAGAGGAATGTGCTGCAGCTTAGGTGGGAGTTGCAGGTCACTTGAGTAGACGGCTTCTTTTATTGACTCCACTTCTAGCATTCTCATTTATTGGGCTTGTGTCGCCCTTTCCGTTATTTCGTTTGTTGTTGGGACATTTATATTTCAGTTATTTCCAGTATTGTTCTATGGGATTTATTCAGGATGGATTTGTGATTTTTAGTTTCATATGTTGACATTCGATTGACGAATGGTTTATGTTATTTAGTTTATTGTGGTGTGATTCTTAATTGTAGAAATGTTGTTTTAATTAAATAAATCTTTTTCGTTAATTAAAATTTGGAAACTTTGTATGAAAATGTTTTTGACACTTAGCTTAATTATTTAGGGTGTTAAATTGGAAAATTTTTATCGACAGTGATGCTGAGAATAAACCAACTGTTTACCTTGATTAAATTTAATAAAGGAGTGATCGCCCGGTATTTAATTAGGCGGGGTGTCACAATTAGCTTATCCTCTATTCCGAGTTTCTCCAAACATGCCATCTATGATATCAATGAGCATTTTGGGGATCTATCTATGCTCCAAACAACCTTTGTCCAATTAACTTTTCTTTTCTTTCTTATGAGAGTATGACAAGTTTCCTTAGTATTATTTGAAACTTTAGATGATCCTTTCCATTTAATCTAATCATTAACATCTATGTTGAGGATAACTTTTGTTTGACCAATATGAATAAGGTCTGTTGATATTTTTCTTAGGAGATTTTATATCCAATATAAAATGTAATTGGAGACTTTATCTTTAATACTTCCTCATCGTCGTAAATTGGTTAAAAACCACAGGTCTTTAAAACCAATCCCCTTTCATGACAATAGGCAGTCCACGAGAATGTATTATGACCATTACCATTTTTGTACAACATTAAATCTATAGTATCCCATCTAATCTTGTATAATTTCCTCTAAGACCACAAACCTGTTTTAGGCAAAGGGGTTGCCCACAAGCTCGTACCTCATAGAATATAAGTATGAATCCATCAAATCCAAAGCGAGTCCTTTTGATTTGCTAAGTCCCCAAAATACCTTAATATATAGCCCTTATTTAGGATAAAAAGGTCTCGTAAACCCAAACCATCCTCCTCCAAAGGGAAGCCAATGTCAAACTAAGAAACCTTAAGTATTTACCACTCCATAACAAAGCACACAAAATTTGGTCAACCCCTTTTATGATTTTTTAGGAAGAATAAAAATCCTTATCCAATATACTTGAATGATCCTTAAGATGTAAATCACAACCTAAATTATATCACCATACGTAATCCATCTCAAAGTCCACGATCTGATCTTTTGTATAATTATTTCAATAAAATCCTTACATATCGGGCTTTATTTCTAGTGGAAACAAGATGAACAACAAGATATTTAATAAATAACTTTTCTTCCTTGATTCTAAGAACACTATAATAGTAATTCCTCTCCTCAAATGCGATATAAAAAAAAAAGATAAAGCATTTTCTTTTGTTAGCAGATATTTAGCTATTAGGCTGAATTCTTTTAAAGTTTCCTCCATTATAGAAAGGGAGTCATTGTATAATTTAGAAAAATGAATAGACCATACACAAACATGACATGGATAATCTTAAACTTGTCACATCTACGATGATAAGAAAAATCTCCTTCCTTCACTTTACTATTAAAAAACCAAGAAAGCGTTTCCATAACAAGAATGATGAGGTATGTCGGTAAAGGGTCACCTTGACTTAGACCTTTTTTAATTTTTGAAGAAACCATCGAATCCATCATTGAAGTTAATGTTATATGTAGTAGTGATGACACAATGCGTGATCCATTTGATAACCTTATGTGGAAAATTCATAAAAATTAAGAGATCTTTAATATATCTCCGATCCACGGATTCATAAGCTTTCACGATATCCACCTTAATCGCACATATCGAAGGACCTGGATTATTATGGTGACCTCGAACTAATTCCTTCATCAATAAAATATATATTTAATACTTCTACCCTTGAGAAAATTTGACTGTCTTTGGTTCACAAGATTAGGCATCATGTCTTTAAGTCTCATCACAATGATCCCAGAAATAATCTTTACATAACATTGAAACACGATATAGGCCAAAAATATTTCATAGTCTGAGGGTTAGATGTTATAGGAATGAGATAAATAACAGTACTATTGATTTGCTTTAGCATTTTATCATTTAAAAAGGAGGAAATTGCTTCTATGACTCGTTACCCAAAGCTTGCTAATTATATTGAAAACAAACTAGCATTATAGCTATCAGGACTCCGAGTTCTGTTAGGATTGTGATCAAATAATGCTTACTCAATCTCTAGTCTAGACATAATGTCTTCTAAGGAATGTTGTTGGTCATTATTTAAAGCATTTTTCCATATATCCAATATCTTTTGTCCAACTCTTCTAAGACAACTTTCTTTGATGCCAAACTGGTTAGAAAAGGTGAACTTTTTTTTTTCCCATCATAAAAATTAGTATCCTCATCTTTAGTAGATAAAATTTTATTCTAACTTGTATGAATTTTGACCATTCTATGACAATACTTTGTGTTACGGTCTCCTAAATTCATCAATTACCTCTAGATTATTGCTTATAAAAGCATCCTCCAACTCCCTCAAATGCAGATATTGAAGTCTACACTTTTGATTACTCAAAATAAGATCCTCATTTCCTAGAAAAATGACCATGTTGTGCTGTATACAATGAAGTGCCTTTTTTTTATCTTGAACTCAGATAGAGATATTAAAGTAGAATTTTTTTATTCAAACTCTTAAGATCAGATTTCATGATTTTATTCCTTTTAGCAACTCTGAATATAAGACTACCCAAAATATCATTAGTTAACTACTGTCGAAGAATATAATGAAAATATCCAATCCATCCAGAAATAAAAAAACTTAAAACATTATTGATTATAATAACTTGGAGCTTAATGTTCCCAAAAATTGGGCTATGATCCGAAAGACCAACAATAAATTCACTCTCCAAAAAATTAGTAAGCCAACATTTATTTTGAAGAGATCTATTAATTCTACTCTGAATGTTATGAAGCCCACATCTACCATTACTTCGTGTAAACCAAGATCATTTTACAGTGAAATCATCCAAGGAAAGTTTAAAAATGTTTTCATTAATTTTAGTAACTTCCTCCCAATCAACTCCTAAACCACCTAATCTTTCACGGTCATTCCGAACTACATTGAAATAACCCATTAGGATCCATGCATCATGATTAACATATAAATTACACAAGTGGAGATAAGCCTATAGATCCTTTGTAGTCTCTATATCATTAGTATTATAAACAATAATTAAGAAAAATTATTTGTTAGATACCTTTATGCTTGCAAGAACTGTGATAGCTTGATGTCACTTGCTAATTTCAACAACATCAACATTCGACACTTAAAATTACCAATATATCATTACATGTCCCATACTTACTTATCCCATTTCTTATAATCTTAATAAAATCATTTATTCCTAAGATCCCAACTCCTAACTTTCTCTAGCGACCCCGACTAATTAAATACCGGGTAGCTACTCCTTTATTAAATTAATTCAAAATGCCAAGTTAGTTCAGTTAATAGCATCACTGTCGAAAACATTTAATAATTACTAACCACCTAGTATTTAAAAAGTAAGTTGTCAAATTTTAAATTAGATCTGATTAACATGCAATAAAAGAATTATGAAAGAATAACATAACCATTCACCATAAAGAAGCAATAGAATAACCAACAAATAATAATAAGTCTGGAGGAAATACTCCTCACAATAATCCCACAACTGAAATAAATAGAACAGTGTACCCTTAATTAATTACATGCCAAAATCTGAATAACTGAAATATGAAATGTCTCTAAATAGAAATGGGTGACATGCCCTACAAATGATGAAACTGAATATGGAGTCAAGACTAGAAAAGGAGGCGTCTACTATCAAGGCCCTGTAACTTCCATAACAGCTACAGCTCGTCACCTGAATGGAAATACTATGCATGGTGTCCTTGTGGCTGGGCACCTAAAAGGTTTTTACAAAAAAATAGATTTGAAAGCAAACGGGTCAGAGCCCGAAAGTGGAGAGTATTTTAAAAACAGCAAGTGCTTTAATAACATTATAACAATGAATGCAAAATACATGTTAGGACGTGCACTCACATGAGCTCCTCACCTCTCAACTAATGTGCACTCCTAACGCATCCATAGCCCGTACTAGTTATGCTACTAACTAACTAGTCTAATACAAAACCTGGCTTCACTTTATAGGTTTAAGGGTTTATTCATGTCATTAAAGTATACCATGTATGTGCTTTAATTCCCTAATAATAACCTTTTATTATGTGGAGTTCTCATTTTAATCTCTATTAAAATAGCACAAGTATACACATCGTTACTTTACTAAGTATTTCATTGAACATTAGTTGTATATTATTCACATCATAAATATACATTATAGGCACCCCAAGTCTAGGCTACGGTGCACATACTCTGCTATCTCATCCCGGTACATCACGTACATAAGGATTACAAATTCCGAATCTCTCAGGAATTGTTAGAATAAGCACAACACACAAAAATGGAGGCGAACATAATTCAACATATCCATGGGTCACATACATACCTACGCTCCATAGTCAGCTGACTTATTAACTCACAAATAAGTCATTCTAGTATTATGTTCTTAAGGTACCAATCTAAATCCCCCCGTAGGCACACAAAGATTAGTTGGCCCAACACGAACGACGACCTCCGTGATAGCAAGTATGGTAGGTATGTCATACACATAAGTCATATACTAAGCATTCACACGTCCTAGATATCTTGATATTAATAAAGGTATATTCTACATCCCTATACCGTTATTCCAATTTTATGCATTTTAAGTCTTCCGATAATATATAATGTAGACTGTCGACACATCTCACATCCTAGTTTCTTATACTTAAAGCCTATCTCAAAGAGGTTACTAAGTCTCCTATTATTTCCACATTTAATTTCATTATTCTTAAGGTCATTATTTCTGCCACAAATCTCATTTCACCAAATCATTCGAATTTACTCTTTTAACCCTAATATTATCTCACTCGTCGAGCTTTATTGGATTTTAGGCAACTATCCCAAATTAAATTCTAATTAAGGTCCGATTTCACAACCATACCTACTGGTCTTCCTTAAGTCTAAGAATACTCACAAAGTCTCCATCAATAATTTTCTAGGGTTAACATCCTTAAAATTTTAAATGGGAAGATTTTACTCATTCTGGGAAGGTCGATCGATCGACCTTGTATGTTCGATCGATCGATGGTGGTCGATCGATCGACTGATGAATGTCGATCGATCGATTGCACCAGATAGGTTACGGACTGCTTCGTTTTGCAGTCCTCAAATCGTCCCAAAAATTTATTACAATGCATGAAACTTCATTCTAACGTTATAATATCATCAAATAATCATCCTACAACATTTTTAACGTTCTAAAACTAATTAATCATCACCCAAAGGCCTTATTTAGATCAAAACATTCTCAAGAACCCTAGTTTTCTATTTCTTTCAAGAACAACAATAATTATCTTCTTTAATCCGTTTTTAGATCATCAAGTATTATGTTTTGGATTCATAATTCGTCCAGAATATGTCTACATGCAATTCCTAACATGGTTTATAGTTTTAATCCTCAAATTCATGGGTCTATATCAATCTTCCAAGACAAAATTCGATAATTACACTAAACATGGAAGAACACATTCATTGAATCAATTGTAACTAAATCACTTGCCTTATGTTCTTCATATTTGTTGTTGGTTGGAGATGGTTGAATTCCTCTCTCTCTCTCTCTGCAGAATTCTCCTCTCTCTCTCTCTCTACAAGTTCTTCTCACAAGATGACAATGGAGGTGGGGGTTGGTTTTTGGCAAGTTATAATATTTTCTTAACTTCTCCTGTAGCCCACTACTTAGATTAGGGTTGAAAATGGGTTAGTGGGTTTAATGATAAGTTATAATTAAAGTCTAATTTTCGTGGGTTTTAATTACCAAATTTCCGAAATTACCAAACTACCCTTTTGGGTTGCCGGTTTGGCCTAAAAATGCCCCGGGACCCAAACTAAACCCCCGGCTAGTGTTTTCTGACTATCTCGACCCTTCCGGACACGTTGGCGCACTCAAAATGACTATTTGGTCAAAATAAAAAATAATTTATTTTTAAATCTCATAAATTCATTCTCGACGCGACTGACACGCGCGTCCCAATTAAATTTTCCAAATTGCCGTATTTCAGCCTCGCGACAATTTCATTATTTTCAATATTCATATATTGCCATATATACACATTATAATCAAATACCAACTCACATCTGGTTAGTATTTTATCCAGATTAATTCTCAATTAATTCACATTTAATTTAATTAATCCCATAAATAAATATCGATAAAAATGCGGGGTATTACAACTCGATGTGTGGGAAGTCTCATAAATAAAATCCAAATAAGGAACCCCCCGATATACTTTTGTCTAAATTATGTAGTCATCAAGAGTTTAAAGTAAACACAAATATCCTAGTCGTATACCTAGGAATAATTATTTTAAGGAAGCATAATTTCCATACTAAACCTAGGATACCTACCTATTCATCACCTCCTAAGCTCTCAACTCCTAACATAAACTCTATACGCGGGACATTTTATAAATCAAATCCAAACAAGGAATCCCTCAATACACTTCTTTCTAGAATGGGCTATGATCGAGAGAACGTTTGCTAAACTAATCCTATAACATCCGAGGGTGTCTAACCTTAATCCTCACTCATATACTACACGCAGTCACACAACATAATTATACCATTACCTTTATTCTCATTCAAATATCATATGTTTCCCAATTGGCTTCCAAAATTCCAGCATAAATAAATGTGGTCTATTCACAAGACATATATCCCAAAAATCATGTATCCAATCCACACACCTAATTACCCCAAACTCGACAAAACCAAGTCTAAAGCCAATGACATATTATCTACCTCACCCATATATCCACATTTTCCTTAACTCCATTTATAGTAAAGGTCACGCAAGTTACTTAAATATCCTAAGTTAAACTATAATCCCCAAGCATTAAAGTCAATTGGATCATCCTCCCAGATATTAATTTTACTACCTAAATCTATAATTTTCATACATTTCCTATCGTATCTTAATAACCTTTCTTTTAATAACCTTAAAACATAACCCTTAACACATTAAAGTCCCAAATAAATTCTTTATACTAATATGTAACCCAAAGATCATCTATATATATATATCAATCCCTACATATGAATCCAAACAAAATAATACCAATAACATCAAAATATATAACTTGAAAAATCTTAGCCCCAACAGTAACTTCGTATGGTCAAAAGTATCCTTTTGTATTGTATAAAGTTCTGTGTACATGTGGCTGCACGCTTGGCTGCATGTTTTGCCTATAGCTTGCGTTTTCCTTAAGATTAGCGACCTCATAAATCGGTTGACATGATAATTAGTAGCTTTGGTTATGAAGATAAGGATGACTATTTGAGGACATCATATAGTGTTAGAACTTGAGGAAACATAACATGAAGTGTTTTTTAACTACGGTGAGTCATTGGTGTAATACCTAGGTGAGTGTTCCATATTGGTATGCCTAGAGTGACCCTAGATTCATAGAGGGGTCATATGGAAAGGTATTAGTCAGAAGCATGATTTGGGACTTAGTTGTCCTGTCGCCCCTCGATATGATAGACCTGTAATGTGAGGTTAGTATCAATTTTAAGGGAACTTACATGGCCAGGGTGACCCAAAAATTCGAGGAGACTGGGGGTGTTTAGTCCTAAGGATTGAAAT
This sequence comes from Sambucus nigra, assembly GCA_949130495.1. NCBI lineage: Eukaryota > Viridiplantae > Streptophyta > Magnoliopsida > Dipsacales > Adoxaceae > Sambucus > Sambucus nigra. The sequence continues at coordinate 366,817,988 of OX422210.1, read as the reverse complement.
AATTTATGTTGATAAGTGGGATGTTAGTTATGCCTTGGTTTACACTTGGGTGAGTGTCGATCACTTGGGAGTATTTCTCTGGTGTATGTGGCAATATGCCTTGGGTGTTAGCAACGAAACCTTAGGACTTGATTGAGTATGACCACTGGGTAAATGGAGACTCGATAACTATTACACGATTTTAATGGCTAGCCTGATGGGGAGCATTAAAATATGTTGCATGTTGAGTTCTTTGGTGATATCTCTGGTGAAAGGAGATATAATGATTTCCTCATGGTTGGGATTATGATAATCCTGCCTTAAAAGATCCCTATGACTTAGACTAAGTATTGATAACCTCAAAAAATTGAGGAATAAATAAATTAGTAATTTCGAGGATGAAATTACCTAGTGAAGGAAGAATATAACACCCGCCCCTGCGAATTTAATCGTACTTGTATAATTTGGTGACTTGGATTGACCAATTAGGCTCTCGACTTGTTGAGGTGGATCATAAGCTAAATTTGGATAATGTAGTGGCTCCGACACAATTGAATTGGAGCTTTATGGACTAAAGTTAATTCGGTAAATTTTTGCGATCATTCGAATGAGTTTTTTATTTGTTCGAATGAAGTTCAAATGAACTTCTAGCGACTGATAGATGATCAATTTCCCTCTCTCTATTTAGAATCTCTTTAGAAAGCCTACGTTCGAATGAGGTACACAGTCGTTCGAACAAACAGTGTATCCCATTTGAATGAGGCATATTTCACATCCTTTTTAACCCTATGATTTTGTCCCGCTAGTTCTTCATTAGATCTAACATTCGAATGAGGCCCAATGTCATTCAAACAGCAGGACGATATTTTGAAAATTATACACATTATAATGTGCTATCATGATATGGATCGTCAGATTGGATGACATGTCGAGCTCTCAACGGCTCAGATCAAAACGTAGTATAAAGGCTTGATGGACCATCAGATAAAGGGTTAAGTTTAAGGGCATTTGGGGGTTTAACCCTTAGGGCTTTGGGAGTATTTAAGTGATGTTTGGCTTACTTAACAAAACCCAATAAGATTTGATCTCTCTCTTTATCTAACTCTCGGAGATCCTCCTCCACCAACCACCACTTACCACCCTAGAGCCACCACCCCTCCATCTAAAATCACTAAAGATTAACCATTTTCTTCCATATTTAAGTTCATAAAACCCAAGTGAACCACACGTTCAAGCAAACTGGACTTTTATGGATATGTTATTGGGGATTTTTAGAGATGAAGAGGAAGAAAGTATGGAGTTTGAAGGGCATTTTCATGGAACATTCAAGGAGTCGAGCTTGTGGATCTAGGCAACCTCTTTAAGGCCACCTTAGTAGGTGGTAGGTTGCTATCTTCTTATACACTTCATCCACCATTGTTAAAGCATATTTTGAGGTGAGAAACCCTACTCTTAGCTTAAGAACTCTATTTTTTCAGAGTATTGTTCTTGTAGTTAGAGTTTGTAAGAGTAAAATGCATACATGATTTAAGAAGGTTATTTCTTATGATTTAGTGTAAATGGTTTATAAATGATTTCAAAATTTTTGGAAAAAATGATATATTTTTAAGAAATCTTGGTATTTAAAAATTTTATGGAATAAATTGTTGATAGAATATTTATCTTGTTGAAAATATTTTATGAATAAATGTCTAAAGGTTTTCTTATAAAAATTGGTTTTTTGTAAAATTATGCATTTATTCTAGTTTTGGACAAACAAAAATGTCTTTGGTCTTAAAAAGCTTGCTTATGCAAATATTATGAAATTTCTAGAATGAACCATGTGTTAAACCCATTTAAAGGGATTTTAGAACTTAAAATCCCTCTTCCTATGTATATGAACTTTGAATAATTTGACATAGACCATATAGAAAGGTTTAATTAAGGTTTTATTGAGTTTTAATATGAAATAAAGAAAATAGAAATTTCAGCCCTTAAAGCGTGTTAATAAGTGTAGAAAACGTGGTAAGTGGGTATTTCATAACTACATGTTAAGATAAAGGAAAAATGGCATTTTCTTGTAAATTAGTCTCCAAAATGCCAAAGGGTTTTCTTAGAAAAGAAAATAATGAAATAAAGAGATTCCCAACTTGAAAAATGTGTTAACTCCAAAGTGTGAAACAAGTGTTAATAAGTAAAAACATTTGAGAAGTTGGTATGCATAACTTAGTAATGTTTTCGAAAAAATAACACTTGTGAAAATGGATAAAAATTCAAGTTTGGAAATAAATGGGTAAAATGGCAATCTTATGTAAACAACAACATTTTTATGAAATAAAAATGTTGGGAAAGGGTGTTACACATATGGCCCAAAATGAATGTGATTTTTGGGGTAAAATCAATGCAAGTGTATAAAGGACAAGAAAGATGATTTACAAAGTGTAACACAATGTGGGGTGAGTTTCTTGGGTTTTGGCCTTAGCTGGTAAAAGTGGAATAATGTGGACATTTGATAAATGTTAAAACACACTAATATAGACTTGGATGAGACCGGGAAAGAATGAAGAAGGGCATAGAGCCCTAGGGTGAAAGACCCCAAAACACTGGTCAAAGCATATGGTAATGTAGCCGACAGTGTGGACTAAAGTACGCAGGTATTGGAGGATTCTGAGAAAAGATAATAAGAAAAGTGGAAAATGTCAAAAAATAGATTGTGTGGTTAATGTAAGAAAAGACAAAATAACTTAAATGTAATTAATACATGCTCCGGTTGAAAGATAACGTGGACATGTAATGTAAGAAGTTGGATAATGTCCATGAAATACAAAGGAATGGTAAAGTGAAGTGATTAAATATGGAATTAAGCAACCTAAAGAGATTTAAACCATAATTAACACATGAGTGTGCCTATGAAAGTTTTCAATGAAAAATATGAATTTTCTACTACGGTGCTTGCATGTGTTAAAAGGTGATTTTCAAGGAAAGTGATTCTGCGAGTAAATGGGTAATTGCGGTGAAAGAAGTGATTTTCCTTAAACAAATGGTATTTTGTTCAAAGTATTTAACCGGGTGTGTTAAATCGAGAAATAAATGCCAAGTCAAGTAAAAAGTGGTTCTTTTATAAGATTAAGGTGAATTAATCAGAACAAGTAACATTTTAGAATAAAATGATTACATGTATTAATGTGTGTGTGTGTGTGTATATATTCACACGAAGTAATTGCATTCACACGTAGATAAACATGTTAGAGTCTTTTTCTGCCGTTGGATTCTATATTGCATTGTTGTATTTTTCCACTGGGCTTTTCGGCTCATTCCCACTTGTTTATTACGTCAAGTTGTGTGCAGTTTCTTATTTTGAGAGCATTACACAAGTAAGTATTCTTTTTATCTTAGAATAGTAGGTCTGTATGCTTGGATTCCGGGGATGCTTCCCACGAGTCCTTATGTAGCTTGATTTAAATTGGAATCTCATATTAAATAAGAGAAATATTAATTAAATAAAATTGTACTATCAACATTATCTAGGTTGTCTCATTGCACTTCACACCTAACGTTTGGGATGGGTCGGATTGACCATGAGTAACCCACAAATTCAGGCCGAGACGTTACAAATGGTATTAGAGCTCTAGGTTTAATGTTCCTTTGAGGAGTGACGACGTGAGGTCAGTAGTGGATATTTCGGCATCGGTGTTTGTTTTGGTCCGGTCATGCTAGACTATTGACGATTTTGATTTTTGTTATCTATGAGAGAGTCAAAGAGATTAGAACGATGGGTAATGTTTGACCAAGTATCATGTGGCCAAGTTATTTGCCATTAATACCTTTCGCGATTCTGATTTAGGTATATTAGTAGATTGTGAGTGTACACGTAGGCCATTAGTGGTGACACCGCATTCTCAAGTGTGAGATGCTTTGATATCAATTCTTGATGATGTGAGAGACCTATTAAGATGTTAACAACGGTGAATAACATCCATAAAATTAGAGATACGAGTCATTTAAAGTCAGCTGTGGAGGATAGTGACTAGAGTGTCATGTCTAAGCAATATTGATTCGTGATAAAGGCACATTAGGTTCCTTGGTTAGGTACTTACGGGTAGTTAATGATGATATGATTAGGGTAACTTGATCCCTAGGGTAGTATCAAGTTATACGCATTTGATAATTCAGTTGATATGTTGACATGTAGACCCGTGTCGATCATTACTTGAGGATGTATACTTGACCATAGTTGATATGATACTATCAGTGTAGGAAAATGCCATGGTAATTGTCAATTGCAAGTTGGATTTCGCAAGCTATGAGGAGAGTTACTGGCCATCAGTGGTAATTATGTTACGTATGTAACAATGATGGGGTGAAGTAACATAGGAGTGAACCCTCGATAGTTTTCCATGACATTATTTTAGAGAATATGATGCAACTTTTGAGGAATAGGATCCCTAATGATGTCATTAGTGTGGACTCAAAGGCTTATAAGTTGTGTACGACGTCCTATATCCTGCCAGAATCCTTAGTAGTGTCAGTTTGTGGATTAATACATGGTTTATGGCATCAACTGCTTGGAAGAAGGTTTTCGAACCTTTATTGGATCTCCAGGAGAGAGTCGTAGGCTAAACCTATGCTAGAGTTTCAAATAAAATTAAAATAATAGTCTTATTTAAATTTCGTGGCCCGTTCTAACGGCCTAAGTGATGACGTAATGCGAGGTGATTTCAGTATGGGTATGATTTAAGGAAGTCCTGGGAGTATCCTTGAGATTTATTGCGCATGGCATCATTAAGGAATATAAATCGACTTGTTGTGACACCTTAAGGTGTTTAATAGTTAAAGTGTACCATATGTGGAGACTTGTAGGCTAGTATCTTTGTGAGTATCTAAAGTCCACGAGGAGGATATTAAAAAATCGATAGGATATACCTATGATAAGATGATCATAGGTGATGAAATCTCATCAAGTTTTGATGAAGTTTACGTTAAGGTGTCCGTGGTATCCTTAGGGAACCAGTCAAATTCAACTTCATAGAGTGCTAGTGTTATAATCATATTCTTATTGAGGGTCATGTGATGATCCCAAGTCATTGGTCAAAATTTAAGGAACCGAATCGTGTAGTCCTTGGCGAGGTCATCCAATTTGAAATCAATAGGTGGTGATACCTCCAAAGGGAAATTGGAAAGTTTTGTCATGATTAGTCATGATGCTCGTTTTTCATAAGATGACCTGTATAAGAAGTGTAGTACTCGATTTTGATGGGTACTAGGAAATACATTTGGACTTAGATTGATGATGTCATGATTGGAATTTGAAAATAGCACCCCAGAAGGGACATAAGAGCATGATTACAATATCAACATCTGTCGATAGTATAAGTTAGAATAGCCTTAGCAAGGAAGGGACTAGTGTAACACCCCGTATTTCTGTGCATTTAATATTTAATTAATTCGGGAAAATTTTAAATTACTTGTGTGTCGTAATTTAATTGAATTAATTATGGTATTATTTATTTAAATATTAATCGGAGAGTAATGGTTAATATTTGGGAAAATTTAATTACTAAGTGAATAGTAATAATTTAATATGTCATAATGTGTATTAGTGATGTGGCATTTATTTATCTCAACCGGGAGTCGGTCTGGGTGTAAGATAAGGATTTTTTATAAATTAATTTGGATGTCGATTCTGAGTGCACGGTTGAGTCCGGATGGGCCTAGATAGTTGAAAAAGTGTACACAGGGGTAGTAAATGGGTCACGGGGAATTTTAGGTATAACCGGGCCCACACGGGAGTGTTCGGGTCATTTTGGCTTGGCCCATTAGGCTAAAAACGGGATTTAGTATAATGAAACTAGGTCTTAGAGTATTGAACGACAGAAATCATATTCCAAACCTTAAGGCTTTGAGAGAGAAATAGAGGAAGCAATTTGGGAAGCTTTTGAAGACAAATCAAGAGAGGGATTTGGGTGTTCTTCATCAAACCTTCCTCTAAACTCAACGGATAGGACTCTACGAACAATTAGAGGCAAGTGGTTAACATTCAATGATTTTTAATTTGTGATAATCAATTCATATCATAGTGGGTGTATTTAAAATTCTCTTTTTGGGTATGTGTTGACAATTAAAATGGATTTTTCTGAATTAGAGTAATGCGTGCAGATTAATTACTCAATTGATGTTAGATAATGATATGGGACTATTGGAATCAGATTTTAGGGTGAGAATTGGTAAGTATTGATGACCAACTTAGAATCTAGATAATGAATTGAAATCGGTGGAATAAAACCCGAAAAATACCTAATTTGGTAAACATTAGATTTATGTAAATTTATGAATGATCCAAGGTTTCTAGGGTATTTAGAGCCTATTATTTCATGAACTTAATGTTGATTGTGATTGAGTAATGTATGGGAGAGAATTAAAAATCTCGAGGTTTCAAAAATGGTGGAAAACAGAATCGGAGAAGAAGATGAATATGTGGTCGATCGATCGACCCCTTCAGTTTTTATAAAGCATGAGATTGTAGATCTTTTCGTCACGGTCGCGTGGGCGCCGACCTCGTATTTTTCTTATTTGTTTTGGATTTATAATGATTTTTCTACGAAAGGGTGCGCGAGACCGACATCTTTAGGAAGAAATAAATAAGGGTTATTTGGAGATGTCCGTAGATGAGAGAAGGACTTTGGAAAACTATTAAGATACCGTCCAAGTGAGCGAGTTAGGGTATATTGGTTGAGTGACACCAAGGTAATAAATTAATTAATGGATAAATTAATTAAATTAGAGTTGGACTATAGAATCGGAAAAATATTATATTAATTAATGTGTAAATTAATTAAATTAAATTCGGACCATAGTCTCGGGGAAAATTATAGGCTAGTGCTACAGATTTTTGCGCACGGTAATGCCGGGAGAAAATTACTTTATATATACGGTGTGGTGATAGTATATATATATTGTGTGTGCGCTACTAAATATCAGTGACTAGATATTTATTTAATTTATATGCTCTAGTGCTATCAAGGGAGGTTGCGCGAAGTGGGTGAATCCCCTAGCTTGAGGAGTAGGGCGAGTATATCCCCAGGTCATAGCGACTGTTATATGGGTGAGGGTCTCATCTCACTTGCAGGGAAGGAATATGACCACCTCCACTACGTTTATATTTTGAGCCAAGTTGATGAGCGAATCCGACTTGGGGTAACTAGGCTATGTAACACGAAGTTCTCTACTTCCTTGACACTCCGAGCACCATTGATGGCCTTAGGCTCAGGGTTCCAAACCTTTGGTCTCTCCCCACGCTCTTGTCGAGAGAATGTTAAATAACTCATTCAAATAGTAAGCTGCAATCGGAGAATAAAGCTGATATCGAAAGTGTCTTATGTACCTATAAAGGGAATGGGAACAAGACTGAGAGCTGGGAAACAGGACTCCGCAAATAGATGGAAGGGTTTATTCAGTGGCGAGAAACAACCACCCCCTGGCTCGTCTATGATTAAGCGCTGGGATCACTCAGCATTACTTTTTTCCATAACCAGCTGCCTTGGATGCTTGCATGGAAAACCTAGTGTGATAGCGCTTTAGAGAATACATCCGGTGAGTTATTACTCGGGAGGACGGCCTATATATATTCAACATATGTGTGAATGTTGTAATATGGTTCTACTTATATAATGGGATAAATAGTTGTATACGGGTGATTAAATATAGGAAGTGAATTGTATTAATTTATATATGGGTTATATTCATATTCAACATATATGTGATTGTTGTAAGATAACTTTACGTATATAATGGGGTGAATAATTATATACGGGTAATTTAAATACATGGAGAAAATTGTATTATTTATATAACTAGTGAATGTTATATGGCTTTCAAGGAAAGATGATTAACTAAGTTACGGTGATAAATAACTTATAGATCTTGCATTGAAAATACTTGGGATTTAGAAGGGCGGTTGATAAGAGTTATATCAAGTATATAGTATCGGGCTAAAGGACTGGATGGGATATAAAGAAAGCTTTAGGTGTGCACATTAATTGAGAGGTGAGTTTATCCTCAAGGGAGTGCGACACTAACTTAAATATGAAGTGCATTCATGCATTTTATATTACTGCAAGTTAATAATTTGCTAAATATTTTCAAAATGTTTTGGGTTCTGACCCTTTCTATAAAATATTTTCAAAACTTTTAAGGTGTCCATCCACAGGGACGCCATACTTGATTTCATTCCAGGGATTTGCTGTTGCAGTATATGTGGATGTTACAGGATTTGGATGGACGCTTCCCTCATTCTATTTTAGTATAGGAGTAGGGGTGTGCAAAAAAAACCGACCGAACCGAAAACTGAATCGAACCGGCCCGAACCGAACCGAAATCGGCGTTTTTTTTTAGCCCGGTTCGGTTTGCGGTTTAAGGATTTAAAAAATCGACAATATCGGTTCGGTTGTCGGTTTGGACAAAGAAAAAACCGATTCGAACCGAACCGAACCGACATCAATATTATATATTAAAAAACCCTTAAATATCTTTTATTTTTATATCCAAACACCATTAACCAACCTCCAAAACCGACCAAAATCGAAAACCGACCTACAAAAAACCGACCAAAACTGAAAATCGGTTAAAACCGAACCGAAACCGAACCGAACCGAAACCGATGTGAACCGAAATCGGCGATTTTTTTCATCGTCGGTTCGGTTTCGGTCTGAATTGCGGTCCAAAACCGAACCGAACCGACCCGTGCACACCCCTATATAGGAGTATGATTCCAGTCTATCTCAGTCTTGTCGCCCACAGTTTATTCAGTTACTTCATTTCAAATTGTATGGGATTTATTACTCTGTTAGTTTGTTTTATCTTGACTTTCATCGATGGTTTATTCGACAAGACTTTTATTAATCTATGTGATTATTGATTCTTTCAGCATTGGATGTATTATTTTTATTTTCGCACTTATTTTTTTGGATTAATAAAGATAAAATTTGGCACTAGTTTTTTTGAATACTAGGTGGTTAGTAAGTTTTAAAAAGGTTTATACAGTGATGCTAAGAATGAATCAACTGGAATTCTTATTTTAATTTGATATAGGACTGATTAACCGGTATTTTATTAGGCGGGGTGTCACATATGATATCAGAGCATCAGGTTCTAGTGTCCTTATAATTTGTGCGGCTTTTCACGTTTCAGCTCAGCGTTCTTTGATGTAGAGCCTTATGATAGGATTGTTGTATTCTGATACGTATGCGACTTACATTCTCCTTCTATCAAGTATAGTGATATGATTCATACACGAGTTCGATTGGGCTTTGTACACTGAACATTCTTTGGGACGACCAACGAGGGCCGTAGGAGGATTGCAGGAGGAGAGGCTCAACAGAAGACATGGGATATTCGAGAAATGGTGATCATGATATGAATCACCGATTGTTGTTCGGGCCGGTGGTGATAGAATAATCACTCGGGAGCGATAGTCTCCCAAAGCACTGTTGTAGATAACGGTGGTACAATTTCAGCCTCATCCAGCGTAATCAGCAAGGGGTGGGGAACGTGTGGAAGGACCCTTTTGGAATGACCATCTAAAAGGATTCGAGTAGCAGAGTAGCGTGATAAGTCAATGGGAGGAGATAACCCAAAGACAATTGTGTAGGGTGGTGTGTGGTGGCACCCAAGACTAAATTTTGAATGGAATTTTGGCCTAGTGGGGCGGTGTTGTAGTGGTAAGATTCAGTCACCACGGCCATGGAGAAATACCATGAATAATAAGGAATTTAGGGTGCGGTTTGACCGTAAATATTCGCAACAGCCGTTTAAACTGGTAGGGAAAGGAGATTTTAGTACCTACTTTAGTAGGGTCGGACGGTGGCCGAACATAAGGAAAAGTTGAATTATGCAGCAAACTTCGTACCCAACGAGGTGGATGCGGAGGTCAAGAAGGGGTCCATGAGTTAATAATGGACTCATGGGTAATACACAAGTATGGATGGAAAACTCCAGATAGGATGACTGGTGCGATAGTCATTAAGGTAGTATGTTTTCGATTTGATATCAATACTTCTGTGAAAAGGAAGCCAAGAGAGGTGGAGTATCTGACCAAAAGGTAAGATCGTATTTAGTAGTGCTAGTGAGGCACCACAAGGGGATACCAAGTAAAGGATCCAATTTAATGATTAAGGTCAATAGAATTTCTACCAAGTGTGGTGGATTTAGCCAATGCCGTCAAGGCCACCAATAAGTCCCATAAGGTCCAGTGAAGCCAAAGGGACGACAAGGGTAACAGTTTGGGTCAAGACTACTAAGTACGCGAGAGGGACAACCCCGACATGGCCATTGGAGCCCGAGGCAGGGTATTAGACAGAGGGGTGTCATAGATGGTATGTCCAGGAACTATTTGGGTTGCCGGTGTATAGGCGAGTGGAAGTATGAGTTTTATCCTCAGATAGATGGGGCGAACTTAGTGACACGAGTGATCACAATATTCTTCTTAACACTATATTCGCGCGGGAGACGAGTTAGTGGGTGTATCATAGTGTTACTATTAAGTATATGTTTACCACAGGGTAACGAGGCTCTATTTTGTTTTACCTGCACGGGAGCAGGTGTGAAATCTGAGAAGGTATATTTTATAAGGTTAACTCATTTTAAGAAGTGTTATTAGAGCATGATTTTTTTGGATATGGACTGATTAGTGATGGGTAAGTGATCGTGGGTGGTTATAGCAAGACTATCGTGTTCGCAGTTCCAAGGTTGGATGCGTGTTCTTGTGCGATGACTCATTTGAAGGAGGGCCGAGCTCGCGGTTATATTAATTCATGAGGTAGATTTCAAAGGGTACAATTGTCTAGTTATATTAAATCTCGGTGCGTAGGGACTTTTACTGATGTGATTCAGGGCATGGAGGATTGACCATGGGGTGGAGAGATTTAGCTTGTTAGGGACTTAGCGCTAAGGACTCAGTGATAGTGCGAGCACGGCATTATATAACTCCTTTAGAGATGTGGGAGTCGATTATCAGACCTATGAGTATAAGGACAAAGTTTTAACATTATATATTTGGGTCAATGGAAATCAGTGAATGACAATGCTAGTGTTTAATGCATTGGGGGAAAGTTCTTTTGGGCTCGTTTATGAAAAGCATAATCCCAAATGAGCGTCGGTAGTGGAGAAACGTTATTTGATGCTAGGACATCGGTTTAGAGGGCGATTATTGAATGTGTGGAGAAAACACTTTGAACTGATAGCTATTGCTCTATAAGGCCAGTATAGCGGTGTAGTGCTGCGAAAGAAGCACTGAGAAAACTTTTGTACCGCAAGTTAATGGGCGGGGCAACATCGAAAAGATTAAATTGCGATTTGGGAAAATATCGAATGTAATCATATGATATAGTGTGATCTGTGGGATAACCTTGAAAGAAAAATATTACGTATGTGACGTCAGTGATGTTGTGCAAATATGCACGGGATATAGGGTGTATGGGCGCCCTAGTTAGTGTGATTTCAAAATCGTCTTAAATAAAGGGATGTGTGAATAAACATATTAAATGTATGCATGTGGGGCAGTCAGAAAATAAGTGGAAAAGTGTAGTGAACTAGAGAACTACCTCCATAGGGAGTGGAAAGGTGAGGGAGGCCTATGTAATAAGATATCCCTAGGCAAGGGAGAAACCCACATTTTTGGGAAACTAGAAAAGATTATCACTTAGTTATATGCCTTGAGTGGTTTTACGCATAGACAAGGTGTAGATTCCTACTTGACAAAAACTTCACATGGAATGGAGTTCTTAATCTTGGGAATTAGTGTTGAATAAGACATAGTGAATTTGTCTCCCAGTCGACCATTTAGGGATGGAAAAGGGTTGATTTGAGGGTATCAACCAAGTAATTTTTGAAATTTTATGGTTTCAGTGATGGAATTAATGCTCATGTTGGTAAAAATCGTGGAGGGGTCAAGGTTTCCATCGGGTTGCTGAATGGATTAACCTAAATACAAATTTTTATCTCGGAATGGGTTATACTATCGAGTAGTATACCTAACTTTACTATTAATAGGAATGAGTGAAACAGAACAAGGTGTCGTCCAATACTGTTGGGAATTTGGGTGAGACCTTTCAGTACCACCTCTGGTAAAAAGTGTTAGGTGATGATAGGTACCGAGTTACATATTAGGTTAAACATGTCGCCTATAAGTCGATGGGTAGACAGGAAGCGAGGATTGTGCATTCTAGATTTTTGGGTAATTCGGGAGTAGTAATTACCACAGGTAGAGTTACATGTGATTCCTCGTAACGATTTAGTCTGCGTGACACCTTGGGAGACCTTATGGGAAAAGTTTAATTATCCACCTTTGGTAGATAAGAGGTGGGGAAATAACAAGCTGCTGGGACTTGAAATGGGTTATGGTCCATCAACGGGAATTGAGTAAGTTGTAACCTTTCGTATAGTTCAGGGACGTAAGGAGGGGTACGTCACCGTGAGTTAAAGGTTGAAGTATGACATGCTTAGTTAAAGATGATGTGGGTGATTACCCGAAAGATAGTCATGCGTTTGGCAACAAGGAAATTGATACCCATACAGGAGGGGAATTTCCTAACATAAAGATAGTAGAGCCGGTGGAGTATAGGCTTATCGTTTGAGGCACTGTATGGTCGGGGGGCATTGAGTTAGAGATTGGTGACCATCGAGAGGGCTTCCTAGCACGAGCCACTCGAGGAGATTGATTTGCAGCCAGACACCTCATAGGAGGAGAGATCCAAGGCTATCTTGGGTCATAGTGAGCGAAAGCCACGATCTAAGGTGGTGCCACTAGTCAGAGTTTGATGGGGGCCCAACAGTATTGACGAGTCTACGTGGAAGCGGGAGGAGGATATGTGAGAGCAGTATCGAGAGTTATACACCGCAGTTATGACCAAATTTCGGGGACGAAATTTCTTGTAAGGGGGAGTATGTAACACCCTGTATTTCTGTGCATTTAATATTTAATTAACTCGGAAATTTTTTAAATTACTTGTGTGTCGTAATTTAATTGAATTAATTATGGTAATATTTATTTAAATATTAATCGGACAGTTATGGTTAATATTTGGGGAAATTCAATTACTAAGTGAATAGTAATAATTTAATTACGTCATAACATGCATTAGTGACGTGGCATTTATTTATCTCAGCCGGGAGTCGGTACAGACTAATTTGGGTGTGTGATAAGTATTTTTTATAAATTAATTCGGATGTCGATTCTGAGTGTACGTTTGAGTTTGGATGGGCCAAGATAGTTGAAAAAGTGTACTCGGGGGTCGTAAATGGGTCACAGGGCGTTTTTAGGTATAACCGAGGCCACACGGGAGTGTTCAGGCCATTTTGGCTTGGCCCATTAGGCTAAAAACGGAATTTGGTATAATGAAACTAGGTCTTAGAGTATTGAACGACATAAATAATATTCCAAACCTAGGGCTTTGAGAGAGAAATAGAAGAAGCAATTTGGGGAGTTTTTGAAGACAAATCAAGAGAGGGATTTGGGTGTTCTTCATCAAACCTTCCTCTACCTCAACAGATCAGACTCTATGAACAATTAGAGGCAAGTGGTTAACTTGCCGTGATCTTAAATTTGTGATAATCAATTCATATCATATATTTAAAATCTGTTTTTTGGGTGTGTGTTGACAATTAAAATGTTTTTTTTGAATTAGAGTAATGTGTGTAGATTAATTACTCAATAGATGTTAGATTATGACATGGGACTATTGGAATCACATTATAGGGTGAGAATTGGTAAGTATTGATGACCAACTTCGAATCTGGATGATGAATTGAAATCGGTGGAATAAAACCCGAAAAATACCCAATTTGGTAAACATTAGATTTATGTAAATTTATGGATGATTCAAGGTTTCTAGGGTGTGTAGAACCTATTATTTCATGAACTTAATGTTGATTGTGATTGGGTAAATGTATGGGAGAGAATTAAAAATCTAGACGTTTCAAAACTGGTGGAAAATAGAATCGAGGAAGAAGATGAATATATGGTCGATCGATTGACCCCTTCAGTTTTTATAAAGCATGAGATTCTAGATCTTTTCGTCACTGTCGCGTGGGCACTGACCTCGTATTTTTTTAATTTATTTTGGATTTATAATGATTTTTCTACGAAAGGGTGCGCGAGACCGACATCTTTAGGAATAAATAAATTTGGGTTATTTGGAGATGTCCGTAGATGAGTGAAGTACTTTGGAAAAATATTAAGATACGGGCCAAGTGAGCGAGTTCGGGTATATTGGTTGAGTGACACCAAGGTAATAAATTAAGTAATGGATAAATTAATTAAATTAGAGTTGGACCATAGACTTGGAAAAATATTATATTAATAAATGTGTAAATTAATTAAATTAGATTCGGACCATAGACTCGGGAAAAATTATAGGCTAGTGCTACAAATTTTTGCGCACGGTAATGCCGTGAACAAATTACTTTATATATACGGTGTGGTGATAGTATATATATATTGTGTGTGTGCTACTAAATATCAGTGACTAGATATTTATTTAATTTATATGCTCTAGTGCTATCAAGGGAGGTTGAGCGAAGTGGGTGAATGCCCTAGCTTGAGGAGTAGGGCGAGTATATCCCCAGGTCATAGCCGCCGTTATATGGGTGAGGGTCTCATCTCACTTTCAGGGAAAGAATATGACCGCCTCCACTACGTTTATATTTTGAGCCAAGTTGGTGAGCGATTCCGACTTGGGGTAACTAGGTTATGTGAGCACACCTAGTGTGATAGCGCTTTAGAGAATACATCCGGCGAGTTATTACTCAGGAGGATGGGCTATATATATGTTCAACATATGTGTGAATGTTGTAATATGGTTCTACGTATATAATGGGATAAATAATTATATACGGGTGATTAAATACAGGAAGTGAATTGTATTAATTTATATATGGGTTATATTCATATTCAACATATGTGTGATTGTTGTAAGATAACTTTACGTATATAATGGGGTGACTAATTATATACGGGTAATTTAAATACATAGAGAAAATTATATTATTTATATAACTAGTGAATGTTATATGACTTTCAAGGAAAGATGATTAACTAAGTTAAGGTGATAAATAACTATTAAATCATGCATTGAAATTACTCGGGATTCAGTAGGGCAGTTGACAAGAGTTATATCAAGTATCTAGTTTCGGGGTAGAGGACTAGGTGGGATATAAAGAAAGCGTTAGGTGTGCACATTAATTGAGAGGTGAGTTTGTCCTCAAGGGAGTGCGACACTAACTTAAATATGAAGCGCATTCATGCATTTTATATTAATGCAAGTTAATCATATGCTAAATATTTCTTGCTATCAAATATTTTCAAATCCTTTTAGGTGTCTAACCACACGGATGCCATACTTGATTTCATTCCAGAGATTGGCTGCAGCATATGTGGATGTTGTAGGATTTGGATGAACGCTTCTCTTATTCTATTCTAGTCTGGGAGTATGATTACAGCCTATCTCGGGCATGTCGCGCACAGTTTATTCAGTTACTTCATTTCAAATTGTATGGGATTTATTACTCTGTTAGTTTGTTTTATCTTGGCTTTCACCGATGGTTTATTCAACAAGACTTTTATTAATCTATGTGATTATTGATTCTTTCAGCATTGGATGCATTATTTTTATTTCCGCACTTATTTTTTTTTGGATTAATAAGATAAAATTTGGCACCAGTTTTTTTGAATACTAGGTGGTTAGTAAGTTTTTAAAAAGGTTTTTGACAGTAATGCTAAGAATGAACCACCTGGGATTCCTATTTTAATTTGATATAGGACTGATGCCCGATATTTTATTAGGCGGGGTGTCACAACTAGTTCTTAGCATGTCTAGTCGAATCTGTGCAAGGTAGGAGGCATAACCCGGTATAGTGCTTGCAATCCTTAGAGTCTTGATGAGGACCAATGTGGCTCTCATATAGATTTAGTTTTGGTAGAGTCTAGAGATAGGGTAGTGACGACCTTATGTCATTAGAGGTTGTCATAAGATGAATGTTTCGCTTAGTTAGGTACTGCCCAAGGAGATGTTTAGGATATAATCATGATACAATAAAGTAGATACTAACCTAAGTGTGTTAGGTTGGTCCACATTGACTAGAGAGTTGGACAAAGTCAATGCTGACAAAGGGGTTTACCACTCATCGTCTGGGACGATTCTTATTGGCCGAAGCTAAAGGGAAGAGACGTTACTCCTAAGGTGGGAATACTAGCATGGACTTATCAAAGGACGATAAGTTTGAATGTTAATTTCATATCATGGGGATTAGTGGTTCGTGACCTAGTTCATCACGATTGATGACTTAAGATAGCGTGTATGGTCAGGCTAAGATCCAATGATGACATATAATAAGAGTCATAGACTTCAAAGCGTGTGACGTAGGTTCATTTTTCGTAAACCACAGTTCGTTACGTGCGAATGTCATTCCCTCAGAATGGTTATTTATTATTTTTAATCCATTGTGTTCCTTGAGTTTCGATAGTTGAGGGTTGTGTTTACTCGATTGTGGTAGTTGGGGATTGTATCGTGTTGTGGTAAAGTGCGATTTGGCTCAGTAGAGTGCAGTTGGACTTGACATGGTCATTGCAGCTTGGTAACTAAGTGCGCCTTTGTCTAAAGTATCCTTTTGTATTGAAAATATCTGTGTACATATGGCTACACGTTCGGCCACACGATTTGCTCGTAGCATCTGTTTTCCTTAAGATTAAAGACTTTATGAACCGGTCGACATGACAGTTAGTAGGTCTAGTTATTAAGAGCATGACTATGATTTGAGGACATCGTATAGTGTTAAAACTTGAGAAAAAATAATACAAAGTGTTGTTTTGCCAGGGTGAGTGAATTAGTGTAATACCTAGGCGAGTGTTCCATAGTGGTACACCTAGAGTGACCCTAGGTTCATAAAGGGGTCCTATGGAAAGGTATTAGTTGGACGCATGATTTAGGACTTAGTTGGCCTGTCGACCCTCTATGTGAGGGACTAGTAATGTGAGGTTAGTATCGAGTTTAAAGGAACTTATGTGGACATGGTGACCCGAGAATTCGAGGAGATTCAGGGTGCCCTAAGGATTGAAATAATTTACGTTGATGAATGATATGTTAGTTATTCTTCAATTTTCACTTGGGTGCATGTCGATCACTTGGGAGTATTTCTCTGATGGATGTGCTGATATGCCTTGGGTATTAATGATGAAAACTTAGGAATTGATTGAGTATGACCACTGAGTAAGTGGAGACTCGAGGACTCTTAAATGACTTTGATTGCTAGTTTGATGGGGAGCATTAGAATATGTTGCATGTTGAGTTCTTTGATGAATCCTCTGGTGAAAGGAGATATGATGATTTCCTAGTAGTTTGGATTTCAATAATCTAGCCTTAAAAGATCCCTCTGACTTAGACTAAGGATTGATAACCCCAGAAATTTAGGGAATTGACGAATCAATAATTTCGAGGAAGAAATTCCCTAAAGAGGGAATAATGTAATACTCGCCTCTATGATTTTAATAGTACTCATATGATTTGGAGACTTGGTATGGCTACTTGTTAAGGTGGGTCACAAGACAAATTTGGGTAGTGTAGTGGCTCGACACAGAGTTTTATGGCTAAAAGTTAATATGGTGTATTTTTGTAGTCATTCGAATAAGGTAGAGTTGTTTTGAAAACAAGGTTCGAACAACCTTCTAACGACTAAGAAATGATCGATTTCCCTCTTTCTCTAGAATCTCATTGGAAATCCCACGTTCAAATGAGGTACATAGTCATTTGAACGGAGGGTTTTTCCCGTTTGAACGAGGTACATGTCACGTCCCTTTTAAACCTATAATTTTGGCTCGTTAGTTACTAGTTTGATCTCTCGTTTGAACGAGGCTCAATGTCATTCAAATGACCGAATGAAATTTTGAAAATTCTTCACATTTTAATGTACTGTCAAGACATGGATCGTCGAATTGGATGACATGTCGAGCTCTCAGCAACTCTGATCAAAATGTGGGATAAAGGCTTGATGGACCATTGGATAAAGGGTTAAGTTTAGGGGCATTTTTGGTTTAACCCTTAGGTTTTTGGGGGTATTTAAGTGATTTTTAGCTCATATAATAAAGCCCAATCAGATTTGGTCTCTCTCTCTCTCTAGCTCTTGGAGCTCCTCCTCCACCAACCATCACACACTACCCTAGCACCACCACCCCTCTGTTTAAAACCACTAAACATTAACCATCTTCTTCCATATTTAAGATCATAAAACCCAAGTACACCACAGGTTCAAGCAACATGGTTATTTATGGAGATGTTGTTGTGGAGTTTAGAGTAAAAGAAGAAGATTGTATGGAGTTTGAAAGGGGTTTTCATGAAACGTTCTGGGAGACAAGCTTGTGAACCTAGACAACCTCTTTAAGGCCAATTTAGGAGGTGGGAGGTTGCCATCTTTTTGTACTCTTGATCCATCATTATTGATGCTTCTTTTAAGGTTTGTAACTTTACTCTTAGCTGAAGAACTCTATTTTTCAATAGTACTAGTCTTATCATTATAGTTTGTAAGAGTAAAATGAATACGTAATTTAAGAAGGCTATTTCTTATGGTTTAGTGTAATTGGTTTATAAATTATTTGAAGAGTTTTGGAAAAAATGATATATTTTAAGAATTGTTGGTATTTAAACATTTTATAGAATAAAATATTGTTATAATATTTATCTCGTTGAAAATATTTTATGAACAAATATCTAAAAGTTTTCTTATGAAAATTGGGATTTTTGTGAAATTAGGCATTTATACTAGTTTGGGAGAAACAAAAATGTATTTGGTCTTGAAAATCATGCTTATGCAAATGTTATGAAATTTTGAGAATGAACCATGTCTTAAACCCATTTAATGGGATTTCAGGACTTAAAATCCATCTTACTATGTATATGAACTTGAAGTAATTTGGCATTGGGCATATATACAAGTTTAATGAAGGTTTTATTGGGTTTTAACATGAAATAATGAAGATAAAACTTTCAGCTCTTAAAGTGTGTTAATAAGTATAGAAAATGTGGTAAGTGGGTATTTCAAGACTATATATGAAGATAAAGGGAAAATGACATTTTCTTGTAAAGTAGTCTCCAAAATGCCAAAGGGTTTTCTTAATAAAGAAAGTAATGAAATAAAGAGATTTCCAACTTGAAAAAGGTGTTAACTCCAAAGTCTGAAATGACTGTTAATAACTAAAAACTTTTGAGAAGTTAGTATGTATAACTTAGTAATATTTTCGGGAAAATAACACTTGTGAAAATAGAAAAAAATACATGTTTGGAAATAAATGGGTAAAATGGTAATTTTATGTTAAGTGCAAAATTTTTATGAAATAAAAATGTTGGAAAAGGGTGTTACACATATGGTCGTAAATGAATGTGATTTTAAGTGTAAAATCAATGAAAGTGTATAAAGGAAAAGAAATGATGTTTTTCAAAGTGTAACTCATGGTGGAGTGAGATCCCTGAATTTTTGCTACGACCGGTAATAGTGGAATAATGTGAAAATTTTATAAATGTTAAAACACTTTAATATAGAATCAGATGAGACCAGGAAATAATTAAGAAGGATCGGAGCCCCAAAGTGAAAGACCCAAAAATACTGTCCATAGAATATGGTAGCGTAGCCGGTGGTGTGGAGTCCGTTAAAGTACACGGTTATTGAAGGATTTGGAGAAAAGATAATGAGAAAAGTGAAAAATGTGAAGAAATGGGTTGTATGATGAATTTAAGAAAATATAACCCAACTTAAATGAGATTCATACATGTTACGTTTGAAAGATAACGTGGACAAGTAATGTAAGAAATTGTCTAATGTCCATAAAATAAAATGAATGGTAAATTGAAGTGAAGTGATTGAATGAGGAATTAAGCAACCTGTAGAAGGGTGTCTACGTACAAAAAGAATAAATTTTTTTTTGGAGATATCGAGAGGACCTCACCTAGGTCACTGCAGAAGTCCAAGATTGAGAAGGGCCACCGCAAGGGTCACTATAGAAATGACATTGGAGAAGTGCCACCGCAAGGGTCACTGCAGAAATGACATTCGAGAAGCGCCACCATAAGGGTCACTACGAAAATGACATTTGAAGAAGTGCTCCGCAAAGGCCACTGCAGAAGTCCAAGATTGAGAAGGGCCATTGCAAGGGCCACTGCAAAAATGACATTCGAGAAGTGCCACCACAAGGGTCACTGCGGAAATGACATTTGAAGAAGTGCCACGCAAAGGCCACTGCAGAAGTCCAAGATTGAGAAGGGCCACCGCAAAGGCCACTACGGAGATGACATTCGAGAAATTCCCCCCAAGGGCCACCGCAAAAATGACATTCGAGAAGTGCCCCGCAAGGGCCACTGCAGAAATGGCATTCGAGAAGTGCCACCGCAGGGGCCACTGCAGAAATGGCATTTGAGAAATGGCCCACCAGGGCCACTGTAGAAGTCCAAGACTGAGAAGTGACACCGCGAGGGCCACTACAAAAATGACACTTGAGAAGTGGCCCACAAGGGCCACTGCAGAAGTCCAAGACTGAAAAGGTCCACCACAAGGGTCACTGCAGAAATGACATTCGAGAAGTGCCACCGCAAGGGTCACTGCAAAAATGATATTTGAAGAAGTGCCCCGCAAAAGCCACTGCAGAAGTTCAAGATTGAGAAGGGACGCCACAAGGGTCACTGCGAAAATGACATTCGAGAAGTGCCACCATAAAGGTCACTGCAGAAATGACATTTGAAGAAGTACCCCGCAAGGGCCACTGCAGAAATAACGTTTGAGAAGGAACCCCCAAGGCTTCTTCAATATCAAAAATGATGTTTGAGAAGGAACCCCCCACTAGGGTGCCTCAACAGCAAAAAAAAATTTATATGGGAGGAGGGACCTGCAAAGTCCTTCCCCCCACAGCTCCCAAAAAACCAAGTTAAGATGATGGGGTGTCTATCATAAGCAACCCTTCATCATGAAATTGAACATAATTACTAACACTCATTTTCTTATACAGGTTGCCTAGTTGAGCAAGCAGGGCTCAAGTAGGCCAGTTAGGACCTCCTGGGAGTTTTGGCTTGGCGGCTGAGGGACAAGGTCTATTGAGCAAGCTCAACCACTTAGAACTATAGGATTGAGAGAATACTAGTAGGAATACCTAGTAGTCACTCAAGAATACACACACTTCACACTTGGTTATAAGTGAAGTGAGCAGCTAAAGAGCTGGCTGCTCACAAGGAATAAACTCTTTATAAAAAATAACTTTTCCAGAAGAGGGGGTCCTCGAGGTCCCTCTCAAGAAAAACAATAATTTGAGAAGAGAGGGGGTAGGCCCCCTCTCTCAAGATTTGCAAAATTGCACCACAAGTTATCGTTTCAAAAGATATTTACCAAATAAGATATCTTGTCTTCATTAGGAGACATATGTTATTTTTGACTTTGGTTGGGGCCAGGTGGCTCCTGGAGGAGGGGACAGGTAGGGTTGCCTGCAGGTAGGGATGAATGGTACACTTAAGATATTGTTCCACACCAACCCTCTCAATTTTGGCCCCCAAAAATGCCAACTCAGCCCTAATGCCCAAGTATAAATAGACCTCTGGGCAAGGTCAATAGGGAGACAATTGAAATTGCACTGTTACTCTGCCAAAACCACGTCAGATCTACCTAGTATTCTCTCCCTGCTCATTCTCTTAGTGCTGAGTGCCTTGTTCTTTCACTCCCCACTGACAGCCATCATTCTTAGGTGTTTCCCTTAGAAAATTACTATTTTTGCTGTGAAAGTTCATCTTCTTGCAGGGAGTGAGTTGAAGCTTGAGTTCCATTGTTACCAGAAGGAGAAGGTTTCTTAAGAAGTTGCACCAGAAGATCTTGCAGGCAGTGTCCATTGGAGTGGGTCACGCCTCACCCTTTCCAGATATTCATAGACCCCAGTCTCACTACCCTCCTACACAACCCAAAGAGGTTTAACCCATAATCAACACATGAGTGTGTCTATGAATGGTTTTCAACAAAAAATAAGTATATTCTACTACGGTGCTTGCGTGTGTTGAAAGGTGATTTTCAAGGAAAGTACTAAGGTAAATCTAGTGCGAGTAAATGTCTAATTGCGGTGAAAAAAGTGTTTTTCCTTAAACAAGTGGTATTTTGTTCAAGTTATTTAACCGGGTGTGTTAAATCGAGAAATAAATGTCAATTTAAGTAAAAAGTGGTTCTTTTATATGATGAAGGTGAAATAATCGGAACATGTAACGTTTGGAAATAAAACGGTTTCGTGCACTAATGTGTATATATACACACACACACGAAGTAATTGCTTGTGCGCATAGATAAACTTCTTAGAGTCTCTTTTTTGCCTTTCAACTCTATATTGCATTGTTGTATTTTTCCATTGGGCATTTGGCTCGTTCCCTCTTCTTTGTTACGGCAGGTTGCATGCGATTCTGTGTTTTGAGAGCGTTACATAAATAAATATGCATTTTATTTTACAATATTAGCTCTGTATGCTCGGATTCCGGGGATGCTCCTCATGGGTCGCTCATGTAGCTTGATTTAAATTGGAATGACATGTTAAACAAGTGAACTTTTAATTAAATAAAACTGGACTAGCAATATTATTTAGGTTGTCTCATCGCACTTCAGACCTAACGTTCGGGTCGGACCAGGTTAACCACGGGTAATCTATAAATCTACGACAGGGCATTACAAACATACTCTATTATACATGAAAATTAAAATCTCTCCTACCCAAACTTAGTCCCCAAGACAAACCAAATGACCGCCTCACCCTAAAGGTTTTAATGTTATTCCTATAGTGTAATCTAGTTAAATAAATGACCAATTTATTGAAATATTTAAAAGAATGTTATGAAAAAATCCTATAAGTTCAACTTTATTCATTTTGTTAAAACTTTATCTTAAACAATCATTTTGATCTTGATTTTCACTTTAAATATTATTCTTTTTAAAATCTTTTAATTACTTAATCAAAGTTACGGGGCATTATAAGACAAAAAACAACTTTAATTGAGGTCCAATGAACTTCATAAGTTGTGCCAAAGCATGGAAAAGGTGAATGAAAAGCTTATTAAGAAGATTGATTTGAATGAGGGTGAACTAAGTGCTTTGAAGGACATTGAAGATCTAATGATTAATGTGAGGGATCGATAATCTTCCCTTATTTAAAAGTTGAAAGAGGGGGAGAAAGAGATTCAACTCTTGCATAAAAAGGTTAGTACATTGAAGATAGATTTCCTTAAGTCTCCATATGCACATTAGGTGCTAGAGGAAAAAATTAGAATCTCAAGAAAGACTTTCTAGAGTCTAAGAGTGTGAAAGTTTATATCGGAGTGCATTTCAAGAAGTTAGAAAATATTCTCATATCATTATCTCAATCCTCGAAGGACATAACTGATGTTGGTTATGATGGGTAAGAGTCTAATCCAAAAAAGAGATAATTTTTGTCAAAATTTCAATGGACACACCTCCTCGTCCTCTCCCGATAATTTCTCCCATGCCAAAGAAATTGGATCCTCCATAACCATACTTTTGATCCCATTGAAAGAGGAAGGGTCACCTTAGAGCCTATTGTCAGGAACTTGAGTAAAGTGGGTATGTTCCTCCACATTTGAACAAAAATTTTACGGGCTCTAAAAACATGTCTAGTATGTGGTTCAAACATCCCAAAATGTTATGGAATATTCAAAAGGATAACAGATTCCCTTCCTAGTGTATAGGGAAAAAAGAAGAAGAAAATGAATAGGAAGAAGAATGTACATAGAGTGGTGGATTATCGCGCCGACTCTCATCCGTCTTACCTTTTCAAGTGAGTAGTTAGTATCATATTTAGGTTAGGATTATGCTTTTGACATTAATTTCATGTTATCCTTCCTCGAGTGCATCATGGTTTTCATTTCTTATTTATATTCTTTGAAAAATACAAAAAGATTTTTGAATTTGAGATTTTTTGAGAAGAAACAAAAAGATTTCATTTTATTTATGGAAATCATAAAAACCCAAATTGATATTTTTTGTTTTTGTGATTTTTATGGCATTTGTTTATCTGATTATGGAGTATGTAGGAACAATGTCCTGTGACTTATTTTCATTTTCTTAGTTTTTTAAGAATATCGAGGGACAATGTGATTTTATAACAAAATTCACTTAATCATTGTCTTTGTAGTTATCTTAGAAACAACTTATAGAAATAATGGTAAACAATTTACCATATCACTTACACATATACCTGAGTTTTAATAGGGTGTATCATCGATCCTGATTCGAAAAGCTTCCATGCCACACGTTTTCACCTAGTCGGTTCAAGTTTTCTTTGCTAGCCTTTTGTTATGCACTTGTAAAAATCATTGATTATAAGGTTAGTTAAAAAATTATGATAAAATATTTGTTAAATGATAACGATAGGGATGTTATCAACCATTGGTAAAAAAACTTATTATTTTTTTATGCATTTGAGAGAAATAAATTCAAAATGATGCAAGGGAATACTATCAAAAGAAAAAAATGAAAAAAATTTAAGCATAAATTAAAAATCAATATGTTTGCAAATTTTCGTTTAATTTGTGTTTTTTGGCCTTATTGAATTGCTTAACGCTCGTGGTTAGCTTTAGGTCACTATTAACGTGAATCCAAAATAACTCAGCCCGTTTCACTGTGATTGACTCGTGTCATTGATTGATTTAGTAGGTTCGTTTTGGAGGTTGTGCGGAGTTTTTATGGGAGTCACTAATTGTTCAGGTCCTTTAGACCGTTCTCATCCCTTTTAGGTTACACATGTGGAGTTATAGTGTCAACGTTGTTTGTGCATTGTGTCACTCGTATTTTTTTTATATTTATATTTATATTTTATTTCAAATTATGTCAATATGTCACATGATTCATGTTTTTATCTTGGGGAAATTTTTCCCTTTTATTTGAATGAGGCCCACTTTGTGAGAATGAGAGCTTGTTCGAACAAGAGCTCTATGGTTTGAATGAGAAACCTGTTCAAAAGACATCTGCCTTTCCATCTCGCCTCTTCACCTAAAGTCCTTACCTAAACCCAGTTTTCTTCCATTGACGAACCGAAGTTTCTTTTCTCCTTATTTCATTTTACTTTGTGAAGTTTTAAGCTTGGATTCTTGGGGTTTTACATATCTAGATCGCGATTCTTGCACTTGATCCATACTCTAAGGTTTAGTTAGTAAGCTTTACACTGCCCTTACCATTGTCCTTTATTATATTTGTACACATTGATATATATACACACACACACACACACACATACATGCATTTTTAGGACTTTTTATACATATATTAGCACTATTGAGGTTTACACATAGTATATATGTGTGAAAAATCCATTCTCATTTTTTTTCTACATATGTATACTAGGGTATGCCCATGCCATTGGCATAATGAAAATCTAAGTCTCGCTAAATAAATTTAGATATTATTTCATTCACAACTAGAAAAAAGAAGGCACGGTCATCGAAAGACATCACCCCTTCTACTCCATCCAAAATATGTTCACTTCCATGCTTATAGTGTAGAGTCTTATGCATTTCGTCGACCCTTAAGGATAATTAAAATAGACAATCATCATTGACCTTCAAAGAAACCGTTTCGTTAAGTCTTAGATAAACAATATCATCAATAAAAAAACTGACATCTTGCCACAATTGCATTCAACAATAACCATGAATACATACATTGAATGTTATATATGTAATAATATAATTCTCCTTCTACCCAATCCAATCCACTAAAACCATTCGTGGAGTTATGAAAACCCCCATATATCAATAAACTTATGTTGTTAACCATAACGAGTTAACTGGAACACCCTTTTATTCTTCATGATACTTCCCAACCTATACATTGAATAACAAATAAATAAGAACATATAAACAATAAACATAATTTTAAATTAATTGATAGTAAAAGTAATATCACAAGACATTATAAAACATATAGTTTATAATTCCAACTAAACATCCACAATGTAATATTGTAACGATATTGAAATAAATACATAAACCAAAGTATTTTCAAATTATAATGAAACATTGACTTGAGGTAAGGAAAAACACAAATACCCTATAATAAATGACTTAGGCACAAACCAAATATAATTATTTGTAATTGAGATGAATTTCGTCCAAATAATTTTTCACAATAGCCTAAACTTAAGCTGTCAATGAGTAAAAATAAAAATAAAAATAAAAAACTTTCCATATGACATACACTGATCATTGTCATATTAAAATAGATAAATATGATAACATTAAACAACTTACCAATTGTGACACCCCGCCTAATTAAATACCGGGCGATCACTCCTTTATAAAATTAAAATCAAGGTGAACAGTTGGATCATTCTTAGCATCACTGTCGTGAAAATAATTTTTCCAATTTAAACACCCTAAATAGTTAAGCTAAGTGTCAAAACCATTTTAGACATTACTTTCCAACTTTTATTTAATAAACTAACATTTAAAACGTTGCATAATCCACAATTTAATAGTCACACCACAACTATCCTGGAACATACAATCCAAATAATTAAAAATATTCAACTAATTGAATCCAACATTTAATACTTAAATGAAAACATCCTGACAAAAACAAATCCCAAAGAGTAAAATACTGGAATAATAAATGAATCACATTGTCTGCTAAATAACTGAATAATGGAAAGGGCGACACATGCCCAACTAAATAAATAGTGCTAGAAATGGAATCAAGAAATGAGGTCGTCTAAGCAAGAGGCCTGCAACTTCCACCTAAGCTGCAGCACGTTCATTCCAAAGGATCCTATGCAAGACGCCCCTGTGGCTGGGCACCTGTAATACATACATATATATACAAGAGAATAGAAAATGGAAACGGGTCAGAGCCCGATTGTGAAAATGATTTAAAATACGTTTAGCAAGTATTTAAAATGTTTACAGGCCAATGCAACAACATATTAGTGCGACACTCCCTTGAGAAATTCTCACCTCTCTTCTAATGTGCACACCTATCGCACTAACCTTCCCAACGGTTTAACTTATCTTATCTTCGGTTATTCGTAAGATTTAAACTAAACAATTCAACTATTTAAGAAGTAAATTTCATTTAATAACAAAACTCTCATTTAAGCTTCATTTGCTAATAAAGTTTCTCAATAACATAATATACTTTTCAAAACACGTATTTCCCAATTGAAATCATTATTCATTTCTTACTTACCATAAACACAGTAGGTAGTTTCCACATTTCAGAAGTTAATATATATATTAACTACTCATGTAATATATATATTCTAACAGCACCCCACATAATAATTATGGTGCGGGCATACTCTGCTATCCAATCCCCGTATTACTCGTACTAAGGTAAATACAAGTTCGGAATCACTCTTGAACTGTATTAAACAAAACATAAACAATAGTGAGGCGAAGCATAGTTTCCAAGTCCAAGAGGTCAGTACATACCCTCACGTCTCTTAGGACCGTCCGACTATCGATCCGATAGCCCGTACATAGGATTCCTATCTTCTAGGGTACGAGTCAATATCCCCCATGAAGGCCCATTCGAGATAAGACTGTCCCAGCACGGTAACCTCAAGGATAGCAAGTAGCGTGGGCATGATTTTCACACGTATATAGTATATGCATAAACACAGTCATATAAATATACTACTATTACCATATCTCTTTAGGTACCTTTCATCACCCATAATATAATATTTATCATTATTTCTCAATCTTTAGTTATCATGTATAACGGTTCATCTCTTACTTTAATTGAGGGATTAATCCAACTTATTACGTAACAGTCATGGACTCTATCCTCCCAAGTATAGAATTTAGTAGGTACTCATCTATTTTTCCAACGTAACTATTTTACGCGTCTCTCCCTTTAATACACAACCCCATCGTCCCTTATGTGTAAGCATTCCAAAAAAATGTAACTCTCGTCTTACATTAAAGGTCTCATAATTATTAATAAGTCCTACTGGTCTTATTTATCTCACAAAGTATTTTAATAAGGATGTCCAAAGATTATTCTTCAATTAAATTGTATTTAACTAATTAGAGGGGAAAAAGAGTCTGCCAGGAGGAGTTGATCGATCGATGGCAGGGGCTCGATCGATCGATGCGTCGATCGATCGACACTCCTGGTTCGATCGATCAATCAAACAGGTATGGCGAATTCTGCAGTTTAACAGTTACGGGTTTCATAATCCAACCTCAATCTAATCCAGATTTTTAAAACCCAAACTCCCAAAAATTCGTACTACAATCATTATAAACCCAAATTAAACATCTTCTACGTAAAGCATGTGAATTTTCATCAATAACCATGGATTAAAAGGGCCAAATTTATATAAACTTCATGAACCCTAGAATTTTCTTTAACTTTGTTCTAATCAATATTTTTACAGAATTTATTCTTCTAAAACATCATAAATTCGTGGTTCAACCTCTACATATTAAGGGGATTTCCAGATTTCCATTTATATCATTACTACATGCAATTTCCTATCTCCAACATGGGTTTTCTTCCAAGAAACTCATCCTAATCAACCCTAGACTAACATGACTGATGCACTAACGAAAATAAGCAAGATAAACACTTGCCTGGGAATTTCAGAGTTCATATTTGTGGACGAATTTGGTGTGGTTGCGTTCCCCATCGCGCGATCTACGCATTGGTGGTGGTGGCGGTGCAACCGGATGGATTTTCGCCTAGAACACCTTGGTAAACTCTCTCCTTCCCTCTCCTATGGCCGTCACTTGTCTTTGGTTGTGTTAACCCTAGAGGACAACCTTAGACATCTGATATAACCCTTGAAAATTCGTGGGTTTAATTGCCCAAAATTACAAAATGTCCAAAATGCCCTCCCAGGGCGCTAAATAAGCCTAAAAACACCCTAAGACCCAAACTAAACCCCCGGGTACACTTTTCTGACTATCTCGACCCTTTCGAACACTTTGGCGCACTCAAAACGACCATACGAGCGACTTATAATTTATTCACTTTTATTAATCAACATTTAGTCTCGACACGACACGGGCGCGTCCCGACTTATATTTCCATAATTGCCATTTCATTTACACGTGACAATTTTTATAAAATAAATCTCATATATTACTATGCTCATCCAGTAACATTCAACAAATAACAAATTTCCAATAATTACTAACTCTCGTCACGCTAGTAAATATTTAAAACAACATTCCGGATTAAAATTAAATTAAATTTATCTCAATTAAATTTAATAAATCCCATAATTTAAAAGCCATAAAAATACTGGGTATTACACCAATGCACAATTATCTGAACTTCAACATAGTCTATGACTAAGAGAGATTAAACACCAAGGATCACCATCGGTACCTATTTTGATTTGCAAAATATGTTATGTATCAACAAAAACAAGAACACTCTTTAAGCTTCATTGGAAAACATTAAACAAACTCTAGCCTTGAAAATGAAATTAGGTGCAACATTTTTAATCTAAAGTCATATCAACCAAATCAATTTTAATTTCAAATTTGGTTGTTATTGGCTTTTGTAGTAAACTTATTGGCTAAAAGAACAATGAAAAAGAAAAGAGATGAATGTTTTCATATATTAAAATGGCAAACCCCGTGCACAAGGCTCCCGCCACTGTAGTGTACGGGGGGGGGGGGGGGGGGGATGGTATATATACGTACTCTTACCCCTACATATATTGATTGTAATATCCCGTATTTTTATGAGTATTTAACCGAAGTTATATTGATTAAACTGAAATTGTAGGAATTATTATTTGGATGGAATAATTGTATTTGTTCTTAATTTGGCATAATGATTAAATGAGTATGTTTAATTATATGGGAGTATTTAATTTAAATATAATATCTCGTAAAAGTGATACAATTATTATGATTTTTATGGTATGATGGTATATTGCTAATAAAGAAGATAGTCATGAATAAATTAATAACTCGTTCATTTTTTAAGTTGTGTTAAGGATATACATATATGATAATGATGGAACATACAAGTAAATGTTTAAAGTGTTTATAGACTTTTAAATATGATTAGATGACTTAAATATGCATTTTAAGTGCTTATAAAAGAATCTATGGATTGGGTAGGACCTTGGGTAGAGTTTCGGGTCAAACCGGGTATGAATAGGAACCTTTTTATGGGCCTTAAGTCCGGTCCTATAGAGAACTACGAATTTAGGCTAATTAAAATGATATTTAAAAGATGTTAGATTAGCCCTAGGGTTCCATAACCACCTCACAACCACTTTTTAGAGACCACACACCTTTGGAGAGAGGAAGAACCACCCTAGGAGGAAGAAAATAGAGGTTCCTCTACTATTTTCAGGCAAGGATTCTATTGCCGTTCTTATTAAAATTATTCTATTCTTATATTAATGTTAAATACATTATTAGAATATTATTTAAATCTTGATGTAATGTAACCATGTCTAGGGTTCGTTAGTTTTGATAGAACTTTGATGATATTTTATGTATTATAATCTTAGATCCATGTTTTCGCCATGGAAAATCTAAATGTATATTTTTTAAATTTTAAATCCATTGTAGAACTCATGTGTAGGTCTCTTTTACAATATGGAATTATGTTATTGAGGTTGAAGATGAGAGGAGGCTTGTATGTCCTAAGGTTCTTGAATTTTTTTGATTTAATTATTGATGTTTGAGGATGATTTAGATGAGATATCTTGTTTATAATGTTTCTATTACATATTAGACCTCATTACCATACCATAAATTAGTTTGTTGGATTAGTAGAACAAAGTTTGATGCATTTAGAATTGATTGGAAAGATCCCGTCTTGGAAGAATACCTGTTCTCGTCTTACTGGGAAAACCGAATTGAGGCCTCACAACTGAATCGATTCGGTACACTTGCTTGTAGATATTTTCGTTACAATTGCTTTGGCTCCGACCTCATATTTTTTTGATTTTTTTTAATTAGTTATGATTTTTCTACGAAAGGGTGTGCGAGACCATTTTTATTCAAGTGAGGGACATAGACTTATTCCAAGATATTAATGATATTATTATGAACTTATATTCGTAGTTAAACTCTGATGGGTTCGTGATATGGCGATAACTTAAAGTACAACTTAACTATATGAATACGATGATTTACGTGGAATTCTTAAATAAAGCTATATGAAATTAAAATATTAAATGTCAAGGATTTGCCTAGATGATTGAGGAATATAGGTGATAAAACCCTAAAAGATACTGATATACCCAAAGTGCACCCTCTTGCTCAGAGGAACCAACCTAGGCTAACCTCATAGCCGAGGTGACCAGAAGCCTATCAACCACGTCACTCAGAAGGTCGGCCCCAGTCGACATTGCAACTATCTCGTACACCAACCTCGGCTGGGTATCAGTCGAGGACTCTAAGGACTCATGGGGTCCGACCTAGGACAACGTTACAAAATAATCAATCGAGATTGATAATGTTATATAGGATCAATTATCTTGCAATATCATCATCGGCCCAAGTCGACGTCACTACCTAACCTCGGCTAGACTTGATGGCCGAGGTCCTTATGAATAACCTTGGAGAAAAGCAGCAGTTGAACTTCACCAACCTCATACTCTACCAGGCCGAGGTTGCACCAACCAAAGAACTTCGAGCATCTACAAAAACATACATGGTTTGGTACACGTGGACAAATCTGTTATAACTGAATCATTCCCTCCACGTGAGGGAATATTGAGGTCATTATTATTTACTTAAGATCAGCTAGGTGTCAACCTTATACTAGTTGTATCTTCATGCACATGCTCATTGCATGCTTAGGGGGTACATTACACCCCCTAATCACTATATATAGAGGTCATCATCTGCCTTGTAGAGGATTCAAAAATATAAACCCTATCCAAAACTCTGTTGCATTTACAGTAGAGAGAGAAAGAGGAGTGATTGTATTACTAAGGCCATTAGAGCCTTATTTGATAGTGATATTTACACTCACTTGCATAGTGGACGTAGGCAATTGCCGAACCACTTATATTACTGTGTTCATCCCCTTCTCCTCATCTCTTATTATATATATACTCTTGTGCTGCCATTGTTATCACTTGTTTGAGCTTGTTAACACCTTATCTGGTGGTGATATTTTTTACATCATCATTTTGGTGTCGTCTGTGGGAATGAGAAGATTCATCTCTTCCTTTCCTAGCTTAAACTCACCGGAGACTCTGGTGGTGAACCAGGCCTCGCCCTTCGTGTGAAGCTAATTCACCATTGAAAGAGGTCTTTTAATGTATTTAATCTTTTTCATATCTTCATCACAAGCTCTTTATCCCTAACATATGGCACCGGAGTTACTATCACCCTTTCCACTATCTGGTGTTGGAGGACCCCGTTCCAGCCAAGCACCACCCCAGCCCGATATGGATGAGGTGACAGCAGCCTTGAGATCATTGGTTGAAATGCAGCAAGCAATGAAGGAACCGTTTGCCCAGCTAAGCCAAAATTTAATGAGGCCACCGGGGATCTCATAAAAAATGATTACTCTGGTGGCTGTTCAACCACATCCAAAGGCTAGGGTACCACCCCAGGCACTACGAAAGGACCAACCTACACCTCAGCGGAGGAGGGACGTTGCTGACCCTAGGCATTTGCATCTACAGAGGCAAGAAAACCTTTTCCCTAAGGATAGGTGTGATGACATCGAAGCAGATGATGCTCTAGCAGACTGCTGGGAGCCATATGAGGTTTCAGACAACACAATACGACCTCTACAGCAGAGCCAAGCTTGCGGAGCAAGAAGGTTCGAGGCTGCTGATGCCCAACCCAGAGGATCAACTTTTGGTCTCTTGAGTAGAGGGTAGGCCTTTGAAAGGTTCGGCCCGGTTAATGATCTGAGGCAGAGGTTATCCAGGTCGAGAAATGCAGCTGGCTCTTAGAGGGGAGATGGAGAACATCAGCCTCACCATGGACGACCCTTACATGGCCAAGACTGTGGACAAGAGGTCAATAACCAATGTTGTACTATAGCTAGGGAACCCTCAGTCCACCCCTTGGAGGTGGCTAGGGATATCCTCGGCCAGGCCGACGTTGAAAAATCATGGAATGACTCCATCCAACATCTGGAAGAGAAGATAGGGAACCTCATCAAAAGTCGAGACCCACTGCAAAGGGGGTTCTCAAAGGGCTCCCCATTTATGGCAAGAATTGTGAACTTCCCAACCCCTGCCAAATTCAAACCACCCATAGTGTCTCCCAAGTATGATGGAAGTACAAACTTGGTACGTCATATCGAGATGTATCACTCTGCCGCAGACATTTATTCAATCCCTGATGAGATGAGGTACCGAGCTTTTTCAAGCACTTTGACGGGAGCTGCGCACATTTGGTTCACTTCCCTTCCTAAAAATTATGTGGAAAACTTTAAAGGTTTGGCTAAGAAGTTCATACATAACTTTTGTTTTGGGGTAAGACCTCAGAAGAAGACAACCCATCTACTCTACTTAAAACAAGGCAATAATGGAGCCTCAGAGACTATATTGTAAGATTCAACAAGGAAAGGTTGGAGGTTTAAGACTACGAAGAGAATATAGCTATGATAGCCCTTATAGGAGGATTGCAAAAAGGGAATTTACTTTGGAAGCTTGCTGAAGACCCTCTAAAATTCATGGCCGAGCTGTTAGCAACGGCTGGTAGGGTTATGAACGCTGAAGAGGCCATGGTCGCAAAGTATGAGGATGAGAACGAAAGTAGTATTGGAAGATTCCAAAGGAAGAAGGATGGAAAGAAGAGAGATGCAGACGATAAGTTTGCACACTACACTCCTCTAACTATGAGCTGTAAACAGATCCTCAATGAAATAAAAAATGATCGATCCCTGAGATGGCCAGAGAAGCTTAAGGCTCCTCCGCATAAGAGGAATAAGAACTTATAGTGCGAGTTCCACTAAGACCACGGTCATCTGATGAACAAGTGCTTTGCCTTGAAGGATGAGATTGAGAATATGTTGAAGTCTGGAAAGCTCAGGAAGTATGTAGATGGTAGAGCTTCTAAGGGGGAAGAGACGACCCTAAAAAGAAGAGAAATGACAGGTATTGGGAAGATGCCCCAACCAGAAGAGCTGAGGACTCAGATGATGATGATGATGACCCTGAACTCCTATTAAAAGATGACAATGTCCCAGTGAAGATGGTTGGTATGATCTCCTTTGGTGTTAACACCATCTGTGGAGGACTAGCAGGGGTGGCTCAGAGGTAGCCGACCGCAAGGCTCATGTGGCAGAGGCTAAGTCAGTGACCAAATTAGAGGTTGTGAATTTGGCATCTTCAAAGGTTAAACATAAGAGAAAGAAGGTAGATATGGATACTCTCACAGTTGGATTCTCTCGACTTGATTTCAAAGGTATCCTAGCTCCACACGATGACCCTTTGGTAATCACCACAAGGGTGCATGGATGTGAGGTATAGAGAATCCTCATTAATGGGGGAAGTTCAGAAAACCTAATGTTCTATCCCTGTTTTAAGAACCTAGGCCTCAGTAGAGCTAGGCTTGTCCTTTATCATCACCCTTTGATCGGTTTCAGTGGAGAAAAGGTTCATCCGTTGGGCATGTATGAGATGGATGTAATAATGGGAGATGTGTGGCCTAAGAGGTTGACCAGAAAAATCAATTTCTTCGTGATGGATGAGAACGTCTTCTCAGCTTACAACCTCATCATAGGAAGAGTAGACCTCAAAGAATTTGAGACCGTGCCTTCAACAGTTCACCAAATGCTAAAATTCTCGACCCCCTACGGGGTAGGGGAAGTGCAAGGTGACCAAATATCAGCACGTGAATGCTACTTCAACTCTGTGGAAGAAAGAGAGGCTCATAAGAAGGCAATAACCACTTACAATATCGATACCCTTGACCTTAGAGATGAGACGAAGCTCAAGAAGGGAGAGGCCACGGAAGAGGAAGAATACATCATCCTCAATGAGGAAGAGCCAGAAAAAACTGTCCAAATCGATAAAGCCCTAAGACGTGAGATCAAGGAAGAGCTGGTGAAGTTTTTGAGGAAGAGATAAAGCATTTATGCTTGGATCCACGCAGACATGCCAGGTATTGATCCTAAGGCATGTGCCACAAACTCAATGTTATGGAAGACGCTAAACCCATCAAACAAAGGAGGATAGTATATTCAAGAGAGAAATATGATGTTATCAGAGAAGAGGTTAGAAAGCTTGAAGAAGTTAAGTTCATCACGGAGGTCATATACCCCGAGTGGTTATCCAACGCAGTCCTAGTGCCAAAGGTAAATGGGAAATGGAAGATGTGCGTAGACTTCACTGATTTGAATAAGTCTTGCCCAAAATACAGTTTCCCCTACCTCGTATTGATCAGATGGTGGATTCCACGATTGTACATGAGCTTATGAGCTTCATGGATGCCTATTTCGGGTATAATCAGATCTTCATGAACCCGAAAGACTCAGAGAAGACAACGTTCATCACAGATAAGGAGACCTATTATTATAAGGTCATGCCCTTCGGACTGAAGAATATAGGGTCTACTTACCAACGTCTTGTGAATAAGATGTTTGAAGATCAAGTTGGCAAGTCCATGGAAGTGTATGTGGACGACATGCTGACGACGATCCTGAAGGCCGACACTCACGTGGCCGACCTTGAAAAAACTTTCGACACCATAGACAGATGTAGGATGAAGCTCAACCCGGCCAAGTGTGTCTTCGAGGTAGGAGCTGGAAAGTTTCTGGGTTTTATTATCAATCAGAGCGGGATAAAGGATAAACCTGAGAAGATCAAGGCCCTACTGGAAATGAAGATACCCAGAACCATAAAAAACGTTCAGAGGTTAACTGGAAGAGTAGCTGCGCTGAACAGGTTCATCTCTAAAGCTACGGACAAGTGTCTTCCTTTTTTCAAAGTGCTTAGAAAGGCTTTCGAATGGGATGAGGAATGCGATAAGGCTTTTAAGGATATCAAGTCCTACATCGGATCCCCTCTACTCCTATCGCGGACCATTCTGGGGGAAAGGTTGTACGTATATTTAGCTATTTCAGAATCATCCATTAGTGCAGCCATAGTAAGAGATGATGATGGGGTACAAAGGCCAGTATAATTTAACAGTAAAGATCTTCAAGGGCCTGAACAAAAGTACCCTAGAATGGAAAAATTAGCTTATGCTCTCATACACGCTTCTAGGAAGATGATGCCATACTTCCAAGCCCACTCTATGGTTGTCCTCACTGATTCCCCGCTAAGATAGGTCCTTCATAAGCCTGAAAAGTCAGGCAAGCTGATGACCTGGCCCATCGAGTTGAGGGAGTATGACATTATTTATCAACCCAGAGTTTCCATCAAAGGGAAGGCACTTGCAGACTTTGTAGCAGAGTTCACATGGGAAGAGGTTGAGATTGAAATTTTTCAAAGAACTACTGATGAACCATACAAAAACATCTTTAGTGATTCGGATGAGGTTAGGTCAAGCAGGCCCGGAAAAAGTGTTGTTGAGAATGAGGAAGATAGGTACCTCTTCAAGAAAGGGACCCTGACAGAGGGGAACCTCTCTTCAAATGAATATGTTTGGAACCTCTTCGTTGATGGGTCATCTTGTGAACACGGGAGAGAAGCAGGACTGATAGTGTCACCACCGGATGGTACCGACATTGAATATGAACTGAGGTTCAACTTCAAGACTTCAAATAATGAGTCAGAGTATGAGGCATTGATAGTAGGACTCTCTTTGGAAAAACCCTTAGTGTTGGCTGACTTCTAGTCCACAGTGACTCGAGGTTAGTTGTCAACCAAATTATTGGGGTATATGAGGCCAAAG
Source organism: Sambucus nigra (assembly GCA_949130495.1). NCBI lineage: Eukaryota > Viridiplantae > Streptophyta > Magnoliopsida > Dipsacales > Adoxaceae > Sambucus > Sambucus nigra. The sequence continues at coordinate 366,781,179 of OX422210.1, read as the reverse complement.
ATGAAATGATGGCCAAATACCTAAAGAGGGTGAGAAAGACGCTAGAAGGCTTCAAGGAGGTGAAGATGAAGAGGATACCTCAGCAAGAAAACAATCGAGCCGATGCACTCGCTAGGTTGGCCTCAGCAACGAGGACAGATATAAGAAGAACAATACCAGTCGAAATCCTACTCAAGCCAACCATTGAAGAAGAGGTTGCCAGTACTTGACTTAATCTGAATATGGGTGCCTCATGGATGGACCCACTCATCAGATACATCAGACAGGGAGAGCTGCCAGAATCAAAATTGGAAAGGAGAAAATTGAGGTTCAGGGCTACTAAGTTCTCAATTATAGGAGATGTCTTGTATAACAAGGGGTTCCTATTCCCTCTCCTTAGATGTGTCCACCCCTCAGAGGTTTCTCATGTCTTGAAAGATGTACATGAGGGCTCTTGCTCAAGTCACATAGGAGGGAGGCCTCTAGCTAAGAGGGTAATTACTCAGGGGTAATGGTGGCCGACCTTAGCAAAAGATGCAGTTGCTTATGTGAAGAGATGCGATAAGTGTCAGAGATTCTCCACCATCCCTTACCAACATCATTATCCTATGATGTTAATTACCTCACCTTGGCCATTTGCAGTATGGGGTATTGACTTAGTAGGACCTTTGCCAAGAGCTGCAAACAACTATCGATTCTTAGTGGTGGCAGTTGACTACTTCTTTAAGTGGGTAGTGGCTGAGCCCATGATCACGATTACGGAACAGAAGACCTTCCAGTTCATCTGGAAGAACATCATAGACAGATATGGCCTTCCAAACACCCTCATCTCAGATAATGGAACTCAGTTCAAGAATTCTTCCTTAGAAAAATATTATGAAAGAGTGGGGGTCAAGCAGTTCTTCTCTTCTCTTGGCCGACCCCAGGCAAATGGTCAAACGGAGGTCACAAACCGAACAATCCTTGATGGTATTAAGAAGAGGTTGGAAGAGGCCAAAGGGAGATGGACAAAATATGTATATGCAGTACTATGGGACTACAGGCTGACAATACTTTTGTTACATTATGTTTAAACATCATTAATTTGGTAAAAATTATGAGGGTGAACATCCTATTATGGTGACCTCAGACCTTAAACATCATTAATTTGGTTAAAATTATGAGGGTGAACATCATATTATGGTGACCTCAGATCTTAAACATCATTAATTTAATGAAAATTATGAGGTGTAACATCATAATTTGATGACCTTGGACCTTAAACATCATTAATTTGGTGAAAATAATGAGGGCGAAACATCATAATTTGGTGACCTCAGACCTTAAACATCATTAATTTGGTAAAAGTAATGAGGGTGAAACATCATAATTTGGTGACCTCAGACCTTAAATATCATTAATTTGGTGAAAATTATGAGGTGTAACATCATAATTTGATGACCTCAGACCTTATACATCATTAATTTGATGAAAATTATGGTGTAACATTAGAATTTAATGACCTTAGACCCTCAACATTAATTTGGTCAAAATTTTAGTGTAACATCACCACATGGTATCCTCAGACTTTAAAAACAACATGTAAGAGAAGACATTCACTGAAAGAAGCAATATAATTTGAAGAAGATGGTATTAATGATTACAATACAAATCAAATGTACCAAGATGCCATCAGGGCTCACAAAAATTTCAAAAGTTTCACAAGGCCTACGTATCTGCAGCCGCAGCCGTGTCTTCTAAGTCGGCGTTAGTCACCTCGGCTGTGTCATCTTGAGGATTAACATCTTTGGTCTCGGTGACCTCCAATGTAGCGGTCTGAGCAGGAGCAGCATCATCCTCCTCAACCTCTTGTAAGGCTTGAGCAAATCGGGGGTCACTAAAGCTTAGACCTTCAAAGTCTGAGGCAGTCAAACTCCTTGAATCCTTTTCCTTAGAGGCAGCACACTTGCTAGTTTCTTTGATACCTCTTTCGAGGTATTTAAAGCCAAACCTGATGACCTCATCAGAGACCTTATAATCCTCAATAATCTTCTCTGAAGCGTCCTCCAAAGAGGCCTTAACCACAACAGCCACCTTAGCCTGCAGAGTATCGTCTTTAGCTTTCAGAGATATCTCATGGTCTTTCTTGAGCTTAGCCATATCCCTATCGCTCTGCTGAATAGCTTCCTTCAGCTTATCAACCTCCTTCAGCTCTTCCTTCAGACGATCAACCTCTACATTCAAAGAGGCTTGGACTTTCATAGCTTATTGACCTCTATCAGGGGCATTTTCTTCAGAGTCCAGTCCATAAAATGGTGTATGGACAAGGTACCCTGTAGTGCAAGGTCAGATTTATAAGCACATTAATATAAGATAGCTGAGGTTACACTTGAGGAAAGCAAATAAATAGAAACTAGTAACTGAATTGATCTATGGAGAGTAAACTCGGCCAGAAGCGAGATGTCCAAAGAGCGTAGGAAAAGCTTATCCTCTTCGATCATCACTGATCCGATGGCATCAGCAGCCTTCAAACCATTTCCAATTAGACTATCGATGATCTTCAGCTGAGCCAGACGAGAAGCCAGGGCATCGTCGGTGGAGATTGGGATAGCACGGTCCACTCTCTAATTGTTGCTCTGCCTCAGAGGGTCTGCATCGGTTGTGGTCTTACTCTTCTTTGTGGCATCGGCCTTGGATGTGCAGACGTTCTTTTGGGTGGTAGGAGGTCTTACATTCTAGCCAGCCTTCTTCATCAACTTCGCAAGACTTGGGGCAGACATTTCCCAAAAGTCATCAGAAATACCTTCAGGGCGCTCTGCAAAAAGAAATATCTGAGTTAGTAAATCAGAGGCATGTAAAGTAAAAGATACAACTTGTGAAAAATAATACTTACGAATCTCTGTCAAAGAACCACCCCCAACCCTATCCGAGAGAGGTAGTAGGGGGTCATCAGGTGTTCATATTTAGCCAGATGACCCTGCTCCCCCTGATCTTGAAGATCCTTGACCTTTTGAATACTTTCCTGGCTAAGTCTAGGGTTGGATTTTGTAGCAAGCGAGACCTTCCCCCATCTCAGAGGGGTCCTTAGAACCGACGCTCTAGAAGCCTCATGGGGACCGAATTCCCATGCCCCGAATGCGAAGAAATACCGAGGTTTCCAGTTGTGATTTAAGGTCTGGGTAATCAACAACATTTTCTTATCTGGCTTCCTAGATAATAAGTGGTAATAGCTAAGGTGGTTTTTAGCATAGGAAGAGACATAACAGCCTGTGAAGACCCTAACAGGGAGGTCTGAGTGGTGGACTACCCTCCAAAGGACTATATCCCCAATCATCACCTTCCAGCCGTTGGGGGATAATTACGAAGGGGCTAGATTTATATGGGATAATATGGCTCTGATTGAAGGATGGATAGGTAGACGAATGCCCAACTTGAACATCTGCTCATAGACGCAGATCTCCCTATCTCGGCCATCAAAAGCCCTCTCACCTCTCAGAGGTCTCCTCAGATTAATGGAAGGTCCTATTGAGTAAAGGTGACTAAAAGCTAGAAGATCGTACTCACTAACGGAGCTCTCAATCTCGACTGCCTCAGATGTGTCAATATTGCTTTTATGCCCATCATCTTCATCCCTAGCAACATCTGCTTGGGCAGATACCAGGGGACCATCAAGAAACCTTTGAGAGAACTCATCCCCGGTGGCGACCGATATCGGAATATCATCGATAATGGGGGAATGGTGACACTTGGCCCTATAATTTTGACATCAGAAGAAGATTGCGAGGTGATAGCATCTTGGTGAGACGAGGCACGGCTCGAGACCTCGGCCTGATTAGGGACCTGATCTTAATTAATTGAGTAATCCATAGCCTCCTAGAAATAGTCTACATACATGGGGTCTGAGGTAGATGAGTCAGACTCAAACATGTGTATTAGTTCCACTGGTACATCTGCTGACTCAGCAGGCTCGGTTGGCTCAGGGTAGATGACCTTCAGAGGTGGAGGAAAGATGGGTCTAATAGGAAATGCCTCATCCCTACGAGCTTCCTCTTGGGCTAACTCTATCTGCCTATTTTTTTTTTCTAAAGTCTTCTCACGAAGGGAAGGGAACTATTCTATGAGTTGGTATAGGGGTCTGAGCATAAGGCAGACGACACAACACTTGGACTCAAAACCACAAACAGACAAATAACTCAACTCAATCCAAACCAAATATCAAACTTAGAATTTGAAATGTTTTCAAACCAATAACACTAAGAACACCTAAGAACAAGTCACCGAAAAATGCAAAGGATGGCCGGAAAACCCAAAAACTCTCACCGAAAAACACAAACCCTCATCGAAAAACACAAGCCTTCAATGAGAAATGCAGAAGTGAAAAATAAAAGCCTGAAAATGGAAGGAAGCGGATTAAAGTGATACCTGGTTGATTGTAAAATAAGGGAAAAGAGGTTTGTAAGGGAAGAAACCCTCAAATGCAATAACTGGTTGGATCTTGAAGAGAGAGAATTGTAGAGAGATAACTTAGGCGGGAAAATGATGAAGAAATGAAGAAGAAGGAAGAAAAAAGGGTTTTAAACCCACCTCATCATTTTGGCGTGAGTCCCAAGACCATAAATACCTAGGGAACCTAAGGGGGCAAATTAAAATCATCATGCTTTGTTAGGCACACCACACACTTCAGTAAGTGACTGTGTTAAAGAAATATTAGCACACAAGAAAACTCAGCCTCGGCCATGCATACCCCTTAGTCACCTAATCACAGGTAACTATGGGCTAGGGGTGATTGATATGACCAAAGTGCACCCTCTTGCTCAGAGCAACTAACCTCGGCTAATCTCATAGCTGAGGTGACCAGAATCCTGTCAACCACGTCACTCAGAAGGTCGGCCCCAGCTGACATTGCAACTAATCGTACACCAACCTCGACTGGGCATCAACCGAGGACACCAAGGACTCATGGGTTCCGACCTAGGCCGACGTTACAAAATCATCAGCCGATATTGATAATGTTACATAGGATCAATCATCTTACAACATCATCATTGGCCCAAGCTGACGTTACTACCTAACCTCGCCTATCCCTGATGGCCGAGGTCCTTATAAATAACCTTGGAGTAAAGCAACAGTTGGACTTCACCAACCTCGTACTCTTCCAGGCCGAGGTTGCACCAACCAAAGAAATCCGAGCATATACAAGCACATACATGGTTTGGTACACGTGGACAAATCTGTTATAACTGAATCATTCCCTCCACGTGAGGGAATATTGAGGTCATTATTGTTTACTTAAGATCAGCCAGGTGTCATCCTTATACTAGTTGGATCTTCATGCACATGCTCATTGCATGTTTAGGGGGTACATTACACCCCCTAAACACTATATATAGAGGTCATCCTCTACCTTGTAGAGGATTCAAAAATATAAACCCTAGCCAAAACTCGATTGCATTTACAGTAGAGAGAGGAGGACTGATTGTATTACTAAGGCCATTAGAGCCTCATTTGATAGTGATATTTGCACTCACTTGCACAGTGGACGTAGGCAATTGCTGAACCACTTATATTGCTGTGTTCATCCCCTTCTCCTCATCTCTTACTATATATATACTCGTGTGCTATCATTGTTATCACTTGTTTGAGCTTGTTAACACCTTATCTGGTGGTGCTGTTTCCGGCATCATCATTTACGATGATAATTTTATAATTTAGACGAGGTAAGTTAAAATAAAGGAATTTCATTTTAAAGAAACTTCCAATGCTCGAGAATGTAAAATGGCTAGCTTCCTGAAATTATTACCGTCTAAAGCTACTAAGTAAAAATGCAGCCTAAGCCTAGTGGGCTAAGTTTAAATGGTTAGTATCGGTTATGATTGTAGTTAGGGTGAAACTACTTATTCATATTAGTAGATTCCTTATATATGTACATATAACCCTTATTCACTTAGTTGCGTCCTTATATATGTACATATAATCTTGTACCTAAGAGAACAAAATATGTGAAGTAATACTTAAATTGAAAGAATTGGTATGGGATAACTACACACATATATACGGTGAGGTAAAGAATCAAGTAAATGAATAAGTGAGCCTATGAGGCATTATATGGGAATTAATAATTAATTAGGGAGTAGTCGTAGGATTGCGACTTAATAATGGGTTATGTAATAACTTACTAAAACGTTATGATTAAGCCAAGAAAGCTATATTTATATGTATGGATATCTCTGGGGTAAAAGTAGCTATAGGGTAACTGCTTATACATATTGGATGATAGTAGGTTTTATATTATTTTGTGTGGACATACCTGGGTTCGTGGACCGTCCTATCGGTTGGGGTTGCGCGTGCGTTCGGGACCAGAGTACACATTGGCACAGGTGGGCTAGGCGTAGTTGTAAGGACACAAATTTCCAATTGAGTCCATATGTAGTTTTGGCTCAATTCCGGACAAAAACATTTATTCATAGGATAGTATTTATTTGTAATATTCTCAAGCCTATGAAGTATGTATTGAAGACGTAGCGGCAAAGACTTTAAAGCTTCATCAAAATGCCGATTTGCGTGCCTCGTTTCTACGTCATCAACTAAGGTTCCATGCTCCCAAGGTATGAATGTAATTATATTTATATAGGAGCTTGGAACAATATGTATTGGGTGTTAGGTGTAATAAAAACTGAATTTTATTTTCAGAAAGAATCAAATAGAACTTTAATATAAGTATATAAAAGTTTCTGGGCCAAAATCGAATTTTTCAATCTTTCTGGTCGTTCGTTAGAAATGTCGTTCGAACGAGTTTTTTCGTTCGAATCAGATTTCGTTCGAACCAGTTTCGTTCGAACGAGTTTTGTCGTTCGAACCAGGTTCGTTCGAACGAGTTTTACCAACGACCCTAACTGGACAGTCGTTCGATATGTCGTTCGATAGAATGATCGTTCTAACGAGGTATCTAACGAACTTCTAACGAGCCCAGGCTGGTCACTCGTTAGAAGTCTCGTTCGAACGAGAATCACGTTCGTTCGAACGAGGTTCCAGCGGGAACAGTTATTTGGCAGTTTTTTGCAGTTTTTCCCCACTCCTCCACTTGGTTTTCAACCAACTTTTTTCATACATTATTATGTGCGGGAAACACATTTTCCAAGACAAATTTTCCAACATTGTTTATCTCCTAGAGAGAGTTTGAGATCAAAATTAGTTTAGGAAAATGTTCAAGTTTTGAGTGTTAATTTTTAATGAAAAATTCATACACACTCTAGTTTACACCCAATAATTGTTTATCCAAGTTTCTATATTTATATCTATTGCTTGGAGTTTTTGGCACCGGTTTTCTCTACCGAATTCAAGAGACGTTTCGGGTTTGCTTCTACACCCCATCATAAAGAAGACCTTTGTTGAGATTCTACCCACACGGAGAAAGGCTCCATGCTTGGGCGACGGTGATCATATAAAGTCCCATCGGTGGATTCCGAGACCGCGGTGGTGTTCCGAGGTTGTCCGCTAGGAAGAGGTTTCTACGAGAAGGAGCGTCGAGGATTGAGAGGGATCGAGTCAGTCGTTGTAAGTCTACCTGTCTTGTAATTGTAATTCCATATCTAGTGGACTTGTGGCTAGGGCCGTCCGAGGTTGTTTCCCGTCTTGGGCTTTTCCTCATACATCTCGGCGTAGTGTGACATTGTTTATTTTATCTTGCATCATAATTTAGAACGCATGCTTAGAATTAATTCAAGATAAAATTTGGTTTTATTATCACACTATATTTAATTTGGGACTTAAATTATATATTGGGTAAATTTGGTTTATTCAAGTCATGTACTAAAATTGGTTTCGCCTAACTTTGGATATAATTTGGTAATTATGACTTAGGCAAATTCTAGGACTTGAATTATGTTTTAATTTGTTTTGAGAAATTAAAACGTGTTGTTATATTTGAAAGTTAAAACCATCTCAACGCTTCCGCATTTATTTAAAAGGAAATTATATTGTAATTTGTGATTATTAAAACCCGGGGATTCCACCTCTTCAAATTGGTATCAGAGCCAAAAACGATAAATTATTTCGTTAAGATCTTTTTAATTTTTGGCTAAAATGGATTTTTCCCCATTTTCAAAATTTCATATTTTTGATGGTTCTAACTACGCGTATTGGAAAGCGCGAATGAAATCGGCACTTAAATCTATCGATGAACGAGTTTGGATGTCTGTTGTTACCGGGTACTCCCCACCAACTCATCTAATTGAAAATGAACGTGTTCCCAAACCCATCGATAGATGGACCGAAAATGAGTTTAAGCTTGCAAATTTTAATTCCCGTGGTTTAAATGCCTTATTTAGCGCTGTCGCACCAGATGAATTCCGACGTATTATGACGTGTGAAACCGCTAAAGAAGCTTGGGATATTTTACAATTAACTCATGAAGGAACGAGTGTCGTTAAAGCTTCTAAACTCCAAAACCTCACCACTCAATTTGAAACTATCAAAATGGATGAAAAAGAAACTTTTGATAAATTTTATGCTAGACTTTCTGATATTGTTAATTCATCCTTTAACTTGGGAGAGAAAATACCTGACGACCGTGTTGTAAAGAAAATTTTGAGGTCCCTACCCGATAGATTTATTCCTAAGGTGACCGTTTTAAATTCTTTACCCACTTTAGCCTCTACGAAATTAGAAGAGCTTGTAGGTGATTTACAAACCTATGAACTGGATATGTTTCCCTCTAAAACTGAAAAGAAAATTGAAAAGGGTGTTGCTTTAAAAGCCCGAAAAGAGGTCAAACAAGTAGTAGAGAGCGATAGTGACAGTGACTCGGAAGACATGGCTTTGTTTGTTCGTAAATTTAGAAAATTTCTTAAATTTAACAAAGATAAAGTTAAAAATGATTTTAAGAAATTTGATATTTCTAAACATGATAAAAGCGAGAAGATTTCTAAAGCCGAGAAAATCCCTAAACCTAGTAATGAACATTTAGATAGGGACGAGTCTAATAAGTGTTTTGGTTGTGAAGGTTATGGCCATAGGGCTTATGAGTGCCCCACTAAACTAAGGAAAGATGGTAAGCGACCTATTTCATATAATGCAACCCTTAGTGATAGTGATAAGGAAGAAAAGCCCGATTCCCCAACTAAGAAAAATTTTGTGGCTTTTATGGCTAGTCATGTGAGTGATAATGAGAACTCATCGATTGATGACACGATTGCACATGCCACTTCCAAGGTCATTGTTCATGATTCCCTTGTTTTTAATGATAGTGAGAGTGAAGAAGAGAGTGAAAATGAAGAAGAGGTTGATGTGAGTGAACTTCAAAATGCTTTTCATGAATTATATAAAGAATCTATTAATTTGAAAAGAACTAATTTGAAGTTAGAAGCTTGTTTGAGAAAGAGTGTCAAGGTCGTTGATGATAGTGCCTTAATAGAAGACCTTAGGACACATGTGAGGACTCTTCAAGAGAAGCTTGAATATGTAGAAGGCGAAAGAGATAGCCTTAGGGGTTTAATGGAATCCTTGAAAAAGGAGCTTCTTGCTTTTGAAGAGCGAAATGTTTTACTAGAATCTAACATTGTTGAATTGGAAAATAAATTAAAAGATTCTAGTATTGTCAAATTTGATTTGGAGTGTCGTTCGGAAAAACTAGATAAAATGTTAGGAACGGTCCAAATTAAAAATGACACTTGTGGTTTAGGCTTCAATCCTTGTAATGAATTTACTCATAATGCCCAAACCAATGTTTTAGGAGAATCAACTAGGAATACATTTAAATATCACTCCTTAAGTAAATCTTTTCGACATGTTCTCACTTGTACACATTGTGGTCGACAAGGTCATCTTAGGAAATTTTGTTTAGATCTTAAACGAATTCCTAGAAAATCTCATAGTAAAGTAACCACGATAGCTAACCTTCCTACACCCCAAGATAGTAATTCTTCATTAATTTGGGTTAGGAAATCCGACTTGGTTGCCTTACAAAATAGGGATTTTGATTCTCATTTACTTACACATGCCTCCTCCCTTGCTAAATCTAAAGGATAAATGTGTTAGTGTTTGCATACTTTAGCGTTTGTACTTCATGCTATATTCATATGCTAAATGTATGCTTGTTTAGTCATTCTCTAGTCATTGCCTTATTTCATATCACATGCTAGAAATTATGACTTGTTTATCTTTTTGTATTATATTTTGTGTTTGAATCGACTGCATAATATAAAAAGATTTTTGTTTATCATTTGTGTTTTATTTATTTCATTTAAGCTTAATGAAAAATACAAATGATTTTTGTTTGTCCTTTTTGAGTAAATATTTATTTTTGATTAAAAATGTTAAAAACTAAAAAAGATTTTGTTTTGTGTGTAGTTTTGTTTGACACACTTTATATGGCATATATTTGTGTTTGAATCCTATCGTTTACGCTTCCATGTGGCTAGAACTTTTGGTTTAGTTTTTCAATCCTTAAAATGTTCTTTACCATGTTTTATATGGAGTAGTTGGATTTTGTATTGTTTAAATGGATTCTATTTCTATATGCCTCTATTCACACATGCACGAGCTCTTTTGAAATCTTAATGTCACATGTTATATTTGAGCTTTTTGAGGTGTTCTCCTATCAATCTAGTCATCTACATATCTATGACTTAGGAGGACTAGTGCATGTCAAAATCCGTTGCATGTGAGATTTGTGTGAAAAATGAAAACATGATAAATTAATATATGCACGGGGAAGGGCTCCGAAAGGATGAATTAAATCCTTTGCGATAGTAAGCCACCGTTGATTGGATCTAAAAGAAATACGTGATCCAAAGGCCTAAAAACAGAATATTTGGCATTTAAAAGAAATCAATTGCCAAGGCCTATGTTTGTATGATATATTCATTCAAAAAAATAATATATATGCTCATTGAGGGAGAATTGGATGGTATATCAACGGTTTGCACAATGTCCGTTTATCCTAGTTGTCGTTAATGTCATGACTCTATTTGGTTTGTAGAATCATCATCATGCTAGGCTTGTATGCATTGTGTATGTTTGTTCATTGAGTTCAATCTTTATATTGTCACATGAGGTTATATTTAGCTGTGATGAAGTTTGCAATCAAATGAGAACTCCGTGAACGTTTCTTAAGTGTTTGGGTCTAAATTTAATTGTTGCTAGTTCACACCCCTACACTTCCGTTTTCATATGACACATTTTTGCCATACGAGTGTGCAAACTTATTGTATTTTGTGTCATGTGTGTGCTTATATCTATCTATATATGCACGTACTTATTGGTATATTTATAGTATATATATATATGATATTTGTTTGTCTTTGCCTTGCTTTTATTGCCCATATGCTGTCATGTCTTTTATTTAAGCTTCCACATGCTGTTTATTAGTTCTTTATCCTTTGCCTATTCCCGAACAAAAAGGGGGAGAATGATGATAGGGGGAGAAATGGTATCTAATCCTATTATTATCGTATCTTCGTTTGGGGGAGATTTATCTTAGGGGGAGACGTCTTTCTAAGTAGGTCATGTGTTTAAAGGGAGAATTAATTTAGGGGGAGTAATTAATTAGTTGCACATTTAATATCTTGATATTCCCTATGCATTTGATGAGTTTGCTAAGTGTGCAGGAATTATTCTAAAGCGGCATCTTTCTATGGCAAAGCGTTTGACCCTTGGTTTAAGTCAAGTTTGGGCGGGTTATGTTTTTGAGTCTAGTGAGCTTGACGGCCCTTTAGGATTTTTGTTTGGTTTTTGTCCCGGAATAGCCAAAGGGGGAGATTTGTAAGGACACAAATTTCCAATTGAGTCCATATATAGTTTTGGCTCAATTCCGGACAAAAACATTTATTCATAGGATAATATTTATTTGTAATATTCTCAAGCCTATGAAGTATGTATTGAAGACGTAGCGGCAAAGACTTTAAAGCTTCATCAAAATGCCGGTTTGCGTGCCTCGTTTCTACGTCATCAACTAAGGTTCCATGCTCCCAAGGTATGAATGTAATTATATTTATATAGGAGCTTGGAACAATATGTATTGGGTGTTAGGTGTAATAAAAACTGCATTTTATTTTCAGAAAGAATCAAATAGAACTTTAATATAAGTATATAAAAGTTTCTGGGCCAAAATCGAATTTTTCAATCTTTCTGGTCGTTCGTTAGAAATGTCGTTCGAACGAGTTTTTTCGTTTGAATCAGATTTCGTTCGAACGAGTTTTGTCGTTCGAACCAGTTTCGTTCGAACGAGTTTTGTCGTTCGAACCAGGTTCGTTCGAACGAGTTTTGCCAACGACCCTAACTGGACAGTCGTTCGATATGTCGTTCGAACGAATGATCGTTCTAACGAGGTATCTAACGAACTTCTAACGAGCCCAGGCTGGTCACTCGTTAGAAGTCTCGTTCGAACGAGAATCACGTTCGTTTGAACGAGATTCCAGCGGGAACAGTTATTTGGTAGTTTTTTGCAGTTTTTCCCCACTCCTCCACTTGGTTTTCAACCAACTTTTTTCATACATTATTATGTGCGGGAAACACATTTTCCAAGACAACTTTTCCAACATTGTTTATCTCCTAGAGAGAGTTTGAGATCAAAAATAGTTTTGGAAAATGTTCAAGTTTTGAGTGTTAATTTTTAATGAAAAATTCATACACACTCTAGTTTACACCCAATAATTGTTTATCCAAGTTTCTATATTTATATCTATTGCTTGGAGTTTTTGTCACCGGTTTTCTCTACCGAATTCAAGAGACGTTTCGGGTTTGCTTCTACACCCCATCACAAAGAAGACCTTTTTTGAGATTCTACCCACACGGAGAAAGGCTCCATGCTTGGGCGACGGTGACCATATAAAGTCCCATCGGTGGATTCCGAGACCGCGGTGGTGTTCCGAGGTTGTCCGCTAGGAAGAGGTTTCTACGAGAAGGAGCGTCGAGGCTTGAGAGGGATCGAGTCAGTCGTTGTAAGTCTACCTGTCTTGTAATTGTAATTCCATATCTAGTGGACTTGTGGCTAGGGCCGTCCGAGGTTGTTTCCCGTCTTGGGTTTTTCCTCGTACATCTCGGCGTAGTGTGACATTGTTTATTTTATCTTTCATCATAATTTAGAACGCATGCTTAGAATTAATTCAAGATAAAATTTGGTTTTATTATCACACTATATTTAATTTGGGACTTAAATTATATATTGGGTAAATTTGGTTTATTCAAGTCATGTACTAAAATTGGTTTCGCCTAACTTTGGATATAATTTGGTAATTATGACTTAGGCAAATTCTAGGACTTGAATTATGTTTTAATTTGTTTTGAGAAATTAAAACGTGTTGTTATATTTGAAAGTTAAAACCATCTCAACGCTTCCGCATTTATTTAAAAGGAAATTATATTGTAATTTGTGATTATTAAAACCCGGGGATTCCACCTCTTCAGTAGTGTTAGGTCATATTATTGGCACTACGTAGTAGCGCCACTTACGGGAGTAGGTGTTGATGTTAGGATCCATTATCACTGCTGGGTATGGGCTGTGAACTGGTGTACTGCGTAGATATCTACCCACTTGCGTGTGTTTTGTTGTTACTTATTTTTGCATGAGGGACTCCTCCGGGTATTACCGATAGAGCACGAACAGGACGCTGAAGATAGATGTATTTGTGCATCATTCATTTATATGCAGACATATGTATTTATCTACATACAGATTGTGGTGTGCCTTGTATGAGAATGCGTTTTCATATTCTATAGATGTAGACAATACTTAATGATAACAAAGTCGGATTAAAATAGTGATGTGAAATATTGGTAACGAAAATAAGTTCTAATGGTCTAATGAGGTAGACAATTATTATTGAAAATAATAATTGGGAAATCTAAGAATGTAGACAGTAATTATAGAGAATGAAACTTATAGTCTAATTGTCTAGACGATAATTAGTATGAATAAAAAATGAAATAGTTTTTCGAGGTAGACTAAAGGAAAGGAACATTATGTTATATAAAAACACGCATGAAAAATTTATATGGAACTTAGTGGGCAACATTTTGGAGTTAATCCAAGGGCTAAGATGTTAAGAGCAAATAATCACTTTTAGTTGATGCATAGCTAGGTAGCTTTATCGTTACATATCAGATTGGATATTGGAGTTCATAATTGGAATTTTTTTGAGGATATGAGTAGGATTTCTTCTAGATGAGAGGTGAGATACTTGATACATGTGAGCGTTGATGGAGATATGTGAAGTATGAGTTAGTTACATTTTGCATATTTATTGGTGAAGAATCCTTACAACTTTAGGGCTCTAACCAAAAATTAAAAATGTTTTCCCCCCAGGTTTTCTCATAAATAGGGACAACAGGACTGACAATGGATCACACTTGCAGTTATATTGGACATAGCAGATTCCATTCCATTGATTCTAGTATATGTTGTACTTCTTCATTTTTTTATTTTATTTCATATCGAGATTTGTATGGTCATAAACCCAATGGTGTATTTATATCAGTTTACACTTGTATTTACTCTATGAGCATTGTATGGTGATTCAGTTTGCATTAATAGATTAATTCAGTTTTTGTTCAGATTTTATTTATTTGTTGTGAATTTTAGTAAAGAAAAAAGGCTATTTATGTTTCTCAGTGCTGAGAATGGTATAACTTGTTGATATGTCCCATCTTCGGCATATCGTGTCCGACCAACCTCTACGTGAGAAAATGGGAGTTGTTACATTAATGTTGTGAAATGAGGTTTATATCTCAATGTAGTAGCTTATCGTGTATTTTTTCCTTACTTAAAGGAGTAATCACTAGCATTTAGCTAAATTCACCACACATCAAGTGTTGTTAGTTTCTCGGACACAATAATATCCATAGTCATACATTAGACATCCATTAAAAACCTTTGTTTCCATTATCTCTACATAACATAAATAAAAAAGAGTAAATAGTTAAATGGAAACTCCCAATGTATTACAAAATAACCTAGGTAGAACTAATATACAAAAAATGGAAAACATAAACTTTGAAAACTAAAATAAATATGAGACTTACTAAGTGACGAGTCGAATTAAGTACTTAGGGTAGGGGAGACTCATAATAGGCACGCGAGAGAGATTGTCTCAACATCATCGCTAATAAAAGAAATGGAAGTCTCGCATACAAAACATGGATGAATGTAAGACATGATTTTTAGTGTGTGCACAAAAATAAACAACTTTAAACCCAATGAGATATTTATCGTGTGAAGTTAATAGTGGGGATTAAAATCTTCATCTATATGTCCGTACAAATCTCACCAAAATTATGAAAAAATACTACATAAAATGTTGAATCCTATGCCGCCCCAAATTTTATAGTAAATATGAGGATGTTCAAGTTAAGAACAATGATGTACCATCAATAAAATTACCCGTAGTCCATACACTTCACAACCCAAACCAAATATAGCCTTTAACTCCTCATGATTTTCCAAAAAATATAGTCACTTAATATTCCTAAATGAATAAAACCTGGAAAAATAATAAAAATTAATAAACTAGAAGAATCCCATCCAAGACCATACAAACATTTTATTAAACATCCAAAATTTACTATAATTATTTGTATGGAAACATAAACCAAAAAACAAGTACATCCCATATATTCAAAATAGTACAAATCTTTAACTCAACTTACAGTATTAATTCAATATATTCTAAGCTAATAGGTCATCAAAATTACTTGATACAATAATGGTCTTATCCACATAATAATTATTTTACATTTGGCCTACCACCGGTCTTTAGAAAGTATTAATTTTGCATGAATATTGAACTGAAAACTCCATTCAGAATAAATTATATTGAAAAAACACAAACCGGGGAAACACAATGTAAAACATTAAAGAGAAATCGTAAATAAAAATAATTAAGAAGAAAGTAACTTGAAGATGAGGATGTGGGTTTATATTGCAAGTGTTCAACCTAAAAAAACCTAGAGAGGGGGAGGGGTGAATAGGTTTGATTGCATACCATGGATAGTTTTTGAATTAAAATGCGTTTGCTTGCAACTTTAATTTTTCTAGAACATGGATTAACTAGGTGATGTGATGTATGTCTTGAATTAACCATACAACAAGATTAATTAGGTAAATATAAAGAGAATAACAAGAATTGAACACCTAATTCAAATTTTAACTAATTACACTAGATTTAGATATGGTTTACATATGGTGTATAATCAAAGTGTGCAATTGAATGAATAACGATCACAAACATTCCACAAGACATATTTATGAGAAAAATACCCTACCAAGGGGTAATGAACCTCCATGTTATTCAATATCCATATCTAGTTAAAAAGAGTTTTTTACAAAGTAAGAACGTACCTGTCACTCATGACCTCACGCGTGCTTACCTCTGACTTTGAACTTTCTCCATAGATGAATAAAAATACACTCCGATCTCTATAAGAGAATGAGAAACTCCAATGCTCTCTTTGGAATCATGTAATGATTCAGATCTTCCAATGAATTAAAGCACCTACAATTTTTAGATCTAGGATTGATAGATCATACAATTAAAAAAATAGTTGGTTAAATTGAATATGCTTATATATATCTAAACCCAAAAACTCTCAAGTCACTCATAAAATCAAAGATCAAGTCATATATATAAGTTTGAATAATTTGGATGGAATAAATGAATTTTGGAAAAAGAAAAACAATGGATAACTCTCATCCTCAAAAATAAACTCAAAGAACTTTTTTAATTGTGGCATTTTTAGATCTATTCAAATGGGAGGGGAAATGACCTATCTATAGGGAATTTTCAAATACATCTCCACTGTGCGAATGATTTCATGCAGTTATGAAATCGAGGCTCATCCATGCACACGGGGAAAATGTTATCCATGCAAACGGGCCGTGCACACGGGTCAGATAATGACCGTGCGAATGGTTAAAGGCTATTTTTAAAAATAAGTATTTAACAAGCACAAAACCAGTAGGTCAACTCCCAAAAGTTTTTCACAATAACTGTGATTAAAAGAAACACTTGTACATCCAATCTTAAAACATACATTTTGAAAAATAACGTGTACATGTGTGTAGCCATATGTTAATTCACAAAACTACCAAAAGGATATAATCCTCAAGGCATGTGGCAATGAAAGTCTTGTGATTGTTGAGTGGATTGCATGATCTTCAATTTTAAAATTCCATCTAAACAAATAAAGGTGCCTCACTCAAACGTAACAAGCCTATGTTACTCGAATGAATCAATGACTGAAATGTTTTGTCACGAAATTTAGCCAACTTTAATGTACAAACTTTACAATACAAAATTTTACATTTTCAATATCCCCCTTGATTATTTTATGACAAAATAACCAAAACCCAAAATACTCTTAATTACTCCTGCCAAACCCACTCCACATTAGCCACATAATGAGAGTAGTAGGAAGTAATGTACATATGAGTCCAAATGACCAACAACACATCAAAGTTGAGTTTAGAATGGTAGGTCGAAGTTAGAATTAATGTAGTTATACCTTAAATCACATGATATAACAAATAAAATCTTGTCGGAAAGCATTCACAAAGAGAAACTCCCCCTGCTTGGGAATTCTCTAAAAATCAAAGTGATATAGATGAAATAAAGCGTGTAAACACATGAGATATGAAAAAAATCATATAATATCAATGAGTATAACTACGACTACACATCATCTCCACCTGCGGGTCATCTCCCCCTAATATAAAGATTATTCCCCTTTTTACAAATGAGAAGAAAACTTTATACCCCCTTTATGACAAGGGAATCAATTTTCTTCCCCCTTTTTGACATGAGTAGTCAAAGGGAAGGAAAAAGTAATAGATAACAGATATAAGATGGTAATAAAGTAAGGTCACAATGACAAATAAAACTATTATTGAAAAATCAAGTAAATCATGTGAATTACTAAAGCTATAAAGGAAAAAATCAATGAGCATATACATGTATATCATCACATAGATTTCAAAAGCAAGATCTAGAAAATGAATGATATCAAGCAGTAAGCAAAAAAGTAGGATATGTGACATATAAACAATCTAACTAAAAACATGAGATCATATATTAATCATGGATATCTCAATATAAGCATAAGAATATGGATAAAGGATATAATCCCTACAACCAACAAAGTATCCATACAACTAAACAAAAGTATAAATAATATCCAAAGTACCAACAACAAATGGTACAAGAATCCAATGTCATGTAGATAAATTTTAAACTTCTAAACTTATCAATCTCATGTTTGATAAATGACCAAATGATGTCAAGAAAAAAAATCACAAAAGAATATCATGTTGCTAACAATGTCTGTACTGGATTTTATAGTATAAACATTTATTAAAGATAGATATCTCAACCAAAGAGATAAAAACTCCTCCCACACAAACATCTCTCCCGCAACAGCTACATATACTATTGCATCCATCCAAGGCCTCCCTTTCAGGATTCGCTCCGATGCATGTGCGGTGTTTATGCCCTTTCTTAGGGAGATCGACCATTATCAATGTGGGGGATAACGTGGTGAGATAGAGTCACAACCTATTTTGCACAAAATATGCAAAAGAAATGTCACCGCCTCGAGAGAAAGACATTAAAGCAATACTGATGCTTGTAAAACCAACTAGTTTAAAGGTTCGGGGACTAAGTTATGGAATAGGAAGGTATTAGGCACCCACTCCGCTCTTTCGATCTCTCATGGGGATTGGTTAATTTTCTCATATTAGACTCCGTGAAGTGTGTGCTCATGTGCATAATAGAGGTGAAGAATGGAATCATTCAACTTGCATCATGGAAAAGGATGGAGTGAATTCATCCTTAGGAGTGTTCCCAAAAATAATAATTCAAAATATAATATGAGTGTTTACCGAATCACAAGTCTCTATGGAAGAGCGAATGCGTATATTGGACGAAACACAAGCATGTAAGAATATGAACTCATAAAGAATACACACATACACACACACACATGATAGGAGGGAGACGTATAAACATGCATAAAGGAGGACTCGAATCTCGTAATTAACCCATCATGCCTACATAGCCCATGGGGAATCAGTGTCCGTGTATTTCGAAGATAACATAGGATGGGGTTTAATCCGTAAATCCAAACGAGGGATTTATCTTATGTATGTTTGTAGAGAAAATGTGCTTTAAGAGTGAGAATGTGAAGTAAGAATCCCTCTTTCAAAATATATATAAACCCTATTTTTCTTATTTTTTTGTTTTTTAATGAAAAATATAGTTTGTGAAAATAATACTAATAAAGGTTTGAGATTAATATATGTGATGTAATGAAACAAAATGCTAAAGTAGAAATCAAGCAAATAATACAAAAATGAGAGAATTAGAAATAAGGGTGGAGAATTGGACATCCTTATGAATGCTTGATGTTGATCTTGGATGTAGCTATGATGATCTTACAATGGTATGAAAGTTGTATGGATCGGTAAGGGGGAATTACCAAGTGAGGTTAGAATGGAATGTGGGAAAATGGGTTTTTTAGGAAAGGGAACAACTCTGAATTCGAGATAATGTTCTTTTAGTTACTGAGAGGGGTGTTCAGTGGTGCTTTTCAAAGTGATGTCACGGCCTCTATTTATAGGGACAAGGGGAATGTCGATTGGCAGGGTCTAGTCCTGCCTATCAACATAGAACCCCAGGCACACTGTCGATAGGCAGGGTTCTTGGGTGCCATTTGGCAGTCCGAAATAAGTTTAAAAAATGGTCAAAAAACAAAAATCGTAAGTAAGAATAATGCATGGTATGGGCCATTAAAAAGGATATTTAGATCCCTTAAAGAGTCCATTAAGTCACTAGACAAGAAGTTTTCAAAAGAAAATGGATCGTTCATTCGAACCAAGGTCGATTCATGGATGGGATAAACGTTTGTAATGGGTATTCAGTGCCCTTATAGATTTCATTCAACCTCGTTTGTTTTAGAGAGTTATCCAAGGTCAAACGGGTCTCGATAGCACCTGGTGAGCCTTTGGGGTAAAATGGATCATTCGTCCGTATCGTAAGGCTGATTTGTGCATGTGACAGACCATTGGAAAGGAAATTTAGAGTCCTTAAAAGATTCATTGAGATTTTCTTAAGTTGGAGAGTTAACCAGAGTTAAACGGGTCCTGAAAGAAACCAATGGTCTCTATATTATTTTTTGAATTATAACGGATTGTTCATTTATATCGTGAGGTTAAATCACACATGGGGTAAACCTTTGGAAAGGAATTCAGAGCCCTTTAAATATTCATTGAGCTTATGCTCAAGTGAGATAGCTGACCGGAGTCAAATAGGGTCTGGGAGAACTCGATGGCTTCTAGATCGATACTCGGAGTATGACGTGAACTAGTGAGTGCTAAGGACCTAAGGAGGTGCTTAGGGGGGTCCTTAGGATGGGGTTTTAATAAATAGCCCCTCGATAGGCGAGCTTGTAACAAGTGAAGTCCATCGAATGATAGACACCATATCAATGCTAGGGATGAGGATTTTAGGTCAATTCTGAGGTCCTAGAGGATATATGTGATCGATTTAGAGTGTCGAGGACAATTCTGAAGACCTAAAGAGATGAGGATGATCGTTTCAACGGGTCAAAGATGTGTTAAGGTTGATTTTAAGAGGCTAGGGTGATAAATTCAGTTGGTCGAGGTCAATTTTGTGGACCTAAGGGGACTAAGATGACCGATTCAACGAGTCGAGGTCAATTCCGGAGACCTAAAGTTGTGTTGGGGATGACCAATTCTGTGGGTTGAGGTTGTAATGACCAATTTCGAGGGTCAAGGTTAATATTGAGGACTTAAAATTATGACGAGAGATTTTGAGGGTTGAGGTCAATTATGAGGACCTAAAGTCGTGACGACCAATTCTATGGATAAAGGTCATATCTAAGGACCTAAAGTCGTGATGACCGATTTTGAAGGTTGAGGATAATTCTGAGGACCTAAATTTATGACGATTGATTCTGTGGGCCGAGGTCAATATTGAGAACCTAAAGTTGTGATGATCAATTTTACAAGCAGAGGTAAGTTATGATGACCAATTTTGAGGGCAAAGGTCAATTTTGAGGACATAAAGTTGGAAGACAAATTCTTTGGGCCGAGCTTGATTTTGAGGAGATAAAGTTGGGATGACCAATTCTGAGGGCCGAGGTTAATTTTAAGGACGTAAAGTTATGACTTTATAATGACTAATTCTATGAGCCGAGGTCAATTCTGAGGATTTAAAGTTGTAACGACCGATTCTGAGGGTCGAGGTCAATTTTGAGGACCTAAAATTACGAAGATCGATTTTGAGTGCCGAGGTCAATTATGAGGATCTAAAGTTATGGTGATCGATTCTATGGGCCGAGGTCAATTCTATAGACCTAAAGTTTTGATGACCGATTCTGCGAGTCGAGGTAAATTCTGAGGACCTAAAGTTGTGATGACCAATTATGCAGGTCGAGGTTAACTATGAGGACCTAGAGTTGTGATGACCAATTTTGAGGGCCGAGATCAATTATTAGTACCTCAAGTTGTAACTTAGAGGGGGATAACTCTGTTGGGGAAAGTGTATATGATTTCGGGTGCAAGTGTACTTTTGATTCCACTAGGGATGGTGTTGTCTTGAAATTCCCATGGGGAATGTTTAGTTTTGAGGTTCGGGTTGCGTAATTATAGTAAACCTAGATGCGGACACATCATTGGTTTTACTATAAGGTATGCTGGGGATAATAGTGTAAAATAAATCCAGCTGAGGACTTCAAGAGTTTTTAAGGGGCCTAGTGCTCCAAAATTATTTTCTTGAGGGAAAATAATGTTCCATACTTTTAAGATATTTTTAAGAATTTTAGAATTTTTTCGAGCATTTTATGGATTTTTCTACAGTTTTTTATAAAATCTGAAGGAGACTGCGATAGGCAGGCTTGGGGAGGTGCCAATCGGTATAGGGCACAGACTCCTGGGCTTCTTTGGGAAGAGGAAAAGGCAGTTGTCAATGGGCATGTTCAGGGGTTTTTCGATCGTCAAATCGACTATCTTTCTATAAAAAGTGGCGACCCTCTTCATTTTTCACACTTTCAATTGCTTAAATCTTATTCTTTCTCTATCTAAGAGTCATTCTTAAGTCATTTCTTCTTTAAGTTTTCAAATGGCTGGTACTTCAAATGATGCTTACAACAACGAAAGGTTGGCGATTGATGACTGGGCTGGCCAAGAGTGGCGGTCTATGGTGCCCCTTGTGCTGGGCAATGGGAATGCTTTTAACTTATTTGAGCCATTAGTAATGAACATATCTTATTGTGTGAGCCCGCATATCATCGTTCATCCAGAGTGAAGAACCCAAATGACTATGTAATTATGGTGACTTTTGGTCTTCTAATTTAATTTTATCCTTACTCATTGCGCTTAATGAAGGGGTTTTCTTCTATTTTCTTGAAGACTGGCATAGCTCCTTCGAGCATTCGGTCCCGAGGAATGACTGGGTTAAATGTGGGCTGGGAGAAGTTCCCCACAATTATGCACTGAATGGTATCGTACGTTAGGTTTTACCCATTGGTGAAGGATTTGGATAGGACATCACATTCTGTGTCCATCCTCGATCCTCACCGCGGGCGAGAGCGTGAAGGAAGGATCCTCGGGTCCCGCGGGAGCACTTTGACTAGCGTCATTTGAGATGAGGTGTAAAAATTTAGAGATATTTAGAGTCTCCAGTCTATTTTACTCAAAACAGACAAAAGAAAAAGGGGAAGCCATCCCGAAGGACGGAATCCAAAGACATACTGGTGCGTACGAAACCAAAATGATTCGAGAAGGGTTCAGAGGCTAAGTTACGAAATGGGAAGGTGTTAGGCACCCATTCAGCCCTTTAGGTCTCTCATGGATGTTTGCTATTTTCCCTTTTATTTTCCCCGTGATATGTGTGCATGTGTATATGTATAGTGGAGATAGGAATCCTCGACTTGTATCATGGAAGAGATAAAGCGAGTCATCCGTAGGAAGGTATAAAAATAATATTAGAATATAAGATTTACGCGATTACCCTTACATTGATCGTTATAATGGAACGATAACGCATATGGAGTAATACGTTACTAAGAACAAGTATATAGAATATAAGCAAATTGGATTTAGAGAAGATAGAAAATGAGGGAGAAAGTGAGAATAGGATTCGACTCTCGAGTTTTACCCCGAGACGCCTACGTAGCCTATAAAGGCATCAAAGTCCATGTAGTTCGCATAAAAAATGAGGGGTGGGGTTTATCCCATAGATCCTAATGGGGGATCTCTTATTTGTGAGTGTGTGTGTGTAGAAAAAGTGTTTTAGTTGTGAGAAAAATGTGAGAAAAGTATGAGAATCCCTATTTGGAATTTATGAGCAAACCCCTTTTGTTCTTATTTTTTGGATTTTATTTATATGAAAATAAGAGATGTGCAATAATACTAAATAAAAAGTACATTAGGATGTGTGAGATGAGATAATAAAAGTGCTAAGTAATAAAACAAGTTATTGCGAATTTAAGAGAATTTGAAGAGAAAGTTAAGAAAGTTGGACCTTCTTGAAGATCTTGAGCTTGATCTTGAATGTTGGAGAGAAGTCCTTGCACTTGGATGATGATGGAGAGTGGCTAATTCACCAGGTTTGATGAAAAGGATGGTGAAAAGTGGAAGTTAGGAAGGGATTTGGATGTTGAAATCGCGCTGTCTTCGAGAGAGGTTTTTGGGATTCGTTGAGAGCGATTTTTATCAGATCTGGGCTCCCTTTGAAAATGAGGTGAAGGACTACTTTTATAAGCCCAGGTCACTTCCAATCATCATAGACCTGGTCCTGCCTATCGGCACCTGCCGATAGGCAGGGTCTGGAACCTGCCATTTGGCAGTGTGTTTCAGGCCTTTCGGAAAATTAGTTGCCGAGGGCAAACCGTTGGTCAGAATCACGCACGGGGTAGACCGTTGGAAAGATAATTTAAAGACATTTGAAAGTCCATTGGACCGCTCCCGAGTTAGGGAGTTGACTTTTGGTCAAATATGTCTTGGAAGCGTTTGTCGGTCAATTATATGGGGAATCGTTCGGACGCAAATGGATCATTCGTCCGCATGGTAAGTACGAATCAGACACGGGGTGGACCGTTGGAAAGGTTAGGAGATATACTTTGACATTCCAAAGAGTTTGACCCGGTTTAGGTAGTTGACTTTGGTCAACTAGCCCTTGGAAGCATTCGGTGACCTCTTAGAGTCAAACGGATCGTTCGTCCGCATGGTAAGTCAGAATCATGCACGGAGTGGACCATTGGAAGGGGCCTAGTGCTCCAAAATTATTTTCTTGAGGGAAAATAATGTTCCATACTTTTAAGATATTTTTAAGAATTTTAGAATTTTTTCGAGCATTTTATGGATTTTTCTACAGTTTTTTATAAAATCTGAAGGAGACTGCGATAGGCAGGCTTGGGGAGGTGCCAATCGGTATAAGGCACAGACTCCTGGGCTTCTTTGGGAAGAGGAAAAGGCAGTTGTCAATGGGCATGTTCAGGGGTTTTTCGATCGTCAAATCGACTATCTTTCTATAAAAAGTGGCGACCCTCTTCATTTTTCACACTTTCAATTGCTTAAATCTTATTCTTTCTCTATCTAAGAGTCATTCTTAAGTCATTTCTTCTTTAAGTTTTCAAATGGATGGTACTTCAAATGATGCTTACAACAACGAAAGGTTGGCGATTGATGACTGGGCTGGCAAAGAGTGGCGGTCTATGGTGCCCCTTGTGCTGGGCAATGGGAATGCTTTTAACTTATTTGAGCCATTAGTAATGAACATATCTTATTGTGCGAGCCCGCATATCATCGTTCATCCAGAGTGAAGAACCCAAATGACTATGTAATTATGGTGACTTTTGGTCTTCTAATTTAATTTTATCCTTACTCATTGCGCTTAATGAAGGGGTTTTCTTCTATTTTCTTGAAGACTGGCATAGCTCCTTCGAGCATTCGGTCCCGAGGAATGACTGGGTTAAATGTGGGCTGGGAGAAGTTCCCCACAATTATGCACTGAATGGTATCGTACGTTAGGTTTTACCCATTGGTGAAGGATTTGGATAGGACATCACATTCTGTGTCCATCCTCGATCCTCACCGCGGGCGAGAGCGTGAAGGAAGGATCCTCGGGTCCCGCGGGAGCACTTTGACTAGCGTCATTTGAGATGAGGTGTAAAAATTTAGAGATATTTAGAGTCTCCAGTCTATTTTACTCAAAACAGACAAAAGAAAAAGGGGAAGCCATCCCGAAGGACGGAATCCAAAGACATACTGGTGCGTACGAAACCAAAATGATTCGAGAAGGGTTCAGAGGCTAAGTTACGAAATGGGAAGGTGTTAGGCACCCATTCAGCCCTTTAGGTCTCTCATGGATGTTTGCTATTTTCCCTTTTATTTTCCCCGTGATATGTGTGCATGTGTATATGTATAGTGGAGATAGGAATCCTCGACTTGTATCATGGAAGAGATAAAGCGAGTCATCCGTAGGAAGGTATAAAAATAATATTAGAATATAAGATTTACGCGATTACCCTTACATTGATCGTTATAATGGAACGATAACGCATATGGAGTAATACGTTACTAAGAACAAGTATATAGAATATAAGCAAATTGGATTTAGAGAAGATAGAAAATGAGGGAGAAAGTGAGAATAGGATTCGAGTCTCGAGTTTTACCCCGAGACGCCTACGTAGCCTATAAAGGCATCAAAGTCCATGTAGTTCGCATAAAAAATGAGGGGTGGGGTTTATCCCATAGATCCTAATGGGGGATCTCTTATTTGTGAGTGTGTGTGTGTAGAAAAAGTGTTTTAGTTGTGAGAAAAATGTGAGAAAAGTATGAGAATCCCTATTTGGAATTTATGAGCAAACCCCTTTTGTTCTTATTTTTTGGATTTTATTTATATGAAAATAAGAGATGTGCAATAATACTAAATAAAAAGTACATTAGGATGTGTGAGATGAGATAATAAAAGTGCTAAGTAATAAAACAAGTTATTGCGAATTTAAGAGAATTTGAAGAGAAAGTTAAGAAAGTTGGACCTTCTTGAAGATCTTGAGCTTGATCTTGAATGTTGGAGAGAAGTCCTTACACTTGGATGATGATGGAGAGTGGCTAATTCACCAGGTTTGATGAAAAGGATGGTGAAAAGTGGAAGTTAGGAAGGGATTTGGATGTTGAAATCGCGCTGTCTTCGAGAGAGGTTTTTGGGATTCGTTGAGAGCGATTTTTATCAGATCTGGGCTCCCTTTGAAAATGAGGTGAAGGACTACTTTTATAAGCCCAGGTCACTTCCAATCATCATAGACCTGGTCCTTCCTATCGGCACCTACCGATAGGCAGGGTCTGGAACCTGCCATTTGGCAGTGTGTTTCAGGCCTTTCGGAAAATTAGTTGCCGAGGGCAAACCGTTGGTCAGAATCACGCACGGGGTAGACCGTTGGAAAGATAATTTAAAGACCTTTGAAAGTCCATTGGACCGCTCCCGAGTTAGGGAGTTGACTTTGGGTCAAATATGTCTTGGAAGCGTTTGTCGGTCAATTATATGGGGAATCGTTCGGACGCAAATGGATCATTCGTCCGCATGGTAAGTACGAATCAGACACGGGGTGGACCGTTGGAAAGGTTAGGAGATATACTTTGACATTCCAAAGAGTTTGACCCGGTTTAGGTAGTTGACTTTGGTCAACTAGCCCTTGGAAGCATTCGGTGACCTCTTAGAGTCAAACGGATCGTTCGTCCGCATGGTAAGTCAGAATCATGCACGGAGTGGACCATTGGAAAGGGGTTTCAGTGACCTTCGAATATTCATTCAGTCTCGGTCGACCTGAAGAGTTGACTTAGGTCAAATAGAGCCCGAGAGTGCCCGGTGGCCTCTAGATCAAGTTTCAGACGCAAACTGATCGTTCGTCCGCATGGTAAGTCAGAATCGTGCACGAAGTGGGCCATTGGAAAGGGGTTTCTGTGCCCTTCGAAGATTCATTCAGTCTCGGTCGAGCTGAAGAGTTTGACTTTTTGGTCAAAAGGAGCCTGGAGTGCTCGATGGCTTCTAGGTCAGTACTCGGGGTATGACCTGGGTTTGTAGTGATGAAGGGAGGTACTAGGGACCTAAGGAGAGTTAGGGGGTAACAGAATGGGGTGTATACAGAGCCCTTTGATGGGTGAGTTTAGAATAAATGATAATCGTTGAAATATACACCACATTATGCTTTTTATGGAGTACGACCGATTCAGAGGGTCAAGGCCGATTCTGAGGACCTGAAGGGTGTGCTGGGGATGACCAATTTTATGGGTCAAAGCCAAATCTGTGGGCTTAAGTGATGAGGGTGATCGATTCTACGGGTCGAAGACAATTCTACCGGCTTAGGGTGAAGATCTAATAACCGAGGTCAATTCTGACCTAAGAGTGGTGACGATCCAAGACCGAGTCAATTCTGACCTAAGAGTGGTGACGACTGAGGACCGAGGTCAATTCTGACCTAACTCAGGTGACGATCCAAGATCGAGGTCAATTTTGACCTAAGAGTGGTGACGATAGAGGTCAATTTTGACCTAACTCAGGTGATGATACAAGATTGAGGTCAATTCTGACCTAAGAGTGGTGACGACCGAGGACCGAGGTCAATTCTGACCTAACTCAGGTGACGATCCAAGACCGAGGTCAATTCTGACCTAAGAGTGGTGACGACTAAGGACCGAGGTTAATTCTGACCTAACTCAGATGACGATCCAAGACCGAGGTCAATTTTGACCTAAGAGTGGTGACGACTGAGGACCAAGGTCAATTCTGACCTAACTCAAGTGACGATCCAAGACCGAGGTCAATTCTGACCTAAGAGTGGTGACGACCGAGGACCGAGATTAATTTTGACCTAACTCAGGTGACGATCCAAGATCGAGGTCAATTCTGACTTAAGAGTGGTGACGACCGAGGACCGAGGTCAATTCTGACCTAAGAGTGGTGACAATCGAGGACCGAGGTCAATTTTGACCTAACTCAGGTGACGATCCAAGACCGAGGTCAATTCTGACTTAAGAGTGGTGACAACCAAGGACAGAGGTCAATTCTGACCTAACTCAGGTGACGATCCAAGACCGAGGACAATTCTGACCTAAGAGTGGTGACGACCGAGGATCGAGGTCAATTCTGACCTAACTCAGGTGACGATCCAAGACTAAGGTCAATTCTAACCTAAGAGTGGTGACGATCGAGGACCGAGGTCAATTCTGACCTAACTTAGGTGATGATCTAAGACCGAGGTCAATTCTGACCTAAGAGTGGTGACGACCGAGGACCGAGGTCAATTCTGACCTAACTCAGGTGAAGTTCCAAGATCGAGGTCAATTCTAACCTAAAAGTGGTGAAGACCGAGGACCGAGGTCAATTCTGACCTAACTCAGGTGACGATCCAAGACCGAGGTCAATTCTGACCTAAGTGTGGTGATGACCGAGGACCGAGGTCAATTTCTGACATAACTCAGGTGACGATCCAAAATCGAGGTCAATTCTGACCTAAGAGTGGTGACGACTGAGGACTGAGGTCAATTCTGACCTAACTCAGGTGACGATCCAAGACCGAGGTCAATTCTGACCTAAGGGTGGTGATGACCGAGGATCGAGGTCAATTCGGACCAAACTCAAGTGACGATCCAAGACCGAGGTCGATTCTGACCTAAGAGTGGTGACGAGCGAGGATCGAGGTCAATTCTGACCTAACTCAGGTGATGATCTAAGACCGAGGTCAATTCTGACCTAAGAGTGGATAAAGATTAGATTTTTATTCTGGTGGAGAAAGTGCCTTGTGATTTTGATCTGAGATGGGGAGCTGATAGCTGGGGAAGCTTTTGTTTCTTTAGGAGGCCTCACAGGGGGGAACAACCAATTTTGGTGCTGTAAAAATTCCACTGGGGAAGAGATCAGGCGATCCTTAGAGATCCTCCCGGGCTTTGTCGGGAGGAGATTCACTTGGTTTTTAAGGATTTCGCTGGGAAAGAGGGGTTCCGCTTGAGGGAATGCGAAATTTTCCTGGTGAAAATGTTCTAAATCCTTCTTGGGATTTTTTAGGAATTTTTTAAGAATTTTTGTGGGCTTTCTGGTATTTTCTGGGAATTTCTGTACAAAATTTAAGGGGGGTGTCGGTCGGCATGGTATGAGGGGTGCCATTCGACAGTGGCACAGACTTTTGGACTGCCTCGGGAAGGTAAGGAGTTAGTGCCGATCGGTATGGTTGGGGTCAATGCCGATCGGCATGGCGTTTGGCATCCTATATAAAGGGGGCAAATCCCTTCATTTTTTCACAACTTCTTTGCTTTATCTATTTCTGCGATTTCTCTGCAAATCTTACTAGCATTCCGATCTTCAAGAAATGGCCGCTTTTGTGAGCACCGCAGCCCACAGGGAGTGGTTGACTATTGATGACTGGGCGAATATGGAGTGGAGGGCCAGGGCGCCTCTTGCTTTGGGGAGTGAGAACTCCTTTGATGCGTTTGAGCCTATTACAGATGAGCGGACTTTACTGTGGGAGCCGTCGCGTCACCGCTCTTTGAGAGTGAATCCTGGCGGTTATGTAAATAACCTGACCTTTGGCATTCCTTTCTTTTTGGTGATTCTTCTTTCTTTCTTGACTTCTGATGATATTTTTTACTTTTTGCCAGTCTGATATTTCTTTGAAGAATATGTGCGCTCGCGGGACGATGGGGGTCAGGGATGTTTGGGAGCATCTCCCACCTATGGTGCGTTGGATGATATCATCAGCGAGTTTTGGGAGGTTGGCATTTGCGCTGGATGAGACGCCTCATTGGATAGCGGTCCTGTGCGCTTTGGGGGAGAGGTGGTGGGATACTACTCACACCTTTCATTTCGGCTTCGAGGAGATGACTGTGACTTCCATAGATGTGCAACAGCTGCTGGGGCTGGATTGTGATGGAGAGCAGATAGAGGTGGATCGCTCTTTGCGGGTGAGATCGGAGGCAGTGCGTGCGGCACTTGGTGATGTAGGGAGGATAGTTTCTGGGGATTCTATCCGACTGTCCCTGCTGAAGGATGTTCTGTTGGGCAGGGTGATTGATGTGGAGGATGGGATGCAAGTGAGGTAGATGGCCCGGTTATTTATTTTGCTGGTGTTGGGAGGTTTTATGGTGGCATCGAGCGGCGACGTCGTCCATTTGTGGTTTTTACCGTACTTGAGGATGTTTTCAAACATCCCTTTCTATGATTGGGGGAGTCTGACTTTGGCGAACCTTTACTCTTCTCTGGATGCAGTCAGTCGGTGTTGCCGGCAGACCTTTACTGGAGCCACGTACCTTCTTGAGGTATTCTTTAGTTTGCGCATTTCTTTTCCTGCATTCTCATTTTCTTTTCATGCATTCGCATTTTCCTTATGCGTCTCTTTTTATTTGTGAATTCTTATCTTTGACAGACGTGGTTTTATGAGGTGATTGGGTGCAATACCCCGCTGATCGCTCTGAAGGACGGAACTGTTGGGGACTCCTGCTGATTGTATCGATGGCATAAGGCCAATCGACAGTCGAAGGGATCTCTCTCCCTGGAGGCGGTGCGTCAGGTCTTGAATGACCTGACCAGTGGTAGGGTAAGACTCTTTCCATTTTTAGTCTTGGATTTTGCGCCTTTTGATCTTGTATTGATTTATGCCTTCTTGGAGATTTTCAGGTGACCTTTTATCCCTGAGGGACAACCATTCAGGATGCGGGGATGACCGGGGTGAATGCGCAGATGAGGCATTTATTGGCGCATAAGTTCAGCCATTCCTGGTATCTCGGGGAGAGGGTGGTTCGCCAGATTACTGAGGAGGAGGTGGTGGTGCCACCTGCGCAGCCTCCTACGTCTATGAGGAGGGAGCGACTGCTGTCAGAGGATGCGAGGATCGCGATGATGATCGAGGAGTCCTATTTGTTGTACACCGATACGGCTGTGTCGTATGACTATATGGACTTTGTGACGAGCTGGTTGATGGCTCCCAACATATATGATGCCCTACCTTTACCTTCTGCGGGTTCGATTCGAGCAGTGGGATTTTCCCACAGTGGCGGCGATCTGACGACATCTGCGACGGCTGCGACTTCAGAGGTTCCTTTTGTGCGGTTACATACCACTTCGTACAACATTCGGCGGGCTGATGGAGGGATAATGCCTATATTACATCGTCCTCATGCGATGGATCCGGAGGAGTTGGGTTTAACAGAGGAGGTCCTCCGACCTGCGGTATACCTTTCTGTTCTTCACTTTCTTTCTTTTTTGTTTTGGTCATCTCTGCTTTGATACTGATTTTGCCTTTTTCTTGCAGCAAGTCCGAGTGTCGACCACTTGGTTAAGAGACATCAGAGACTGGATATCTTCGGCGACTGCCCATATTCGAGATGCGGTTCCTATTCCTTCTTGCTTGGTGCCATCTGCTTCATCTGAAGAAGACTCTGACTCGGGTAGTGGTGGTGCATCATCTCACCGTAGAGGAAAGAGAGCACGTCGCAGGGGTGGAAGCTCTTAGAGAGAAAGGTGGGTGAGAGAGAGAGAGAGAATGTGGGTTCGGGCTGAGTCCCGTTATTTTTTATTTTTTCTCTTTTTATTTCCTACAAAAATGATGTAACACAGAAAACAAATAGATGCAATGCAATGGAGTTTTTTATTATCTTTTATTAATGATGAATGAATGCATGCACATGCACATGCGCTTTTTACTTTGTTGTTGAGACCGTAAAAAGGAGTATTTTTGGAAATTTTTGAAGGAAAGTTTTTAATTAAAAGGGGTAATTATATAAAGAGGAAAAGGTATTTTGAAATTCTATTGAGAATATTAATTTGTTTTTATTGAGTTTTCTGATTTGACAAAAGAGGAAAAAAGGGAAATTTCTAAAAATGGGGGGTTGTCGATCGGCAAGCACCCTGTCCTGCCTACCGGCAGTTGAGTCCAGTCCCATCAATTCAAAGCTTTGATTGGTACCCTCTTCAGCCTTTTGTATTTTGTTGGGTAGGATTCCCTTCGATTTCTGCAGGGATTATGTCTCTTGTGAGGGTTCTCAAGTATAAAAAGGGGTAAGGGTGGAGTGTTTTCATCACACCTTCGCATTCTTACTTACTTACCCACTATCTCTTAGCCTTGCACGATGGCTCTCCCTGGTAGCATTGAGTTTGCTAACTACCTCAAAGCCTTGGAAGAAATGTGCTCTTATAATATCGACTATGATACTTTCAACATGCGTCGAGTCTCCTTGTGGTGCAATCGGCCTATTGAGTGGAGCATGCTAATGGCGGTGGTACAATTCTGTTACCCCGAAGACCATGTATTCTGCGTTGAGTTGGATGAAGTTTGTCCTACCTACGAGGAATTTTCTGGCATGCTGGGTATAAATCCCAGTATTACTGTGGCTTTTCCCGAATTTTCTCGTTCTCCCTGGGATTTGTAGGCCGGGTTTCTTCATATTTTGCCTTCGACGGCTAGATCACTGGTTGCTAGAGGAATGATCTCCCTCCCGGCGGTACTGCAGTCCGTGCATTTGCGGGAAGTAGGTGATGTTGGCTATGCTGGAGCCATTGTTCTGGGCCTGGTTTCAAAATTACTGCTGGTGGACCCGCAACTTGTAGCCATTACTTCGTGGATGTCATACCGTCGCAATCCTGCGGCGGTGATACTGGCGGAGACACTAAATGGTCTGGATAACTAGCGAGAAGGTCGTTTTGACTTTCTGAGGGGTGGCCCCGTGATGCTGTTCATGTGGTTGTCTGAAAGACTCCACTTGGTGGCCCCTCCAGAGTATCCCTTATCGGCTGTACCCAACTTCTTTTCGCGTTACTTCTTCAGCATTGGCTTGGATATTGAGAGCTGGGAAAACTGGTTTGTGGAGAATGGGGCCCGGAATCTGTATTGGTCAGTGCCTTGGTGGGGGCAGTTGCAGCCTATTTTGGAGCTATTAGAGTACTCATATGTGCGACTGGTTGGTCTCAGACAGACCTCTTTTTATTTCCCTTGGCGGTTTCTGTGCCAATTTGGCTGGGCACAGGTCGTGCCACCTCGGACACAAAATTTCTTTCCGGTAGACGTTTTGACCAAGTGCCTGCGTCTGTTGCTTGGATCTCTGTGGGAGAATCAGCGTCCGTCGACCCGTCCCTCTCAGTCTGTCGGGAGAGTTTGGCATATCCCTAGGGATTATATGAAGTGGTTATGGAGGAGAGTAGTCAGCAAGTTATTGGCAGTGGAGACTGGACAAAGGTGGTTTATTTTATTTAACACCATGGAAGGGGTGTTGTGGTTTTTTCGAAGCTAGTTCAGGCTTATCGATCCATGGAGTGTTTACAGCACTCTGTTCAGGCAGGGGAAATTTGGGGACCCCAGGATGTATATGATGAGGGTGCAGGCTCCTCTGGTAGCTGTGGGTATGACTCTTAGAGAGTTTATTTGTATAATAGGGAATAAATGTGGGGATTTTATTTGGCTTTTTATGGAAGTAGGGGGAGGGAGTTATCCGTTCCTTTTCTTATGTAATCTGTGCTGTAATTTCTTATTAATAAAATAAGCAAGTTTCTGATCATCCAGCTGTGCCTTTCGATGAATTTTGTAATTTTGAGTTATCTATACCGATCGCTAAGGCATACATAATCATTTTGTTCAAGTATTTTTTAGAATGAACTGCCGTTCTCGGAGATAAGAAAAGAATAGTATTTTGTTAAAAAGAAAGGGCCGTGCTCCTGTAAGATGTATGAGCTGCCCACGTACCTCTGGGGATTTTGAATTTTTTTTATTTTTCTTGAAAAATGTTTTTTTGCAGAGGATCAGGCCCATGTAGTTCTGGGTAGAGGGAAATGAAGGAGTTTTTTTTTTTTAGAATAGAAGGGAGATGAGAAGAGTCATAGCGCGCTGAGATTCCGGACTAGGGGTAGAATTTCTTGAGATGGTCCAGGTTGACTAGACGAGCCATCTCTTCTCCATCTAGGTCAGTGAGCATGGCGGCACCGCCGGATAAGATTTTCTTCACAATGTAGGGGCCGCTCCAATTGGGTTTGAATTTCCCTCTGGGGTTCCAAATGGGTTCTATTATCTCCTTGAGGACTAAATCCCCTTACCGAACACCGAGGTCTTTGACTCTCTTGTTGAATGATCGCGCTATTCGGCGATGGTACCCCTGTATGTGGTAAAGAGCTTTCAATATCCTTTTCATATAGGAGGGTCAGCTTGTCGAGACGACTTTGGCACCAGTCTTCTTCACTAACTTTGCTTTCGAGCATGATGCATAGCGAGAGTATTTCCAGCTCCACAGGTAGGACTGCTTCCATGCCATAGACCAGAGAGTAAGGGGTAGCCCCAGTAGAGGTTTGTATTGAGGTTCGAATGCCCCAGAGGGCGTATGGGATCCGGTCGGTCCAATCCTTACAGCTTACGGTCATCTTGCTGATGATGGCTTTGAGGTTCTTATTGGCGGCTTCAACTGCATCATTGGTCTGAGTTCGGTAGGGAGAAGATTTGTGTCTCTGAATCCCGTACTCGTTGACTACTTATGTGACTTCTGCTTCGAAGTGCAACCCGTTATCTGACACTAACTCGTGCGGGACCTCATATCGACAGATGATATTTTTCTTGAGGAATCAATGGCAACTAGGATGAACTCATGTCCATTTTAATCCTTCGGTTTAACCTTCCCTATGATGTCGACACCCCAGGTGGAGAATAACCAGGGAGAGGTCATGTTGTATAATTATCGCGGAGGCAGGTGTTAAAGATTAGAGAACTGTTGGCATTTAAGGCATCTCCAGACATAGGCGGTGCAATCTTGGGCCATGGTGGTCCAGTAGTAGCCCTGTCGAATGATCTTCTTGGCAAGCATGTGATCGTTTATGTGGGGCATGCATTCCCCGTTGTGGATCTTCTGCATTATCTTCTCAATCTCAGCCCCTGCAATACAGTGTAGATGAGTCTCATCGAAGTTCCTCTTGAGTAGAGCTTTATAACAGATAATGTACTGGTCATTCAGTCTTCGAAGGTTCGTTCGGTCTTTCTTATTGGAACCCTCGAGATACCTACCATATTTGAGGAGGCACCAGATATCATAGTATCAATAATCAGCTAGTTTGGGATCTTCGGTGGAGACAAGCTCAATATGGTAGCAGTGGGTTGGTTTATCTTGCTTTTGAACTAGGAAGGGGGTCATTGTTATTCCTTCGGGCATGTCGACCATGGAGGCCAAGGTAGTGAGAGCATCGACTAGATTATTCTTTACTCGAGGTAGGTAATGGAAGGTGATATCTCGGAATCGGGAGGCTAACTATTCTAAGTGGGCATGGAAAGGTTGGAGCTTTTCGTCCTTGACTTTCCACTTTCTGAGCACTTGACCGATGATGAGGGAAGAATTCTCGTAGACATCAAGGTATTGAATACCTTTCTTGAGAGCAACCTTGAGGTCTACTTTGCATGCCTCGTATTCCGTCATGTTGTTGGTGCAAGGGAAATCCAATTTGATGGCGATGGGAGTGTGGGAGTCATCTGGGGCGATCAGAAGTATCCCAATGCCATATCCCTTTTTATTGGCAGCGCCGTCAAAGAACATTTGCCATCGAAGGTTGTCTTGAGCGGTGTAGAGGATATTTTCATTTTGGAATTTGGAGATCCAGACATCTACTTGTTCTACGGGGTATTCAGCGAGGTAGTCAGAGATGGCTTTTCCTTTAATAGCTTTCTGCGTGATGTATACGATATCGAGCTCAGTTAGGAGCATCAATCATCAGGCCATTCGACTGGATAAGGTGGGTTTCTCAAGAATGTATTTGATGGGATCCATTCGGGATACAAGTTTGATGGGGAAGGCGAGCATGTAGTGTCATAACTTTTGGGTGACCCAGACAAGTGCGACACACGCCTTTTCCAAAGCAGTGTAGTTGACCTAGTACCCGACCAATTTGCGACTGGCATAATAGATGGCTCTTTTTTTACAGGAGTCTAGAAGGTATTGGGATAGCAAAGCCCCAGCTGCAGTGTAGATTATGGTTAGGTATAGGAGCAAAGGGAGACCAGGCTATGGTGGCATGAGCACTGGAGGTTGGG
Source organism: Sambucus nigra (assembly GCA_949130495.1). Lineage (NCBI taxonomy): Eukaryota > Viridiplantae > Streptophyta > Magnoliopsida > Dipsacales > Adoxaceae > Sambucus > Sambucus nigra. The sequence continues at coordinate 366,745,167 of OX422210.1, read as the reverse complement.
TAAGATATTGTTTGATTCGGTCAAAATCTTCTTGACAGGCCTCGTTCCAAACCTTAGATGAATCCTTTAGGAGGAGCTGGAATATCGGTTCACAGATGGAGGTTAGCTGGCTAATGAACCGGCTGGTATATTGAAATTTCCCAAGAAAACCCCAGAATTCTTTCTCTATTTGGGGCAGTGGCATCTCAATTATGTCCTTCAGTTTTACAAGATCTGCTTCTATCCCCTTCTCACTGACCATGAATCTTAAGAGTTTTCCCTTCGTAATGCCGAAGACACACTTACGTGGATTGAGTCTCATCTGATACCGTCATAGTCGTTCGAAGAACTTCTGAAGAGCGAGAACATGACCTTCTCTAGTTTTGGACTTGATAATCATATTATCCTCATAAACCTCAACTTCTTTGTGAATCAGATTGTGCAGGATGGTTGTGGCAGCCCTTTGGTAGGTAGCCCCAGCATTCTTGAGACCAAATGGTATAACGGTGTAGCAAAAGGTTCCCCATGGGGTGATGAATGCAGTTTTTCTTGGTGGTCTGGGTGCATCTTAATTTGGTTGTATCCGACAAACCCATTGACGAATGACTTGAGAGCATGACTGGTTGTGTTGTCCACGATCATGTCGATATTGGATAGCGGATAATCATCCTTTGGAGATGCTTTGTTTAAATCTCGGTAGTCCACACACATTCGAACCTTCCCTCCTGATTTCGGCACAGGTACTATGTTGGCTAGCCATGTGGGATATTCAATCACACGAATGAAGCCCTCGTTCAAATGTTTGACCACCTCTTCTTTTACCTTGAGATACCATTCGGTACGGAGCTTTCTCAATTTTTGTTTAACCGGCTTGTAATCTGGGAGAGTGGGGATCTCGTGCTGAGCTATTTCAGGATCAATGCCGGGCATATCATTATAGGACCATGAGAAGATATCCATAAATTCCTTTAGCAATTCTTCGAGTTGTGCGCACTTATGATCGTCAAGGGTGGCCCCTATCCTAATCTCGCGCAGTTGGCTACTAGAACCGAGATTAATAACAACAGTCTCTTCTTTATTAACTTGAACGCGGTTATGTTGTTTATTATTAACCTTATTTAGATCAGTTAAGAATTGTTCATTTGCAAAATCATCATTAAAAGTTCGATTAGAATCCAAACAATTAATGTAAGGCACAACAAGATACTCAAAATCTTCGTTTATTTCGTTAATAGGAAAAAAACATTGAGAACCTTATCAAAAGAGGTCTCGATTACATTTGAACAAGGATAGACAACAGAAGAGGAAATAGGGTAAACATTGGGGTTAAGGGAGATTTCAAGAGGTAGAACTGGCGCAGCATGCCAGTTGAGGAGGGGTGTATCAGCAGCTTTAATCAGATGGGATGGATCCATTGATGTAATGCCTGAATGAACCATGTAGAGTGCCATCCCCAATATCTGTAAGTTGAAGGAATCTTTGGAATCACTTTCCTCAGTCTCTTTGATATCTTTGATGAGCGATTGCACTCGATGTTGGAAACTTTCAGCCCATGGGTAGCTATCTTGGAAAAAGATCTCCATTTCAGGCTTCATCTTCTTGTCTGTGTTTTCATACGAGGGTTCTAGAAAACCGCAAAAGTGGAAGTCTTCGCCTTCTTTGATGAATCGTCCATTCAAGGAGTCTCCTGGGATAGTTTGGATGCAGTCTAATCTTCTCTTTGGTCGATAATGGTGGATCATTCTGAGCTCTTATTCTGATGGTTGATACCCCAAGCCATAAGGATGGCAAGCTTTCTTCGGTTCTATGGGCTTAAGTATCCCTTGCTGCCTTTGCCCTAGCCCTAGTTCGGGCATGAAGTGCATGTTTATGAACATTTGAATCACATTGACATTTCCATGAGGGTCATATTCTGGACAAACCCTTTCTTTGAAACTGTCCCCTGCCGGGAGTGGGAGTGGCTCAACTCGAAATCCTGACAGGAGCATATCATTTTACCCGTGCTATATCTCAAGGATTGAACTGTTGGTGCTTGCACCCTCGATATTTTCATCGTTTCCCAAAATGGCAATGACTCACCCATCGGCAAAGAACTTCAATTTCTGATGGAGTGAGGAAGACACACCCTTGATACTGTGTAGCCAGGGTCGTCCGAGCAACAGGTTGAAACAAGTGGGATGTCTATGACTAGGAATTCGACGACAGGGTTTATAGGGCCAACCCCTATTACAAGTTTTATGGATCCCATCACCTCCCAACGGGTATTATCGTAGGTGGGTACAGCGACGGAAGTTGGAGCGAGGTCACTTTCTTTCAGGCCTAAACACTTGAAGGTTCTCAGTGGGCAGACATTCAAGGCAGATCCATTATCGATAAGAGAGAGTGGCACGGCCTTCCCCATAACTTCGACGGAGATGTTGAGTGCATGATTGTGATTTGGACCAATTCTAGGGATTTCTTCTTCAGAAAATGATAACACTCGGGTTAGAGGTCAAGGATCTGACTAGATTTATCGCTTCTTCTGATGTGGTAGAAGGAGGAACTGTGGGTACAGTGAGAAGCTTGATTAAAGTATTTCCGTGCAGCTGGGAAGACATGAAAATCCCCCATAGAGTGATGTTAGCTTGAGTTTTCTTCAGTTGATCGAGGATCTTGCTCTCCTCGATGGTCATCTATGGCATAGGAAGGTTTTCAATGCCCTTCCCTTTGTCATTTGCTAGTAGTGAGCTTGGAACCTGGTAATGTCTCCCTGATCTGGTCATGTGATTTACTGAAGAAGGGAAGAAAATGAATCCCGTTTCCTCGTCAATCTCAGGTTGTTCTGTCACCCTATTTATTTTTCCGAGGAGTTATTCAAGTGATATCATTCCAAATATGTCGGCTACTGGTCCAGTTCTTCCTGAAGCTTGTTTTTCACTCGAATCTTCGAATTCTTCCCCCCATCCGGCGGAAATAATTCTGTCTTTCCATGTAAAGTCAATGCATTCCACAACTTCAACGGCTTCTTCATACATGTCTTCCCATTCTGTGGGGATATGTATGGTTGAAGGGACCAAGCGCCCTTGTAGCTTTAAAGTGTCAAGTAACCCGGTGATACTACAAATGCTATTGGTTTGCCCGAATAATTCTACCATAATCTGGACATCATCATCTAGGCTGACTTCATTGGTAGGTACTATCCAACTATCTGACTCTCGAGCCATTTTCGTGATTCCAAGAATAGCGTACTGAATCTCTGGTAATCAATGACCATCTGTGAGGGACATTTCAGCCCGAACTCTAGGAGTTGGTTTAACACTTCTAATAATTCCATATTTCCATTTTTAGAATGGGTACAGACAGTGATGCATGCTCTGGTAAGGAGTGACAGTGCCTGATCAGCGAGGCTACTAGGGTGTAGGAGGAAATATGGGTAAATTTGAAGAGGTTTAGGAGAGTATATGGGTGTGATTTGAGTTGAGGGATCGAAATCTGGGTTTTCTTTTAAAAAGATGGCATTGGCATGATTTGGGAGTGGATTGTGAGTAGTGTTTGGCTTAGGATTGGTTGGCGGGGCGATGGTAACCCAGTCAATTAGATCTTGGATTGTGTTTTGGAGGTTAAAGCATTGGTCGGTGGTATGGCCAACAGTTTGGTGAAAGGCGCAATGAGCATCGGCCTTAAAGTTTCTTGGGAGTGGATTTGGCAACGGACGGGGATCCAAGGGTTTGATGAGGTTTCAGCTTAACAAGGCTTGGTAAACTTTGGAGAGGGGAGCATGGAGCTCAGTGTATTCCCTTCGGATGGGGGCAGGGCGACTTTTTGGTGCCCATGACGTGGTTAGTTGAGAGGTGTTGTTGATGGTTGAGACTGTAGCACTAGCAGGCTTGTCATACTTTCTAGGGGTGAACTGTCCAAATAACTTTTTTGGTTCAGCCTCTGTTTTAACAAGGCTTTACTTAATTTCTACTCCCGCTTCTCTAAGAGCTCGGAAGTGGGGATATTATTGTCCTCCCATCGTTGCTCGGACATGGGACAAGAAGTTCTTCTTCACTATGTTGACCCGTTCTTCCTCAGATGGCCTATTGGCCATGGTAGCTGCCTGCTCCCTCCACCGTGTTATGAAGTTACTGACTGATTCCCCAGGCATCTGTTTGAGCAGCTCTAAATCATAACGGGTGACCTCAAGCTCCTCGTTGTATTTGTACTGTGACATGAATTCTCAGGTTACATCCTCCTAGCTACGGCTTCTGGATTCCTCTAGAGATAAAAACCATCAGAGGGCACTATCCTTCAAAGTTTGCTGAAACAATTGGGCCATCACTTATTCATAAGCCCCTAGTAGAGTCATGGAACGATGGTAACTGTGAAAATGAACAATCGGGGGTCCTCTCCCTCTGATCTTCTCAAAATTGGGCATCTTTAATTTCTCAGGTAACCTCACTTTAGGATAAGGAGACATGTGGGTGTAGTCTATGTAATTTCCTGAGATTCTGACTTGCTCGAACTTCTTGGTGAGCATCTTGAGATCATCTTTGACTTTATTTAACTCCTCCTATTTTGGATCAGTGACCATAGGCAGGTTAGCCACAGGCTCGATAATATTTGGCATCGGAAGCTGGGCAGGCGGTGACCCATTGACAGGAGGGGCATGTGGAGCGTGTTGATATTATTTAGGAACCCAGATAGGCTCGAACGGACCCATAGCACGAGGGAATAGGGCCTCAGGCTCTTGAGGAATAAGAACCTAGTTTCGTTGCATCTCTCAGACCTCAGTTTGGAGGTTGTCAATCTTGGACACGAGCTGAGCTAGGACTGCCGTCATATTTGGCTGTATGACTGGTACTTGATCTGTATTCTCCATGGAAAGTGGATGGATTCCGGACTCGAAAGAAGTAGCAGAGGAACGGATGAAACTCCGAGGTGATTTTACTGAAGACCGAAGCCAATAGGGAGCCAGACCAAGGGCTTGCGATTGACCTGAGAAGGCGTAGAATGGGATTTATTTTGAGAAAAAGGGAAGAAACTATTTTTGGATTTTTGATAAAGAAGGGAGAAATATTTTTGGATACGGAACTCAGCATGATTATTACGATTATTATGTTCTCACTTGTATTTAATTCTCCTAAATGCAATGCCGGACTGGACCTGAGCCTGGGAAAAGTGGGGTTTTTAATATATGCGAAGCTACGGCTGGACTTGTAACCAGGCTCACGGACAGGGTCCCATTTTAAAATGCACGAAAATTTATGCGGCAGGCCCACCCGGAATTTCGACAGAGTTTCAGGTTGAAACCAGCAATCTAAAGTGTGTGCCCTAGGTTTGACACCTATATGCGGGTATGGAGTTGGTTGGGTGAATCAGAATGGGTTCCCCTCTTTGGCATGACTTCCACGATATACGTCTTGCTCTTACGGGCAATCGGTACGTGTGGACAAGCCATTGGATATACCTGAGTGTACGTGAATTGCCTCACTATATACCTCGTGGGGACGGTACATGTGAGAGCGAATTCGATATACTCGGCGTACGTGAACGAATTCCCTGCAATATACCTCCCATCATGACTTCGGTCAAGAGATAAGATGCGGGGGAACCGTTCGATATACGTCAAAGGTACTTGGCCAATGGAAGGTCAGAGTCATATCGCTTAGGCTAACTGCGCCCTGCTGGACCAGCGCCCATCACGAAGTGACCCTCCAGTTACTGGGTAAAATTTGGTCAATAACAATGCTCTTTGGTGATGTCGTGTGAATCATGCATGATTCTATTATTAGTATCTTATGATGAGAATGCTTTTCTTGATTATGCCAAACAGGGAGCAAAGTACAAGTACCAAAGGTACACCAAGTTGGATGGGTGATGCGTGCAACATGTGGATATATGTGATCCTAGGTTCACGTGGTGTGAAGTGTACATGGAGAATTTCTTACAAGTGTGTGAACAGAAGTATAAGCATAGGATACACATGGAAAAGGGGAACATGCAGATATAGGGGAAATATAAACAAATATAACATCCATGTAAATAGAGTCAAGCCCTCAAAACATATAATGTCCCATCAGAGTCTCCACTGTGGCCATCCCCAATCCTCGCCGTGGGCGGGCGCGTGAAGGAAGGTTCCTTAGGTCCCGCGCATACCTTTCGAGAACTCTTCGGTCGGCATCATTTGAGATGAGGTGTAAAAATGTAGAGAGATTTAGAGTCACTAGTCTATTTTACTCAAAACAGACAAAAGAAAAAGGGGAAGCCATCCCGAAGGACGGTATCCAAAGACATACTGGTGCATACAAAACCAAAATGATTCGAGAAGGGTTCGGAGGCTAAGTTACGGAATGGGAAGGTGTTAGGCACCCATTTCGCCCTTTCGGTCTCTCATAGATGTTTGCTATTTTCCCTTTTTATTTTCCCCGTGATATGTGTGCATGTGTATATATATAGTGGAGATGGGAATCCTCGACTTGTATCATGGAAGTGATAAAGCGAGTCATCCATAGGAAGGTATAAAAATAATATTAGAAAATAAGATTTACGCGATTATCCGTACGTTGATCGTTATAATGGAACGATAACGCATATGGAGTAATACGTTACTAAGAATAAGTATATAGAATATAATAAAATTGGATTTAGAGAAGATAGAAAATGAGGGAGAAAGTGAGAATATGACTCGAGTCTCGGGTTTTACCACGAGACACCTACGTAGCCTATAAAGGCATCAAAGTCCACGTAGTTCACATACAAAACGAGGGGTGGGGTTTATCCCATGAATCCGAATGGGGGATCTCTTATTTGTGAGTGTGTGTGTGTGTAGAAAAAGTGTTTTAGTTGTGAGAAAAGTGTGAGAAAAGTATGAGAATCCCTGTTTGGAATTTATGAGCAAACCCTCCTTTTCTTGTGTTTTGGGTTTTATTTATATGAAAATAAGAGATGTGCAATAATACTAAATAAAAAGTATATTAGGATGTGTGAGATGAGATATTAAAAGTGCTAAGTAATAAAACAAGTTATTGCGAATTTAAGAGAATTTGAAGAGAAAGTTGAGAAAGTTGGACCTTCTTGAAGATCTTGAGCTTGATCTTGAATGTTAGAGAGAACCCCTTGCACTTGGATGATGATGGAGAATGGCTAATTCACCAAGTTTGATGAAAAGGATGGTGAAAAGTGGAAGTTAGGAAGGGATTTGGATGTTGAAATCGCGCTGTCTTCGAGAGAGGTTTTTAGGATTCGTTGAGAGAGATTTTTATCAGATCTGGGTTCCCTTTGCAAATGAGGTGAAGGCCTCCTTTTATAGGCCCAGGTCACTGCCGATCGGCATAGACTTGGTCCTGCCTATCGGCACCTACCGATAGGCAGGGTCTGGAATCTGCCATTTGGCAGTGTGTTTTAGGCCTTTTCAAAAAATTGGTTGCCGAGGGAAAACCGTTGGAAAATTAATTCAGAGACCTTTGAAAGTCTCTTGGACCGTTCCCGGGTTCGGGAGTTGACTTTGGGTCAAATATGGCTTGGAAGCTTTTGTCGATCCATTGGACGGGGAATCGTTCGAACGCAAACGAATTGTTCGTCCACATGATAAGTCCGAATCGTGCATGGGGTAGACCGTTGGAAAGGTTAGGAGATGTACTTCGACATTCCAAAGAGTTTGACCCGATTTAGGGAGTTAACTTTGGTCAACCGGGCCCTGTAAGCATTCGGTGACCTCTTAGAGTCAAACTAATCGTTCGTCCGCATGGTAAGTCAGAATCGCGCACGGAGCGGACCATTGGAAAGGGGTTTCCATGCCCTTCGAAGATTCATTCAGTCTCAGTCAACCTGAAGAATTGAATTAGGTCAAACAGAGTCTGGGAGCGCCCGGTGGCCTCTAGATCAAGTTTTGGACGCAAACGGATCGTTCGTTCGCGTGGTAAGTCGGAATCGTGCACGGAGCGGACCATTGGAAAGGGATTTTAGTGCCTTTCGAAAATTGATTTAGTCTCGATTGGTCTGAAGAGTTTGAATTTTTGGTCAAATGGAGCCTGGGAGTGCTCGATGGCTTTTAGGTCAGTACTCAGGATATGACCAGGGTTTGTAGTGATGAAGGGAGGTACGAGAGACCTAAGGAGAGTTAGGGGGTAATAGAATGGGGTGTCTACACATTCCATTGTGGTGTTATGTGATCTTAAGGAGAGGTAGTGGAACACTACACACACATTCCATTTGGGGTTCGGGGATATGATCGTTACTCCCATTGATGTTTAACACCTATTGGGGCTCGATTTCTAGGGTTTTTCAGATTGTGGCAGACCACACTTTGAGGGTTACGCCAGAGGCGGTGCATGAATCTTTGGGAGATGCCGGTAGAATCGTGTCGGGGATTATATTTGAATATCTTCTTTGAAAGAGAATATTTTGAGGAGGAGAGTTGATGTGATCGATGGGTGGTGGGCGAGAAAAAAGGCCAGTCTATTTATTTTACTTTTTCTTGGGGTTTCTTGGTGGCGACGCTGTCCATCTTTGGTTTTCTCCGTACTTAAGGATGATTTCTAACGTCCCGATGTATGACTAGGGGAGCCTTACTTTGACGTCCCTTTATTTTTTCTTTGATTCATTCAGTCGGTGTTGCCGATAGATCTTTACGGGAGCCACGTACCTTCTGGAGGCAATTTTGGATTTTTTTGCACAATTTTCCTGTAGTCTTTTTGTATTCTCTTTCTGATTTATTTTCTTTTTGAAGACGTGGTTCTATGAGGTGATGGGGCATAATGAGGGGTGGTTGTCTCTTAAGGATGATGACTTGGGAGACTTCTGTCATACGTTCCGGTGGTGAAAATTCAACCGGCGCTCGAACTAGCCTTTATCGCTGACAGACGTGCGATAGGTCCTGAATGCCTTGACCAGTGATCGGGTTAATTTTTGTCATTTTCTAAGTTATTCTTGGCATCTTTATTTCTTGAGTAGATACTGATTCTTAGTTGGGCATGCAGGTGACCTTATAGTGTCCCCGCAGGATTGGAGGATTACTTGCATCCATACGCAGATGTGTCGATTAATTGTGCACGAGTTCGGGTACGTCTAGTACGTAGGAGAGAGGATGGTGAGGCAGATAGTAGAGGATGACGTGGATGTCCCACCATTGGTACCCCTATGTATATGAGGCAGGTGCGATAGATGTATGATAATGCCAAGGCGGAAGCGATGATAGGCGAGACCTACATGCTCTACAAGGATAAAATGGCGAGTTACGATTACCTGGACTTCGTGATGAATTAGTTGATACCCTCATGTATCTATGACATGGAGAACATGCCTCCACCCACCAATACTTCGGGTTGGGGTAATAATGTATCGGTGGGATCGACCCACAACACGGGTGGTGGTATGTTAGTCGTGGTAGTGACATAGGAGGATCCATTGATTTATGTTACTCCCATTTTCTTATAATTTTCAATTGAGTAACGGGTTGTCCTTGAACGTGCCACATTGTCCTCACGCATCTTTGTCTGGATTGACAGGGATTACATATAAGGCCCTCTGATCTGAGGCATATTCTTTGTCCTTTTTTTTCTTTTTTGTTTCCCTTAATTCTTTCCTTACTCTTTACTCATTAGCTCTTCTTTTTTATTGCTCTGTGCTTGCAGTATGTATGGGTGCTGACAAACTGACTACGACACATCAAGGATTCGATGGTCTCCATGTCTAATTATATAAAGAAGTATACCCCTTATTGATTGGTGCCATCTTGCACCTTAGAAGGTTTCGGGTCTGGGAGTGGAGCATCCATCGCTCGTCGCCAAGTAAAGCGTGTGCTCCATGAGGGCTAAGGAATTTTGGGATAGTTGAGGGTTCGGCGATGTCCCATTTGTATTTTTTCTTTATATCTGTAAAATGTGATCATGTGAAGAAAGAATATATGAAAAATATGCATTTTCTTTTTGGTATTTTTCTTGATTTAGTGACTTCTCCTATATGTACTTTTGATTTTCTGCTGAGATTGTATATTTTATACAAAGGTGGAGATAAATATGGAAATGATTAAAATGGAAAGATGTTTATTTTATGCGAAGATATGGAAAAAATGGAATTTTTTTGTTAAAAAGGAGTAATAACAAGGAATGACCCAGAAGGGGGGGGGGGGGGTAACTCTTCAAAATAAGGATTTTTGGAAATTGATTATGGGAAAAAGAGGAAAAATGGAATTTTCTAAAATAGGGGGGTTACCTATAGGCATACCCCCTGACCTTTCGATCGGCATAGGGGTCAAGTCAAATCACTCCTAAGCTTTGATCGCACTTTCCTTCATACTTGTGTACTTATGTAGGGCTGGGGGTTAAACGGAATTCCAGAAAGTTTATTTTATTCCGTGGGTTTTTGGGTATAAAACGAGAGTGTATGGGGTGTGTTTTATCACCAGCATCCATATTTTCCCTTTCTTTTCTTTCTCTATTATCCAAATGGATCTTCAATTGTACGAAGAATTCTCTTCTTGTGTTGATGGTTTAGAGGCCATGTGCCTCTACAATATTGACTATGATACTTTCAATTTGCGCTGGGTTTCTTTATGGTGTAATCGGGCCATAGAATGGAACTTACTAGTAGAGGCGGTTTGATTTTGGTACCCTGAAGACAATGTATTTTGGTTTGTCCTGGATGAGGTCTGTCCTATGTACGAGGAATTCTAAGTGATATTGGGAGTTAGCCCCAGTGTTGCGGAGACTATGCCCGACTTTTCTCCATTTTCGTGAACATTTATGATTGAGTTACTCCATATTTCCTCTTTTGGCGGCTCGATCGTTGGTTAATGGAAGGACTATCTCTCTTTCAGCGGTTATGCATTCGGTGCGTCAGAGGGGTTTTGATGATACCGACTTTTCCAGAGCTATTGCGTTGACCTGATTAGGAGGTTGTTCCTATTAATAGCGGATTTAATAATTATTCCCAAAGCGACTGTGATAGCGACGTGGATGTCTTACCACCATAGTCCTGCGACTGTGGTGATGGAGAAGACCCTAAACGGTCTTGATGCTTGGAAAGAGGTTCGTTCCAACTTTTTTAAGGGGGAGTCGGGTTATGTTGTTCATGTGTCTTCTAGAGAGGTTTCATTTGGAGGCCCCTCCTGAGTATCCCCCGGCGGGTGTGCCTAATTTCTTTGCCTAAGGTAGTATCGGTATGTGCAGTTGATTGGCCTCCGTTAGATAACCAGTGCCTCCTCACATACCGAACTTCTTTCCAGGGGAGACCTAATCGAATCATTACGAATGATACTGGGTTCCTTGTGGCAGCGCCTCCGACTGTCTACCCCTCCGTCAAAATCTGTAGGAGCAGGTGTCATCTGGGGACTACCTAAAGTGGTTGTAGAAGCAGGTGGTGGAGAATATTTTGGAGTAAGAGACTAGGAAAATGTGTCTTATCACCTTCGACACCATGGAGGAGGGTATTGTGGTTTTAGCCAAACTCGTCAGGGCATATCACTACATGGAGCGCATACAGAGTGTTAACTAAGAATAGGAGACTTGGGGACCTCCGGGGCAGGGAATGATAATGAAGCAGAGCGATCTGGCAGTTGAGGATAATGTTTGTGAAGTTGGGTTAACATTTTGTGGAGCATGGATGATTTATGTTTTGGGAGATTTTTTATGGGGTTAGGGATATGTTTTTCGAAGCTATTAGGGATTAGGTATGTTTGTTTAAGATGGTCTTATTAGTGAAAAGAGGGTGGTCATTTTAGCTCCCTTCACTGATACTTCATGTAATAGTTGTATTCCATTATTAGAAATAAAAATGATTTTAATCGCATATTGTTGTGCCTCTTTATGAGTTTTGTATTTGAATTATCTATATCAATCGCTAAGGCATACATAATCCTTTTGTTCATGTAAATGAAAAGATGGATCGTCGTTCTCTCAGGTTAAATAGAATAGCATTTTGTGAAAAAGAAGGGGCCCGTGCCTATGTATGGTGTATAGGCTGCCTACGTACCTCTGGGGGTTTTAAAAAATTTCATATGTTTTATTTTGAAAAAAATGTTTTTGAGAGGATCAGGTCCCATGTTGTTTTGGGTAGAAGGAAATGAAGATATTTTTTTAGAATAGATGGGGGATGAGGAGAGTCATAGTGCGCTGAGAATTCAGATTAAGGATAAAATTTCTTGCGATGGTCCAGATTGACTGGACGCGTCATCTCTTCTCCATCAAGGTCTGTAAGCATGGTAGTGCCGCCTGACATGATTTTCTTCATAATGTAGGTGTCATTTCAATTTGGTTTGAATTTCCCTTTGGGGTCCCAGACGGGTTCTACTATCTTCTCGAGAGCAAGGTCCCCTTCTTGGACACCGCGATCCTTAAATTTTTGATTGAATGATCTCTTTATCTGACGATGATGCCCATGTATATGATATAGATCCTTAAGTCTCTTCTCATCCAAGAGTGATAGTTCATCAAAGTGGATCTGATGCCAGTCTTCTTAGCTAACTTTTCTCTTGAGCATGACACGGAGGGAAGTTATTTCTAGCCAGAGAATAATGGGTAGCCCTAGTAGGTGTTCTTATTGAAGTGTGATAGCCCAAGAGGGAGTATGGGATTAGATCGTCCCAATCTTTATAATTCTCGTACATTTTTCTAATGATAGTTTTGAGGCATTTATTGGCAGCTTCGGCAACACCATTGGTTTGGGGTCGGTAGGGAGAAGATTTATGTCTAAAAATTCCGTACTCGTTGACCAGTTTTGTAGCCTCGACTTCGAAATGGAGTCCATTATCTGATACTATCTTATGGGAAACCCTGCGTTGATAAATGATGTTCTTTCTAATGAAATTGGACACTTTATTGGCATTTATCACGCGCATGTCTCAACTTTGACCCATTTATTGAAGTAATTAATAGCGATCAGGTGGGGCCCATATTCCTTAACGGATGGATCAGGTAATTAATAGCAATTTTGAACCATTGTGGTCCAATATTACCCTTAACGGATGAACTTCTTAGCAAGCATATGATCGTTCATATGGGGCCCATATTCCTCGCTTTGGATTTTCTGCATCATGCCTTCAATATCAGCCCCTACTATGCTATGCAAATGGGTTCCATCAATTTTGTTCTTGAAAAGTTCTTTATCATGGATAATGTACTGGGCACATGATTTTTCTTGTCTTCTTCTAGGGTATACCGACCATGTCTGAGGAGGCACAAAATGTTATAGTATTAAAATCGATCATGCAAAATCTTCCTCGACGACGAGCTCAATGTGGTAGCAATGGGTGGTAATAGCCTAATTCTGAACTAGGAAATGGTCCATTTATATTCGCTCAGGCGTGTTGACAAGGAGGCCAGGGTTGTAAGGGTGTCAGCAAGGTTGTTCTTTGTACGGGGCAAGTAGTGAAAGGTGATATCTTTGAACTGGGAGGCTAGCTCTTCTAGGTGGGCGTGAAAGGGTAGGAGATTCTTGTCTTTGACTTTCCATTTTGTTAGGGTTTGTCCGATAACGAGAGCACTGTCCCCCATAAATATCTAGGTACTTGATACCTTTCTTGTGGGAATTTTTTAGGCCTATTGTTGGTGCAAGGGAAGCCTAATTTTATGGCAGTGGGGGTGTGAGAGTCATCGGGGGCATTCAAAAGTATGGAAAAAGGTTTATTTATTTTGGTAGACTGACATAGCTTCGATGAGCTTTCGTTCCCTGGGGATGACATGGTTGAAGGATATGTGATAGGACCTTTCGACGGTGGTACGCTAGGTAGTTTCCTCTGCGAGTTTTAGTCGCCTAGCATCTACTTTGGACGAGACATTATGCTCTACGAATGTTTTGTGCGTACTGGGGGAGAGGTGGTGGGACACTACAAACACCATTCATTTGGGATTTGGGGAGATGATGGTAACTCCCATTGACGTCCAGCTGTTGCTAGGATTGACTGCGAGGGCATGTATATTTAGGTGGATCGATCATTGAGGGTCACACCAGAGGCAATTAATGCTACATTGGGAGAAAATGGAAGGATAGTCTCTCGCGATTTGATCCTCATTTCTTATCTTTGGGAGATGTTGTTGAGCTAGAGGATCGATGAGACAGACGGGCTATAGGTATGAGAAATGGATCGTCTATTCATTATTTTTTTCTTGGGGTTGGTGGCGTCGAGGGGCGTTGTTATCCATTTATTCGATCCGCATTTCTTCTCTCTAGGAGCTGTTGTTGAGATAGAGGATTGATGAGATAAACGGTCTATATGTATGACAAATGGATCATTTATTCATTCTTCTTTTATTTGGGGGTTTCTTTGTGGCATCGTCATTCATTTATGGTTTTGACCATTTATGAGGGTATTTTCGAATATCCCTCTTTATGACTGGGGGAGACTGACCTTGGCGACCCCTTTATTCATCTTTGGACACTTTCATTTGGGGTTGTTGGCAAACCATTACTAGGTCCACGTATCTCCTTGAGGTAATTCTCTAATTTATTTTCTAGCATTTTTCCTTTAGTTTTCTTCTTTTGTTAATTCCTGTCTTTCGGTAGACTTGGTTTTATGAGGTGAATTGATTGGTTTGCATGATGAGGAGGTGGGGGACTTCTGCCAGATGTATCGGTGGCAAAAGTCCAACGGACGATCGAAGCAATCTCTTTCTTTTTCAGCGGTGCATCAGGTCTTGAACACCCTGATGAGTGACCAGGTTATTCCTTTTTTCTTTTGAATCCTTTTTTGACATTTTCTCTATTTGCACAAATATTGATATTTTTAGGGGAATTGTAGGTGACTTTCTATCCCTGGGGGACGATTGTCCAGTACACTAGGGTGACTGGGGTGCATGTGCAGATGCACCAGTTGCTGGCGCACAAGTTTGGCTACTATTGGTATTTGGGAGAGAGAGTGGTCCGAAAGATTGTGAAGGATGAGGTGGTGGTCCCACAGGAGGCACCCCCGTTGTACATGATGAGGGTGCAAGAGATTTCAAAGGAGGCTAGGGAGGCGGTGATGATTGGCGAGCCTAATTCGTCATATAAGGATATGGTGGAGACCTATGACAATCTCTACTTTGCGATGAGATGGATGATGCCTTCTTGTATCTATGATGTGGTGAATATGTCTCCGCCTCTTACGGCTTCGGGAAGGGGTACAAGTCGGTTGGGGAGGTATTCAAATAGCACAAATGGTGTGTCATCATCAGCAGTGATAACGAAGGTTCCATTCATTCATCTTGCTCCACATTCCTATAATTTTTTATTTGCTCGAGAAGGATCGCTGTGCATACTGCACTGCCCTAATGCGGTGGATTCGAGGGTGCTGGGGCTGATGGAGGATGTTCTTTAGCCAAAGGTATATCTCTTTTCTTTCTTTATCCTTGTATGGATTTGTCTTTGCTTTAGATTGACTGGTTTGCCTTTTGTTTCTATCGCTTTGTCTGCAGCATGTACGGGTGTCGACTACTTGGCTTAGCGACATCCGAGACTGGGTGGCCTCAGCGACTACCTGCATCAAGGACTCAGTTTCAATTATTTACTGTATTGTGCAGTTTGCTTCCTCAGAGGAGGGATAGGGATCGGGGAGTAGAGGCTCCACAACTCGCCACCGAGGGAAGCACGCTTGCCGTAAGGATGGGGGTCTTAGAGAGAGTGATGATAGATTGGGGGTTTCGGGCTGAGTCTTGTTGTTCTTGCTATTTTTTTTCGTCTTTTCTTGGGAAAAAATGTAGTGATGCAAATGGAAGTATATATAAAATGAAAAAGATTTTTGTTTATTTATATTTGCTTAATGACTTAACCTACATGCACTTTTCACTTTATTGTTGAGACCGTAAAAATGATGGGATTTTTTTAGATAAAATTTATTTTGAAAAAGGATGGGTGAGAATGGTTAATATAAGAAGAAACAACCCGAATTTATTTGAAATAGGGATTTATTTTTTTATATTTTTTTATTTTGACAAAGAAGGAAAGATAGAATTTTCTAAAATGGGGGGGTGCTGATTGGCATAGCCCTTATCCTGGCTATCAGTTGGTGAGTCCAGCTAAATCACCCGAAGTCTTTGATTGCACTTTCTGCATCTTTAAAGTACTTGGTGGGGCAGATCTTTATTCGAGTTCTTCAGATTTCTTGTTATTTAGCCAAGATTTTCATATATAAAAGAGGGTGAGATGGTGAGGTTTTTCACCCATCCACATTTTCTCTTATTTCTAGCCTTCTGTCTTATTGTTTCCCAAAACGGACCTTCCCATCAATGCAAAATTTGCTCCATATATCAAGAACCTAGAATCTATGTGTCTGTACAATGTAAATTATGACTTTTTTAACTTGCGTCGTGTCTCTTTGTGGCGCAATCGGCCCATCAACTGGAATATGCTCGTAGCAATAAAAAAAATTAGTATTCCGAGGATCATGTTTTCTATTTTGGCTTGGATGAGGTTCATCTGACCTATGAAGAGTTTTTAGCCATATTGGGGGTTAATCCCAGCGTGGCGACAACTATGCCTAAATTGTGTCGATCTCCTCGGGAGCTGTTAGTAGGATTTCTCCACATCTCTCCTTCGGCAGCTAGGTCATTGGTCATTGGTCATTGGGTGAATGATCTATCCCAACTGTCCTGCATTGTGTGCATCTATAGGATTTCAACAGTACGGTCCATGCCGGAGCTATTGCCCTAGGCTAAACTTCGAAGCTACTACTGGTGATCAGGGATCTAATAGTGGAATCTCAACTTGCTACCATCATAACGTGGATGTCATATCATTACAACCCTGTGTCGGTGATACTGGCAGAGACCTCGAACAGTCTAGATGCTTAGCGAGAAGGCCTTTTTGATTTTTTAAGAGCAAGCCCGGTTAAGCTGTATATATGGCTAGCTGAGAGATTTTTTTTCGGTACCCTTGAATATCACTTGGTAGCTGTATTACTAGTTATTTCATTAGCTTTGGCCCATCCATAGATAACCAGGTAAACTGGTTCGTGGAATACAGAGCTTAATGTCTGCCCTAGTCGGTGCTATGGTGGGGGAGCTGCAGCCCATTTAGGAACCGAGGGAATACCAGTACGTTCAGTTAGTTGGCCTTCAGGAGGTCTCATTCTATTTCCCATGGAGTCTCCTATGTCAAGTCAAATGAGAGAAAATTGTGCCTCTCCGTACCCTAGATTTCTTTCTTGTAGAGGATTTGACTGAAGTCTTGCGAATACGGTTAGGTTATCTGTGGTAGAATCATCGACCGTACACTCGTCCTTCATAATCTGTTGGCAGGGTTTTAGAGATTATACGAAATGAATGTGGAAGAGGGTAGTGGCTAAGATCTTGGCAGAGGAGACCGGGTAGAGATAAATTGTCATTTTTGACATTATGGAGGGGGTGTAGTGGTTTTCTCTAGCTGGTCTGGGCTTATCGCTCCATGGACCTTCGGTATACCAACCAAGTAGGGGAAGTCTGGGAGATTTAAGGAGTAATGTTGATGGGGTTGGATCTTTCGGCAGCTAGGGATATGGTCTTTTGTGAAGCTGGTGTTTATTTCTAAAGATTTTATGATGGAGATTATTTTTAATTAAAGGTTTGGTTAGTTTGTTTTTAGGGGTAACTTGGTTGGCGGAGGTAGTTGTTTGACTCCCTACACTGATATTTCATGTAATTGTGCCGAATTTTCCCTTTTATGGAAAAAAAGAATTTTAATTATTTTATTGTGCCTCTTGATGAGTTTACATTTGAATTATCTATACCAATTTCTAAGTCATACACGATACTTTTATTCATGTGAATAATAAAATGAACTGCCTTTCTTGGAGGTAAGAAAATAATTGCATTATGTGAAAAAGAAGGGGATCGTACCCATGTAAAGAGGATGAATTTCCTACATACCTTTTAGGGTTTTTGAATTTTTTTTGAGTTTCATCTTGACAAAAAAAAGGTGTTCTAGAGAATCAGGCCCCAAGTAGTTCTGAGTAGAGGGAAATGATTTTTTTTATTTTTTTGTTTTAAGAATAGAAGGGGAATGAGATGAGTCGTAGTGCACTGAGATTTTGGACTAAGGGTAGAATTTCTTGAGACAGTCTAGGTTGACTAGACGAACAACCTCCTCAACGTCAAGGACAGTGAGCATAGCGGCACCACTGAATATGATATTCTTCAAAATATATGGGCCACTTCAATTTGGCTTGAATTTCCCTCTGGGGTCCCAGACGAGTTCTATGATTTCTTTAAGGGTCAAGTCTCCTTATTGAACACTACGATTCTTGATTCTTCGACGGGTAAGACTCCTTTCATGTTATACCATAGAGAAAGGGGTAGCCCTAGTAGATGCTCGATTTGAAGTGAGGTAGAACCAGAGGGCGTAAGAGATTCGATCGGCCCAATCCTAACAACTCTTGTTCATCTTGCTGATGATTTCTTTGAGGTTATTATTGGAGGCTTTAACTGCACCGTTGGTTTGTGGTTGGTATGGAGAAGATTTGTGTCTCTCAATCCCATACTCGTCGACTAATTCTATAACCCGTTATCTAACACTAATTCATACAAAACCCCGTATAGATTATGTTCTTTTGGATAAACTTGGCTACCTTTTTGGCATTCAGTACTGCATATGACTCGAATTCGACCCATTTTCTGAAGTAATCATTGGAAACCAGGTTAAAGTCATGCCCATTAGAAGCTTTGGGTGTAACTTTTGCCTATGTTATCAATGCCCCGTGTGGAGAACGGCCAGGGAGAATTCATGTTGTATAATTCTCTCAGAGGTAACTGTTGGAGATTGGCAAACTGTTGGCATTTAAGGCATCTTTAGATATAGGCGGTGCAATCCAGAACCATGGTGGTCCAATAGTAACCTTGCAAGAAAATCTTATTAGCGAGCATATGGTTATTCATGTGAGGTCCTCATTCCCCGCCGTGTATTTCCTGCATCATTTCTTCAATGTTATCCCCTGCTATACAGTGTAAAAGGGTTCCATCGAAGTTTCTGTTAAACAGTGCTTTTATCGCAGACAATGTATTGGGCAGCCAGTTTGCGGAGGGCCACTGATTCGACTCTAATATTGCATATATTCAACCTATTTACTTTAGATTATTGCCCTCTCGGGTACCTTAATTCGTATATTTATGCTCGTTAACCAGGCAACCTCTATATTATATGTTTACATGTTTTGCGAGGCATAATTAATTTTTTGTAGGTATTACGGTGCTTAGTGCGAAGTTCGTTAGCATTTCGAGGAAGTTCCGCCAATAATTGTGCGTATAAGGCCATAATTTAGGTTTCCAGACCAATGTTTTCATGGAATTTGAAGATCTTTGAGTCATCTTCGCGTGGCCACTGACGGTGCGCGATTCCGATCAATAACGAAGAAGTTACAGGATTTCTCATGGAAGAAGGACAACACTAAAACCACTTAGGACAAATCATTTTCTTTTCTTTTATCTTTATTTCTTTTACCACTTACTTCATAAGTGGGCTTTTGGTATTTGAGGATATATCTTTCATTTAGTTAGTTTTTCATCTTGCATTTTAGGGAGGTTAGGGTTTGGAGGAGATTTTTGGGTTTTGCATCTCTCTCCTAGGATTGTAAGTTATTATTCATCATATCTCTCTTTAAATCCAAGCTTCCATTGTTGTTTTTCTTGCTTTGTTATTTGTTTACTTACTTTGTAACTTAAATTTAATTTCTTTCCTTACTTTCTTGCATTTAAATACATATCTTTCATATTGTGTAGCTAATTTAGTTTAGGTTGTGCTTTATTTAACTCACCTTGGGTTGATTTTGTTGCTTTGCTATGGTGATGGGTTTTATGAGTTTAATTAGATTGGGTTGTTTTTTTATTTTACGCCTAGGAAATTTAATGGTGTATATCATGTATGCGTCGTATTTACGACCTTGTCTGTGTAATTTTCGGGTATTTGTTGACGCCAAAATCATAGTAGGCTTTTATGACGATTTAGGAGGTGGCAACTCTAGATTTAATTAATTGTTGAAATGAGATTCAATCTTGTTAAACTTGTCTTTCCATGTAACCATTTATACCGATTAAGTCGGGGTGAGGGATATTAGTCGCAATCTATAGTTTTCCCCCTCTTTGTAATCTCAGCATAAACACACACGCCTAGTATTATCTTTTCTTTCGTTAACAATTATCTTTTACACTTTTATTTCTGAAGTATTAAATCAATATAATTCTAATAACTAGTCTCTGTGGATTTCGATACTTGAACTGGCTGATGTACTCCCTTAAAAGAGTGTGGTCAATAGTTTAGATTTTTGTATTGAGAAGGTGAAACGAATTCAACGTCTGGCGTACTGACACTGCGCTACATTTTGCCCTTGATCAAAATGGCGCCGTTGTCAGGGACTTGTTTGTTTTAGAATTTAATTGATTTAGTATTTCGTTGTATTTTCTTTCTATTTGTATTCTTTGTTAACTATTTCTAGAGGACTTCTACATTTGAGCTCCAAGAAGCGCGTGAATTCTCCAGACGCATATCACTTTGTGGGATTTGCTATCTTGAGCAATTTTGGGGGGTAATCATGTCTTATTATAATTTTTTAGGTAATCGTAGTGATAATTCTCAAAATCCACCAAAACCTATAACTTTCGGTGAATACTCGCAAAGTCAAAAACTTGAAACATCTGAAATGTCTTTGGGTAACTATTACCAAAGTCAAGTTATGGATTACGGTAATTTTGAGAATGATTATTCCGATTTTGGGTCTCAAAACAAATTGCAACAACTTTTAAAATTCTTATGTTAATGATTTTGATAGTAGTTCGAAGGATAGTTTCCAATCTTCTCATTTTCAAGAATCTTCACCTCCACCATTGACTTTGCGTGAAGGTTTTCGCATTCTTGAAAATGAAAATTTTGAAAACCATTATCGGGAAGAAAATCGTTGTTGCGAGAAAGAGTTGGTTGCATTATTCGAATCCAACGACGATTTTTCTTCTGAGACTTTTGAAGTCGAGGAATGTTTTGAATCAAATGAGGAATTTTTGACTACTTTGGAACAAACCAGTTTTGACTTGGCCCATGGTATAATAGAGAATGAAAATGAGGAAGAAATGGATATAGTATCCATTTGTAATGAAATAATCTCTTCTTTGGTACCCAAACAAGAATATTTTATTGAAAATGATCTTATTTCCTTCGAAACTCAATCTTCAAGAGATGATGACTCATCTCTTGAGTTTGAATTTATTACCTCCCCATCTTTATTCTATATAGTCAAACTAATACAAGTGTCCGATGAATCGGCACTACACCAAAATTGGCGATTGGTCATGGTAAAAATCCCTGACCAAAGATGTGGGTCGCGGACTTGGGCCGTGACCATTTCGGGCGTGACCATTTTCGTGGGTCGCGGCCCAAGTCCGTAACCAAAAAATGGACACGGCCGAGAGGGGTCACGACAGATGGCCGCGGACTTAGGCCGTAACCCATGTCGTGATGGATCGCGGCCCTCATCCGTGACCCACAACCGTGACAAATTGGTCGCGGCCAAAGTTCGCGACCCACAACCGTGACAAAAAAATTAAAAAAAATGGTCACGGCCCTTATCCGTGACCCACAACCGTAACAAATTGGTAGCGGCCAATGTCCGCGACTCATTACCGTGACAAAAAAATATAAAAAAAATTGGTCGCGGTCCTAATCCGTGACGCACAACCGTAACAAATCGGTCGAGGCCAAAGTCCGCGACCCACAACCGTGACAAAAAAATGGTCGCGGCCCAAGTCCGTGACCCACAACCGTGACGAA
The DNA here is from genome assembly GCA_949130495.1 of Sambucus nigra. Lineage (NCBI taxonomy): Eukaryota > Viridiplantae > Streptophyta > Magnoliopsida > Dipsacales > Adoxaceae > Sambucus > Sambucus nigra. Next base: position 366,723,525 of record OX422210.1, on the reverse strand, counting down.
AAAATAAAAATGGTCATGGACAAAGTCCATGACCATATTTAACTATAATTTAAAAAAAATGTATTTTTTTGGTCCAATCCTAAAACTGGGGGTCCTATGAGTGCACCATCAGTTGCTACGTGTAACGTTTGACGCGTAAGAGGTGTTACAAATATTTATTATTGGCAAAACAATAAAAAAAATCACAAATTGCGAATCGAGAACATTGTTAATAAACAAATATATATACAAACTTATAAATATTACACGTCTTAATAATTCACAGACCAAAAAAAAAATTGGGCAGAGTTTCCTCTATTTTCTTGACATTGCAAAACCTGTAAATGTAAAACCTACTTATTATAAAGCCTGCACGGCCATAAAATTCAACAATCAAATTATAAAAGCCTGCACGGCCATAAAACTAAACAATAAAAGCCCGCATGGCTGACAAAATCCTGATTGTCCACAACCTATAAACAATCTTCATGCTGTAGACCATTGCCTCCTTCGTTTGTTCCGCGTGCAAAAATCCTACAAATGATGGGATACATAAAAAAAAAATATCAGTAACCAAGTAGTTTTACAAAAAATTTAATCAAGCAGAAAAATTGCATATATGAGTTAAAATTATCAGTAACCAAGTAGAAATATGCAAATTACCGTCGTATTCTCAAACCGGGAGTCCCGCGACTGCGGGGTTAGTTCCTACGAGTTACATTGGTCCCGTGGGAGGTGTTGGTGCCACCCACGGGGACGTTCGGGGGCTGTTTCGAGTTCTCACCCTCTAACGCCATATTTTTAAGCCTAAGTCTACAAATATGCAAATTATCGTCGTATTCTCAAATCGGGAGTCCCGCGGCGGCGGGGTCAGTTCCTACGAGTTACATTAAACCTGTGGGAGGTGTTGGTGCCACCCACGGAGCCGTTCGGGGGATGTTTCAAGTTTTCACCCTCTAACGCCATGTTTTTAAGCCTAAGTCTGGAAATATGCAAATTATCTTCGTATTCTAAAACCGAGAGTCCCGCGGCTGCGGGGTCAGTTCCTCGAGTTATGTTGGTGCCGTGGGAGGTGTTGGTGCCACCCACGAGGCCGTTCGGGGGCTGTTTCGAGTTTTCACCTCTTAACGCCATGTTTTGCTTAAGTCTAGAAATACACAAATTACCGTCGTATTCTCAAACCGGGAGTCCCGCGGCTAAGGAGTCAGTTCCTATGAGTTACATTGGTCCCGTGGAAGGTGTTGGTCCACCCACGGGGACGTTCGGGGGTTGTTTCGAGTTCTCACCCTCTAACGCCATGTTTTTAAGCCTAAGTCTACAAATATGCAAATTATCGTCGTATTCTCAAATCGGGAGTCCTGCGGCGGCGGGGTCAGTTCCTACGAGTTACATTGGTCCCGTGGGAGGAGTTGGTGCCACCCACGGGGCCGTTCGGGGGATGTTTCGAGTTCTCACCCTCTAACGCCATGTTTTTAACCCTAAGTCTATAAATATGCAAATTACCATCGTATTCTCAAACTGGGAGTTCCGCGGCTGTGGGGTCAGTTCCTATGAGTTACGTTGGTCCCGTGGGAGGTGTTGGTGCCACCCACAGGGCCGTTCTGGGGCTGTTTCGAGTTTTCACCTTCTAACGCCATGTTTTTAAGCCTAAGTCTAGAAATACGTAAATTACCGTCGTATTCTCAAACCGGGAGACCCGCGACTGCGGGGTCAGTTCCTACGAGTTATGTTGGTCCCGTGGGAGGTGTTGGTGCCACCCACGGGGCCATTCTGGGGCTGTTTCGATTTTTTACCTTCTAACGCCATGTTTTTAAGCCTAAGTCTAGAAATACGCAGATTACCGTCATATTCTCAAATCGGGAGACCCGAGGCTACGGGGTCAGTTCCTACGAGTTACGTTGGTCCCGTGGGAGGTGTTGGTGCCACCCACGGGGCTGTTAGGGGACTGTTTTGATTTTTCACCTTCTAACGCCATGTTTTTAAGCCTAAGTCTTGAAATACGCAAATTACAGTCGTATTCTCAAACCGGGAGACCCGCGGATGCGGGGTCAGTTCCTACGAGTTATGTTGGTGCCGTGGGAGGTGTTTCTACCACCCACGAGGCCGTTCGGGGGCTGTTTCGAGTTTTCACCTCTTAACGCCATGTTTTGCTTAAGTCTAGAAATAGGCAAATTACCGTCGTATTCTCAAACCGGGAGACCCGCAGCTGCGGGGTCAGTTCCTACGAGTTACGTTGGTCCCGTGGGAGGTGTTGGTGCCACCCACGGGCCCGTTCGGGGGCTATTTTGAGTTTTCACCTTCTAACGCCATGTTTTTAAGCCTAATCTAGAAATATGTAAATTACCGTAGTACTCACAAACCGGGAGACCCTCTGCTATGGGGTCAGTTACTACGAGTTACGTTGGTCCTGTGGGAGGTGTTGGTGCCACCCACGGGGCCTTTCCGGGGTTGTTTCGAGTTTTCACCTTCTAACGCCATATTTTTAAGCCTAAGTCTAGAAATATGCAAATTACCGTCGTATTCTCAAACCGGGAGACCCGCGGCTGCGGGGTCAGTTCCTACGAGTTACGTTGGTCCCGTGGGAGGTGTTGGTGCCACCCACGGGGCCGTTCGGGGGCTGTTTCGAGTTTTCACCCTCTAACGTCATGCTTTTAAGCCTAAGTCTAAAAATACGCAAATTACCGTAGTACTCTCAAACTGGGAGACCCGCGGCTGCGGGGTCAGTTCCTACGAGTTACGTTGGTCCCGTGGGAGGTGTTGGTGCCACTCACGGGGACGTTCGGGGACTGTTTCGAGTTCTCACCCTCTAACGCCATGTTTTTAAGCCTAAGTCTACAAATATACAAATAATCGTCGTATTCTCAAATCGGGAGTCCCGCGGCTGCGGGGTCAGTTCCTACGAGTTACATTGGTCCTGTGGGAGGTGTTGGTGCCACCCACGGGGCCGTTCGAGGGCTGTTTTAAGTTTTCACCCTCAAACGCCATGTTTTTAAGCCTAAGTCTGGAAATATGCAAATTACCTTCGTCTTCTAAAACCAGGAGTCCCGCGGCTGCGGGGCAGTTCCTACGAGTTACATTGGTCCCGTGGGAGGTGTTGGTGCCACCCACGGGGCCGTTCGGGGGTTGTTTCGAGTTCTCACCCTCTAACCCCATGTTTTTAACCCTAAATCTATAAATATGAAAATTACCGTCGTATTCTCAAACCGGGAGTTCCGCGGCTGCGGGATCAGTTCCTACGAGTTACGTTGGTCCCGTGAGAGGTGTTGGTGCCACCCACGGGGCCGTTCTGGGGCTGTTTCGAGTTTTCACCTTCTAACGCCATGTTTTTAAGCCTAACTCTAGAAATATACAAATTACCGTCGTATTCTCAAACCGGGAGACCCGCGGCTGCGGGGTCAGTTCCTACAAGTTACGTTGGTCCTGTGGGAGGTGTTGGTGCCACCCACGGGGCCGTTCTGGGGTTGTTTCGAGTTTTCACCTTCTAACGCCATGTTTTTAAGCCTAAGTCTAGAAATACGCAGATTACCATCGTATTCTCAAACTGGGAGACCCGTGGCTGTGGGGTCAGTACTACGAGTTACGTTGGTCCCGTGGGAGGTGTTGGTGCCACCCACGGGGCCATTCGGGAGATGTTTCGAATGCTAACGCCATGTTTTTAAGCCTAAGTCTAGAAATATACAAATTACCGTCGTATTCTCAAACCGGGAGACCCGCGGCTGCGGGGTCAGTTCCTACGAGTTACGTTGGTGCCGTGGGAGGTGTTGGTGCCACCCACGGGACCGTTCGGGGGTTGTTTCGAGTTTTGACCTTCTAATGCCATATTTTTAAGCCTAAGTCTAGAAATACGCAACTACCGTTGTATTCTCAAACCAGGACACCCGCGGCTGCGGGGTTAGTTCCTACGAGTTACGTTGGTGCCGTGGGAGGTGTTGGTACCACCCACGGGGCCATTCGGTGGCTGTTTTGAGTTTTCACCTTTTAACATCATGTTTTGCTTAAGTCTAGAAATACGCAAATTACCTTCGTATTCTCAAACCGGGAGACCCGCGACTGCGGGGACAGTTCCTACGAGTTACATTGGTCCCGTGGGAGGTATTGGTGCCACCCATAGGGCCGTTCGGGGGATGTTTCGAGTTTTCACCCTCTAACGTCATGTTTTTAAACCTAAGTCTCGAAATACGCAAATTACGATCTTATTCTCAAATCGGGAGACCCGCGGCTGCGGGACCAGTTCCTACGAGTTACATTGGTCCCGTGGGACGTGTTGGTGCCACCCACGTGGCCGTTCTGGGGCTATTTCGAGTTTTCACCTTCTAATGCCATGTTTTTAAGCCTAAGTCTAGAAATACGCAAATTATCGTCCTATTCTCAAATCGGGAGACCCGCGGTTGTGGGCTCAGTGCCTACGAGTTACGTTGGTCTCGTGGGAGGTGTTGGTGCCACCCACGGGGCCGTTCAGGGGCTATTTCGAGTTTTGACCTTCTAACGCCATGTTTTGCTTAAGTCTAGAAATACACAAATTACCGTCGTATTGTCAAACCGGGAGACACGCGGCTGCGGGGTCAATTCCTATGAGTTACGTTGTTCCCGTGGGAGGTGTTGGTTCCACCCACGGCGCCGTTCGGGGGTTGTTTCGAGTTTTCACCTTCTAACGTCATGTTTTTAAGCCTAAGCCTAGAAATACGCAAATTACCGTCGTATTCTCAAATCGGGAGACCCGTGGCTGCGGGGTCAGTTCCTACGAGTTACGATGGTCCCATGGGAGGTGTTGGTGCTACCCACGGGTCCCTGCTGGGGTTGTTTCGAGTTTTCACCCTCTAACGTCATGTTTTTAAGCCTAAGTCTAGAAATAAGCAAATTACGGTCGTATTCTCAAACCGGGAGACCAGCGGCTGCGGGGTCAGTTCCTACGAGTTACGTTGGTCCCGTGGGAGGTGTTGGTGCCACCCACGTGGCCGTTCTGGGGTTGTTTCGAGTTTTCACCTTCTAACGCCATGTTTTTAATCCTAAGTCTAGAAATACGCAAATTACCGTCGTATTCTCAAACCGGGAGACCCGCGGTTGTGGGGTCAGTGCCTACGAATTACATTGGTCACGTGGGAGGTGTTGGTGCCACCCACAGGGCCGTTCGGGGGCTGTTTCGAGTTTTGACCTTCTAACGCCATGTTTTGCTTAAGTCTAGAAATACGCAAATTACCGTCGTATTCTCAAACCGGGAGACACGCGGCTGCGGGGTCAGTTCCTACGAGTTACGTTGTTCCCGTGGGAGGTGTTGGTTCCACCCACAGGGCCGTTCGGGGGCTGTTTCGAGTTTTCACCCTCTAACGTCATGTTTTTAAGCCTAAGCCTAGAAATACGCAAATTACCGTCGTATTCTCAAACCGGGAGACCCGTGGCTGCGGGGTCAGTTCCTACGAGTTACGTTGGTCCCATGGGAGGTGTTGGTGCTACCTACGGGAACGTTCGGGGGCTATTTCGAGTTTTCACCCGCGGTTATGGATGGTTGATTGATTTAGAGCCTTAATTATTGCAGATGGTTAGGATATTGGATAGTCTCGAAAACATTGAGGATTTCAAACCCATTGCAAACTTGACGTGATTGTTTGGTTTTATTTTCCAGGTATTTCGATTCAGTGACAAATAATTACTTTTCATTACTTTAAATAAGCGTACCCTCGGTGCTTATTGGTAGGAGGCATATTATGTACCCACGGAAGCAAATGTGGAGGATAAAGCCCCCGGTCAATGTGGATTTCTTTGTCACAACAAGGGTGCAATTTCGGACAGTTTGAATAGAGGTAAGCACATTATAAATATTTATTAGATCTATACAACAAGCATGGTCTACGAGTAACGTGGATTAGATACACAACCTATCTGTTAACATTGACCAAGAGCAAGAGGTGGACGTGAATGATGACCTGGCACGCGAACTTGCGTTCTATACGCAGGCAAACCTTCATCAAAAGTCGATTGTAAGCGGCATCTGCATATATATGCAACAGTTGCATATATATGCAGCAGTTGCATATATATGCAGATGCAACTGCATATATATGCAGATGCAACTACATATATATGCAACACTTCCCCGCCCCGCCCCCTGCCCCGTCCCCTCCCCCTTTCCCACTCACACACGCGCACACAAACACACACACAAACATGTATACACTAGCATGTCTGTTAAGTTTTTGGATTGGGGGTTTCACGTTGCTGCCAAAAACGAGGTATACCTCACGAATTTGTTTTAATATATTTTTGTTGAATCTTTTGTTTCAGCAAGTATGATTTATCACTGTGAAGCTTCTCATCACTGTTGTAATGGATGGCCTGATAAGTAGGATGCACTGAGCATATGGTATGTTTTATTTCTAAATCTCTCATTTAGTTTCATATTAATAATTATATAATTCTGATATGTTATTTCTCTTTCAGGTGACAATTATTTAAAGTCCTACGTGATACCGGAACCGGAGGCAACCGTAACGGATCAGATGACTGAATATGAGTGTCAAGAGGTTTGTTTTGTAGATCCCACTCTTGGATTCACCCTAGATCAGGTATACTCTCTATTTTATTTTCGATTTTATCACCAATATGCACACACTCACACGCGCACACAAACACACGCACGCACACACGCACACACTCCCACTACATATATGCAGATTGCATATATGCATACATGCCCCGTCCCCTCCCCCTTCCCCCCCCCCCCCCCCCCCCACACACACATAAAAACACACACACACACATGCACACACGCACACACGCGCCCCCTGCCCGTCCCCTCCCCCCTTCCCCACTCGCACACGCGCACACACACAAACATGCACACACGCACACACGCGCCCCCTGCCCATCCCCTCCCCCTTTCCCACTCACACACGCACACACACAAGCCGGGAGCGCCGTGACTACACGGTCGGTTCCTACGACTTACATTGGTCCCGTTCGAGGTGTTCGTGACTCTTACGCTACCGTTTTGTGGCTTTTTTACGTTTTCACCCTTCTAAGGCATGCTTTTATGCTTTAGTCTAATTTTTTGCAAATTTATGTCGTACACTCCAACCGGGAGCGTCGTGACTACGCGGTCGGTTCCTACGAGTTACATTGGTCCCGTGCGAGGTGTTCGTGACTCTTACGGGACCGTTTTAAGGTTGTTTTACGTTTTCACCCTTCGATGGCATGCAAGTCTAACTTTTTGCTAATTTACGTCGTACACTCAACTCAGAAGCCCCGTTACTACGCGGTCGGTTCCTACAAGTCACATTGGTCCCGTGCGAGGTGTGCGTGACTCTTACGGGATCGTTTTGTGCTTGTTGTACGTTTTCACCCTTCGATGGCATGTTTTTATGCTCAAGTCTATTTTTTTTGCAAATTTACGTCGTACACTCTAATCGGGAGCCCCGTGACTACGCGGTCGGTTTCTATGAGTTACATTAATCCCGTGCGAGGTGTTCGTGACTCTTATCGGACCGTTTTATGGCTATTTTATGTTTTCACCCTTTGATGGCATGTTTTTATGCTTAAGTCTAACATTTTATAAATTTACATCATACACTCAAACCGGGAGCCCCGTGACTACGCGGTCGGTTCCTACGAGTCACATTAGTCCCGTGTGAGGGGTTCATGACTCTTACGGGACCGTTTTAAGGTTGTTTTACATTTTCACCCTTCGATGGCATGTTTTTATGCTTAAGTTTATTCTTTTGAAAATTTACGTCATACACTCAAATCGAGAGCGCCGTGACTACACGGTCAGTTCCTGCGATTTACATTGGTCCCGTGCGAGGTGTTCGTGACTCTTACGGGAGTGTTTTGTGGCTATTTTATGTTTTCACCATTCGATGGCATGTTTTTGTGCTTAAGTTGCAAATTTACGTCGTACAATCAAATCGAGAGCGCCTTAAACCTAGAAAGTGGGAGCCTTCGGCCCGGGTATCAACAGAGATAATAATGTGAACTCCTTTCTCATGCATAATTTCGGAGGAAGACTTAAAGGCGCCATAAGAACTGGCCAATAACTCTGACTAGTACTTAAATTATCGAAAGGGTTAAACCCATCGATTGAGATTGCAAGACGAACGTTGCGCGGTTCCTTTGAAAATTCATGGTTTTGTGCATTTGAAATTTGCTAGATGAGTGAATCAACCGGATGACGCATCAAATTCCCACCCACCTCGCATCGAGCATGCCATGTCATGGCCTCCGCTATCCACGGTACAGTAAAAAAATATTTTAATCGTGGCCGAAAAATACTTCAAAACCTTTTGTGGGACTTGCGAGCACTTGCGATTTTTTGCATGTTTGCCATTTCCATTCTCACAAACCATATATCTAGGCTCACTGCATACAGGACATTCATCCTTCTCTTCGTGCTCATTCCGGTACAATATGCAATCATACTTGCAAGCATGAATAGATTTGTATTTCAAACCTAAACCCTTCAAACTCTTCTTCATGGTAGGATAATTGTCTGGTAACATGTTCTCTTTTGGGAGAATTTCTTTAACCCACTTAAGAATTCCGGTTACGCTGTTTCCAAACCAACCAAATTGACTCTTCAAATTATGCAAACCAATCATTGCATATAATACCGAGTGATCTTCATCGCAATCTTTATACAACGATCTAGCCGCATCGGCTTTCAACCGTATGTATTCCTGATCTCCTAGTAGTTCAGCATCAATTTGTTCATTTACTTGGTCATAATGCGCATTATTTGTATCCATAGGTTGGTGGTTTTGTTGGTTGTGGAGTCCGTAAGCATCATCAATTAAGTCGGTCAATGGACGATGTGTTGGTGAATCATGTACCACTTCTACTCCTTGAGGTTCCGTTACACGGTCGGCTCCCGGTAATTCTTCTGGAACATAAGGTACAACTTTTTCACCATGGTATGTCCATATTATATAGTCTTGACAGATTCCCCACTTTAGTAAATGCAACTCAACAACTTCCAATGACTTATATTTTCCGTTAATACAATGAGTGCACGGACACGGAATCTTCTCACTTTTAAGATTTTTGGAAGCATATTTAACAAATTCATAAATGCCCTTTACATGATTAATTGATATCCAGTTAGTCTCTCCCATCCACTCTTTGTATTGTGGGAAATCCATGTAATAATCTTCAAATTTCAGTCCTGTGGTAATAGGTTAAAAAATATTATTACAACTGAAACAAAAGAATATTCTTACGACTGAAACAAAAAAAATATCATTCCAAACGAAACAAAACCAATATTCTTACAACCGAAACAAAAAATATTATTCCAACTGAAGCAAAACCAATATTCTTACAACTAAAACAAAAAAAAATTATTACAACTGAAACGAAAGAAAATATTATTAAATCTTGGCCAACAGATAAAGTGGCCAAGTAATAAAAGATTTTGCATAATTCCTCAATTCCATCCCATCCCCGCTGTTAACGTACACAGGTACATCTCCGCAGCCGTTGTATATTTCATCGACCATTATTTTAGCCTCACCCTTATCCAAAAGTCGGATATGTACTAGAGTTCCAAGAACCCTGGAGATGAGTATGCACACGCCAACAAACCTCGAAGTGCTCATGTCCTTGATATAGCACTCTTCGCCATAGTCACTGTAAGTTGTTGACGATTATCCGAGCCCCGTGATTGGCGGAGGTGCAGGGGAGGGGAATGTTGGAGGATGAGGCATTTGAGAGGGGAATGTTGGAGGGGAAGGATGTGTGAAACCTTGAGTAGGAGTAGGGTAAGGGTAACCTTGAGGAGGCATTGGGGGCCTATAACTTCAAAAAAGATTCACAAGTTTCCCATTTTGATTTGTCAATAATCCCAGGGAATTTTTAATCTCATGGACATCCCCATCGGTCTTAAACTGGTGCTCCTTTTGGGATGAGATACAATTCTTGACCGAAGAAAGCTTGTCCACAAGAGGTGCAATGTGTTGAAGTTTTGTTTTTGGCATATGTGAGCCAACACCTCTCGTCCTCCCCCTTTTGTCCTTTCCAAAGGTCTTAGTCAGGGCATCATTTTCAAGGTCAAAGTCATCAGTAGGGCTCGAATCTGATTGACTGCTGATGGCCTCTATTGATTCCAGTGTCTTAGCCAAGTGAAGCGGGAATTTATTATCTTTGTCCCGTCGAGCATGAAGGAATAAGTTGGATCGATTTGGGTTTTTACCGACATCTGGACCATCTTTTGTCCTACTCTCCCATTCATTCTTCAAATCCTCATATGATTTGGATCCCAGCCTATGGATATCAATTTTTTGTGACCTATTTTTTTTGTTTTGCTCCCTCTGGACCAACTTTTTTTCCTTCGCCTCATTCTCCAAAAATTTATTCCACTTATCCACCAGCATTTCAACATTGGGAGGCACTTTATCTTTCAAATCCAAAGTATCTGAGCTCGCTGCCTCTTTCGGGAAATGTTTCTTCCGAAGGTTTCTCCTGTATGTCCTCAATCCTTCAACAACCCGAGATAGAACCTTATTCTTGGAACGGTCGGGAAATGAGAAATGCTTGCAAAATGGTCATGTATGTCATCTTTGACAGCTTGATCAACAAGGTTCCAATTGTCTGGTCCACCGACTCCCACGTTCATTTTTCCCAGCGACAAACACCGGGTTCAGCACGCCATTCCTATCACCCGTCGGGTTATTCCCGAGAAGGGAGAAGCCAATAGGCTTCTTTTCATTTGAGCGGGAGGCATCATGAGTGTTGGATGGGGGCGTTAAAGCAACGGGAGTGCTGGATTGGGGCGTAGGAGCACTTGGAGTTGGATTTGGTGAGGAGTGAACCATTGGTGGAGTTGTGAATTGCTCAGCCATTAGTGTTGAGAATTCGGGTTCTGCACGAGATGGTGAACCTCGTTGTGGTGTCACATCGGCACTTGTTACCCTTGGGTTGTTTCCTCTTGACATTATCTACAAAAATTAAAAAATATAAGTGACTAAATAATTATAGTAATATGAAATTATAACTAATTAATCAAGCTTAATTAGTTTTATATATATAGATAGATAGATACCTTTTCAAAGTAAGACTTTAGAATAAGTTCAATGTGTCTGATCTCCATCCCTTCGGTATTAGTTTTTAAGAACCTACGAATTTTTGCACGTGGACAACTAGAAGGAAGTGTATCTATGATTGATGTGTAGATGTCAGTGACATGAACTCGAAATCCCCTATTTCTCAACTTGTTGGCAAGATTCAATTTTACGTGCATGTGGCGCGAGACATCACAGTCTATGTCAATGCGACCTGTACGCAGTTGTATCCATAACGGGTGGATTTTTTTTCCGCCTTCTCCAACAACGTAACCAAGGTCAGGGATATGTCGGGATTATGTGTGTGAAATATATTTTGTATAACGTCATCCCAGTTTTCTGGTAGAGAAAATAGAATACGATCGAACAAGTAATCTTGCTGGATATCAAATCCATGATTTACAAGGTAGTTAAATTGTTCGATCTTTTTATTTCCGTACCTATAAATAGGAGTACCCTCTATATGACGCACGCTAATAAAAGAGTTATGTGTGCGGTCTAATTGCAACCTCTCCCACTCTTGTTGACAGTATTTATCACCGTGCCTCATTTTTCCTGAGAAAGGTATACGAGGGCATGAATACGAGTCCTGCTATTAAGGTTTAGGTTTGAAAGTTATGAGAGTTTAAACATACATATACACATAAAAAAGACGAGCATATGTGATATACTTTTTCATAGGCAAATCAAGAGCACACCCAACAAATTTAATAACATATACATTTATCGACACTAGTATCAATTCAATAAATTCAACATAGTATCCAACAACCAAGCCAACAATATCTCACTACAGTGCAAAAAATCACGACATGTATATAACCCCCAATATAATATGTGGCACGCATATAACCCCCAATAAAATCACGACAAGGTGGATGTAAATTTTTTTACTCCTTAAAAATACATTTAATTATATTTTGTCAAAAAATACACACACACATATAATCTAGGGTTTATTGGCGTAATCTATACATACACACGCATACAATCTAGGGTTTATTGACATAATCTATACATACACACAGATACAATTTAGGATTTACTAAACCTTAATATTTTTTTTGACATAAATCTATACATACACACACATACAATCTATACATACACACACATAAACATACATATACACATAAATCTAGGGTTTATTGACAAAAAAATAATTTATTTGTTCATAGTTACACACATAAACATACATATACACATAAATCTATGCATACACACACATATAAACATAAATCAATACATACACACACACACATACAAACATAAATCTATATAAACATAAATCAATACATACACACACACATACAAACATAAATCTACACATACACATATAAAACTTAGGGCTTTGAATAGAAATCACGAAATCCAAATGAAATGAAAAGAAATCTATACATACCAGGGGTTAATCCTAATGAAATCCAATTGAAATCGCTTAGCCCTTAGAAATGATACCAAATCGCATGAAATCCCTTAGCCCCGATACACAGCCCTTACAAATTGCAAATGACTAACCAGCGTTTTATTTATTAAGTCATTAATCTGGTCATGGCCTAGAGCCATGACCCATAAAGCGCGCGACCAATAAATGAAACTAGGGTATTTCTGGCTCGCACCTGGTCACGGCCTAGAGTCGTGACCCCCCATTGACGACCCTTTTCCACCTTACTACCTGCTTGAGTATTGGTCACGGCCAATAGCCGTGACTCACACCACTTACACCTGGTCACGGCCTAGAGCCCTGACCCACTATGCACAACCCTTTTCACATCAACCCTGCTTCCTGAATGATCTTTGGTCACGGCCCATAGCCGTGACCCACACCCAGAAATGGTCACGACCCTAAGCCGTGACCCTCAATGTGTGTATTCTCTTCGTCATCATGTCATGGGTCATGGACTTGGGCCGTGACCCACCCACGACCAAGCTTGGAGGGAATTTTGGCGCGAGTTTGGCGCCAAGATGGTCACGATCTGGTCACGGCCCAAGTCCGCGACAACAGTGGTCACGGCCCAAATCCGCGACCACTTTTCGAGCATCAATAATTTAGTGTGGTAATAAATATGGTCACGCCAAATATTGAGTGGGTCACGGCCCAAGTTCGCGACGAGCTGGTCGCGGACTTGGGCCGTGACCCACTGGGCGTGACCATTCGCAGGATTTGGTGTAGTGTGGTTTAAAACTTTAAAACGTTTAACCCTTTCACCGATGAAGATTACTTTCTTGAGTTGTTTTCCATGAAGGAAATTTTGCCTCTATGTGCGCCATCTCCCATCCTAATTGCAATTTCTTTGGGAGGAAATTCTATTTTTTATGGATCCCATGTGTATTCGTCCCCCGCTCAATCCAAACCCCCCATCATCCCTCACAAAATTTAATTGGTGATGGTTCATTTCTTCCGCCTTACACATACCTTCCATTGTTTGAACGGAATCCCTATTTTTCGGAAGGTAAGCATGAAATCGAGGGACCACCAATTATCCCTCAAAGTCAAATCATTGTTTGGGCAGACCCTCAAAAATTTCAACTCCTTTTGTATAGTTAATTGAGTAATTAAAATTTAGGTTCTACATAGTTAATTCTTTTTTATTTATTTATTTTCGTATAGGTTTTAGTGTAATTAGTTAATTTTTTCTTTATTTTGCACACACTAATCCGCACTTCTATGCATATATTTTCATTTTTTTTGTGTATGTGTGTGTGTCGCCCATTGTAAATTTCATCCTTACTTTCATTTTTTTTAGTGTACATATTATTTTATAGTAATTTCTTTCTTTATTTCTCTCTCTCTCTCTCTCTCTCTCTCTCTCTATATATATATATATATATATATATATATATATATATATATATATATATCAGTTAGTTATATATAGTTTTATTTATCTTTTTTTAATTTTATATAATCCCCAGTCACTTCCCATTACAACCAAGAGTTGGCATAAGGAAACAAGCAGGTCTTTTGGCAAAAAATGTGAGCAAGTATGTGCAACAATGAGAGAAGGTCTTAGGATACCGGTCGATCGGTCCACAAGCCACGGTCGACCAGTCTGATGGTCTCTCGCACATTGTCTCCAGACAAAGGAAAATTCGCAAATCGCTATCGACCGAGCTCCCACCCGCAGTCGATCGGGGTAAGCAGGTGAGACCGAACGCTGCTTCTTATTTTTGCCACATCTGTTCTAATTTCTCAACTTCTCCTCCACTATTTACCCTTCTATTTCCGTGCCCTATATTTCCCACCCAAATTTCATCCAAATTCACCTTTATCTACACACCAAGGTATAAACTCTTCCTTATTTTCCATGTCTCCTTGGTGTTATTATCATTCAATTGACATGATTTCAAGGTTTTTATATAGGTTTTGACATTTTGTGGAGCTTGTTGTTAGGTGTGTCCAAATTATTGTTCCAACTTGATTTTATGCTCAATTGTTAATGTATAACCATTCATGAAAACAAATTATTGTTGGATTATTATGGTTGTTCATGAATGGGGCTTATGTTGGTTCAAACGACACTCACACACCCTTATACCACCTTGTGCACACCAAATGTTCACTAAAATGCCTAAACCATTTTTTAAAGATTTTTAGCATACACTTGCGTATTTTTGCCGTTTTGACTCGTTTACCAACTAACTTTAATTGCGCTTTACAACTTTTTTTTTGTCTTGACTAATTATTTTTTGGTAGGTTTAAATGGACGCAAAGTACGATTCGACCAGGTGTGTGCCCTCCCGGGGTGTCCAGGGATTCCATTGTGAAAGGAGAGTCATCTTGCGTCGCCACAATTGGGCGCATTTTTTCTTTCCAGGAATGGTCGCATCAACGAGGACTTCGTACATATTTTTCATGCGACATTCATGGTGGTGAAGGGGGGGGGGGGGTTAACATCAACCGTGACAGTGGTGTGGGGGTGATGTTATGCATCGAGATCCTCTGGTGGTCCCGGTTTCTGAGGTATTTTTCCTTTTGTAATGGGAATTTATTTATTTTTCTTTTTTTCTATTATATTAAGTTGTTTTATGGAATTATGGGATTTAAAATAAAAATGCAGATGTTGGTTATCTATTAGATTTTGATGTGTGTGACCCCCATTTTTATAAAATCAATTGTTCATCGTCAATTTATCTAGTATTTTCACTTCAACCCCTCTATATTGTTGTGACGTACGACATGATTTCTTTTAACTTAATTCTTGCGATAAATATTTTTGTTTTTCTTTGGTTTGTATAGGGCTCATGTTGACTACCTCGGGGATAACTCCAAATTGGGATGATTTATTTTTATCCCTCTCTTTGTCATAGTGTCTTTAATTTCATTGAGGACAATGTGCATTTCAAGTTAGGGGGTGTGTGTGTGATTATTCATATCAATTTTTTTCATCATCATGAGCCATGTTTATAATTATTAATTAAAAATAATATATATATATATATATATATATTAGAAAAAAAATTCAAAAAATTTTAAAACCTTTATATTTCTTGGGCCTTTTGCCCTAATTTCCTATGATAAATTCAATAATTGCTTGCCCTATCCAATTGCTAATTCAATGATTCATTTTCTATTTCTTTCATGTTATTAAACTTTAGTCCTCAATTTATTTAATATTGAGAATAAATGCATGAATTAAACCTAAAAAACTCATGAGCACTTGAGTATATTTTATAAATGATTCGGTAGGACAATTATAACTTGGAATCTTTTTTTTGCTTTGTGTACAATAAAATCGAGCGAGCTTTGTGCTTTTCTTCGTTTGCGAGTGTTTATAAATTACTCTTTCCTTTTTAAAAACGTCAATTATTTGGTAATCTCACTATTCTTTCAATGATCGTTCATTAATTAAGTTCATATATTAAATATGTAACTTGAGCATGATTTTTAAAGTTGTTTTGACTAGAGAATTGCGTAAACTTTAAGAAAGGATCATAGGCCCTCATTGTTATATCACCCATATTAAACTTGACCTCACCTTATATGTTTTCCCTCATCATCTCATTTGATCCTAAATATAGTCTTTCGTTTCATAACCCAAAATCCCATAACCAACTCCAAATTGGAGTTATAAACCATATATATCACCTTAAATACCTTTGTTTGGAATGATACTTGGTATTGAATGATGTTGTTATTTGTCGTTACAATTAAGCATGTGAGAGTGAAAAAGTGAAGAAAAATGAAGTGAAAAATATAGGAAAAAACGAAAAAATAAAAGCAAAACAAAAGAAGAGAAAAATAAAAAAACAAAAGAAACAAAAAGTATTTCATTTGTTGTATATAGTGCTCAATAACCTTTATCACTTTCCAATGTTATATTCAATGCTTGTTATGGAAATTATTTTCCAATTTTGATATCTCCCACAATTTTTCATTAATCTAAGAGTTTCATCCCCAAACACCTTTGAATCCATACATATTCCCACCATTTCATAACCTTAACCCCAAACCTACATTATGGCCCATAAAAGTACTATGTGATCCTAAGGTGAATGTAATTCAAATGTCATAATAATTGTAATAATTCAAATCCCACAAAGTGATGTTTGTTCGAAAAATTCACGCGCTTCTTGGAGCTCAAATGTAGAATTCCTACAAAAATAGTTAACAAAGAACACAAATAGAAAGAAAATACTACGAAATACTAAATCAATTAAATTCTAAAATAAACAAGTCCCCAACAACGGCGCTATTTTGATCGAGGGTAAAAAGTAGCGCAGTGTCATTACGCCAGTCGTTGAATTCATTTCACCTCCTCAATATAAAAACCTTAACTATGACTATATTATTTTAAAGGAGTACATCTGTCAGTCCGGGTATCAAAATCCATAGAGACTAGTTGTGAGAAATATATTGATTTAATTCTTCAGGAATAAAAGTGTAAAAGATAATTATTAACAAAAGAAAAGATAATACTAGGCGTGTATGTTTAAGCTAAGATTACAGAAAGGGGGAAAACTATAGATTGTGACTAATATCCCTCACCTCGAGTTAATTGGTATAAATTGTTACATGGGAAGACAAGTTTTACAAGATTGAATCTTATTTCAACAATTAATTAAATCTAGAGATGTCACCCCCTAAATCATCATAAAAGCCTATTATGATTTTGGCGTCAATAAATACCCTGGAAATTACACACACAAGATCGTAAATACGGTGCGTACATGATATATACCGTTAAATTTCCAAGGCATAAAATCAAGAACAACCCAATGGAATTAAAATTATAAATCCCATCACAATAGAAAAGCAACCAGATCAATCCAAGATGAGTTCAATAAATCACAACCTAAACTGAATTAGCTACACAACATAATGGAAGACATGTATTTTAATGCAAGAAAGTAAGGAAATAAATTAAATCTAAGTTACAAAGCATGTAAACAAATAAAAAATCAAGAAAAATAACAATGGAAGCTTGGATTTAAAGAGAGAGAGATGATGAATAGTAACTTACAAACACATTTGGGTGAAACCCTCGGAGAGAGAGAAGCAAAACCCAAACATCTCCTCCAAACCCTAAACTCCCTACAATACAAGATGAAAAACTAACTAAATGAAAGATATATCTTCAAATACCAAAAAACCACTTATGTAGTAAGTGGTAAAATAAATTAAGATAAAAAGAAAAGAAAGGATTTTTCCTAAGTGGTTTTGGTATTGTCCTTCCTCTGCCAGAAATACCGTAACTCTTTGTTATTGATAGAAATCGCGCACCGTTAGTGGCCAAGCGAAAATGACTCAAAGAGATTCAACTTTGGTGAAGACATTGGTCCAAAAACCCAAATTGTGGAACTACTAAAATGCCCCTGTATGTGCGATTGTCGACGCAACTTCCTTGGAACGCTACCAAACTTCACACTATGCATCGTAATACCTATAAAAGCTCAATTATACCTCGCAAAACATGTAAACATATAAATAGAGGTTTTCTGGTTAACGAACATAAATATATGAATTAAGTTACCCGAGAGGGCTAAAATGCATTACTAAATAGGGTGAATATATGCAATATTCGAGCTGAATCAGTTGCGCGATCTTTCTTATTAGCATCTTGGGGATATCTACCAGGCTTGAGTAGGCGCCAAATGTAGTAATACCAGTGCTCAACTATATTGGAATTCTTTTATGTGATGATCTCAATGTGATAGCAGTGGGTCAGTTTAGCTTATTTTTGGACTATGAAGGGGCCCATCGTTATTCCCTCGGGCATGTCGACCATGAAGGTTAAGGTAGCAAGAGCATCGTCTAAACTATTCCTTGCTCGGGGACACTAGTGGAAGGTGATATCTTAGAACTAGGAGTCTAACTCTTCTAAGTGGGCATAGAAGGGTAAGAGTTTTTCATATTTGACTTTCCATCTTCTAAGGACCTGTTTGATGATGAGGGAAGAATCCTCATTAACATCTAGGCATTGAATACCTTTCTTGAGAGCGACTTTGATACCTATGGTGCACGCCTCGTATTCGGTCATATTATTGGTGCAGTGAAATTTTTGCTTGATGGAAATGGGAGTGTGTGAGTCATCAGGGGCAATCAGGATTATCCTAATGCCATATACCTTCTTGTTGGCAGCACCATCAATGAACATTTTCCACCGGAGGTATTCCTGAAAGGTGCAAAGAATGTCTTCATCCGGGAATTCAGAGATCCAAACATTGGCTTCTTCCATAGGGTAGTCAGCAAGGTAGTCGGAGAGAGATCTTCCTTTTGTGTCTTTCTGTGTGACATACACAATATCAAACTCAGCCTGTAACATCAACCATCAGGCCATTCAGTTAAATAAGATAATTTTTTGAGAAGGTATTTGATAGGATCAATTCTGGATATTAGTTTGATGGGAAAAGTGAGCATGTAGTGCCGTAATTTTTTAGTGACGCATACAAGAGAGACATATGCTTTCTCCAAGGCAGTATAGTTGACTTCTTACCCTACCAATTTATGACTGATATAGTAAATGGCCCCTTTTTTGAGGGATTATTCAATGTATTGGGCCAATAATGTCCCAGTTGTGGTGTCTATTACTGTCAAGTATAGGAGTAAAGGGAGATCAGACTTCGATTGTATAAGTACCATAGGTCGGGTAAGATACTGGTTGATTATTTCGAAGTCTTCTTGACAGGACTCTTTTCAAATATTAGTGGAATCCTTTCGAAGGAGTTTGAAGATGGGTTCATAAATAGAAGTCAACTGGCTGATGAGTCGGTCATATATTATAATTTTCCTAATAATCCATAAAATTCTTTCTCCGTTTGTCGTGGTGGAATTTCGAGTATGGATTTTAGTTTGGCAGGTTTTGATTCAATTCCCATCTCGTTAACCATGAATCCCAAAAGCTTTCCTTTGGTGACGCTGAAAATGCATTGTTAAGTCGCATTTCATATCGTAATAGCCATTCAAAGAACTTCCAAAGGGTGAGAACACGACCTTCCCGAGTCTTAGACTTAATTATCATGTCATCCACATAGACCTCGACCTCTTTATGTATAAGATCATGTAATATGATTGTGGAAACCCTTCGATAGGTGGCCCCTACATTTTTTAGCCCGAATGGCATTACTGTGTAATAGAAAGTTCCCCAAGGGGTGATGAATGCGGTTTTTTTCTTGATGACCAGGGTGCATCTTGATATAATTGTATGCAAAGAACCCATCGACAAGTGAATTGAGAGCGTGACTGGCCGTGTTGTCCACAATCATATTGATATTGGGCAGTGGGTTACATTCTGAAAGAGTTGGAATCTCATGTTGAGTGATCTTGGGATCAATGCCGAGCATGCCATTATAGGAACAAGCAAAGACGCCCACTAATTCCTCCAATAGTTCTTCGAGTTGTGTGCACTCGCGCTCGTCAAGGGTGGACCTGATCCAAATCTTATGCAGTTGGATACTAGAACCGATATTAATAATAAAAATTTCATCCTCATTAATTTGAACGTAATTATGTTGTTTGTTATTAACCTTATTAAGATCAGTTAAAAATTATTCATTTAAAAAATCACCATCATCAAGAGTTTGATTAGAATCAAGACAATTAATGTAATGCACGACTAGATTCTCAAAATATTTGTTTATTTCATTCTCGGGATAAATAGCGTCGAGAGCCTCATCAAAGGAGGTCTCAATTACATTATTATTAGAAAAAGGAGAACAACAAAAGAGGAAAATATAAGATCAGCATTTGGGTTGGGATGCATTTCAACGGGTGGAACTGGTATAACATTTTAGTTGAGGAGGGTCTCACAAGTGGCCTTAATCAAGATCGACAGATTCATTGATGTAGAACTTGAATGGAGTATGAAGAGTGTCAGCACAACTATATACAGACTGAACGTGTCCTCAGAGTCACTTCATTTGGAAACCTCGATAACAGTTGTAGCTTACTCATCGAGTGATTGTATATGATGTTGGGAGTCTTCAACCCATGAGTAACTATGTTGAAAGAAGATCTGCATCCATGGCTTTATCTTCTGGTCCACATGATCATACCATAGTTTAAAAAAGCCACAAAAGGGAAAATCTTCACCCTTTTTGATGAATCTTCCATTCAAAGAATCCCCCGAAATAGTCTTGGCACTTTCTAAACTTCTCCTCAACCAGGGTTAGTAGATCATTCTGAGTTCTTCTGAGGATGGTTGATAATCCAGGTAATATGGAGAAAAGGCCTTCTTCAAAACTATGGGTTCTAGTATCCCCTGTTATCATCGTCCCAGCCCCAGTCCGGGCATGAAGTGCATATTCTTAAACATATGTATTATGTTGACATTGCCTTTATGGTTGTTCTTGAGACAAGTTAGGTCTTTAAAATCATCCCCTACCGGGAGTGGAAGTGGTTCGACTTGGAAGCTGAAAAGAAGCATGTCATTCTCCCCATGCTGTATTTTTAGTATCAGATTTCTCTTGCTTTCATTCTTAGTATTATCATCATCGCCCAAGATGGTGATAACCTTACCTTTGCAAAGAACTAGGAAAATACCTTCTTAATGTTGTGAAGCCATGGTCTACTAAGCAACTGATTGAAAAAATCAGGATTATCGATAACTTGGACTTCGATAACGGGACTTATAGGTCTAGCCCCTATTATGAGTCTTATGGATCCCATCACCTCTTGGTGAATTTTGTCATAGGCACAACTGTGGTGGAAGTTGGAGCAAGGTCGCTGTAACACCCCGTGTTTTTATTTATTATTTAATTAATTAATTGGAATTTTTGAGAAAAATAAATTTTTGAATTTTAAAAATTTTATTGGCTAATTATGTTGGTTATGATTTTAGAAGAACAAAACTTCAAGCGGAATTAAAATCGGAGTTAAAACGGATTTTATATTGATTTTACAATATTTTTGCCTAATGGCATTTTTTGGGCAAACTGTCAGTTTTTCGGGGTGATCGATCGATCGACGGGGGGGTAGATCGATCGACCCTCCCAGAAAACGTGCGCTGTAAGCTGTTTTTTTAAGAGTTTGTGTAGGATTAGGACTCCTAATCACTATATAACCTTGTTAATCCGTAGGGGGACTTCTCATAATCACTTTTTCTCCAGTTTTTCACAAGAGAACACTTCCAAATATTTTTCCTCTCACTCATAATCATCAACCTTCAACAAAATCAAGTTTTTGTCACAAGTTTTGGCACAAGTTTTTGAAGGCTTATTTGGGGTTTAATCAAGATCGTTCAAGAACACTCTTTTGCTAATTTTTCGAGAGGAATCCAGATTTCTAATCAGATTTTCAACACGATCTTTACAGGCATGAATACTCTATTCTTTTCCTTTAGTATTATGCATTTTAAGTGTCGCCTAAACACTTAATTACATGTTTTCTTAAAAATAATTAGTAACTTAATTAGAAAAATTGAATACTAATTATGGGGCTGTTTTTATATAATATTTTAATCTGAATAATATTCATAACCTTTGGGTACGTAGGATTGATGAGCGATTTTGGGTTTTATTGGTGTAGGTTGCATGTAGAAAAATTCTAGTTTTAAAATAAATGATTTTTGGGTGCGTACAACTCATGTAATACATATAGAGATAATAAAATTTGGGTTTTGATATATATATGATGAAAACTTGGTATATTTAATTTAAAATAATTAAATGAGATTATTTGGATATTGTTGGAATTGTGATAATTAAATTAAAGATTTAATTGAATTGGACTATGATGCGTAGTTTATATATTGATTAATTATGCTTGTTTTGTGTGACTTGTTGGTATTATGATGTTGCCTTTGTGACGACGGGTTGTTGGGTATTATTGCTCTCCCTATATTTTAGAATGCCTCTAGGTATGGGACTAGTGGGTATGCCTTTTGATGATTTACGCCTTCTAGGTATGGGACTAGTGAGGGTAGATTATCGCATTTTTTATCATCTTGGGGGTGGGCTGATTTTTGGTACTTTATCGTCGTTACGGTAGTCTAAGTACGAGACTAAGTTAAGATTTATGTTAGAAAATCCTCCTATACATAAGATAGGACGTATTGATAACTTGGGGACCCTTAGTTATGGGACTAAGGGGTATTTTTGAGGATCACACATCGATTAAAAAGGGTGGGGTGATTATAAATTGAGAACTTGAGAATTAATGCCTAAGATAAAAACGGGTATTAAAATTTGTGGCGACATAATGTGTCGGGGCCGACAATTTAAACGGGTCAGAGGACGATTTATGTCGTGTCGTGTGTGGAACCTTGTCATGTGTCGGGGCCGACAGTAAACGGGTCAGAGGACGATTGATAAGGGGGAACCTTATCATGTGTCGGGGCCGACAGTAAACGGGTCAGAGGACGATTGACAAAGGGGAAGTGTGACACTTTAATAAAAAGTGAGAACAATAATAAAAGCTGGTTAATTTAATTAAATTAACATCGTGGGACTTGGGAATTTAAAATCATATTGGTGTGCCTTTATAAATGGGGATTTATGCGGGTAGTTAGTGATTTATATCTATCGCGTTTAATTATCCCGTTTAATTTAAAATATTCTATTGTGATATTTATTGCGTATAATGCTACTGTCTGGATTTAAGGATCCTATTTGAGGAGAGTAGTGTGTATTCTTGCTCAGGGCTTTGGCTCTGACCCATGCGTTGACTAATCTTTTTCAGGATTTGATTTGGGGAAGCTGCATAAGTTTATCAGAGTTATCATTGGAGGTGCAGCTGGAGTTATTTACTTTATGGCATAGTTTAGTTAGACTTTCTTTTCCCGTCGTATTATGAGACTTCATTGGAGTTTTATTGGGCCATTCGGTTCCAAAGTTGTTTAGAGGATTTCTGTTGGGATTATTCAGGTTTTAATTAATCATTATTGGAGATTGGATTTTTGGAGTTAGCATGTGATGGATCTTTTATCGCTTAGTTATTTGTGATTATTTGAGATTGATTCAATTATTTATCTTATGGACTGATTATTTATGTCTCATATCTGTCTCATGCTAAGAATGGTATTTTATTTAGTTCACGCCCGACATAGTTCGGCGGCGGTGGCTGGCCACCCCGTCTGTCGAATTTTGCGGGGTGTGACAGTCGCTTACTTTCAAACCGACTTAATTGAAGGTTCTTATTGGGCAAACACTAAGTGCAGATCCGTTATTAACGAGTGAGAGTGGGACCGTCTTCCTTGTCACCTCAGCGAAGATGTTGAGTGCATAGTTATGATTTGGAACAAACTTTGGGATTTCTTATTTAGAGAATAAAAGAAATCTAGTAGAGGTTAAGGACCCGACCAAATTCACGGCTTCTTTTAGAGTGGTGGAAGGAGAGACTGTGGGATCGGTAAGAAAATTTATCAAAGTGTTTCGGTGTAACTGGGAAGACATGAAGAGTCCCCACAAAGTGATGTTAGACTGAGTTTTCTTGAGCTGGTCGAGGATCTTACTTTCCTCGATAGTCATTTTTGGCACGGGATTCTCTTGATAACTCTCTTTCATTTATCTACCCCTACTGACTGAGGAATCAAACCCTGGTAGTGTCTCCTAGATCTTGTCATATGGTTCACGGAGGAGGGGAAGAATATAAACCTTGTTTATTTATCTATTTCTGGTTGTATGACCACTTTATTAATTTCCCCTAGCATATCTTCGAAAGATATCATCCCGTACACGCTGATTATCGGACAAACATTTTCTTGGCTTGGTCCTTCGTCTGACCTATCAAACTCGTCCTCCTATTCGGTGGCAATGATGTCATATTTACATGAGAAGTCAATGCCTTCCATAACCTCAACGACTTCTTCATATACTCCCACTCAATGGGGAGGTGTAGATGTGAAAGGACCAACCGCACTTGTAGCTTTAAGGCATCAAGTAACTTGGATATACTACAAATCTCATTGGTCTATCAAAACATGTCTGCCATAATTTGTACTGCATCGTCTAAACTGAATTCATCAACGGGTACACCCAATTATCTAATTCTTGAGCCCACTTTTGGGCTTCCGTGAACAGGGTTCTGAACTTTCGATAGTCAATGGTCATTTCAGGGGGAAATTTCACACCAAACTTTAGAATCTGGTTCAGAACTGCTGGTAATTCCATATCTTTCCCTCCGGACCAGGTAAAAATGTCAATACATGCTCTTGTGAGAAGTGACAAACCTTCGTCAGCAAAACATGTATGGTGTCAGAGAAAATATGAGCAGACTTCAAAGGGTTTGGTTAAAAATATGGGTATGATTGGTGCTTTACTAGGTACAATCTGGGTAGATGGAATATGGCATTTGTATGGTTTGTAAATGGATTGTGAGTGGTGTTAGGTTCGGGGTTGGATGGCGGGGAAATGATACCCCGACCAATTAAACCTTGGATTACATTCCGAAGATGAAAGCAATGATCAGTGGTATGGCCGACAGTTTGGTGAAAATCAGAATGGCCGTCGAGTTTGAAATTTTTAAGAAGTGGATTTGGTAGCGGATGAGGGTCCAAAGGCTTGATGAGGTTTCATCTTAACAAGGATTGGTATACTTTAGAGATGGGATCATGGAGCTCGGTGTATTCTTTTCTGATTTGATTAGCATAAATTTATGGCACCCAAAAGGTAACGGGATCAGAGATATTATTGATAGTCGAGACTATAGTAGGCTTCTCATATTTTCGTAGAGTGAACTACCTGGAAACTTTATTTGGCTCAACTTCATAGTGGAAAATATTTTCTTTAATCCCCACTCCCGCTTTTCAAAGAGCTCAAAAATATGGGTAATACTGTCCTCCCATCATCACTCTGACATGAGGTAAGAAGTTTTTCTTCACAATACTAACTTGGTCCTTTTTAAAAAGCCGATTGGACATAGTGGTCGCTATCTCTCTCCCCCTTGCTATGAAGTCACTGATAGTTTCTTCGAGTTTTTTCTTGAGAAGTTCCAGATCATGGCGTATTACCTTTAATTCCTCATTGTATTTATACTATGACATGAATTCATAGGTAACGTCCTCCGAACTGTGAATTTTAGATTCCTAGAGGGATAAAAACCTACAAAGAGTGTTGTCTTTCAAAGTCTGTTGGAACATCTGGGCCATTATTTCCTCAGATGCACCTAGGAGGGTCATTGCTCAGTCGTAGCTTTGAAGATGAACAATTAGGGGCCCGTTGCCCCTGAATTTCTCAATTTTAGGCATCTTAAGCTTTTTAGACAACCTTGATTAAGGGTAGGGAGACATACAGGTGTAATCCATGCATTTATCGAAGATTTGGACCTGGTCAAACTTCTTGGTTAACAACTTAAGGTCCTCCTTGACCTTGTTTAACTCTTCTTCATCGGATCGACATGCATTTGCAGGTTATCCCCTGGCTGGGTAAGTCATAGGGAGCTAAGTTGGGGAAGGCCCATTGGTAGGAGGGGCACGTGGAGTGTGTTGATTTTCTTTCGGGACCCAAATAGCCTCTGGTGCGGGTGGATCCATAGCGTGAGGGAAGAGGATCCCGGTGTGACACACTGCCTATTCTAATCCTGGGTGATCAGTCCATTATTAAATTAAACACGAATCATTAATGGTTACATTCTTAGCATCACTGTTGAAACATATTTATATTACTAATGCCCTAATGGCCCGGTGTCAAAATTTTAATCTTGTTAATAATTCAAATAATTTAAACTAATAAATCACATTCACCATTCGAGTAAACATAACAATAAATGATAAGACAACGAGATGAATAAATGTGCATGGAATAAACACTCCAGTGTGAAATCCAAATAGAATCATCCATATTATAAATCCAATTCCAATACTGGAAATAAAATAAATGTGTAATGTCTCTGAAATAATCAATAGCTAGAGATGGGCGACATGCCCAACCGAGATAAAGAAATGATGAACAATAATTGGTAGAATTGGAGTCATCTACTACTAAGGTCATGTAATTTCCACAGTAGCTTCATCACGTCAAATCTGAAGGAACTCCTAAGCCTGGCATCCCTATGGCTGGGCACCTAAAAGGTTTTTAAAAAAATGAATTTTCAACGGGTCAGAGCCCAAGTAAAATAGTTCAAAAATACATTGCAAGTATTTAAAATGCATTAAAGAGAAAATATTGTATACATGTCATCTTTATGTTCCCTCACTTGAGATCCTCACCTCTCAACTAATATGCATGCCTAATGTAAGCTTCTAAATCAACTTAGTTACGCTACCACCCTAACTAGTTTAAATTAAGTTTATCCTTGCCTAATAATTTGTTGTGCTCGCCCGGATTTCCCATACAATACGTTATTAATTTCTAACCGTATTAATTAGCAAAAATCACCAATTAAATATTAAGTTCCCACATCTTCAATTACTTTAATTATCACTGTCTATTTTATCTATTAATCCACACGTAGTAGAATAAATCACACACACACACACACACACATATATATATATATATATATATATATATTTATATATATATATACAACAAACTTGTAATATATATGAATACGACATCCCTAGGTGGAGACCTGCGATGCGGACATACTCTACTATCAAGTCCTGGTAGATCACGTACTAAGTAAAGGACATCTAGTTCGGAATCACTCTCTAACTATACATTCATAATTTACACAAATTGGAGGTGATCATAGTTATAAGACTTTGGGCTATGCTCACACCTAAAGCACCCAAATGATCGGTCACACTCTCATTCACACAAGTAGTGATCAATCCCCAACTTCTATGTTAAGAGGTACAAGTCAAAATCCCCCAATGGCCTCATCAGGATAAGACTGTCCACGATGCAGAACCTCTCGTGATAGAAAGTGGCCTAGGATTGTTCATACATGAGAGTTCACACAATAGGTATTCACACAACCTATATATATAGCATCAGTAGTATATATATAGCAAAGCTCATGAACCTATAATATGTGTCCCTTACGTAGTATATATATAACTCCCAAATATCATACGTGTTATTAAATTTCAATTATGCTTCTCATTGTATATTCCCTAGTATTCCCCGCTACTCGAAGTGTGCCAATTATTATTTAAAGTATTTCAGTAGGTAATTCACCCCGACCCCACTCGTCAAAGTCATTGGTTCTCTCACCTTCATCGTGACTCATTATCATTCCTCGATTTCATTACATTACGAATTACACCAATTAATCTTAACCTTAATTCTTCTCATTTATGACTAAGTCCAAATCCTACAATTAGCCTACAAGTAAACAAAATATCTCTCAAAATGTTTTAAAGGTATCCCACAAGTTCCCTTGTTCATCGATTTCACGTTAAAGGATAAAATAAGGAAAATTGCCAAATTTTGAGAAACCAAATTGATTCGCCCAATGGACGAAGCGATTCGTCGGGTTGAATCGACTCGCCTTTGGGCAGAATCGATTCGAAAACTGTCAGGTCTTCTTCTTCCTCTACACAGTTGCATTTTTCCTCATTTTCTTACCCAAAACCTCATGGCTCTTCACTAAACTTATAACTGAGATTCCCAAACATTATATACACATATAAGGGTGATTTCCAACATAAAAAAAATAATCAGATCATCAAGAATCCTACCCAAGAACTACTTATTCATAATTATCCATAAAACCCTAGTTTTATGATCTTCCATGCCTATACATTATTAAATCCGAATTCTTTCCATTTATATTATCCCATATATTATGATTTCATTTTCAAAGCATATATGACTTTAATGTACAAGCAAATCTTAGAAAAGCTTATGCATTAAGTCTCTAAATTTAAGTTGAAATCATTTATTCATGGGTATTGTTCAATTCTACTCTAACATGGATAATATATAAACTCAATTTAGCAAGATAAACACTAACCTAACATTGTAGGTCTGATTCTCTGCAAAAAGGTATTACGGTGGCCTTCCTCTCCTCCCGATCTACACTCTGGTGGAGGTGGCGGTGCAAAACTGGTGTGGGAACCCTTAAAACTCCTTCTCTTCCTCCTCTAGTTTTTCTATGTATTTTGGTAACTTTTAACCCTAACCCCCTTAACATAACTGATGATATAAAGATCTAAAATTTATAGGTCCTTTTTCTTTCAAAATCCAAAAGACCAAACTACCCCCTTCGGGGTGCCGATTTGGTCTAAAAATGCCCCAGGACCCAATCCAAACCCCTGAGTATAATTTTCTGACTAGTTTGACCCTTCTAGACACACTGGCGTACTCGAAATGACCATTTGAATGACCCATAATTAAATGATATTTTATCTCTTAAATTTAAGTCCCTACACGACTGACATGTGTGTTCCGACTAAATTACCGTAACTGTCATATTTCTCACTCAAGAAAATCATATCACGTTCTTATTTATTTATTAGTTATTCACTAAGTAATACTAAATATAAATAAATATTGACCCTTGTCTCACTAATTAATATTTATTTTAAACCGGATTAATTTCCCATTTTTAATTTAATAACCCCAATATAAAATAATTAAAAATACGGGGTGTTACATACTCCCCCATAATAATGGAATTTCGTCCTGAAATTTGGAAAAAGATATCTGGTATGAATAACTCAGGATATCTGTCTTGCATCTCATTCTCGCACTCCCAAGTAGACTCGTCGGCATTATGATTTCCCCACTGAACATGTACAAGTGGAACTAGCTTCGACCTCAATCTCCTCTCACCATGGTCTAGCATAACAACCGGACTCTCCTCGTATGAAATATCAAAATGCAAATCAATCTCCTCCAATGCAATGTGAGTGTGAGCTAACTCATCCCGGAGATATCGCTTCAACGAAGAAATGTGAAATATATCATGAATTCGTTGCAAGTGCTCCGACAACTTGAATCTATATGCGACTGGATCAATCCTCTCAATAATAGGGAATGGCCCCACATTCCTTGATGCTAACTTCATTTTCTTCCCTAATCTCATTATCCCCTTCATAGGAGATACACTTAGTAACACCTGGTCCCCCACATTAAACTCTAGAAAGAACCACTTGGCATAACTCTTATGTTTATCCTGAGCTATCCGTATATGGTTTCGAATCAACTCAATTTTTTCCAAAGTATCTTGAATTAAATATAATTGGAGAAGCTTGTTATCCCCCACATCCAGCCAATGAGGGGGCAAACGACAATGTCTACCATACCACGGCTCAAATGGTTCCATAACAATCATAAATTGATAGAAGTTATTACACGCAAACTCCACCAGTAGAAGATATTATTTACAACCTCCCCTAAAATCAAGGATACACATTCATAGAATTTCTTCAAACATCTAATTTTTCCTCTTTGTCTGTCCGTCTACGGCTGATAGGTTGTACTCAATCGCAACTAGGTACCTATGGCCTCCTAAAAACAGTCCCAAAACGTGACACGAAGGTCTTGTCCCTGTCGGACACAGTATCAAGTCGCACCACATCTAGTCTCACTATCTCTGCGATGAAAATCTAGGCATACTGTCCCCTAGTGTAATCCGTCCAAGCTAGAAGAAAGTGGGCTACCTCGGTCAAACAATCCACTATCATCCAAATGGAATCGTGACTCCTCTGTGATGTAGGAAGCCCGGTGATAAAACCCATGGAAATGCCCTCCTATTTCCACATTTTAATCTCTAATGTTTGTAGAACCCCTGTTGGATTCTCGTGGTCCACCTTCACTAGATGACAAGTGGCTCACCTTGAGATAAAATCTATAATGTCTCTCTTTATCCCACTCCACCAATACTATCGTCTCATATCTTGGTACATCTTATTCCCTCTAGAATGTACCGAGAACCATGACCCGTGAGACTCTACCATCACCGCGTGTTGCAAGTCATCCCCTTCAGGAACAATCAATCTCTCGTTGAAGAGGAAAACTTCCTCTAAACTCACGGAGTATGACTCAGCTCCCCCAGTTAAAAGTTGCCTAATCCTATCTTGAAAAAATGAATCCGCTACCTGGGCCTATACCACCCTCGTGAAAATCTGGGGGGTGAATATCATAACATACATAAATAATATATCAACTGAATGATGATGTCCCGACTCCTTCCATTTTGCCTTCCAAACTTTAGCTACATTCTCCACAGGCATGCGGCTCAACATGTCTGTCAACACGTTAGCCTTTCCCGAGTGATAATGGATGTCAAACTGATAATCTTTCATAAAATTCTAGCCACTTACGCTGATGCAAATTCAACTTTGTCTGAGTGAACAAGTACTGTAGTAACTTATGATCTGTGAATAGGCGTAAGATCTCTCCCAAAATGTAATGTCTCCAAATCCGTATCGCAAACACGACTGCAGCTAACTCCAAGTCATGGGTGGATTAATTCCTCTCGTGAGGCTTGAGATTGAGGGAGGAATAAGTTATATCTTGGTCCTCCTGCTGTAGCACACCCCTAAGTCTCTGTAGGGACATGTCAGTAAAAGCAAGATCCTCCAATCCTGCCCTCGAAAGTGAAAGTTTGGGTGCTGAAGTCAGCTTGTCCTTCAACTCATCGAAAGCCAACTGACAAGCTTCATCCTAGATAAATGGCATTCCTTCGTGAGTCAAGCTGGTCAACGGACCCGCAATCTTCCAAAATCCCAAAATAAATCGTCTGTAGTACCCGACTAACCCTAAGAAACTACGCACCTTTATCGGCGTCGTGGGTTATCCCCACTCCCTCACTACTGACACCTTAATCGGATCCACTGATATCCCCCTGATAGATACGATATGACACAAAAATTATACCTCACGCAGCTAAAATTGGCATTTCTCAAACTTAGTGTACAACTGGTGCTCGCTCAATATCTGTAAAGCCTTATACAAATGCTCGATATGCTCCTCCTTAGTATGAGAATAAATCGGGATGTCATCAATAAAGACAATGACAAACTGATCCAAGAACTCTCTAAAAACCCTATTCATCATGTCCATAAACACAGCTGGCTCATTGGTATGCCCAAATGGCATAACTCGACACACGTAAGACCCATATCTCGTCAGAAAGGAAGTCTTAGATACATCTTTCTCCTAGATGCGCAACTGGTGATACCCTGATCTCAAATCTATCTTAGAGAAGTAGGCGACTCCTCTCAACTTATCGAATAAGTCATCGATTCGTGGCAACGGATATTTCTTCCATATTGTGACTTTATTCAACTCTCGATAATCCACACATAGGCGTAGAGATCCACCTACGGATGAAACAGCACTGGGACACCCCAAGGCGAGGCACTCCTACGGATGAAACCCTGCCCCAAAAACTATTCAATCTGATCCCGTATCTCTCTCATCTCCATAGGATCTATACGGTAAGGCGCACGAGCTATCGACCGAGTGCCCGATGCTAAATCAATGACAAAATCTATCTCTCAGCTAGGCAACAACCCTAGTTTCTCCTGAGAAACATCGGTGAACTCGCACACAATTGGGATCGAATATAGGGAAATCAATACCCCCTGAGAGGTATCCTCCTGTACATAGTACAAGTGAGTTGACGATCCCCCTTCGGGACCGGGCATCGTCACTAAGAACATATGTTAGCCCGGAGTCGCAAATACGATGCTCCTACCGTAACAATCAATCATGTCCCTATATGCTGCTAACCATCATAATGGCATCATACTCCGACATATCTAACACAAGCATATCGACGGGGAAAACTAGTCTCCCGATGCCTATACTCATACCCTGGAAAATAAAGAATATAAGTGTCCCGCTACCTGGTGGTGAGTCTACACACGCGACTATACTATCGATCGTGTCTAACAATCCCGCGGCTCACAAAAATCTAATGGATATAAACGACTGTAAATCCCCAGTGTAAAATAAAAGACGCCATGAAGTCCCACATATAAGAAATATACCCTAAACTACGGGTGGAGCCTATGGAACTGCGACCTGGTGGACGTTGTACACAGGCCCGTACTGTAGCCGCCCCTACTGAGATGGGGTTGCTAGGATGACTGGTACTGCAGGCAATGTTGGTGCTAGGCCTGTCAACGGGTCGGAGACGGGTCGGGTTTAGGGAGATCCAGATCTGTGTAATTGGGTCTTCATCGAGTTCACGCTCGGGTCCGGGTCTTCACTAGGTCTACAATATTGGATCCAGACTCGGATCCGTTCGGGTCTCGGGTTCGGGTTCGGGTCTGGTCAAATATGTACATTTATTTTATTTTATCCCCCTTCTTTATTATTTAATCTTAAATTAAAATATTTTGTAATGTATTGTAGAATATTATTATTATAAATAAAACATATATTACTTACATTTATTATATACATAAATATATATTTTTATATATAATACTTACATGTTATATTGATAAGATATATTTATAAATATATATAAATTTATAGTATATATGTATATATATACAAAATAATAATGTACAATTCGGGTCGGGTCTTCGGGTCCGGGTCTTGTGTAAGATCCAGACACTACCCGTTTAATAAATGGGTCTTCGGGTCTCGTGTCCAAAAAATATGCTCAGACCCTATTATACGGATCGGGTTCGGGTCAGGTCCGGGTCCAGACCCGACCCATTGATAGGCCTAGCTGGTGCTAGTGCTAGCACTAGGAGGGAGGGGAGAAAAATAGGCCTCTGGGGCTCCTGGAGAGAGACCTGCTACTGCGAACCCTTATCATGGCAATCCTAACGCTTGTGGCCATTCTTGCCACATATGAAACATCTGCCCCTGAAATTTCCTCCCCTCTGGCCCTGCTGTCCTCGACCCTATTGGACACTACCACCTCTCCCTTAGTCTTACTGAAAACGCTGTTGGACCGACTGATTCTGCTGACCCTAATGAACATGCTTGAATCAAACCAGCCCCTACCTAAAATATCCTGATCGAAAACTCTTAGAAGTATCCCCCTAATAGGAACCCTGCTCACCCTGTCTCATCCGAATCTGAGTTGATTGTACCCCACTAGCACTGCTACCCCATCCTTCCCTGCTGGCAGGACTCTCTTGAGCGCTTGCTTCCATTGATGTAGAAGCGGTGGTCCTGACAGTGCAGTAAAGCGACATTCAAATTGTATACGTTTTCAGAGCGGGATTACCCAACAAATGATTTCGGATCCTCCAAGTAAGACCATCAACAAAGAGTTGTATCCTCTTTTCCTCTATACTCACCTCATCTGGTACAAAATTTGCCAACCCAGTAAATTTCTCCTCATATTTAGCTACATTCCTTCCTTCCTGGTGAAAGTCAAAGAATTTCCATCTCATCTCTGTCTGAATGGCAGATGGGAAGTACTTACGGTAGAACCACTACCAGAACTCTTGACTCGACATGATATCTCTCTCCTATGCAGTGGTAAAGGACTCCCACCACTATAAGGCTTCCCCCACTATCTGAAAAGTAGTAGTATCTGTCTTTGTACATCAGTGTAAAAATAATCTGTAAATTCCATTGGATATCCTTTTTCCATTAGCAATCAGCAATGGCATCGAAGCTCCCCTAAAAATTGGGAGGATAAGCCTTCTGAAAGGCATCTCTGACTCACTCCCAGGCAGAAGGAAATGAGTGTGTCTATTGTGGGTCCACAACCTGAGGCTAGGGTGGCACCTGTGGTTCCTACTAAGCAAAAGTAGTCAATGCCTCATTAACTGCCTATGCAATAATGGTGGAAACCTCAACAGTATTCATAGTCCCTCGTGCCTGAGCTGGCAGCAACACGGGCTGTGCATCTGGGGGACTCGTGGTGCATGTCTGGGAGGCAACTGAAATGAAAGAGAATTTTCATAAGTCCACAATTCAATATATCTCAAAATAGCTGAAGACGTAAATGTGTAATCATGAATGCGATAATCTTAATAGTATGGCTCTATATCAAAGAACGCTATGCTGGAAACGTACCAAGTTCGTACAAATCCTATGGACACTAGAACCTGATGCTCTGATACCATCTGTGACACCCCGCCTATTCTGATCCCGGGTGATCAGTTCATTATTAAATGAAACAAGAATCATTAATGGTTTCATTCTTAGCATCACTGTCGAAACATATTTATAATACTAATACCTTAATGGCCCGGTGTCAAAATTTTAATCTTGTTATTAACATGAAAATAATTTAAACTAATAAATCACATTCACCATTCCAATAAACATAGTAATAAATGATAAAACAACGAGATGAATAAATGTGCCTGGAATAAACACTCCAGTCTAAAATCCAAATACAATCATCTATAATATAAATCGAATTCTAATACTGGAAATAAAATAAAAAGTGTAATGTCTCTGAAATAACCACTAGCTAAAGACGGGAGATATGCCCGACTGAGATAGATAAATGATGAACAATAACTTATATAAGTGTAGGCGTCTACTAGCGAGGTCCTGCAGCATCCACATCAGCAGCATCACGTCGAATATGAAGGAACTCCTAAGCCCAACATTCCTATGGCTGGGCACCTATAAGGTTTTTACAAAAATGGATTTTTAACGGGTCAGAGCCCAAGTAAAACAGTTCAAAAATATTTTGCAAGTATTTAAAAATGCATTAAAGAGATGATATTGTATACATGTTATCTTTACGTGCCCTCAGTTGAGATCCTCACCTCTCAACTAATATGCATGCCTAACGTAAACAGCTAAATCAACTTAGTTACGCTACCCCCTAACTAGTTTAAATTAAGTTTATCCATGCCTAATAATTCGTTCTGCCCACACGTATTGCCCACACAATACGTTATCAATTTATTACCCTCTTAGTCAGGAAAAATAACTAATTAAATATTAATTTCCCACATACTTAAATTAATTTAATTATCATTATCTATCTTATCTACTAATGCACATGTAGTAGAATAATTCACACGTACATATATATATATATATATATATATATATATCCCAAACTTGTATTATATATGAATACGGCATCCCTAGGTGGAGACCTGCGATGCGGGAATACTCTGTTATCAAGTCCTGGTACATCACGTACTAAGTAAAGGAAATCTGGTTCGGAATCACTCTCGAACCACACATTCACAATTTACAGAAATTGGAGGTATGTTCATACTTGAGAGTTCAGACAATAGGTATTCACACACACAATATATATATATATATATATATATATATATATATATATATATATATATATATATATATATATATAGAGAGAGAGAGAGAGAGAGAGAGAGCATCAATATAGGCATACACGTAACCTATAATATATATCCCGTACGTAGTATATAAATAACTCCCGAATATCCTACGCATTATTAAACTTCAATTATGCTTCTCATCGTATTGTAACACCCCGCCCGCCCGAGGAGAGCGAACGGAGCGCTATTGTTGATAAAACTATACTAAATCCACAAATAACAAGGTGTATAGAGCATCTAAAAAATCCCACAATATAAACGAAACCACTAATCTCAATTCTTCAAATTCAATACAACACAGTCTCTCAAAATTATATAAATCACCAATGCTTTATACAACACAATAAAATAATACAAATCTTCCAAAAATATTCTTCCTAAAATAATCCACGCTAAAAATCATCCCAATTGGTCCATAGCGTCCCAATCCACGCTAACCTGCCAACTAAAGAGAATACGGGAAAGTACACAATACGACATGAAAGATGCTCAAACAATATATTAGCGATGAATAAAGCGTAACAACATGAGTACAAATATTTAAATCAAATGCAAATCTCAATAGCATTTATCAATAAATTCCTCAACAACACATCAATGGGTCACCAGGCCTCACCCCATCCGCATATGCTTTATCAAGACATAGCCCCGGGAAGCAAGAATTTTGGCGGGTGCCCAACCTCCGTGCCATATTAAAATCCCATGATAACGTACTCAACAACAATATAAAGATACCACATGAATCAAAATAATGCAACAATTATTTTTCCAGATTTCAAAAAATTTAACAATTCAAATATGAGTTTAAACATGGAATTAACAGAATAAACTCGCGAGATTTAAAGAGCATATTGTGTAAAACTCCATAGCTCATGTAATACCAAGGTTCTAAAAAATGTGGGGCGTGATTGAGGCGTGGAGGCCAAGCCTTAAGCCTTAGAAGCCTAGGCGGGCCTAGGCGTAAAAAGGCGTGAAAAGGCGTTTAGGACTTCTTAATATATTTTAATATTTTTTTACCATAACAAGGATATTAAAATACAAAAATTGCACAGATCATAAAAATATGTCTGAATATATGCAAATAAAAATACTATTTGATTATTTTGGATGAGATAATGGTCCGGTTTGTAAACAAATTCTTTAAAAGGCGACATCGTTTCACTAAATCATTGTTGTTTTTAGAAAAAAGTGTGCCTTAAGGGTTTTACCAAGAATAAGGCGTGAAAAGCGTAAGGCGAGGCGTTTCTCCCAAGCCTTAAGCCTAGGCGTGCCTAGGCAGAGCCTAGGCGGGTTTTTTAGAACAGTGTGTAATACCCTGTAATTTTGAGGGCTTTATTTATGAATATTTTATAAGATTTTGATAATATTATTATATTATTAATTGAGATATTGATATTATATTTATTTTTATTTGAAATGAATCGAATATTTAAATTCAAATTTAATTGGCTTTTGGACATTTTGTAATGGTTTAAATATGTAAAGTTGATAATTTTGAATTAAAGGGCAATATAGTAATATGCGTTAGCTTAAGCTCCAAGCTAGGCTTTGAGAGAGGGATTATATAAGGAATATTATGGGTGATTATAAGTAAAGGGAGATGAAAAAGAGAGGCCAAAAACGAAATCAAAAGAGGCAAAAACAAGTGGAATGAGAAGAGCCAATTTGGAATGTTTAGATCTTCTTTTTTAGTGCATTCGAATGAGATTTGAGAAAAACTCAAAACATAAACCTGACTCAATTTTCGTGTAGAATCCAAATCTTATGTCGGATTGACGATTCGAATAATTTTTGGATCTAATTTTTCTAGTTTTTTTGAAAATAGGACTATTTGGGGTTATCTCGTGTTGGGGCTAGAACATAATTTGATTTTTTTTGCGAGAGGAACGTGATGGTGCGATCTGATTTTGAGGCTGAATTTAAGTGACAATTCATGCGATGATTTTGAGGTATGGGGTTTTACACAATATGCTCTTTAAATCTCGCGAGTTTATTCTGTTGATTTCATGTTTAATTGAATTCATATTTGAATTGTTAAATTCTTTGAAATCTTGAAAAATAATTGTTGAATTATTTTGATTCATGTGGTATCTTTATATTGTTGTTGAGCACATTATCATGAGATTTTAATATGGCACGGAGGTTGGGCACCCGCCAAAATTCCTACTTCCCGGGGCTATGTCTTAATAAAGCATATGCGGATGGAGTGAGGCCTGATGACCCATTGATGTGTTGGTGAGGAATTTATTGATAAATGCTATTGAGATTCGCATTTGATTTGAATATCCGTACTAGTGTTGTTACGCTTTATTCATCGCTAATATATTTATTGAGCATCTTTCCTGTCGTATTGTGTACTTCCCCGTATTCTCTTTAGTTGGCAGGTTAGCGTGGATTGGGATGCTATGGACCAATTGGGATGATTTTTATTGTGGATTATTTTGGGAAGAATATTTTTGGAAGATTTGTATTATTTTATTGTGTTGTATAGAACATTGGTGATTTATATTATTTTGTATTTGAAGAATTGAGATTAGTGCTTTCATTTATATTGTGGGATTTTTTTAAATTCTCTATACACCTTGTTATTTGTGGATTTAGTATAGTTTTATCGACAGTAGCGCTCCGTTAGCTCTCCCCGGGTCGACGGAGTGTTAAAAATGGTATCAGAGCTTAGGTATACGACAACCCTTGGGTGTTAGGTGTTGGGTGTTGGGTATTGGGTCTAGCATGCAGGTTATATATGTTTTCTTTGAAGTTATAAAATTTTTGAGGATGTGTTAGGCATCGTGGTGAGGATGTTAAGAATTAATTTGAGGACTTTAGTATGTGATTTTGGGAAATAGAATCGAGTTGCGTTTTATTTTGAGTGTTAGGTTTCGTTGAATTTCGAGGATGAAATTCCTTTTCAAGGGGGAAAATATGTAATACCCCGTAATTTTGAGGGCTTTATTTATGAATATTGTATAAGATTTTGATAATATTATTATTTTATTAATCGGGATATTGATATTATATTTATTTTTATTTGAAATGAATCGAATATTTAAATTCAAATTTAATTGGCTTTTGGACATTTTGTAATGGTTTAAATATGTAAAGTTGATAATTTTGAATTAAAGGGCAATATAGTAATATGCGTTAGCTTAAGCTCCATGCTAGGGTTTGAGAGAGGGATTATATAAGGAATATTATGGGTGATTATAAGGAAAGTGAGATGAAAAAGAGAGGCCGAAAACGAAATTAAAAGAGGCAAAAACAAGTGGAATGAGAAGAGTCAATTTAGAATGTTTAGATCTTCTTTTTGAGCGCAGTCGAATGAGATTTGAGAAAAACTCAAAACACATACCTGACTCAATTTTTCGTGTAGAATCCAAATCTTAAGTCGGATTGGCGATTCAAATAATTTTTGGATCTAATTTTTCTGGGTTTTTTAAAAATAGGAGTAATGGGGGTTATCTCGTGTTGGGGCTAGAACAGGATTTGATTATTTTTGCGAGAGGAACGTGATGGTGCGATCAGATTTTAAGGCTGAATTTACGTGATGATTCATGCGATGATTTTAAGATATGGGGTTTTACACAATATTCTCTTTAAATCTCGCGAGTTTATTCCATTGATTTCATGTTTAATTGAACTCATATTTGAATTGTTAAATTTTTTGAAATCTGGAAAAATAATTGTTGAATTATTTTGATTCATGTGGTATCTTTATATTGTTATTGAGCACGTTGTCATGAGATTTTAATATGGCACGAAGGTTGGGCACCCTCCAAAATTCCTGCTTCCCGGGGCCATGTCTTGATAAAGCATATGCGGATAGGGTGAGGCCTGGTGATCCATTGATGTGTTGTTGAGGAATTTATTGATAAATTCTATTGAGACTTACATTTTATTTGAATTTTCATACTCGTGTTGTTACGCTTTATTCATCCCTAATATATTTGTTAAGCATCTTTCACGTCGTATTGTGTACTTCCCCGTATTCTCTTTAGTTGGCAGGTTAGCGTGGATTGGGACGCTATGGACCAATTGGGATGATTTTTAGCGTGGATTATTTTGGGAAGAATATTTTTGGAAGATTTATATTATTTTATTGTGTTGTATAGAGCATTGGTGATTTATAATATTTTGAGAGATTGGGTTGTATTGAATTTGGAGAATTGAGATTAGTGGTTTCGTTTATATTATGGGATTTTTTTAGATGCTCTATACACCTTGTTATTTGTGGATTTAGTCTAGTTTTATTGACAGTAGCGCTCCGTTCTCTCTCCCCGGGCGGGCGGGGTGTTACATGTATATTCCCGAGTATCCCCCACTGCTCGAAGTGTGTTAATTATTAATAGTAGTATTTCAATAATTAATTCACCCCTACCCCACTGGTTAAAGTCATAGGTTCGCTCACCTTCACCTTCACCGTCACTCATTCTCATTCCCCAATTTCATTACATTAAGAATTACACTAATTAATCTTAGCCTTAATTCATCTCACTTATGACTAAGTCCTAATCCTACCATTTACCTACTGGTAAACAAAATATCTCTCAAAATATTTTAAAGGTATCACACAGCTTTCCCCGTTGATCGATTTCACATTCAAGGCTAAAATAGGGAAAATTGCCAAAATCTAGGAAACCGAATCGATTCGCCTGACCGAATCGATTCGAAAACTGTCCGGTCTTCTTCTTCCTCTACGCATTTGCGTTTTTCTCCATTTTTCGTACCTAAAACCTCCCGGTTCTTCACCAAACTTATTACCAAGATTCCTAAACATTATATACACATATGAGGATTTCCAACGTAAATATATCATCAAATCATCAAGAATCCTACCTAAGAATTGATTATTTCATAATTATCCATAAAATCCTAGTTTTATGATCTTGCAAGCATATACATCATTGAATCTAGATTTTCCCATTTATATTATCGTATATATTCTGATTTCATCTTCAAATCATATAGGACTTTAATATACATGCAAATCCTATCAAAGCTCATGAATTAAGTCTCCAAATTCAGTCAAAATCATTTATTTATGGGTATTGTTCAATTCTAGTCTAACATGGATAATATATACACTAAATTTAGCAAGATAAAAACGTGCCTGATATTGTAGGTCTGATTCTCTGAAAAAAGGTGTTGGGGTGGCCTTCCTCTCCTCCCGATCTACACTCTCGAGGTGGTGGTAGTGGTGCAAAACTAGTATGGGAACCCTTAAAACTCCTTCTCTTCCTCCTCTAGTGGCCTCTCTGTATTTTGGTAAATTCTAACCATAACCCCCTTCTCATAACTGATGATATAAATCTCTAAAATTCATAGGTCCTTTGTTCCAAAAATTCAAAAGACCAAAATACCCCTCTGGGGTGCCGGTTTGGCCTAAAAATATCTTGGGACCCAATCCAAACCTATGAGTACACTTTTCTAACTATTTTCACCCTTTTGGACACACTGGCACACTCGAAATGACCATTTGGATGACCCGTAATTAAATTACATTTTATCTCATAAATTTAAGTCCCGACAGGATTGACACGCGTGTTCTGACTAAATTACTGTAACTGTCGTATTTCTCACTCATGAAAATGATAATACGTTCTTATTTATTTATTACTCATTCACTAAGTAATACTCAATATAAATAAATATTAACCCTTGTCTCGTTAATTAATATTTATTTTCAACCGGATTAATTTCCCACTTTTTATTTAATTAATCCCAATATAAAAAACATTAAAAATACGAGGTGTTACACTCGGGCTCCTCGGGATTTGGGATTTGGTTTTGCTCCATCTCATGAACCTCGGTTTGAAGGTTGCCAATCTTGGAGATAAGTTGGACTAGGAATGTCATCAAATCAGGTTGCACATTCAGTACTTGGTCTGCGTTCTCAATGGAGGGTTGGTGAAGGTGCATTCCGAACTTGGAGGAAGTAGCGAGAGAATTGACGGAGCTTCAAGGTGTTTTGACGAAAGACCAAAGCCAATGGGGGGCCAGGCCAAGGGTCAGGTATGCAATCTACTTATGGAAAAAACGATTCGAATATATTTTATGAAAAAGAAATGGAAGAATTATTTTTTTATTGGAAAAGAGGAAAATGTTTTTGACACCTTTTGGAAAGGGGAGGACAAATTTTTTTTGGTATATATATTTTTTTTTATAAAAAGAGGGAAAAATATTTTTCGGTATTTTGAGGAGAAGGAGGAAAAATGTTTTTGTCACTTTTGATAAAGAAGGAGGGAAATAAGAGTCTCAGCATGATTATTATTATGTTTATGTTTTCACTTGTATTATTGTGGATACCCGAAATTTAGAACTATGGGCCTGGACGAGTAACCCAGTCCTGGCGGCCCAAAGTCCAGGCCCCTCATATTTTATAATTGATCCGGTCTCCCCCCACGATCCCATGAAGGGAAGTTATGGGGGAAATGGAAAACATGGAGGAACCCATCACCTTCACTCATCTACATGCACATTTATATATTAAACCCTAGGTCCGGGGCAAAAGGACAAGTTGTATTCTCTGTAATCACTCTCCGGAGTATATAGAAATAATATCGACTGCACCACCATGGACGTAGCATATCTTGGCTGAACCACGTACATCCTTTGTTGTGTGATTGGCATCTTGTATTCCTTATCCTCTTCTTGATAATCTTTCTCTCATATTTATTTGTGTTGCATAATAATTGCATCCACAATTGGCGCCGTCTGTGGGAAGCGTTCATCTTTCCCTGAGAAGAGCCCACATCAAGAAAGGAGTTTAAGATGTCTGGTCACAGCAGTAATGCCCCCCAAGCAGGAGATATTCAAGAGCCACCTGCTCCTCGCAGGATTAGGTCTGAAGTCCGACGTTCAGATGAGAGAGCTCGCTTGGAAAGACCAACCTAAGAAGAAAGTCAGGGACCAGCGAGGTCCACGCAGATATCCAGGTTGATTGATGTGTACGAAGCAAGGCTCCACGAG
The DNA here is from genome assembly GCA_949130495.1 of Sambucus nigra. Classification (NCBI taxonomy): domain Eukaryota; kingdom Viridiplantae; phylum Streptophyta; class Magnoliopsida; order Dipsacales; family Adoxaceae; genus Sambucus; species Sambucus nigra. The sequence goes on along the minus strand of OX422210.1, from coordinate 366,681,011 downwards.
CAGAGGGAGTCTTCTCGCAGATACGAGGCTGAGAATGCTCGCTTGAAAAGAAGACTGGAAAGACTAGAAAGAGCTTCGCCCTGATAACCGGAGATGCCCATATCGCACTCCTAGCCGTCAAGCGAGCAAGTCTCGCAGCCGAGGAAGGAGCCCTAAGAGAGAATCTCAAAGGGACGAAGGAGGCGAATCAGACGCCGACCTCCGCGAACAGCTGCGAAGAGCTCGCCGCCACTAGAGCCCTGTTCGCAGCGACGAGCACATACGAAACATGGTTCGCAGGGAGATGGACCAGCATCCCGCTTACCACGGAACAAGATCAACTAGAGAGCTCGCGAGGCGAGCTCTCAAAACCCAGATGAAGTCACCTTTCACAAGAGAAATTGAAGAGGAGGAAGCTCCCAAGAAATTTTCCATTCCAAGGTTCAAGATTTACGACGGAAAGACTCATCCCATCGATCACGTCAGACAATACCGACAGGCCATGACCCTCTGGAGTCACCGGGATGCCCTGATGTGCGGTATTTTCCCCTCGAGCCTTCATGATGTAGCACAGAAGTGGTTCGAAAGGCTCCCCCACCGGTCGATCAAGAATTTCAAATCCCTAGCCGAACTCTTTACGGCCTGATTCATTACCAGTAGCTCCCATCCCAAAAGGATGGATGTTCTACTGACAATGAAGAAAACGCCTCAAGAGACCCTCCGAGAATACGCGAAGAGGTACTGGGAGTTATTTAATGAGATCGAGGACTGCGCGGAGGAGGTGGCAGTGGCCTCCTTTAAAATTGGGCTCCCTAGTTCTTCCCTCCTCTACCAATCCCTGACGAAGAAGGAATCTATGACTATTGACAACCTTATGGCCCGAATCAAGAAATACGCAAAGGTGGAAGATATCACCCGCTCTAATACAGGAGAAAACGGTCGAGCTAAGATCACTACCAGGGTAGGTGAGAAAACTGAGAACCAGAGGAAAGGAGGAAAGAACGGAGGCAAAAATGGCTCCAAGAATGGAGGGAACCAGGAAGCGTCGAAAGCATTCCAGGCGGTCAACACCGTCTTCAAAGAACCAATTTACAAGGTTCTCGCGAAGATCAAGGATGAGCCATTCATCAAGTGGCCCAGGAAGATTAGGGAGATCCCTCAAAGAGGAACAATGTGTTGAGATGCGCTTTTCACAAAGAGGGAGGGCACAAGACCGAGCACTGCAAAGCTCTTAAGTCTCACCTCGAAGAACTGGCCCAGTCCGGTCATTTGAACGACTTTGTGGAGAAAAGGGCAGAGAAAGTGACTGCCAACAGAGAGATGAGACCCGACAATGTGCTGGAGGATGATGCTGGACATGAGTTCGTCGTAATTCACGGAGTATCTGACGTCAAGCAGATACAAGGGAACTCAACTCGAATGGATATGAAAAAGCTTACAGCGGTAATGCAGGCTTTTCAAATCGATCCAGCAAAGTCACAGTCAGGAAAGCGTCGATGAGCAGAGGACGTCAACTATAACAAGCATATTGTTTTCACGGATGAAGATTTGATGGGAGTAAGGACCCCACATCATGATGCCCTGGTCATTACACTCAGGATAGCCAACTTTGGCATCGACAAGCTGCTCGTCGTTCAAGGAAGCTCATCCGAAGTAATGTACCTCGACCCGTTCACGAAATTAAAGTTGAGCGTCGCCGACCTAAAGGAAGCTATTGTTCCTTTGGTCAGCTTCGCTGGGAAAATGACCATGCCCCTAGACAAGATAGTGCTGCCAGTTTATGCTGGGAACGTCTCCAAGATGATTGAGTTTTTGGTAATTGACATCGAATCACCGTACCAGGCCATCCTCGGTAGAGGATGGCTTCATGCAATGAAGGCGGTCTCCTCGACCTACCATCAGAAGCTCAAGTATGTAACCGAGCGAGGAGTAATGGAGATCCACGGCGACCAAGCGATGGCGAGGAAGTGATTCATAGCAGCCATCCGACCAAAGCCAGAGAAGAAAGTCGGTCAACCCAGCGAGAAAGTTGAAGAGGGTGTGATACCTTCCAAATAGCAACTAAAGTATGGAAGACCAGGAGTAGAGGATACCAGGCTCCTCCCCTTCGATCGTATCATCGAGGACCTGGTAGAAGTTATAAACGAAGTTGGTGACAGTAGCAGAGTCTTCTTGATTGGATCATCTCTCACCGATCAAGAACAGAAGGAGTTGACGACCTTGCTGAGACGCAACGTAGATGTTTTCGTATGGGAACCATACGAGCTGCCTGGCATTGATCCTGATATGGTTTGTCATCAGCTGCACGTCGACCCCACATTCAAGCCAGTCACGCAGAAGGCACGAAGAACTGCACCCGAGAAAGCTAAAGCAATCGAAAAGGAGGTCGAAAAACTACTGGATACAGGATCCATACGGGAAGTACAATTCCCCAAGTGGTTGTCCAACCCAGTAGTAGTTCCGAAGAACAATGGGAAGTGGAGAGTTTGCATCGACTTCACTGACCTCAACAAAGCATGCCCTAAGGATAGTTTCCCCCTCCCAAAGATAGACCAACTAGTAGATGCCACTGCAGCTCACAAACGAATGAGTTTCCTGGACGCATACTCAGGATATCACCAGATCCCCTTGTATGCCCCGGACCAGGACAAAACGGCGTTTATCACGACGGTTGGGTTGTATTGCTACAAGGTCATGCCATTTGGGCTCAAGAATGCAGGGGCAACCTACCAGCGATTGGTCATAAAAATATTCAAGGATCAAATGGGAGACACAATGGAGGTCTACATCGATGACATGCTCGTTAAGAGCAAGAAGAAGTAAAATCACCCCTCAGACCTTTTAAAGACCTTCGAAATCCTCAGGAAGTACCGAATGAAGCTTAATGCGAGCAAGTGTTCCTTCGGTGTCCAGTCAGGAAAATTTCTTGGATACTTGGTCACTAAGAGAGGCATAGAAGCTAATTCGGACCAGATCGATGCAATCAACAGGGTACAACCCCCTCGAACAGTACGAGACGTGCAGAAGCTCACTGGAATGCTCGCTGCCTTAAATCACTTCATTTCCAAATCCTCTGAGAAGTGCAAGCCTTTTTTCCAGCTTCTACAAGGGATTAAACCAATAGAATGGAGCCTGGACTGCTCGTGAGCTTTGGACGAGCTCAAGTCTTACTTAAGCTCTCCACCGCTGCTTGTCATACCATAGCAAATGGATTCTTTATACCTGTACCTCTCGGTATCCAGTCACATTGCCAGCTCGGCGTTAATATGCGAGGTCGCAGGAATCCAACACCCCGTCTACTACGCGAGCAAGACCTTATTAGACGCCGAGCAAAGATACCTGCCATTGGAGAAGCTCGCCTTTGCACTAGTGATAGCCTCGAGGAAACTGAAGCATTATTTCGAAGCTCATACTATTATCGTCCTTACATCGCACCCCCTTAAGGCGGTCCTAAGGAAAGCGTATTTATCGGGCAGATTGTCTAAGTGGTCAGTCAAGCTCGGCCGGTTCGATATCCAATTTCAACCAAGGACCGCTATCAAGGGTCAGATCCTCGTTGATTTCATAGCCGAATTCACTGACGAAGAACTCCCCGACCAACCTCAACCAACAAAGCAAAAAGAGGACCCAACAACAGTGGAAACCTGGAAACTATTCGTTGATGGAGCCTCCAACTCAAAGGGGGCAGGCGTAGGCATCGTTCTCATCACCCCAGAAAACACCATCCTTGAGCAAGGAATCAGGCTTGGATTTGCAGCCTCCAACAACGAAGCAGAGTACGAAGCCCTAATAGCCGGTCTCCAAAAGGCGCAAACTCTGGGAGCAAAACTTTTACGGGTGTTCGGCGATTCTCAACTAGTCTCCAATAAGATAAGTGGAGATTACAACGCGAAGGATGAAAGAATGGCAACCTACCTCGCCCTGGTGAGGAAACTAATGACGAACTTTGAGGAGATCAACATCCAGCAGTTTCCCAGAGGGCAAAACAGTCATGCCTATGCCTTAGCAGCCCTAAGCACGGCAGTTGATTCTAGCCTTAAAAGGGTCATTCCCATTGATTTTCTCATTTGTCCAAGCATTAACCACAACAGCAAGCTGCCAAACGTGGAATAAATACTCCAGGTGGGATCAACCCCTAGCTGGATGGACCCCTTAAGAGATTATTTAAAGGCGGGCATGCTCCCCGAGGACAAGAAAACTGCCCACCAGATAAGAGTCAAAGCTGCTCGCTTTCACTTATCCACAGGAGGTGACTTGTATAATAAGTCCTTCTCCGGTCCCTACCTTAGATGCGTCCACCCAGGCGATGTCGAGCAAGTGCTGCGCGAGCTTCACGAAGGAATCTGTGGAAGTCATGTCGGAGGAAGGTCTCTGGCCTTTCGAGCAATGAAGGAAGGCTATTGGTGGCCATATATGCAAAAGGACTCCACAGTATATGTCCGCAAAGGCCCGAAATGCCAGCTTCACGCTCCAATGGTCCACCAACCAACCAACGACCTAAAATCCCTGACCAGCCCGTGGCCCTTCGCCCAATGGGGGATGGACATCGTGGGACCACTACCCACTGCTTCCGGCAAACGCAAATACTTGTTGGTTGCAAGTGACTACTTCACCAAATGGATCGAGGCAGAACCATTGGCAAACATCCGAGACGCTGACATGATAAGATTCATATGGAGGAATATCATTAATCGATTCGGAATCCCCAGAACCATCATCACTGATAATGGGACACAATTCGAGAGTGGCCCCTTTCAGGACTTCTGTAACGAACACGGGATCAGGCACAACTTTAGTTCGGTGGCCTACCCTCAGAGAAATGGGCAAGCAGAAGCTTCCAACAAAACTATGATCGATGGATTGAAGAAGCGACTAGAGCGAGCCAAGGGAGCATGGGAAACCGAGCTACCCCATGTCCTATGGGCATACCAAACAACTCCTCTGCGAGCAATAGGAGAAACCCCATTTTCGCTAACATATGGCATGGAAGCAGTCATTCCACTAGAGGCGGGCTTGCCAACAATGAGATCCGACCTTGTCGACCAAGGCCAGAATGATGGATCGTTGCTCGCTGAACTCGACCTTGCTGACGAACGTAGGGAACTGGCCCTGGTGAAGCTTGCGAGCTATCAGGAACAGCTCGCAAAGCATTACCACAAAAGGGTTAACCCGAGAAGATTCCAAGTTGGGGACTATGTTCTAAGGAAAGTCCTGGGAAACACAGTAAGATCATCAGACGGCAAGCTAGGCCCAAACTGGGAAGGACCCTTTAAAGTAACTAGGGACGACCTGTAAGGTGCATATCATTTGGAAACGATGGAGGGCGAGAGATACCACGAGCATGGAATGCAGCTAATCTCAAGAAATTCTATTTTTAGATTCTCAAGGAATTCTATTGTTGAATCTTTTTCTTGTATTTGTTATGTGAAAGGAACAGTTCATTCCCCTTATTACTAATGAAATCAGTAACTGCATTTTATCACACATCTTTTTCCAAATCACAGGCACGATGGTCGATATAACAGGGGGATACCCCTCCTCAGGTCATCGTCATGAAACACGAGAGACCTCTTAGCATTGCCCCTGGCAATATATAAAGCCCTACAGAGGATTCTTAGGCAATGCGACCAGATTTTATACTGGCCATCAAACCTACTTTGGTTGAGCAAAATCCTGAGCGGATGAAGACAACCAATACCAGGTCTGTCCTCGCCAATTACCCTACTTAGGCCTAAGGGAGTGTGACGACACAACCTAAAAGGTAAAATGGGGCACGATGGTATTTTGGTACTATACTGGACTGGGGGACACTTGCATGGCAAAAAAAAAAGAATTATGAAGCAGCAAGAATATAAAAAGATTGGATGAACACGTTTAGTCGGCAAAATTGCCCAAAACACGAAATTTTCATTAATCTCTTATATTTACAACAATGATAATACATGTTTAGTCAGCGAAGCTCGCCCAAAGCATTTACATTATCAAAAAAGACAAAAGAATAACAACTTGTTATATTTACAACAACGATAATACACGTTTTGTCGGCGAAGCTCGCCCAAAGCGTTTACATTATCAAAAGAAAAATAACTTGCAAAAAATTCAAGAAGGTGGAAGCCTCCGAACAAGATAGTCTGCCACTCTAGCTCTTCGTCCATCATCAGGAGCAGGGACCAGCTCTTCCACAACCTCATCTGCGTCTAACTCTAATAGTTGCCGAGGAATAGCATCAATGGGGATCCATCTATCATCCCTCCTGAATAGATTGGGCATCAGAGTGGAGGAGGACATCTCGTGATGATACCATAACATCGAGTTCCTCGGGACCTGAAGCTCTTTCAAGGCACTCAACCACCCTCTGATGAAAAAAATTTCCTCGAACTCGGATAGTCTTGTGGGAGCATCTAGCCAGCCTTGATCATAATCGTCGGCCCACGCTTGTCGAGGACCCCTCTTGAATAAATACCGCAATCGAGTAACGTCCCTTTGAAGCCCTGCAGCAGTTACATATGCTCGGCGGACATCATCACGGAGCTCTTCCATCTCCTTATCCCGCTGTTCTTCTGCTTCCCTGTTCCTACCCCTGGTGCTCCTACCAGCTCGCGGGAGGGGAGGACGAGTGGGACCTCGCGGCATAGGAGGAGTATGTCCAGCTCGCGAAGACGAGGAGCCTTGCAGAACCGCTAAAACAGTGCTCGGCGTATGCTCTCTAAGTTGTAGGACTTCCCTCCTCAGGTTTTCATTCTCCTGCTGCAGGAATTCCCAACTTGATTTATCTCGGTGGCCTCCAACAACCTAGCTCTCAGTACATTGACTTCCTCTTGTACAGAGGCACCAATGCCTTCCATATCCTCGAGCCTGTCCTTCAGCCTAGCCACTAGCTCAGACTGCTCCTTATACTTTTGATTCCTTGACCTAAGAGACTTGCAAAGCCTAACAAAGGCCTGACGAACCTGAGGACTGGCATTGGGACCAAGAGTCCTGCCCAATTGAGATGTGGCAAGAATATACTCTTCTACATCAGTCAACTACAAGACATAAAAGGGCAAGGGAAAGAAAAATCAATCAATGCATTGGAAAAAGAAGCCTTTTTATTTCATTAATAAAGGTCAAGTACATCGAGCAGAAAATGGAAAAATTACAAGCAGAAGTACAAAAATAATCCTAAGAGAGGATTAACTAGCAACCTCAGGTTGCCCAGATGGGGCTGGCTACTTCCCCTTGTCAGCAGCAGTAGAGGCATCCCCCTCTACAGGGATGCCCTCATTCAACTGGGCAGGACCAGCATCGGCAGGAGTTATCTGAGAGGTAAGATCAACACCCTCGATGGCTGGGGCAGGGGATTCTTCGTCCACGGTTAGCCTTGGACCCGAGTCATGCTCGTCGAACAAAGGAGACTCAACATCAACACCAGCAGCTAGGAGGGCCGTGTTCCATCCCTTCTTGAAGTTCAAATAGCTGATATAGCCTATCTGAACTTCGGCGTCTTCATAAGCAGCAGTCTACCCGGAGTTGTATGAATCCTCCTTGATGGTGGCTACCTGGGACTCCTTCTCCTTCAACTGCTCGTTCAGAGCCTGTTTCTCCTCCACAACACCCATCTTTCTCGAGCAGACTAAGTCATAGGCCTGCCTCAGCTCACTCAGCTCCTTAACCGTCGCATCCCTCTCTCGGTTAGAATTGATAAGGGCCGGATCAGATGAAGCTCGGGCGGCATCAGCAGCCTTCAAATCAGCCTCCAACTGAGAACCCCTGACTTCCAGAGCAGACTTCTGCTGCTCCAGCTCGCCATTCATTCTCACCAACTCGTCGCGAGAACGATAAAGCACGGCGAAGTCAGTCACAAACTGCCAAAAATAAAGAAGAAATCAAGAAGGAGAAATAATTAAAACTTATTAAGGAATTGAAAAAGGGAGAGAACCTTACCAAGGCTAGTCTCTGGCTAGCTTGAAGGGATAATTGGTTAGACCCCAGCGCCCTCTGGCGATCTGCAGGAAGAACTGCCCTCTCGAGCAGCGTAGGAGCCAGCTGAGGAGAAGTGGCAACCGAGGCCCCCTCAGGCAAAGCAGACACCGGGACCAAGGCTTGCCCAGCCTTCGTCCTCGACTCCATCCTCCTCCTCTCTTCCTCTCTCTCCCTCTCCATCCTCTTCCTCTCCTCCACCCTCTTCTTTTCCTCCACCTTCTTTCTCTCCTCCTCCTTCTTTCTTTCCCTCTTTCTAACCCGCTCTTCCTCTCTCCTCTTCCTCTCTTGCTCCTGAGTGGAAGACCGAGAACCAGTTGCCACGACCCTAGAAGAAGACTTTTGTTTCTTTGACCTCTGTGCAAGAAGCACATAGTCCTCATCATCATCGTCTCTAATCAGGTTCTTCCTTGGAGGCATATCTTCGCCTGAACTGCTGGAAGTGCTCGACGATCCTCGAGCTTCAGAATCCTCTTCAGAAGAACTGCTACTGTCAGACCTCCCTCCACCCAAATTACTCGCAGCACCTGCAGGCTCACTCTCAGAGCTGCTCTCCTCTTCGTCCAACTGGATAGGCTCAGCAGTAGTCTCTCCGAAAGAACCAAACTCTGGAACACTATCCACAGGCTGTGCTATGAAGCTAGAGCCTGCGTTCTTGTACTCGAGCAAAAAGGCAGCAGACCTGGGATGCTCGCCGTCACCTAGAGGCTCCCTGATATTCCAAGCTTTCACCAACTCCGAGATACGAACCTCGCTGAGAGAAGGCTCCAAATTCTTTGTCCTCGCGGTGGGAGAAAAAGCAAAGAGAGGTTAGAAAAGTCACAAGTCAGCAAAGGTTGAAGCAACAGTATAATGTCTACCTATATATTCTTCCTCGTAAAAAGGGACGGTGAACCTCTCAGACCTCGACCCTTCAAACTGGGGAGGGAACTGCCAATTCCTAATAAGGAAACCCTCTTTCCAGTAGTCCTTATGGGAATCAGGTAGGTTTACTACCAATACCCTATCAGGACTCCTAGCTTTGAGGTATAAGACACCTGAGCTCGTTCGAGAGAAGGAATAACAGAAACAGATCTCGGCAAGTCCTAACCTAGTACCATACAACTGGTTTATTCTATGGACGCCATTTACTATCTTCCACACATTGGGCGAGCACTGTGTGGGAACAATATTGAAATAACCAAAAAAATGCAGAAATAGATCATTAGGGGGAAAAGTAAGTCCCCCCTGGGAGAGCAACAAAACATGGATCCAGTGGGCATCCTCTATATCCCTAACGTTCCTAGGAGGGGAGGCACAACATTCAATATCTACCCACTCAGGAATATTGTAGAACTTCCTGAACTCAGAGATTGACCTATTTCCAATCTTCGCCATTGAAAAACTCAAGAAATTCTACAAACCAAAGAGAAAGTGCAAAGAAAGGGCACGAGAAACTTACAAAATAGAAGATCGGTTCGAGTGATGAAGAAGCACGAGCTCAAGACGACTAAGAAGCAATGGGAATGGGGACTCAGAGAAGAAGGTACGAGATGCTAGAGTTCTCAGAAGAAGGAAGAGTACTGGAAAGGCTGAAACGACGGAAGAAAAAGTGGCTATCCCAACAAGCCTTCAATTCTAATCATAGTGCACAGATAACGAAGCGAGTGCCGCCAAAGCAACTTCACAGTTTTCGAAGAATCACAAATCAACCATAATGGCTGATCATTTAAATCCATTGGACCCATAAATGCGGCCCAACAAATTTAGGGGCAATTGTGGATACCCAAAATTTAGAACTATGGGCCTGGACGAGTAGCCTAGTCCTGGCGGCCCAAAGTCCAGGCCCCTCATCTTTTATAATTGATCCGGTCTCCCCCCACGATCCCATGAAGGGAAGTTATGGGGGAAATGGAAAACGTGGAGGAACCCATCACCTCCACTCATCTACATGCACATGTATATATTAAACCCTAGGTCCGGGGAAAAAGGACAAGTTGTATTCTCTGTAATCACTCTCCGGAGTATATAGAAATAATATCGACTGCACCACCGTGGGCGTAGGCACATCTTGGCTGAACCATGTACATCCTTTGTTGTGTGATTGGCATCTTGTATTCTTTATCCTCTTCTTGATAATCTTTCTCTCATATTTATTTGTGTTGCATAATAATTGCATCCACAATTATGTTTACCCAAGCCTAGGAAAAATTGGTTTTGAAAGATATGAAAAAAATGGTTTGATTTGTTAGCAGGCTCATGGATAGGGTCCTATTTTGAAAAAATATAAAACCGCGCAAACATTTGGGCACGATGACGACCTAGTATTTCGATAGAGGTTCGTGGAGTAACCGACAAACTAAATATGAGGGCCCTAGGTTTGACGCCTATATGAGGGTATGAAGTTGTTGGGTTAGTGGAAAGGTTGCCCCATTTGGCATGATTTCCACGATATACGTCTTATTTTTAAGGCAATCGGTACGTGTGAAAAAGCCATTTGATATACCTGAGTTTATGTGAATTGCCTCACTATATATCTCGCGGGGATAGTATGTGTGAGAGAGAATTTGATATCCTCGACGTACGTTAATGAGTTCCTTGCTATATACCTCCCATCGTGAGTTTGGGCAAGTGGTATGATGCGACGGGAAACATTCGATATACGTCGAAGGTACTAGGCCAATGAAAGGTGAGCGTCATATTGCTTAGGCTAAATGTGACCTACCAGACCAGTGCCCATCACAAAGTGACCCCTCAGTACGGGAAATTATTTTGGTCAATAACCATGATCTTGGTGATATAGTGTGCAAAATGCATGATTCTTGATTAGTATATTATAGAGAGAGTATTTTATTTGACATAATGAGCACTATACTAATAAGGAAGAATGTACAAGTATCATGAAAATTAAATCTAGCATGGAGAATGAGGTTTACACTAAGCATGGATATGTGAGATTGAGTGATGTGTGAATATATATAAGTGAGTGCGTGGTATTTAAGCATGAATTAACTACTAGTGGTGTGCGATAAGTATAAGTGAACATGGATATATACAAGTTTGATAAGTGCAAGTGTGTATGGGTAAGTGTGATAAGTGGAGATGTGTGCTAGTGACACCTAAGAATGGATATTCTAAGTGGTGTGTGTAACATGTGGATATAAGTGAACCTATATACGAAGTGTAGGTAGTGTGAGGTGTACAAGTATGTGAAGTGAAAAGTGAGTGAGAGGTGATATAAACATGAGTTAGCTATATGCGAAGAGTAATAGATGGTAAAAGGGAACATACAAGTAGGGGCATATGCACACTAGAAGAAAATGATAAAACCCATTCAAACAGAGTCTAGACCTCTTATGATAAGTAGTCCCCATCAGACTCTCCATTATGGCCATCCCTCCCCCGGGTCTAGTTCCCCGTCTCCTTCTCCAATCTTGAGGGTTGACGCTCATGCACGCGGTGGAGAGAGATAGAGAGGTCTCGTGCCCTTTCTAACGATGCTTTGGCTGTCATCGATATGGGGTGATGTAAAGAGATAGAGTCGCCAGCCTATTTTGCACAAAATAAGCAAAAGAACATGTTTCTTCCTCGAGAGAATGACATCAAAGACAAACTGATGCCTATGAAACCAATTAGATCAGAGGTTCGGGGGCTAAGTTATGGAATGTGAAGGTGTTAGGCACCTATCCCACCCTTTCGGTCTCTGATGGGCTTATGTTACTATTTTCTTTATTTTCTACGTGAAGTGTGTGTGCGTATATATAAGTGGAGATCGGAATCTCTTGACTCGCACATGGAAAAGACGGAGTGAGGTCATCCATACGAATGTTCCCAAAATAATATTTAAAGATATGATGTGTGCGTTTATCGAGATATTGATCGTTACGATGAAACGATAATATATGTTAGATGAGACGCAAATATGAATCACAAGTATGATATATAAATGAATAATGTATGGATAAAATAGGAAAAAATAGGTAAAATAGAACTTGAATCTTGGGTTTTAACCTGGGACACATACGTAGCCTATAAAGGCATCAAAGCCCACGTAGTTCACATGCGACACGAGGGTGGAGTTTATCCCATAAATTCAAATGGGGATTTAATTAGATGCGTGTCTAAGAAAAAAAGTATTATTAGTTTTGAGAAAATGTGGTGAAAAATCATGGTAAAAGGTAAATTAAGAACTTGTATAACTAATGCGAAAATAAAGAAATTTAAAGAGAGAGAAAAATGTTTGGACCTTATTTAGAGACTTGGAGATTGATCTTGATTATTTATGAGCTTCATTGCAAGTAGGTGAAGAATGTAGAGGTTTTTTTTTGCTAAATTGGGTGTGAAAGTGATGGAAATGAAAGGTGGAGAAAGGTTTTAAAGAAGGAAACATTGCTGACATAAGAAGAATGTTATCGAGATCACTGAAGTTGATATTTCAATGGTGACCCTTGAAGTGAGCTTATGCTCTCCTTATATAGGGTCAGGGGAGTGCTGATCGATGTTGTTCTTTCCTTACCTATCAGCACTTAACCCTAGTCTCGTGCAAATCTTCGAAAAATGGTCATAAAACGCAATCTGTAAGTCCAAATCGCTCACGGGGCATACCATTGGAAAGTTTATTTAGATACCTTTGAGAATCCTTCGGGCCGCTCCCAAGTTCGGGAGTTGACTTTGGCTCAAACAGGGCTCGAAAGCACCCATCGGTCCTTTGGATAGGAAATTATCGGACGATGATGGATCCTTCATCCAAATCGTAAGTTCGAATCACATAAGGGGTAGGCCTTTGTAAAGGTTATGCAAGTAAATTTGATGTTATAAAGATCTTTTCTCAGTTCAGAGAGTTGACTTTGGTCAAATGGGGATCGAAAGCGTCCGGTGACCTTTCAAAGTAAAATGGGTTGTTTGTCCATACCGTAAGGTTGATTCATGCACTAGGCGGACTATTGGAAAGGGTATTCAGTGACCTTTGAAGATTCGTTTAGTCTCATTCGAGATGAAATCTTGACTTTGGTCAAATGGAGCTCGGGAGCACCTGGTGGCCACTAGATCAGTTTTCGAGGGAAAATTAATCGTTCGTCTAAACTGTTATGCCATTTCACGTGCAGGACCGACCATTGAAAAGGGTATCCAGAGCACTTCAGAAATTCATTCAGTCTCATTCGAGCTGAAGTGTTGACTTTGGTCAAACGGAGTTGGGGAGCACCCGGCGACCTCTAGATTAATTTTGGAGGAAAATTGATTGTTCGTCCAAACAGTTATGCCGTTTTGCATAGGACGGGCCGTTGGAACGGGTATTCAGAGCCCTTCTAAGATTCATTGAGCTTTCACTCTAACCAGAATCAAATGGGGCTCGGGAGATCCCGATGACCTTTAGATCGGTAATTGGCGTATAACCTAGGGTTTGTGGTGAACCAGGATGTGCTAGGGACCTGTGAGAGGACTTGGGGGGTCCTAAAATGTGGTGTCTACATTGTTTTTTAATATTTTTCAAATGTCCGCATTATTCAACTTTTACCGTCCGAAGCTAAAACCCGGGGATTTCACCCCACCTTGTGCTACACTTTGAAAATTACCATTTCTTATCCTTTACACCGCCGACTATGCTATAATATGCTCTGTCTAGTGATTTTGAGTCTTTCACCCAGGGCTCCAGACCCTTCTTAATTATTCTCAGTGTCATCGGAGTCCATTCTAATGTGTTTTAACATTTATCAAATGTCTATATTATCCCATCTTTACCGCCTGAAGCCAAAAATCCGAGATTTCACCCCACCTTGTGTTACACTTTGAAAATTTCCATTTCTCGTCCTTTATACACTTACATTGATTTTATCCCAAAAATCACTTTCATTTAGGATCATTTTTTCATAGAAATGTTCCATTTTACGTAAAATTACCATTTTACCCATTTGTTTCCAAACATGTCTTTTCCTCCATTTTCAAAAGTGATATTTTTCAAAAACATTATTACGTTACACACCTAACTTCTTAAATATTTTAAATCATTAACACTTACTTAACACTTTGGAGTGACATACTTATCAAGTTGAAAATTTCTTTATTTCATTACTTTCTTTATCAAAGAAATCATTTGGCATTTTTAAGATTATTTTATAATGAAAACACCATTTTCCCTAATCATCACATATAGTCTTGAAAACATACACTTATAATATTTTCACACTTATTAACACAATTTAAGGGATAAAATTTTTATTTTCTTTTTTTGATGTTAAAACTCGTTAAAACATTCACTAAACTTTTTTATATACTCGTCATCAGAATACTACAAGTTTATATGTATGGGAAGAGGAATTTTAAGTCCAAAAATCCAAGAAAATGAGTTTAACACATGATATATTCAAGAAATTTGATAATATTTTTAAAAACATACTTTTCAAGACTAAAGATATTTTATTCTTCAAACGTGCACAAATTTCTACTTTTATAAAATACCATTTTTATAAGAAAACTCCTAGACTTTATTCATCAAATATCTCAACAAGATAAATATTATTTTCAAAACATTTTATTCCATAAAATGTTTAACACCAAGTTTTCTTGAAATATATCATTTTACTCAACACTCTTGAAATCCTTTGTAAACCATTATACAACCCAAAATAAATAGCCTTCTTAAATCATATATGCATTCTAGTTTTACAAACTCTAACTACAAGACCAATACTATGAAAAATAGATTTCTTAAGCTAAATAGTAGAGTTTTCCACCTCAAATGAAACTTTAAAGATGGTGCATGAATGTAGAAGAATATAGCAGCCTCCCACCTCATAAGGTGTCGTTAAAGAGGTATCCTACCTCCATTCCTTGAATGATCCATAAAACCCCCTTCAAACTCCATAATTTCTTCTACTTTTCTTCTTCAAAACCCCCTAACAATATCTCCATGAATTTATGTCTTGCCTAAAAATGGTATAGATTGGTTTTAAGGGCTTAAATGTGATTGAAAAGGATTAAAGTATGTTGATTTAGGGGATAGATAGATAGATAGATAGATAGATAGATAGATAGATAGATAGATAGATAGATAGATAGATAGAGAGAGAGAGAGAGAGATAATTTAATTTAAAATGAGACAAAATGGGCCTTACCCCGAAATGATATGCTCCATTGAGAGTTTGACAGATCAAACTATCCAATGGTTTAGATTTTGATGACATTTTCCAAATCCGCAGAAACTAATTTTTGCAGTCGCGTTCGAACGAGAACTACTAGATCGTTCAAACCAAATTATCTCTCATTCGAATAAGAACTGCATCTCGTTAGAACGTACATCGAATGAGGTTGTAACGAGATTGGATTTTCCAATCAAAGATGTTTCCTTTGGATGTCGTTAGAAGCATTGTTCTAACGAGATTGGGATCTCATTCGAACGACACTGGATTTCGTTCGAATCATCCTGAATTTTCTCCAAATTAATTGCACCAAGGACACTATATTACCCAAATTTGACCCATTATTCATCTAAAAAAGATTAAAGTTTAATTTGGTCAGATCCAGTCACCATATTACATGGGTAGGGCCAAAGTCACGGGAGCGGGTGTTACATTTATGTCAATTAAGATCTTGGCTTATGGTTCTTTCTAACATATTGGATTTTACCATTGATTATATTTTCACATACTTAGATGACATCTACCTAGCGATACTTAAATTTTAAAATCGAGTGTAATCACTCTAATGGTAGCCCTTATCAACGAATGAAAGTAGTCCCTTTTTAACTCCTTCATAGTATGAAGCACACAAACATCTCACACATGAACCATTGAACTTTCAAAACCAATAAGAGATCTCAGGATTTGATTAAGACTAAATCAATCACTAAAATCAAGAATTACATAACTATAATTATACACATGAATTGATATGCATGTGCTCATAGAGTGTGAAATTAATGCAAAAGACTTTGATAAATTTGACAACCATGATTTTTCAAATGAACTTAAACCTAACAATTAAATCAACCAACATTTTCAATGGAATCATTGAAAATTAAATTTTGATCATCATTCGAGTTAAGTCTAACATCAAATCTCATAAATCAAGGACTTAACCACATATTCACGAAAGAAACAAACATAAAATCGTTTGGATTTTTGATAAAGAATGATGCATGTATTTACAAACATATTTTTGAAAGGCATTAAACATAGAAAATAAATACATGAAGATGCACATATGAAAACAATTATTACCAAAACATGAAAATAGATACCAAATGATAAAATCTCACCCACAAGATTTGTGTCCCCATAAATCAAGAATGAACAAGGATAGGACCAAACACAAATAAGATCCTAGGCATCCTAGCAAACTATCTTCCGAGATAACGATGGTTATTCCATATGTCAGATCAATGGGAGGAAAAAAGTAACCTCCTTCATCATACGTTTCATTTGAGGAGTAATAATTTCCAATACTCTTGCTAAGTGAATTATTAGGCATTCTAATCCATTTGTCATTGCTCCTACGATTCTTATGCTAAGTCCTCGAAACTTCAGTGTTGTGTCAAGGTATAGGCATAGGATACTCACGTCTAGCCTCACCTTTATTTTTGCACTAGGAACAACATCCTTCTCGTCAAATCACTAACTTGACCTCTAAGATCATCAATAAGATCTCTCCTAAACAATTTTCTCCTATTGTCAATGAACATATGTTTTCTTTCTCTCAAACACTTACATGATTGATTTGTGTGGCCTTGTACTTTGCAAAATGTACAAAATGGTACAATTGTTCTCACTCTTTTCTTTGCCTCATGGGTTCTCAAATTAACTTTTCCTAGTTTCTTTATTTTGAAGTAAAAATAGAAAGTATGATTCAACTTACCACAAAATGAGCATCTGTTACCACGCAAATGGGATGGCGCATATGTCAAAGGTCTCGGTTTACCATCATGATGTCTAAAAAGGTTCTTTTTATCAAAGACTTATTTAGGAACAAAATCATCTTCCCTTTTGGAACACAAGGAACTCAAATCACATTTTTTAAATATTTTTTTATTTTTAACAAAAATATTCCAAATGTCTTTTTCTTGTGAAAAAATGAGCAAGATAATGAGTTTCAAAGATCTTTTTAAAGTTTTTGATCATTTTTCATTTTCTATTTCATTTGACATTCTCTTTCACATTTTGTTTCTTCTCATTTTTCTTAAAAATCAAAGAATCGATATCCTTTGAATCATATGATGAACATTCCTTCGACAATTTGAGAAGAAGATGACTTGATTTTCAAACTTTTAAATGAGTCTAATTAATTTTGTAGAGACTTAAAACTCTTCCTAATTGCAATTTTAGAAACTTCACAAACAATAAGCTCTTTCTTTACTTTTCAAGTTCTACAGTCAAATCACTATTCTCATGTTCCAAAACTTAGAGTTTTTCAAAATCAAACATATTTGAACTTGTCAATCTTCTTAAATCAAAATTTATAATGACAAAGCTTGATTATATTCTTTCAATCCACCAGTTACCTCTTAAAGAACCCTTCTTTTTTTTTTCCAATCATTTTCAACGTTTCATTATTAAGTTGACTAGTCATTTCAAACTCTCTAAAAATTTCTTTTTCTTATTCGTGGAGTTTGACTTGATTAGCCAGTTTAACAATTAATTTTTTTCATTTTGAGAAGTTGAGTATTTAATTCATCATTGTTTTGATTCAAAGATTTGACACGAATGACTCAGTGACTCAAATACTTTCTCATGGAATTTATCTAACTTTACTATAATAAATTTACACCATGCTAAGTTGGATACTGAAGATAGATTACAAAAGCAATTCAAACCATAAATTTTCAAATAAAATAATCTCACGAACTCCTAGAAAGCCATTAATTTCGGATCAACATAAACTTTTTTCAAACCCCAAGATTTTATATCTTTTTACTCAATGGTAAAAACTTCAATTCGAGTGTTTTCCTGTAAAAAGCTAAAAATATCAAGGGAAGTATTAACACATACTATAACAAAGATGCGTAAAGAGTCTCAAATTCTCGGAAGTAGTTTAACACCTTAATTATGCATATTCTAAACAAAAAGATAACCAAAATAGATAAGCTACATGATATGAATCAAAGCAAAAATCCAATTGTGTTTATAAACATACCATTGTTGCTATAGTGCTCGTTGTCTTTGTAATTATTTCCAACCAAACTACTTGTTAAATTCAGACCAAAAGAAGTTTATTTAAGATAATGCTTTAATTACAAACACAGAATAATCATTTTAAAAACTTTATACAAATGTTGAAATGGTGATTCCCGCCAAAAAAAATCAAAGAAAATTTTTAATTAGGTAAAAGTAAGAGATGTGAAAAACAAATAAAGGAAAATGGATGTTAGTAAAAATCATAACAGTAGTTGACTTCAATACCCTGGATCATAATGATAAGTGAAGTACAATATGAAAACACAGTTAATAAATCATCCTGCTTGCATATCACAATTTAGGTTCTATAAAGATTAAATTATGATGTTTTAATTGAAAATAATAACAGTACGGAAAATGGTGAAAAAATAATATTTTCTTTCTTTTTTAAAATAATCTCATTTCTACACCAAATCTTCTCAGGTATGAAGTGGCTGAAGCAGAAAAGAAATAAAGAGGCACAAAACAAATGGTGTGGAAAAGTGAAGGAAGAGGCATAAATAATTTTCTCAACCTAAAACTAAAGTTGCAATTAAACCCAAATATCATCAAACTCTAAAATCACATAATAATAATCTTAATCGCAAATCACGTTGAACCCATAGAAAAATTGGAAGAAGAAAAGTATTTAGAATAGAAAATCGTAAGAAGATGACATACATTCGGTGTCGCCAAATATGAGACGGACTAAGAGAGATAAATACAAAGAGTGATCGCAGGATCGGATCAAAGACACACGAAAAATAAAGGACCAAACTGAAGAAATGTTGAAAGGTCAATGTATAGATCATAAATAAAAAAATGGAAAGTGTGAAACCTAAAGATCAAACTAAAAAACCAAGTAATTACGCACCAAACTATCACCGTGTAGCTTGCCTTATCTTTTTGTAAGGAAACTCATTAGTTGAGACTTTATGGGTAGTAAGAGTCTAGTAAATCAGAGCTAGATCGGAGCTGAATAGATCCTCTTCATTGTTAATGAGATCCTAAATTTGAAAACTAAAAAAGAAGTACCCCCTCAATAGTTCATGAAGATCAATATAAGTTCATGAAGATAGTAATAAAAATATAAATAAAGTATAAAATATATAACTAGTGAATGCTAAAAACATATGATAAACTAAGAAAATTCACCAAAATATCAATGACAATATTGTAGTTTACCCACTTCTCTCCCTCAAAACACTTAGGATTCGTTTGATAGCACAGAAATTTCAAGGCAAATTCTCAAAAGTTAGAAAATTCCGATCTTTTTCAACTTTTAAGTTGTTTGATACCTTAATTTGCATTGAAATTTGTTTTCTATGTACAACACCCCTTAAGCACAATTTACCACCCTAAGGTAGAATTCAATTCGTTGGGGGCAGGTTTTTGTTTGCCACCTTTGGATGGCAAATCACTTTAAACCAATTTTTTTTTATAACTCTATATATTTCATAAATATATAAATATATATTGTTAATAAATATATAAATATATATACTTCGTATATTTTAATATATATTCGTCATATTTTATATATTTTAGAACATATATGTATATTGTGTATATTTCGTATATTTACATATATTTCATATATTTCGTACATTTATATTATTTTTATCATTCATATATTTTAATATATATTTATATTTCGTAAATTTTGTATATTTCATATAATCCTTATATTTATATATTTCGTACATTTAATATATTCGGTATACTGATATATTATGTATGATTAATATATTTCATATATTTCGTATAGTTTTTTAAAAATAATTCATTTATTTCGTATATATAATATATATTATACATATACTGAATATGTATTATTTACAGAATATATATACACACACACATATATACACAAACACATATATTATATATATACTGACATATATACATATCTGACATATACACACATATATACACAAACACATATATTATATATATACTCACATATATACATATCTGACATATATACCTATATTATATTCTGTAAATAATATATATATATACATATATTATATATATACTGACATATATATTCTATATATATATGTATATATTATGTAAATAATATATATTGAGTATATTCAGTATATAATATAATATATATTCATATATTCCGTAAATAATATATTATATTTTCATAGATTTTGTACATTTAATAGATTTTGTACATTTAATAATATAAAAATTATTATATATTATATTTTCATAGATTTTGTACATTTAATAGATTTTGTACATTTAATAATATAAAAATTATTATTATTATACATACTACATATATATTTTTATATATTATATACAATTAATAATATAAAAATTATTAACATTTAATAGATTTTGTACATTTAATAAATATATATTATTATATATTATACATACTAAATATATATATTATTATATATTATATATATTATTTGCAGAATATATATATTCCGTAATATTTTGTATATTTCGTAAACAAATTTTCCACATTTATATCTATTTTTCAGCTTTTGCGTTTGATAGAAAATGTGGAAAATTAATGATTTTCCAACTTGTATCAAAGAGACACAAGTTGAAAAATATTCATTTGTCTTGGAATTGTTTGGCCTGGGATCAAATGTCCTGGAATCATTTGCATTTTCCCAGTTTTCTATCAAACGGACCCTTAAAGAAGCTTGACACAAGATGCTACCCTTCGAGTCCTTAACAAAGCCAAAAGCCTTGGTAGCCTAAAGAATAACCTAAAAAATATCCCATATAAAGCCCCAACCGTGGTAGCCCAAGGAATAATAAAAAATTCTCGAAGCATGACTAGAAACAAGACCCATATTCAAATAACCCACCCATGACCAACGGGTCTCTTAGGAAGTGCACACGGACCGATTGTTCCTAAACCTTTGGTCGTATGCTTATAAAAGAAGGCCTCACCTACCACCTCAGGCACTTAACTCTACCTCTAAAATTATGTCTTTTTATTTTGTTGTTCTGTCTTTATAAAAGCCTCAAAACTCTCTCATTTTTACATTTTAAAACCTTCTAGAATCAACCTCTCAACTTTTTCTCCAAGAGTTCCAACCTTTTCTTTTTCTCACCAAGATCCAAAAACAACAAAGATACATTCTCCGCTTTTGCATTTTTCTTATATAAGTACTTTCCTTCTAAAAATGTCTTAGATCCATCTTCAAAAACGTTGATTTCAAATTGGAACTTCGTCGAAATGCAAAGGTGCATGTGTAACATCACATGTATGTCCTTCGTAACTATTTTTTTGAAAGTGTAGACCTAATGGGAGGTGTTATGATGCAATGCCACCCATTATGGTCTTATTCTTCATCTTGTTTTTATCCATTTATGGACTTTCTTTAAAGTTCATGCCGAAAATACGTTAACTTTTATTCTGTCTGCGCGGGATACGTAGGCATAATTGGGGTTCCACCCCCAAATCTCAAGTTAGATTGTGTATATATTTGCACGCTTTTACTTTTTATTTCTAAAAATATAAAAAACAAATGTAGAACCTTCAAACCCATGAAATGAATTCATATAGGTTAAAGGATCGCTTGATCCCCAAATTCTACCTACTATTTTTATCTTAATATTGGATCTCTCAACATTCTTTCTCTATCAAAGTGGTTTTATGAGTGAACCCGCTTAATC
The DNA here is from genome assembly GCA_949130495.1 of Sambucus nigra. Lineage (NCBI taxonomy): Eukaryota > Viridiplantae > Streptophyta > Magnoliopsida > Dipsacales > Adoxaceae > Sambucus > Sambucus nigra. The sequence goes on along the minus strand of OX422210.1, from coordinate 366,659,292 downwards.
CAAGCATCTTTATGAAGCCAAATTCTTTTTATTTTCAAATATAGTCCTATTTCACTCTAAAAACATTTTTACACATAAAAAGAGATTTAAGATCTCTTACATTAACCCTTCATAAGAGGTAGTTATTATCCTTGCCCCTTTTCAAACAACATGGAATTCAAATTGCTTTGTTCAACTATGTAGGCTCACTTGCACTCTCATTCGAGTGAACAAGTTCGACCTTATACTTATTTTTTTGTGTGTATATTATTTACACAGACATCTAGCATTGCAGAGTCATTTATATACATATTATTTTCACTTTATTATTTATTTTTGGGTAGGTCCCATGAGAACAATGTTTTACTAACTAAATCCTATTGACTTTTCAACCATTATTTAGGACCTATTCCTAATTTTTTGGATTTTTCTTTCACAATTTTACCCTTTTAAAACCAACCATCTATGACTTCTTGTGGAAAGTTACATAAGTGGTTGAACTTTTTTTCATTCTATTTTTAATCTTCAAATGATCATAACTTTTAATTGACAAATTCGTTTTTCACAAAATTACTATTTTTGTAATCTTCTCACCTAGATCTGTCAAACAATATTTATTAAGCATATAAAATTTCAAATAAAAAATTACGCATACGATAAATGTTATTGTATGAACCAGATAATGAAATAGTTTTATATGTGTGACATTTTCTCAAACAGTAAAATTTTGCTATGTTAGTCTTACACAAATAGTAAAGTTTACTGTGTTCCCAAGAAAATGAAATCCATATATTTATCAAACAAGATCCATGGAGTCCATAATATTTTAATAAAAAAAAATCATAGACAGTAATATTTACTGTGACACCTTTAAAAATAGAACTTAATTAATGGTTGAACTGTCACTAGGACTTTAATTGTGAATTTTACCATTTCAAAAGGGGGTAAGCTATGTGTTTGAAAGGAATGGAGCTTCTCCTTCCCACATACGGTGTTAAACTGATGAGTGTTAAAATAGTAAATGACTTTAGACCCAAAGGTTCTCCCCTCTGGACCTCAGATGGTTAAGAGGAAAGAAATTTTAATGTTAAAGACAAAGGTTTAAAATGGTTAGGACTTCATGATATTGTCCTACGTCCACTGCACAAAGCGTTATGCCTGTTTATTCTAATGTAGTTGAGTATTACATTCTAAGATATCCCTTGAGCTTTGGTCAAGAGAGTCTGATGTCTTGAGGCCTATGTTAATGGTAAAAATGAGGTTTGGAAGTAACTGAATGACTTATCTAAGGGTGCCTAGGTATAGCTTTAGTTCTCATTCAATATATACAAAGTGTATGAACAATGAAACTATTTTAATACAACTATAGACTTCACAAAAGTGGGTTACGTGTACAAAATAAGGTGGGAACACTTGTGAAATTCTATAACTCTTGTATCATTGTTTGAATGCTCTAATATCTATGAAATTTAGAGATTGATTCCTTTCCACCTTCTTCTAACCTTATACTATAGGAGAACTCTTGGACAGAGAACTAATGAGCTATCACAACATGGCTTTGAAAACTCCGAGGTCCACCGATGTCAGTTGGAAGGTGGAGTGTTTGGAAAATATTTGTAGGTGGAGTAATATAGTTTTTTAGTGCATTTAATATTGATGGGATCATTCAATACAAGTGCAGTTGTGTAATGGGGACAAGTAGATTAGTGTTATGCTTCTCACCTACTCCCCCAAATAGCATGTAAGAGCATTGTCGAAGGTCTAAAGGGGGATAGAGGGATCATGGAGTCACTAGGCCTTGTTATTGAAGTACCATGTGCGTCTACATCCCAAGACTGAGTATGGGTGACCTTTGGAGATCCTTATCCCACAATCTGAGTTCAGATGAGAGCACATAACATAAATTTGATGCTGAGGTCTTTGAGCTTGCTAGAGGGGGTATGCTAAAGTGACTAATCTCACCTTTGAGGGTAGGGAAGGCCTTATCAGATAAGTAGCGATGGGTCTGAGGTCGAGGGCTAGTATTGGGACCTCTAGCCTACCTTAGGGATGGTTGGGGAGTTTAAAGAGCTTTAAAACACCCAATGTGAAATAGTGTATCATCATTATAAAGATGATGTTTCATATGATCAAGTAATTTATTTCCTTGCTAAATAATTAAAGCATAAAATGAGTTCTCTTTTTAGATAGGTTGACATAGATAGGAGATATTGTTTACTTCACTTCTTGGTTGTTTACAATATAACCTTATGCTTAGACATCGCACCCATTGAAAAACGTTGCTAATGCCGTTTAATACAAGATTAAACTGTATAAGAAACTCCGAGATGTTTGTTGGAGAAACCCTTTTCTTTTGAAAATACAAATTATAAACAACAAGATGTGTTTACAAAAAACTTATGTACGAGAGTAATCAAGACTTTGTAATCAGTTTTTAAAACAAGACAGTTTTAAAAATCAGCACACTATAGACTGAGATGAGGAGATGAAGATAATCAAACACACAGTTTTTAACGTGGTAAAACCTCTCCCAGCAGAGGAAACATCCACGGTGACTTCTAAGTCACAAAAACAAAAATCCACTAATAACAAATAATAGTTACAAACAATACAACATACATGCACACAAATCTACCTATTCTAAGTTTAGGAATATACCCCACTTGGTGTCCTTCTAACTTCTCATAGATCTGATTGTTGATGATGTTCTTCCAGTTTGATAACTTCCTTTGCTTTAGCTTCCTTATGTCGACTCAATGATCTTTGATCTTATACACAACACTTCCAGTGTAGTAGTGTGTTAAGTGTTTGTGAAGTGATTCCTATTCACATGCATGAACTCACACACACTTAGATTTACAGAGAGTCCTAGAAAAATTACATATAAAGTCTATATGCTGTGATTTTGTTTTCTTTCCTTCTTACAGAACTAAAAACCTGTTTGACCTTTAATATAACCCAGATTCCACGGATATCTCGCTTCAAAATCGGTCAAGATCTTAATCGATCTCGGTTTTTAAAAAATATTTTTGAGATTGAAAATCTCCAAGTGTGAATCCAACTAGGTCAAGGTTAAGTTTTGTAAAAACAGAAACCATAAAACATTTTCAAAACCAAATCAATAAAGATTTTCTTAAACCAAGTAAGAAATATGCAGATCTAGTGAAAATGTAACATGCAGAATGTAGATCTAAAGTTTCTACAAAAAAGAAACACAGATCTTCACACGAATGTTTAAGTTGTGAACAAGATCATAGACAAAGAGGTTACAGCTTCAAATGAACAAACCACTCTCTCTCTCTCAAACACTCAAGGTTGTGTTTGGGGTTAAGTGTATACGAAGGTTTGATTCAGAAATGAAGTGTTTAGATTTAGGGTTAGGGTTTGGCTAACTGTTTTTCCTTTCTCTATATTCTCTCTTTTCTTTTCTCTCTTCTCTCTCACTTCTCTCTACTCTCAATTTTTTTCTCTCAGAAAGACGAATGCCCAAAAGTCTTGAAAGCTTGAGAAGTGGAGGGTTTATATAGGGGTGAGGGAAGGTTCTGGAACGACGAAGGGAATCAATGGCTGAGATCAAGTCTTTCTAACTTTGACTTGATCCAAGGGTTATGAAATAGCGGTGGTTAAGATGGTTGTGATTGGTTCATAGATATAGCACCAGGATTAACTAAAAACACATGCAGGCCATCGATTAGGAATGATCCAACGTTCAGCAATGCACCAGGCAATTCTCTCACAAAACAAACACAAATAGATGCAACTAGCGAGTGACAAGTGTTGGCATGTGATAGGTGTTCAAACGCGCATCTAAAATATTTACAAGCAGCCCCCTGAAGTCTTTAGCGCATTTATATCCTACCCAATCAAACATTTCAGTGAAAACTGAAGTTTTCAAAATAGAATATTAACCCCACAAATTTTATAAACACAATTTTATTAATGAAACCATTATTTAAAAAATGTTTTAAAATGTTTAAAAAATTCCCAAAAATAATTAAAACCACATTTTAATGGGAATTAATCACACAATCAATTTTAAGCAATATATACACATGAATGCACTTCTAATTGTGTGTAGTGTGATTCAATTTATACCTTCATGGATCATTGAAGAGAATTAGAGAGATAAGTTCTGAGGCTTTTTGGATTCTAGGATAGACAACCAATTTTGTCACTATTTCCAAACTAGTTGAACACTTATACAGTATAGACTTAAGTAAGTCAAAGGTATAAGGTGCTTCAATCTCCCCCTTTGGAAATATGAGACAAAATCTCCTTTGAGTTAGCTTAAAACTCGTAGGGAACCAAAAAAATAAAACCTAGTCCTATACAAAACGTACTATCTACCCATTTCCTAGAAAGTCAAAAATTACATAACTCAACTATTTACAAAATTTTACACTAGAAATGGTAGACAATCAGTAGAAGAGATTCCTGCAAATATGCACACTAAGATCAAGCAGTTTAGATGAAATGTGAACAAAACATTGAACCCGTAAGACTCAAATTTCTCCCCCATTTTGTCTCAAATGGACAAAGGGTAAAAGTTAAGGTCTTAAGAGTTTAATCAGCGCATACCATACCTATAGAATTACGCAAATACAGAAATATGTTATAGTCTAAAGGTTTAGTGAACATGTCTGCAAGTTGCAGATCAGTAGGCAGGTAATGAATTTCTAATTCCTTAGTTTCAACAAGTTCGCGTATAAAATGATGCCTTATTTTAATATGCTTAGTTCGCGAGTGTTGAACCGGGTTTTTAGATATGTTAATGGCGCTTTGATTGTCACAATACAATTGTAATTGATATTCTTTAATCCCATAATCACTTAACATCTGTTTTATCCATAACAATTGAGCACAACAACTTCCTGATGCTATATATTCGGACTCAGCCGTAGATAAAGATGTGCAATTCTATTTTTTGATACTCCAACCAACTAAATTATTGCCGACATAATAACAGGCACCTGATGTACTTTTACTATCATCAGTACATCCGGCCCAATCAGCATCAGTATACCCTATGATGGTGCTACAGGTATCCTTAGTGTACCTAAGTCCAAGATTAAGAGTGCCTTTTATGTACTTTATTATACGTTTTACACTCAATAAATGGCTCTCTTTAGGGTTATTCTGGTAACGAGCACACAGACATACAACATACATTATGTCTGGTCGTGAGGCAGTTAGATAGAGTAGGCTACCAATCATACTACGATACAGTGTGGAATCAACTGACTTTCCAGTTTCATCTTTACATAATTTAACAGTAGTACTCATTGGCGTTTTGGCAACTTTAGCATTATCTAAACCAAATTTCTTAACAAGATCTAAGGCATACTTAGTTTGAGAGACAAATAGTCCATCAGAATTCTGTTTCACTTGAAATCCTAAGTAAAGTTGTAGCTCCCCCATAAGGGACATGTGAAATTCCTTATGCATAATAGCAGAAAAAGATTTGACTTCAGAGTTTGAAGTTGACCCGAAAATGATGTCGTCTACATAGACTTGGGCTATAATAATGTTTTTGTCAAAATGTTTGACAAAGAGAGTCTGGTCATTTCCTCCTCTCTTAAAACCCTTATCCAACAAAAAGTTGGAAAGGCGTTCATACCAAGCTCTAGGAGCTTGTTTTAAGCCATACAAAGCCTTTTTTAGACGAAAGACATGGTCAGGGTATTTAGGATCAATGAACCCTTTGGGTTGTTCTACATATGTTTCTTCGGACAGAATTCCATTGAGGAAGGCAGATTTGACACCCATTTGATAAAGTGTAAATTTTAAGTGACACACTATGGCGAAAAGAAGTCGAACAGATTCAAGACGAGTGACAGGGGCAAAAGTCTCGCTAAAATCTATTCCTTCTATTTGTGAGTAGCCTTGAGCAACTAGTCTAGCTTTGTTTCTAAGGATGACCCCATGTTCATCAGATTTGTTCTTAAAAATCCAACGTGCCCCAATAACATTTTTGTTTTGAGGCCGTGGTACAAGATACCAGACATCGTGAATGACAAATTGTAAAAGTTCTTCCTGCATAGTAGAAATCCAGTGTGTGTCATTCAATGCTTCATTAATATTTTTCGGTTCCACAATGGAGAAGAAACATGCATAATTAGCATAATTTCTTAACTGGGATCTAGTACGAACTGGCTCATTAGGATTACCGACCACGTTGTCAATGGGATGATCTTTAGAGACCCAGTTAGGTACTTTTGGACTCTCACTAGGTAATGAGTCATCTATTTCTGGTGAATCTGTTTTGAAATCATTTTCAGATTCAACCACAATAGGTGATTCAGATATCTTATTTTCGACAATAGTGTCGCTTACAATTACATTTATTGATTCCATAAGGGCCTTAGTACGCAAATTGTATATAAGATAAGCACGACTGTTTGGGGAGTATCCTAAGAAGATGGATTTATCACCACGTGTCTCGAATTTAGACAGATGTTCTCTGTCTTTACAGACATAACACTGACTTCCGAATGTTCTTAGATATTTCAGGTTAGGCTTCTTACCGTACCAAAACTCATAAGGGGTTTGTTTAGAGTTTTTCCTAAGGTAAACCCTATTAATGATATGACATGCAGTTCTAATAGATTCTACCCAGAAGTATTTAGGTAGAGATTTGGCATGCAACATGACACGTGCCACCTCTTGAAGAGTTCGGTTTTTCCTTTCAGCAATACCATTCTGCTGAGGAGTTTTAGGGGCACTAAATTCATGTTTGTAACCGTTGTAGTCACAATATTCAACTATTCCTGTGTCTATGAACTCTCCCCCTCTATCACTACGAATACGATTGACTTGAGTGTCTTTCTCATTTTCAATTCTTAGTAAAATTTTCAAAAAATTCTGAAACGTGTCAAATTTTTCTTTCAAGAAGGCAACCCAAGTGAATCGTGTGAAATCATCAGCCATGACAAGGATATAACTGTGTCCACAAAGGCTAACAGTTCTAGAGGGACCAATAAGGTCCATATGGATGAGATCTAGAGGTCTAAAGGAGAGAATGTCTTTAACCTTTTTATGCGAAGTCTTAACTATTTTTCCTTCCTGGCAATGACCACAGACAACACTTGAAATAGGTTTAATTTTAGGAATTCCTCTAACAATCTCTTGACTAGACAATCTACCAAGGATATCATAACTCAAGTGACCCATACGATTATGCCAGATTTCATTGTCATCCATTCTGACAATGTTACAGGTTTCAGAACTAGTCTTGACAGTATAACAATTGTCAGGTGTTCTAAATCCTGTAATAATGCATTCACCTTTATCATTTAGAATTTTACAATTGTTCTTTGAAAAGGTGACTGTATGGTCAGAGTCACAAAATTGTGATATACTTAGGAGATTGTCTTTAAGTCCTTTAACTAATAGAACATTTTCGAGAACAGGCATTCCTTCTTCTTTTAGGGTTCCTTTACCTATGATCTGAGATGAAACTCCGTCACCAAAAACTACTTTCCCACCAGCAAATCTGGTTTTGTTTAAAAGTTTGGTTTCATCTCCTGTCATATGTTTGGAACATCCTGAATCTAAATACCAACCAGATGAAGTGTGTTCAGCTTTTAAGGCAGTGATAACAATGTTACACTTCATTTGGGGTAAAAGATCATCTTTCCTAACCCAAATAGCTCTAGTTTTAATTTTGCGCAAGTTTTCCCTCATTTGATAAAATTTTCGAGAAACAGCTTTTTGTCGAAAAACATTTGGAGCAGCAAACTGATTATTGTGGAAAATTTGAGCTTTTGGTTTAGGAAAGTTTCTGGGAGCCTTTTTCTTAAATGAACTCTTAGTTTTGGTCTTTCTATTTCTGTAGTTAGAGTTCTTATCAGGTTGTCTTGGAAGGACATAATGGTTACGATTTTGCCTAGAATAGTTGAAGTTCTTGTAGACAGAGGTGTTGTACACAGGGGTGTTTAGACGCCTAGCATAACAACCTTCAAAGGAATGACCATATATGTCACAGTACGAGCAATATTGATTGCTTGAGGGATGAATTTCCTTAGGAAAACTTCTAAAAATGGGTTTAACAGCATTCTGTTCAGTAGTGCTATTCCTAGGAGGGATGGTTTTAAAGGTAGATTCAGCCTTTCTGATCAAAGGACAAACGTATTTAGTCTTAAGTGTAGTGTCAGCCTTAGAATTACTAGACTCTCCAATGTCTTTCTGTTGTTGCTTTTGATCAAATTCCTTTTTAATAAAATGAAAGTCTGGACATGTTTCAATTGGTCTTTTGCCCCCAGACACAAACTTAATAGGTTCAAGATTTGTAGTTTGTGGTTTGTTCTTAGGGCAAAATCCAATACCAGTTCTATCATCAGAATTGGTCTTGGAATCAACAACAAAGTCAGTAAAACAATTTGAATTGCTTTCAAACTTAGAAATTTTTTTGAAAACAGTAGCTATCTTTGTTTTTGCTTCCTCCAGTTCTAATAATGTTCCCTTTTATTTCATTTCCAGGGTTTCATTAGTCTTAGTCAACTCTTTTAATTTTTGATCAAAAGTTTCAATTTCAGATTGATGAGACAGACACTGGTTAGTGTACTCTTCGGCATTCAGCTTCACAATAAGACTTAGATCATCTAATTTCTTAGTCAGGTCTCTAACAGTCTTCTCCAGTCTAGTGCCTTTTTTAAGAGTTTTAGCATACAAAGTATGGATATCTGGGAGGTCATCTGTGTCTGAGTCGCTAAGTGAAGTGTGTGTAGTGACCCCTAACGATTCAGTTTTAGTACTCACGCACCTATTTGCATCGTCATTATCGAGATCACTTTGACTAACACACACGGTAGTAGAACTAGCAACATTTTCAGATAATAAAGCATCTAGGCCAGTTAAAACAGTATTCACACAAGCAAGAGTAGGAGCATCATTATCACACACAGGCATATCATCATTGTAAATGATCTTAGCATAAAAAGACATACAAGGGTCAAGTACATTTGATGACTCAAGTTCCTCTTCACACACACTTAGATTTACAGAGAGTCCTAGAAAAATTACATATAAAGTCTATATGCTGTGATTTTGTTTTCTTTCCTTCTTACAGAACTAAAAACCTGTTTGACCTTTAATATAACCCGGATTCCACGGATATCTCGCTTCAAAATCGGTCAAGATCTTAATCGATCTCGGTTTTTAAAAAATATTTTTGAGATTGAAAATCTCCAAGTGTGAATCCAACTAGGTCAAGGTTAAGTTTTGTAAAAACAGAAACCATAAAACATTTTCAAAACCAAATCAATAAAGATTTTCTTAAACCAAGTAAGAAATATGCAGATCTAGTGAAAATGTAACATGCAGAATGTAGATCTAAAGTTTCTATGAAAAAGAAACACAGATCTTCACACGAATGTTTAAGTTGTGAACAAGATCATAGACAAAGAGGTTACAGCTTCAAATGAACAAACCACTCTCTCTCTCTCAAACACTCAAGGTTGTGTTTGGGGTTAAGTGTATACGAAGGTTTGATTCAGAAATGAAGTGTTTAGATTTAGGGTTAGGGTTTGGCTAACTGTTTTTCCTTTCTCTCTATTCTCTCTTTTCTTTTCTCTCTTCTCTCTCACTTCTCTCTACTCTCAATTTTTTTCTCTCAGATAGACGAATGCCCAAAAGTCTTGAAAGCTTGAGAAGTGGAGGGTTTATATAGGGGTGAGGGAAGGTTCTGGAATGACGAAGGGAATCAATGGCTGAGATCAAGTCTTTCTAACTTTGACTTGATCCAAGGGTTATGAAATAGCGGTGGTTAAGATGGTTGTGATTGGTTCATAGATATAGCACCAGGATTAACTAAAAACACATGCAGGCCATCGATTATGAATGATCCAACGTTCAGCAATGCACCAGGAAATCCTCTCACAAAATAAACACAAATAGATGCAACTAGCGAGTGACAAGTGTTGGCATGTGATAGGTGTTCAAACGCACGTCTAAAATATTTACAAGCAGCCCCCCTGAAGTCTCTAGCGCATTTATATCCTACCCAATCAAACATTTCAGTGAAAACTGAAGTTTTCAAAATAGAATATTAACCCCACAAATTTTATAAACACAATTTTATTAATGAAACCATTATTTAAAAAATGTTTTAAAATGTTTAAAAAATTCCCAAAAATAATTAAAACCACATTTTAATGGGAATTGATCACACAATCAATTTTAAGCAATATATACACATGAATGCACTTCTAATTGTGTGTAGTGTGATTCAATTTATACCTTCATGGATCATTGAAGAGAATTAGAGAGATAAGTTCTGAGGCTTTTTGGATTCTAGGATAGACAACCAATTTTGTCACTATTTCCAAACTAGTTGAACACTTATACAGTATAGACTTAAGTAAGTCAAAGGTATAAGGTGCTTCACCCATGATTTCCTTATAACATTGGTAGGTTGAGGTATGCTTTAGCACATAGACAAGTGATTGATTATCCCAATATAGTTCTTTAAGCGATGAGGAAATCATTTACAAATATTGGAGGGGAGGCTTTACCTTATATGAGATTGATCATAGGTTATTTTTATTAGTTATAGGTTCCACATTTGCTTATGGATGAGGTTGCTACTATTATCAGAGCTATTTTGAGTTAATATATCTCATTTTATAGGTTAGACTTCTCCTAGACCCCCTAGACAACCTATTGATCCTGATGCATTGCCATTGACATTTGCTCATGCCCCAGTTCCTTAACATACACCTTTTTTCTTATCCACAAACACATCATGGTCAGAGAGAGTTCATAGAGGCTCGGTTCACCTATAGGCGATGATTATTTAGAGTGTTTCGAGCTGAGTGGTCGATTATTGTGCTTACTATGGACAACGGTTAGACAACATTGATCGTGAGAATTCCAGCTTATGCATGGATGTTGTGTTTATTATGAATTATTTACAGAGATTTTATCTTGTTTGAATTTTATTGTTATTGCTCCATCGCCAGTTTCCACTCCTCTAATATATGTTCCTCCAATTGATACTGATGATGCTGATGGTGAGGATGATGAGGACAATGAGACTGATGATGATGAGAGTCAAATGATGATTATAGATTTTCTCTGTCTTTATATAACTTTGTTATTATTTGATAGTATTGCCTATGCTACTTTGATACATTTTGTCTATAGTATAAATTTGAACCATTTTCATTGGTACTTTGTATATTTTGGATACTTTTATTTTGTTATATGGATATTTTGTTTCTTTCATAAATTATCTTTCTTTATCCATATTATTATGCCCATATTGGTTTATCCTTGCATTATATATGATCTCATATTGCTAGTTAAGTTTTGTTTATATAACATACCCTACTTTTGTCTTATTGATTGATATCATTCACCTTCTAATTCTTGATTTTGAGATTCATATGATGATACGCATGTATATGCTTATTACTTATTCCTTTTATAGCTTCGGTAGTTCACATGCTTTATTAGTTTTTTCTTCGTTAATTCTGTTTGTCACTGTGATCTTGATTTATTACCATGTTATGCACGTTGTCAATGATTATTTCTACTCTTTAACAATTTATGTCAAAAAAGGGAAGAATCTGTTTATTTCCCCTATCCCCTGTGTTAAAAAAGGAGATGGTTTTCCTCTCACTTCGTCAAAAAGGGGGAAAATGTCTAACATAGGAGGAAATGATTCATTATTAGGCAGTTTATTTTTAGGGGGAGCTATACTTTATGTGTTATTAATAGATATTAAATGATTTTTCTAAATCTCACATGTTTACATCCTTTATTTCAACTACATCACTTTGATTTTTCAAAGTATTCCCAAGCGAGAGAATTTATCTTTGTGCATGCTTGCCTGCTTATTTGTACTTGTTGTTTCATATAATATCATAAAATGTCACGTTGATTTTGACTCTGACCCACCATTTCAAACTTTACATGGTTGTGTCAAATGTCATTTAGACTTATATGTGCATTACTTCCTACTTCTCTCTTTATGTCGCTAATCTGGAGTGGGTTTGGTAGGAGTAATCAAGAGTATTTTGTATTTTGGTGATTTTTCCCCTGAATTGCAAAAGGGGGAGACTAAAAATAAAAAATTTGTTGTAAATCTTGTATGTTAAATTTTTCTAAATTCCGTGACAATACATTTGAGTTGTTGAGTAATTCTAACCATATAGGCTTGATGCGTTTGAGTGAGGTGCATTCATTTATTTAGATGGACTTCTGAAGTAAAAGATCATGTAAGCCTCTCAAGAATCCTAAGATTTTCATGTCCACATTCCTTGAAGAATATATCATTTTGGTAGTTTTGTGAATAGAAATATGGATACACTTATGTACATTATTTTTCAAAATGCGTGTTTTAGAATTGAATGGACAAGTGTTTCTTTTACTCATAGTTATTGTGAAAGCCTTTGGGAGTTGACCTATTGGTTTTGAGATTGTTAAAAGCTTATTTTGAAAATAAAATTTAATTGTTTACATGGTCATTATTTGACCCATTTGCACGACCCGTTCGCATGACTAACATTTTCCCTGTGCACACGGATGAGCCTCGATTTTAACATTGCATGAAATTATGGTCATAATGGAACTGTATTTTGAAAATTCCATATATATATATATAGGTCATTTTCCTAGTCCCCTAAAGACATAGAGGAATATAAGTCAGGGATGGATGGCGAATGAGAAGATCTCACATTTGAAAAACTTATTTGAGTGCATTTTTTAGGTTGATATTTATCCTTGATTCTATTTTTCCAAAATTCACTTGTTTCCTCCAAATTATTTAAACTTAGATCTATGACTTTTTTTTTCCAAAATTCACTTATTCCTTCCAAATTATTTTCCTCTTTTAGTTCTAACTCTCAAGGATGATTTCTAATGAAGAAGGCAAAATAAATTTATATATCAGTGACATAGAGAGAATGTTTTCAACATCCTAGGTGCTTAGATTTAACAATAAAATAGTCAGTACAAAAATATGAGTTGACAAAAAGTTATAAGGTATGAATTCCAATTGATAGTTACAGATAAATATACAACGTGGACGACATCAAATGAATTGAGAAAAGATTGAGTTGAACAATTGTAAGCCAATGACATGATTGAGATGATGATCTATATGGTGTTTTATTAAAAACATTTCATTTTTAAATAAATGCACCAGAAAGCAATGACTAAAGTTGAGAACCAAAAAAAGTAAAATATTTTTTATATAAGAATTCATTAATTCTGTGCCGTTAGATTAGCCATCTTAAGTCTTCATGGAAAAAACACAAAGTGGACAACTATTTCTATATTATAACTCCCATTTTCAGTATTCAACTAAAAGGAAAATGTCAAATAAAACTTGTTAAATATGGGTATTGTTGTACTATGACAATAAAACATAGGAAAATCCACACTATGTGGTAATAAAACAAATACATGATATGAAATACAATGAAGTATTAACATCGTGTATAAAAAAAATAATGCCTTAGTTAATCCAGCCCTTTACTAAGACCATTTCTACTAATTAAATAATATTTAAGAAAAGAAACTTTTTATTGAACATAATCACTTCGATGGCTTAGACATTTAGTTTTAGGAGAAATATAATAATATGAATTCTTAATCTTATACATGGGTGTAACAGTGGTAATATTCATCTTCCTTCCTTCTTAAGAGAGAGAGAGAGAGAGAGAGAGAGAAGTGACTACTATTAGAGTAGGTTACATTTTACAATAAAAAAACCTAAAACAATACGATCATAATTCATATATTCAACCACAATGCATGAGAGAGATACCTTTAGAGTTGTCTATGTGAGTGATCGTCTTTGAAAAAAGAAGGACGAATATGAAAGAAATTGTAGAAGATGAATAAGCATAAAAATCACTTAGCAAACAGTAATAAAATGATAAGAAGATGAAGTCTCATATGAAGTATTGAATACATTTATACACTACTGGGGGATAACGAGTGCTAATGCAGAACATTTATTTACCAGAATGGAGAGGGGCCGGTGGAATAAAATGCAGAATAGGATTGAAATCACGTTGATAGGTAACCACGTGGCAAAAGGAGAAGCATTTAATTCGGTTTGGAAATTCGTTTTAAAAATAAGGGTGAAAGGGTGTTCGTCTTAATTGTAGCTCCATTTTCTAGCCGCATGGAAAACTAAGATTGGGAGCACCATTTTCAGATATACCAGTTTTTAGTACCGCGCGATGCAAGGGAGCTTTGTTTAGATTGTTGTACAACGTCCGTAATAATAGGGATCAAAGTATTAATTTTGTGAGCACATTTGGAACTGAGTGTGGCTATTATACTTGCAATCATCTAGTATGTCACATGTAAACATCCTATTCTAGTACCCCTTAAGTACCTCCTTAGGTCCCTAACACTCCTCCTCCCTCCGTGAACCCTAGGTTCCACCCCATGTACTAATCTAAAAGCCACTAGGCACTTTCGAACCTCATTTGACTCCGATCAATTATCTAACCTAAACAAAGCTCAATGAAGAATCGAAGGCCACCGAATTCCTTTTCCAACGGTCTAAACTATGAGTGAATCAACCTCATGGTTCGCATAAATGATCCTTTTTACTTTGAGAACTGATCTAGAGGTCACCCGATGCTTCTAAGCACCGTTTAAAGTTGGTCAACTCTCCAAAATGAGCAAAACTCAATTAAGCCTTAAAAGGATCTTAATTCCCTTTCTAATAATCCATGTGTACGGACAAAATTTTCAATTGAGTCTAACTGTATGTATTTGACTTATTCCCAGAACAAAAATTATCTAAGTCAAGGATAGATTTTTATATTGTCACAATTCCCACAAAGCCTATGAGGTGTTTTTATTGAAGATGTAACGGCAAAGTCTTAAGATTAATTATACCAAGTTTAAATTGGTGCATGTTTCTTGTTTTAAAATCATATTGCATTCCGATCTCTCAGGTATGAACACATTATGTCTATCGAGTTCGGAAACAATTTTAAAGGATGGAAACTTTATTTTAAAATGTGTAAAATGTTTTTAAAAGGACCTATCTCCGTTTATTCTGAGATAACTTCTATTTAGAGTCGTATGAAACACCATCTTTGTTTTAGATGGTTCAAACGATATTTGAGGTCGTTCGAATAACATATGTCAGTAGTTAGAACGATATACGCATTTCGTTTAAACGACCCACCAACTTAATTTTATCATTTAAGGCAGTGTTTGCTCAAAATTTCGAAGGGGTGCAAAACTATATTCCAAAAAGCAGTTTCATTTTTCTGCACAAAATTTTTCTAAGGTTTTCAAAGATTTAAAACCATCCTCATAGTTTTAAAGATCCAAGCATTCATATTATATTGCTACAGAGATCTTGTTTGAATCATAAGATATTGTTCTGAATAGATTGCTTCATTGGTTTTGTGGTGAAGAAACAGAGGAGTCTGTGTTCCAAATCCGTAGATGATTTGCCAAGCCACATCAGTGGACACCAAGGCATTCTTGGATGCGTGTTTTATGGAAAAGTATTATAGAAGGACTTCGGCGTGGGCACTGTGGAGGAGCGGTTAAAGAGAAGAAGAGCATCAAGGCTTGTAGAGATCGAGTCGTTGTGTAAGTCTGTTTGTCTTTCTTTGTAAAACTCTGCATCATAGTGATTATTTGGCTTAGGTTGTCCGAGGTTTTTTCCTTTAATTGTTTCCTCGTACATTTGGCATTGTGAACTTGTTTATTTTACTTTATTTAACCACCTAGATGCATGTTTAGGATTAATCAAGATAAAATTGGACTTAATTAAAATTGGTTCACAAATTTAGTGCGTGTTAAAATTGGAAAAAGGTTTTCTAAGAAAAATCGTTTTGACATCATTAAAGCACATTTGAAATAAAAAGGGGCCTATATATTGGTGTTAGAGCTAGAAAAAAAAAATTTGTATGTTGATCCATTGTTTTCTAGGGATAAATTTCAGAAATCTTGAATGTTTTAGAGCTCCTATTTTTTATTGAATAAATTCTGCTTATTGGAAAATGGGAATGAGAAGTGTTTTAAAATTAATTGATGAGCGTGTTAGCGGTCGAAAAGGGTGGGACTCCACTTGTCACACGAGAGGGTGAGGACACTAATTTGAAACCCGTTGATTCATGGATCGAAGCCGAACATAGACTTGCACTTTACAATTCTAAAGCTCTTCACATTATTTCCTCACATGTCACACGGGAAGAGTATAATAGAATCATTACGTGTGAAACTTCAAAAAAGACTTGGGATATCCTTCCACTTACTCATGGGGGTACTAGCATAGTTAGGGAATCTAAACTTCAAAACCTCACTACACAGTGTGAGACGATTAAGATGGTAGAGAGTGAGTTCTTTGATGAGTTTTACGATAGATTATCGAATATTGCCAACTCGTCATTTAACTTGGGAGAGAAAATACCCGACAATTGTGTCATAAAGAAAATCTTAAGGTTGTTGCTGAGTAGATTTGGAGAAAAAGTTACCTTTTGAACTCTTTGGGTATCGTTGAATCAACGAAACTTGAATAGATTGTAGGTGACTTACAAACCTATGAACTCAGTATGTTTACCTCCAAGTAAGTGCCAAAGAAAGAAAAGGGAATTATTTTGAAATCCTGAAAGGATGAGACAAAAGTTTCAGATGATGATTTCGATTTCAATTTTGAGGATGTAGCCTTGTTGGCAAAAAAGTTCAAAAGTTTCTTAAGTTCCAAAAGCAATTGAAAGATGCCAAACGACTTGATAATTACAAGAACAACAATGTCGACCTCACCCATAAGAATAAGAGTAAGAATGTTAAAAGGGATGAGTCTGATAGGTGTTTTGATTGTGAGGGTTGTGGTCATAAGGTAGCAGAGTGTCCCACTAAACTTAAGAAGGAGGGCAAGAAACCGATAGCATATAATGCCGCATTAAGTGATAGTGAACCGCAAGAGGGAGAGAGTTCCCCCATTGAGCGTAACTTTGTAGTGTTCATGTCATATCATGTGAGCGACAATGATAAATCTTATCATGCATATTCTCATATAAATTACACTTTCGAGGCCATTGAGTGTTAACCCCAAGTGAGTGAGAGTGAAGCTAGTGAGGACGAGGAGATTGATGTGGGAGAGTTGCAAGTTTCCTTTAATGATTTGGATAAAGAAACAGTTAAGGTGAAAAATGCAAACTTGAAGTTGCAAGCTAGGTTGAATGAGCATGTCGTAGAAAATAATGATACTTTGATTGAGGATCTTAGGGCAAGGGAGAAGACTCTTAGGTATAAACTAGAATATGTTGAGAGAGAGAGAGAGAGAGATAGTCTTCAGGGTTTGATGGAGGCTATGAAAAAGGAGATTATAGAGTTTAAGGAGTCTAGGTGTTTGTTTGAGTCTAGGATTAGTGAACTTGAGTAGATATTGAGACACTCGAGTAAGGTGAAGTTTGATTTGGAGGCTAGGTCGGAAAATTTGGATAGGATTTTTGGTACCGTCCAAATCAAGGAATATAGGTGTGGTATAGGCTACGATGATCATCTTGTTCCCATTACCAAATCAAATACCAATTGTGTGAGAGAGACAACTAGGAACATAGGAGAGGTCCACAGTTAGGTCACATTCCTATTCATATTTACACTTGTTCCCATTGTGGTAGGAAGGGTCACCTTAGGAGTTATTGTTAAGACCTTAAATATGCTCCTAAGAAGTTGAGAAATAAAGTCGTTTCGGTTCTTAAAACCCCCATGCGTTGTTACACACCTACTTGGGTTAGGAAATCGAACTTAGAGGCTTTAGGAATTAAACTTCATGATTCTTGTTTAGTTGCACTTGATTCTTCCCATGCTAGATCTAAAGGATTGTCGTGTTACCATGTTTGTCATATGTTAATCTTTGCATCATGATTTATAACGTGCTAGTGTTGTGACATGTGTATCTCTTTGTATTATGTTTTTTCATTTATTTGAGTTTTATTTGAAAAATACAAAAAAAAATTTGTTTACATATATTTTTGAGAAAATACAAAAATATTTTAGGTTTTATATATTTTTGAGAAAATACAAAAAGATTTGACTTTTGGGTCAAAAATAGTTTTTTTTAGAACAACACGAAAAGATTTTCAATTTATTTGTGTGTCTTGAGTTTTCATGTTTGATGTGACATATTGGTGTGCTTGGACCTCCATCATTTCATTATCCATGTGGCTAAGACATTTGGCCATAATTGTTGATGTGTTGAATGATCTTAACCATTACCTAAATGGGGTTGTTTCGAAGTTGATATGCATTGCCATCTTTGCACACATGCACGAGTTTATATGAATGTTTGACATCTCATGCATATTTGATTTTGTTGAGACGTTCTTATCTCAATTTTGTCATCTATGCGTAATAAGGTTGTGGAGGAGGTGTGCATATAAGAACCATTTACGCCGAGGATTGATAATTGAAAAAAAGATGAGTGTTCACGGGAAAGGGCTACAAGTGATCACGTCATGAAAGTCACAGTTTAAAGGAGCCCAAGAAAAAATTAAGGAAATAAAAAGAATCATATGCCAAAATAGGGTCAATAGGATTTCTCTAAGTTGATAAAAATAGAGACATCAAAAGAACTTAAAAAGGAAAATATATGTTTGAGGGTGTTTGGATGGAAAAATTAAATGGATTGTCACCATGAATCATTTTGTTGAAAATCGTATCATGACGCAATTATTTGTAGAATCATCAAAATTCTGGATTTGTGTGCATGTTGATTGTTTATCTCATTAAGCTCATTATATTAATTGTCACATATAGCTAAAACTAAGTTTGATGACATTTAGCTATTAATTAGAGCTTCTTGATTGTTTCGATGTGTTCATATTGTGATTCATTTGTTGTAGTTCACACCCATTCATTCCATATTCATGTTTGAACACATTGATTCTATGTTAGCATGAAATTCATATTGTTTTTAATTGTTTTATTTTTATTTTTTAATCTATTTTGCTTCTGATTCGTAGTTCCAGTACCTATTTTCATTGGGCAAAACTTTAACATTTTTGGAATTGGAATAAAGAAAATTCTGAAGTCGTTCTAGACTTCGTTCGAACGACATGTCCAAGTCATTCGAAGTCGTTCAAAGTTTGCTTCTCGCGACACATTTTTAGAGGCATCGATTTTGTCAGATATGGTTATTTGTAGAGTCGTTAGAAGGATGCTTCAAATGATAGCCTATTGTTTGTGGTCGTTTTTGATCTTGTTCAAACGACTTGCCCCTATTATTCAAATGACATGGCTTAGTCTTTCGACAAACTTTCCTTGGTTTTTTAGCCCTGTATTTTACTTTTGTACCTGCTTCATATATATCATTTCATCATTCTGTTTTGGTACTTCTGGGTTCATTTTGGACAGTTTACATGCAATCTATATTGATTATTCATGTGTTGATTCTTATGCTGCATTTTTTCTTTTAGTCACATATATTCCTAAATTGATGATTTCATTCATTGTGTCTCTTTGCTAGCTATGATTAAGAATCGTTTCATTATTTAGCTAGCATTTTCATGTTTATCTAGATATGATTCAATGATTATTTCATTCTAGATATTTGGAGATTTGTTCATCCTTTTCACTTATTGTCTATTCGAGACAAAAAGGGGGAGAGATGTATGTGATGTAGGGGGTTAGTTTGTTGCAAATTGGTATCATGATCTTTGATATTTGACTTTTCATATTGATATCATGTTGACTTGCATCAAATTAGTTTACACATATTGGTATCCTGATTTCAAATTGGTATTTTTAACAAATGATTTATTTTACATATTGATATTTTTACATCATTTGTTCATTTATACTTCACTGGGTATTTGTCTGTTGTATGTGTGTAGGTATTCTTTAGCGAGTCAAGATTTCAAGACTACATCACATTCTGACAGTTCATGCTTTCTGGACCTATATATACTAATCCTTGTCCTGTAATTTTTTATTTTAGATTTTATGGTATGGGATTTAGGTGTTATATGGCTTAACGGCCCAACCTAGGAATTTCACTGTTTGGGTTTTGTCCCGGAACAGTCAAAGGGGGAGATTTGTAGAAGGACAAAAATTCCAATTGAGTCCACTTGTATGCAATTAACTTAACCCAGGAACATAACTTGTTTTGAGTCATAGATAGATTTTTATATTGTCACGATTCCCACAAAGTCTATGAAGTGTTTGTATTGAAGACGTAGTAACAAAGCCACGGGATTAATCATGCCGAGTTTAAACTGGTGCACATTTCTCGTTTTTAAATCAGATTGCATTTCGATCTCTCAGGTATGAACATATATTTTCTATGGAGTTCAGAAAGCGTTTTAAGGATGGAAATTATATTTTAAAATGTTTTTAAAAGGCTTTATCTTCCTTTATTCCGAGATAACTTTTGTTTACAGTCGTATGAAACACCATCTTTGTTTTAGGTGGTTCAAATTACATTTGATGTCATTCGAACGACATGTGTCAGTCGTTAGAACGACATATGCATTTCGTTCGAATGACCTGCCGACTTACTTTTATTATTTCAGACAATATTTGCTCAGAATTTTGTAGGGGTGAAGAACTATATTCCAGAAAGCAGTTTTATTTTTCTGCACAAAAGTTTTCTAAGGTTTTCAAAGATTAAAAATCATCCTTAAAGTTTCAAAGATGCGAGCTTTCATATTGTATTGATATAGAGATCTTGTTTGCACCATTAGAGATTGTACATCATTTTGGGAAAAAAAATTATTGGGTTTTGCGGTGATGAGACGGAGGAGTCCGTGTTCCAAATCCGTAGACGGTTTTGCCAAGCCACATTGGTGGACACTGAGGCATTCGTGGACGCGTGTGCTGTGGATAGGTATCATAGGACTTCTGCGTGGGCACTGTGGAGGAGCAGTTAAAGAGAAAAAGAGCGTCAAGGCTTGTAGGGATCGAGTCGTAATATAAGTTTGTATGTCTTCCATTGTAAAAGTCCTCATCATAGTGATTGTTTGGCTTGTTCCGTCTGAGGTTTTTTCCCTTAGTGGTTTTCTCATACATTCGGTGTTGTGAGCCTATTTATTTTACTTGATTTAATCACCTATATGCATGTTTATGATTAAAAAAGATAAAATTGGACTTAATTGAAATTGGTTCACAAATTTGGTGGGTGTTAAAATTGGAAAAAAAAATTGTAAGAACAACCCTTTTTACTCTATAAAGTCACCAGGCACACCTGGGCACTTTTTGACTCTGGTTAACTCTCCAACCTGAGAAAAACTCTATGATGACTATTAATCCCCTTTCCAACGGTCGATACCCTGCACGAATTGGCCTCATAGTTTTCACAAATGACCATTTTTTACTATAAAACCCCCCTGTCTAGAGACCATCAGGCACTTTCGATCCCCATTTGATATTGGTCAACTCTGGAACCCAAGAGTGGCTCAATTTTTTTTAACGGGCTCTGAATTCCATTTCCAATGGTCCCATCCATGTGCAATTCGAACTTACGAATTGCATATCATGCCCATTTTTTTTAAAAGTCCGTTCTAGACTACCTATTGGCACCCCAGCCTCCGGTCTATTGTCAGGGTGTACTTTCCTTTCCTGGAAAGGAAGGCACTGTACTGATAGGAAGGCTAGGGGACACATCGATCGGCACCCCCAACCCTAAATTGGCACTATTTAAGAAGACCATGACCTCACTTTTAGGAACCTCCTTTTCAGCAAGGAGAAAACATTCCCTTGAAATCAAAGCGCTGTCATTCCCAAAAACCATATTTTAATACATTCTCCCCATTTCTCTTACCTCACATTCTTATCGCCTTTGGCCATTTACCTCACCCTACTTCATCACCCTTATACCACCACAAAATCAGCCTACACACCTTTGAAATTCAGTATAAAAAGTCTTCCTACTCTTTTCTAGTTCATCCATTTAGCATTATTTACTCATTTTATTCCCATTTTGTTAACTTTTAGTCTTATTTTAGTCATCTCACCTCCATTATTATTATTATTATTATTATTATTATTATTATTATTATTATTATTATTATTATTATTATTATTATTATTATTATTATTATTATTCACATGACTTATTTTCATAAAAATCCCAAAAAAAGGTTTACTTGTAAATATAAAAAGTAAGACTTCCTCACTTTTTCACACCTTTACACTTGGGCACACTTTCTTCAAAAATATTCAAAGAGGAGTCTTAAATTTAAGTGTATGAGTTAAACCCCACCCCTATGATATATCGAAATTTGTTAACTTTGATGCCCCTTGGGCTACGTTGGCGTCCTGGGCCAATCATGAAATTTTTGTCCTATCTTTTTAATTTTTTTTCTTTTATGCTATATTGTATATATTTTATGAATCATAAACTCTTATATATCTCTGTCTCATCTGACATGCGCATTTGATTTTCAATAGCGACTCATGATTCGATGAACACTCAAATTATATGTTTATGTTATTTTTGGGTATGCTCCTTATGATGATTCCACTCCCTCTTTACCACGACGCGAGTCAGGTGATTTCCTTCTCCCATGATTTATTTTACACACATCACTCTTTGTATTAAAGGACAATATTGACATAGCCCATGAGAAACCGAAAGGGAGGAATAGGATCCTAACACCTTCCCATTCCGTAACTTAGTCCTCAGACCCTCGATTCAATTGGTTTAGTATGTGTTAGTATGAACTTGATGCCATTCTCTCGAGATACCATTATACAAGTGGAACCTAAAAATAATAACCATGTTGAGGATTTTCCATTTTCCCTCTTTTAAAAAAAGACCCAAAACATATCTTCCCCTTTTTAAAAAAAATACCAAAAGTACTCCTCTCTCCTTAAAAAAATAAACCAAAATCATTTTTCCTCTCAGGCTGATCAAAACCCCGATTTCGACCTGGCTCCCTATTGGCCCTGGTCTTCCGTCAAACCACCCCAAAGCTCTACTGCTTCCTCTACTACTTCCACTGAGTTTGAGATCTTCCTTTGCAAGTTTTTTATGGAGAATGTGGACCAAAATTCGGATGTTCAACTAGATTTGACGACCATCCTAGCCCATATCGGTACTAAGATTGATAACTTCCCAGAAGGAAACCCATAATTTTACCACTCACCTAAATCATGCTTGTCAAAACACCCAACAAATCTATAATTTCACCCCAACCCCTCAAGGTTTTCCCATACTTACTCCTACATCCCATGAGCTTCATTGATTAAGCCATGTCACTACTCACCCAAGCCAGCATTACCATTTGTACCTGATCATAGGGGGTAAGTATATAATAACCCACAGTTCTAGATCAACTCCGAAAGGTTGGGACTAAATTGCCCATAAAAATGACTATTGACTATGAAAGGTTCAGTGGCTTATTCATGAAAACTTGGATGTGGGATTGGGAATTAGATGAATGGACCATGCTTATAGAATAGTTTAGCTTGGACAATGTCGTACAAATCATGTCAGCTGTGTTCTACCATAAAGGGGAGATATGCAGTATCCCCGAGTTTCTCATAATCGTCAAATTCTTGGGGTATATAGTCCCTTAACTCCTTTATTTCCCCTCTAAGTGGGTAGATTTGTATGATGAAACTATGGATATTTTTGAATGCATTAACTACTCATAGAAGGATGATATCATCACAATCGGATAGGGGGATGACTTCAATAGCTCAAATGATGAATCAAACTATGAAGAAGCCAATTCAATCACCTCTTTATGTGGAATGATCTATTTTGAATAATTATTCAGGGAAGTTAACAATATGTTTATTTATAGAAATAAATGAAGCCACAAGATTATGTCTTTCCCACCGCTATTAACCACATGACGTGATTTGACCGATATTACAAGGATTGGATTCCCCAATCAATAGGAATAGATAAAGCGAAGGGAGTTGTCGAGGAGATCCCAATGACAGAAATGATAGTTAAATAAATCGAGGTTCTCAACTAACTCAAGAAGACCTGGGCCAATATCACCATGTGAGGGCTCTTCATATCCTCCCAGCTGCAAGAAAATGCCCTGATAAAACTCCTCACAAGACCCACGGTTTCTTCCTCTACTACTCTCGAAGAAGTAATGAATATGATTAGATCCCTAACCTTTACTAGGTTCCTCTCCTTCTCTAAAGAAAAATCTTAAAGATCGATCCTAATTATACTTATGCTCTCAATATATTCGTCAAAGTATTCGGGAAGATAGTACCGTTAGCACTTGTAGATAATGGATCCACTCTCAACTTCTTCCCACTCAGAATTCTCAACTTCTTGGGATTTAAATTCAGTGATCTCACTACTAAATCCACCTACGTACATGCCTACGACTACACCCATCATTAAGTAATGGATCTATAAAACTGAGACTATGGGCTGGCCCTATCCACTCTTTGACAGAATTCTAGGTCATCAATATACCTGCCTATTTGAATCTAATCCTTAGTCGCCCATATCTCCACAGCTTCGAGGAGTATCTTCCTCTCTCTATATGGAAATGAAGTTCTTCACGATTGTTCTGGTTATCATAATCCTTGGGGATTACGATAATTCAGATAGTGACAGCACCAGCAATGCGGTATTGGAAATTCAATATGGTACCAACAATATGTTCTTATATAGTTTCAAAATCGACCCCTTCTTGTCCCATCAGGGAACATATTCAAAGACTGAGTATGTTTGGAACAAAGTCCTTATGGAAATGTGAACGTAATTTAGATGTTCAAGAACATGCATTTCATGATTGGAATAGGGCTAGGACGGCTCCAGTATGGGATCCTTGAGCCAATAGTTCTAAAATAAGCCTTTCCCCTATGCGGACAGGGATATCAACCATCACCAGCTAAATTTAAATCACTCCATCGAACATGCTAATAAAAATACTAGAAGATGGGAAGACTATCTTAGGAGACTCCCTGAATGGAAAGTTTATCAAAGGGGGCAAGGACTTCCACTTTTACGGGTTCCCTGAACCATGGTATGACCCTGTTAATAAAAAGATGAAACCTGGGATAGATATCTTCTTCAAAGATGACAACACCTTGGGTGAGGAGAAAAAGTATGAGATAGTTACTCTGACTGTTAAAGCCATAGAAATCCCTAGGGACAACAACACCGAGGAGTCATTAAACCTTCACACACTGGGGCTGAATCTCTGCATGATTTGCCAAGAGGCTGCATTATCTAACCCATCTGTAAAGATCTCAACTGTTAAAACACTTCTCCTCAACTGGTATGTCATTCTAATCTAGCTTGCTCAAGTCAATATAAGCCATGTTATCCACTTTGTTCAAGAGATCACCGAGCCTATTACTGTTTCTCCTCTTTCTAATATCATTGTAAATGAGGTCTCCTTTCAAGAGGTTCTCAATTTTTTATTTCTTGAAAATTTCTTTAATGAAATAAATGGGGATTTTGAGTATCTTACTATATCTTACATTAATTTCCTTGATTCTAATCAAACTTATAATGATGATGATTTAATAAATGAACAATTGTTAACTGATCTCAATAAGGAAAATAATAAATGTAATTGAATTCAATCTAATAATGATGAGACTATTACTATTAATCTTAGTCCTAGTAGCCATCTATGCGAGATTAGGATAAGGTTCACCCTCAATGAGCATGAGTGGGAACAATTAGAAGAGCTTTCGGATGTCTTTACATGGTCCTATAATGACATGCCACGTATTGATCTAGAGATAGCTCTGAAGGATATTCCCACATTCCCAGAAAGTAAGCCCATCAATCAGAAATTAAGGAAGTTTCGAATAGAATGGTCCCTCAAAGTGAAAGAAGAAGTAGTGAAACAGTTAAATGTATGCTTTGTTTTCGTATTCAAATACCCTACATGGCTTACAAACATCGTGCCCGTACCAAAATCAAGAGGGAAAGTCTGCATGTGTGTTGACTGTTGAGATCTTAACAAGTCATCCTCGAAGGATGATTACCCTCTGCCACAGATTGACATGATCGTATAGAAAATTTGGATAACCACGCTCTCAAGTCATTCATTAACGGTTTTGATTTTTATAACCAGATTAAATTGCATCTTGACCATTAGGATAAAACTACCTTCATCACCCCATGTGGAACCTCTTGCTACATAGTCATGCCATTTGGGCTTAAGAATATTGGGGTTACCTACCAAATGTGTTCCACAACCATACTGCAAGACTTCATCCATAAATAAGTTGAGGTGTATGTCGATGACATGATCATCAAGTCCAAGACCTGGGAAGATTACATTCTTGCCCTAAGGAAACTCTTCGAGTGACTACAATAGTATCATATGCAACTCAACCCACAGAATTATGTCTTCGTCGCCACTAAAGGGAAGCTCCTTGGGTTCATGGCTATTAAAAAAGGGATTAAATTAAATCCTACTAAAATAAAAACCATACTTGATATGCCACCACCGCATACGGAGAAGGAAGTGTGTGAATTCCAGGGTAAGCTATAATATATCAGTCGGTTCATTAGACAACCGACCTCTATCTGCAAACCCATTTTTAAAATTTCCGAAAGGACTCAATCAAAGTTTGGAATGAGGTGTGCTAAGAAGACTTTTATTAGATCAAACGATACCTCACTCGACCTTTGGTGCTTATGCTTCCATAGCCAAGTCTTATACTCCTGCTATACTTGACCATCACCGATGTTGTAGCATGGGCTTTGCTGGCCTAATAAATAGAAAAATCTCGTAAGGAGAGACCAATCTACTACACCAGTTAAAATCAAGTTGGGTTAGAATTAAACTACATTACCTTAGAGAAGTCATGTGTCGCCTTGGTCTGGGTCTTGCAAAAACTGAGGCATTACATGCTCGTATTCCCATTAAATAAGTATATCGAATGGATATCATAAAATACCTACTAGGAAAAATCGCTTTGTCTAGACGATTGGCCCGTTGGCTAATGTTACTAGCCGAGTTCGACATTATTTACGTCACGTAAAAGGCTATGAAGGGGAGGTCCATCTCTGATTGTCTTATCGACCATCCCATAGAAGGAACTAAAGTGTGGGTCTTTGAATTTACAGATGAAAACATACTCTGCACCTCTCAGGAGGATCTTAGGTGGCAAATGTTCTCGACGGAGCTGATAACAAGAAATGGTATAGTATTTGGATACTCTTGATCGCTCCCAATGACTCTCACACCCCCATTGCCATTAAGCTGGATTTTCTTTGCACTAATAAAATGATAGAAAACGAGGAATGTACCTTAGGTCTCAAGATTTCTATTGAGAAAGAAATCAAATGCATGGACGTCTATGAAAACTCCACCCTCATTGCCAGACAAATTCTCAGAAAAAGGAAAGTCAAAGACAAATTTTTTTTACCCTTCCATGCCCATCTAGAAGAGATTGCCTATCAATTCAAAGATGTCACATTTCATTACCTTCCTCGCTCAAAGAATAGCCTAGCCGATGACCTATCAACATTTGTCTTTATGGTCGACATGCCCGAGGGAGGAATAATAGCCCCATTTTCTTGTATAGAAACAAGCTACAGCCACCCACTGCTACCACATTGAGTTCATCGCCGAAGAAGATGCAAATATGGTTGGATTATGGTATTTTGACATTTGGCACATTCTCAAACATGGTAAGTATCCCCAAGACACGGACAAGAAAGACCGTGCGACCCTTCTCAAACTGGTTGCCAAGTACATCATCTGTAATAAAGCTCTTTTTAAGGGAAACTTTGATGGAACCCACTTGCATTGCATAACATGGGATGGAATTGAGGAAATAATGTAGAAAATCCACAGTGGGGAATATGGGATCCATATGAACGGTCACATGCTTGTTAAGAAAATCATCCATCAAAGGTACTACTAGACCACCATGGTCCAGACTGTACTACTTATGTTTGGTGATGCCTCAAATGCCAACAATTTTCTAATCTTCAGCACTTACCTCCCCGAGAATTGTAAAACATGACCTCTACCTGGACCTTCTCTCCCTAGGCCATATATATCATAGGGAAGTTTACCCCCAAGATTCAAACTGGAACGAATTCATTCTAGTCACCATTGAATACTTAACGAAATAGGTTGAAGCCGAGTCATATGAGATACTAAATGCAAAGAAAGAGGTGAAGTTCATCAGAAAGAATATCATTTGTTGATATGAATTTTCACGTTAGTCGATGTCAGACAATGGACTTCACCTTGAGTCTGAGGTTGCAGAGTTAGTCGATGATTATGGAATTCAAAGACACAAGTATTATTGTTCCTACACCACAAAGCAACGATGTTGTCGAAGCGGCCGACAAGAGGCTCAAGACTATCATTAGCAAGATGATAGAAAGTTGTAGAGACTGGGACGGCAGGATCCCATATGCCCTCTGGGTATACCGTACCTCCTTCAGAACGCTCACTAGGGATACCCCATATTCTTTTGTATGTAACTTGGATGAGCTTCTCCCTATCGAACTAGAAGTGCCTTCCCTGCATGTTATGCACGAAAGCAAGGTCAGTGAGGAAAGCTGGCATAAGATCTGTTATGATGAACTCTCACTTCTAAATGAAAGGAGATTAAAATCTATATACCACATACAAGGGTACCATTACCGAATTACATGATCATTTAACAATATAGCTAAGGACCACGGTGTCTAAAAAGGAGATCTTACCCTAAAAGAAATTACAGAACCCGTTTGGGATCCGAGAGGGAAGTCTAAACCTAATTGGAGTAGCCCCTACATTGTGAAGAAAATCCTGTCAGGTGGTTCCGCTATGCTCACAATCTCGACGGAGAAGCAATGGCGCATCTAGTCAACCTAGACCATCTTAAAACGTTTTACCCTTAATCCAAACTCTCATCACCCTACGACTCTTCTCTCCCCCATCTATTATAAAAAACATCTCTTCATTTCCCTCTACTCAGAACTACATCGGACCTTATTTTCTCAATTCACCCCTTTTTAGATGAAGCTCGCAAATTTTCAAAACCTATAGAGGTACGTAGGCAACCTATAAAACACACATGTTCGTGGTCTTTTTATTCTCACAAAATTCTATTATTTTCTCTACCCCCCCCCCCTCTAGAACGATGGTTGCTCTCATCATTTAAAATGAACAAAAGGATTATGTATGCCTTATGCAATAGAAATGTAATTAAATATGCATGTAAAAATACAACCTAAGTACTAACCCCCACAATGTCCCCCAAATGGAGGTACAAGTAAATCACATGATATATTTAACATGACATATGATTCCTTATCAATTATCCATACTAGACTACATTAAATTATTCTCATCATCTATTTCATTACAAGAAGGCCACTACTTTCGGTGTCCATCTCTTGCCTCTATCAGTATGTCCATAGGAATACATCACCTAATGAGCATAAGAAAAACATATGAATAAATAATGGGGTGGTCACTACATGGTAAACTATTAACGGGCTCATACCCAAACCCATACGATGCATCAAGTCCTCCGCATTTCTCTCATCGCGAAGCGAAGAGTAACCCAAGGGTATGATCTAACATAATGACATCCACTACTACATTTTGCCCATCTCAGCTTGGCGCGTGGTACACAGTCCCAATCTCGAATGCAACCCCCAACCGATATATATATATATATATATACACACATGCCCACACACACACACATATATATATATACACCCACGTGGACATATATATTGGATAACGCATACACTCAAGCATACCTAAAACATCCCAATCCCCAAATGTTGGATTGTCACTTAAATTAGGTTTCTTATCTCTCAAAACCATGCTAAACATTTACAATTGAATTGGATAATGTGTACACCCTAACTTACCCCATATCAACTAAATTCTTAATTATCAGATTATTCATTACATTTTTGGGTTTATCAACCCTTATCCTTATTAAATCCAACTCTTAGTTTATTACGTCTCTAAACTATGAGTACCTATCTATACGTATAGATATACTCTCTCGCACATAATTATAAGTCCCCTCATTTAATTACTGTTTTAATTGTATGGACTATAATTCCTTACGACCAGAACTAACCACCTCAACACTTTATCTAGATACTCTCGAAGCTTAAGTATACACATGAGTAGAGAATATTGTCCACTCATGTGTTTACCTAATCTAACCCCATCCCAACACTAGAGGGTAGTAAATTGTACTAAGGTTCATAGCTCAAACCTACGTAACTATTTTTTATATTAACCAAGTCCAATCTCTTAATAAACTAAGTTAAACGACCATAAAAGAAAACTCAAACCCAAAATCACCAACGAATAATTTCAACCTTGCTCACTTTTGGTAAAATATTCATAAGAATTTCTATAAAAGTCCAAAAAATACAAAACAACGCCCATATGTTTGTAATTCAAAATTGTAAAATTCGATGTTTGGAAAAAACTACAAGGATTAATAGATCGATCACAATCTCATGTCCTTCTTCTTCTAATGGATTCTAGCCTCCAAATTTGCTATTAAAGCTTCACAAAGCTCCGAATATATAACGAATAACACCATAACTAAACAAAGGTATGGGGATATTATTCTAACAATTCTTAATCATTATAATAATCATTCCAAAACATAAATTTAAGGTTTAATCTTTCAAACCCATAATTTTAATAAAAATATGATTTGGTTCCAATTCTCCTTAAATTCTAGACTCAGTCATCAATTTAAAACATGGATTTATGTTAAAAACTAGATTAAATCCTAAAAAATGAGTTCTAATATGGTTTCCAACTATAAATCATCATAATTTTTAGATTTGTGCATTTGAATGATAACTTCCTACGCAAGGTTAATTAGCCACTAATCCATATTACTGAAGAATAATATCACGATTAAGATAAACAAATTTAGCCCTGAACTTGAGTTCTAATATCAATAATAACAGAAGTAAACATAAATTCTAAATTAATTACAGGTTATCTAGCGATATTGCAAGAGATTTCTTACCTCGGGTTAATGAATGATGAACTTCCACTTAAATCCTTGCTTTTATCCACTATGAGTTTTTTTTTATTCTCACAGAGTATAATGTCTACTAGGGTTTGCTCTTATGTTAATAGATGAATAATTAAAGGGTCATAACTCAAGTAAACGCATTTAATTTACGCACCTCCATAATATTCTTATTTTCTAGCCTTGAAATAGGTCCAAAATACTACCCAAAATAGCCCAAAAGTTATCCTAAGGGTAAATCTACACCTAGGTCCCAACTTAAGATGATAATAATACATATTCGGGTCTCCATGATGCTTCAGAGTCCAATTCAATTAATATTACCCACAACCCATGGTAATACCTAACAACGTAGATCAGTTATTCACTTAATTATTTTACGCATACACTTAATCTAATATCTCCTAATTAATATCACCAATTAATTATTCCAAATACATGTTACAAAAATCATATCGTATGTAAAAATATCATTATTATCTACTCATTTTTTATTTCACAAGTAATAATTTATCCTTTTTATTAATTTATTCCTCACATTAATAAATAATGACAATAATCCACGAAAATACGGGGTATTACAAAAGTCTCAAGGAACCCAGTTTATCCAAATACCACCTTTTGTGCTCGTATATAAAGGTGTGGAAAGGGTTTTAATTCATTATTCATCATATTAGGGTTTAAAAGGGTTGAGAGAAAATTCTATTCACATTTTTGTGAAGAGGGATAGAGAGAGACTATCATATCTCAAGTTTTAGCAAAGGTTTTCATCACAAAAGATCTCCAACCACCTACCTAACTTTGGGAAGGATCATACATTAGAATATATAATCATTCAGAAGGTTTAAGCAAGGTTTTGGACATCGAAAACAAGAAAATCCCATCATTAATAAATACTTTTCTCTCCATTGGATGGCAACCAGATCTGCAAAGTTATTATGTTCTAAACCCTTAGATTGTTCTTTAAACCTAGTATTTCATTTTACCTCATTCATATGTTTAGTAAATCGAAGATCCATGACTGAAATTTTTTATTATGTGTATATTTCTTCCCAACAATTTCTATCAAAGCCTTTGGTTTATATCAATCATCTATCAAGAGGTTCATGTTGTCCAAACCTTCAAAGCCCTAGTTTTTCATGTTATAGAATGGTGTATATTTTTGTAATAACATGTTTTTGCAGATATTCCTTGTATATAACCCTTCCATCATGGTCACATATATATTTTCATGTGAATGGATCATACGATGGTTTATCTATAGTTATTTTCCATATCTTTATTACATGTGGTCGTCATAATTTTATTATTATTTATATTTCAATGTATTAGGAGGCATTAGAGAGGGGTTATAATGTTATATTCATTTAGAATCCTACTATAAGTGTTTGAAAACGTTTCTTAGAGTTTTATGGAGATTTGGAAGAGCTATGGAGGTTCTTGTATGTCAAAATCGATAGGAAGAAGAAACTTTCCTAAGTGCCCCAAATCTATCCAAAATTAATATCGGATCGATCCGACTTAGATCTGAATCGATCCGGTCCCTATCACACCCTGATTTTTGGTATGAATGAACAAGAAGTTGCTTAAAGTAATGAATTAAAGTTAAGGTGGAATAACATAAATGTATTTATTATTAAAGTAGTTTATACAGGGTAGTACCACCGTAGGGGTGAGTTATATTTTCTAGTACAGACTATAAAGTAGGAAATCAAAAAGTCCCACTCCTTGCTCCCATCTGTATTATTATCTGTCCACATAGTCATGTATGCAAACGGGTGACCAATAGTTGTCTCTAAAAGGGAAAAGATATTATCCTCTTTCTCTGGGTTCATCTGGAGGGAAAAGGAATTAGCACAATTATGCTAAGTGGGTTTTAATAGTTCTATAATAATTATACATATAGATGAGAGTTGGAGTGTGTATAGATTGTGTTTAGCAACAATAAATCAATAAAGTTGATAATCCCATACTTATCAGTTTATAAAGAAAACTACGGCTCTTTGAACTAATAATCCCATACTTACCAGTTCATTAAGCGCCATACAAAAAAATCAAGGATCTTTGAACTAATAATACCATACTTACCAGTCCACTAAGGAGTATAGAAATAATCAAGCCATCATTAAAACCAATATAATTATAATCAGCCCAAAAAATTTGGAAAAACGTAACTCGCTAGGCACACAATTAAAGTGGCACTCATACATATTTAGTAATAAATCCAAGATCTCAATCATCTCAGACCATTAGGCCAAGTAAAAAATTTCGTGGGATAGCATGTCAGTCTACTTCCTAGTTAATACTAATGCTCATAATATAAATATTTTTACAAAAGTGCAGGGGTAAACCAAATCAATAAGGAACATGATATCAATTATTACGTGAGAAGGGTTAAATTGATCTATATTTAAATTCAAATACCGATGATATTTAATAAAATATGTAGTATGGAAGTATTATAACATGCACATACTAAGAGTAAATATGAGCTATCACATAGTGATATCAATAGCAGCATGACAAATACACAAAGTTTACTATTAAAAAGGTAGAAAAAGCTACTTGATCGGTATATCGTACAACTTTATATATCAAAAGAGGATATCTTTAGGAGCTAGTGCTTGTTTCTCTTTATACAATGTTTGGGTATATAAGTATTTGGGAGTAGGTTCGCCAGCTTATACAAAAAACTGTATCTTTTTAAGTTTTGGGGGTTTGATAATAAATAACTTGGGAATTTAAAATATTGAACTTAAGGTCATATTTGAAATTTAGTACAAGAGTTTTTTTGTCTTAAAATATTTTGAAGTATTCATAGACAAAGTTTGGGGTTCAAATTCATAATTTGGAAAAGTCAGGAGGGGTCAAATTACAATTTAGGAAAAATATTTCTAAGTCAAAACCTCATTTTTTTATAACTTAGGTTAGGCTAGTCCAAACATGGTTTTATCTTCTATCATTTTCTGATTGGCCATGCACCCTCATGCTCTAGGTTAAGGTCTCTGGTCAAAATGAACTTTTTTCTTCCCCTCGACAATTGACTTTAGGGATTCTGATTTTTTATCTTGAATAACTTCTTAAATTCTAAACCATTGGAGATGATTTCTTAACCAATTCAACCTAATTTTTCATAAAGAATACAAATATGTAGGTTGTGGATTGAGTTGCAGTATATCTCAAGTTCCATAAATGTGTATTTTACTGAAAATTTGGCCTAAGATCCGTGGATTTTAAGGATATGGTAGGGATTCTTATGAACATAATTTATTTTATGCTATGTGTAGAAGTAATTTGGTTTTGATTTCAAGGTTTGAGATGGGTTATACAGGGATTATTTAATATTTTTATTTTTCTAGTTCAAAATGCACTTTTAATCGATTCGAGCTTATTAGGCACATTCATGGTAATTAATCATTACATTCGAGTTCATGAGGTTCTAATGAAGACATTAAAATCTTTAAACCTGAGTTTTGACAATTATTTGGACGTTAACCATTTAATCTCAAGATTTAATGGTGGAAACTTCATAATTTTCACCTAAAGGTTGTTTTCTACGTAAAATTTCCTATTGTTTTGAGCTATTCTAGAATTATAACAATAGTGAAAACGATTGAAACTGAAAGAACTGATTATAGTACATAAAATCATACAGTACCTGTTTGGAGTGAAAATTTCAAGTTTTAAAACTTCTATTTGAGTGAGTTTATATACTGTGGATTTCATGGGGTATTTATAGTATATGAGCAGGGGAGATTATTGGTGGAAAAGTGAGGTGGATTTGAACTGAAATTGTAAGGTTTCCAAGCTTAGGTTTTGTTACTCACATGTGTGCATGGTCTGCACATGCGATTCTTAGCTGTTTGTGTTGATGTGTGAGCCTATTTGGATAGGTGTTTTATGAATTTAACAAAACTTTGGTGTTTGGTCCTTGGTTGGTCATATATATGCACTTATAGCCTTAAAAGTATACTTTTGATAAAGAATAAGGGTGCTTTTGTAATTTTAGGAAGTTTTAAGGGCTAAATTGTAATTTTGCATTAGTTGAACTCTAAAGGATTAATTTAATATAAAGTTGAGGTTTAGGGGTTAAGTACAAGTCAAGTTATGTTGTTTTGAAGTTTTTAGGGGCTCTTTTGTAATTATTAAACTTCAGGGGGTCTAGGTTAATTTAGTAAAGTTGTAGGGCATCAAGTAGAGTTTCATTATTCTCATAAGACATTGGAATTTGAATACTTTATAAGGGTTTAAATAGTGACTGTAGGTGATTAGGTTGGCTTTGAAATTCTCGATTATTATAATCCCCTACAGGCAGAATGATTTTTTGGCTTCTTGAGTGTTTTTCATTAGTTTTTCATAATTGTTCTTCCCCAAAATGTTTCAGATTATGAAGGATCGTTTTCAGGTGTTAAAAACCCTCTAGAAATCTTGGATTTGATGAAGTCTACTATAAGCTGGACTCTTGACCGAAAGAAAGTCTTCTTAAAAAGAACTCTACTACATGGAGAGTTTTACTTCATGTTGAAGTCTAGGCACTAATGGAAGGGATTTTATATCTTTTATTTTTTTCTACAATTATTTATTTAATTTCTTGCATGTCCCTTTCTTTATATTATGTTACATAATAAATGTGCTAAATAATTGGATAATTAGGCTCACCTGTTTTACAGACAACACGGATTATTTATTTTGCAACCGACCTAAATCACCTATTTTCTTCAAAAATTTGTGTTGTGCTTTACTCTTTTTTAAGTTGAATTAAAATTGGGGTAATTTGATTTTAAGGTGTGGCTTAAATTGAGATTTTACTTATGTTTGAAATTTTAAATTATATTTGTATTTTAAGAAAAACTAAAATGTGAGATCAAGATATTTATTCCACAGAAGTAAATTTGGAAATTACCAATGATTTAAAATTAATATTTTAGAATTGAATAATTGGTTTTATAAAACCCTTAAGTTTTTCAAAATACTAAGTGGGATAGGGGTTTCATTATAAACCCTACAGTCCCAATCGGTGTCTTAATCAATCAAGTATGTGATTTATTCCTCACGTCAGCTAGTCTAGCCCCCAAGGGATGTAATTAATCAAGGCATCAAGGATTAATTAAAAATCTTAAGTGATAATTATGATATTTATAATGTGAATGATTTCGATCCCCCAACTGGAAAGTTCACCACGAGCGAGTTCTATTTCAGGGACATAACTTTAACATACTTCCCAACGGAGTCACTGTCATTAGGAGTGGGACCAAAAGGCACTGGATATTCATTATCTTCGAAAGAGGATCTTAAACTTTCTAGATTACATAATAAAAGATGAAAATCTGTTTGGTTCAAGGTGGGGTGATATAATCTTTCAACGAAAAATCTCACATTATAGAGTAACTAGCATGTACGATACATTAATTGATGGTTGAGGGATGCCATATTAAAATTTAATCAAATTAGTTCTCATGTGTTAACTATTTTTATAATTTCTTGATTCTAAATTGAATTCAAATTTTTCTCATTGTTTGTATTAAAAGTTTAACTGGAATAAGTTTCAAGGACTGGAAATTGTAATTGAACATTGTTATAACTTAGGAGAATAATAAACTATTTTAACCAAAATTCCCTATCAATATTTTATGTGATTAACTCCTCTC
Organism: Sambucus nigra; assembly: GCA_949130495.1. NCBI lineage: Eukaryota > Viridiplantae > Streptophyta > Magnoliopsida > Dipsacales > Adoxaceae > Sambucus > Sambucus nigra. Next base: position 366,622,762 of record OX422210.1, on the reverse strand, counting down.
ATCATCTCGTATGTTCCCTCAATGAATGATTTTAATCACGTAAGCACGATGTTTTAAAATACATTATAATTATTTTAAATTAAGTGCTAAATGTGTTTGACCTTCTCCCCCCCCCCCCCCCCCCCCCCCCCCCCCCGCACACACACACAAAGGGAAGTTGTATGTGAACAGGTTTAATTTTACAAATTAACCAAAGATAATTTGTTATTACCTGCAATTGGTTGATGACACTCAAGTGAGAATCATGTTTCTTAGAATGATTTTATCATTAGTTGAAGGAAGGATTCTTTGGATTTTTCATGGTGGGAAACGCGATACCATTTCTTAATCTGGGAGTGAGGATCATTTGTAGTCAAAGATTTGTGTTATTAATTTGAGAAGATATTTACTTCTCTCCCGAAAGGGAGGTAGTAGGATAATTCTAAGTCTCAGGAACAACAGTTTGGGTTGAGTAATGTTCATATTCCTTGGTGATAGTAAAAAATAGTCAAAAGGTAGGTATTCTCATTACAAGTAATAAGAATTTTCATAGTAACAACTATCAATTTTTTCTTGCTATGTAAGGAAAATGACAGGGTAATTGTTTATTCTCATAAAAATAAATGTATGATTTATTATACTTGTAATTAAAAATGGAATGATTTTATGGAAAAGATCATTAAAGATAAAGTTTCCTTATGGAACCAAACACAAGATTGGCACTTGCACTTCGGTTATTTTTTTCTAAAAGGAATTCAAAATTTGTTTAAAATGGATAGTTAAGTTCATTAGAGGGTAAAATGACCATAGGCCCGTAAGGACCAAGAGCCTAAGATGTGTTGAAAATTTGTTCTCTTCGATTAGTATAGTTCGATGACTATCCAGTAAAGAGATGACTTGAGGGCTTTATCGATTTAATTGATGATTACTCAAAGGTATGGATATATTTACCCTTATGCATCACAAGTCTGAAGCTTTTAATTAGTTCAAAGTGTGAAAGGATAAAGTGCAGCATGAGTGAGGTAAACTAATCCAAGTTCTACGATTTGATCATATAAGTATTTACCTCTTGGTATAATTAATGAATCTTTTATTAGAGGTTGAGATTTTATCCCAGTTGTCTTCACCTGGTATTCCATTTCAAAATAATGTGGAGGATAGGAAGGAAGAATGCTCTTTTGGATACATTAAAGTCCATGGTTAATTATCCAGAACTACAACATTATTTCTGGGATTTTATACATTCCCAAATTCAATTTATTCTTAATCGGCCTCTTCCGCTCCCTTTGAATATGGATTGGGTGCAAGCTCATTCTAAGGCATGCTCGAATTTGCGCTTCCCTATAACATGTGTCGTGGAATGAGCCAAGGAAGTTAAAATTAAAATAGAGGTATGTCACTTTGTCCTTATCACAAATCTTACAAAGGTATTATATATCACATTCTTAGGCACAAGAAATTAATTTGTTGCATCCATGACAAGTTCTTAAAAGAGGATTATGGCATAAACCACGAACCCAAATGTAAGTTGGAGTTACAAGATAAAATGGAAGGTTGTATTTCTAATGTTGCCAGATCACCCGTAAATGATGAAATATGACATAATATTAATAATACACTACCTTGTAATTATGGGAGCATCATTAATGATTATGATACACATGTCACTTATACTGGATATCAAGTGGTTCTATGTCATAGTGGAAACATCATGATTAATATTGAATGGTAAGTATGTTGAGTGATCATTTTGATATGATCTTAAAAAAATAAAAATCAGGTCCTAGGAACTACAACAACAATGAATTTCTATTTTACTTATGACTATGAATACCAAAATAAATCAGATGTATGAGAATTAAGTCTGGGATCTTAAAAACACAAAATAAGGAATTTTTATTTCACTTATGACTATGAATACCAAAATAAATTAGATGTATTAGAATTAAGTTTCGGACTTTTAGAGTTGTTGATAGGTTAAAACCCATCGGGTATAAGTGGGCCTATAAGAGTGTAAAAGATAGATATATGGGAAGGTGCAAACATTTATGTTAAGCATTGAGAAATTTTTTACTCAGAAAGATAGGGATTGAATATAATCAAACCTTCTCACATTAAACATGCTAAAATCTGTCAAGATTCTTTTAACATCAAGACCGATTTGTTGAATTATTATCTTAACACATACATAAAAAGAAGTCGTGTAAAGTAAAGTGGTGTAAGATTATGACATCTTTTAATGGATTTGAGCCAACCTTTGGGTTTCAGGTCATTAGATTTGGTCAAGTAACGATTTTGATCAAGGCTCGAATAATAATTGTTAGTATTCGAAGCATGCCAGAAACATGGTGGTATTTCTATGTACAATTTAGAATCAATATTTGCCTAATCGGGAATGGTGGGTGTATTATTTTACATGTGAGTATGATTGTCTCGACTTTTGATAAAATACTTGGGATAATCCACACACATCTTTATGATCAATATTTTTCTATATCAGTTACAAAGGATGTTGGGCTTATCCCAAGTTGATTATATCAATGTTGCATGCACATGATTAGAATCGAGAATCCATTAAAAGATTTTCTTTTTTTAACTATGGAATCATTTTGTATAGAAATCCATGTCTTAGGACTCTTGAGTATATGGTAGGAATGAGGAATATAACTAATTCTTCCGTGGTGGTCAACCTCGTGAATGTTGTATTATGTGTGAAGATCAAAATCTATTATGCCTTCAGCATGGTCAAAAGATTTTGGCCTAATAGTTTTTTACCTCTTAGGCACAAATACTATGGTTTTCAGGAAGATGAGGATTCCAAATTTTCTACCCCGGAATATGCATTTAACCCAGAAGATTGAGATATAAGTTAGAGGAGTGTGTAGCAATCTTGGATTTTTAACTCCACCAGGGAGGACAAAGTTATTATCACTTCGAACAAAACTAAAAAGGCTATATGTCTCGGTTACTTCTTAGATAACTTGCATAAGGTTCCTTCAAGTGAAGTTAGCTATTATGCTTTAAGTGTTCATAGTGGTAAGATTGCAAGTTCGAGAGATCCCATACCCTATAAAAGGGTTAGCATATTGAGCGTAGGTTTCACCTAGTTTAAGAAATTGAATAAGAAGGTGACTTGTTTATGACCACGGTTCTATTGGATAAAATTCGGTTAGTCCCCTACCGATATCCAATAAACTTCCATATAGATGGGTTGGGAGTTAGATCTATGATATAACATGCCATGTGGGTGATTATTGGCTCGTTATTTTTAAAACCATGTATGAAAGTCACGTTTAGGTAAAGGTCTATCTGTTCATTTTCAAATAAGAATTATGGTTTATACAATGCCTTATATTTTCATTAAATTATAGACACGTGGGTCAATAAAGATTAGTAGTAATTCCAGTGAATTGGCTTCGGATTGATCCCAACGAGATTGGAATTCTGGTCCTAAAAGTATTGAAATATTGACAACCTAAATAGGGGCTTGACATCTTATCAGAACGATTATGATGAAATCCTAGTAGCTAATCCCAAACTATGAGGAACCGATGATGGTTTAGGAACTTGTGATATAGTTGAATAAAGGACAGTGAACAAATACATACCATGAATGTATTGAATAAGGTCGACCATGAGATTATAGTCTAAAGGTGGTCTTGATTAAAGTGAAAAAATCTCACAGCATTGCAAAGGGTGAATAGATACTTAATCCTGATAATTATGAGAATTATGATGCTTGTATAGTTATCTCTTTGATTTCTATGAGTGCGATTAAATATTAGATTGAATAAAATGATCCCCACATTAAGCCAATAACTAGGATCAGTTGCGATATCAGTTGTGATATATTTGTTATGTATTTCCATAAAAGTAAATTGGGTTACACATAAATATTAAACTATTTTACAATCAAAACAGGTATCAGTTGAAATATATTATGCCAAGAACGGGGATCCATGACCGCGGACAAGGGGTACCTCTACCAATCCCAACAAACATTTGTCAATAATAATGGCTTAAACAAGTAGCAAGTTTTCCACCTTGACTTTATAAGTTGAAGAAAATAAAGAAAATCGAGAATTGAAAATATAAGGCAATTCCTACATTTTTTTACAGTAGATAAAAAATTCAGAAGTCACATGTTCATATAGAAAAAATTGAAATCCAGACACATCATTATCAAAGACATCCTCTAATTTTCAAATTGTATCAATATCTAAACAGCCGAGTCGAGGGACCATCAACTGATCCTAGCTGGATCCCTTAAGCCTAGGTGACTATGTTGATACCAACTATAGCAGACGAGGGGTACTACGGTCCTAGGGGATTGGTCGAGGACATAAATCGAGTGAAGTGAACACCGATCTATGGCAAGTGACCACCAAGCCAAACATTCATTCATGAACTGAAACCATATTTGGTGACATCATGATCTTGCTCACATTTAACCACTACTAATTGAAACTATCAAAGTTTGAATTCATCTATCATTCACCAAGCTGATGAATCCCATTAATAAGCTTATTAATATTTATTTATCGATGCAAATTAACTTCATATGATTAGAGAATTAGTAAACATTAGAAGGTGCACTATAAAGCCGGACAAACAAATCGAGTGAAATAATGTGAACTATATAGCTCACATTTTCATTTGGTAGACTCTCATTCTCTTCAAGTTCGTCCATGTGTTGTTGCTTCTCGATGATCTCCTTAGCTTGAGCTTCCTGATGCTGCTTCAGTAAATTTATTTTTATTCTTCCCTTCATTCAGTAAAATAATACACAACATACAACAACCCATCAATCAGCATTTGTAATACAGATATTTTCAACAACAAAACTAAAAATATGTTATGGTCATATACTCATTTAAATCATTCAAAAAAATAACAAAATCTCATAGGGCATAGATTTGATATTGAACTCAAGTTATTGAACATGGCATGGATAATGAATTCAACATGTGGCATGGAATGTAAAAAAAGGGGAAGTTACCTCAACACACGACAACACAAACTCTTTAGGCCAAATAACATGTGAATTGTGTGCGTCTTTAACAATATACATGTCTGCGTTAGATACTAGTACAGGAAGATATGCTTTGGGAAAGTGAACATTAGTTATTGATACATGTATATAATTATCCCCCAAGCAAACGTTGTGGATGGTAGCATTAGGTGAAATACGGTCAAAAAACATTCCAGACGCAACAACATTCGCACGTGAATTCAATGCCAATCTACATCATTTTCCCTATATAAAAAACAAAATGAATAATGAATGACATATATATACTATTAAAAAATTAAATATCACTAATATAAGTAAAGTTGTTACAAACCTTCCCAATATTAGATTTAGGATCCGACGGTGAAATTATAAGTTGCCTATTCGCATTCCTTTGGGCCTATGTACACATGAAATATTCCAAAATAATTATAGTAAAGTATAAGACATAATAGTAATAAAGTTTTACCAATTATTTGATTACCTTCTCTTTTTTCCTCTTAGATGGAGAATCACATGATTCACTCACAAAATTTGAATGCTTCTCGTATTTTTTATTATCACTTTTCTGACTGTTTGAGGAAATATTCTCAATTAGCGACGGTGCAAGTGATCTACTTTGATACTTCCTTAATTATTCCATTGCTTCCTGAAGTTGTCGATATTTTTCTTTAGCCTTATCCTTTTCTTGATGAAGTATACACTGTAATTTTTCACCATGTTGTTTTGATTCACATCTAGGGATATGAAAGTAAGTTGTAAGAGTGACTCCTTTTCCCATCACCCTTACTCGACCACTATACTGGAGTACCAAGTGCCAAGGTTAAGACGTTTAAAGTCTCTTGAGTTACTAATCTCCCATCATGGACTTTCTTCTTCAAAGCGTCCTATAATAAAGAAAATTATCAAGGGTGTTGTCAAATCATATTCTTTTCAATCCTTAAATGTAGTATATATCCATACTTATAAAGATTATATAAAAACATGTGTTTTCTTTAGTTTTGAAAGTAATTCACAATATTTTCACCAATTTCCTTATTTGCATCGTCTTCAGATTGTCTATTTCTCGATTGTCGAGCGGTTATCCACATTAGAGACCTATCTGCCTCATCAAAGGCATATCCGTGTCTCTTTTTTTATCCCAATTATAAAATAAAATATAAGAAATTTAGCATGCAACACAAAATCCCCACAATGAATTAATTACAGTTGTATACTTTATAAATAATATAATAATCCAATCACATACCATAATATCCTCAAGACATGCATACCCCAACTTACTAAGCTTTTGGTTGAAATTATTCTTTGCATGCCTTTCTCGTTGTACATCACTTAATTTCTATGCATTGAATATATGATAATGTAAGAATTTAACCATGCCACGGATAAATATTATACATTTACATAATAAAATGAATATAATATACACGTCAAACTTTTGGGAGTCTTCCTCTTACAAATTCATCCCAATCCTCCTGATCAATAAGCTTTTTAAACGTATTTGAACGGTTCCAAAGATTACCGGGATCACCTCTAAATTTCTTGACACAACTCTTGGCGATTTCTCCTTTAAAATTCTTCCACGAACAACCAATAGCGGATATAAATCTCTTCTTTGATTTAGGGTCCATGTTCAACTTCGCCTGAAATTAATGAATATTATATTACATAACAGAATTAAAATAATACCAATATAGACTTCAAATAACATCAATACAAATTATTAGCATTTACCTCCATAGCTATCCATAAATTCTCTTTTAAAGACTTTGGGACTTTGGGCCAACTTGGATAACTTATGGGAACCATTGTCCTTGAGAACGCACTATATAATTGACTTACTTTAGTCTATATTATATAGGAGTTCCAACTAGTTTGTATAGCGAGATAAAGTAGTTTAGTTTTTATGAGTTTCTCTATCTCTCAAAGATTCAAGCAAGAATAAAGAAATCCAGTCCAAGAAATCATCAAGATAAACCTAAAGGGAAGTTAATATTATCCTAACCACTTTAGGACACTTACACTGCATATTATTGAGTTCACATGTTCATATATTATTTTAATCACTTTAATAATGTTTTCAAATCATTTTAATTCCATTATAACATTTTTGAAACATTTTAAATAATTTTTAAAATTTTTAAAATTTGGTTTTTAAAACTGTTGGGGTTAAATGTAGTATTATGTAAGTGCTTTTAAATGTTAAAACTTGACCTGGGTAGAATCTCAAAGCGGCACATACTTCTAGGGTTGAAATTGGATTTTTAAAGGAACCAAAAACACACGTTTTTCATTTCATATATGTCGTACACATGTTAGCCTCTAGACGATTGGATTTGTGTTTTCTGTAAGACACATTCATAAGATGTAATCTCAGCCTTTGATTGATCCTTATCAACGGACTGCATGCGTTCTTTATCAATCCATGTGAAACCTAATTTAACTAACCATAGAACATTATTTTCACTGCATTAGTTACACCGTTAGATTGATAGTCAACTGGTCAAGATCAATCTCAATCGTTCATTTTCCTTAAAGGTTCTCAATCCTTACTAACCCACTATATAAACCCTCTATGCCTCAGACCTTAGAGACTTTTGGCATTCGACCAAGTAGAGAGAAAATAAGAGAGTAGAGAGAGAAGAGAGAAAAGGGATAAGAGAGAGGAAAAGAAAATAGAGAAGAGAGCGAGAAGGAACCCTATTCTTCGAAATCTTAACCTCTGAGAGTTCTCCATAAATTGAAACACCAAAACCTCCAATTTTCGCACATCAGAAACCCTAAACCTTGAGAATTAGATCTATTTAGGTTTCTATGAATTAGGTGTTGGTTTTTCTCGAATTTTGAAGACCTCTTCAAGCCATTGTTTCTCTCAGAACTCAACTCTAATAAATTCATAGGTTTCTCTGTAGAAACTTAAGTTTTTCTAAAAAGAGAATATTGCACGTTTATTTTTTCTCTTTTGATCTTTATTTTGTAGACCCATTCTGTTTCGAAAGATTTTTGAAAAACAAACATCATTTCTTTCAAGATTAAATCAGATCCCTAAGACGTTTGTGTTTCTTGGATCATATTTCACATTCTGTGAAATAAAGTTGTATAAAAATAAACAGAGAAACATAGGACCTTAGCTAGTTTTAAAAGCAAGGCTGTTTTTCCGATCTGATCTTGATAAGAAGTTTATTTGTCGAAATTGTTTGAATCAGAATATGCATGTCATATAGATGTTTATAATTTATAGGACTTTGTCTGTATAAATAAATTGAGAGGTTTAGTTGCATAAATCTGCATTTGGTGCACATCACAAACACATTCTCACACGAACACTTATAGGTATAAACCCGGTATTATAAGAGTTTTTGGAATCAAAAATCAAGGAAAAGGCAAAAAAGCAACAAGAGAAGATCAGTTCTAGTCAGAAAACCTTTGGAGTAGATTAGCTCATATAAGTATATCTCTGAACTTAGATTTAGGATCTTTTTGTGCTTTCTTAAGTGTTGTAACTTGAATCTTTATTTTAGTGGATTTTTGGTTTGTTTCGTAGAGGGCACCGTGGATGTGTCCCTCTTATTAAGGGTTTTACCACGTTAAAATTCCTGTGTTCATTTCTTTGAATGTTCTTAATTTCTATTATGATTGGTACAGCATCCTAGACTTAGTAGATGGTTTTTCAATTTCTAAAACGAAAGGTAACCAACTACCAAATCAAGAATACATATTCAGAAAACAAGTTTAAACACATCTTGTGTTGATAATCGAAAAGAGTTTTGTCCAAAAAATTTATTCGGAGTTTACTCAACTTATAACATTTTGTTATTAATCTTGTAACCAGTTTTTTTCTGTCCTTGCCAAAATCCACCTTATAACTTGCGAAATCTTTCCTTGTTTCACCATTTAGTTGTTCTTTTCTATTGTAAGTCACTAGTATTCGATCACAAGAAGATCTTTTGCTTATTCATTCTAAAACAGCCACGCCTCTAACCTTTATCTTGTTTATTGCTTAAATTTTGTGATGACTTTGCTAAATCATATGAACTTTTAAAATGAAAATCATCTTCCTCGTCCATACCCACTACAATGACAAAGAAATAGATTGAAGTAAGTGTACGTATTGATGAATTACAAATGACATGTTGAAATTAATTTGCAAGAAGCAAGAGTATTGTTAATAAAAATAAAACATATGTTATTCATATCCAGTGGGTGAGATATTAGTAATAGCATTAGATATGAATCATTTACCAATAAAGACCTTGAATTTTTCTTTGCTAATAACCTGGATAGAATTATCCGTGTATTCATTAAAAACATTAAGCACATTTTGAAGATAATATTTAATACCTTTATATAATACCATAATATCATTAGTGTATACGAGATGAGAAGAAGAGAAAAACCCTCTACGAGTTGATATAGGCTTAATCAAGCCATTTTTCACTCTGGAGTCTAAACTTCGAATGAGAATATCCTTTTCAAAGAAGAAGAATAAAGGGGATAGTGGGTCCCCTTGTCTAAGTCTCATTGAACAAGAAAAGTATCCATAAGAAGTAACATTAATCAACATGGAAATGTGAGCGGATTGCCGCATCTTCAACAAATGTCAACTACTGGATAAATACATCATAAAATATTGGAAGGCCTACAACATCTTTAACTAAAACCAGATAAATATAACTTAAAATATAAATGAGGATGAATCTTTTTCGTTTCCTACTTGATATGGTAAAAATCTTAAATACCATAGGCTTCTAAAACATTATCGCACTGAGACACCTGACAATTACTAGCAAACCTCAACTTTGTTAAATACTTGAGGAAATTCATCCCTAAATAATAGTATTAAAGTTGATTTGCTTTAAAATTTATACATCAAATTAGCAAGGATTATAATAAAAGTGTAAAATTTTCTTTCCATGCACCTTCCAATTTGTCAACTATTTTTAACGACACATAGAGATATAACTCAGCCAGTATGGGACGTGTACAGCTAAATATTCTACACAAAAAGACTAAACTTAAATACTAGAACTTGTATTCAGGTTTTGACTCCGCCAAACAGGCAATACAACTCAAAGTTTCCACTTGTTTAATCCAACTGTGTGTAAAGATTTTTTTCTTCATATGTTTAGAACGAAAACTATGACTTTTTGCTATATACATACTAATACAATTATTATTCCCTCATTTTGAGTGGTGTTTTCAACTCCGAGAGTCATCTCTCATAATCAATATGTTTTTTTACCATGACTGAACAAATTCAAATACATGATTTTATTTTTTTGACAAATTTTAAAAGAAAAGCTGAAGAAAAAGTATTGCCAAAGTAAATATATTAGTCTCCCTCAACCAAAATCAAAAGTATTGCCAAAGTTTGAATCTTAGTGTAGAGTAGGAAGAAGGTTCAGGTGGTTATGGCACAGTTTATAGGGCACAAAGAAATCATGATGGAGCTATGCTTGCTATTAAATGTCCTCATGTAAATGTTAATAGACACCATGTTCATAATGAACTGAAAATGCTGCTGAGATCTTGAAAAAAAGAAATAGATGTTTTTCAACTTCGGTGGTATGGATATTGTTTTTTTAGAGAACTTGTTGGTCCACATAAACAGAGAATGGTTCATGAAGGTGTTAAACTTGGTAAGCTCATTTTCTCTCAAAAGTCCAATAAAGGATATCTCATATATTTCAACCTCGCTATGGACCAGCATCAGATATATGGAACCATAGATAAATCAATAGTTAGCTATGATGTGAGCTTCGATCATGTCCACTTCCCCGACCAAGCATATACCATTTTCCAAAAGTAGGAAACTTGTAATTACAAAAGCTTTAGAAGCGGACAATCAAGAGGCTGAAAAAAATCCATATAACCCAAGAACCAAAAAAGGAAGACTCAACATAGTGACTTGCTTAGTATGAATGAAATAAAAATCCAAGGTGCTAATGGCCTTGTAATAACCATAGCAAAAGATGAAACAAGCTCCAGAATCTCTTAACTTAAAATGTAAATCCTTCATAAAATTACAAAATAAAAAATATGGGCAAACTTGTTTGTATCATCTCTTCCGTGTGAACTAGCTAAATTAAAACAAAGTGACTGTTAAGCTACGCACCTAATTAGTAAGAGTTCTAGAATTGACAAAGTCCCAAAACACTGTCAAGCACAAAAACATCATAGGTGATTGTTGATACCAAATTTAGTCTGCTGACATGGCTCAATTAAGTGGAGACACGTGTCAATCTACATGGCACAAACAAACATTTCTGAACAATACCTTGACTTGAGGAACTCAATTTCCCCGACCATCTCAGATACTCCGAACAGCAAGTGCTCTCCGAGGAACTTTACTGCACCGAGCAACTCATGGATACCGAGATATTTAGGCAGTCCGAGCTGCACCTCGATCAGAGCATTTATTACCAGACAATTAAGAGGATTAAATGCGCATTAAATGCTGATTATTATCATACAGATGTATACGCTTATTGAACAGCTATGTATTATCCTTTCACATGTACAGCCTCATGGTTATAAATACATTGTACCATCCTCATTGTAAGGGGTTTGGAATTTCTTGGTAAAAACCTGTTATCGAGAATTCCCAAAACACTCAGCAATAACAAAAACAGTGGACGTAGGCCATTCTTTTAAGGCTGAACCACTTTAAAAATTCTTCTGTCTTATTTATTTTATCTGTGATTGAATAATTAGAAATAATCTATTTTTTTACATCAACAGATTGGCGCCGTCTGTGGGAAACGAATGTAATTTTCGTTTTTCACCAAAAACAATTCATCACCAATGGTTGACAATCCTGAATCTAGCAATCGAAACGCTGGAAACCCCCAAAATCCATCTGCTCCTCCAAATGTCCAAGATCTAGCTGGAATTATGGCCAGTTTGGCTCAAGACCAGACAGCCATGCAAGAAACTATGCGACAACTCATACAAACTATCCAGGGTGGAGCATCAACCTATTCAGGACAACGAAGTGTTCAAAGAAATACTCGTTTACTTTCTTCACATATTAGGCAAAGCGATTCATATCGCATTGAGAAATCTGATGATTTTTCTTACCAACCGGGTCGAACTTCATCAGTACGAGCCACAGATACTGAACGAAACATCACTCTCTCTCCAGAAAGTATTAATGCATTGGAAAGACTAAGTAGGATCTTTCCTTTTGATCGATTGGGCCCTAGGAAGAATAAAAGTCCTCCTAAGGCTACGTCGAGAAACTTTCGACGACCATTTGATCTAAGAGAGGGTTCTACCCAATCACAACCAGTTGCTCGACAAGATAGATCCCAGGAGGTGAACTCAACACAAACAGTTGCTCGAACCAACAGGCCCGATGAGGGAAATGATGGGTGGAAAGGCTCTATTCAGCGGTTGGAGGATAGATTAGGGGAAATGGCTAAGGCCAAGAATCCTCTACAAAGAACTTTTGTCCAAGGGACACCTTTTGTCCAGGAAATTATGGATTTTCCCACACCATCAAAGTTCAAAGCACCTGTTGTGACTCCTAAATATGATGGAAAAACTGACCCTATCCTTCATATAGAGCAATACCAAGCTGCTATCGACATCTACGTTATGCCAGATGAGATGAGATGCAGGGCATTCTCGGGAACTCTTACAGGTACTACTCAAATATGGTACAATAATCTTCCTCGGGGTAAGATTTCAACTTTCTTTCAACTGGCCGAGCTCTTCATTGGAAACTTCTATTTTGGAGCAAAACTGGTTAAACGAGTAGCACACTTATTAAGTGTTAGACAAAAAGCAGGTGAGAGCACCAGGGATTATATAACTCATTTCAATAATGAGAAACTCGAAGTTATTGATTATGAGGAAAAGACAGCGATTACTGCTCTGATGAGTGGGCTGTTGCCCAACAAGTTGTACTATACTTTGGCCAAAGATCCACCCAGAACCATGTCAGAATTGATGGAAAAAGCGGCCAAGATCATGAATGCCGAGGAGGCTATGGCTGCGAAGAATAACATGGACACCAAAGAGACCAAGGTGGAGGTTGATAAGGCTAAAAAGAAAGAGCATAAGAACAATGGTGGTGACAAGCAGTCAAAAACAAAGCCATCATGGGAGGTATTAAAAAAATTTGAAAATTATACTCGTTTGAAGGTAGACATCAACCACGTTTTAGAAGAAATAAAGAACAGCGAGGAGCTAAACTGGCCAGAGAAAATAAAGTCAGACCTTGACAAGAGGAATAAGGTGAAATATTGCGAGTTCCACAAAGATCATGGCCACACGACCAAAAATTGCATAGCTCTTCAGAATGAGATCGAAGCACTCATTAGACAAGGAAAACTGGTAAAATATATTGATCGTAGAAATAAAAGAAGAAACAGCGACCGAGCAAGAGAGAGGTCTAGATATCCTCGTCGAGCAGAGGATAATAAGAAAAGAGACCATGAAGATGATCCAGAAGACGACCCTGATCTTCCCAAAAGACCAAGGCAGCCAGAACGTGAGGTATTTTCAATACGTTTTGGATCATTTGATTGTAATGTTATTATAGGTGGAGATGCAGGAGGTGGAGACCTTACTGCAGAAAGAAAAGCTTAACTCAATGAGGCTCAAGCCTGTTCATATATTCAACGAATAAACTTGGCTGAAGATGATCGCTCGAGGAAGGTCAACAAAGAAAAACTGGTCATCGTTTTCTCAAAGAACAACCTTGCAAGTGTGTTATATCCTCATGATGACCCATTGGTGATCAAAATGAGAATGAAGGAAGTGATGATCTCGAGAGTACTGGTTGATAATGGTAACTCGACTGATAATATGTTCTACTCGTGCTTTGACAGCTTAAATCTAAAGTTATCTCAGTTGGAGCCTTATCACAGGTCCCTCCTCGATTTTGCTGCTGAGAAAGTTTTTCCACTTGGGACGATCAAGTTGGATATGTTCATTAGGGCATGGCCTGCTTGTCGAACAGAGAGAGTATGCTTCTTCATGATGGATAAGAATGTTCAATCAGCCTACAATATCATCATGGGAAGAGTAGGATTGAAGAAGTTCGAAGCAGTACCATCTACGGTACATCAATGCCTAAAATTTCTAACTAATTTTGGAGTAGGAGTTGTGAAGGGTGATAAAAAAGTAGCTCGGGAATGCTACTATTCATATGCCGAGCAGGAGGAACTGGAGGAATCTAGGAAAAATACTACTACCTATCAGGCGGATGAAGGTGCAGAAATTGAAACATTGGATCCTAGAGACGAGTCGCAACTCGTGAAAGTTCGGGTGGTGGAAGCTACTGAAAACATCATTCTGGACGACGAGCACCCTGAACAAACAACTCAGATAGGTTCGTCGTTAGATGCCTCACTAAAACATGAATTGATAGTTTTCTTAAAAAGCAGAAAATAAACTTTTGCTTGGAGTCATGAGGATATGCCCGGAATAGACCCAAATTTCTTATGTCACGAGCTCAATGTGAATTAGGAGATCAAGCCAGTGAAGCAGAGAAGAAGAGTGTTCAGCCCCGAGAAGAACCAAGCTATACAGGAGGAGGTCAAGAAGCTCCAAAAAACTTGCTTTATTGAAGATGTTAAATATCCAGACTGGTTAGTAAATGTAGTGATGGTGAAAAAGAATAATAACAAATGGAGGATATGTGTAGACTTCACCGACCTCAACAAGGCATGTCCAAAGGATCATTTTCCCTTGCCCCGAATTGATCAATTAGTGGATGCTACCTCGGGACATGAGCCGCTGATCTTCATGGATGCTTATTCTGGATATAACCAGATTAAAATGAAACCTGAAGATAGAGAGAGTACCTCTTTCATTACCCCTAGGGGAACTTATTATTATAATGTTATGCCTTTTGGTTTGAAAAATGCAGGTTGAACATATCAGCGGCTGATGAACAAGGTGTTTGCAGAGAAAATCAGTTGCAATATGGAAGTTTATGTTGATGATATGCTGATAGAGAGAAAGAGAGCTGCTGATCATCTAGTTGACTTAGGCCAGACCTTTGATCAATTAGATAAATATCAAATGAAGTTGAACCTGACCAAGTGCATATTTGGAGTACGAGAAGGCATGTTTCTCAGGTATTTTATCAATCAACGAGGCATTGAAGCAAACCCTGAAAAGATCAAAGCTCTATTAGGATTACGATCTCCAACGATGAAGAAAGAAGTGCAATGTCTTACAGGGAGAGTAGCAGCGCTTAACAGATTTGTATCGCGAGCAACTGATAGATGCCTCCCATTCTTCAAAACTCTCCGAAAAACTTTTGAATGGAATGAAGAATGCAAGAAAGCTTTTCAAGAATTGAAGAAATATTTGGGAGCACCGCCACTGTTGTCCAGGCCAGTGATGGGAGAAAGGTTGTATTTGTATCTGGCAGTTTCAGAAAATGCAGTTAGCTCGGCATTAATAAGAGTAGAGGATGGAATATAAAAACCAATTTATTACACTAGTAAGGCCTTCCGAGGAGAAGAGATCAGATATCCAAAACTGGAAAAGTTGGCACTGGCGCCGATCGAAGCGAGTAGAGGAATGAAGCCATACTTCCAGGCTCATACCATAGTCGTATATACCGATATGCCGTTGAGGTAAGCTCTTCATAAACTAGAAAAATCAGGGAGATTGATGTATTGTGCAATAGAACTCGGTGAGTATGATATAATTTATGAGCCTAGATCGTCACTAAAAGGGCAAGCAGTAGCAGATTTTATAGCAGAGTTCACTTATCCTGATACCCCCGAGGAGCAAAAGTTGAACACCGACCAACCTATGGATGTTACAGGATCATCAAATTTAAACCCCGATTAACTACAGTTGGTCGGAGAGCAAGAGAATAAGGTCGACGGGCAGCGAGGTGTGGTAGAAATGGAGATAAAAGAGCAACAAATATTCCATCGAGGAACTTTATCCAATAAGAAGTTTGAGGATGAAATACCTGTATGGAACCTATATGTGGATGGCTCATCATGCATCTCAGGTAGTGGAGCTGGGATTGTATTGAAAAGTCCAGACGAGGTCGATATAGAATATGCTCTGCGCTTTCAATTTCAAGCTTCTAATAATGAGGCAGAATATGAAGCGATGATTGTAGGTCTTAGTCTGGCAAAAACCATGAAGGCAGAGCAGATAATCGTATGCAGTGACTCACAGTTGATTATAAACCAAATGCTTGGTGCATATACAGGAAAAGGAGAATTGATGATTAAGTACCATGCAAAGGCGATGGAATTGGTATCGGAATTTGTTACTGTTCAACTGGTCAGAATACCAAGGATGGAGAATGCAAAAACAAACGCTTTAGCTCAATTTGCATCGGCTACTCGTACCGAGCTACGAAGAACAATCCCAATTGAAGTTCTAGCTGGTCGGAGCATAGATGAAGATCTGACGATGAATTTTATTACCCTTCATTTAGGGCCATCTTGGATGGATCCCATCAGGGCATATATTGAGGAGGGAGAATTACCGATTGACAAACTCGTAGCCAAGAAATTAAAGTTTAAAGCTGCTCATTATGTATTAACCAATGGTGTTCTATATAGACGAGGAATTATAGCTGGCTTGCAGAGATGTGTACATCCCGCCGAGGTGAAAGACTTGATCGAAGAATTCCATGAAGGGTCTTGTGGAGCCCATGTAGCAGGTCGGACACTTCTGCAAAGGATAATGACGCAGGGATACTATTGGCCAACAATGAGGGCTGATTGCATAATCTATGCAAAAAAATGTGACAAATGTCAACGCTTCTCGACTATCCGAAGAACTCCCCAAGCATTGTTGACACCCATTACTTCCCCTTGGCCATTTTGCCATATGGGGAATTGACTTGGTTGGGCCACTTCCAACGACTAGAGGAAGATTTAAATATCTCGTCATCGCAGTGGATTACTTTACTAAGTGGGTGGAAGTCGAGCCTCTTGTCGACATGACGTACAAAAAGGTGTACCAATTTATTTAGAAAAATATCATTTGTAGATATGGTCTTCCCCATGCATTCATCACCGACCATGGAACACAATTTGAAAATAAGGAGTTCGCTGCCTATTGTC
Source organism: Sambucus nigra (assembly GCA_949130495.1). NCBI lineage: Eukaryota > Viridiplantae > Streptophyta > Magnoliopsida > Dipsacales > Adoxaceae > Sambucus > Sambucus nigra. The sequence goes on along the minus strand of OX422210.1, from coordinate 366,605,710 downwards.
ATCAGTCAAATATCTTGAAGATCCACTCGGCACCAGGCCATCCCCAAAGCGATGGACAAACTGAAGTGATAAACAGAACGCTGCTAAATGGCTTGAAGAAAAGACTGAATGACGCGAAAGCAAACTAGATTAACGAGCTATATTCAGTACTATGGGCTTATCGCACTACTCCCCGAGCAGCAACTGGAGAATCTCCATATATGCTGGCATTTGGAAGTGAAGTTGTTATACCTGCCGAGTTGGGCCCCCCAACACACCGAGTGCTAAACTTCAACTCCCCTGTCAGCAATTTAATGAGAAGGTTAAACTTAGACATGCTCGAAGAAGTTAGAGAAGAAGCAGCCATCAGGAATGCTGCTTACCAGCAACGAACAGCTTTGTTCTATAACCAGATAGTGAAGAAGTGCGCCCTAAAAGAAGGGGACTATATGCTGAAGAAAGTAATTCAAAAGCACAATAAACTGGAAGCTAACTGGCATGGGCCCTACAGAGTAACAGAGGTTGTTCGACCAGGGACATATAGAATTGAAACTTTAGAAGGGGAGGAGTTTAAGAATGCATGGAATGCAGAGCATCTGCGCAAATATTATCATTAATGTAAACCCTCATGTAATGCAGTTTCTTCAGTATGAATAAAATGTGAATATTCTACCCAATTCTCTCCTTTTGTTGAAATTTGAATACTAGTGCTACACACTACTCAGCAATTCCAATTGGTCGGGAAGAAAAATATTTCCCAGAAATATCAACTCCGGTTTGTTGGGAAGAAAATACACCAACTCCGGTTGGTCGGAAAGAAAAATATTTCCCAGAAATACCAACTCCGGTTGGTTGGGAAGAAAATCCACCAACTCCGGTTGGTTGGGAATAAAAATATTTCCCACAAATATCAACTCCGATTGGTTGGGAAGGAAATCCACCAACTCCGGTTGGTCGGGAATAAAAATATTTCCCACAAAAAGCAACTCCGGTTGGTTGGGAAGGAAATCCACCAACTCCGGTTGGTCGGGAAGAAAAATATTTCCCAGAAATACCAACTCCGGTTGGTTGGGAAGAAAATCCACCAACTCCGGTTGGTCGAGAAAAAAAAATTCCCAGAAATAACAACTCCGGTTGGTTGGCAAGAAAATCCACCAACTCCGGTTGGTCGGGAAGAAAAATATTTCCCAGAAATACCAACTCCGGTTGGTTGGGAAGAAAATCCACCAACTCCGATTGGTAGGGAAGAAAAATATCTCCCAGAAATACCAATTACGGTTGGTTGGGAAGAAAATCCACCAACTATAAGTTGGTCGGGAATAAAAATCTCCCAGAAATACCAACTCCGGTTGGTTGGGAACAAAAATTTCCCAGAAATACCAACTCCGGTTGGTTGGGAACAAAATCCACCAACTATAAGTTGGTCGGGAATAAAAAAATTATCAACTAAGGTTGGTCGAGAACGAAAGACACCAACTCCGGTTGGTCGGAAACAATTGGTTATGGAATTTAAATAGTTGGTCAAAAAATGATTATCATCAATTTAAGATAGTCAACAATAAATTTTCACCAACTTTATTTGATCAGCAATTTAAAGTAACGCAAAATATTTCTATCTTTTTACTAGATATATGTGCACATTCATTAGTAAATAAGTAAAGTGTTTTAAAAAATACCTACAAGACAATGGCAATCAAGATTGCAAAGAAAAATAGAAGTTTTTCATTAAATCCAAAACAAAATACATTGAGAATAAAATACATAAAAAAAAATTATTACATCAGAAATCCTATTCTATGGGTTTTTTCCCCTCTGCCTTTGAAACAGGTTCTTCACCAGCGGGAGGATCGTCTAAGGCATAGGGGGAGTTTATGAAGTTCAAATCTTTAAGCATCCTGATGTTCATAATTGATGGTCGATTAAGAAGGTGTTCTGAGCGAGATATCTCAAAGTTGGAGTGAAGACTGTAGTCTCCGAGATACTTTTAAATTAGGCATTATGGAATGGCCCGAGCAGGAATCCAGCTCATATCAAGCTTGAAAGGAGGCACTGGTAGGTCGAGCAACCCAGGATTATGGTAATCCCACAAGTAATGACCTTGTTACAACTGCAGCACGCCCAAAGCATTTAGCCATCCTTGCTTGTAACCCACATTATTTACATTTTGGATCCGATCATCTAGATGGTAGAGGGCTTCATTATAACCAGCCATCCAAAAATACTTGGGTTGCTTATGGAATTGATAGGTTAGCCTCTCCAATTTCTCGAGGAGGTTCTTCTCTAAAAGTTCTTTACTCTCCAAAGTAGACTTTTGAGCAGAGAGCTCCACGTCCAGATTCATGGTTTTCTTAGACATCTCATCCAATGCCTGGTTCTTTGCCATCAATTGGTAGGCTTGGTTATCTAGAGACGATTGAGTTCTTTGTTCTTCAATAGTTATTCGAGCCGCCCTTGCTCGTCCCCGAGAAGCTCTTGCTCATCCCCGAGCAGAGGTAAATGGCCCAATCCTCTTCAAGGTTTTTAATTCGTCTCTCAGATTGGCATTTTTGACCTCCAAGAAAGAGAATCCCTCATCGTTCACAGGGACCAAAGCATTTGAGGTAGAGGCTGCAGACCTCAGCTGGGATACCTCTCCTCGCAGGTTATTGTTTTTCTGCTCCAGCAACTTGGCTATCTGCATGTGCTCTTCGACCTCAGTTTTCAAAGTTCTCTCTCTCACATCATAAGCAGCAAACAGCTTATCATATCCATTATCAGCATTCAGTTTCTGATACTTCTTCTCATATCCTTGGTGCAAGAGGGCTGTAGATTCCTTATATTGTTGTTGAAGCTCCTCAAGAGTGCACTAGAGGTCTTTAATCATCTCATAATATGCTACATTATTAGCCACTGCCCGGTCGAGCAGACACTTTAAGTACTGGTAGGCTTCGACTGCTTCCTCTGAAGCATCTGGACCAAGGATATCAACAATCTGAGCTTTAGTCATATCTGTATCACCAGCTTTGAAGTATTCATTGCACTGTCTCAACAATTTTGTATCATAAGCAGATAACAATTCCATCCTGGCCATAAACTAGTAAAAAGAAGAGATAGCAAGAATCAATAAGAGTGCAAACAGAGCAAGAAGAAGAGAATCAACAGTATGCATAATTAAAATTTAAAATTTTATTACATCATAAAGGAGAAGTACATAGTTCAGAGTTACATTTGACAAAGAAAATAAAACAGAGAGAAAAGTCCAAACAACTTTACACCTTCTCCTTGTCTCCCAAAACTTTCTCGGGAGGCTGGGACGAAGAGGAAGGTTGCTCGGATATCCCAGAAGCTTGCTCGGTGGGTGCTGGAAGCTGCTCGGCTGAAATGTTGGTTAACTGGAGCTGCTCGGTAGGAGTAATAGTTGGTAGGGGTTGTTCGTAGCAAAGTTCAGCAGTAGGTACTTGATCCCCAACCATCATAGAAGATTCCTCGGAGGCAGCTTCATCCTCTTCTTCGTTCCCGGGAGTAGGAGGGGGGCCAGGAATGTATCGCTGAAACAGGTCGGAGTTCTCATCGACATTCATCTCTGTCAGAGCAGCCACCCAACCATCCCTAAAGTATTTGAGGCTGCCATACTCTATTTGTGAGACCATGGTAGCCAAACCCTTATTCCAACCTTTGTCCCAGCCAGCACTGAAGGACTTTTTTACAGCCAACTTCCTTTTCACCTTCTCCGAACAAATCTTCTCGGATAGAAGTTCCTCGGCATCTTTCAATTTCTTTTCTGCCTCCTCCTTCTGACGACCAACGTCACGAAGTCTACCCAGCTCTTCCTCAGCAGACTTGAGCTTACCTTCAAGCTCTCCAGCATTTTGGAGCTTCCCTTCGAGCTCTTTATTCTTACCTTCCATTTCTTTTATTTTCTTCTCCAATCCCTTGGAGACCTCAACAGCCTGATCCCTCTCCTGCTCGGCGGAATTGAGCTGCTTCTCCCAGGCAGCTTTATCATCAATATACTTTTGATGAGAATATTTTAAAGACTGTGTCAAACCTACAAAAGCATCCTCTACACCACCAGAGGAGATGGACGCCTTGATGGCTTCGTCCTTCTTCAAGATTGTATTGAAACAAGTTACCAATTGGAAAAAGAAAATAACTGTAAGTCAGTGCTAGCACATAACATGGAATAATGAAAGTTTAAATTAGCAATACTTACCGAGGCAATGTGCTGAGTTGCCAAAGTGGTAACCCTATCACGGGAAAGATTTTCTTCAATACCTTGGATCTCGGGGATGATCCAAGACTTTATCGAGCTCATGGCAGAGCTCGGAGCAATAAAAGTGGGAACACCACTTCCAGTAGTGGGGGGCTGAGAGATGGATTCAATCAAATTGATCGAGGTTCTCCTCTTCAGCTTCCTCATGGGAACAGGAACATTCTCGACCAAGGATGTCGTCTTGGTCGGTGATATAACTATAACCTCGCTTGGAGAGGAAACAGCTGCAACCTTACTCGGAGCCACAGGGGGCTTCTCGACAACCTTCACAGTAACAGCTGGAGGAGGTGCATCAAGTTATCTTGTCCCTTCTGGGACATCCTGCTTGCTTTTCTTTGCCTCTCCAGCAACAAAGGCAGATTTCTCGAAGAGGGCAGGAGATCTTCTTCTCTTCATTCTTTCACTTAGAGGAATATGTGACTCAGGTGAAGAACTTTCAGAAGCTGGTACTAGTTCTATGTCACTTATCACTGGACGAGCAATAAAAGACGACGTGTAACTCTTGTACTGCAACAAGTATGAAGCTGATCTGATGTGTTCGTCAACAACAGTCTGATGCAAACTCCAGATAAGTTTCAGATGTTTTAAGTTAACTTCTGTCTCTTTTGGAGACCTTCTTTTGCTGTCAACTGCAAATAAATGAAAATTAAAATATTAGTGACACATTTTATCAAACACAAAGAAAGCATAATTTCAAAAATAAAGTAAAAACAACCTATCCCATTGCCATAGGGAGGGCATCTGGGACCCTGATACACATAATTTCCAGTTAGTGGAGCATGTTGCTAATTTTTCGTAACAACACCATGCTCGAAATAATCCCTATTGGCATCTGGGAGATTGACCACTAAAGCTCTATTTAAAAACCTAGTTTTCAAGTAAAAGATACTATTGCTGACAGCCCATCTATTGTAAAACATAATTTCTAGAATTCCTATACGAGTTCCATAAATCTGATTTAATCTATGAACTCCATTAACTATTCTCCATGTATAGGGGCTATTTTTGCAGGAACCACGTCAAAATATTGACAGAATTCCAAACACAAAGGGTTTGGGGGAAAAGAAAAGCCACATTCAGCTACAAAGAGACTTTGGAACCAATGCCCCTCAGCCAAATGAATATAATCTGAAGGTTCAGAAAGTTCCTCCAAAACAACCCACGAAGGAATAGAGAAATCAGAACGAAACTTATCAAGCAACTCAACAAGGTAAACCATGGTGAATAAAGGAAATAAAAGAGAAGGAAGAAGATATTACAGAAAAAGGATGGATTTGTTGACAACGAACGATAAAAAGGATGAACGCACAAGAGAGAGAGAAAATGGAAAACTCAAAGATACAAATTTGAAAACATAAAAGACGATGTGATTTTCTGCAACGCTTAAATACCTTACCTTGGGAAAAGGTAAAAATAATGATTACAAAGGGAGACGTTTAAGCTACCGGTGACTAAAAGGACAAAAAGGGCGCGAAGACCGAAGCAGTTAGAAAATTTTGAAAAGTCTGATTCTATGAATTCGGAAAGAAAAATAAATACAAAGAAAGCACTCCTAAAATTCAGGATGACCATTTAAACCCACCATATTTCGAGAAGAATGTTCCACACTCCTAAATCTCGAATTGCGAAACATTGGGGGCTTCTGTTGATACCAAATTTAGTCTGCTGACATGGCTCAATTAAGTGGAGACACGTGTCAATCTATATGGCACAAATAAACATTTTTTAACAATACCTTGACTTGAGGAACTCAATTTCCTAGACCAGCTCAGATACTCCGAGCAGCAAGTGCTCTCCGAGGAACTTTACTTCACCGAGAAACTCATGGATACCGAGATATTTAGGTGGTCCGAGCAGCTTAGGCGGTCCGAGCTGCACCTCGATCAGAGCATTTATTACCAGACAATTAAGAGGATTAAATGCGCATTAAATGCTGATTATTATCATACAGATGTATACGCTTATTGAACAGCTATGTATTATCCTTTCACATGTACAGCCTCATGGCTATAAATACATTGTATCATCCTCATTGTAAAGGGACTCAGAATTTCTTGATAAAAACCTGTTATCGAGAATTCCCAAAATACTCAGCAATAACAAAAATAGTGGACGTAGGCCATTCTTTTAAGGCTGAACCACTTTAAAAATTCTTCTGTCTTATTTATTTTATCTGTGATTGAATAATTAGAAATAATCTAATTTTTTACATCAAGAGTGATATATTATTCCCTCATTTTGAGTGATGTTTCCAACTTTGAGAGTCATATCTCATAATCAATATGTTGTTTGACCGTGACTGAATAAATTCAAATACATAATTTTCTTTTTTTGACAAATTTTAAAACAAAAGTTGAAGCAACATAATAATAACAATGTTGCTTCAATCTGTTTGCTAAGCGGATACCGGTCAAGCTTCTCAATGAAAGATGCCACTTCATTTCTTATTCCAGGAATTCAATATGAATCACTGTAAGAACCTAGACACATCATTTTCTTTGGATAAGACGATTGTTGTTTCATGAGCCTCTACTTCTCTTTGGCTTACAGCTGCAATGGCAACCACCATAGTTTTAAGCTCTATTTGATCATCCAAACTGATATTGGGCATGTGATCAGATGTTAGCGAAGGGAGCTCAATTTGTGGTTTCTTTGTCTCTTCCTTCGTGGCTACTCTCAATGATCTCTTCTCTTCTAGATCAGTTATAAAACCATTAACAAGCCTTTACAATATCTCTTTCTCCTCAATGTAGAAGTTAAGTTTCTTAGAAAGAGTGTGCCTTTCTAATTGGTTCTGAATAGCCTGCATACGAAGAAATTCAATCTCCTTATTCACAAACGTACGACAAGATGACGTTGATTCCTTTCTGGAGACCAATAGATCATTATTACTCTGAATATCCATTGATATCTCTAAAATTCCTTTATGTACGTTTGACGAATCTGTTTTATGCATAAGTTTCCAATCAAGTGCTTCTAGTAGCTTATTCTATAACAGCATGATATGCTCATTCATCCTTTCCCCATCGCCTTTCTCAAAAAATGATTTTAATCTTTTGATTTCTTTATTAAGTCGAAGATTTTCCATGGAAAATCATGTCACTTCCTGATTCATGTTAACATGGGTACGAAGCACCTATAATTCCTTTAAATGTTTGTCCTTCTCAAAAATTTATATATGAATTTTTAAAAACATGAAGAGTATTATGGTAATTAGTCACGTCGATCTTATTAGAAATTTACTTTTTGTATTTGTATCCATATCTACCCCAATTACCGATCTGCCAATTTGCATGAGAAAATATGACAGCAAGGTCAAGTTTTCCCAATCTTGCAAACATTAGGGATTGGGAAGTATGAATATCCTGCGAAGTATGAAAATCAATAACATTACCCCAAATTTGATAACAAGTCAATTCATCTCATATGTACACCAAAATATTCACCATAAACAATCATCGCCATCAACCATTAGAATATAAATTATAAAATTTAGACTAAAAATTGATAACTCTTTAAAAATCATTGATAACTCTAAGCATAATCAAATACCAACTAGCACTCTATTTAATTTTTATTATCAATCCAAATTCCCTCGCAATGTAAAAGGGCGCTTGAATCTTCACTTTCATTAATTAACTCAACGTTTGATAATCCGTTGGTGGTAACATGATTTTTAGCACATCCAGCAGCGTAGTCATCATCATCACACCCGTAATTATAAACTATTTTTGGAGTCACAAGAACAATTGACCATTTAGGATCGAGTTGGTCTTGAACATAAAAACCCTATTTGGCTTGAGAAGCTAATATGAAGAGCTCATTCTCATGGCCAAATTTACAAATATCAACACATTTAAAGCCAAGATCATCTACTTTAATATCATTACCATTATCGACCCAATCACATTTGAAAACTAAAATTTTGAAAGTGAAATAATCAAGCATCCATATTTTACTAATGACACCCTAGAAAATCAAATTTGAAACCACGACATGCTTATCCTTTGCACTAGAAACTTGCATTATTGTGGGCATGATGATAATTCCACTATTTTGGCTAACTCATTATGCATTATGTTCTTTTGGATGGTAACGACAACCATTAACGATATAACCCTGATATTTTATCACGTCTCGACGAGGTCCTCGAGCTATCCAGTTTAAGATTTTGAAATATTGTTTTTGGGGTGATTTAGCTCCTTTTCAACCTGATTTTTCTTAAATGTTAGTTACAATTTTAATAGTATATTAAATCATCACATATTGATATTAATCATACCCTTTTCACGAAGCCAGCCAATAATGGTCTTGTTATATTCATCTTGTAACCAATTTTCATCTTTGCTCTTTCGAGGATATTTTTGCCTCAAGCTCTCCATATTCTCCCTATAAGGGTGTTAGTAGAGAACAATCTGTTAACCTTTATTACAAAATAAAATATAATACATGATTTTTTACAAAAGCAACAAAAAGAGAAATTACTCGATATATGGTTGAACATCATCTGTGTTTTGCAATACATAACGATGTGCTTGCTCCCATAACAATTCATCCACCTCAATTACTTTACCACCCCTATTGGTTTATCATTGCATATTATATGATCGTCATCATTTGTTGTATTTCAACCTAATAGAACCCTAACGACATCGATCCTATGTAAAAATTTCGTATAAAATTCAATTACTTCTTCGGCAATATAGTGTTAGGCGTTGCAACCTTCTGGATGACTTCGATTATTTACTTGGCCCTTTAAGAATCTCATGTTCCTACAAACTTTTTAAATAAAACAAATTAATCATGTCTACTTATAACCTTATAAAGTGATGACATGTTTTTTTAAGCATGTGCAAACCTTTCAAATGCATACATCCAACGAGTGAAAACTGGACCACATAGTTCAACCTCCCAAATAAGATGAAGCATTAGATGCACCATTATATCAAATAATGCCGGAGGAAAATACTTTTCCAATAAACACAAGGTGATCACAATATCATCTTGAATAATGTCCAACGTCTTCACGTCCACTTCTTTTGCACAAAGAGAATTAAAGAAAAATCACACCCTTATGATTGCAAATCTAACATGCTTTGGTAGCACGTACCGATTGATCACCGTAAGTATCTTTTGCATGAGTATGTGACAATCATGGGACTTGATACCAAAAATTTTTAACTCTTGCATCGAAACAAGGTTATTAAAATTTGATGAGTATCCATCGGGAACTTTGAGTCAAAGAAACTTCTCGCATACCCTTTTCTTATCCTCTTTAGATAATGTATAACATTCAAGTGGTAAATACGTCCATTTTTCGGTATCTTATGGTGCCAACTCCCTTCTTAAACCTAATTCTACAAGATCAAGACGACTCTTGACTCTATCTTTTGTCTTATCGGGAATGTTGAATAACGTCCCTATTATGCTATCAGAAGTATTTTTCTCAATATGCATACCATCTAAATTGTGTCGAACAAGCAAATGTTTCCAATACCCCAATCTAAAGAATATTGATTTTTTCTTCGAATATTTTGAGTTATTAGGCTCATCTGTATTCTCCTCGGTGTGATTTCTCTTTTATTTCAATTTATCCTTTCCCTTTTCTATTTGCGCTTCAAAAGGACCCATATTTTTCCCCAACATGCATTGATATTTTCAACCTGCTCTAGTATTTGCTCTCCGTTCAATGGCTTAGGTTGTTCATGAAACTCTTTCTCACCATTAAATGCTTTCTTTTGCTTTCAAAATGGATGATTTGGTGGAAGAAATCTTCTATGTGATGTATATACATTCTTATTAGAATGTTTAATCGAATCAAATCTATTTCTTCACTAAAAATTGGATAAGCATAGTACGCCTTTACAACACAACCACACAAATTACCGTATGCAGGGAAATCATTAATGGTCCATAGTAATACTGCCTTCAAAGTAAATGATTCTTGGAGGTAAGAAACATAAGACTGTACACCTTCATCCCATAAGGTTTTCAAGTCCTCAATTAATGGTGCCAAATAAACATCGATAACATTTCCAGGTTGTCGCGGACCCGATACCAACATTGTTGGGTTAATTCCATTTGTTAAAAGTGCTAACCAAAGGTTTCTAACTTCGTTTCCAAAATCCATCCACTTGTCATCCACCAACTTCCATGCAGAGGAATTCTCGGGGTGACATAACTTACCATCCACTTGTCTTTCATTTGCTTGTCAAGTCAAGGCCTTTGCAGTTTGTACAGATTGAAACCACGTTTTGAACCTAGTAATGGGCGAAAAATACCATAATACTTTTTTAGGCACTCCCACTTTCACTTCAGTTGTATTTTTTTCAACTTATACCTCGGTGTTCCACAAGTAGGACATTTAGTTGAAACTTTGTACTCTTTTCTATAAAGTATGCAATCATTAGTGCATGCATGTATTTTTTTACACCCCATCCCAAACACAAAAAACGTTTGTATGGCCTTTTTCGTAGATAAAGGCAGCTCATTATCTTCTGGGAGCAATTGGGCATATAATTCAAGCATGTTTGAAAGCTCATATCAGTCCACCCACTCTTCGATTTCAAATAGATTAGACTCACCAGTGCAGACATCTTCGTAAACTTTTTACACCCTTTGTAAAAGGGATTTTTGGCATCCTCAAGCAACTTCTCAAATGATTTAGGATCCCCTATAAAATTTTCATTTACCATCTCAAACATCTCCGCCATATAATCAGCATCTTCTGGATTTTTAACCATAATATCGTGATGGATGGGGTCACCCATGTTGACACGTGAGAAAGTTGAATTAGGAGCAACTTCCTCATGCCATATCCATATACAATAACTTTTATCAATACCGTTCGCATATAAATGACCTTTAATTTCTTTCAAACTACATTTAAAACAATTTCCACATGATGTACATGGACACCGTACAGCTTTACTATTTACAGTATTCCTCTATACAACTTTAAGAAAATATTCAACCCCTTGCAAGTACTCTTTTGATAATCTATGCATAGACATCCACGACTTGCCTCTTCATATTTATCAAATTGTCCCTATATTAGGATTGTAAATATTAGTTGTACAAATGTGATTTTCGTATAAAATAACGTCGAACGGTCGTCTTATATGACGTAATTAAGACCTTTGCCATGAATTTTAATACTAAGATCAATGAAACAATTCTTTTATCCTAGGTTAAAGTGGAAAGTATTGAATTCTTACGTCAAGGAGACAAAACAATTATAAAATTCTAAGTTCACTACCACATTTCATCACTAATCAAATACAATGAAAAAGTAATTAAACCCTAATAGCATCCTTGTGGATAAATATTTGTAAACAATTGACGAAAAGAACAAAAATAGAATGTCAATAAGTTAATGGAAGCTTAAATATATAATCAAGAAGCACTGAAATCTGAAGAAGTTAATTAAATCTTCAAACCATGATAAGCGAAATAAAAGATATCTTCAATCCACCATAAACTGTTTGTAATTCAAAAAAAATATTACGAAATATAAATGTCTTCAGAGAAAGAGAAATAAAATGTTTGTCAATTAATATTTCATTGGCCGATTCAGATTCAGACTGAACTAAAATCAACTGTCACAATACCATAGAAGATGAATATTTTATAGGCTGATTAATATCTCATAAAGGATGAAAATGAAATAGCGTTTTTATACTAAATCAAATTTCACAATTTCAAATCCCAAAAAGAACCCAAAAATGAAATCAAGGTCTTATAAACCAAATTGAAAGCCTCTACTAGAGTCCTGCCTCAAAAAAGGAGCAGGATAATTCTGAAGTGCTATCCAAGTTCAAAATATAATGGGTGTGTATTCAATCAGAATCTATAAATAAAACATGTGTTATTGATTTCCATTTTTCCACCCTTTTTGTGGGGAATTAGTAATATATACAGTATAAATTGATCTTAAAAATTTCACATAAAATATTCAAAATTAACTGAGGTGGGATATGAGATGTAATATAGAAGAGGAGAAAAATATCTTGGGAATCAATATAAGAATATTCGAAGTTTTTTATTTTAAAATTTTACTTTCAATACTTATTTGACAAAATATTGCACTTTTAACATATTTGTGAATATAATGCACTCTAAACATTGCAATTTAAAAATTGTGATTTTTTACCTAAAACCACTCTTTGCAAATATTATTTTTGGATGTATAAAATGTGAACAAATATATTTGACTACAATATTTTGTTAAATAAGTATTTAATATATAATTTGAAATTAAAAACTCTAATATTTATTCAACATTTGAAGTATATCAAGTTATCCGGCAGTTAGTATTTTCTATGTTCGTCCATTTTACTGTAGGGGTAAAATAGGCAATTATATATATATATATATATATATATATAAACAGCTAACCTAAGCGATAGAACACAAGAGATGCGGTGCCATTTCTGAGATGAATAATGACGACATGACAACACATGCTTTTCAACTAAAAGTATCTTTCTTCTTTAATAAGTAAACGAAAAAAATATATACTTGAAAGATTTTAAAGAACTTGGGGAGGCCATGACCCCCCTTGGACTAGGCGGAGCTTCGCCCTTATAAGGATACATTATAATCAATACACTTTTGTTAATTTCAAGGAGTCACGTGATCATCACTACTATTGATAGTATTCTTAACAATTTGCCGTGAAGAAGCAATAATATTATCGTTTTGCACTGAAGAAGCAGTAACATTGGCATTTTGCTCTGGGGAAGAAACAAAATTGTCAATTTTCTCTAAAATAGTTACATTTGGAATATTGTTTACTTCAAACATTGAATCATTAGGAATATTAGCATTATCATTATCAAGCATGCTGAAGGTATTATAGCTCTGAACACTATATTGAACATTTTAAGCATTAGTTGGAACAGGGACTGTACAGAGATCCAAAATTTCACTTTCCAGTTTTATTCTTCAACAAAGACTCATCAAATGTGTGTTTGTTTGCTGAAATTTTAGCCATACGATTATCTTTGCAATTAAGGAGATGAGATTGTCTTTCATTACTTAGTGGTTTTAATATTGTCACTCTCCCTAACGGTGTTACGATATTCATTTTTTAAGGTTTTCAACACCTATATGGTATTATGACCCTCGAACCAGGTGGACCAGGCAGAGCTACTTCAAGAGTTTCAATCTTGAAACAGTACGAAAAACTAAAGTAGGAGAGAGAAAACATACCAATGTTAGACAACGAAGAGGAGATCATCGAGATAATGGAGATGAGATTGTGAGGGAGAGGGAGCCCAGCATGAGAGAGGATAGAGGAGAGCATGAGGGAGAGGGATTATTGAGTGGGAAAATTTTGGAGGAAGCGAGAACTCGTGAAAGAAAAAAAAATTAGTGGGAAAAAATCCGCTTCTAAATTTTGGAGGAAAAAAAAGCATGTAAATTAAAAACTCTTTAAAAAAGGTCATAATATCTGTAATCATATATGACATTTATTATTAAACTGTCATAGAAAATAATACTAATATGTATAAAATGACATTTTATATTAGAAATGTCACATTAATAAAAACATTAACTTTTAAATGACATTTTTGTAATAAATGTCTTTAAAGTATTATTTTTAGCGTCATAAAAAGGTGTTTTTCTTGTAGTGTTTGTTTTAAGTTCCCAGTTTGCATACACCATATGTCATAGAGATCTTGTGTTTGCACCACTGTTTTTGTTCTTCCTTATTGAGCAAATTGGTTTCATACACTGGACTCCATACTTGTTGATTGACGGTTGCTGAGGCTGTATCGGTGGATTCTGAGGTATGCGTGGACTCATGTGTTGTGGACCTTACGTATGTTGACTCCTATGTTGCACTGTAGAGGAGATATGGAAGATAAGAAGACGCGTCAAGGCTTGTGGGGATCAAGTCATTGAGTAAGATTGTATTCTTCCTTTGTAATTTTTGTATCATCGTGATTGCCTGGCCTAGGGCGTTCGAGGTTTTTTCCATTAATGGTTTCCTCGTACATCAGCATGATTTGTGAACTTTCTTTACTTTATCTGCTTAATCTCACTAGATGCATGTTTAGGGTTAAGAAGATAAAACTGGGATAATTAATTTGGGTCACAAAATTAGTGCAAAATAAAATTTAGAAAAGTTTTAAAAAATTATCTTTGCCTAAAGCACATACACATAAGGGACCCCTATAAATTTGTATCAGAGCAAAACACTAGGTTGTCGTGTGAGTGATCCCGTGTGTCTTTTGGCATGAATTTTGGAATGTATGATGGATTTAGAACACCTATGTTTGATGAGTCGAACTATGCTTATTAGAAGATGCGTATGAAGTGTGTAGTTAAGGCCATAGATGAGCGTGTTTGGTTAGCAGTTGAAAAGGGGTGGACTCCACCAATCACTAGAGAGGGTAAGGCCACTCATTTAAAACTTGTTGATTCATGGACCGATGTCGGACATAAACTTGCACAATACAATTCTAAAGGTTTACATTCAATTTCCTTGTATGTCACCTCGGAAGAGTATACCCTTATTATGACGTGTGAGATGTCTAAAGAGGCGTGGGATGTACTTCCTCTTACCCATGAAGGAACTAGCACTGTTTGGGCTTCCAAACTCCAAAACCACACCACCCAATTTGAGATGATTAAGATGCTAGAAAGTGATTCATTTGATGAGTTTTATGCTAGGGTGTCCAATATTCTCAAGTCGACATTTAACTTGGGAGAGAAAATACTCGATAATCGAGTCATAAAGAAAATCTTAAGGTTGTTTCCTATTAGATTTGATCCAAATATAACCGTTTTAAACTCTTTGGGTTTGCTTAACTCAATGAAACTAGAAGATCTTGTTGGTAAACTACAAACATATTATCTTGACATGTTTACATCCAAGTAAGTGCCAAAGAAAGAAAAGGGAATTGAGTGTTGAAGAAATAAAAGGGAATTGCTTTGGAAGCCCAAAAGGAGGAAACTAAAGTTTCGGATGATGAATCCAACACTGATTTTGAAGATGCGGCCATGTTGAAAAATAATTTCAAGAAGTTTCTTATATTTCAAAAGAAATCGAAAGATGAAAAATGACTTGAGAAAATCAATAACAATAAGGCCAGTGACGTGCCTAAAAACCGGAGTGAGAATGATAAGAGGAATGAGTTGAATAGGCATTTTGGTTGTGAAGGTTATGGCCATAGGTTGGCAGAGTGCCCCACTAGACTTAAGAAGGAGGGAAAAAATCAATTGTATTTAATGCCACCCTTAGTGACAATGATCCTTAATAGGGAGAGGATTCCCCCATCGAGCGCAATGACACCGCGTTCATGGTTTGCCATATGAGTGAAGATAATAAATATTCTCATGAAGATACTCATATGAATGACACTTCCGAGGCCATTGTGAGTGAAACCCAAGTGAGTGAAGGTAAAGAGAGTGAGGATGAACATGTAGTAGAGAGTGAGTTACAAATTGCCTTTCATGAAATGTATGAGGAAACAACGAAGGTGAAGAAGGAAAACTTGAAGTTGCAAGTTAGGTTAAAAGAATGTGCCATAGAAAATAATGATGCGTTAGTTGAGGTTCTTAGGGCATAGGAGAATACGCTTTGGGAGTAACTATAATACATTGAGGGAGAGAGAGATAGTCTTCGTGCTTTGATAGAGGCTATGAAGAAGGAGATTTTAGAGCTTGAGGAGTCTAGGCATTTTCTCGGGTCTAAGATATGTGAGCTTGAGGAGAGATTGAGATATTCGAGTAAGGTTTGGTTTGATTTAAAGCCTAGGTCAAAAAGTTGGAGGATGTTAGGCACAATCCAAATCAAAGATGATAAGTGTGGTATAGGATTCGATGATCGTATTGCACTCATTCCTAAAGACAAGACCATGCATGTGAGAGAGCCAACTAGGAATTTTAGGAGAGGTCCAAATTTAGTTAACATTCCTCCATTTATCTACATTTATGCTCATTGCAGTATGAAGGGTCACCTTAGACGTTTTTGCTATGACCTTAAGAATAATCCTAGGAAGTTTAAGATTAAAGTCGGTTCGGTTCCTAAAAACCCCATACGTTGTTACACACCTACTTGAGTTAGGAAATTAGACTTAGAGGATTTAGTAATTAGACTTCATGACTCTCGTTTGCTTGCAAGTGATACTTCCTGTGATAGATCTTAGATATGATTATCTTAGCATGTTTGTTATACACTAATTTTGCTTAATGATATATTATATATAGTGTTATGGCATGTTTATCTTTTGTATTTTATCTTTTTATTCAGACATATTGAAAAATACAAAAAGATTTTTAGTTTCATATATTTTTTTTAAATGTAAAAAGATTTTATTTTTGGGTCAAAAATATTTTGAAAAGCGCAAAAAGGTTTTTGCTTTTTTGTATCTTGAGTTTATATTTATGATGGGTCATATTGGTGTGCATAGACTCCCTTCATTTCATATATCCACATGGCTAGTACATTTAGTCATGATTTTAGATGCATAGATTGATCTTAACCATTTGTTTAATGGGATTGTTTCAGAGTTGATTTGCTTTTAGAGTCGATAACATATATACCATCACACACATGCACGAGTTTATTTGAATGTTTGACTTCTCATGCATATTTGAGTTTGGTGAGACGTTTTCCTATCAATCATGTCATTTACGTGCATATTATACTTAGGTGAAGTTGTGCGTGTAAGAACCGTTGCCCGTGAGGATATGTATTGCTTATTGAAAAAATGATGAGTGTGCACGAAAAAGGGCTACGAAAGGCAAGTGAACTCATCGTGAAAACCACCATTTAAAAGAGCCCAAAAAATATTAAGTCATAAAAAAGATCACATTTTACCAAAAAGGGGCCAATAGGAAATCTCTTAAAAGGAGAAAATAGTTCTTCTAAAGAAAAAATGAATTGGAAAAGAATTATCATTTATGTTTAAGGGAGTTTAGTTGAAGACCAACGGGTTTGCACAATTATTCCTAGGTTGAAAAAGTTGTGTCATGATGCAATTCTTAGGTAGAATCGTCAAAATTTGGTACTTGTGTGCGCAATGTCAGTTTAGTTCATTAAGTTCACAATATACTTGTCACATATGGCTAAATCATAGTTTGCTGATATTTTGCTGTCAATTAGAGCTTCTTGAACGTATCTTTGTGTTTTAATTATGATTCATTTCTTTTAATTACACCCATTCATTTCATTCCATGTTTAGGCACATTGATGCTATGTTAACGTGTATCTCATATTTATTTTTTAATCAGTATTTTTACTGTTTTCCTAGTGTCAGATGTTTATATTAGATATTCAGGTTTCTCGGTTGGTTTACACTATTTTTTGAGTTCGAATTGAAGATTTTTGAAGTCGTTAGAACGACCTCCTCATGTCGATCAATATGTGGTTCTAACAAGTATCGCGCAAGATGGTTTCGACGTACAATGTTTGGTTATTAGATTATTGTTAGCTGCCTTGATTGAAATGATATTCGAACGAGGCACACTAATTTGCATTGTTAGTAGCGAGATTTTTTTGGTTCGAGCGAGATTGTTCTGTCATTCAAACGACATCCTTTAGTTGTTCAAACGACCTAATTTTTTTAAAATTTATTTTTGGCTCAGTTTCAGTACCTCTTTTCTTCATTTACTTCATATATTATCTGATGGTGCTTCTAATTGTTTTGAGGCATGTTATATGCAGTAGACTTGGATTATTCATCTTTGATTATTACACTGCATTATTAGATGATATTCAGTTTAGTCACATCATTTGTTATTGGGATAATTTATTTATATGACTATTTTTAGCTGGTTACTCTTGTTTATTTAGTAATGCTTCAAATTTTATTCGCATGCTAGATATGCATATCTATGTTTATTTATCCCACTGGTAGTCTATTCCTGACAAAAAGGGGGAGCAACAGATATGTGATGTAGGGGGAGTTTTGAGATTTTTGATCATACTGTTTATGTATCATTTATTCCTCCATACTTCACTTGGTATTTGTTTGTTTCGTGTGTGTAGTGATTATTCAAAGATTCAGACATTTTAGCTACATCACATTCAGACAGCACATGCTTGTCGATCCTACAAATTGGAGTATGTGTCCTGCATTTTTATCTTTGGGTTTATGGGATGGGACATAGGTCATTCAGCATGACAGCCCGGTTTAGCATTTCATTATTTTGGTTTTGCCCCGGAATAGACAAAGGGGAGAGCTGTAAGGACAAATTTCCAAATAGTGTCAATTTTTAAAAACCATTTTGAGTCATAGGATAGATTTCACTTGTCACGATTCCCTTAAACCTATGACGTTTTGATGAACATGTAGCGCCTAAGCTTCAAAGATAGATCATGCCATATTTTTGTGCGCGTTTCACGTCTTCACATTATTTTTTTAGATTCTCTCAGGTATGAATGCATAATGGTTTATGAAATTTCAAACTTTTCTAAGGATGTTTCTTCTTATATAAAACTGGTTTTAAATCGTTTTCTTAGTTAAATCGAGTTTAGAGTGATATGAACTTATCCTTGCTTTTATCATGGTTCAAACAACCTTAAACATCGTTCTAATGACATTGTTTAGTCATTCAAACGATATTTCTTTCTCATACTAATATGATGTAGTTTTCTTTCGAACGACTTTATGATTTGGTTCGAACAACGTGCCGCCTAAAAATTTGTTATTTTATTATTTAAGGTTTCATTGACTTTGAAAAATGTGTGTGCAAAACTAAACAGAAAGAAATACATTTTCTGCACTTGTTTACCAAAGTCTTCCAAAGCATAAACATCCTTTCTTTGTTTAAAGATCCAACTTTGCATATACCATATTCCATAGAGATGTAGTGTGTTTCGTGCGGTGGACTCCGTATTTGCTGACTAATAGTTGCTGAGGTTGTTTCGGCGGATACTGAGGTACGCAAGGACTCTTGTGTTGTGGACCTTACATAAGTGGACTCCTGCATCGCATTTTGGAGGAGCGGTGGAAGATAAAAGACGCATCAAGCCTTGTGGGGATCGATTCATTGAGTAAGACTGTATTCTTCCTTTGTAATTTTCGCATCATAATGATTCTCTGGCTTGGGACGTTCGAGGCTTTTTTCTTTAGTGGTTTCCTCGTACATCGACGTGTTTTGTGAACTTTCTTTACTTTATCTGCTTAATCTCACTAGATGCATGTTTAGGGTTAAGAAGACAAAATTGGGATAATTAATTTGGTTCGCAAAATTGGTGCAAAATAAAATTGAGAAAAAGTTTTGAAAAATTATCTTTGCCTAAAGCACATAACATAAGGGACCCCTATATGATTAATTAGAATACCTAGAATATGTGATGTAGTCTCATCCCTTGCTTGTTCTCACATTTATTAACCTCACTTATCTCTTGTTTTAGTATGTGATTTTGTCCATATTTTATTCACTTGGTTGAATAGCATAATTAACCTTTGAAAATTGTTTTAAAAGATAAACATATAAAAACATTAGAAATTGAAATTTACATATATCTTCACATTTTTGTTCTCTCACTCTTGAAAGTTGGATTAACGTCCTTACTTACCTCTATGCAAGTTCATATTATGATTGTAGATTTTCAAGATTTTTTTATTAGAAAGGCTTTGCAATAAAGACTATAAACAAAACGCAACTTTTCATTAGTAACCTAACCTGAAATGTCAATCAACGACAATGGGTTAAGGACCACCGCAAGAATACCCGCTACGTTTCCCAATTACGGCTACATGAACCCAATCATAAGCACTAGGTGAGATAAATATAAGAATATATCATTTTAATTAACAATAATCAGTTTAAATAGCCGTGTAAAGAAAGTCAGGTAAAACATTTTTCCATTTTTCCACTTATGCTTATTTCAATATTATTTTATCTTTTCTTTATCATTTAGCAATCTCTTCACAACTATAGCCAATTATCCTCCTATATGATCCTACACATACTATAGTGTGTCACTTGTATCAATTCATCAATATCCACTACATCACTAGAGCCTAACTTTCTACAATGTCACCCTAAAATACCATGATGTATATCCACACAATTCTTGTCACTAAAGTCGGATTTGCCTAAATCCCTCACATTCTATGGATGCCAAACAAACCTAGACATACATGCCACATACCATGATGCAAACATATAAACTATTACTATAGGCAATTTGCCTAGGTCTCGCACATATTATCATAGCCAGTCAACACTAGACCCTGCACATACCGTAATGACCACACAAATCCTGTGACAGTAGCCAAGTCAACGTAGGTCCCGCACAAACAATGTAAAAAGTCAACGTACATCCGCAATATAATGATGCCCAAATATATTAATCTCTTATTCTTATTATTATCTAAGGTATTAATCATATTATCATCAATTATCACTTTCCGCCAAAACACTCCGGCAACAATAAACCATCGATCCCTAGTCACATACCTATAATTCATCAAAACCCAAATGTATATCCCAATCCTATACCTAGGAAATACAAAAATCCATAACCATTCCCTATTCTTATACCTAGGATATTAATAACATCACCAACATTCCATAGTCCTGCAGTATCATACCTATTAAATAAACCAACCAAAAATGAAACCACTCTCAAGTCTAATACCAAGAGACCGAAAATAACATATGATTTAATTATGATTACAAGCTAATGAACATAACCCATTAATCCTAATGATGTTATTTATCTAGCATATGTTAATGACAATATTATTTAAATATCTAGAACCAGGTCATATTCTTTTTTATCATACATATCCAAGCTTAATTACATGTGAGTTATATCAATTTTCATCATATGATTTATAAGTTCAGCATAATATCCCAACAAATTGTCAAACTCTATTATTATAACCCATGTGATTTTTAATCATATTAAAGCATATAATTATTAAAAATGCGAATTAATAATTTTAAACAACATATTCCAATGTTCTAGCCAAAATTCATCAATTATTTAATTTCATAAGCCTTAGCATACTTTTGGGATTCATATAGTCGAATTGTCATGGATTTTTACCATGACCATGACTAGGACTCTAGGTAACGGATGAGGTCCATGATCATTTCTGACGTGACCACTCTTGTGATCACGGACTTTGTCCCTGATCGAAAGTGATGGTCACGGCCAGGAGTGTGGGGCTGTATACGGCTCAAGGGTTATGGTCTTAGGCCGTGACCACGGGGTTCAGACCTAAGTCGTGACCAGTGATAGACAAAGGGTCACGAACCTACTCCGTGACCAGGCATAAACTAGTGTTCACGACCCACTTCCATGACCAAGGGGGAACAGAGGGTCACGGAATATTCATGGCCCAAGCCCGTGACCACAATTTTGCTGATCAAAAATAAAAAACTGGTCACAAGCTTGGGCCATGATCGGGATTGGTTTTTTTATTAAAAACATAGTCACGACTTTAGGCCATGACCATATCCATTAGAGAAAAACAATTAGGCAACCCCGAAAAAAAACTTGTGCGAGGTGTTAGTGACCCTTTCGAGAATCCCGTGACTATGCGGTCAGTTCCTATGAGTTACGTTGGTCCCGTGCGAGGTGCTTGTACCCCTTGTGGGGTCGTTTGGGGGTTGTTTTGTGTTCCCTACCTAGGAGCACGTTTTAAAGCTAAAGTCAGCTTATTTACAAATTTTAGTCATATTCTCAAATCGGGAGTCCCGTGACTATGCAGCTTGTTCCTACAAGTTATGTTGGTCATGTGTGAGTTGTAAATGCCCTTTGGGTGGCCGTTTTTGGGGATGTTTTGGGTTCCCCTAAGAGAATGTTTTCAATCCTAAGTTTATTTTCAAATTTTAGCCTTATTCTCAAATCGAGAGTCCCGTGACTGCGCTGTCAGTTATTACGAGTTACATTGGTCCAGTGCGAGGTGTAGTTACCCTTGTGGGGCCGTTTGGAATTTTTTCTGCGTTCTCCCTAGGGGGACGTTTTCAATCCTAAGTTAGCTTATTTATAAATTTTAGTCATATTCTCAAATCGGGAGTCCTGTGACTGCGCGGTTAGTTCCTACGAGTTATATTAGTCCTATGCGAGGTGTTTGTTCCCCTTGGAGGTCATTCTGGGTTCCCTCCAGGGGCACTTTTCAAGCCTAATTGAGTTTATTTGTAAATTTTAGCTATATTCTTACACCAGGAATCCTGTGAATATACTATCAATTCCTACGACTTATGTTGGTCCTTTGTGAGGTGTCGTGCCATTTGCGGGCCATTTGGGGGTTGATCGGGCTTCCCCCCTAGGGGCACATTTTCAAGCCTATGTCTTCTCATTTGAAAGTTTTAGTCCTATTATCAATTTAGGAGTCACGTGACTACGTAGTTAGTTCCTATGAGTTACATTGGTCTCGTGCAAGATGTTTGTGCCCCTTGTGAGGCCATTTGGGGGGTTCTTGGACTCCACCCTAGGGGCAGATAAGCCAGTTATTTGAAAATTTGCATCTTATTCTCAAACTGAGATTCCCTTGAATACGCAGTTAATTCATATGAGTTACGTTGGTCCCGTGCGAGGTGTTTATGCCCCTTGCGGGGCCGTTTGTGGTTTTTCCCCTAGGGGTAAGTTTTCAAGCCTAAGTCTTCTTATTTGAAATTTTAGTCATATTATCTAACAGAGAGTATCGTGAATACGCGATCAGTTCTTACGAGTCATGTTGGTCCCGTTCGAGGTGTTCTTTCCACTTACAAGGTCGTTTAGGGGTTGTATTGGGTTCCCCTAGGGCATGTTTTTAAGCTTGCTGTGACACCCCGTCTAATTAAATACCGGGCGATCACTCCTTTATTAAATTAAAATCAAGGTGAACAGTTGGTTCATTCTTACCATCACTGTCGTTAAAATACTTTTCCAATTTAAACACCCTAAATAATTAAGCTAAGTGTCAAAACCATTTAAAACCTTATTCTCATTTTATTAAATCCGGTTATAAAACCTTAAACCATTATCGTCTAAAGAGTCACACAATAAGTAGGAGAATAAAATGAACATTCAAGAGTTTACCCAACAATAAATAGTCCCAACATTTACAACACCAAAGGAGAACTTCCTGACAGTAATAAATCCCGAAATAAAGGTACTGAAAGTAAAAATTACAATCTCTGACAATACCAACTAATTAATAGAAAGAGGGCGACACATGCCCCTGCTGGATAAAAATGAACTAGGAGTAGAATCAAATGGATGAAGTCGTCTAAACAACAGGCCTGCAACTCCCACCTAAGTTGCAGCTCGTTCCTGCCAAAGGACCCTATGCAAGACGCCCCTGTGGCTGGGCACCTGTAATATATACATATATATATATACAAGAGAGAAAGAGAAAAGGGAACGGGTCAGAGCCCGATAGTGATACGATTTAAAAATTCGTTTAGCAAGTATTTAAATTGATTACAGGCCAATGCAACAACATATTAGTGCGACACTCTCTTGAGAAATTCTCACCTCTCTTCTAATGTGCACACCTATCGCACTAACCTTCCCAATGGTCTATCTCGTCATATACCACACTATCTTTCCAATGATTTGACTTATCTTAGGTTATTCGCAGGATTTACAACTGAACAACACAAGTATTTAAAATGTAAGATTTCAGTTTGTAACCACAGTTCTCCTTTTTACTTTATTAATCAATAAAGTTTTCCAGTGTTATATTATACTTTTTTAAAACAAGTATTTATAATTTGAGTCATCAACCATGTCCAACATATCAATTCACAGTAGGCAGTTCCAGATTTCAGAATTTCATATATATATTAACTACTCGTATAATATATATATTCTAACATCACCCCACATAAAATTTTGGTGCGGGCATACTCTACTATCCAATCCCCGTATCACTCGTACTAAGGGAAATACAAGTTCGAAATCACTCTCGAACTGTATTAACACATACATAAACAATATTGAGGCGAAGCATAGTTTCCAAGTCCAAGAGGTCAGTACATACCCTCACGTCTCTTAGGACCGTCCGACTATCGATCCGATAGCCCGTACCTAGGATTTCTATCTTCTAGGGTACGAGGCAATATCCCCCATAAGGCATACGAGATAAGATCGTCCCAGCACGGTAACCTCCGGGATAGCAAGTAGCGTGGGCATGATTTTCACAAGTATATAATATATGCGTACACAATCATATAAATATACCACTTTTATTATATCAATTTAGGTTTATCCCATAACCCATATTCACAACATTTATCCTTATTTTCCCGTTATTAGTTATCACGTATAATGGTTCGTTTCTCACTTTAATTCGAAGGGTTTCTCCAACTTACTACGTAGTCCTCATAGACTCTATCCTTCCAAAGGTACAATTCAGTAGATATCCATTTATGTTCCAACGTAACTCTCTCTTACGTGTCTCTCCCCTTTAATATATACTTACATTGTCCCTTATGTAAAATATCCCAAAAATATAGATTTCGCCTTACATTAAAGGTCTCTTATTCATTAATGAATCCTACCGGTCATCATTAACTCCCAAATTATTTTAGCAAGGATGTCTAAGGAGTTTTCTTCATTTCGAATCAATTCAACAATTCTAAAAGGGGAACTTAAGTCTGCCAGGAGGGGTCGATCGATCGAACCTTCGATCGATCGAAGCTCTGGGCTCGATCGATCGATCAAGCAGGTCTGCGGAAATCTGCAGATTTGCAGTTACGGGTTTCATCTTCTAACCTTCACCAAATCCATATTTTTCAATCCCAATCGTCCCAAAATTTATACTACTAACATTATATCATCATACCAGATATTTCCAACGTAAAGCATGTAGATTTCTATCACTAAACATGGATTAACAGCCCAAAATTATTATAATTATCAAGAACCCTAGAAATCTCTTAAACATGGTTCTAACAAGAATTTTCCAGAATTTCCTTCTTGTAAACATCATAATTTTGTGGTTTACTCCTCTACATGACAAAGGGTTTCCAGAATATCATTTAAGTCATCACTACATGCAATTTCCTATCTCAAATTGGGTTTTTCTTCCATACAATTCGTCCTAATCATTCCTAAACCAATATGAAAGATGCATCAACGAAATAAGCAAGATAAACACTTGCCTGGAGTTTTCAGAAGTCTAGTTTGGTGCCGAAATTGGTGTGGTTGCGTTCCCCGTCTTGCGATCTACGCGTTGGTGGTGGAGGCGGTGCAAACGGATGGATTTCGGGCCTTGGATTGCTTTGGAAGCTCTCTCCTTCCCTCTCCTATGGTCGTCACTTGTCTTTGGTTGTTCTAACCCTAGAAGACAACCTAGATATCTTATATAACCCTTTTAATTTTCGTGGGTTTAATTACCCAAAAATACAAAATTACTAAAATGTCCTCCCGGGGTACTAATTAAGCCTAAAATAGTCCCGAGACTCAAACTAAACCCCCGGGTACACTTTTTTGACTATCTCGACCCTTCCGGACACGTTGGCGCACTCAAAACGACCATATAGATAACTAAAAATATTTCACTTTTATTAATCAACATTTAATCCCGACGCAACACAGGCGCGTCCCGACTTAAATTTCCATAATTGTCATTTTATTCACAGGTGACAATATTATAAAAATAAATCTCATATATTACTATACTCATCCAGTAATATTCAACAAATATCAAATTTCCAATAATTACTAACTCTCGTCACGCTAGTAAATATTCAAAGCAACATTCCGGATTAAAATTAAATTAATTTATCTCAATTAAATTTAATAAATCCCATAATTTAAAAGCTATAAAAATACGGGGTATTACACTTGCTTATTTGTTAATTTTAGTCATATTCTAAAATCAAGAAACTCGTGACTACGGGATTAGTTCCTATGAGTTACTTGGTCCAATCCGAGGTGTTCATGCCCCTTACGAGTCCATTTGGGGATTGTCTTTGGTTTCCCCCTATGGGAATATTTTCAAACCTAAGTGTGTTTATATATAAATTTTAATCTTATTCTCAAATCGGGAGCCCCCTATATCAGGTGTCCGTGCCACTTACGGCATCGCTTAGGGATCGTTTTGGGATTCCCCATAAGTGCATTTTTGAAGCCTAAGTCAGCATATTTGTAAATTTTAGTCATAATCCCAAACTGGGAGTTTTGTGACTATGCGGCCTATTTTTACTAGTTATGTTAATCCCGTGAAAAGTGTTCATTCCCCTTATGGGGCTATTTGGGGTTATTCTGGTCCATGCCCCTAGGGATATGTTTTCGAGCCTAAGTCAGCTTATTTATAAATTTTAGTCCTGTTCTTAAACCAAGAGTCCCTGACTATGCAGTCAGTTCCTACGAGTTACATTGGTATTGTGTGAGGTGTTTGTGCCCTTGCGGGGCTATTTGGGGGATGTTCTGGGTTTACCCCAAGTGCACTTTTTCTAGCATAAGTTATCTTATTTGAAAATTTTGATCTTATTCTCGAATCAAGAGTCCCATGACTAAATAGTCAGTTTTCACGAGTTATATTGGTCCTGTGTGAGGTGTTCGTGACCTTTGAGGGTTTATTTGTGGGTTGTTCTAGGTTCCCCCTACGAACATATTATCAAGACTAAATCTGCTTATTGAAAATTTTAGTCTTATTCTTAAACCGTAAGTCTCGTGACTCAGTCAGTTCCTATGAGTTACGTTGATCCGGTGTGAGGTGTTTGTTCCCTTTGTAGGGCTGTTTGGTGGTTATTTTGGCTTTTGCTCCAAGGGACCCGTTTTTAAGTCTAAGTTTGTTTATTTGTCAATTTTAATCCTATTCTCAAAATGGGAGTGCCATGACTATGCGGTCAATTCTTACGAGTTATGTTGGTCCCATGCGAAATGTGCGTGCTCCTTGTGGGGTCGTTTGGGGGTTGTCCGCGGTTCTCCCTAGGGCCTATTTTCAAGCCTAAGTCAGTTTATTTGCAAACTTTAGTCCTATTCTAAAATCGAGAGTCTCGTGACTACACGATAAATTCCTACAAGGTACATCAATCCCATGTTAGGTGTTCATACCCCTTATAATGCCATTTAGGGTTGTTCCGGGTTTCTTCCTAGGGGCACATTTTCAAGCCTAAGTCGTCTTATTTGCAAACTGTAGTCCTATTCTCAAATCGGGAGTCCCATGACTACGCGGTCAATTTCTATGAGTTACAAATATCCATGCACATTGGGTAACAATTGTGTGAGTAGGTATGAGATTATAATTTGGAGGAATACACATCCAAGGGATACCGTGAATTGTGATACACCCTTGATAGAATTATGTGTTTTATTTTCACCACGTAAAACCTTGTCAGTAGATTATTTTATAATTCCAGTGGAATAGAATTTCAGTTAAGTGTGAGGATTGAGGAAATTGATTAGATGTTGGTCAAAATCAATTAACAGTAAATTAATTTGACAAAGCAAGTATCGAACACTTAACATGGGGATTCATATTATGTACCAAAATAAACTTTACAGATAAGGCCTCGTTATATCTGACTGATTTTGAAATTCTTAAATTAGAGTGCAGTCTTGATTATTTAGTGGAGTTAATTAACGATTTAATAAAGAAAGAAAATAATTACGGTAATTGTAATTGGTATTTATGATTATTTATTTGATACTAATTTAATTATTTATCTCGGGTTCCTTGTGTATCCTATTTACCTAAGTAATCAGTCCCATACTCTCAAGAAACTCAATTTCTCCCAAGACCACCTTTTGTACTTGTATATAAAGATATGAGAAGGGTTTTAATAATAATTAGGGTTGGATAGGGTTGAAATAAAACACCATTCATGTTTTTATTAATAGACCTAGAGATACACTATCATATCTCAATTATAAAGAAGGATTTTCATCTTAAAAGGTGTCCACCCACCCATCAGACTTTAAGGAGGATCATACACTCAAAAATTCGAGCTTACAGATGGTTTAATTACGATTTTTTAGATACCTCGGAGGGTAGCAAGAATTTCATCATCTTCTACCTTTGTCTCCTCATACGAATCACAACAGGATTTGCAATTTTATGAATTCTTAAAACCCTAGGTTTAATCTTTAAACCTAGTTCCTTTTTTCTTTTCAATGCATGATTAATCAAAGAACTTTAGGGTTGAAATACTTCCACATTTTAAATGTCAATCCCAAGTTTCTTTTCCCAATAAAGCCAGGCTAAAATTATTATAATATAATATATACCAAATTTGTATTTTGTGTGATCGAGTTTATGTTACTCATAACCTGTCTAACTAGTCAACTCTCTATGGGATGAAATATAATAATGGTCGGTTTGTTAAATAATAATTTTCTAAACCCTGGGAAAAAATACTAATGTTATCCAAAGGGGCCATTTGATCTCATTTGGTGGCAAATCATCAAATGTGCATTGATGTGTGGTATTTTAGTGTTAATTTAAACAATAAATATACAAATACTTAGGTTGGATAAAGATGTGAAATTAATATTTTCTAAAGATGTTAAATTAGGGTTTTACTTCATTACATACATACATAAATATATATGTGTGTGTGTGTGTGTGTGTGTGTGTGTGTGTGTGTGTGTGTGTGTGTGTGTGTGTGACTATGAGGTATTAATAATTTGGATTTTGAGTTATCTTGGGTCCCTCTTTGTCACGACCCCGACCCAATAGTAGTAGGGAATAAGTGTCTTGACATGCCCCCAAGGCCTTCAATATTCTGGCCCTAAAATATTTGTTAAAATAAATGCAACGGAAATAAATTCACATGGTCATAAATCATAAACTATTAGGAAAAAATGGAGTTACGCCATTAAAGCTTTCTAAAAAGAAACTTCATATATATTAAAAGTATCGACGAGTTACAACTTAAGCCAAAATTAAAAACCTATTACTAGAGAGCCAAACATGTTATATCTCATAAAAACAAACGTTATATTTAAAAGTATAACAAAAGAGTTGTTTAAGATAAATCTTCAACAGAGTCCTTCTACACTCCATCCGCCAGGCTAATTATTTCCAGAAAAATCATTATTTATACAACGTCAGCTAAAAGCTGAATAAGATTTAATCTCTCGACATTCCAGGGTTTTCAAAAAATAGATGACTATTCCAGTTCAAAGAGAAGGTATATACATATATGGATAGGAACTTACAGTAAATAGATATGACAGTTTATATATCACAATTGGAGAGGTCAGAATAAAAACGAATAAAACAAATCAAATATGATATGTTTTTCTTTCAATCATATCATTTAAGGGCCATGTACACTCTAATACTGTGTTCTTCTAGCATATTATACTCCGATATTTTCGGGTCAATCAAACTAGTACATCACAACGCCTTATTTAGGGCACACCAGTGATAACCCATCTGGGAAGGTCAGTTAGTAAGAGAGGTGCTCCAGGCCGAATCTTATTTCCAATATTCAATCTTATTTTCAATACACATTTCAATTAGTATGTCTATATGGAGATATATAAAAATATCACAAATGAATTAATCACCGGTATCAGATGCATTTTGAGAATAAAAGAAGTTCACAAAATATATAGTTTGCATAATATCATATGATTTAAATGCCCAAGAAATAACATAGAGTACTCACCTAAAATAGAGGTTTGAAAATGCAGATATTGAGTCTTGGATCACACTTTAAAATAATAAATACAATAAAGGTTTAATTATGTATTATAAACAAAGCCCATTTCTAAGTATCGTATTTTAATCCTAAAATAACTTGTTGTAAAAGGTTCAATAAACCTATGTCCTTAATTTTTAATATTCATTAATCGTAATTAAAGAATTCAATTCATAGTTCTTCCTAATCAGTCAGTTCCCAGCAGAGATGAGGGTCACAGGGGCACCACTTAAATACCATTTCATCCAGACAGAAGATTTTGGAATTTATTACCAGTAGAGATGGAGGGTCATAGGGGCACCACTTAAATACCATCTCAACCAGAAAATATTTCACCAGTACTGAATTTGGAATTACTTAAATGAGATTCCATAATAACAAGCAATTACTTACAAAAATGATTCTTTAAAACGTATATAAAATTCTGAACAAGTTTACATATGTCGAAAATAAAATCCATATAGATTATTGCCAAATTTTAAATTTTCATTCATTATGTCTTTAGTGAATTTTACCAGTATAAATACTAAGTAAAGCTATAAACCACGAAATTAAAACTATAATATGCATTATAACATTTAAGTAAAATCACACCTACGAAATGATTATTTCTTCAAACTTATAGAACTCCTTCTTAAGATAATTTCGAAGAATTATATCACTCTTTCTTACTATAATTCTCAAGGAATTGGTGTAAGTTTCAAATGATCCCAAAGGCCCTATTTATAGGTTTTCAAAGGAATTACGGTGTTGACATGTGTCTAAGTGATCAAGCTTTTACGATGGCAAGTCAATGTTGAGGTGTCACGTGTCGGGGCAGTCATGTAGTCTAAATGTCACCAAATGGTGATAAGTATATTAGATTTCTCTCTAAAGATGACAAGTGTACGGTGGAGGTGTCAAGCATGAGGTGGAAAGGTGATAAGGGTATAAAGTCATTTTACACATGAAGGGTAATTTGGTAATTTCATACCATATATTTTTAATACTTCTTAGAGATCTCAAAAATAATTTATTTATAAAAAGGACCCTTTTTTAATTTTTATTTTGGTCCTTAAAACCTTCTTTATTAAAACAAAGTCACTAAAGTGTCATCAAATTATATTTTCTACCTCAAAACTTATCATTTACCTCAGGATGTGTCATAAAACATCGATTTGATCCGATTTACAGTTGATTCTTTATATTTAAAAATGGAATTTGTTATATTGATAGCCAATAATACTACATATGTAATAGATAACATTTATAAGATAATAAGTAACACACGATTGCAAAAACAAACTATATATGAGCATATAAAAGTGGGATCATTACACCCTTAATTCCTTGATATAGAGATTTTGTCCCCCAACATTTTTTCTTGTTAGATTTTTGAACCCTAATTTTTCTTCAAATCCATTACTAAAACTAGAATCCAATCAAGAAAACTACGAATCAAAATACCACAGAACATTCACAAATACTTCAAAACCATAGAAAAAAACAAATCAAAGTTAACAACAATGGATATATTTACATATATAAGTTGTATATGTATATGTATATGTATATGTATATGTATATGTATATGTATATGTATATGTATATGTATATGTATATGTATATGTATATGTATATGTATATGTATATGTATATGTATATGTAACTATGAGGAAGAATTCCTAGAGAGAGAGAGAGAATGAAGGAAATAATCCCTAACCAGTTTATTTATAGCTAAATGGGGGTCACGAATCTAGACTGTAACCATGGCCTATGACCATTTTGAACTAAAATCACTCATCACGATCATTGATGATGGTCAAGGTAATGATTATGACCCATAGTATAATCAAGGAAGGTGGTCACAATTCACAACCGTCACCCGACTGATGTGACAATTTTAAATCCAATGGTTATCACAATTAACACATCGTAATTTTGAATAATAATGAATTTAATTATATTTGGTATTTTAAATTACATGTGTGCAATAATTTAACTAAAATAAAATATTGCGTATTTAATAGACATAAATTTGTGGGAATAAGATTAATATTTATGTGGTAAATTTACTATATGTGTTTAGAGTAAATAACATACAGTGAATTGTTAGTACGTCGTAATGAGTGATAACAATTGGATTGTGATGATATCTCAACTGGGGCTTATGAGTATACTGTATTAAGGTTAAGATTGAAAAATTGTATTAGATGACTCATATGGTAATTTTGAATTCACGGTTATCCCAAATGGGTTAAAAGAGGGAGAATTGAATACTCGGGGATAGTAATTGGGTTTCGACGACTTTTTAGACTAGATCGAGCTAACACGGTGGTGTTTAGGACATTTGGGCTTGGCCCATTAGATTAATTTTTTGATTAAGACTATTTAATCTAGGAATAAGGTTTTGAGTCAGCCTAAACACAATTCTAAACCCTAACCCAGTGAAGGAAGAGGGGAAAGTGAAGAAGGAAGAAAAAAAAGAGAGTTTGAAAAGCTAATTTGATAAGCAGTTCATCTTCTCTAACGGGATTTAGATACCTACAAAATGTATAAGAAAATTGGTTATTTTGCTCTGAATTTTATGTGTGGAATTCATGTTCATAACATAGTAGGTATAGAAAACTATGTTGGGAAGGCTTTTCACATACAAAAAGGGGATTTGGGGGTTGAATCTATCTCCTGCGATATTGAATTGATTTAAATGATGACTTAATGAATTTATATTACTTATACCGGCTGGGCAACTTAACTTTGATGAGATGTGGGGAGTGATTAAATCTAAATTCAGATTTAGGGCTTAACTTAGGATTTTGATTGAGAGAGTTAAACATAAACCAATTGATTGATTTAATCATTAATATTGGTCCAATCTCTGATGTTAGGATGATTTAAGAGTGTTAAAATCATCATATTTGTGTCCCATTATGTTGTTTGTGTTTTAATTGAGGTTAGGTAACATCTTAAAGAAGTTTGGATCGAATTTGGTGAAAAGAGTTTGCAGTCAAGTACAGCGAACCGATTCAGATTTGGGGGAAACCGGTTTGAGTTGGTTGAGTGAACCAGTCCCAATGTCTAACCAAACCAGTTCGGATTACCTGACACTTCCAGTTTTGTTATTTAATTTGTGGGTCAATTCGGAGGATTTCAAACAGAAATTTAACGTAAGGATGAGAAAATTTATTGGATAATTTGGGCAAAACTATATTATCTAGGTGTGAGTGGGTAACTAAAATCGGAAATCATTATAATGCGAGGATAAATTAGTGATTAATTTTATAAATGAATTACATGGATTAATTCGTTATTTATTTGACGTATGGGTTGATTGGGTAAGTCCGGGGATTTAGCGGAGTGATACTACAATTTTAAATATTTAAGAATGAAAATTAAAATGTGTTCAAGAGTCGGGGATGTAGACTTGTAGTAATTAAGCTAGTGCTTTGAGCGACAGGCATGGTTTAGCGGGATGGTATTAAAAATATATATATGCGTATAGAGACAATATATGTATATATAATAATGATTATAATATATATATATATGTGTATGATATTGATTTGAATATAACCCTCTAGTGTGATCATTGGAGGTTGTGCAATGTGGGTGATTGATCAAGTGCGAAAAGTAGCGTTGCGTCAGAACGCTAATCGTTATTTTCATTTCGCCTACTCAGTACAAAAACTTAAATTATGACTGCACTTGCGATTCAAGTATAGCGGTAAGTCGGCTATCGAGAATCCACAGGGAGTGATTGAATTTTAGATTTTAATTGATTTATTATTTCAAGAATAAAAATATAAAAGGCGATAGGTTGGAAATCGTGAGAAGGGGAAAAAGGAAGAAGTTAACACTAAACAAAAAAATAATAAAACGAGAGTTGGGATCGCATCCCCGCCATGGGTTGAACAACTAATAATTAGAATTTTGGTTCCAAAATATTTAACCGAGTAGTTTTAGTTAATCATAAACATCACGCAAGAATAAATTCAACTCAAAGTTGCGAGATAAAACATTTAATTCGAAATGGTCACACTTGTCTTAAAATCGAATTATCGCTATAAACACTGACGTTGCGTGACAAAGAAAGTTAAACGCATAATAATTAAATTTTAATAGACGCAGTTTCGATTAAATGAGATTTTACACAAAACCTATTTTTCGGAGCTCGACGTCCATTAATGGCGGACACACGATCCAAACCCTATTTAACTACTCACTACACATGGTTAATTTAATTAAAACTAATTAAACTAATGAAAGTAATAAATAACAACAATAAACAATTAACTAGGCATGAAAATGAAATACACAAATGAAATAAAGCATAAACAACGGAACTACAAAGCTAAGAGATAATGAATAGTACAAATAACTTACAAAGTGGGCATAAACCCAAAGGAAAATGGAGGAGGGGGAAGTTCCACAAAAATCTCCAAATAACCTGATTTTCTAACCTAACTAATGTCTAAAAATGATCTCTCCACTAAATAGAATGTTTACATACATATATCTCACCAAAAACCAACCTAAAAAATGAAATTTGCGGACTTTCAGCCCAATCGATTCGCACTGTCCGAATCGATTCGCAACTGACAGTGCTGAATTCTCAGCTTTGTCCAACTTTACGGAATATGCCGTAACTTCTTCGTTATAACTTGGAATTAGGCACGGTCGGAGGCTACGCGAAGAAACTCAGAGGGATACAACATCCAAGAAGACATTAAGCCAAAAAACTAAATTATTAAATGACTAAAATGCCCTTGAATGTGACCTTGAGTGTAATTTTGAAGATAAAATCCTCCTAAAAATGCCATAACTCCCTCATTATACATCAGAATCATGCACCGTCGGTGGCCACGCGAAGAGAAATCAAAGGGCTTCAACTTTCGTGAAGAGTTCGGGATCAAAATCTGAATGCTGAAATTACTAAAACTCCCCTAAAGCTGCAATAATCAACAGAACTTTTTCGAAAAGCGACCAAACTTCACACTAATCACTGAAATACCTACAAAAGCTCAATTATACCTCATATAGCATGTTAAAATATAAAATGGAGGTTTTCTGGATAATGAGTACAAATATAGGAATTAAGGTACCCGATGGGGCTAAAATGCATAAGTATAAGGGGCGAAAAATACAATATTTGTGCCGAATCACACCCCCTAACTTACACATTGCTAGTCCCTAGCAATGAAATACAAAGATAAAAGAATTAAAAGCAAACCACAAAAAAAGAAATATGTACAAAAGGGATGAATGCCACTTTCGCTGGCGAACGATTGCATTTAGCATATGCAATAAGCCGTTAAACCCATAGGTTACCTTAGTGAACGAATGTCGTCTCGTGAGGGTTTTCAGGGATGAAACCCACGAACATCATATGGTTTTCTCAAAATATGCCCAATCAACATGCGACAAACTCAACAATACGAAAAAGATTTCAAACATGTTATTAGCATATTAAACGAATTCAAACAAAAGTCCGTTGTTATTAACAAGTTGAATGCACCTCATAGAATTGAAACTTTAAAAAGTGGGAGGGGTGAGAGCACATGCAAAGCATGATTTGGCAAAAACTTAAATGAATCGGATAAAAGTTAACGCACATATAATTAATCCTCACGGGCATTACACTCATCAAATGAAATTCACTCGAAACAGGGAGGTAATACACGGGACATATGGGCATAAAGAATATATGTAAATGGAAACAAGGTCGCACACATGTCACTGATGAAGAATGATATAGAGGAAATAAAAATTGTAATCTCAATGAAAGATACCGCTCATTAAAGGAGGCGAAATGTATTTTCACAGATTATCAAAACCATTTCAACTTTTAAATTAAATTCACCCTAAGATCACATAGGACTTGATAGGGTTATAATGTAGGTTTGGGGTCAAGGTACGAAATGAAAGGTATATGTATGTACATATTCAAAATGTTCGGAATGAAAACTTGGAATAATGGAAAGAATGCAGACAATAACAAAAATGGAAAACAAGTTCCATAATCAAGCATTAGATATAACAATTGGAGAGCAACAAGGATTATAGAACATAATATACAACATATACAACTTTATCTTTTCTTTTTCTTTTCTATTTTTCTCACTTTTTCTTTTGTTTTCTTTTGTTTTTGCCTTCTCTTTTTCACTACTTTGTTTTCTTCTTTTCTCACTCTTTTCATATGCTTAAATTGCAATCACAATACACAACATCATTCAATCCCAAGCAACTTTCCAAACAAAGGTATAGTAAGTAATATGTATGGTTTATAACTCCAACGTGGAGTAGGTTATGGGATTTGAGTAATGAAACAAAAGGCTGTATTAAGGCTCAAAGGGGTTGACGAGGGAAAATATAAAAGGTGAGGTCAAGGCTAATATGGGCGATATAACTGTTGATACCAAATTTAATCTACTGACGTGGACCAATCCTATGAAGACACGTGGCTATCTACATGGCAACTACAAGCACTTTCGAGATGATCACACGCTTCGAGGAACCATGTTACTTCGAGGAACTCATACGCTCCGAGGAACATACCTCTCCGAGGAACTCATACGCTCCGAGGAACTCTTGAATACCAAGAAGCTTAGGCGATCCGAGCTGCATCTCGAACAAAGCATTAATAGCTGGATAACCAACAGTTCAACTGATTCATTAAATGCTTATCATTTGTACGCGCACGCAAAGAGGGAATTAAATGTATTACCCTTTCATATGTATATCATTTAATGTAGTACCCTTTCACATTACAGCCTCAGGGCTATAATACATTGTACAATCCTCATTGTAAAGAGACCGAATCTAGAATGGAATTTCTTGTAATCGAGAATTCCCAAACACTCAGCAATAAAACAACAGTGGACGTAGGCCATTCTTATAAGGCTGAACCACTTTAAAATCTTTTGTCTCATTTATTTATCTGTGATTGAATTATTAGAGTGATCTAATTTTTTACATCAACAGATTGGCGCCATCTGTGGGAATGACTGGTAATATCGTTTTCTCACCAATAACAATCCAACACCAATGGCTGATATTCCTGAATCCAGCAATCGAAACGTTGGAACCCCTCCAAATCCATATGCTCCACCAATTATTCCAGAGCTGACTGGAATAATGGCAAATCTGGCTCAGGGCCAGACCGTCATGCAAGAAACGATGCGACAACTCATCCAAACCCTCCATGGCGGTACATCAGCCCATTTCGGACCACGAAGCATTCAAAGAAATACCCGTGCGCCTTCTTCGCGTACTAGGCGTACTAATTCATATCGCAATGATGAATCTGAAGATTTTTCTTATCAACCTGGACGAACTTCATCAGTGCGAGCCACAGATACTGAACAACATGTCACCCTCTCTCCAGAAAGGGCCAGCGCATTGGAAAGATTAAGTAGGGCTTCTCCTTTCGATCGATTAGGCCCTAGGAGGAATAAAAGTCCTCTTAATGCAACGTCGAGGAGCTTTCGACGACCATCAAATTTAAGGGAAGGATCTGCCCAGTCGCGACCAGCTGCTCATCAAGATGGATCTATTGACCGACCAGCTCCTCATCGAGATAAATCCCAGGAAGCCACTTTAACGCGATCAGTTGCTCGAACCAATAGGCCCGAGGAAGTAAATGATGCTTGGAAAGGATCTATTCAGAGGCTGGAGGATAGATTAGGGGAAATGGCTAAGGCCAAGAACCCTCTACAACGAACCTTTGTTCAAGGAACACCTTTTGTCCAGGATATTGTTGGTTTTCCAACACCATCAAAATTCAAAGCACCTGTTGTGACTCCCAAGTATGATGGGAAGACTGACCCTGTCCTTCATATAGAACAATATCAAGGTGATGCCGACATCTATATTGTCCCAGACGAAATGAGATGCAGGGAATTCTCGGGAACTCTTACCGGATCTGCTCAGATATGGTATAATAATCTTCCTCGGGGTAAGATTTTAACTTTTCATCAACTAGCCGAGTTATTCATTGGGAATTTCTGCTTTGGCGCAAAGCCAGTTAAGCGAGTAGCACATTTGTTAAGTGTTAGACAAAAAGCTGGTGAGAGTATCAGAGATTATATAACTCGTTTTAATAACGAGAAACTCGAAGTCATTGATTATGAGGAGAAGACATCGATTACCGCTTTGATGAGTGGACTGCTGCCAAACAAGTTGTACTATACTTTGGCCAAAGATCCACCTCGAACCATGTCGGACCTGATGGGAAAAGCGTCCAAGATTATGAATGCCGAGGAAGCTTTGTCTGCAAAGAAGAATATGGACGCCAAAGAAACCAAGGTGAAAGGTGATAAAGCTAAGAAGAAAGAACATAAGAACAATGGTGGTGACAAACAATCCAAAAATAGGTCGTCGTGGGAGGTCTTGAGGAAATTTGATAATTACACACCTTTGAAGGTAAATATCAACCACGTCCTGGAAGAAATTAAGAACACCGAGGAGTTAAACTGGCCAAAGAAAATGAAGGCAGACCCTGACACGAGGAATAGGGAAAAATATTGCGAGTTCCACAAGGATCATGGCCATATGACTAAAAATTGCATAGCTCTTCAGAATGAGATTGAAACACCCATCCGGCGAGGAAAGCTAGCGAATTATATTGATCGGGGAGGCGAAAGAAGAAACAACGACCGAACTAGAGAGAGATCTAGATCTCCTCGTCGAGCAGAGGAGAACAAGAAGAGAAACCATGAAGTTGATCCAAAGGATGACCCCGATCTTCCCAAGAAACCAAGGCAGCCAGAACGAGAGGTATTTTCAATACGCTTTGGGTCATTTGATTGTAATGTTATTACAGGGGGAGATGCCAGAGGAGGAGACCTTACAGCAGAAAGAAAAGCTTACCTCGGTGAGGCTCAAGCTTGCTCGTACATTCAGCGAATAAATTTAGCTGAGGAAGATCTCCCGAGAAAGGTGAACAAGGAGAAGTTGGTCATTGGGTTCTCAAAGAACGACCTTGCAGGTGTTCTATATCCTCATGACGACCCGCTAGTGAACAAAATGAGAATGGAGGAGGTAATGATTTCAAGAGTGTTGGTCGACAATGGTAGCTCGGCAGACATCATGTTCTACTCGTGTTTCGATAGTTTAAATCTAAATCTATCTCAACTGGAGCCTTACCACAGACCCCTCATCGATTTTGCTGACGAGAAAGTATTTCCACTTGGGACAATCAAGTTGGATATATTCATTGGTACGTGGCCTTCTTGTCGGACAGAAAGAATACGTTTCTTCGTGATGGATAAGAATGTCCAATCATCGTACAATATCATCATGGGAAGAATAGGATTGAAGAAGTTCGAGGTTGTACCATCTACAGTGCATCAATGCCTAAAATTTCCAACAAACTTTGGAGTATGAGTTGTGAAAGGTGATCAGAAAGTAGCTCGGGAATGCTATTATTCATCCGCCGATCAAGAAGAACTGGAAGAATCAAAGAAAAAGACCACTACCTATCAAGTGGATAAAGGTGCAGAAATTGAAACATTGGATCCTCGAGATGAGTCGCAACTCGTGAAGGGTCAAGTGGTGGAAGCTACTGAAAATATCATTCTGGACGACGAGCACCCTGAGCGAACTACTCAAATAGGTTCATCGTTGGAAGCCTCATTAAAACAAGAATTGATAACTTTCCTTAGAAGCAGAAGACAAACTTTTGCGTGGAGTCATGAAGATATGCCTGGGATAGACCCAAGTTTCTTATGTCACGAGCTCAATGTGAATAAGGAAACCAAGCCTGTGAAGCAGAGAAGAAGAGTATTCAGTCCCGAGAAGAATCAAGCTATACAGGAGGAAGTCGAGAAGCTCCAGAAAGCTTATTTTATTGAAGATGTTAAATATCCATATTGGTTAGCTAATATGGTGATGGTAAAGAAGAAGAATAACAAGTGGAGGATGTGTAGAGACTTCACCGACCTCGACAAAGCATGCCCAAAGGATTATTTTCCACTGCCCCGAATTGACCAACTGGTGGATGCTACCTCGGGACACGAGTTGCTAAGCTTCATGGATGCTTACTCTAGTTACAATCAGATTAAAATGAAACCTGAAGACAGGGAAAGTACTTCTTTCATTACCCCTAGGGGAACTTATTGTTATAATGTTATGCCTTTTGGTTTGAAAAATGTAGGTGCGACATATCAGAGGCTGATGAACAAGGTCTTTGCTGAACAAATCAGTGACAATATGGAAGTCTATGTTGACGACATGATGACAAAAAGCAAGAAAGTTATCGATCATCTAGTTGACTTAAGTCAGACTTTTGATCAACTAGATAAATATCAAATGAAGCTGAACCCGACGAAGTGCATATTTGGAGTACGAGAAGGCATGTTCCTCGGGTACATTGTCAATCAACGAAGCATTGAAGCAAATACTGAAAAGATCAAAGCTCTATTAGGGCTGCGATCTCCAACGACGAAGAAGGAAGTACAGAGTCTCACAGGACGAGTAGCGGCACTCAACAGATTTGTGTCGCGAGCAACTGATAGATGTCTCCCATTCTTCAAGACACTCAGAAAGACTTTTGAATGGAATAATGAATGTGAGAAGGCTTTTCAAGACTTGAAGAAATACTTGGGAGAACCTCCACTGTTGTCCAGGCCGGTGATGGGAGAAAAATTGTACCTGTACCTAGCAGTGTACGAAAATGCAGTTAGCTCGGCGTTGATCAGAGTGGAGAATGGAGTACAAAAACCAATTTACTACACAAGTAAGGCTTTCCGAGGAGCAGAGATCAGATATCCAAGGCTGGAGAAATTGGCACTGGCGCTGATTGAGGCTAGTAGGAGAATGAGGTCATACTTTCAGGCTCATACTATAGTAGTATATACTGATGTGCCATTGAGACAAGCCCTTCATAAGCCAGAAAAATTAGGGAGATTGATGTACTGGGCAATAGAGCTCGGTGAATATGATATAATTTATGAACCCAGATCATCACTAAAAGGGCAGGCTGTAGCATATTTCATAGCGGAGTTCACCTATCCTGAAACCCCCGAGGAGCAAAATTTGCTCGCTGATCAACCTGTGGATGTTACAGGATTAACAAACACAAGCCCAGACCAATCCCGATTGGTAAAAGGGTGTGTGGGTCTTACAGGATATGATGCAGAGATATTTGGTAGGACTCCGGACGAGGAACAAGAGTTGCTCGCTGATCAACCTGTGGATGTTACAGGATCGACAAACACTAACTCAGACCAACTCCGGTTGGTAAAAGGGCAAGTGGATGTTACAAAATCATTAAATTCGAACCCAGACCAACTCCGGTTGGTAAAAGGGCAAGAAAAATTATCGACGAGGAGCGAGAAAAATCCGAGGAGGAAAGGAAGTAACAAATATTTCACCGAGGAACTCTGACTGATCAGAAATTTGAAGACGAGTTACCTATATGGAGGCTATATGTAGATGGCTCATCTTGCACTGCAGGATGTGGCGCGGGGATAGTTTTGAGTACTCCGGACGAAGTAGACATGGAATACGCCTTGCGTTTCCAATTCAAAGATTCCAACAATGAGGCTGAGTACGAGGCCATGATTGCAGGGCTTAGATTGGCAAGAATTATGGAGGCGCAGCAGATCATTGTTTTCAGTGATTCTCAGTTGATCGTCAACCAAATGATGGGAGTATATGCAGTGATAGGAGAATTGATGATCAGATATTATGCAAAGGCAAAGGAGCTGGTGTCAAAATTTGCCGCAATTCAGCTGGTCAGAATACTAAGAATGGAGAATGCGAGAGCAGACGCCCTAGCTCGACCAGCATCAGCTACTCGCACTGAGCTACGACGAACAATCCCAATTGAAGTGTTGGTTGGTCGGAGTATAGATGAAGACCTGACGATGAACTTTATCACCCTTGATTTAGGACCATCTTGGATGGATCCCATCAGGGCATATATCGAGGATGGAGAATTGCCATTTGACAAGCTCGCAGCCAAGAAATTGAAGTTTAAAGATGCTCGGTATGTATTAATTAACGGTATTCTATATAGACGGGGAATTATGGCAGGTTTGTAGAGATGTGTACATCCCACCGAGGTGAAAGATTTAATTGAAGATATCCATGAAGGGTCTTGTGGAGCGCATGTAGCTGGTCGGACGCTTTTACAAAGGGTGAAGACATAGGGATACTACTGGCCGACGATGAGGGCTGATTGTATAGCTTATGCCAAGAAATGTGACAAGTGCCAGCGTTTCTCCTCCATCCGAAGAACTCCACAAGCATTGTTGATACCCATAACTTCCCCTTGGCCATTTGCCATGTGGGGAATTGATTTGGTTGGACCACTGCCACCGACCCGAGGAAGGTTCAAATACCTCGTCGTCGCAGTAGATTATTTTACTAAGTGGGTAGAAGCTGAGCCACTCATTGATATGACGTACGAGAAGGTGTACCAATTTGTTTGGAAGAACATCATTTTCCGATATGGTCTCCCTCGTGCCTTCATCACAGACCATGGGACACAATTTGATAACGAGGAGTTTG
This sequence comes from Sambucus nigra, assembly GCA_949130495.1. NCBI lineage: Eukaryota > Viridiplantae > Streptophyta > Magnoliopsida > Dipsacales > Adoxaceae > Sambucus > Sambucus nigra. The sequence goes on along the minus strand of OX422210.1, from coordinate 366,563,424 downwards.
CCGCCTATTGTCATCAGTCAAACATTTTGAAGGTTCATTCGGCACCAGGTCATCCTCAAAGCAATGGACAAACTGAAGTGACAAACAGAACGCTGCTGAACGGTTTGAAGAAAAGATTGGATGATGCGAAAGCAAACTGGATCAACGAGTTACAATCAGTACTCTGGGCTTACCGAACTACTCCCCGAGTAGCAACTGGAGAATCACCATTCATGCTGGCATTTGGAAGTGAAGCTGTCATACCTGCCAAGTTGGGCCTCCCAACACATAGGGTACTGAATTTCAATTCCCCTGTCAGTGACTTAATGAGAAGACTAGATTTAGACATGCTCGAGGAGGTCAGAGAAGAAGCAGCCATTAGAAATGCTGCTTACCATCAGCGAACAGCTTTGTTCTACAATAAGAGGGTGAAGAAGTGCGACCTGAAAGAAGGAGACTATATGCTGAAGAAAGTAATTCAAAAGCATAACAAACTGGAGGCAAACTGGCATGGACCATACCGAGTTACAGAAGTTTTTCGACCAGGAACTTATCGAATAGCCACTTTAGAAGGCGAGGAGTTTAAGAATGCATGGAACGCAGAACATCTGCGCAAGTATTATCAGTGATGTATATGTAACACAGTTCCATCAGTATGAATAAAATGAAAATATTCTGCAAGTCTCTCTGTTTATTGAAAAAATTTCGGGGAATACTAGTGTTACGCACAAAGCTCGGCAGACTACTCAATGAAATATTCCAAACTGTACCAAGTATGGTTGGTTGGGGATAAAAACCCACTAACTGTAGTTGGTCGACGAGGAGGAATATTCCTAAAAATGCCAACCTGTTTGGCTAGGAAACGAAATATTCCAAAATGTACCAAGTATGGTTGGTCGGGGATAAAAACCCACTAACTGTAGTTGGTCGACGAGGAGAAATATTCCTAAAAATGCCAACCTGTTTGGCTAGGAAACGAAATATTCCAAACTGTACCAAGTATGGTTGGGCGGGGATAAAAACCCACTAACTGTAGTTGGTCGACGAGGAGAAATATTCCTAAAAATGCCAACCTGTTTGGCTAGGAAACGAAATATTCCAAAATGTACAAAGTATGGTTGGTCGGGGATAAAAACCCACCAACTGTAGTTGGTCGACGAGGAGAATTTATCGACCTTGGTTGGTCGGACACATTTTATGAAAAAGACAAAAATTTACCAAGTATGGTTGGTCGGGGATAAACTCTCACTAACCGTAGTTGGTCGGCAAGCATAATTTAACAACCTTGATTGGTTGATACTCGTGACTTTATTATTAAGTGATCGAGCAATATTATTGAAACTTGAAACTTTTTATTACTGAGCGGGTCGACAAACAACACAATAGTGTTATCTTTTAAATAGATATGCATAAATATAAAGTGTTGGATAACTATAAGACAATAGCAATCAAAATTTGCAAACGAAATGAAAGTCTTTCATTAAATTCAAAATAAATTACATTGATAATGAAATTACAGTTACATTGACATGTATACTAACTATTACTTCAAAAACTCCTATTCTACTAGTCTCTTCCCCTCTGCTTTTGACACAGGTTCCTCGCCAGCAGGTGTATCATTTAAAGACAGAGGAGAATTGATGAAGTTGAGATCCTTTAGCATCCTGACATTCATCACGGATGGTCGATCTAAAAGATGCTCGGGACGAGATACCTCAATTTGAGAATGTAAATTGTAGTCACCGAGATACTTCGAAATTAAGCTCCGAGGAATGGCCCGAGCAGGGATCCAATCCATCTCCAAATTATATGGTGGCACAGGCAAGTCGAGCAACCCGGGATCATGGTAGTCCCACAGATAATGACCTTGTTCGAGCTTTAACACACCTAAGGAATTCAGCCAGCCTTGCTTGTAGCCCTCATTGTTAGCATTCTGGATACGATCGTCCAGGTGGAATAGTGCTTCGTTGTATCCAGCCATCCAGAACTCCCTGGGTTATTTGTGGAATTGATATGTTAGCCTCGCTAGCTGCTCGTGGAGACTCTTGATGAAAATCTCCTTATTCTCCAAGACGGACTTATGGGCAGAGAGCTATTTTTCCAAGTCCCTAATCTTCTTTGACATGTCAGACAAAGCCTGGTTCTTCTCCATTAATTGGAAAGCTTGGTTCCCTAATGCAGACTGAGTTCTCTGTTCCTCGATAAGGACCCGAGCTGCTCTTCCTCGTCCCCGAGGAGCTCTTGCTCGACCGCGAGAAGATGTGGAAGGGCCCAACCTCTTCAAGGCGTCCAATTCTTCCCTCAACTTGGCATTCTCAACTTCTAAGAATGAAAATCCCTCGTCAGTTACTGGGATTAGGGCTGTTGAAGAAGAGGCTGCAGACTTCAACTGTGATAGCTCTTTCTGCAAATTGTTGTTTTCCTTTTCCAGTAACTCAGCAATCTGTCTGCATTCCTCGACCTCACCCTTCAAAGTTCTCTCCCTCAGATCATACCCAGCAAAAAGCTTCTCGTAGCCCTTGTCAGCCATGATTAGCTTGTACTTCTTTTCGTACCCCTCATGCAACAGGGCAGTTGATTCCTTGTACTGATTCTGAAGGTCTTCGAGGGTACACTGGAGATCCTCGATCATTTCATAATAAGCCACATTATTGGCCACAGCTCGGTCAAGTAGACACTTCAGGTACTGATATGCTTCAACTTCCTGTTCCTAAGCATCATGACCAAGGATGTCGGTAACTTGTGTAGCACTCAAGTCTGTGTGACCAGCCTTAAAGTACTCATTGCACTGTTGCAGCAACTTTGTATCATGGGCAGATAGCAGATTCATCCTGGCCAAAAACTAGCAGAGAAAGAAGAGCAATCATCAATAAGAAGAACAAGCAAAATATGAATAGAAGATGAACAACAGTATGCAAAGAAAAGTTCAAGTTTTATTAGATCATAATTCAGAGTTACAAGTTCTGGATTACATTTGTCAAAAAAAGAAAAATATAAAGATAAGCCCGAACAACACTACACCTTTTCCTTATCTCCCAAAACCTTCTCGGGAGGTTGGGAAGAGGAAGCAGGTTTCTCGGAGGGAACTGTGGGTTGTTCGGAGAGCACCAGTTGTTGCTCAGAAGAAGAAACGACTTGCTCGGTAGCAGACTGGATGGCTGGGGGGCGATCTCCCATCACCATTGAAGACTCCTCAGAGGTAGCTTCGTCCTCTTCTAATTCTTCTGGAGTAGGAGGGGGACCAGGGATATGTCGCTGGAAGAGCTCAGATGATTCGTCAACCTTCATTTCTTGAAGGGCAGCAACCCATCCATCCCTAAAATACTTTAGACTGCCATAGTCCACTTGAGATACCATGGCAGCACACCCCTTAATCCACCCCTTGTCCCAGCCAGAGCTGAAGGACTTCTTCACAGCAGCTTTCCTCTTGGTCTTCTCCAAGGCAAGCTTCTCGGACAGCAGGTTCTCAGCATCCTTCAATTTATTTTCTGTCTCCTCCTTCTATCGACCTACTTCCTGAAGCTGGCCCAACCTCTCCTCACCAGCCTTGAGTTTATTTTCCATCTCTCCAGCAGCTTTGAGCTTCTCTTCGAGCTCTTTATTTGCCTTCTCCAAGGCATTATTTTTCTTCTCCAACTCTTTGGAGGCTTCAACAACTCGAGCTTTATCCTGCTCGGTGGAGGCAAGCTTCTTCTCCCAGACAGCCTTATCAGTGGCATATGTCTGGCGAGAATCTGCCAAAGATTTTTTAGCTTCCTTTAAAGCTCCCTCCACGCTGGACGAGGAGCATGAAGCTTTAATTGCATCATCCTTCTTCAGGATTATGTTAAAGCAGCTCGTCAACTGTGAACAGAAAAAGAAAGCAAGTTAGAAATAAGAAATGACAAAGAAAATATGAAAAGTTCAAAGTAAAGAGACTTACTGAAGCAAGATGACGAGCAGCCAAAGATGTTACCATGTCCCGAGTAAGATTATCCTCATTACCTTAGACCTCGGGAATGGTCCGGGACTTCACCGAGCTCATGGCAGAGCTCGGAGGAACAAAAGTGGGAACTACAGTCCCAGCAGCTGGGGGCTGAGTAGTGGTGTCAGCCAGATTGATCGAGGAGCTTTTCTTCAGCCTCCTTGGGGGAACATGTACAGATTCAACCAAGGAAGAACCCTTGGTCGGTGATATCACAATCACCTCTCCAGGAGCAGCAGACCTGCTCAGAGCCACTGCGGGCTTCTTGGCGACTTTAGCAGGAGCAGCTGGAGGAGCTGCATCGGTCTTCTTTGTCCCCTTCTTTGGGACATCAATCCTAATCCTTTTTACCTCCCCAGAGCCGGAGGCAGTTTTCTCAAACAAATCATGAGTTCTTATTTTCTTCATCCTTTCACTTAAAGGAATATGGGATTCAGGCGATGAGCTTGTGGAAGCTGGAACTGGCTTTGATTCACTAATCACTGGACGAGCAGTGAAGGAAGTGGTGTAGCTCTTGTACTGGAGCAGATATGAAGCTGATCTAATGTGCTCGTCGGCAAAACTTTGATGCAGACTCCAGATAAGTTTCAAATGCCTTATATTGACATCTGCCTCTTTGGGGAACAACTAGCACAACTATGAGCTAAATTATCCGCTCAACATAAGTCCACTAAACTCTAAACTTCTCAGCTATACTAATCCCCTGCATTGCATCAAAGCGTTTACCACAAGGTAAGTCCTCCCCTTATTGGGTTCCTATAATTTCACTCCCGTACCTATCCATAAGACAATAGTCTTACTACCACTACTCAACAAACTTTGACATTCCGCACTTTCGAAATCTAATATTATAACTCTCGACTATCTCCTCACGAGACGATTTATTTTCTCAAAAGATGCCAGACAAAGGCCGTACTTGCTCACTCCTTCTTCCAAGGAAATTCTATACACCCTAACGATGTACCAGCTACTACTCATCATACCTTACACGCGACGTTCCCAATATCGCACAAAGCGCGACTTGAACCCAAAGAAAGGTATTTTTACCTTATACTCCCACAATCTAATGGTTTCACCTCGTCCTTGAATCTCAACTCAAAGTCCTTTACTTCTTCCAGGACAATCATTCTTCCTAAACCTATTTCTCCATAAGAGAAACATCTTCCTTAAAATCCTTCCTAACCGTTATGAAGAACAAAGCGCGATTGCAACTATCGAAAACTCCCTCATCCCAGACGGCAGTACTCCTGGTACTGGGACAACTCCACCTACCTCACATAGGTAAAAATCACCAACACCAGGTTTCCTAACGGAGGTTGACGGGTTTCTCAAACTAAACCTCCCAAGGACTACACTACTCTCCCCTCAGACTTACCTTACTAAGTCCAAGATTCACCATTCGAGTAATTTCCCTTTCTTACTCAACCACCGATAGGTCACCCTGAACCACTGCTAGAGTTCTCTTTCTTATAACTCCACCGGAATTTGGAGAAACAAATACCCCCGATCAAAGCGTACCCAAAATCTGTTATGGGTATCGTATCTCTATTCTTGTCCTTTCCTAGACGACATACTCATACTCTAAGTGACGTCTGAAACGAGAGCAATTGTTACCAGAACGTCGATCAAGTGAATACACTTCATAGAAGAAAATAAGTGCAGTGAACACAACAATCCTAATAATAGGGCTTTATATCAAGAACGTTAACGAGAGAACGCAGAAAACTCGCACAGATCCTAAAAACTCTAGAACCTGATGCTCTGATACCATATGTAACAACTCGCTCAAAATAATAACGGGTGGCCAGCCCTATACTATATTAAATCAGGAGTTTCAGATGGTCCAGTCTCAACATCAACTGTAGGTACTATATAATATAGGACTAACTACCCGATATCATATAAGCAAGATGTTAAAAATAAAAGAAAATGTGCAACAGATAACAAACCAACACTATAACACTACTAGTAAAGGAAAGAAAGATGCATACAAGAACTATGAGAAATGAAATGCTAGAAGAAAATGAAATAAATAACTACAACCGAATATACCACAAGGAAATAAACCCGAATAAGCTGTCGGGTCACAGCCAATATAATAACTTAAATGGAATAAATGTAAACATATATAAAAATATCCCTTGGGTACAAACCCGCTATACAACATGAGTCCTACCTAGATTATTAAAGAAGTAGGAAGCGACTACATCGATGACCCGCAACAGTCCGATCCTGTCACGGCTCCCAAGACTCTGGATAGAAGGTCATTCGGCATCCTTGCGGTAGGACACCTGTAGTAATAAATATATATATATATATATATACAAGCAGGAGAGAAAAGTAAACGGGTCAGAGCCCGAGTGTGAAAAATATTTAGCAAGTGTGTTAACCGTGCATAATAAATATCGGTGCACTAATTTCATAATTAAAGTGGAATCGCACTCTCGTGAAATCCCAACTCACCTCTCATCTAAAGGCGCGCACCTAATAGCGTCCTCAAATTTTAGTTAAATTACCCCCATATATAAGGACAACCTAACTTAACCTAGGCCCAACCTATACCCACGAGAATCTGCCTTCCTATATAACCCAAGAATCCACTTAATTATTTCTATAAACATGTATGCCATATTAGGCTTAATGGATTCCAGTCTATAATTTAATTAATTTTAATTCTTAATACGTTACCCATATATAATTGGGTTTAATCATGTAATTTAATTAATAAATAACATGCATACAAATTATTATTGACAAAACTTCTTTCCAATCTCAACATTGTACTACGTTTCGTGCGTGGGGTGTCTCGCAAAGCGAAATCCAAACAAGGAACCACCCCGTTACACTACTCCTTGACAGTGTCGATCCTAGAGATCCATAATGCCATACATACCGTATTATACTACTATTACTACTACTACTACTACTAAATTTTAGACTACAATATGAAAACAACTAAAAATCTCCAATAATATCCTTGGATGATGTAACCGAAATATTCCTTAAATACGATACATCAACCCCCATTAATCTAGTACACCATAATCATCCAAGATGTACTCCAACAAGATTCCATATCCTTTCATCTATAGGATATATATAAATATATATATATATATATATATATATATAGGCATTTTATTCTAACCATATATATATATATATATATCATCATCCATACCCATGACCAAGTGTACATATCATATCTGATGTACAGTGGCCATGCACATAAATATACCCCGCTATATAATAGCGTCGATAAACTGCACCATGCTATCATCTTCCCAGTGCCCGGCTCACATAGCAATACTGGGGACCACCTGGTGGGGATCAACGACACCCACCTCGTGATAAACTCACACACACGACATCCCGGGAAGCGGTCATAGCTCCAAACCGACAATGAGACGAAACATACCCACCACGTCTCATCCCAAAAATATAAATCACATAATAACACACAGGACGACTATGACATGGGGAATATCCACACCCTGCTCCATAATCCAGGATGCTCACCCTCTGCGCGGAAACTTCCCAATGATTGCATGAGCGGGGTATGCTTAACCACATAAGTATATATATCGTTCACATGCACAATATATACACATCCATATGATCCCATCATATGATCCAATATTAAACCATCACATAGGGTTTAAATAGCCATATCATGTATATCCACAACATAAATATATTCATACAGTCGTAACTATATAGATATAAATATACACATATATTCACATATCCATGTATCTATATATACAAACTATATCTCGTTCATATGTATAAGATATATAAACTCGGCTATAAGTATACATAATCCTCAATATACAAGCCGTCACCACAAATTCATTTAATTTACCTCGATAGGTGAATACAATCCCTCACTTGAAGCATATTCAACCATTTTTCCTATGATGAATAGTCTCCGTTTTAAAGTATTCCGGATGATGATTTTGAGGGTACCATCGATTTCTAAAGGGTTGAGATAGTCAAAATGACTGTCATTGGGTTTTATTTCGGCTCCGGAAAGTTTTTAAGTCAGTTTGACTCGAATTAGAGTAAACGAGTCTTTTAAAGTGTGTATTAACATTTAAAATTGGGTTTATTGTTTTAAGGGATTTAAAGGCTTACGGATCAAGCCCTCTCATTTTAGAGAAAGAGAGAAAGAGAAAGAAAAGAGAGAGGAAGAAGGAAAGAAGAAGAAAGGAAGAGAGAGAGGAAGAAAATCTTGGAGATTCCGGCCCAAACGCGACACCGAGGACGATCCAACCTCTACAAATCTGAGACAAGTGCTTAATCTTGCTAAATAAGTCATTTGTGTATTTCATTTCATAATTTGTGGGTTAAAGAAATGGATTTTTAGGTATTAATAACAAAATCTAGATTTTGGGTACTAAAATGGAAATTTGATGTTTATACATGGGTTTAATGATGTATAAATTGTTGGGATGAAATGTAGGATGAGATTTCATGTTAATAATATTATTGGGTTAAAGATTTGGGGGTTTAGTGATGATATTTGGGTGTTTGAGGATTTAGGGTTTGCTGAAAATAGGAAAATCGTCCAAAATAACTGGTATGGACGGTCGACCGCGCCTTAAGGGAAAAGCCTACTGCATTTCTTTGTAGGTAAAATTTTGGACCCGCGGTCGACCGGGGGTCTGGAACCGGTCGACCGGTCCCCTGTTTTTAGCCCAAAATTTGGATTTCTTTCTTTCCCTTTTCTTTTGGAGTTTTATTTTTAGGGGTTTTCTTAATGGGCTTATTATGGAGGGTTATGATATTAGATTAAGGGAATGGGGCCCTAGGTCGAATAGGGACTTGGGGGCCTATGTTAAATTGATTCAGGAGGATGGGGTGCCTCTTTTGGTAATGAGAGAAATATGGGACTGAATTGATTGGTGGATTACCCTACTATAATGGAGGTGGCAATCATGGATTGGTTGTAAATGGTAGGGATAGTCCCTTTTTGCTTAAGTAGGTATGAAAAATAAATATTCCGAGGCATAGTGGGGGATCTCAGTGAGGACGGGAGTTCTAGCTTGATGTCATAAGTAAGCATAGATATGCTGGGAGGTTAAGAACTCTTAGAGAGAGTGGTGAAAGTACTATATGAAATTGAAGGCCGAGGGTAGTGCCAAATCCTTATAGTAAATAGAATTCTATTGAAACCAAGATTTGGGGACCGATGAGAGAGAGGGGTCACGTAGACTTAGAAATGTTTAAAATTAAGGAACAATCGGTAACCCAATGGGAGTAAGGGTTCATAAGATAAATGGAACCATAGGTGAAATGGGGAACGATTTCGATCGTACTATCGACTAGAATAAGCGTTAGCATAAATTCTAGTTAGGATAGTTATAGATAATTATGTACTTTCAATTTAGAGATGAAATGTGTAGTGATGGTTTCCTACACTAAACTTAGGGTGATAACCCTAATGGTTGATATAGATACATAGAATTTTTGGACCTCAAATCCCAAATTTTAAAATTCTCCAATTTAATTGAATTTTATTTTCCTAAAAATTTAATTTCTCAGTCTCCAAAATCGAGGGTTGTTACAGAGGTTACCTGAGCAACGAAGAACGAAGAGCAAAGGCTTACAAGCCCAAGATGTGCAGGAAACCAGAGTGTAGAATCGCTACAGCGGAAATATTGTGACTTCTCAAATAAAATCCAATTTTGATTAATCACAAATTTTAGTTAAACCCTAAAACATGCATCTAGATGATTTATCTAATAAAATAAAGCATGCAGGATAAAACAAACAATTTCAGGAAAAATCCCCCAAAGGGGCAAAACCTTTTATTTCACTATAATTTGTAAGAAAACGGCTTACACGGGTTACAATGAAATAGGGTGATATACGAAATACCCACAAGTGTCGGTTCCGATGTCTCAGCTGAAACTTTTTCTTTCTAGGAGGGCAGCAGTGAAGAAGAAGACGGCTCCTCCATAAGTTACGGCTGAAATTTTCCCTTTTTAGGAGGGCAGCAATGAAGAAGAAAAACGGCTTCTCCACAAGAGTGAACTTCATAAGGACTCCCTCCACAATAGCATGCAATTGTCGATTGTATAGCTCTCCCCACAAAGTATAAACAAGTGAAAAGTATGTTCTTGAAAACCAAAACAATTCACTAAGGCATATGGGAGTTTTGTGAATTGAAAACAAAAAGGGATTAAAACCCTAAAGGAAGAAGCCTAAAAGAATTTGTCTTTCGCATTTTTTCTGTTCGTCAAAATGCTGTGACTTCTTAATGAAAATGGAACAAGAGAATGAGATCTTATAGAAAATCATGCCGCCTCGAAAACAAAGCTCGTTCGAACGAGATCAACAAGTCGCTCGAACGAAGGACAAATGTCGTTCGAACGAGATCTAACGAGATGCTATGTCGTTTGAACGATAAAAGCAGGTCGTTCGAATGACCTATCAAACGAGATTATACGTGAGCCTGTAGAAAATTCCGATATGAACGCGTGGCCGCCAGTTTCGTATCTTTCTGATTTTTTATTAATTAGTTATGATTTTTCTACAGAAAGATGTCCGAGAATAAAATCTTTAGAAAAATATTTTGTAAAATATCCAAAAAGCTCTAAGTGAAAAAGTTAAGGTATTTAAAACATAACCTTACCAAAGTAAACTTCGCGGAGTCTTGAATGATGAAGATATTGAGTAATTAGGATCCGTCTTTGATGTAGATGTCTCTTGAATGCTCTTCGACGGTGTAGCGGTATATGACATAATAAATTGATAACGGACCTATGAAAATATGTCCTTACAAATCTCCCCCTATGTCTATGCCGGTACATACATAAAAAATACGAATTATCAAAAAACCAAAATGCCTATACAAATCTACCCTCCCATGAATAAATTTGCAAGACCTCTAAACTGTTCTTCAATCATCTTCGTCAAATCTCAAAGCTTTTCTCATCAGGGTGTGCAACATCATGATCTTCAATCTTCGTACCTACACACATGAGATAAAGCCAAATACCTTCGTGACGCATAGAGTTTGAAATGATATAATAATAAAGCATTAATAAATCAAATCTCCCCCGTAATGCAAAAACTCCCCCATAACATGATAATTCTTTCTCCCCCTTTTTATGATGTCCCCAAATAGACAGATAAGAAGAAAAAAAATCAAAACATGGAGTGTCACGATAAAATGCATAGCAAACATGGATCAAACTACGCGCATGCAAAGGAGTAACTCACAAACATTCACAAATTATTTTTGATTTTTAAAATTTTTTCATACAAAAAAATAAAAATCACACCATGTATTTAAACTCAAACAACCAAGTCATGGAAATAGAATGAATGGGTGTGAACACATTCGATAGTTAAATAAACTCAATCAATCATATGTCCACGATGCATATGTGTACCCCTAACGAATGAACATCAAAAGTATCCTTAGGTGTAAAAATTGTTGAATTTAAATGACATTGTCTTAATCAAATCAACAAATCAAAGTCTAAATGATTTTCACACCAATAACGTCCAAAACTATTTAGTGTCGTTTCGAGAACTTTTCAAAGGATGTGCAAACCCATTGATATATCCATCCAAAACTCCCTCATATATAATAATGCAATTTTTTATATCTAAAGAGGTACTAAATTCTCAACTTAGAGAAAACCTATTGGCCCAAATTTTTGGCATATTTCATCCTTTTATTGCCTTAATTTTTGTGTGGGCTCTTTTCAAACGGTGGCTTTCACGACGTGATTATTATTCACTCGCAGCCCTTTCCCGTGTTCACTCATCATTTTTTCAAACTAAACAAATTCCTCACGGGAAATGGTTTTTACATGCATTACTTTTATTACTCTCGTATTATTGCACTTGGTTTATTTTAAGGACAAGATTGACATGAAAACACCCAACCAACATGTGATAAGTCAAGAACAATAATCAAACAAATCCGTGCATGTATCCAATAAAGGAAATTATGAGTCAAACCTGTAGGAAGTAACATTCAATTACATCTTAATGACTCCAAACATTATAAAGTACATGGATGAATTGACCTATTGTCTCAAAACACTATCAAATAGTGACATGGATAAATGGAATGAAATTGTGACTCGGTCATCCTAAGTGTCTATCCATAAACAGTGTAAACAAAATACAAAAATCTTTTTGGATTTTCAAAAATTTTATCAAAATAAAATCTTTTTGGATTTTTTTCAAAATTTTCAAACAGAAAAAAAATATAACTACAAAATGATACAACCAGCAATAGGCATAAAATATTGATATGCGCAACATTTTATGCTAGCAAACAACAATCACATAAGAGAATCCATAATGAAAGTATATGTGATAAATGAGCAATGCAGTGTTATCAATTAAGCATGGATACCAAGAATAACTGCAAATAAACAACCCAGAAGCAAACCTATCAGTACCAAAAATCTAAGCATATGAACACTAGGTACTGGAATCAGAAGGGAAGCAAAAACAAAATTTTCAGACAGGTCGCTCAAACGATATCGCTCTGTCGCTCGAACGACAAGGGCATGTTGCGAGATGCGACTTCGCGTGAGATTGAGATGTCGCTCAAATGACAATACATCTCGCTCGATCGAGAAAATAAAAAAATTTCAGTATTCCCAAAAAATCATACAGTTTTGCCCAGTGCAAAAATTTCCTGAAAATAGTACCTATAAGGGGTAAACAGATCCAAAGCAGTGCTAAAACAGTAGCGAAACACACAAATGCAATAAATATACCAATGTGCGCTACATCAAAGTGAGTCATAACACTAGAAAGAATATAACATGATGCGTCGCTAGTGTATGACAAACATCCAATACAATCAGCCAAACGATCTCACATGGGGTGAATCACGTGCAAGCAAACGAGAATCGTGGACAAGTAAACCATAAGCCTCTAAATCCGATTTCCTGACCCAAATCGATGTGTAATGAGGTGTGGGGGTGTGGGGAATTGAATGTATTCTTCTATTAACCTCCCTAGGTCCTTTCAAAAGCTTGTAACAAAAGCGCCTAAGATGACCTTGCCTACCGTAATGTGTGCAAGTGTAAATCGGGCGGTGTGTGTTACCTAAAGGTGGCCCTCTCAATAAATTTCTCGGTTGCTTTCTCCGAATTTGCCTAAGTGGGTCTCTCCTAATGATCCTAGGTGGCTCTCTCATGATATTCCTAGAGGGCTCTTTCCTAACAAACTTAGGTGCCTCTTTCTTAACAATCCTAGGAGGCTCTCTCACACGTGTGGGAATGGGTGCAACATATTTTTCAAGACCAATCCCACCCCTATCCTTTTTTATCTCGACGGTGCCTAAAATCTTATCAAGTTTTTCAGACCTATGTGACACCCCACCTAATTAAATACCGGGTGATCACTCCTTTATTAAATTAAATCAAGGTGAACAGTTGGTCCATTCTTAGCATCACTGTCGAAAAATAAATTTTTCCAATTTAACACCCTAATTAATTAAGCTAAGTGTCAAAACCATGTTCATACATACTTTCCAAATTTTATTTAAAGAAAAATCATTTATTTTATTAACAACATACAATAAGTAAGAATCACACCACATTAAATTTTGCAACATAATCCAATTAATTTGATACATTCGTTAATCGAATGTCAACATACGAAATCTAAAGTCGCACATCCAAACTGAATAAATCCCATAGTAATAATACTGGAAATAACTGAAATACAAATGTCCAATAACAACGGAATAATGGAAAGAGCTACACATGCCCAACTAGATGAAAGTACTAAGAGTGGATCCGAATGAATGAAGTCATCCAATCAAGAGTCCTGCAACTTCCACCTAAGCTGCAGCGCGTTCCTTCCAAGAGATCCTAAGCAAGACGCCCATGTGGCTGGGCACCTGTAATACATACATATATATATACAAGAGAGAGAGAGAGAGAGAAAAACGGGTCAGAGCCCGATAGTGTAGATGGTTTAAAATTTGTTTAGCAAGTATTTAAATTGATACAGGCCAATGCAACAGCATATTAGTGCGTCACTCTCTTGAGGAATTCTCACCTCTCTTCTAATGTGCACACCTATCGCACTAACCTTCCCAACGGTTTGTCTTATCATTTATCGCACTAATCTTCCCAATGGTTTAACTTATCTTAAATTACTCATAAGATTCAAATTTCACGATTCAATTGTTTGAAAAGAATATTTCAATTTGTAACCGAAGATCTCATTTTGACTTTATTAATCAATAAAGCTTTCCAATTTCATATTATACTTTCTCAAAACAAGTATTTACAATTTGAGTCATCAACCATGTCCAACATATCAAATCACAGTAGGCAGTTCCAGAATTCATAATTTCATATATATATATTAACTACTCGAAAATATATATATCAAAACAGCACCCCACATAATAACTATGGTGCGGGCATACTCTACTATCCAAACCCCGTATCACTCACATTAAGGGGAATACAAATTCGGAATCACTCTCGAATTGTATTAACACGTACTCAAACAATATTGAGACGAAGTATAGATTCCAAGTCCCTTAGGACCGTCTGAACTATCACTGCGATAGCCTGTACCAAGGATATCTATACACAAACAAAATGAGGCGAAGCATAGATTCCAAGTCTCTAAGAGGAAAGCACATACCCGCATCTCTTAGGACCGTCTGAACTATCATTCCGATAGGCTGTACCAAGGATATCTATCTTCTAGGGTACAAGTCAATATCCCCCATAAAGGTCCCATCGAGATAAGACTGTCCCAGCGCGGAAACCTCAGGGATAGCAAGTAGCGTGGGCATGATTTTCACACATAGATAGTATATGCATACACAAACATATAACTATACTAATATTACCATATCAAAAATGGGTAAATTCTCAATTCCCATAATTTCGTCATTCGCATTTATTTCACATTATATAGTTATCACGTATAACCATTCACATCTTATTTTAATTTGAGGAACTTTTCCACTTACTACATCACGCTCACGGATTCTATCCTCCCAAGTATAAAATTCAGTAGGTATACACATTTGTCCCAAAGTAACTCTCTTACGTGTCTCTCTCTCTTTAACATATACTTACATTGTCCCTCATGTAAGATATCCCAAAAATATAGATTTCGCCTTACATTAAAGGATTTTGAATTTTATTTTCAAAGATGAGAATTTCAAATGGTTTCGAAATTGGAATTAAAATGGAGTTTTAATTGAATTTTATTTTTTTTATTTTTTTTTTAGAAGAGTCCTCAAAATATAAAACTCTCTAGGAGTCCTCAAAACATAAAACTCTCTAGTAAAAATAATATTTTTAGAAATCCGACCGTTCGATCAAGCTGAATTTTTGTCAGCAGTCCTGTCTCGCCGTTCGCTACAACATACTAAAATTTCAAGCGATTCCAATGGTCCGATCATCTGGGATAAAAAAATTTTGTGTTTGTATCTAATTAGAACTCTTTTCTTAATCAAACTCTTAATCCTTTACATGACAAAGGGTTTCCAAAATATCATTTAAGTCATCACTACATGCAATTTCCTATCTCAAATTGGGTTTTTCTTCCATACAATTCATCCTAATCATTCCTAAACCAATATGAAAGATGCATCAACGAAATAAGCAAGATAAACACTTGCCTGGAATTTTTAGAAATCTGGTTTGGTGCCGAAATTGGTGTGGTTTCGTTCCCCGTCTCGCGATCTACGCGTTGGTGGTGACGGCGGTGCAATCGGAGGTGTTCTTGGCCTAGAACTCCTTGGAGAGCTTCTCCTCTTCCTCTCCAATGGCCGTCATTTGTGTTTAGAGTTTCTAACCCTAGAAGGTGACCTAGGTATCTGATATAACTCTTCTAATTTTCGTGGGTTTAATTACCCAAAAAGGTGAAATGTCCAAAACGCCCTCCCGGGGTACCAATTAGGCCTAAAAACGCCCCGAGACCCAAACTAAACCCCCGGGTACACTTTTCTGACTATCTCGACCCTTCCGGACGCGTTGGCGCACTCAAAACGACCATACGAATGACTTATAAAATATTCACTTTTATTAATTCACATTTAGTCCCGACACGACACAGGCGCGTCCCGACTTAAATTTCCACAATTGTCATTTTATTCTCACGTGACAATATTATAAAAATAAATCTTATATATTACTATACTCATCCAGTAATATGCAACAAATAATAAATTTCCAATAATTACTAACTCTCGTCACGCTAGTAAATATTCAAAGCAACATTCCGGATTAAAATTAAATTAATTTATCTCAATTAAATTTAATAAATCCCATAATTTAAAATCTATAAAAATACGGGGTATTACATACTTCCCCCCTAATAACTGAATTTCGTCCCGAAATTCGGAAAATAAGGCCTACCAGGTAGCACAATTCTGGATATCCTTGTCAGTACGCAAACTATCTACATAGTACGACGCTCAATCACTATAGCTTTTTCCTCACAGCAACATTGTTTTACATTCTCATTGGAGACACTTCACATTGTGCTCCCACCCGACAATATTCGCATAGGTCACGCCTATACGTTATAATTTCATTATCTCACCAACATTAGGAGGCCGCACCTCACTACATGACAAATACTCGGATTTATTCATATACAAAACTCCCATTCTGAGAAAATATTACGAACATTTGATCACTCTTGCTCGCCTAAAACAGTCGTGGAATTCTACCACATTTATCGGATGTTTTCTCGACCGATCCAAAATTCTGATTACCTAATCTCCTATAAACATACGGAAGGAGAATAGTCGAGGTTCTTCCATAACAAAACCTTAATAAGTACCTTGTACGCGACAAACAGGTACGAGTGCTTCTACAGAGCATTCTTGAAATCATCGTATCAAGATTCCAAAATTTCCTTCACGTGGCTCCACAAATCTTTAATCACCGTGCGCACATTCTTTGGCTAAGGGTGATACATCCTACTCGAAATGAAATCTCATCCCCGATGGTTCCTGAAATCCCATTTCAAAGGTGGGATTCACCAATCTCATCCTGATTTAGAAATTTATACTGCGCCGGACCATGCACTGGCGCGATCCTTTCTTTCAAAGGAAGTCTGGGGCATACTAGTTAATATTGTAAGCCAGCCCAAAGGAATATCAATCACTTCCTTCTCGGTGACTTAATTCACATGTTCGGGATAAACCCTTGATCTTGTTTTGAGGATGGCAACCCATCCAAGAACTTTACCGACTTTACCAACCTCTTCCAATTTCAGGAATTTTCGATAAACATAAAATTATTTGGTTGATTCTCCTCTTTCAACCAAACCTTACCTATGGGCAGTGCATGTAGAGACTACTCACTACGTCTCGCTAAACATCGATTCTTCCCTTGAAATGTCTCACATTAAGTGACACGTAATACTCCCCTTCCTTCCTTATAGTATGCCGAAAGTTTCACCCGTGCTCTTCTCTCCACGAAGCGCACTTCTGGATCTCTTATACTATACTAACATCATTACTCTTTATATGTGTGAGTCTCTCTCACACTTGACTAATAACAACTCCGCTCCGGGTGTGCTTCATAACAATTAAATTCTACTATATTCAAGGAATACCAATTCTTGAATGGCTTCCCACAGCCTTCCAATCAAGTTAGGGCGTGCTATTCTAATTGCACACTTATGTATGGATTATCGCCCCTCATGTGACGTTTAATCCACTCTATCACTTCCACTTCGTTATACTAGTCCCACAAACATATATTTCACACGTCTATTACCACGTCCCTTCGACTCGGACTATTTTAACTGTAGTTAACCAAGATGCCCACATTTTTGCAACACTCCGACCGCCCTGGGAGAGCGAACGGCGTGCTACTCATCTGTAGGACTAACTAAATTCAACGGAATAGAAGGGATAGGGAATTCAAATTCCATGACAATAAAAGAGGAATAATAATTCTCAACCTTCCTCAGATAGGTACAACAATTTTCCCAAATAGGTACAACAACCAAAATAAATCACTAACGCTCTATTCATCAAAATAATTACAGGTCATCTCTTTTGTATAATATAAAGTTCTTTCCAGATAATCCATTCTAAAAATCATTCCAACTCTTTATTCACCTTGTGTTCTGTACGCGGTTATGACATTTGGGTACTCTCAATCACCCTAGAAATCAAAATTCTTAAATTTTCCTTATCATCGTTCCACCCCTCAACTCGTGGGGATAACTTTTAATGCTTTCCTACCATAAAAATCCGGCTCCAATGACCTTAAAACAAAATTTAACTTCCAACTTACATACATAATTACTTGATCCCATTTCGACCAGGGTACCGAACTCATGGAATAGTGACCAAACGTCTCCCTATTTCCAACCTTACGCTAAGTTTCATGCGTGGGATGTCTCGCAAAGCGAAATCCAAATAAGGAACCCCCCGATACACTACTACCTAGCATTGTCGGTTATCGAAATCCGTTAGGTCCTCCGTCCATAGTATATACCCCTTTATTCCGTCCCTTGACAGAAAAGTTACAATTTCTCCCGTAATTATGCTTAACAAAGAACGTTTCACCAAATTTCACTATCGTTCAGCATAGGTTGGTGGTAATAGCATTCTATAAACCTCGAATACATACAATCGGAATTCTCGAAATTCCTTTTTCTAACATTAGGGGTATAACTCTTAACTCCCACGTCTCTTAAGGATAAATATAACACTGCACTCTTCCTATCACTAAGTCCAGAGTGCCAAACATAATACTGCGTCAAATCTTTTCGCTCAACGGTAAATCCCGATACATACGGAATCATATTGGCAAAGTTTATACATACTTTGGCATCGAATATCTCGAGCCCACTATCTCCTCCGAAGTCTCTAGGATAGATAATATAAGTGCGAGTCCAACCTTCTCACAGGTAAAGCCTCGCCAAAACAAACATAAAACATGTTGCACTAATGCAACCACTCCGATAGCCTTGCAATAAATGCCCACTATCGTACTAACCATTTTTGTAATGTTTTAAACAAGATAATATCATACTCGTGTATCGCATCACTACAACGAATAACCTCAATAAAGTATAAAACACTGTTGATATACTCATTCATCCTCCGCGGATAGCACTAAAGAAAAATCCCGCTACACTAGGGAAAAATATTCACATAATGGTAACATTTATAATTATATGCATTAAGCTCGTCTCACATGCTAATCTAGCAATGAACAAAATATAGTGACTCTCTCGTGTCACATAAACACGCCTCATCCTCTGAGGATACAACTTACACTTCTACCTTGTCAATCGTCCTGACTGCGCAAATGGTTTTCGGACGTAACACGTCTACCCAAACCATAACAAAATTATTTTAATCGTTGCCTTTTACTAGGCACCGTATTCTTGTCCTTATACTCACTTTGGAACATATTATCGTGAGCGATCTCACTCCGCACAAAATACCTCAGTACATAATCCACTTACCACCTGTCCTACTAACCAGGTTAGGATTTGTCCTCCTCTCGGACTTTAGTAAACTCGATTCCTGTTAACCATTCCGATTGTTCTTTTAACTTTTTAGGCCATAAAGATCATGTTACTATCTATAATAGAACTTACTGAATTTACCATCACTTGGTAAGAATTCCATTATCCGAATCATTTAAATGGGTCCCCTGATGTATATCCACATCTCTTTTTGGTGCTATATCACCACCATTGTATTCAGTTTTATTCTCGACTAAATTCTTCGATTTCTTTAAGCTTCCCACACAAGGAGCATTATCATCTTTATTGACAAAATACAACATTGTCAACCTCTGAATCAACCGTCCATCAGAATTTCCTCCTCGATTATTATCAATTATTATTACGAGTTGGTCTCCCACTTGGAGTCGTTTCCCCCACTTGTATCTACATCTTCCGATACAAAATTCACTAACGGTTAAGATTCATATTCACGAATGGAACCCTGACATGCCCTCTCTCAATGAGTTCAGAACTACATTTGCTTCAAATCCTTAACAGTTAAGGAAGGAACATACGGTCAGCACTGTACCTAAGGTTCTCCTATAGGTATAGTATTCCATTTCTAAAATTGGTGGTTGGCTCTAACCATTATAACTTCGTCCCGAAAGCCAAGAAAATTTTCTCTAAATTTTCACTTTCGGTTTGCCACACTCCGTCCTATATTTAAGCCTTTGGATACTTTACCGCCTTTGGTAGAGACACATACAATTTTCGCGTTTCTAAAATTTCCCATTGATAGTCTCTACACATTTTTGTAATACGTTGGGTAAGTTTACCCTCGCATCTCATTTGACTATAACAGCATTTGAAAATCATTGCTGCACCTTAGTCGCCTTTCTAGTCTTGGCTTCTCGTGCCACAATGGAGGTGACCTCGACTACGGTCATCATCCTCGGATATATTTCATAATCTCAACTGAGCCCTGCCTCCTGATGTACGCTTAACGGTCCTCTTCTGACATCCATCATCGCTCGGCACACGCACACATCCGAACGAAATTAGAATTCACTAGTGTATACACATTATAGCAGGAGAACGAAATCTCGTCAAGGGAATCAACAATCCTAAACATAGGGCTCTATAGCAAACAAAGCAACGCTGAAAGCATAATAAGTCGTACAAATCCTAAGGACACTAGAACCTGATGCTCTGATACCACCTGTGACACCCCGCCTAATTAAATATCGGGCGATCACTCCTTTATTAAATTAAATCAAGGTGAAAAGTTGGTCCATTCTTAGCATCACTGTCGAAAAATAAATTTTTCCAATTTAACACCCTAATTAATTAAGTTAAGTGTCAAAACCATGTTCATACATACTTTCCAAATTTTATTTAAAGAAAAATCATTTATTTTATTAACAACATACAATAAGTAAGAATCACACCACATTAAATTCTGCAACATAATCCAATTAATTTAATACATTCGTTAATCGAATGTCAACATACGAAATCTAAAGTCGCACATCCAAACTGAATAAATCCCATAGTAACAATACTGAAAATAACTGAAATACAAATGTCCAATAACAACGGAATAATGGAAAGAGCTACACATGCCCAACTAGATGAAAGTACTAAGAGTGGATCCGAATGAACGAAGCCGTCTAATCAAGAGTCCTGCAACTTCCACCTAAGCTGCAGCGCGTTCCTTCCAAGAGATCCTAAGCAAGACGCCCATGTGGCTGGGCACCTGTAATACATACATATATATATACAAGAGAGAGTGAGAGAGAAAAATGGGTCAGAGCCCGATAGTGTATATGGTTTAAAATTTGTTTAGCAAGTTTTTAAATTGATACAGGCCAATGCAACAGCATATTAGTGCGTCACTCTCTTGAGGAATTCTCACCTCTCTTCTAATGTGCACACCTATCGCACTAACCTTCCCAATGGTTTGTCTTATCATTTATCGCACTAATCTTCCCAATGGTTTAACTTATCTTAAATTACTCATAAGATTCAAATTTCACGATTCAATTGTTTGAAAAGAATATTTCAATTTGTAACCGAAGATCTCATTTTGACTTTATTAATCAATAAAGATTTCCAATTTCATATTATACTTTCTCAAAACAAGTATTTACAATTTGAGTCATCAGCCATGTCCTACATATCAAATCACAGTAGGCAGTTCCAGATTTCATAATTTCATATATATATATTAACTACTCGAAAATATATATATCAAAACAGCACCCCACATAATAACTATGGTGCGGGCATACTCTACTATCCAAACCCCATATCACTCACATTAAGGGGAATACAAATTCGGAATCACTCTCGAATTGTATTAACACGTACTCAAACAATATTGAGACGAAGTATAGATTCCAAGTCCCTTAGGACCGTTTGAACTATCACTGCGATAGCCTGTACCAAGGATATTTATACACAAACAAAATGAGGCGAAGCATAGATTCCAAGTCTCTAAGAGGAAAGCACATACCCGCATCTCTTAGGACCGTCTGAACTATCATTCCGATAGCCTGTACCAAGGATATCTATCTTCTAGGGTACAAGTCAATATCCCCCATAAAGGTCCCAGCGCGGAAACCTCAGGGATAGCAAGTAGCGTGGGCATGATTTTCACACATAGATAGTATATGCATACACAAACATATAACTATACTAATATTACCATATCAAAAATAGGTAAATTCTCAATTCCCATAATTTCGTCATTCGCATTTATTTCACATTATATAGTTATCACGTATAACCATTCACATCTTATTTTAATTTGAGGAACTTTTTCACTTACTACATCACGCTCACGAATTCTATCCTCCTAAGTATAAAATTCAGTAGGTATACACATTTGTCCCAAAGTAACTCTCTTACGTGTCTCTCTCTCTTTAACATATACTTACATTGTCCCTCATCTAAGATATCCCAAAAATATAGATTTCGCCTTACATTAAAGGATTTTGAATTTTATTTTCAAAGATGAGAATTTCAAATGGTTTCGAAATCGGAATTAAAATGGAGTTTTAATTGAATTTTATTTTTTTTATTTTTTTTTTAGAAGAGTCCTCAAAATATAAAACTCTCTAAGAGTCCTCAAAACATAAAACTCTCTAGTAAAAATAATATTTTTAGAAATTCGACCGTTCGATCAAGCTGAATTTTTGTCAGCAGTCCTGTCTCGCCGTTCGCTACAACATACTAAAATTTCAAGCGATTCCAATGGTCCGATCATCTGGGATAAAAATTTTGTGTTTGTATCTAATTAGAACTCTTTTCTTAATCAAACTCTTAATCCTTTACATGACAAAGGGTTTCCAAAATATCATTTAAGTCATCACTACATGCAATTTCCTATCTCAAATTGGGTTTTTCTTCCATACAATTCATCCTAATCATTCCTAAACCAATATGAAAGATGCATCAACGAAATAAGCAAGATAAACACTTGCCTGGAATTTTTAGAAATCTGGTTTGGTGCCGAAATTGGTGTGGTTTCGTTTCCCGTCTCGCGATCTACGCGTTGGTGGTGACGGCGGTGCAATCGAAGGTGTTCTTGGCCTAGAACTCCTTGGAGAGCTTCTCCTCTTCCTCTCCAATGGCTGTCATTTGTGTTTAGAGTTTCTAACCCTAGAAGGTGACCTAGGTATCTGATATAACTCTTCTAATTTTCGTGGGTTTAATTACCCAAAAAGGTGAAATGTCCAAAACGCCCTCCCGGGGTACCAATTAGGCCTAAAAACGCCCCGAGACCCAAACTAAATCCCCGGGTACACTTTTCTGACTATCTCGACCCTTCCGGACGCGTTGGCGCACTCAAAACGACCATACGAACGACTTATAAAATATTCACTTTTATTAATTCACATTTAGTCCCGACACGACACAGGCGCGTCCCGACTTAAATTTCCACAATTGTCATTTTATTCTCACGTGACAATATTATAAAAATAAATCTTATATATTACTATACTCATCCAGTAATATGCAACAAATAACAAATTTCCAATAATTACTAACTCTCGTCACGCTAGTAAATATTCAAAGCAACATTCCGGATTAAAATTAAATTAATTTATCTCAATTAAATTTAATAAATCCCATAATTTAAAAGCTATAAAAATACGGGGTATTACAACCTAGACTCCAAATCAAATTTCACCTTACTTGAATCTTTCAATAACACCTCAAGTTCACCTATCCTAGATTCAGGTACACGTATAGAATCCTCAAACTCTAAAAGCTCTTTTTTCATAGTCTCCATCAACCCTCTAAGACTATCTCTCTCACCCTCAACGTATCCTAATTTCTCTTTAAGCATCTCCTCACGTGCCCTAAGATCCTTAATCAACGCATCAGTATTATCATTATCTAAAGCACGTTTCTTCAATTCAGCTTTAAGTTTCAAGTTTGCCTTTTTTGTCTTTAAAGATTCAAAGTACAAATTATTGTAGGCAACTTGCAACTCACTCAATTCTTCTTCTTCCTCCTCACTCTTTTCACCCTCACTCTCATCACTAATCACACGGATGGGAAGCTCTCGCCTAGAAGCATAAAAGATTTCTTCTTCCGAATCACTATCACTAAGGGTAGAAACATGAGAAATCGATTTATTCAATTTCTTCTTTAAATTTGTGGTACACTCATCTAACGTGTGACCAACACCCTCACAACAAGGACATCTCTCATATTCGTTTTCAACAGAAAATTTAAAACAAGAGTTCGTGTGAATTTTCCAATTAACTTTTTCAAAAATTTGACATCAAAGATCATCAAAACCATCAAAAGCCATTTTTGTGCAAAATCAGGATCAAAACACAATAACTTAGTGCAATAGAGTAGAACGTTGTCATTTAACACCTGAGGGATTATTTGAAAGATATATCATTAACGAGATGCATCAAACACGTGATTATGGTCATAGAGTAGTCAACTATGTGGAACATAGTTAGGCAAACAAGTGATTATGGTCATAGAGTAATCGGCTATTGTGTTAACATTGATATCGATGTGATAGTCACTCGTGATGCGAAAGATTCCCATAAACTACATAAGTCTTTGTGTCATTATTAAATTTGTTACATAAGTAATGTGGGTTTAAATTTAAATGGTTGTATATTTAATATACAATACATATTTCCCCATCTTTCTCTTCATTATTTAAAAAGAAAAAATCTTTCGTTATAAGAAAATATTAATATATATTCTCATAGGCAAAAAAAAAAGATCTTGACGAATATATTATATGTACATAAGACATTTCATTATTAGTCCCGCCACCCAAAATAAAAGATTGAATAGCTCATATTTATATGGATAATAAATATTTAGTACATATTTTCTATTGGGAACTATTAAAGCAAAAATATTTTTTAATATGACAAGTGGAGAGAAAAATCATCAAATTTATTCAATTACATATTCAGCAAACATAATCAATTAGTTAAAATCTTAAAAATTAATAATAAAAAACGTGTCCTGAAATAGTTTGAATAAGGGGCCGTCATGATTATGCATCAAAGATGTATTATTTCAAATTTATTACATATACTAAACCATTCGCATAATGTAGACGCACTGTATTAATGTTGTTGACGTTCATGAATCATTTGATGATAAGAACAAGCTGCGCAGTAAATCAAGAATTTAATTGAAGTTGCAAGAATAGCCGCAAATTTCTGAAGTTGCCGCTTGCCACCAAACTAAAATTTATGATTGTGGGACAACACCCAATTATATTCCATACTCTACAAGTTGGCCCCGGCTGTCAACCATTTTAAAACCCACCACGCCTTCAATATAGCTTCTTTTTTCAAAAAAAAAAAAAAAATTATAAGCCAACACGTATATTTGTCTGTAACATATTATATGATCCATGTGATGAACCAACAATATATAATAAATAAATATAATAAAAATTAGTATATATAATAAATTTATTATTTTATCTTAAAAATCTTATAAAAGTTAATTTTTTCATAAATAAAATTTATCTATTATTTTTAAATGCTTTTACTATATAACAATTACTCTTTATAAATAAAAAATTTAAAACAGCTGTACTTATTTTAAATTAAAAAATAATACTTTTTTTTTTAGTTTAAAAAAAGTATGTCATTTATAGATACAAAACTTAAAAGTTTTTTTTTATAAATAAACCTTAAAAATGTTTTTATAACCAATTTTTTTTTATTTGTATTAAAAACAATTTTGAAATTTTGAAGCCTTTTTTTGACTAAAAAAATACTTTTTATAAATAAAAACTTCAAAAAATTGTACAAATTTCATACAAAAAAAGTTATACATATTTTTACTTGTTTTTAGTTTAAAAACTTTTATGTCATTTATGAATTAAAACTTACATTTTTTTCTATAAATAAAATGTAAAAATAATAATAACCAAAAACTATTTTTAATTATATAAAAATAATTATTTTTTTAACTTTTTTTTAGAAATAAAATTTTATATAGATGTAGTAGTATTAGTATCAATGTGTAATGTGATTTGAGTGTAGAATGATGAAAAGAGATTAATTGGATGTAGATTGTGTTGGATCGATAGATTAGTTAATGGAGTCTAGAATGAATTATCGTTTTTTATTTTTAAGAGACTTTTGATTTGTTCATTTTTTTTATTTCCAAGAGATTTTTATTTTATTCATTCTTTCGGTTTCAAAGAACACAATTTTTAAAATAAGAGAGTAAATATTAAAGTGTCATCAAAATCTCATTAACACCTCTAATACCATATATATAATAAAAATATAAATTCTCATTGTAAAAGATTGTTAGGGCTTTACATTTTTATCATAAAAATTTACAGAGATAAAGATATTATTGGACATGGCGTTGTTCTTGAAATAAAATGCAACTTTGTGTCCAATGTTAGGTCTTTGATTTAACTTAAAATTCAAAATTGCCAATAAATGTCATAAAATGTCAAAGTGTTTTCTAGGCTAGTAAACAATGTAAAAATAAAAGTGAATTTGATTTAACTTAAAATTCAAAAATGCCAATAAATGTCATAAAATGTCAAAGTGTTTCCTACACTAGTAAACAATGTAAAAATAAAAGTGAATGGAGAGAGAGAGAGAGAGAGAGAGGTTCTCATATATACAAGTTTATATATATGCTCGTACAAACCTATTTTAATAAAATATTTAAAAAATTATTTTTGAGTTGAATTTTTTTAAGCTATGAAAGTTTGACCGATTTTACAAAAATAGCAAAAAAAAAATATTTTGAACTGATTTTTTTTATATGGGTCCATTGAATGTTTAAATACCATATAAACAATTCAACTCAAAAATATTTTTTTTACTATATCAAATAAATCGATATGTAAACTTGGTATGTATGACAGTCTCTCTCTCTCTCTCAGAGAGAGAGAGAGAGAGAGAATCACAAGTGGATCAAAAGAATGGACTTTTTAATGGACTTAACAAAAAACACTAATAACCCTTTAATTTTAATTCTTATAGTTTAATTGGTCCGCGCCAGCGGCACCCGAGACCCACTTTCACCCCCCCCCCCCCCACCCACCCACCCAACCAAATCCAGACAGCACATCTGCTGCTGTACCTATTTGATGGCAGATGGGGGGTGCGGCTAGGGGTGGCCATAGGCCCGAGGCCCGCCAAGCCCGCCCAACCCGCCCAATAAAAAAATAGGGCTTGGGTAAGGTAAATAGGCCCGCAAAGCGGGCTTGGCAAAATTTTATAGGCCCGATTTTTTTTCGGGCGGGCTTGGGCATGAGTTCTTAAGCCCGATGAGGCCCGGCCCGGCCCGAGGCCCGAAATATATATATATATATATGTGTGTGTGTGTGTGTGTGTGTGTGTGTTGGGGAGGGGGGGACTTCTATAAATATAAAAACGTATACCTAGTCTTTTCATGTAAAGTGAAAAACTTTATATATGGACTTTGTAATATATGGAGTTTAAAACAGATTTTTAATTAAAAAAATTGGTCTTTAAATAAAAAAATAGGTATTTTAATTTTAAAAAAAAATCTTTTAATTAACATAATAGCGCCCAATCGGGCGGGCCTGGATAAAGAGCTTTTAAATCTGGGCGGGCTTGGGATTACATAATAAGGCCCGATCTAGGCCCAAGCGGGCTTGGGATAGCACTTAATTTTTCAAGCCCGGCCCGACCGGGCCTGCCCAGGCCCGGCCCACGGCCACCCCTAGGTGCGGCGGTGGGGGTGGGTAGGGGGTAGGGGGTAGGGGTGAAAGTGGATCTCGGGTCTCGGGTGCCGCTGGCGCGGACCAATTAATCTATAAGAATTAAAATTAAAAGGTTATTAGTGTTTTTTGTTAAGTCCATTAAAAAGTCCATTATTTTGGTCCACTAGTGATCCTCTCTCTCTCTATATATATATATATATATATATAAAATAAAGTAGGATGGTGTTTTTACTATTCATAAGTTGGGGACATACTTTGTGGTTGAGATTGAAGCCACCTAGGCTAGAAATCAAGGGTGAAGATTAAAAGACCTTATTTTCCTCTTTTGTCCCTTTATTATTTCCTTTCCCCCTCTTTTTTAACACTTGATCTGTTTCCCCCATCTTCTCAAAATTCAAAACCATGGGTAAAATAGGAAATTACACACATTTGGTCCACCACACACAAACACTACACCCCGTTAGATCGTGTGACAAGGGCTCTCAGCGGGAAATTACACACATTTGGTCCATCTCTCTCCTCTCAGCGGGTAACTCTCTTTACGCTCTCTCTCTCACTTAGATCGATTATATGGATTTTGGGAGAAATCTAGGGTTTGCAGATTTGGGTATACTTATCGCTGCTTTTTTCTATGTTTGATGTTCTTAAATCATTTAGTTTGACGTTTATGTTTCAAATGGAGCTTTTGATTTGTTTCAAATTAGGGCTTTCAAATGGATATTTGTTTTTTTGTTTAGTTTTGCTGATGTAAATCGAAGGTTTAAAATGTATATTTGCAATGCACCAGGTATACTTAGTTGGACAATATTTTATTTCTATTTATAAGTTCATGTTGTTTTTGCAAAGAATGGTTTATTTTTCCTTGATGATTTATATTTGTATTAATGTAGAGAAAGTATGATGTTGCTTATATATTATGTGTTTGATGAAGTTCCACAGTGATTAAGATGGAATGCCATAGTATGAATACAAGTGCGTTCTCTAGATACGATTATAAAGATAAGTATTTGGTGCAAAACACTCTGATTCTCGGGGCTTAAATGTTGAATTTTGATCAAACTCCACCACCATTCCAAGGCGTTGTTGTGTATTATTTTGGTGTATGGCACTGCTTGCATTTTCAATTATCATTTTTACTGTTTGTATGTGTTGGGATTTGCACAATGAGTATATCCAAGGCAGTGTTTGTATTTGTTGGAATTTTCTCCGAGCTAAAATTGGTATGCATATATCCACGACAGAGTAAATATAGGTTGGTACTAGTTATTCTAAGATGATACAGAAGCTACTCAATAAGAAACATGATGCCCACGAGTAATCAAGAGTTGTAACTAAGGATGATGCTATGAAATACATCAAGCAACGAAGGATAATGCATATAAGTTTTATATACAAATTAGTGTTTTGATGTTGTGATTTAAAATAACTAGATTCAATTTCAATATAAGTCATATGGTTATGAGACACAATGTGCGAGGTTCGTGTTGCTTGGCGGAGTTCCACATTATGTTTTCTTTTTATAGGTCATCACATTATGTTTACTCTGTACAGATCTCCATTATGAAATAGAGTTGTGTGTATTGGAGTCAATTTTGGCGTAGTTATCTATCCAATTCTTATATTTTGGTGCCCTTTTTTATATATTGAGATTTGTAGCGAAGTTTCGAATAGTTTGAATATTACTTGCAGTCATGGCTACAATACATCAATTGTTGTAGTGGCCTCAGTTTAACATTAGTGCTTAGTATGAATGAAGCTATGTGCTTAATAATTACATGTTCAATTTGTATGAGTGAAGCTATGTGCATAGTAATTATATGTTCAATTTGTATGAGTGAAGCTATGTGCTTAGTATGAGTGAAGCTATGTGCTCAATAATTTCATGTAAAAAGTCACCTTTTTTTTCTTTTTGATCTTTGTAATACTTTTTTCCTTTCAAACTAAAGAGGGTTTGAGAAACATTTTGTTTTTTATGAACAGAAAAAGGAAATAAAAATTGGTTTGTGCATAGATAGATCGAGACTGGCAAACATGTTTATGCTAATACTCTGTTATTTTCCCTTTTTTCAGAGGGGATTAGTTCACTTTTATGGTGGGTGAAGAAGAAGTTATTTTAAGTGAAAGTTTACTATTTGAATGAATATTGAGTTTTTATTGCGTATCAGTGTAGGATAATAGGTGTTTGATATAGCTTTAAGCATATCCTTTTTGTATATATTTCTGTCAGTCCATTTTTATTTTGATCCACACCTTTGTATGCATAATATGATGTCGTTTCTTTTCTCAAATGTATGTATATATTTCATATTTGAATCCACAAGATCATGTATTGCCACGACAAACTATTGGAAAAGTTAAAATTAAAAAAAAACAGTCTCAATGACTATGGATGGTATGCCTGCACGATTGTCAGCAAGTTGTTGTGCCCGCAATGATACTTTCGTAAGTCATTTGGCGAATCTGCAATGATATTTTCGTAAGTCACCTATTGTAGAGGTGTCTAAGTTGTGTTGTGAAGTGGAACATTCGTGGTAAGATGTGTTGTGAATGTCGATCATTGAATGTTGATCTGCATAAAAAAAAGAGGCCACTCTTCGGCAAGATTGAATGTAGCAAGAGTGGCCTCTTCGTGTAACATTTAAGATTAAGACCAACATTCTTATTCTCTAAAAGTTGAACATTCGTGGAGTGGCCTCTTTGTTTTTATGCAGACATGTTGCGAATGTGGAAAGGCCTTGAACTATGCCTGATTTGTTAAAGTCCAATACAAACTAGAATAAAGTTGGGTTAAGCACTATGCCCCTTGCCTTATTATCTAAGCATTATTGAGATTCAACAGCAGGATATCGATGACGTGTTGCTGCTGTAACAACATCATAATGGTCGCTCATCAGTTGCAAGCAGACGTAGTTGTCGGTCATTAATTGATAATGGTAAGTTCCTTGGGACCTCAAATGATATTACATATATACATGTTGATGTAAAATACAATTGTATATAGGTTATGGCCCTGTAATTTGCATAACTCATGTTCTGTATATCAGCAACGAAATTTCAATTGTTAAGGGTTCTTTATGTTGGTTTTATTTTATGATTGGGGTTTTATTTTATGATTGGGGTTTTATGATTGGGGTTTTCAATTGATATTTCATTGCTTATGACAGTACCTAACTTTCTTGATATATCTTTACCCCTGTCAGTACCTAACTTTCAAAAGCTGGTAAAGGCAATAATTTTCAGGTTTAATATTTAAATGATTTGGTTTTGTAATGAGTTTTGTGGAATCCGATGGGTACCTTGTCTCAATTTTTGTGGTGTCATACTATTTTTTATCTCAAAGTACTTTGATTTATCACTTTATATGTCTTGCTGATGCAAGTATGAATATGCATAGGATGCTTTGAATATGAAGATGCAGAAGGATACAAATATGAAGATGCCATGAATATCTTCAAATACATCACCTTTACTCTTTACGCTGAAGTAGTAAAGGGCGTAGACAATTTCCACTTATCCTTTACGCTTCTACTCAAACCTTTAAAACCCAAAAGCTAAATGTATCCTGGGAAGAATAAGCGTCATAGTTGTGACAGTTTTTAATGGAACTCGAGCACGTAACGATTGTTATTATTTCGGATTTTGGTGAGTTCTTTAAACAGTTCTAGCTTTTTGTACTGAGTTTGTAATGTTTTGTACTGTGGTTGTAAACTGAGGTTGTTAACAATAGTACTGGAGCCCATGACTCACATTCTTGGACGCTTACACTTTAGTAAAGAAAAAGTCCTCCACAATCGTAGCTTGGTCAGCCTCTTTACGATCAGAGACTGGTCGAGTTGGTTATGATTATCGGAGGCCTTTGGTTTCTGCTCCAGATTTGACCCCTTTATTATGCCCACGACAAGATGAAGTGACACAAGTACTAAGCGAGCAAAATTAAGTAACTGCAGATGAAGATGGATGAAGATTCAAGGTTGACCTTCAATTAGTGGCGGCGAAAAAAGAAAGTCCATCAGTAGTAACTGGAATAGAATGTTGGCAGTGATACAGTTTATATTTTTTGTTTCAATGCTTTGATAAAAAAAATGCAATATAACTTACATTTTCTTCTTTTTATATATGGATCCATATGTGCCATCCTCCATGATTGTGTGCGAATATTTTTTAATTTGAGATATTAATAAACAATTAGTATTGACTTTAATGTCACAAGAGGAGAATTTTGGTCCACCACCCATGTTATTTGTTGCGATCACATTTCATTATTGAAGAGGTCTTGAATTACTTCCCGAAATGACATTCATACTTTGTTTTTGATTTACTTATACGAGAACTTTAATACTTCAGTTTAGTTTGTCATTACATCTGTTGTTGTTGGTTCCATATGCATAGTGTATACCCGTAACCTTATCACGTTTCCAATGGCCATTCACGTTTTTTGCAAATGTGAATCTTCATTTTCTTTTGTTTCTAATAGTTACTTTTTTATCAGATACAAATGTGAGCGTAATCTTGATATTGTTAATTTTCCAACTGTATCTTTAGAAAAGTCATGAATTTCTAATTTTCAACTGAACAGGCTCATCCTACGCTAAGTGACATGGAGAAGAAGAAAGTTTGTAGTGTAATGGACTGCCAACAACTATCGAGAGAGGCATGTGCTCACACAGCTCAAAACGATCGTCTTCCTATTCAAGTAATTTACTACGAGCATCAACGAATTCGCGAGGCATTTGATGGCAGCCTCACAGGGGATCCTGATATCCCCGATAAACTAAATGTAAACTCCACTGATATCCACTTTATCCCCGATGAACTCTCAAGCCCGGCCAACATGTTGGTATGGCATGTGAAGTTTTTGGTGTCCAATGACCCCTCAACTCGATCGACATGACAGCGAATATGATGTGACCAATGACCCCTCAACTCGATCGAACTCTCTTCATCTATGCCGGATTCTAATTCCAATATTCACGAGAAAACGTGATGAAAAGGTTTGATTTTATTCTCTTAGAGTGTTTATGATTTTAATTGTATTGTATTGCTCATATCTAATGCAGCTGTGTCAACCCTAAACAATGAAAAGGTTTTATGACTTTCTGGAGAATTAAATCTATTTGGGAGATAGTAGATTCCAAATCAGTCTGGATTAATAATGAAATAGTGTGGAAACCTTCTATAAATGGATCATTCAGTTTTGCCTTCGCCTATGAGCAAGTCAAACCTCACAAACTTTATTCGTTGGCTTTTAAATTCATTTGGCATCTGAAAATCCCAAGTTTTCACATAAACCCCATGCGTTCTTCACATAAACCCCATGCGTTGACTTTGTTTCTAGGTTTGTAATATTCTTTTGAATGTCCATGAATTTGAGTATATAGTAAATAGCGATGAGTACAACACATATTTATTGGTGCTTGAGTTTCCATGTATTTGACTCACTTATTTCAAAGATGGTTTATTTTTCCTTTTAATATTTTTTGGGATGATATATATTTTCAAGGTTTCAAGAGAGCTGAAATACGACTATTATTGGCCTGATTCAGCAGAGCACATCATATTTGTTATGATGATATATATTTTTAGGGTTCCGCGCTTGAAGTTGTCGGGATAACAGCCACTCAGGTGAGTTTTTAGTTACACTAATTCTACACTGACATAATTTACTAGCATAGTTAAAACTGATTTAGTAATGTGTACTCAATGTATTTGTTTAAAAAAATTAGTTGCGGATAATTCACAATCTATTTATGCATTAAAAATATATGACTATTTGAGTAAGAGTAATTTTACGCCGATTCATTTTTTGCTATACACAATGATGTATCTATCGACTTTACATTAGATCATGTTTTGAATGATATTCATTTGACTTTTAATATAAACACATGCAAACACAAAATGTCGAATCAGAATCCTGAATCGTCGTAAAAATATTGTTTCACCTAAACTCCCTAGATGATAAATAGTAAAATTTTGCGACGATTTCGTAATTTTACACCTATTTAGTAATTCAAATGTAACATCACATCTGCATTACACGTAGTTTTAAATTTTAACATAAATAATCACTTCTTTGTTGTTACAGGCAGATATAGATGTTACATTTGAAGTCAAAAGGTTTGAAAGAGATGAGATGCTTGATCGAAGTTGAACGGGCACACGAGTGATTTAATTAAAAATATGTGATGCTCATGTTGAGTGACCAAAGTAGGTATCCCTCGCCCTCTCTCTCCAAAATACATGTCCATGTCTCTTTAACACTAATACTTAATATTTAATAAGTTATTATTAATAGTTTTTTGAGGAACCGACTTCATTCTATAAACATTAGATATGAATTAATATATTGAGTGAGTTACAAGTATATGTATTGTCATGATGCCAAAAACTCACCTTTTGAAGATTTCATTGTTTGTTTCTAAGTATATATATTTATTTCCTTTATATTGAAGTCTTGCAAAGTAAATTTTAGTAGGACGACCCCGAAGTATTACTTGCAACTTCCAATATTTTAATACCCAAAGCTGGACTGTCAGACTACCACAAACAAAGGCGCTTCCGAACGCCTGGTATGGTTTTATCTCTCTGTTTTCCCCCTCATTCTCTATTTTTTCCATCACCGAAAACATATTAGCGTGTTCCTATGATCATAGTCGTATCAGTTAAGTTTTTTCTCCTCCTACAGATAAACACTTTCTTTATGTCTCGATTTATTTTTGACATTGAGTTACCGGCATTCACATACTCAAACAACAATGTTTACTGCATCTAATGACATTAAGTTAGTAACGACAGAGTTACTAATTGTTGTTCAAAAGTCCAATATAAATCTGAGTTTGTTTACCAAATATAGTTGATCCAAATCATTTGTAAATGAGTTGCAGTAGTTGACCAACATCAGTTGCATTTGGACATCAGTTGCATTTGGGCATTAGTTTAGCAGATGACCACCCCACTCCCTCCATTTTATAATTGTTCCTCCTATTTGTTATTTGCGCATTAGTTGGGCATGTGTTCTAAAAAATTTGTTTCTTCCTATTTGTTATTTTTTTACTTTTGAACAATTTTGTTACTTCTTTGGAAATATGTTTTGTTCAAGGTTAGTTTCTTCAAATTCTAAGACTTTTAGTTTGTGTATTTGTTATGTTTTTAAGCTTTAACAGATCTCAATTATTATTGCATTTTAGGAATTAACATATCTCAAATTTTAGCCATTAAAAGACTTTCAGCATTAACATATCTCAAATTATTGGCATTAACATGATAATCCCATGTGTTTTCTATGCTATTACGAATTTTGAAATTCCTGGAGGAGTGATATGATAATACCATGTGTTCTCTTTGTTTGGCCTATTAGTCAGCTTAGGCTTTAAGCTTTTAGTTACACTTTTCTTCAATTTCATTTTGTTGATACAGATAAGACGTGTGCAAAAGCTTGCTGCCAAGATGGTTTAACCATTAGATATATAGATCTCATTTGATACATAATGATCCTTATGGTGGAAAGCATATGCAGTCCGAGTTAACGGCAGTCCGTATTGGTATGGCACTAAATTAGGTGGAGGCACGATGTCAGATTTTTAGTAAGGTATGGCACTAAATACTCACTCCGTTTATATCTACATTTGGTAACATTTTAAATATTCCATTTCCTTTATTTTGGTGGAACCATTAGTGTGCGCTTGACATAAAATATAGAAGATAACACATTTTTCTTGGAATGTTTTTTACTTGCTAGCATTTTCCAACTCATTGCTAGCATTTTCTTGGAACATTTTTTTTAATGGGAACCAAGCATAATGTGACAAAGTTGTAGTTGTTGTCATACAATTGACCTTATGCTAATGGACATTTGAAATCTTGGTTTTCATTAGACATGTATCCTATCATGAAAACAAGATGCAACCATCATGCCGAGCAAATGAAAACAAGATGCAACTATCATTTGAAATCATGGTTTTTACTGGATAGTGGACATATTCTTAACTGGTATTAATTTTCTTTATCATTTTGTTGTTTTTAATTTGTATATGAATCCTCTCAAGAACCTTTGAATTTTGAGGTGCATTTGATAATTACAGTGGACATGGAGAGTAAAATGATAATTCAAGACCAGGATAGATGATGAAGACAAACCTCACCGATGATACAAATGAGGGTGAAAAAGAACATGCTGCAGATGAAGCTAAACCAAGCGAGACTGAGCTGAATGCAGTTGAGTCAACTTCCAAAAGCGAGACTGAGTTGAATGGTGGGTTTTCCACTAGATATGCAATGTTTTTCATGATTTCTTCGAGGATAGCTATTGAAGTTTTTTAAGAGGTATGTGATAGTGAGATCCAAGATTGGTAGATTTTGGTTTTAGAGCAAAAATCCTGAGGTATATGTTGGACTTTATCAAAAACTTCACGGGAAAGTGGTGGATTTATAATTTATATATTTTTTACCTGTTTGTAAATTTATATTTCTTTGTATCTTTTGGTACATTGAAGTGTTATTTTAAAGTGGGCGGATTTATAATTTAGCAAATGAAGTGTTATTTTATCCCGTCGCTTTGTGCAGAGTTCATTTATTTGTCGTCATTTTGTGCAGACTTCCCTTGCTGATTTTTCATTGGAGAATTGCAGTGGTATTTATAATTCAATGACACCAGCTCCACTCCACTTTTGAGCATATGATGAGATGAACCGCATCAACAAGAGAGATAATCGTCAGACGAGCCTCATACAACTTCGAGATTGGGTTGAATGTTAAAAAATGGTCACTTTTATTAGCATACTCCCTGAGAATTAAGGGAGCAGTATTCATATCAGAACTGAGCCCATTGTCAAGCAGTCCTTGGGAATGCAAATGTAAATATGTGAAACAATATCATTTTTGAAAATTTTGAAGCTACCAGGACTTATCACATCAGTGTGATAAGTCCATTCTCAAGCAGTCCTCGGGGAATATAGAGCAAAGGTAATAGAGGATCCAATACACGCATACTATCTTTTAGTGTTCAAAACATATCTGGTATACTCTCTATTTCTCTAAATAAAACATTGCGGTTGAATTAATGATAGTTTTATATTCTTTTCCCATCTATTTCTAAATTAATGAACATGAAATTTTATTCACATATGTTTTTTTATCAAGTTGCTTGGATTTCTTTTTGGGGCATGATGAAAGTTTCTATGCGGCTTAATGATCTGAATAGAGATCACAGTTATCACCAATTACAGGTGGATCAAATAAGTTATGTTATAGATAAAATAAGTTATGTGAATGGCAAACTGTAGGTAGATCTGAATAGAGATCACAGTTATCTCCATATACAGGTGGATCAAATAAGTCATGTGAATAGAGATTCACCATTTATGAATATCCAAACCATTTTAATGAAGGATCCTGTTATGAATATTTCATGTTTTATTTTAATGAAGTCAAGAGTGATGTAGTTTTGTATATTTTTTTGTGTAATTCTATTTTTATTTATTTTTTCAAAATAAAAATGATCACAGTGTATATAAAACATTTATTATTTACATTATACACGACTTTATACTTTTTAAAATTACTAGCGTGCCTTTAGGCGCGGTCATACCCTAGTATATATATATAATGTGTATGTGTGTGGCTTGTGTGTGTATGTGTGTCCTAAATTGATGATCTCCTCATTATGACTTATAAAACAATGTTAGAATTTTAAAAAATAATTCTTTATAATGTGCTACATAATTATATAAATACTAAGAGTTAATTTGGTTAATGAAAGATTACTTCATAGTGATCATTCAGATACACTAAATGATGACATATCGAAATCATAGGACAAGGGAGATAAATCTAAATTCTCAAAGAGGGTTAATTTCACAAAAGTGTTGTGACCATAGAGGATGATCTAATCGCTGGAATGTGCTGAAACTGGAACATGATTTTCTCAAAGACAAGATGAAACTGTAATACGAAGATCAGCTCGATCGCACAGCTCGATCGCACATCGTTGAGGTCGACTGCTTCGTTGATCTTTTCATTTTTAACATTTTTAACGTGTATAATTAGATATTCATGTGTTAGATTTATAAATCTATGTAAAATTACGTGTTATTTTGATTATGTCTACATGTCGTATAAGAGTTAAGGTTTCTGATCTTATGATTGTCCCTTAATAGCTTTTGCCTACAAAAAAGAACTCGGGTAAAAAAAATAACGAATTACTGAATTATATTAGTAACAAAAAAAAATTCTTTCTCGAAATTTTACGAAATTCATATGGTCACCAGCAAACGTCGAAATAAACAAAACTCATTGTATACAATGGGCACCACTCTATATCAGCGATTTGACGCCATTTAGACCCCTTAAAATATGTTTTGTCATTTCTGGTAATAATTTCAACACTAATAACTCTAGCTTAAAAATTAATTTTAGGATTCCACGAATTGGAGAGTGATCCTAAAGAGATTTTTTATTTTACCGCAGTGATAACTTAAAATTTTCCATTTTTGGAAAAATAAATTATTTTTTCATATTTTATGGTATAATTTATCATTAAATAGTTATTCTAATATTCATGTTGTGTATTATCTGGTATTGACCAAAAGTTTCAATATGAAGTTTTGAATTTTAGATGTATGATTATGGATTTGATAATAACATATTTGATAAATTTGATTATTCTGTATAATCTATATTTAGTTATCCAAAGGTCCTAAAATATTTATGAATTAATATTTTGAAAATAATATTTATTTATTGTTATATTAGAAAGACATCAAAGATACTTAATATATACTTATAAAATTAGATTATTTTGTGTGCATCTATATTTGGACTCTTGTTTAACCATTAAGTTTTGCGTATAATATTTTTTGGGACATTGATTTTTAAATATATTGTGTAATATATGTGTACATGTATATTCCATGAAAGATTTTTATTAACATTATGTATGTGCATGTATGCGCCATGAAAGTAAAAGTCTTTGCATACTCTATGAATTAAATATTTAAAGTGCAATTAAGGAAAAACCAACTTAGGATATCTATGAATCACCAAATGAATTAATTGATATATCTGTATAGTCAAATGAAAGAAAATTTCATAAAACGAAATTATTGGGTTCCAAAAATATTATGCCCAAATTAAAATTGAATTTGGTTTCCTTATTATGATTTTCTTATATTGCAATTTAATTATGTCTTTAAATCTACTTACTTTATAAAATTATAAATCTGAAATTTTGAGACGTTTTCAATGACAGTTTTCTTATGCCTATATTAAGCATTAATTGAAATTAAAGTTACCGACTTACTCGAAATTTCGTAAAAAAAATTGTCAACCCAAATCGATCCAATTATCAAAACTCACCAATGAACGGCGTTTTGGCTATTTAAGCGTGTTTAAGCCCTTAAAACCTTAAATTTATCATATTTAGTAATAAAGTTGACATTTATTTCTTTCTCCAAATGTTTTTTAAAAAGTCTGCATATTGGTCATTATTTTAAGAGTTTTCTTAACTCTTTTGAAACGATTAATCTAATTTTTTCGTTATTGGAAATTTGGATTTCTCCATCTTATGTTTTTTAATAACTACATTAGATATCCAATCTTATTTCGCTATCATAATATTCATATTATGTAATATTTTTGGTTTCGCACTCAATATTTATAATTATGGTTAAGGTTGTGACATTAATATTTATATTATGTTGGATTAGGTGTCCATTAAAGTGCCATGGTCTATGATTATAAATATTAAATTATTGTGTATAAAATTGACCATTCGTAGGTCCAAATATAGTTATGAATGTCAGATTATTAATGCAATGATGACGTGACTTATT
This sequence comes from Sambucus nigra, assembly GCA_949130495.1. Classification (NCBI taxonomy): domain Eukaryota; kingdom Viridiplantae; phylum Streptophyta; class Magnoliopsida; order Dipsacales; family Adoxaceae; genus Sambucus; species Sambucus nigra. The sequence continues at coordinate 366,523,988 of OX422210.1, read as the reverse complement.
CATTGTAAGATTGCTCAAATGGACAATTACAATTATTATATTAACATAATGAGTCATTTTTTGCATCAATTTAACCTCGAAGGATTTATATTTTATTCTTAAAATTAATATATATATATATATATATATATATGAAGATTAATTAGGTGATTAAAACTGCTCCAAAATTGTAAATATCAGATTAATGTATATGCTTATTATGTCCAATATGTGTTATGGACTATTAAAAGCATGTCTTAAGATTTCCTTCTCCGTATTTATATCACGATTTGGTTACGATTCCACGTTTAATGAAATAATTGAAAATGTTGAATTTTATGATAGCATTCAAATACTATGTTTTGATTACTCCAAAGAGTCCAGATATAGTTCTGCTTGTTCGGAATATTAATAATTTCATTACTGTAGGGACGTGTTTTCTACACTACATGGTCTGATACCAGATGTAAGTGCGCGGAAGCCCTAAATTTTAAATTTCCTTCCTAATCAAAACTGAGGATGATGGTTCAACAAGAAAATGTAAAATCCAGATTTTAAACTTCTTTCAAAATAAATTGAATTTTAATTTCTTTCAAAATTAAAATTACATTAACATAAACAATTATTTGGAATTTTACTTAAACAAAAATTTAATTCCAATTCAAGTGAAATTTATGCCAAACAAACTTAAGCATATATTTAGTCCAATTAGATGTCCCAACTTGAATTAAGTTAAATTAAAATTACCCAAATATTAATTAGCACCAAATTAAACAAGTGTGAGATTTAAATCAAATTTTTATCTTGATTATCCTAGCATGCATCTAAGGTGAGTTTTGCAAGATAAAAATAAATAATCTCACTACCCGGCAATGTACAAGGAAAATCCACAACGGAAAAAACCTCGGACGATCCTGGCCTAACAAATTCACTAGGTACGGTATGTTTACAAAGACAACAACAAGAAGACTTACAACACTCGACTCGACTCTTTCAACCCGACGCTTCCTTCACTCTTCAATATCTGCCTTGTAGATAACTCCGGAGTCCACCGGAATCTTGGAGTCCACCAATGGAGGCACAACCGACCGTCAATCACACATGGTGTTTTTCACCATTTGAGCACGCCGCAACAAACTTTTCTCCTTTTGGGGGTAGGGAAGAACCCAAACTGTCTTCTTGCTGGGTAGAGAAGAAAAAATCGGTGTCAAACACTATCCAAGAAAAGATATATATATGTGTGTGTGTATGTGTGTAGTGGTGGGGGAACTTGGATTTAAACACAAACAAATATTGGGTGTAAAACTTGATTTTGTTCTTAAGATAATCAAATTGATAAACAAACACCAAAGAGACTTTTTGTGAAAAGTATTTTTCTCTCAAAGAGCCTTTGAAAGTTCTGAAAAGTCTGACCAAAAAATTGGTTCCCACACATATTTTATCAAGAAAAAATAGTGGAAAAAGAAGTGGGTGGGTTGGAAGTTCATCAAAAAAAATGCCTGAAAAAATTTCCCGATCGTTCGAATGAGGTCGTTCAAACGACTTCGTTCGAACGAGTTTAAGAACAAAACATCGAATGAGAATTTAGAGAAGATTGACAGATGTCGTTAGAAAACTCATTCGATTTCTAGTTTGAACAATAATCTCGTTCGAACGACAATTCAAACGAAAATTTAGAAACTTTTGTTTTTCACTTTTAAGCCCAAAAACTTTTGAAAAAAGTTATAAAGAGATTTTTCGAATATAAAAGATCATAAAAAGGTATTTTATGAAATACACCCAATAAAAGTTTCAGGCTCCTATATATATATATATATATATATATATATATATAACGCACTCATACCATTAGAGCCTTGGAATCCAATTGTTGTTGACATAAAAATATGACTCTAAACTCGGTAAGGATGAAGCTGTAAATTCTGGGCCGCTATGTTTTCAACTCTTCAAACGTCATAGGTTTGATAAGAACAAACATATATCCTATGACTAAAATGGTTTTGTCCGAAATTAAGCCAAAACTACATATGGACTCAATTGAAAATTTGTGTCCTTACAAATCTCCCCCTTTGGCTATTCCGGAACCAAACCCAACCAAAAATTCTAAGTGTCGCCAAGCTCGTCTAGACACAACATCCCGCCCAAAAATAAAATAAAAATACAGACGCTATGACTCAACCCAGGGATAAACCGCTTTTTCGCTTTAAAGATGCCGCTTAAGATGAAAATCCTGCACACTTAACAAACCATCAAACGCATAGGGAATATGACAATATTAAACGCAAAAAATAAATATTCCTCCTTAAATAATTCTCCCCCTTTATCTAACAATGATCTACCAAGAAAGACCGCAACTTCTCCTAAGACAAATCTCCCCAAACTAAAGGTTTAAATTCCATTTCTCCCCCTTTTTGTTGAGGAGTACACAAAGGTTTAGAATAATAAAACAGAATTTATTTCTCCCCCAATTAAAGCAAATACTCCCCCTAAACTAAACAAGGGATATGAATAAGGAAATACAAGTTAAACATGTAACGGTGAATAAGGTGATTAGAACATTTAAGCATATGGGCAATAATGAAGTACAACTAATCCATACAAATATTAATAGATACCAACTATGATGCGAAAACAAAATATACCAATTAATGTATTAGGATAAGCATGAGATATCAAACTAAAATTCACAACAAGTTAGAGACCAGTAATGAATTATAAGCATAAATGGACTAGCAAGCAAAGCAAAGACTTAAAAAAAAAAATATTATATATAAATACATACACAAAAGATTTTAATTCAGCACAAGCACATATATATATATATACACACACACACACACACACTAGGGTGTACCCGTGCCGATGGCACAGTTGCAAAAACGTTCCGAATATTTCATAATACTGATTTGGTTAGAAAAAATCAAACATGCGATAACATAATACGAACCGACACGAAGTTATAACTTAATATGTGGACCCTTTATAATTTATGATCACCAAACTAATAAAAAACGATAGTTAACGGATAGGGTTTGTATTGACCTGCATCAGTCGTAAATAAGAAAAATTATTCGGGGCTCGTAAAGGTTTTTTGGAGATTAACGTTAATTCAATGATAATTAATTTACCCGTGCCTATGGCATGGTTGAAAATTGTGAGAAGGTAAACAACATGACTGAGATAAGAACGTGAAATCAATCCGACATCCTAACAGCTAAAACATTTCTTACCCCACAAAACTATGAGTTTACTCTGTAACTTTTTATACTTATAGGATAAATCCAACGTAAAATAAATCTTGTAAAATAAAATTAATTTTATAACTCTCACATAATCGGAGAGTAGTAATATATAAAAATTCACATTTAACTTTTTGCAAAGATGAACCATTGTTTGTTTTTTTATTTGTTAATAAGCAAAAATCGCGTGTACAACTTAACATTGTGAAAACACTGAATATAAAATATCATTTTACACATTAAATTACATAATTAAACTGTAAATTAAAAAATAGAGTGTATCATATTAGAATCCAATGTTATGTCAGCATAACACGTATTAGAGAGTTAGGGAGACAAATATACCAAACGAAATATAATGTGTGAAACTTTTCGTAAAAAAAGTAAAATAAAATTTAAAGAATGCATTGGTTAAACTAACTGTTTTCATGAACAATTTTTGGATCATAATAAATTGTTTTTAATTTTTACTCAGTTTTTTATTTTTTATTTTTTGCCACGTTTCTTGAACCACACATGTGAGGGACTTATAGAACCTATATCTATATCATTACATGTAAATGATTATATACTATAAAATCAACTATTAGAAATTAAGATAGAAAAACCTTACTTTGATTTATGGGTACTAAAATTAATTGCCTTAAAAATACTCATGAAACCCTCAATCAAATGGCAAATATGACTTGGATCAAAAGTAAAATATGACTTTCAATACATAAACTATTCAACCCAGTAGACTTTCAATACACACAATCACACTATACCAATATCATTACTGAAAAACAAATGGATTGCTTTTGTTTAGATTTTGAACATACCACCATTTTTTTGTCGATATATTTTGTACCTGGATAATGGGAATCCAAAGTTGTGGAGGTGATCAAAATTCCATGATGAAACACTCCTCACTGTCCAAAGACATATATAGAAGAAACGTTAAAAAGCTATTAAAATAGTGAGATACCTTCGATTGTATGGTCGAGACAAAGACTTAACACCAGTTCTTGGGTGTTTAGAAAATGAGAGTACTCTCACTAAAAATGAGGAAATGAGAGTACTATAGTGCATATAAAGTACAGGGGTTAGGTTTGAATTGTGTACATTGTCGCTTAACACCCGCAACCCATGTGGAGTTGTACAATTGAACTGTCTTATGGCTTAAAACACTTACTCATGGGAACATAAAGCGATAATGAGGGTGATTTAGAATAAATTATAATAATGGGACAGATTAGTCACGTGGCACCATTTTCTACATTGTAAGGTTGAAGCTCTATAATTCTATTCAAGTACCGGCGATCTGAATTGCATTTATCAAGAAGTTAGGCCTAATGAATAAGGTAAGAAAATAGACATATTTCAATGTGTTTGATATAAAGATATTGGAAAATCAGGTAGGCCATTCATAAAAATATTGAAAAAAAAATTATGGCTAAATAACAAATTTCTCCCTTTTCCCTTTCTCATCTGCAAATATCGCAAACCCCCATTCTCTAATTTCACAAACCTAAACATTACCTTACTCCCAGATCCATTAATAAACTTGTACAGAAAAATTACTAAACTCAAAAGAACTCAAAGCACTCAAAGTCAAACATGTCATACAAATTAAGCTATGAAAATTATAGCCATTGAACTTACTGGTTTCCTGTAGAGCCTTAAGACAAATAGAGAGATGATGTTCATACCTGACAAATGTATCTCATAAGGTATTTTGGCAATGTCAAGAAGGTGAAAATGACAAAAGTAAATATATACCTGAGAATGAATATGAAAAACTAAAAATTCTCAATACGAAAATAATTGCATAAAACCACCATCAAACACCTCATTTGTACTCAGAAAGATTTCAACACACTAACAACATCAAAAATAAGGCAAACGTGAGAAATAAAAAAAATCATTTGGTGAGAAAGAAATGTAGAAAATGAACCACGGGTAACACCTGTATAAACACGAAATAAATATATTTTACACATTGTATAAATAGATTCTAAAAATCATTTTCAACTGTAAGATATAAGTTCTCCACGGAAAACTCCAACCACGGGTGTTGCGGAAGATCAGTGATATTGTACACACTTTATAATTAACAAATTCTACACATTGTATAATGACCAGAAATATACATTAAAAAAGAAATGAACACAAAAATAAGACATTTCTTTGTGTAAAACACCTGTGTATTTAACTGTTAAGTCATTAACAAAGAAATTTCTTCGTGAACAGAAATAAATCATTAACAAAGAAATGAAGATGAACCTGGGTGTTCGTGTTTGTTGATGCAAAAATTCTCCATCTACGAGGACCAATCAGAAAAGGACACATGTCATCCTACGTGGAAATATTTATACTTATTCGGCACCCGAGGAGAGTTGGTCGGCACCCGAGGAGAGTTGGTCGGCACCCGAGGAGAGTTAGTAGGCACCCGATGAGAGTTGGTCAGCATACCAACGAACACATAGCATACCAAGCAACTCAAGGAAGACCAACCAGCATAGAAGGACAACAGTTATATTCATTGTATATAGATATAAATGTCTGAATGTATAAAGACATTGTATCTCTTTAACTCCTATCACTATAAATACATATATTCCCTTAGCCAAAAGGGGGAATGACGGAGGGACAACTAAGAAACACCATACACAAGATTCACACTCTTTCTCTCCCTACGCCATATTGTGCTATTGTAAACCCCTGGGAATAAAATAACAGTGGATGTAGGCTTTATTCATAGCCGAACCACTTTAAAAACCTTTGTCTCTTATGTGTTTGATGTGATCACTATTTCATTTTCAATCATCATCTTCATACCTTTATTTTTATCAGTTGTTGATGCCGATAAGATAACATAGATGCTATTTCTAGTCATCAACAGATTGGCGCCGTCTGTGGGAACGTGTTACAAGCATTGTTCTCCATCAAAAGCTAAGTTTTTTATTTTCTCTATGTATAATCAATTATATATTATACATACATATTTTGATTCAATCATGATTTTTATGTTTATATACATAAATTAATTGTTCAATTTTTATCTGCAAAATATTGCATATCATAATTTTAAAATCATAACTGTTAGATTAATTCTTATTTAGAAATCTGAAAAATAGTGGATTTCAAAAATCGTAACTTTTTGCTTGATTCTCAAGTTTTAATTTTATATCATGAAATAATTATTTTAAATGATTACATATACTAATATATACGACGATGGTATGATTTGATAATTTTCATTATAAATTTTGTAAGATATTTTATGTCTATTCAAATTCCCATCACATTTTTAATCAGAATGGGAAAGGTTAAAGACAATAAAAAGTTTTCTCATGGAAATCATGACTCAGATCTATTATCTCTCTCTTCAAGTTTGAGTCTTTCGGCATTCATTTTTATGAGTTATACACTTAATTTGGTTCGCATTTCATCCAGGTTAATAAAGTCTCATTGATTGATTTTGATATAAATTTGGATTCGAGATATTCTGGTCAATCATCCATATTGTTGGTCGGTACCATCTTGGGTCATCTTTTATTAAAGGGAAGATTGACCAGATCACTTTTGTTTATTGGAGATAAGATGTGAAGATCCATCAAAAACGTTGAAATAACTTTATCCAACTACGAGGTATCTTATTGTTGGTTGGAGACCCATATTGTAGCTCGGTGGAACCAATTGTAGGTCAACAATCATCTACTTCTTGATCGACGACATCTCAGTCTTGTTCGAAGGGTCCAATTTACTGGTCGGCAACTATCCAACCATCCACTTCTTGGTCGGCGACATCTAATGTTGTTCGGTGACCATCCAACAGCTGGTTGGCAATATCAATGCACCATTTTTGTTGATCTGGGAAATTGCTCTGTTGGTCGGGGACCATTTGCTTCTTGGTCGGCACCATATATTCTACATACTGAGACGTCCTCAAATGTTGATCGACAGCAGTAGAATCTTGGGGGCTCGGGCAGCTTATTAAAATTCCATAGGGACGAGATTCAATCCTGACGAAAGCTCATCCACAATCGTAAACCTCTGGAAACTATTATTGCTCGACATCAGGCAATTTTGTCTCGACATATTAGCCAACATATATTATTTCATATTTTAAAATTGATATTTTTATTGCCCGAGCATATACATATCATATATATTGATTAGATGACTAAATTATTCTCATGACTAATCAATTCAGCCTACACATATGGTAGGGCAAGTTATTGATTTTGACAGTTATAAGATTTGGTGCCGACGAATGCTCGAAAATAATCTTAAACTTCTGGAGAATATTATCATTGCTCAGCATTGTGAAATTTTACCTCAACGAGGCACTATTGATTGTATTATTTCCCGGATATCTGCTCAGGCACTAACTATTCTATATATCCGTTCGGATTCATATTCTATATTCACCTCAGCATGGAGCTCGATGAGATATATATTCAGCTCCAAATAGATCTGCAACATTTATTATATTTCACCCCCAACCGATAGTTGGTCGGGGCAATTCTTATTTATATTCAGGCTCAGCAAAGTTCTCGGTCATATTCTTATATTGTGAAAAATATTATCCTTATTCGGCATTATGCAATTTTTCCTCGACAGATCAGCAAGACAATTTATTATTATTCTAAATCATTCTTTATGTCTATGCATATTTTATATTTATCTCAGCATGGAGCTCGAAAAATTCTTCTCTCTATATATATTCAGCTCCGAGGAGGTCTCCAGCATTTATTATATCTTATTCCCAACAATCTGTTGAGGAGGGCTCCAACATTTATTATATCTTATTCCCAACAATCTGTTGGTCAGCTCCGAGGAGGCCTCCAGCATTTATTATATCTTATTCCCAACAATATGTTGAGGAGTTCTCCAGCATTTATTATATTTTATTCCCAACAATCTGTTGGTTAGCGCTGAGAAAGTCTCTAGCATTTATTATCAATTACCACTAACTCCGGTTGGTCGGGAACTCAATTACCACCAACACCGGTTGGTCGGGGACTCAATTACCACCAACTCCGGTTGGTCGGGAATTCATTAACTACTAACTCCGGTTGGTTGGTACTAAACTAGGCAAGAAGATGGATGACCTCTCGGGGCATCCATTGTTTAGGCAACAAGGTAATCTTAACGGGATTACTATAACTAAGCAGGAATATGGAATGAAAATCATTCCATTGCTTAGGCCCAAAGAGTGACAAGTCACTATAATTATACAGCAGGTGGAGCAAGTTTCTTTGTCTATGCAAAATAGGACAATTTGTCCTTCTACATATATATATATATATATATATATATATATATATATATATATATATATATATATATATATATATATATATTCATCAGCAAACAACAAGCAAAGCATCTTATAAAGTATTTCCAGGAAAATGAAAATGCAAACATGCAAAGATCTCAGGGAGTCATTTCAGGGAACATTTCCTCGGCCTTATTTTTCTAGCAAGACCAACATACTTACAGGTCAAGAAAGCATTCAAAGTTTATATTCCACACTTGGGGGATTCTATTACAGATTTAGTTATTCATTCGATGGCACATTCTCATAACATCATGCATTCGAGCATCAAATTCAACTCCACAAACTCACACGGTTGGGGCCCCAACCAATCATCATTCAGGAGTTGTTTCTTTTGCTCAGAAGTTAATTTTTTCTATTGAAGTTCAGGAGGCGTATTCAGAAGTTCAGGAGGCGTATTCAGGAGTTAATTGTGCTGTTGAAAGTTCAGGAGGCATATTCAGGAGTTATTATGCACATGCTATTGAAGTTCAGGAGTCAAATTTAGCATCTACATCACTGAGATCTTTACTACTACTATCCCGACCAATATTGAAGAAGAAGTTGTATGAAAATGTTTCAAAGTCCACCACTATCTTGGTACTAATCAGATTGAAGAGCTGGGTTCAAAAGCTAGTATGTTACTCGACAAAGTATTCAGAGGAGTATAAATCAGAACAATCAAGCACATGAAGTTAGCAATCAGTTGCTCGGCACAGGAGGCAGTTGGTCGGCTAGCAAACCAATCAACATACTTGAAGAATATGACAAGCTACAAGCTGCATACTATGGCATGGCTGCATCCAAATTCCCAGGGGTGATACATAGCACACGTTCACTTGACGAACAGAGTTCCTCAAAAGAGATATTAGCAACCATCGATCAGCCTGCATCATATGTCATCTAGGAGATAGTGCACTTTATGTTGAACAAATCAAGAAGGCAGATCAAGAATTTCACGAGCACCGAGCAACACTGCAGAATAAATACTCCATCCTTTCAATGAACCATCAAGCATGGAGTATTGGGGGCTTCTGTTGACGCAAAAATTCTCCATCTACGAGGACCAATCAAAAAAGGACACATGTCATCCTACGTGGAAATATTTATACTTATTCGACACCCGAGGAGAGTTGGTCGGCACCCGAGGAGACTAGAAATAGCATCCATGTTATCTTATCGGCATCAACAGTGTTCATTTCTTTGTGTAAAATACCCATTTTACAAAAAATATCATCACTCAATCATCAGTCAAATAAGTACAAAAAAATTACATACTATACAGATTAATTCCCATTCATTTCACACCTAAGGAGGAAAAACATATTTTAACAACACGAACATATATAAAACAAATAGAGTGAAAAGATAAAGTGAAGATGCACAAAAAGATAGTGTCAAACGACTTCAACCCCAACAATTAGTACCAAAAGTAAGATGCACAAAAAACCCAAAAATGGTTTCAAAGTCTTCAGATCTTTAGTTCCAAGGTCAAAATAGTGTGCGTGCGTGTGTGCGAGTGGGTGTGTGGGTGGAAATTTGCAGATATGTAAGTGTTAAAGTTAAGAGTGGGTAACATGAACGCCGAAGTTACCTTCCACCCGCCATCCACCATGCCAAAGAAAAGGTTCGGTCGATCTTTATTACCAGCTCGAAGTCATCCGGTTTGGAGGGTCTGAAATGAGGGTTCGAACAGAGGGTTTACACCCATATTGAGAGAGAGACGCTTGTCCGAGGTTAGAGAGAGAGAGAGAGAAAGAGATAGAAGGAGTCGTCATTTTATGGTAGAGGAAATGGAAAATAGGAAATGGGAAATGGGCATGACAGTTGTTTCTCGAGCCTTGCGCTCAATTGTGGTAGAGGAAATGGGAAATGGGAAATGTGATGAGTATAAGAGGTGGAGTGTTAAAAGTGAAATTTGGGAAATGGGCTTTAGGCGGGATACAAAGAATATTTTCTCGAGCCTTGCGCTCAATTGTGTACCATCTTGAACCCTTTGCATCAAACTCACCAAATTTAAGACCGAACTCACCAAACTCTCGTGTTAAATCCTAACCGGTAATTGATAAAGACCAAATATATCAGATTTAATCTCAACCTTCAGTTGGCCTAGACAAAAAATTCCTCCTCCTTTATTTTTTTTTATATATATATATATATAACACAAATGACACAACACAAAATAAAATAAGTTTTTCACACTCTTATGGCATAAGTGTGTCATATGGAAACGAAAGTGAATGGGTGTAAACTAGCAACTATTAAATTATGACCCAATTCCTTAAACATGTTCAAGGAATTCCATTTGATTGCAAAACTTTATTAAACATTTATAAAGCCTCATGTGATATAAGTATTAAACTCAAAGAACAAAAAACGCACAATGCATACAAGCCTAGCATATTGATGATTCTACAACAAATAGAGTCATGACAAAAAGTGCAACTAGGATACAAGACATTGTGCAAAACCGATGATATTCCATCCAAACTCCCTCAAATATAATATTATTCTTTTCTTTTGAATGAAAATATCAATCTAAACAAACTAGGCCTTGGCTCTATTTATCTTTGAATGCCATATTTTTCTTTTAGGCCTTTGGACCACGTATTTCTTTTAGGTCCATTACAAACGGTGGCTTAATCGCAAATGATGATTGTTCCTTTCGTAGCCCTTCCCCGTGCACTTTCATATATCACTTTGTAACACACAATAATCTCACGTGCAATGGAATAACATGCACAAATCCTACATAGTCACAAAATAAGTAGATGACTAAATTGATAGGAGAACATCTCACATAGCTAAAATATGCATGTGAAGTTAAAATTCAAAGAGCTCGTGCAAGGGTGCAAAAGAGGATTAAAAATAAAAATCCTATTAACAATTCAAATTCAAACTACTTCATGTAACCATGATAAAGAACAATTTTAGAATTCAAATACACAACCAAAAGTTCTAGCCATATGGAAGTGAAAATGAAGGATTTAAACACGGTATATGCCACAAAAAATGTGTCAAACTACAAACACAAAAAAGAATCTTTTTGAGTTTTTCAAGGTTTTTCACCAAACACAAAATTGAATTCAAAAGACAAACAAAAATTATTTTGTATTTTTCATTTAATACCCAAAAATGTAAAGGATAAAAAACAAAAGATAAACAAATCATAATTCTAGGAAAGCATATTTAATGAAGCATGGACTTAAAAATGGCAAACAAGCATACAACTAGCAAGAATATATGACATGTAGGACAAAAGCTAAAGTATGCAAACATGCAAGCCATTACTCATAGGATGTAGCAAGTGAAGAGTCATGAACTTGCATGTTAGAATCATAAAAAACAAGATATTTTGAAAAATGCATATTTTCCCCCAAAAAATTACTAAAAATTAGGATCACACAATATTTTAGTGTAACCCGCTCTGATACCAATCTGTAGGGGCGTGTTTTCTATCCTATATAGTCTGATACCACATGTAAGTGCGCGAAAGACCTAAATTTTACATCTCCTTCCTAATCAAAACTTAGGATGATGGTTCAACAAAAAAAGGTAAAAGTCACATTTTAAACATCTTTTAAAATAAATCGAATTTTAATTTCTTTCAAAATTAAAATTACATTAACATAAACAATTATTTGAAATTTTACTTAAACAAAAAATTAATTCTAATTCAAGTGAAATTTATGCCAAACAAACTTATGCATATATTTAGGCCAATTATATGTCCCAACTTGAATTAAAATTATCCAAATATTAATTAGCACCAAATTAAACAAGTGTGAGATTTAAACTAATTTTTATCTTGATTATCCTAGCATGCATCTAAGGTGATTTTTGTAAGATAAAAATAAACAATCTCACTACGCGGCCATGTACGAGGATTACCCACAACGGAAAAAACCTCGGACGGCGTTGGCCTAATAAATCCACTAGGTATGTTATATTTACAAGGACAACGACAAGAAGACTTACAACACTCAACTCGACTCCTTCAAGCACGACGCTTCCTTCGTTCTTCAACCTCTGCCTTGTAGATAACTCCGGAGTCCACCAATGGAGGCACAACCCACCGTCAACCACACATGGTGCCTTTCACCATGTGAGAAATCCGTAGCAAACTTTTCTCCTTTTGGAGTAGAGAAGAACCCAAACTGTCTTATTTATGGGTAGATTAGAAAAAACCGATGCCAAACACTCTCCAAACAAAGATATATATATATATATATATATATATATATATATATAGGAACTTAGATTTAAACACAAACATATATTGGGTGTAAAACTTGGTTTTGTTCTTAAGATAATCAAATTGATAAATAAACACCAAGGAGACTTTTTGTGAAAAATATTTTGCTCTCAAAGAGTCTTTAGAAGTTTTGAAAAGTCTTACCAAAAAATTGGTTCCCGCACATATTTTATCAGGAAATAATAGTGGGAAAAGAAGTGGGCGAGTTGGAAGTTTTGTAAAAAAAACTGTTAGAAAAAACTGCCCGGTCGTTCAAACGAGGTTGTTCGAATGACTTTGTTCGAACGAGTTTAAGAACGAAACATCGAACGAGAATTCAGAGAAGATTGGTAGATGTCGTGAGAAAACTCATTCGATTTCTTGTTCGAACGACAATTCGAACGAAAATTCAGAAACTTTTGTTTTTCACTTTTAAGCCCAAAAACTTTTGAAAAAAGTTCTAAAGAGATTTTCTGAATATAAAAGATCATAAAAAAATATTTTATGAAATACATCCAATAAAAGTTCCAAGCTCCTATATATATATAAAACGCATTCATAACTATAGAGCCTTAGAATCCAATTGTTGTCGACATAGGAACATGGTACTAAACTCGGCAAGGATGAAGTTGTAAATTCTGGGCCACTACGTCTTCAACTCTTCAAACTTCATAGGCTTGATAGGAACAAACATCTATCCTATGACTCAAATGGTTTGTCCGGAATTAAGCCAAAACTACATATAGACTCAATTGAAAATTTGTATCCTTACAATTATGATTAATCCGTTTTGATTTGGTTGCTCCAAAGAGTCCGGTTGTAATGGTGAAGTTAATATTAAGGGTCAATATGTTTGTTTATTAATGTTAGTATCGGTTGCTCCATAGAGTCTATAATCTTCTTTAACTTATAAGCACACTATCCATTTATGCCTTTGAAAATATTAATGCTTGTTAAAATTATTATAATATTCATATAATATATTGTTTGGTAGTCAACAAAGTGATCCAACTATAATGCTTGTGAATATCAAACTTAAAGACAAAAGTGGTAGTAATAACTCATCATGCTTATATATATAAAGACATTAATTGGGTATATTTGATTTATTTTGTCAAGCAAGATAATTTTCCAAAGGAAATTTATTTTGAGTAACTAAAATAAATATTAAGGAATTATGCAATTGAAGGTAAAAGGATATCCAAGATAACATATCCATATAAATTACATAAAATAGTACACAATAAAGTCATATATAAATATTCAAAATTATTACAAAAGAAAACCCACTTTTATAAAATATTATTAGTGTATATGTTGGCAACTCATAGCATTAATGTAGTGACTATTTATCTTATTAATTGTACATTACCTAAAGTTTCATGTTTTATCCGGTTTAACATTATCGAGATTGACTTTTTAGAAGTACTAAATCGTTATAATTCAGTTTTACTTGAGGAACCCACTATTAATGAATAAATTAGTGTGTGACGCTCTTTTAAAAATTTGAAAGAATCATTAATTGGATTAAACATAAAGTATATGCAAAATCTCATAATGTTAGAGATTAATATATGAGTACCATTATATAGCTTACGTATTTTAAGCTATATTATGTGAAATATATTGTGTCACTTGACATGAATGAAATAAATTATTTTATTTTTTAAAACTAGAGTGCTACGAAAAATAGTTCTAAATCGATATGAGGATGCTTACAAGACAAACCATAAATTCTTGGATTACTTTTCTTACGTTAATTTGGAATCATTCCAAACAACACCTCAGTGACTTTTCATTTCTCAATTTTATCGTGCGATATTTTTCTTGAGTACACAAAAGATCTTTAAGTTTATATGAGAATATATTTTCTTAATTATGGTGTTCTCATGGGTGGTTTGTACAATTATGTTTTTGATAAAAAATTTACAAGAGAAGATTGTGATCATATATCATAATATTGAACTTCAAAGTAGCTTTTAAATCTTGTGGCATAATTGAATATCAGACTCTTTTGAATCTAGACTTACTTTGATGATTTAATACAATAGATTATCTTTGGGTTGTCACCTATGAATCTTGACACTCATGTTTGAGCTCTTAAGGTTTTACAATTTAAGAACGATCTATGTGGACCAAGTAGGAGATTATAGTCCTTAGATAGTGGATCTGCATAGATCAATTCATTATAAAATAACAAATCAAATGCAAAATTATTGATATCACCACAAGAGTTATTCACACAAAAATGAATATATATGATTAGAAGTGTATTATATAAATTCCACTCTACTTACCCAATTTGACACATCCGCATAATTGAGAATCTCTAGTACATGCATGAATTTAGAATTCACAAAAAGAATTGGAATTTAGAATTATGTATACACTTTCAAGAGTGTATACTAATTACTTTTGATATTGAAAATATCAAATGTCAAATTATTTAAAGAATGGTGATATTAGCGGGAGTATAAAATAACCTAATGTGGTTATAAAAGAAATTAAGATACTCATACAACTCCTTTTACATCCAAAGTGATTGTTATTTAGTGGATGTGACTAGTTTTAAGAAGCTCTTAAATAAGTTTGCTATTCTGAATGATTGTGAGATTTATCATAAGAATGTGAATTTGACATGGGAGTAACAAAATATCCGAATTTTATTTTCACAAGTTTAAAAAAAATTATAATGTCATTAATTGTCCAAAATGAAGTTTAGATTCGCGTTGAATTATCTAATTGACATACGAGAGTTGAGTGTAAATGGGTCTTTAAGACTAAAGCACGACCTCCATGATAATCAGCGGCATAAAGCTAGACTTATTGTCAAGGGTTTCATTATGAATAGAGAAAGGGGTGTAAATTAATATTTTACCTATATCTTAAAATGTGAAATTCTTTTATGGATTTAGTAACTCATTTTTATTAAGAGTTTCATTTAGTATAAGAACTTATAAGAGTTTAAGAAAAGAACTGTATATGTTGAGAAATCACTATATAAACTTATATCATTTTACCATCAATGCTATTTTAATAATACTTTATAAATTTTGATTAGTATTCATATTCTTTGAAGTAAGTGGGAGTAAATTTATATATTTCTTGGATTTATCTTAGTAATGAAATATAGATTAGATAAATAAGATATTTTAAAAGTATAAAGTAATGAGATGCCAAAAATATTATATGCTCACACTTATGATAATTGTTCACTCTTGGTTAAATATGTTTGTTTTGTCCTAGTGGTCAATATTATAAAAGAGTGATAAATAATTAAATATTATATATAGCAATCTTTAGGATACAATTTATGGATTATTGCTACAAAAATTTATTTCGGGACTTAGAGTTGTCGATATTATTACCAAGTCGCTTAAATATTATGATAATGGCACTCAAGTCTTCGTTTTGAAGAACTGATAGGTATTTAAAGAACCTAAGTACATTAAGATATATTAACTATATGTGAACGAAGAAGTTTCAAAAACACAAGTGTTAGTTGAACACATTAGTACAAATGTTAACATAGCATATCCACTAATAAATGGGTTATCACCAAAGGACATTCATGAATCATGTTTAAGATATGAGTCTTGCGTGTAGCCAATTAAGTATAAGTGTTCTGGATTATTTAGTGCTTAATTTTTCACACTATATTTGATATCAATTAAAATGTATTAAGGACATTTCTATTTATGTCTTACAATATAAGTTGACATTCATGTGAATTGAAGAATGTGGAAGGGATAGTCTTTTATATAAGATATTATTTTAACATTACTAAATAACCCAATTTATAGAGCTTGTTGGATGAATTGTTAATGTTACGGTACATGGAAGTGATCATACTCTTGAATTAGTATGTGAGCGTCATGACTCGCATTAATGGTTTATTTGATTAATGTGGTTGTGAAAAACTATTCAAGGATAACTCAAAGATTATTGCGCGCCTTATGATAATTATGGACCAAAGAGGAGAATGTTAGAATTATTTTAAAGAACAATTCTCCATAATGTGCTCCATGATTATATAAATACTAAGAGTCACTTTGGTTAATGAAAAAGTACTCCAAATACTAAGAGACCTTAATGGACGGTTGAGATTAAGTGATTGTTGGAGATTTGGATCCTCTCCCTACCTATAAATAAGTGACTAAATTCCCATCATTCAGACATATCAAAAGACAACGTAAGGAAATTATAGGACAGGGGCGAGAAATCTAAATTCTCAATGAGAATTAATTTCATAATAGTGTTTTGACCGCGGAGGAAGATCTAATCGTTGAAATTGGAACATGGTTTGACAAAGACAAGATGAACTTGTATTCCGAAGATCAGCGTGATCGGACATCGTTGAGGTCGATTGCTCCATCAATATTTTCAGTTTTGACATGCTGGAGGTATGTGATTATAATATCGATTTATGCTTTACATAATGATTATATGTTATAATCATGTTGATCTAAGATCTTAACGTTAAATATATAACACATAATGTTTTGTAATGATTGAAGAAGTAACATGTATAATTGAATATTCATCTATTAGATTCATAGATCCATATAAATTGTTAATTATGTATTCTTTTTATTATGTCTACAAAAAATTCACCCAAAAAATCAATTGAAATATGTATAAGATAATCTTCAAAAAATTTCAACGTTTAAAAAAAGACATTTACATACCAACTTTTCATTTCACCCACTTGCCGATTGAATTTTTTCATAATTGATCTCATCACTATGGAGATCATCTAAAAACAATTAATCTTTTACTATTTAAAAATATTGATATATGTGGAGGGGGGGGGGGGGGGGAATGAGTGAGTGTCTGTAGTTTGGATTTTTAGCTCGAAGGCGATATTTTCTATTAGATTTTTCTATAAACATTTGGCAAGCACGACTCATTGTCCATTCTCCGTAATAATTTTATGGGTCACTTGCATCCCGTCTAAGGCAACATTCTTTATATAGACCACCATCTTAGAAAAGATAATAATGTAGATAAAGAGGTCAGTCTAGGAACATCAGCTATCTATTATTGGACTTTTTGAAGATTCTCTTCAATATGTTTTATCCTTTTTCAAGCCTTCCTCTTCATCAATGATTATCGGAATTGCCGTCGTCGGGTAAGCATATGTTTGTGTACGTCCAATCTAGCATATTTATATGTAAGAGAGATAAAGAGCAATCTCAATGATAACAAAAGCATTGTTATTTTTATTAGCCATGGATTTTGGATTTTTTTTATTATATACCTTTGAAATTAATATTATTATGTACTCCTCAAAACTCAAATTTTATGAAATTAAGCAAGTGAATCTTCTAAAAATGAAAACAGTTACAAATAATAAGAAGTACTAAACATATAAATAAAATAGTAAAATATATAACTTTAGATGCAATCTAAACGTGGGCGGACCTACATGGTCTCGAGGGTGGGCAGCCGCCCTGTTTGGGTTTTCGATTTTTTTTCGAGATATATGCTAAAAAAATTAGGCATATTTGTAATTTTCCATAGTTAAAGGCATTGAGTTTATTCCATTTTAAAAAATTAGGGCTGGAGATGTAATAAACATTAATGATAACGCGCTTTTGACATAAAAAAAACCCTACCTTTTATAAACCCTCTCCTTTCCTCATCAGTCGTTTCCTCTCAATTTGAGTCTCAAACCTCAATCTGATAATCTCCTATTCCATCTCTTAACTTCTCAATATTTGCCACTCCACATCACACCGTCAGTCTGCCCACCATCACTCCGGAATTCGGCCTAGGCCTGTCAACGGGTCGGAGCCAGGTCGAGTTTAGGAAGATTCAGATCCGTGTAATCGGATCTTCATCGGGTTCGGGTCCGGGTCTTCATCGGGTCTACAATATTGGATCCAGACCCAGATCCGTTCTAGTCTTCGGGTCTTGAGTTCGGGTCCGGGTCTGACCAAATATATACATTTATTTTACATTATCCCCCTTCTTTATTTTTTAATCTTAAATTAAAATATTTTGTAATGTATTATAGAATATTATTAGTATAAATAAAACATTTATTATTTATATTTATTATATACATAAATATATTTTTTTTATATATTACTTACATGTTATATTGATAAGATATATTTATAAATATATATAAGTTTATAGTATATGTATATATATTTAAAAAATAATAATACACAATTCGAATCGAGTCCGGGTCTTGTATACGATCCAGACCATACTCATTTAATAAACGGGTCTTCGGATATTCGGGTCTTCGGATCTCGGATTCAAAAAAATATGCTCAGACCCTATTATACGGATCGGGTCCGGGTCGGGTCCGGGTCCAGACCCGACCCATTGACATAGCTAGTTCGGCCTATCTCTCTCCACTTCAGCGCGTCTCCCCTGCTTCCCTTCCTCCTTGCTCTGTCTCCGTCGAACCTAGGACAACATCTCCCACCCTCCCTCTGGCGGCATCTACTCGCGGCATCCTCTCCTAACCCACCCAATCCTAGCGAAACTGAGCACACATAACTTTTTTTTCCAATCCAATATTTATGAATGTTTAAATTTATATACAAGTTTAAATTAATGTAAATGTTTAAATTAGATTCAATTTTCAGCCCCTTAGTTAATGAATGTTTAAATGAAGTTTTAGTTCAATGTAAAATGTTTGAATGGTTTATGAAAAAATTAGTTTAAAGTGGAATAATGCTAAACTAGTTTGAAATGTAAAATGTTTGAATGTTTAAATTATTTTAATTTTTTAGCTTCATTTTTCACCCCTTATTATAATTTATTTAAAAATTGTTAAATTAGTTTAAAGTAGAAAAGTTAAATTATTAGTTTAAACTGAAAAGTTAAATTTCTGAAATATATTAGTTTGTTGGTTTGTCAAAAATATTAGTTTGTTGGTTTGTCATGTTATTACAAATGTTGGTTTGTTTCGTAAATTATTTGTTATTTTTTTTCTTTGTCATTTAATTGTTGAAATCTAATTTGAAATATTTTTTTCAAATTTAGGACAATTACATTGAACTATTTTTATTATTATTTTAAATCTAGGGCAATATTATGGTGAGGTATTAAAAAAAATCATGAATAAAATAGGAGCCAAAAATTGGTGGATATTAACCTCAAAAGTTTTAGGCTAAAAAAATTACAATAAAAGTAAACATTAACCCCAAAAACAATCGCCTTAGGAGCTCTTGTCTCCGAACAAGGGCGTAGCTATGGTGTATAGTTGTGGAGTAAATGCCCCACGTAAAAATTTGAAAAAAAATATTCATAAAACTTTAATGTAATCTGCAATAATTAAAAAAAAAATAAGGTAAGGATAAAAATATAAAAAGTTACAAACTTTAATATGAGCAACTCTCATCCACACATTTCAAATTCTCGCCTTTCGTTTTTGTATCAAAGCAACAAACAAATCAAAACAGGCAAAAAACTCTTCCTAAACTCTCAAGGATCCACCATTGTCTAGAAGTGTAAATTATTAATTTGACTATTTGTAAAAGATTAAAAAGTAGCTCTAGAAAATTTGACTCAGGACAGGATCCCGAACTCGACCTTTATCAAAAAAATTCGCACACCTAAATGAAAGCCACTGAATTTAGAGAACCTTAGTCATGATGAAAAATCAACACTCTTGGTGTGACTTGGAGTTCCCGCACGTATATTTTATCGCTGAAATAAATTTCAGGTTCCTTAACTAATTACATTGACGTGTTGAATCCACTAAGAGTTTTTGGCCCTGCAAGTGTCGAGTGAGGACAGATCGAGAGTTTTATCTTTCCGATTGTAAGCTTTTGGTTTGAAGACTGTATGCATAAAAAATAATTAAAAAATTTATTTGATCTTACAGAACGCATAGGAACATTTAATGATGTACTGCAAATTAAAGGCGACAGATGGAGAGCAACTAACCCATATAGTTCCTACTCCATCACTCATAAAGCAGCTAAGTTTACTATATTTGGCTGACCAAAAACTTCCACAAAGCTGATGGCTTTCTCTCTATCTCCTTCATCTTTCGTTCATCCTCAACTGAGGCATATTGTGTCCAAACTGCCTCTCCTGGACACTCTAGTCTTCTATGTTAGCTCTCTCCCTCTCATGAATTCAATAATAAGTAATTGTATATATTGTAGTGGTTGATGATAAGTTATGTTTGTGATTTAGATTATGCATTTTGTGGACAAGTTTGGGATATGGCATAGACTACCAGTAGTTTTGGGGCTGGCATACCTGGGACTTAGAAGGCACTTGCACCAAAGATATAATCTGTTGCACGTTGGAAGCATCAAGGGCCAGATATATGACACGGAGGAATTCTCATATCGAACGGCTGATGGGACTTGCAATCATCCCATGGACGATATAGTAGGCAGTCAAGGAACCTTTTTTGGTCGCAACATGCCTCCATCTACTTCACGTTATGGGGTAAGCCTATAGTAGCTTAGTTCAACTCCATAGAATCAGATTATGTTTGGGTTTAGCCACATGTAGCTCAAGCTCATCTCGAAATTATATTTCAGGCTTGAAAATTTGGCTCAAGTTTAATCCGGCTTAAGCTCATTTAAATATCAAGACATATTAATTGGGGCCGAACCGATGGGCTTTGAGCTTGCCTCGCCCAATTGACAAGCCTAGTTTTAATTAATAGAAGTTTTATGGAGACAACCTTTGTTGACAGGCTAATGTTTTTTTAATGAATTGATTGATGTCGGAGTCATTCATAATTAATCAAGTTTAAGTGAGGAACGTATTACGGAGGGGATGTGAGCATAAGTGTGTTAATAAATAATGTCCCCGTAGAAGTATGGTTTCATTAATATTAGTCTAACACATCCTCTTCTTCTGATGGGTGCAGTTGCTGGATCCTCACCCAAGTGTTGTAGCCGCAAAGCTCTTGGAAAGGAAAAAATTTGTAGATAATGGGAAGCAATTCAACATGATAGCATGCTCATGGGTACAGTTCATGATTCATGACTGGATTGATCATATGGAAGACACTCAACAGGTGGAAATTAATGCTCCAGATGAAGTAGCAAACAAGTGTCCAATGAAGTCATTCAGGTTCTTTAAGAGCAAACAAGTTCCCACAGGATTACCTCATCTCAAGACGGGGTTTTTGAATACAAGGACTCCCTGGTGGTAAGCCCTTCAAAGATTTTTCTTCTATGCCTGATGAGTTTGAAATAAAATATTTTATATTTGAACGAAACACAACTTTTTTTTTTAGAAATAAGTTACATTCACATAAAGACACTTACTCATCCGTTATATCAAAATAAATTTTCTTCAATAAATCATTTTTCTACATGTAATTTGCTACCTGTTTTCTAAAAAGATCTATTGCAATAAAAATGTTTTATTGTGAGACTTGTTGGATAAAACAAAAATGCATGACATATTTCACTTCATACTTAGTAAACGGGAGCAACGGATAAAAAATATATTTTTTTAATTTATTCACTAAGTTGAAATTTGAATGAAACAAGGTTAAAAATTGTGATAAAGATAATTTTTTAACTTTTCCATTTTTTTCTCAAAATGAACGAGATATACAACCCACGTGATAGTACAAATATAATAAAATGTCTCTTTTGTGATACTAAATCTAAGGTTGAGGCATGCACACTTCTAAACTATACCCTTGAAATCCAAAATGTCTCTTTTGTGATACTAAATGAAAGAAATTATTAATTTTGGGTTCATCAGCATTTAGTCTCATCTTATCAGCGGCGGATCCGGAAAAATCTTGTTGTGTGGGCGAAAATACAAATTTGTAAGGATAATTTTTTTTTGTCCCACTAGCAATTTTGTCCAGAAAAAAATTGTTAGAAATTAAACAAACGTAATTGTCACTTGCAATAACCATGTTAGAAATTTCTTATATGCAACTGTCGCGGATTTTAATCGTTACAAATGTTTCTAAATATTGAAATATCAACCCAAAGTTTGTCACTGACAAAGGCCATGAAAAATTTGTCCACGTTTTATTTCAGTCAAAGACGATGACAAATCATTCACGAACACAGTAACGATTTGGAAAATTCTGAAAACTTAGGAGGGGTGGTCGCCCCCCCCCCCCCCCCCCCCCCCCCCTAGGTCCCATGTAGTTCCGCCCTTGAGTCTGATGCTTCTTTTTAACACCTTGAACCCATCTATTTTTTCCTTTAGTAGGTTTTTATTCATACTTGACGGACAAAAATATTTTTATTTTATCTTTTAACATTTTTGTGGATGCTTAAAAAAGTAGAGAGGATCGTTAACAATTTTTCTGAGGCATGTCAACTATTTTTGGAGTTATATCACCCAATTTTCAGAGATATGTCACAAAATCTAAGTCACATTACCAAATTTTTTAGAGGCTATAACAATTTTTGTAGAGGCATGTTACTAGTATTCTGAAGCTAGTTATATTAATAATTTTTAGAGGAATGTTATCAAAATTTTCAATTGTATTACAAAAGTTAAAGAGACTTTTTTGCAATATCATTATGAGTAGGGATGGAAGCGTGATATATGGAAATAACAATGAAGGCATGGGTAGGGTGAGAATTTATAAAGATGGAAAACTAAAGATCTCTGGAGACGGGCTTCTTGAACATGATGACAAAGGAATTCCTATTTCAGGAGATGTCCGTAACTGCTGGGCAGGCTTCTCCCTCTTGCAAGCCTTATTCATCAAAGAACATAATCTTGTTTGTGATATGCTCAAAGTAAGTGCCTTTTATATCCTTTTCTCTATTGATGAAACTTTTTATAGATTCCTCGCTATGGTGATCATATATAAAAAGTTTCATAAAAAATGAAATTATTTACTATTTTTAAAAAATGATATGCGAAAAATGAATAATATATGCATTTTTTGCCGTGAAATCTTTGGATGATCATCTCACCCACTTTTGGAATGAATTTTTGATGAAATTATTTTAGGTGATCTCCTCGTTATGGAGATCATCTCCAAAAAAATCAATAAAAAATTCTTTATATATATATATATATATATATGTGTGTGTGTGTGTGTGTGTGTGTGTGTGTGTGTGTTACCATTTATTATGGCCTTAGCATGAATATACTAATCTTAAACTATAGTAGATAAAGAGATGCAAATCGTAGTTACACTGATCTAGAGCAAGTATTAGAGAGAGATGAGATAAAGAGATGGAAATCAGATTTACGTAGTTCGGCCCAAAGTGATGTATACGTCCACGGGTATAGTGTTAATTGTGTTGGTTTTAATGGGCAAAAATCATAGATTAATGATGGTTACAAGCTCTCGTAGTTCACTTTACAATTTCACGTCATAACAATAGGAAAAGTATATCTCATCCCCCACAATGAGCGATTGTGTGTTATTTATAGGTTATTAGAGGAGAGAGATTGTAGTTAGACAAGTGTTGTGCCTTTATAGGATAGGCAACTATACCTTCACATGCAAGTGGGCAAGGATAAATAGGGATTTGTTATGCGCACATGGTGGAGGAATATTTGCTTATCTCCTATACGTGCACATGATGTGAGTGCCCCTGATTTCATCCTTATCACGTGGTAATCCCTGCTATGAAGGTGTTAAGTAACGGTGTAGATTGTTGTGAAATAACTAGGCTAAATTGACTGCCTGTGACGCTGGGGATAATCAGAATTTCATAGGTTGACCAGGATAGTAGTTGAGCCGACCTTCTTCTGGAAATGAATGAGTCCGGTTGTCGCGCTATAATTGGTTCATGGGTCATATTATATTTATTGTACAACGAAAGTACCCAAGACTTTGCTCGCGATTGAGGAATGCAGTGGATTCTCTAAGGTATTATGCCTTCAGAGTGTGAGCTAAGTTGATTGAGCGAGAGAAGTGTTAGTCGATAGAAAAGTTATCAGCTTCGTCAATCTTGGTCGTCTCGAATTCTTAAAATTTTTCACTTGGGGTTAAACTTTCCACGTGTTAGACGCTGGGGTTTGGCATCTGGCGTAATCATCACGCACGTATGGGGTAGTGCGTGTGTCAGTCTAACTGCGTCAGCCTGCTTTTTCAGGCCTGGTGTTCCATGTGTCAAAATTAGGGGTGATAATTGCTGCCAAAAGACTATAAAATCCCCAAATTGAAACATCTCAAACTTTTTGCCATTTCAAACTCACATTAGCTTTCTAAAGAGAGAAAAAACTCTGCATCTTCAAATCCCTTTCTTCTACGGAGATCTTTTATCCACGACTACCATTTCCACCTAATTTTTTCCTAGGAAATCCTTTTCCGGCGAGATTCTCCATCTGTCTCCCATATTTAGATAGAGATTGTGTGCCATTTTTGCCCGTCTTCAACTCTTTTAGAGTTCTAGGTACATCATTTTTCTTCCCATGCCCCGATTCAAGTTTTTCTTCCAATTCTTTCATTTTGGGTGGAATTTATTGTTATTGGTTATTGTGGTTGGTTTATTTGAACATTCATTTGGAGTTTATTCATTTTATGTGGCCATTGATCTTGTTAGCCCGTGGTTTCTTCATTTTAGGGCTTTTGGGTTTATAAGGTTTAGTCTTGCCCAAGCTTTTGGTTTCTGACACTGAATATCCCTTAAGCCTTGTCTTACCCAAAATTCTATTTATCCTTGATAAGGTACAAATCTCACGACCAGAGGTGGCTAAATTATTTAACTGAGTTAGAAATTGTCTTGACTAGACATCGTTGGCAAAATGTTCCCAAATCTCCTTTAGGTTTTTTGTTCTAAAGACGAGCATGGCCATCTCTATCTTCCTCTAGTGGTTTATCCTTTTGTCGTTAGTTGTGGATTTTGACGGTCTTGAATTTATAGGGCCTGAAGCGGCTGACTAAGTTGAACACGAACCTGGTGTTAGAAATTTAGTGAACAAAGTCTCAGATATGCTCATTGTTGACTTAAAAGCATCAGCCTATAGAGCTATTTCTGATAGATTGTGACATCACCATCCCCTATTAAGGTGCCATTTAGGAAGTAGAGTAACTTTGGGAGCTCCACTAACCCCTATGACCCCTCTAACACCGATGCCAGATGGCATGCTTATGATGTGCTAAAGGATGAGTCAGATGCTTTGAGAGAGAAATACAACATGCTTATTATCATTTCCATCGATCTACTGGACTGCGATGAAAGAGTTTATGATACTTTATACTCAGACGAGGTTTGCCTTCCTTTGTGAGTGATATAAGTGTAACTTATCTGCCTTTATATCCTATCATTAGATCCATTCTGCAGAGATATGGCATTACTCTTACCCAAATATATCCCCCCCCCCCCCAACTCCTATAGGATGATTCTTGGGGCATTGGTGTTCTGAAAAGATCGAATTGGCTTTAACCTTGCTGGGGACATATTTAGGTTTGTCCATGGCTAAAGGATAACTCTAAAGCCCCAGGGTATTATTACTTAGCTCCTAAGAAATCCCACTTGTGGATGGTTAGGTCGTCCAATAACCATAATTGGAATAATCAATTTGTGTTCATGAAAGGTGACTGGGAATTTTGAGTCCATAGGAAAGATAGGTTCTGTAAGGTTCCTCGTGATTGGGTTGGGTCAAACAGAATTAGTAAACCTTTTGTTTCTTTTGCTTTCTATTTTCCCCTTCGATTTGTGATGTACTGACCTATTTATTTAACTTTTCAGTGAAGAAATATCGCAAGCTAACTACCGTGCTATTGGACTTGGTTAAGACCTCATGCATGCCCACCCACCCCAATGTTCAAAGATATTTTCTTAGTTTCTAAGTCTATTCATATTAGGTATCATACCCACTGGTGTCACTCCCCCATATAGACATTGGTTCCACTAATAGCTAAAGGACCAATTAACGCTGATCAAGGCACTGAAGTTGACCAGATTACTGAAGCAGAGGTTAAAGCGATAAAACTACCTTTCCATTTTATTATCTTTTGCATAACCACGGTGATATGACTAACTATTGACTTTTGTGTAGCTTCCACTCCTACTACTCTGGGCTTTATTACTAAACCTTCATATGGAATGGCACCTCGATAAATTAATAGTGTTGCTATGGAGTTTGTCCGCCGTAAGAAGGTGGAGGTCAAACAGAAGAGGAAGGATGAAGTTGAGGCCAAGATTAAGAAGAATATTGATGCCCAAAAAAAGCATTTTTAACATTTATTATTAAAAGGTCACACATTTGAGTTGCATTAAAATCATGTAGGTCGTGAATAAAGGTGAGATAATCAATAAGGAAAACATCTTCGCATAGTCCGTGTCATATTATTATGTAAATCCTTTGGCAATAAAACGATCTTTGTATCGTTAGACAGAACCATCAAAATTAGTCTTGATATTGAGGATACATTTTCACCCCATAACATTCCTTCTATGAGAAAAATCGGTAATGTCCCACGTATGTTCTATGTTAATAACTTGAAATTTATCTTTCGTAGATTTTTGCCAAATGTGATTAAAACTTACTTTTCGATTAAATTAAGCATCATGGTGAGACATAACACTACCAAGACAACGATAATAATGAAGGTGACTTGGTGTTTGTCTAACATGATTACTACGATATGGACTATTAGTGGGCTAACTGCGTAAAGAATCTGATGAGGACTCAAAGGGTTCACTCGGTAGAGCATCTGGTTGGGATAATATAGTAGCATGGCTATTATAGGATGTTGACTCATTCAAAGACACACTTATAAAAGGATATTTGTAAATAGATTCATGACCAAGATCACAAAATTCGCCATAGAGAGAAGATGGAAAGTGATATTAAAAATCACATATATATTGGGGATGGATCGACTAGATGTATAAACATTGTCAAAATTGTTCACATGCATTATGGGACCATCAATGGTAAGGATGACATGAGTATATAACATCAGCTGAGTTAAATATAAGATGATAGGATTTGATGACATTAATTATAGCAGGAATAATTAAAGATGACTAGCATAAATGAATCTTGTTGAGAACTAAAGACAAATTCTTGCAGTAGGTTTATAAGAGTTTCGATGAAAATGGTGATAGTAGACGTAACCATGGTTGATTTGATTGAGTATTCGAGAAGAATACACCCATAAATAATACTAATAAGTTGATTTTGAAAAAAAAAACTAGCGCTAGGTATAAAATCAGAGGAGGTAGGTTCCCTCATAACACATCTAAAGTAGTAAATACCCAGTTAAGAACATGGTGTGAGTTTGATATGATAAGTAGGGTTCTATTTTTTAGTATTTAGGAATATATAGTCATTTTTAATAAAAATAATACCGTATATGAAACTCAGAGGTCCAAATGTGCTAAAAACTAGGTCAAACTGGTCTAGAATCGGGTGTGGACCAATTATTTATTTTTGGAGTGCAGGGTGACGAGAGGTATGTAGGATGTTTTTCTATCAATTAGTCGGATCCCATGGGTTATGACGGAGTCAGTGAGAGCGTTATTAGAGGTTTGGCATCCCCAAAGGGATGGAAGGAATTGCGAGGTCTGGCATCTGATCACTCGTTGTATCTTTTGGACTATATGGTAGGAGAGAAACTCGAGATGTTTTGAAGGTTTAGAGATGACGCCGGTTAGAATTCGATACATTTTCTTAGTACCTTACATAGTTTCTATAAGGACAGATATGTCGCAACTCTTTTTAATATTTTAAAGTTTATGGATGTATTGCATAGAGATATATAGTCCTGGTTTTTCTTTTGGTCATGGCTTTCCTGTGGGTGGTTATATTGTAGTTGTATCGTATACATCCTATATACGGGTTCCACTCCCTCAGCGGTTGGTTTTTATATAACATTTATGTATCAATATAAAAGAGTTGGGTGTGAATATGGTGAATTAAATAGGAGAAGATTAAGTATTAGTGTGTTTGAAATTAAATGTAAAATCATTTTAAGTTTTGGAAAAATTGGTAATGGGATATGGATTAAGGAGGTCAAAAGTAACTACGAACCAGTCTAAACAGGGAAAGAACTAGCTTGGATGCGGGTGAAACAATGGATTAATCTTTCTGGTCTGGTTTAGTTAGACATAGAAAAGGTTGTATTGAATCATTATATGCGTGTAAAGATAAGATTGATAGGAATTTTACATGTCGTATGTGACGATGCGCCATCTGTTAGATCAGGTTGGGTTGGTCTCATTGGATTCGTGTTGGAAAGACGATTGAGATGGTGATTATAAATGGTGGTTTAGAGGTTGGAAAAATAATGGGTACAAGGTGGGATGACCATGACACATGAGGAGTTTGAGGCATTCATGAAAATGTGTGCTCTACCATTTTTAGATGCGGGTATGGTCTCGGATAATGGTGTTAAGGGTTGTATGTATGTCTCTGAAAGTCAAAGATGATGGTTGTTTTAGGTCATGGTTTAATATCCTTCGATCATATCTTTGTTACCATGTTACGAAATATAAAGGGAAAAAAATTATATTGATTGATATGAGTTTTAATCCTAGTTATAGTAGTCATATTAACAATATTACTTTCAGTAGGTGTCATAAAAATGTGAATTGGTAGAGCGCCCCCATTTAATATTTGTTGTACTTAGGGCTTACATGTTATAAGAATATATAATGGACCACAATTGAAGAGAAACTTGAATACTTTACTCTGAAAAATATGATACGTTATTTTATTAGAAATGTTTTATGTATCTCGTTTATTTATTAAAAAAATTCTTATTAAAACTTTGCGTCTTGTGTGGATCTCATCCTAATGTACAAATACTTAATGTACTTTGAAAAATATTTTAGGAATATGTTTGGGGTACATATCATTTTCCATCTCTAACGTAGTAACCGTATCCCGGTTATGGAACTTGCTAAAATCCGTGATATTCACACTTCAAATATGCACTTTGTTGGAACTAGTGACAATGCACATACCTATGGGTGTGGAATTAATCCACCAATGTCTCAACTTCCCTCACAAAATTAGGATCGTGTGAGTCAGGTTTTGAAACGATTTTAATTTAAATTGTAACTGATAAGGAATCTTTTGTATTTTAAATAGGGATAATTATATTTAGGTCCCATTTGTCGGGTCAACAAGCTTATAAGTCCTATTGACTTTTCAATAATCTCATAAGTCCTATTCCAACTTTTTAGGAAATTTTTTCACAATTTTACCCTTTTATAACTAATCATCCGTAACTTCCTTTAGGAAGTTACATAAGTGGTTGGACTTTTTTTTTAATTTTTAAATGATCATAACTTTTGATTCACAAATCCGTTTTTCGCAAAATTACTATTTGAAATATGCTCGACGAGATCTATCAAACAAGATCCATGAAGGTTATAAAATTCCAAAGAAAAAAATTTACATAAACAGTAAACTTAACTGTATGCACTAGAATATGAAATAGTTTTATATATGTAACATTTTCACAAACACACAGTAACATTTACTGTGATAATACTACACAGTATATATATATATATATATATATATATATACATCCGTTGGATCCAAACCCTCTTTTTTCAAAAATACCTTATATTTAAAGGTTCGCGCTAACGGCATCCAATCCTTACCACCATTGTTGGAGCTTCAACGACCTTCGTCAGAGCTCCGATTTGGGGTGGGTAAGGGTGGCATGTGGTGCCGCTGGCGCGGACCTTTGAAAATAAGAGACTTTTGAATAAATGGGCTTTGGATCCACCGGAGTATCATGGGGTGCCGCTGGCGCGGACCTTTGAAAATAAGATTGGATAAATGGAATCGGGAACATCTGGAGCACCAATTTGGGGTGAATAGGGGTGGCACAGAACTTTAAAAATAGGAGCATATATCCAAATTGGCGCTCCTATTCACCCCAAATTGGCGCTCCAGATGATCCCGATCCCATTTATCCAATCTTATTTTCAAAGGTCCGCGCCAGCGGAACCACATGCCACCCTTACCCACCCCAAATCGGAGCTCTGACGAAGGTCGTTAAAGCTCCAACAATGGTGGTAAGGATTGGATACCGTTAGCGCGAACCTTCAAATATAAGGTAATTTTGAAAAAAAAAGGTTTGGATCCTCCGGATATATATATATATATATATATATATATATATATATATATATATATATATATATATATATATATATACTGTGTAGTATTACCACAGTAAATGTTACCGTCTGTTTGTGAAAATGTCACATATATAAAACTATTTCATATTTTAGTGCATACAGTAAAGTTTACTGTTTGTGTAAATTTTTTTCTTTGGAATTTTATAGCATTCATGGATCTTGTTTGATAGATCTCGTCGAGCAGATTTCAAAAATAGTAATTTTGCGAAAAACGGATTTGTGAATCAAAAGTTATGATCATTTAAAGATTAAAAAAAAAAGTTCAACCACTTATGTAACTTCCTCAAGGAAGTTACGGATGGTTGGTTGTAAAGGGTAAAATTGTGAAAAAATTCCCTAAACAGTTGGAATATGACCTATAGGATTGTTAAAAAGTCAATAAGACTTATAAGCATGTTGACCCGACAAATGGGACCTATGTGTAAAGACCCCTTTTAAATATCTCAAAGGGCTTCAAATTTTGGAATCACCAAAGTGGGTCTTGCTTTATATAATAGTAGGTGTTAGATCAAATTTTTTTAAGCCAGTACACTTGTACAACACTGATTATCACGTTTATTATTTTTTCATATAAAAAATAAAAGGATTAGTTGCTCTCTCTATGGATCGTATGAAATAGTTAATGATGATGATAAATTGTTGCTTGTTTTCAGATACATAACCCTGATTTTGGCGATGAGAAGCTCTACCAACATGCGAGATTAGTAACTTCAGCAGTCATTGCTAAAATCCATACCATCGATTGGACAGTTGAACTCCTAAAGACGGATACTCTTTGGGCAGGAATGAGGATCAACTGGTAAGACATTCCAAATCAATTCAATCACTAACACTATTTATGTTTGAATTGTATGAACCATGAGAAAATATAACAGTTATATTA
Organism: Sambucus nigra; assembly: GCA_949130495.1. Taxonomy (NCBI): domain Eukaryota; kingdom Viridiplantae; phylum Streptophyta; class Magnoliopsida; order Dipsacales; family Adoxaceae; genus Sambucus; species Sambucus nigra. The sequence continues at coordinate 366,492,304 of OX422210.1, read as the reverse complement.
TAACATGGTAAAACAAAAATATAGAATTTCAATATTGGTTTTATCTTTTTTCCTTTTTTTCTTACTCATATTTTCTTACTTTTGTAACAAGTTATTATTTCATTAGTTTTTAATATCATGTATTCATACGAATGTAGATGGTGTATTCAATATTTTCTTGGAAAGCCTGAGGAAAATAAAAATATTTGCGGAAGTGACAATGTTGTTATGAAAAATAATTATATGATAAGTTTTATACTGAATTTCAAAATCTAATTAAATTAAGTTGTGCAGGTATGGTCTTTTAGGGAAGAAATTCAAGAATTTATTTGGGCATATATGTGGACCAATTCTAAATGGATTGGTTGGACATAAAAGGACAGTAGATCACAGCACTCCCTATTCTTTAACAGAAGAGTTTGTGAGCGTCTACAGAATGCATTCGCTTCTACCTGACAAATTCCTTCTCAGGGACATCAACTCCACAATTTCACAAGACAAATTCCCACCTATTCAACAAGAGTACTATTATCCGTAATTACAATGTTTTTTTTATAATATATAATGAAAAAAATTCAAGTACTTGTGAGAATTAGATTTCGTACATTTAACTAATTGAAGGATGGGTGCATAATTTTTGTAGAGTGCCTATGAAGGAAATGGTTGGGAAGGAAGGAGAAAAAAGGTTGACAAAAATCGGAATGGAGAAAATGTTGGTATCAATGGGCTATCAAGCATGTGGAGCCGTCACACTATGGAACTACCCATCATGGATGAGGAACCTTGTTGCTCATGATATCAATGGAGAAGATAGATCTGATCCAGTCGACATGGCGGCCTTAGAAAGTATGTATACATACTTCACTTTAAATATGAGTTTTAACCAAATAGATTCTTTAGATAACTAGAGTTCACCCCCTAGTTAATACTTTTCATATAAATCAACCCCCTTAAACACTTGTTAAACATATTGTCCCTTTATGAGAGAGATTCCTTAAATGTACTATATAACCTGTTAAACGTCAATTTAACCTCCTCGTGTTTGATCTGATTTTACCATATTTTTTTATAACAGTTGAAAACTTCCCTATCTGATTTTACCATATTTTTTTATAACAGTTGAAAACTTCCCTACTTTATCTCCTAATTTCGAATTTAAATTCACGTTCTTAAAAAATTAACTGCTAATGATATTGAGCATCTATTTATATATTCACTAACTATAATCGGGTATCTACCTTCTTGAAATTTACAATCTATGAATATAAAATGGGTATTTATTTTATATATAAAATAACTACACTTGGGTATCTACTTACGTATCTAGAGTTGGCATTGGAATATGCAATTTGGGTATCTATGTATATATCTACATAAGGTATTTGAATATGCACGTGGGTGTCTTCAACTCCAAAGTGAGACGTTGCTTATAAATATATGTAAGTCAAATGGTTTGCATATTAGGTGTTTATCACACCCTGCGCAATCCGACAGGCGGGGTGGCCAGCCACCGCCGCCGGACTACGCCGGGCGTGAACTAAATAAATACCATTCTTAGCATGAAATAGATGTGAGATATAAATAAATCAGTCCGTAAGATAAGTAATTGAATCAATCCCAAATGATGATAAACAACAGAGCAATAAAAGATCCATCACATGCTAAAACTCTAATTAAATTCAATCCCCAATAATGATTAAATAAAATCTGAATAATAAACCGACTGAATAATTCAACTGAAATCCTCTAAACAACTTTGGAACCGAATGGCCCAATAAAACTCAAATGAAGTCCCATAATTAAATACGACTGAAAAAGAAACTAAATAAAGCAATAAAACGGATGAACTCCAGTTGCACCTCCAAACGATAAACTTCGATAATCCTATGCAACTTCTCCAAAACTCAGTCAATGCACGAGGTCAGCGCTCCGAGAGTGAATACACACTACTCCCCTCAAATAGGTTCCTTGAATCCAGACAGTAGCATTATATGCAATAAATATCACAATAGAATATTTTAATTAAACGATATCATTAAACGCGATAAATGTAAATCACTAACTACCCGCAGGGATCCCCATTTCAAAAGCACACACCAATATGATTTTTAAATTCTCAAGTCCCACGGTATTAATTTAGTTCTAACTTTTTATTATGGTAATACTCCCGCTTCGGGTGGTAATTTCCACCAAAGTGTCACACTTCCCCTTTTCAATAGCCAGTCGAATTGGTTTAAACTGTCGATCCCCCGCAATATGACAAGGTTCCACACACGACACGACATAAATCGCCCAAGCTGAACAGGTTAAACTGCGGTCCCTGACACATTATGTCGCCACCAATTTTAATACTCGTTTATATCTTAGGCATTAATTCTCAATTTCTCAATTTCACATTTTATAAATTACCCCACCCTTTCAATCGATGTGAGATCCTCAAAATACCCCTTAGTCCCATACCTAACGGTCCCCAAGTTATCAAAATGTCATACCCTATGTATAGGATGAATTTCTAACATAAACCTCGACCTAGTCTCATGCCTAGGCTAGCGTAACGACGATAAAGTGTCAAAAATCATCCCACCCCCGACATAATAAAGTCGTAATAACCTACCCTCACTAGTCCATACCTAGAAGGCGTAAATCATCAAAAGGCCTACCCACTAGTCTCATACCTATAAGGCATCCTAAAATATAGGGAGAGCATAAGATACCCAACAGACCGTCGTCACAATGGCCAACAAGTTACATAATCACACATAAATAAATCAACATGTAAAACTACGCATGATAGTTCGATTTAATTAAATCTTAACTAAATTAACACATCATCATAAACACCAAATTAATGCTATTTAATTATTTTAAATTAAAATACACCAAGATTTCATCATTAATACATCAAAATTCCAATTTCATTATCTCAACACAAATTACATGAATTATACGCCCACAAATCCGTTTATCCAAAAACTAGGGTTTTTCTACATGCAACCTACACCAACAAAACCCAAAATTCACTCATAAATCCTACATACCCAAGGATTATGAATATTATTCATATAAAAAGATTTCATAAAAACAACCAAAAGTTTTAAATGTCCACTTTCTCTAATTAGATTGCTAATTGATTTTAAGAAAAACATGAGATTAATGTTTAGGTAGCACTTAAAACGCATAATACTAAAGGAAGGGAATAGAGTAGTCATGCGTGAAATTAGTTGGATAAAAAATATGATTGGACTCCTCTTCAGAAAACACCAATTGAATCTTCAAAAACTTGTTAAAAGTTGGGGCTGGGGGTTGAATATGAGAGGAAATAGGTTTCGAAAAGCTTTCCGAGGGAAAGTTTGAGAGAAAAGTGATTTTAACAGTCTCAGCCCTGTCACAGTTTGGTATATAAAAGGTTTAAGCGTTCAAAAGAAATCAGGACTCTAAGCAAACCACCGACTCACTGTCGCTCGAACGTTTTGAACGACATACTCTATCGTTTAAACGACCCCCACATCCAAAATGCAATCTTTTGAAATTCGACTTTATAATATGATAAATATTCTTAGAAACGCACCTGCTATTTTAAACGATAAAAATTCTTATAACCTTTTTATAATAGACCCGAATTAATTCCCGATTGAGGATTTACTAATAAAACCAAGTTAAATTCTTAAAGGACATTAACTCCAAGATTTTATTTTTCTCCAAATTAATTAAAGTCAATTAATTAAAACACGGGGTGTTACATACTTTCCCACTGGCAAAGAAATTTCGCCCTCGAAATTCAACGAAAAATGCAAACACTTAAAACAAAATAAGGCTCGCATATGCCTACCCATAGGGTGTCATAATCAGGATCCCATATACCCAATCTTACCCGCACGAAAACTCACTATTTCAAATTATAATATATATATACACCTACACATTTTAGTATCTATAAAATAGTGATTACGTACCGACACTCCTCTAGCCACGCAATCTATCATGTTCTGTCTGACGCTGAGGTACATAGCACCTCCCATAACCGGTACTGGTTAGTGCTGTGACCACATCTTGCGCACCTGACGTTGTTAGTGTTGTTGGTTCTACTGGCGCACCTTGAACACCTGACGCTGTCGGTGCTGCTGGCGACCCCTGAACACCAGTTGCTGCTAAGACTGGAGGCTCAGTCCTAACTGTCCCTAAACTCCTTGCCCTTGTTGCCCTTGCATGAATTGACCCTATTGGGCCTGTACTGCTTGTCCTTGTTGGCCTTCTTTCTTGAAACACTTAGTTTCTTTATTCCCTATCTTCCCACAAATGAAGCATCCACCCTTAAAAGGTTCAAAACGCCTAAAATTTGCTCGCTCCTCCCCTTGACCTTGTTGTTCCTGATTGGTCCTCTGCCTCTTCCATGCTTAATCATTGTGACCCTTACTCTCATTTCCTTGTCCATTAGACTCTTGTCTCTTTCCCAACTTCTTTTGATAATTAGCCTTCTCTTGCCATAACAACATTGTGACATCCACCACCTGAGCATAGGTAGTGTACGTCAGGTTTCCCAACACCATCTGCCTAATCGACCAAGATAAACTCTTAATGAAACACTCCATCTTTTTCCTCTCAGTATCCACCTCTTCGAGTACAAAAATAGATAAATTGTTGAATTCATGCTCGTACTCGACAATCGACTTCAATCCTTGCTCCAAGTCTATAAATTCTCTCTTCTTCGCACACCTAATAGCATATGGGAAATACTTATTATTGAACCTTATATGAAATTATGCATAACTTAACCGATCTCTCTCCTCTGATGTGGTAGCACTCTCCCACCATTGCAACGCATCCCCTGACAGCTTAAATATTGCTAACATTTGCTTCTGCATATCTGTGCAGTCCACCATCCTTAATTGCCTCTCCATATCCATAGTCCATTGGTGAGCAACCGTTGGGTCAGATCCCCCTCCAAAGATGGGAGGATTGTCCTTAAGGAAGCTGGTCCTCACCCTATCCCAGGTCGAAGCGGGTGTGTCCTGCTCCTGCCCCTGCAAAGTCAACCATCTTTGCCTACCCATCTCCATACCGGTCGTTGTGGCCTCACGGATGATAGCCGATAACTCTTCGACCTCTAAAATAATCTTCCGCTGCATTTCCTAAGCTGCGGGACCAGAAACGGACTCCTCTCTCCTACTCCCAGTTCTCCTTGTGTTCGCCATCTGAAAAGATAGGAACAAAGTAACATCATACTTGGAATAACTAAAAGTACAAATCATCAAAAGGAATCAAAGATAAGCAACGCGGAAGCTAAAACAGACCCATAACCTACAAGGACTAAGACCGTGCTCTGATACCATCTGTCAAATCCCGCGCAATCCGACAGACAGGGTGGCCAGCCACCACCGCCGAACTACGCGGGTCGTGAACTAAATAAATACCATTCTTAGCATGAAACAGATAAGAGACATAAATAAATCAGTCCATAGGATAAATAATTGAATCAATCCCAAATGATCATAAACAACTGAGCGATAAAAGATCCATCACATGCTAAAACTGTAATTAAATTCAATCTCCAATAATGATTAAATAAAATCTAAAAAATAAACCGACTTAGTAATCCAACTGAAATTCTCTAAATAACTTTGTAACCAAATGGCCTAATAAAACTCAAATGAAATCTCATAATTAAATGCGACTGAAAAAGAAAGTCTAACTAAATAAAGCAATAAAATGAATGAACTCCAGCTGTACCTCCAAACGATAAACTTCGATAATCCTATGCAGCTTCTCTAAAACTTATCTTGAAAAAGTTAGTCAACGCACGAGGTCAGAGCCCCGGGCATGAATACACACTACTCCCCTCAAATAGGATAATTGAATCTAGACAGTAGCATTATACACAATAAATATCACAATAGAATATTTTAATTAAACGATATTATTAAACGCGATAAATGTAAATCACTAACTACCCGCAGGGATCCTCATTTCAAAAGTGCACACCAATGTGATTTTTAAATTCTCAAGTCCCACGATGTTAATTTAACCCAATTAATTAATGTTCACACTTTTTATTATGGCGGTCCTCCCGCCCCGAGTGGTAATTTCCACCAAAGTGTCACACTTTCCCTTGTCAATAGCCAGTCGAATCTGTTTAAATTGTCGATCCCCCGCAATATGATAAGGCTCCACACACGACACGACATAAATCGTCCAAGCTGACCCGGTTAAACTGTTGGTCCCTGACACATTATATCGACACTAATTTTAATACCCGTTTATATCATAGGCATTAATTCTCAATTTCACAGTAATCGATGTGAGATCCTCAAAATACCCCTTAGTCCCATACCTACGGGTCCCCAATTTATCAAAACGTCTTACCCTATGTATAGGATGAATTTCTAACATAAACCTCTACCTAGTCTCATGCCTAGGCTAGCGTAACGACGATAAATTATCAAAAATCAGTCCACCCCCGACATAATAAAGTCGTAATAATCTACCCTCACTAGTCTCATACCTAAAAGACGTAAATCATCAAAGGGCCTACCCACTAGTTCCATACCTAGAAGGCATCCTAAAATATAGGGAGAGCATAAGATACCCAACAACCCGTCGTCACAATGGCAATTTAATAATACCAACAAGTTACATAATCACGCATAAATAAATCAACATGTAAAACTACGCATGATAGTCCGATTTAATTAAATCTTAATTTAATTAACACATCATCATAAACACCCAATTAATCCCATTTAATTATTTTAAATTAAAATACACCAAGATTTCATCATTAATACATCAAAATTCCAATTTCATTATCTCAACACAAATTACATGAGTTATACGCCCCCAAATCCATTAATCCAAAAACTAGGATTTTTCTGCATGCAACCTACACCAACAAAACTCAAAATTCACTCATAAATCCTACGTACCCAAGGGTTATGAATATTATTCATATAAAAAGATTTCATAAAAACAGTCCCAAGTTTTAAGCGTCCACTTTCTCTGATTATATTGCTAATTGATTTTAAGAAAAATATGATATTAATGTTTAGGTAACACTTAAAATGCATAATACTAAAGGAATGGAATAGAGTATTCATGCGTGAAATTAGTTGGATAAAAAAAATGGTTGGACTCCTCTTGAGAAAACACCGATTGAATCTTCAAAAACTTATTAAAAGTTGGGGCTATGGGTTGAATATGAGAGGAAATAGGTTTGGAAAAGCTTTCTGAAGGAAAGTTTGAGAGAAAAGTGATTTTAAGAGTCCCAGTCCCGTCAGAGTTTGGTATATAAAAGGTTTAAGAGTTAAAAGAAATCAGGACTCTAAGCAAGCCAATGACTCACTGTCGCTCGAACGAGGACAGCTATCATTCGAACAAGATGCGACGTCTTTCGAACGACATACTCTGTCGTTTGAACGATCCCCACATTCAAAATGCAATCTTTTAAAATCCGACTTTATAATGTGATAAATATTCTTAAAAACGCACCTGCTAGTTTAAAGGATAAAAACTCTTATAACCTTTTTATAATAGACCCGAATTAATTCCCGATTGAGGATTTACTAATAAAACCAACTTAAATTCTTAAAGGCCATTAACTCCAAGGTTTTATTTTTCTCCAAAGTAACTAAAGTCAATTAATTAAAATACGGGGTGTTACAGTGTTATGATTAAGTTTGTTGGGCCGATAGAGATAAGTAAGAGATCGAGAGATAAAAGATATTTCTTTCTTTGTAATTATCTCAAGAAATAATTAGGAAATATTTTTGGTCTAAAGTGACTTTACGGGTTAACTTCAGTTAGAAGGGTCAATGTGTTTAATATAAAATGAGATGGATCTATATCTACATTTATCTTATAAGAGGGGGTGGTGTCTAAAGACCCCTATACTCTTTTAACAATTAGTCCACTCAACAGGTTTTGCGATTTTTTTTTTGCTCTCATAGGTCTCATAAAAAAAATTATTTCAATAGATCCTATTTATAAAGAATAATGATGCGCTACCCGGCCCCAAGTACACATTCAGTACCCCTTTGCTGAGTTAGACAACACTTTTCTAAAAAAAAAAACGGTTTTAGCTTATAAAACCAATAGAGACACTAGCGAGATATAAAATAAAATCGAAAATCCATACTAACAAGGGTCACTTTTTTTCCTCCCAACAAAAAAATATATATTTAATAAAAACTAAAAATATGTATTTTCAATAAAAACTTGTTTTAAAAAAATATATTTAACAAGAACTTTTTTTTTAAAGTAGTTTTTACTTTTAACTGTTTTAAGATTATAAAAAAAATAATTGTTTTAAAAAAATATTTTCAACTCTTTTAAAAAACAACTTTTTAACTGTTTTTAAATAAAATGTTTATAAAAAGGCAAATTGTTTATAAAATTTCAATAAAAACTTAAAATATGTATTTTAAATAAAAATGTGTTTTTTAAAAAAAAACTATTCTAATAATTTTTTTAAAATTATGGTTAACTCATTTAGTCCCTCAAATACCCATTTACTCAATATTATCTTATTTTTAAAGGTTCGCGCCAGCGACACCCCTTATTTTTAAACTTAATTTTTTTAATTATTTTTAACTCATTTAGTCCCACAAACATTCATTTACCAAATATTCTCTTATTTATAAAGGTCCGCGCCAGCGGCACCCCTTATTTTTAAACTTATTTTTTTTTAATTATTTTTAACTAATTTAGTCCCTCAAACACCCATTTACCCAATATTCTCTTATTTTTAAAGCTCCGCGCCAGCGACACCCCTTATTTTTAAACCTAATTTTTTTAACTCATTTAGTCCATCAAACAATCATTTACCCAATATTCTTTTATTTTTTAAGGTTCGCACTAGCGGTGCCCCTTATTTTTAAACTTAATTTTTTAAAATTATTTTTAAATCATTTAGTCCCTTAAACACCAATTTACCCAATATTCTCTTATTTCTAAAGGTTCGCGCCAGCGGCACCCCATATTTTTAAACTTAATTTTTATTTTTAGTTTACAATATTTAAAATATTTTTTTTATTTTTTAAAACTGTTTAAAAATGTAAAAAAAATTGTTTATATTAAACTAACTTTTATTTTTTAAAACAGTGTTTTTAAAAAACAAATTAATTTATGAAAAATAGTATTTTCTATTAAAATATATTTTTTTTAAAGTCAAATAACCTTACTAAAAACTATACCATAGTTTTTCAAAAAATTAAAGCACCCAATAAAAGAGTGTCAACTAACTATGTACTAAGTGTGTGCTAAGGGCCGGTAAGCCTAGCAACACTCATTTATAAATGTATAATGAATATTGACCATATGTATAAATAAAACTTATTGAGAAAAATACATTTTGATGCACCTATATACTTTAATTAATTGGAATTTTATCTTTTTCATGAAAAAGGGTAAATTTTAGAAGGAAAAAAAGTCACTAGACTTGGAATTTTACTTGTAAACATATTTATTTTTTGCATCTCTACTTTGTATCCAATTTGGAATTTTTATTTTTAATATGTTGACGGACAGTTTATAGAGATAGAGAGAGATATGTTGCTCGGTACAACGAGTTCAGGAGGAACTTACTAATGATTCCAATTAGCAAATGGGAAGATTTAAGTGATGATGAAAAGGTTATTGAAGCACTTACTGAAGTTTATGGAGATGATGTGGAGAAGCTTGATTTGCAAGTTGGGCTACACGCGGAAAAAAAGATAAAAGGCTTCGCCATCAGCGAGACAGCTTTCTTCATCTTTTTACTTATTGCCTCAAGGTATGTTATCTTTTATGTCAAATGGATTATGAAACTATCAAATGACAAGGTTACAATTTTCATCTTCATTTAGTTTGGTAAAAAATGTCATTTACTAATGTTGTAATACTAATAACAATGATATATCAGGAGGCTGGAATCTGATCGTTTCTTCACAACCAATTTTAATTCAAAAACATATACTGAAAAGGGCTTGGACTGGGTCAACAAAACGGAGACACTAAAAGATGTGATTGATCGTCATTTTCCTGAAATGACGACAAGATGGATGAGATGTTTGAGTGCATTTTCAGTGTGGGATGCAGAGGCAAATCTAACTAACTAGATACATGTGTTGTTGCTTTTAGCATGGGGATTTTTCAGCCAAAGGTTTTATTAGATCAGAATGTTATTTAAAGCAAGACTAAAAATCAAACTGCATGCAGAACTTTTCATTGTCATGTAGAACGGTTATCGTGTATATTAGATACCTATAAATGGAGAAGTTTGACTCGATTTTGGGAAAAGTGAACAAAAACTCTATAAGATGTGCAGTATTTCTAAGAATCCTAAACTATTTTTAATGCAAAATTCAAAACTCTTTGTTAGAGCATGTACAATAATGAGTGTAAAATATAACAAAATTTGTAACTTTACAAATAGAATGCTTTAAGCAACAAAATTTGTAAGGTAATTTGCGTAGGTTATGCAAGTATACAAATCGTGGGGGAGAATTTGTAAATGGTTCCTACGAACTTCTAAAGTTCGTAGGAACCATTTTCACCACAGTAAATTTCACGGACATTATTCTATATAACCCCCTGATTCCCTCCCACAAATTCCCACCAAATTATTTTTAGCCTCATAATTCTCTCCTTTTTTTCCATCTAATACAATTCTTCATTAAAATTATATACAGGTTCTCAATTTCCTCTCCTTATACATTTTAAATACCGACCAATATGTCTTCATCTCAACCAATCAATACGAGTAGTTCACGACATCCAAACATGACTCCTATTGAAGACGAAGTTTTATATACCATATATGCTAAATATACGAGTCGTGGTATTGAAGGCAACTAGATATCACATGGAACATTTTGGGATTCTGTTATGAATGAATATAACATGTTTGAAATTTATATTCAACATACGAGGACTATGCTTTCAACATGTTACAATCACTTTTTGTCGCGTGTAATGATATACGTTGCAAAGCTGTCTCACCAACTAAACAATATAGGAAGCGGCAATAATGAGTTAAACACGGTTACAAAGGCCCGCGAGTCATACCACGCCGAAACGAGCAAACAATTCGTGTTTGATAAATGCTACCAAATTTTGAAAGAGTTTCCAAAATTTGATTTGCAGAACACAGCGTGTAACAACGACAACCCTACGCCTCCAGACTCGGAGGACAGTCCTGGTGTACGTGACTACCGTACAGACCCCCAGGCATAAAGGGGGAGAAACAACGTGCCCGTCAACGTGCGCGTTCTGACAGCCTTGATTGTAACACGACGGTCCTGAAACATTGCGCAGAATTCACTGAAATGTTTAAAAGCAAGCAAGAGTGGAAGTAAAGTCGGGCCATGAAATTTGATTCTCAAATTGATGTTTTCTTTGAGATGAGGAGAGCTTATCAAATTATCAAAAAATAAGATCATCTTGTGCGTCTAGGTCGAGAATAGTCATACATCATGGAGTTGGATATGACCAAACTGAACGAGTTATAGCAGCAGTTCCATGTGAAAAGGTTCACCGACCTGGTAAATATGGTTGTTGCGACCGAGGCTTCGATTTTCGCTCTTATGCCAAACATTGTATGCTCGTCAAATTCTGATCCTGGTCTATTTGGTATAAACAATGCTGACTAGGATGTTATGTAATGTGTGGTCGGTTTAATTCTCCATTATTTGGTTATTATAATTAATCTAATGTTAAGTTGGATGTTATGTTATTTGAACGGTGCAACTGTTGTTTGAATGTATGCTAAATTGAAACCGATGATTCAAAATAATTACATGACAAAGATAACACATATTATATTGATGTACATCATAAAAGAACAAAGTATAAAAGGAACGAAGAAAGTTTTTAAAAACTCTCAAATACGCATAAACTTTATAATCATTAATCCGCCATGTCATCATCGTAAGTGCTCCAAATGTGCTCAACCAAATCATCTCGTAGTTGTTAATATGTAGTTGTGTCTCTAACATTAGCATCCTGCGTTGGGTAGTCATAAAAATTAGCCCCCGTAGTATTTCAGGTTTGGGATTAGTATGTTCGTATTAATTTTACCACGGAGACTCTCTACGTTCATCGTCAATAATCATGTTGTGCATTATAATGCAAGATTTCATTATAGTTGCTAAGGATGCCCTGTTCCATAATTTACAAGGTTCACGGACAAAAGCGAATCATGCTTGTAGTACACCAAAAGCACGTTCGACATCTTTCCTGCACGATTCTTGGTACTTGCAAAATAATTTTTGTTTTTGTGATAGCCCATGTTGGTTCCTAAATATTTTAACGATTGTTGCGTATGGAGGGTAAACGCCATTAGCAAGGTAGTACCCCATATGGTATATTTTTCCATTAATAGTGTAATTAACGGGAGGTTGAGTCCCATTGCGTAATTCACAAAAAAAGTTAGAGCGGTGCAAGACGTTTATATCCTTGCAAGAGCCAGGAACCCCAAAGAACGATTTCCAAATCCAAATGCCATACGAGGCAACCGCTTCTAGGATTATAGTTAGCAATTATTTTCGTCCACTATATTGAGCGTGCCAGGCAGTGGGGCAGTTTTTCCATCGCCAATGCATGTAGTCTATACTCCCTAGCATTCCTGGAAATCCCGGGTTGGTGACATCGCCTGTTATCGGATTTCTGGCATACTGCGGACCGAAAACGGCCACAATTGCCTCAATAAATTTGATAACAGTTTTTAATAGAGTTGTTTCACTCATTGCATACTGCTCAGACCATACGTCATGGGATCCTCCATTAGGTAAGAGTAAAAATTCCCCCCTAATTTTTTGATGTGAGCTTAAACCTAAATGTCTGCACGCGTCGTTCTTTTATACAAAGTAGTTATCATATTGATAAATAGAATCAATGATGCGATTGAAAATAGTATACCACATCCTAAATATCCTTTCGGAAGTAATACTCATGTATGCCTTATCTTCACTAAAGTAATCTTCCCAGAGTGTTGCATGTTCCCTTTCTCTCCTTCGATTCACTCGACGTCTAGTTTCGAGTTCTTTCCCATCTCGAATTATATTTTGTTCAACAATCCAACGTGTAATCTCCATGCAAAGTATCATCTCCTCATCTTAATCATTTGATGATGCACTATCGTTAAATTGAGCATACTGAAGTATAAGATTTCACCCCTCATCGCTAGAACTGGAGTAGTCCATGATTAATTTTTGCTCGGAAGGATTTAGAAATTTAAAAAGTTATATTGTAAATTTCATAGTCTTCCATACTATTTATAAATGGGATAGTCTACTATTTTCAACAGTCTATACGATTAGTACGTGTGCCATGATTGGTATGTGTGCCATACAGTCTATACAGGCAGATGAAAAAAACAAAGATTCAAGTTAATAAAAGTTACTAATCACAAGTTAGTGATTGTGAATTATTATAGCATGCAGGCCACGAATTGGTATGTGTTATGAATAATATATATTTACTACTATATATATATATATATACGACGACTATATATATTTACTATTACTACTAGATACAATATATAATTACGACTATAATATCTATTTACTACTACTATTACTATATATATTCATTATTATATATATTTAGTGCTACTATTATATATAATTATTATAGCCTGCAGAACAAAACTACTATATGTTTGGTATGTGTGTCATGACTTTACAGACTATTTTGTTACACACTGTTTAAAGACTTTATATATTTGGTTTGTGTGTCATGGTTTTATATGTTAATTATTTAGTTCATGATGTGTGTCATTATTACTAATTCTAATAATGAAAAATATTTTAATTGCGTGGAAAATAATGTGTACATCGTTAAAATATTTGTAATATAAAACAAAATTACAAAACTCAATATATAATATTCAAATTTTCATTATAAAAAAAAACGAAAGTTACATATTAATACCATTATTTAATAGGCAACCACGGAACACAACATAAGACATTCCCATCCCCCATTGACATGGTTGGTAGATGGTGTACTAAATTCATGTCCGACTCAGCCCCTTTGTAATCTGACAGGTCTGAATCCAATGCATACATTGGATCGTTAAGTTCGGTATTTATCAAATGTTTTGCACGCCACCGCTCTAGCCTTTTCTCCATCCATGCAATTTTGCGTTGCAATAAACGTATACATTTTTCATTATTTTTATTTGGATCTTTGCAATATCTTGTTAATTTTACTTGTGGCACGGGTAAACAATGCCAATGACAGTAGCATTCCAAATCGCAACGTCTATCAAATAACCTAGGCCATTTCAAATGATCATTCCATGGAATATTTCCTTTTGTCGGCGTTAAGAATTTCATCACATGATTAACGTTGCCTAAAGAATTGAATGTGCATATAGGGATGTTTTCAAAAACCTTTTCTCGCCAAACCAACTACCTCCATGATCTTGGAAGATCCATGGATTAGTCAACACTTGTTCAATATTACTGCGCGTTGCCTCAACATGTTCAACACCAAATGATGTCGATGCTTTACACTTACACTTTGTCTTCGCAACCTGTCGCATCCCGCTTCCCACCCCCCTATTAAGAGGTAATCACATCGTACTACCTTTTTAGGAGGTAACCAGTTATAATACAGAAGCTTTTACCCGACGAGAGTTTTCATGGGAGCATGGGTTAAGAAGGATGAATCTTCATCAAGCATGTAGACATGGTTATGCATTGTAAGGTTTATGATATAAGGAAGTATAACTATTGTTGTGGAGGAATACCCATACGAGACCATATATTTATGTGGAAAAAATTGGAGGAATACTCAAGTGTTTAAAAATATTATCGGTTAGTGTGTCATCAAAATACAGATAGTGTGTCACCACATATTAATTTGATCGGATACTGTGTCACCATATATTAATTTTATATTTTGTTTCTATGTTTTTATTATGAAGTATTATTATTTTCTATTGGGGGTTGCTCTTTTTTATGTTGTCACTCACTGTGTAATAAACTGGAAATTAATTGATAGTAAAATGAATACAATAGAATATAATTGTACAAGAAAATGAATTGATAATGGAAATCAATACAATCTATTACATGGAAATGAATTGCTAATAAAATGAATACAAAAGAAAATAAAATGAATAAAATTAATGCAATCAATGTGGCCCCTGCCCAAAATCATAATCCTGACCCAAATCAACATGCAACCCCAACATCGGATCGTCGCCAAAAGGGGTGCCCCAACTCTGTTGCGATTGATATGTTGCATATGGGTGAGATGGTGGGATTGTTTGTGGTACGTAAACATCGTCACTGGTGTAACTCGGCCCACTAACCTCAGGTCCAGCACCACGCACATTAAAGGCGGCAAGTTGTGGCTCGAGCTCCGCAATTTGATCATCGCGTGCTCGAGTCTGAGTAATTAGTAAATGATGGAGACCACGGTTATTATCTGCTGCGTTGATCTATGTCTCACACCATTCTAATTGTGACAACGAATGAGTTGGAGGAACGTTCGTTGGGAACTCTGGTTGCGACACACTTCTTTTGTATGAAGCACCCTGCGGTACGCCGATGTCTACCGTCCAATTCTGCCTAGGCACCTGTATCTGTGTAGGGCTAGCCAACACAAACTGTGTATAATACTCAGACGGCTGGTTAATTGGTGCTGGCCCCCGTGGGATGCGCAATGTTCATGGTGCCACTGTCTCAACTCCAATTAAATCAACGTTAACGTAGCGTGCCATCACAGGTAGTAACGGCCCCTGCGTCACTGCTTTCCAATATGCATTATACTCTTCTTGGGTTGGGCATTTGCAATAATCCAATTCTGGGCAAAGGCGTTTTGATATTCCGAGTGTGCGACTGATCCCAAATTTCACGGAGGGTTGTCTGCTATACATATCTGGCCCGTCAATTGTTGAAACCCCCAGTCGTCCCAGTACCAAAATCCCTTAAATAAGGGATCCTGAAAAATCATACGCAGCCCGAATAAATAATGTGCGTGTATGATGACGTCATTATTTCGGTACATCGACGTCTCATACTGCTGCCAAATGATGGATTTGGGTGACCGCATCTCAAGCTGATGTTAGTTATCTGAGATATTAAACTGTTGCACGCCCTTTATCCGGCTCCTGTTCGACTTTAACCAACGAAATATCCGGGGCCATACATCTATGGGAGTATCAACAATAATCAAGCATGCGGTCGCCATGTAATCGTGATGTAAGTACTGCAAAATATGTAAATAAATTAAATTGATTAGAATACATTAACTATTATTGTAACTAAACATATAATTCGTAAACGTTTAAATAATAAATTTAGAAAATGTACCTCTATTAATTGCCACATGCACTCAACATTAGTTAATGAGCGTCGACTCGCTTTGTCCATTGACCAGATAATACAGACATAAATTGTCAAACCCCAATCATAGGCTCCAATCTCCATAACGTCCTCAAAATAATGAAAATACCCAAGGTCCTATGTGGAATTGGCTTTTGAAAATAATAAACTGCTAATTACGTAAAACCAAAATGCCCGAGCAATGACTGGCATCATGTAATTAGACAGGTCCGGTTGTTTCAAAAACTTTACAAAGTATTTTTTGAGGTCGAAAACTGGAATTCCCGCACCTGAAAATCGTTTTATATGAATTTGGGGGGGGGGGGGGAATTCGTTAATGGTAGTTTGATAATTTGGGTATTTTTCTATAGACAAATTTTGAATGGGTAACCCTTGCCTAATCGGGATGCCTGTACATAAATTAAAAATACATGTCATATATACAAATAATATGATAATTATTGTTACACCTCCAAATAATTTAAATTTAATATAAATAATATTAAATAAGGGATTTAATAAGAAATAAAAATTATCGGAAAGCATCGTGAAGTCAAAAGCGCGTGAACGCAATTTCAACAAATGTAGTTGGAAGGTACACGTCATGTTCCACCAACGTTTGATCATCGCCGTCACAATGCACTGATTGTAATTCAACATCACCTTCAAAAATAAATTAGACATAACACCGACACCGTCGATAAATTCTTTTATCAACGGTTTATTATCTCTGATTGTTTTATATAATTTCGTTGGGCCCGCCCCATTACCCCAAAAATCAAACTTATTGCCGTTTATAATCGGTGTCTGCCCGTCGGGCGCGTGTGTGTCTCGATCAAAAATACGAGTGTAATGCTTGTATATGGTAATGACAGGTTCACTCGGAGGCGAAGGTTGAGTCGAAATTGCCGTTGAAGTGGAGCCGTGTCTTTTGTTTTTCCCGATATTTAAGTATTTTTTCCATCTTTTGGCATGTATGATATAAAAACTAAAAATTCAAGAAATAGAAATTTGTTTAGATGGAATTGAAGGACTGAAATTTGGTATTAAGGAGGATTTTTTTAGATGAATGTAGATATAGTGGGTGAAGAAGAAGAAGATGAACTGTGTCTGAAAGAGAGAAAGGGTCGTTTATTTATTAAGAGAAGTAGCTAGTCATTGGGGACTTCCTACGAACTTCTGAAGTTCGTAGGAGCTACAAAGAAAATAAATTTGTAGGAAGTTCCCCAATTGCATGGCTGCCTGATAGCGCGAGAGAGGTGTGCGCGTGTAAGTGCACAGTCGTTGTTTTCTGTCTCACCGCAACTATACAAACAAACCTAAATTACTACTACACTTGTGAGGCAAGCACAGCGGTAAGTTCGGTATCGAAAATCCACAGGGACGAGTTGCTAGAATTAAATTGATTTAATATTCCGAAATAAAAGTGTAAAAAGTGATTACAAACTAAAAAGGAAAAATGCATAAAAGGGAAATGTTTATCTAGGCGAGGGTATTGAAACTAGATTGTGAAAGCGAGTAAAACTATGGGTTGCGTCGAATATCCCTCACCCGAGTTAATTTGTATAAAATGGTTACATGGGTCGACGAGTTATTACAAATGCGTCTCGTTTCGACAGTTAATTAAATCAAGGGTTGTCACGCTCCTAAATTCGCATAAAAGCCTAATAAGATTTTGGCATCAACAAATATCTCGGAAATTACGCGCGAAAGGTCGTAAGCACGGGACATACATGATATTCCCCATCGAATCTTCTAGGCGTAATAACTAGGACAACGCACCCGAAATAGACCCGTAAACACTATCACCAAGCAAAGCAACGCGTTAACCCGGGTGAGTTCAATTCAAACACGACCTAATTTAAATTACCTAGAAAGCATGTGTAAAAACGCGGTAAATAAACGCAATAAATAAATGCGGTAAAACTATACTAGAAAGCGAGTAAAGGAAGCGAGTAAATAAAGCATGTAAACCTAAATTAGAAAGCTTGTAAATTAACTAGAAAGCAAGAAATGAAGAAATACAAACTATATTAAGGAAGAGGATGATGAATATTGCAACATTCAACCCAAATGGGGTGTCAATCCAAGAACAATTGAAGAAAAACTCTCCAAAACCCTCAAACCTAAGCTAACCTAAGCTAAAATCATATATATTTTTTTATTACATCAAAAATGCTTTATATAGTAAGTTAGAATTAAATTAGAAAAGAAAAGAGAAAGGAAAAGAAAACGTAAAATATCTGCTGAAAACAGGGGATCGATCGATCGACCCCTTTGGTCGATCGATCGATCATGAACAAAATATCCACTGTCGATGAGGATCGATCGATCGACCCCTTTGGTCGATCGATCGATCAAGCAGGGCAGACTCAAGCAGCACACTGCATTCTTTTCTTCCTCTTTTGGTTTCCAAATTTTTTCTCCTCCGCTAAAACTCCTGTAACTTCTTCATTAGGGATCCGAATCGCGCACCGTTCACGGCCACGCAAAGCTAGAGAGGAGGGATATAATTTCCGTGAAGATGTTGGGCCAGGTGCCCAAGCTATGAAAAGACTAAATTGACCTTGAACGTGCGATTGCGTACGAAACTTCACCGGAATGCGTCCGAACTTCATACTTAACATCCAATTACCTATAAAAGCTCAATTAACCCTTGAAAAATATGTTAACGTATAAATCCGATGTTGTCTGGTTAACGAGCATAAATATAGGGAATAAGATACCCGAGGGGGCTAAAATGCGTTCGTTCGGAGGATGAAATACGCAATATTTACGTATCATCACTGCCATCCGGGAGAAAGGTAAATGACCATTTGGATTTGCATTTTGCCTTTCATGGGAGTAACACCAGTGCAGATGCTCTTAATTTTTTGTGATTATTTGTAAGATACAAAGTGTTGAAAAAAGTTATTTTTGTGGTCAAAGGCCAAAAGGTGGTTACGGGACCCAAGTTAGGAAGTGTAAATAAAAGGGTGTCAATGAAAACTTAATATCACTTACATGGGAAAGAGTACTTATATTAGGAAAAAGTTAAAATTATATTTACAACATAAATTAACCAATTAAATAATGGTCCAATTAGTGTATAGTTTCCAACATAAATATATATATATATATATATATATATATATATATATATATATATATTTGTAAAAAATATACTTATTTTTAGTTTAACTCATTTAGTCCCTCAAACACTCATTTATCCAATATTCTCTTATTTTTAAATGTCCGTGCTAGAGATACCCCATCCCCACACCCCTCCACCACTATCGAAGCTCTGACAACTGTAACACCCTGTGATTTTTGAGCCGTAAAAATCTTCATAAAATTAAAAATCTCGAAAAAATAATTTTTTGAAATCTATTTAATTTTTTAATGTAAAAATGTTGGTTTTATATATAAAAATAAGGTTTTAAGTGGAATTTGAATCGAGATTTAAAATTTAGAAATTATAACCTTTTACATGAAAATCGGGGGAGGATTTAGTCTAAGGAGGATAAAAAAAATTCGACCGACCGATCGAGCTGAATTTTTTACAACAGCTTTGTCTCGCCATCAGCTACAACATGACAAAATTTTAGCCAATTCTAACAATTCGATCGTCAAAATATTTTTTTAGTGTTTGTTTTTTACCGTGACTCTTTTTTAAATCCTTTATATAATAGATGGTGTTGATACAAAAAATTATCCACCTATATGGACCAATCAGAGACGAAATGAATCATCCAACATGGTAAGAATCCTACTCAGCTAGATATAGACTCGCCGACCAATGTGCAGAATACCGACCAAGTCCAAGAAGGCCAACCAATTGTGGGAAGACCGACCAACTTGATCAGCAGAACGCCAACAGCCAAGTGCATTGTGAACATCATGTACTGATGTAAATGCCTAATTTATAAAGGCATTCCATACTTTTGCATTCCATCTCTTTATCTCCCTACGAGACTATAAATACATTGTAATCCCTTCATCAAGGACAAGAAAAAGTCATTCAGAACACAAGAGGCAAAGTAATATTTAAAGAAATAAGAAACACAGTGAACGTAGACTTTCCCTTATAGCGGGACCACTTTAAATACCTTTTGTCTCTATTTTATTTACATATATTATCCGTGATTATAAAATTAGACCTAGTCTAGTTTTTTACATCAACGGATTGGCGTCATATATGGGAACGTATTTCTAAACGTTTTCACTCTCATTCACTTATGATAACTCAAAGATGACTGACATTCCTGAGTCCAGTGCCAAAAATGATGGCAATATGCCTATTTCATCTGCCCCTCCAACAAATAATGATCTGATTGGAATCTTAGCTATTCTTGTTATAGGATAGGAGGTTATTCAAGATACGATCAGGCAATTGGCCCAAACCAAACATTGCATGACGGATCTCCTACCTTGTCTATTCATAGAAACATGCCATCGCCGCCTCCAAGAACTAGCAGGCTTAGCCACTCCAGGACTTCCATAGACATGTCCAAGTTTATCCCTTATGACTTTAAAGCCTTATGACGAGGAGTCTTTGTCTCCTGAAAGGCTTAGCCTAGCATCGCCCTTTGATCGTCTGGGACCCGAAGGGAATATAAATGTTCCTAAGGCATTATCGAGATATACTCAACGACCAGCCGACCAACATGAGGCCTCAGCCCAATCCAGATTATGTGGTCGACGATATGTCCATGTTGAGCATACCTCTCAGGTGGAGAGCTCAGCACAAATGGCTGGTCGGAACAGCCGAGCTGCATCGCATAAATCTTATTCGGGTAATCATACATGAAAAGGCTCAATCCATAGGTTGGAAGGCAGGTTGGGAGAAATGGTGAAGGCGAAAAACCCTTGCAATGAAGCTTTGTGAAATGGTCTCCTGTTGTTCAAGCTATTGTGGATATTTCTACTCCTTCGAACTTCAAAGCTCTTATTGTTACTCCCAAGTATGATGGGAAAACTGACCATGTTCTTCACATAGAACAGTACTAAATAGCAATAAACATTTATGTTATTCTCGACGATATGAGATGCAGGGCATTCTCATGTACCATAACGGGTCCTGTCCAAGTATGGTACAATAGCCTACCTTAGGGGCAAATTATTGATTTTAACCAATTAGCCGAGCTATTTATTAGTAATTTTTGCTTCGGGGCCAAGCCGGTAAAGAGAGTAGCTCACCTGCTAAGTGTGAGACAGCGAGTAGGGGAAAACACCAGGGACTGCATCACTCACTTCAACAATGAAAAGTTGGAGGTGATTAATTATGAGGATAAGACAACCATAACAACTCTTATGAGTGGATTACTTCCCAAAAAGCTTTATTACACTCTTGCCAAATATCCTCCCAAGACTATAACTGAATTGATGGCCAAAGCAACCAAGATAATGAATGTCGAGGAAGCAATGGCAGCAAAGCAGAGCTCGGTCACAAAGCTTGAGATTAAAACTGAAAAGAAGGATCAAAAGGAGCAAAATGAGCAAAAGGAACCGAAGCAAAGGAAGGATGATAGACTCAAAAAGTATAATAATTACACTCTATTAAATATGGGCATTCACCATATTTTGGAGGAAATTAAGCATAGCAAGGAGGTATGTTGGCCAGAGAAATTAAGAGCACTAGCTGTAAAGAGGGACATATCCAAATAGTATGAATTTCAAAAGGACCATAGGCATACGACAGATCGTTGTATTACCCTACAGAACGAGATAAAAATCCTCATCCGCTGAGGAAAACTGGGCAAGTTCGTTGATCGGCAGGACGATAGACGAGCTCAGCGCAGGTCAAAGTCTCCATGCAGGCCCAGGGAAGAAAAGAAAAGAAATCACGAAGATGATTTTGAAGATGATCCCGATTTCCCCAAAAAAACTAAGCAACCAGAACATGAGCTATTCACAAGTAGTTTTAGTTCCTTTGATTGTCAGATGATTACAGGTGGGGACGTTGGAGGTGATGATCACACTCCTGAGGGAAAAGATTACTTCAATGAGGCTTTAGCTTGTTCTTACATCCAGAGGAACAATCTAGTCGAGGAAGGTGAATAAAGAAAAGTTGGTGATTGAGTTTTCCAAAAATGACCTGTCAGGAGTTCTGTACCCCTATGACGACCCTCTGGTGGTCAAATTCAGATATCAAGATATAATCGTTTACAGGGTATTAATTGACACTGGTTGCTCAACAGATATCATGTTTTATTCTTGCTTCCAAAACATGGATTTAAAGCTCAGTCAACTAGATCCGTACCACAGGCCCTTGATCATTTTTTTTGTGAAAAAGTTTATCCTATGGGCACAATCAAACTGGATGTGTTGCTCAACACCTGGCCAGCAAGTCGGATCGAGAAAGTTCATTTCTTCATGATGGACAAGAATGTGTAGTTAGCCTATAATGTCATCATGGGCAGAGTAGGGTTAAAGAAGTTTGAAGACGCTCCCTCAACAGTCCATCAGTCTTTGAAGTTCTCGACCAACTTCGGAGTAGTTATTGTAAAGGGTTATCAAAAAGTAGCTCGAGAATGTTATTACTCCTCTACCGAGTAAGAAGATCTGGAAGAATAGAAGAAGAAGAACACTACTTACCAAGTGGATACTACAGAGCCTAATAGTGAATCTGAGGTTAAAACCTTAGATCCGAGAGAGGAAATAGAGCTAGTGAAAGGCGAGATTATGGAAGCTACTGAGAGCATCATACTGGATGACGACAAACTAGAATGGAATACAAAAATAGGTTCAATACTGGATCATGTTCTTAAACAGGAACTAGAGACATTCCTAAGGCATATAAATAATGTGTTCGCTTAGAGCCATGAGGATATGCTTGGGATTGGCCCCAACTTCCTCTGTCATGAGCTTAATGTCAACAAAAATGCTAAGACGATAAAACAGAGACGTAGAGTGTTCAACCCCGAGAAGAATCAGGCTATTCAGGAGGAGGTTGAAAAACTTTAAAAAACTTTATTTATTGAAGATGTGAAATATCTAGATTGGTTGACCAACATGATTATGGTCAAGAAGAAAAATAATAAGTGGAGAATGAGTGTGTGGACTTCACCGATTTGAAAAAAGCCTATCCAAAGGATCATTTTCCTTTGCCCAGGATTGACCAGCTTGTAGATGCTACATAGGAACTGAGCTATTGAGTTTTATGGATGCCTATTCTGGTTACAACCAGATTAAAATGACGCCTGAAGATAAGGAAAGTACCTCTTTTATTACTCCCCGAGGAACTTACTATTATAATGTTATGCTGTTTGGTTTGAAAAATGCAGTTGCTACCTACCATAGATTAGTAAACAAGGTCTTTAACGATCAAATAGGCAAGAACATGGAGGTGTATATGAATGATATGCTGCCGAAGAGTAAAACAGCCTTTGATCCTATTGCCGACCTCAGCCAAACCTTTGATCAGTTGGAAAAGCACCAGATGAAGTTGAATCTGACCAAATGTGTGTTTGATGTGCAGGAAGGAATGTTCCTCGGGTACATAGTAAATCAGAGGGGAATTGAATCTAATCTTGACAAAATAAAGGCGTTAATTAAAATGCAATCCCCGACTTGCAAGAAGGATGTCCAGAGGCTCACTAGGCGAGTAACTACTTTGAACAGATTCGTGTCCCGAACAACAGATAGGTGTTTTCCATTCTTTAAGGTTCTAAAAAAGACCTTTGAATGAAACGACGAATGCGAGAAATCTTTTTAGGAGCTGAAAAAATATCTGCGATCACCACCATTACTCTCTCGACCAGTTTTGGGGAAAAAATTGTATTTGTACTTAGTCGTTTCTGAGTCGGCTATAAGTTCATCTTTGATACGAGAAGATAATGGAGTGCAAAAGTCAGTCTACTACACCAGTAAAGCCTTTCGGGGAGCAAAAATTAGATATTTACGACTGGAGAAACTAGCTTTGGCACTTATAGAGGCATCTAGACGGATGAAGCCTTATTTCCAAGCACATATTATAGTGGTGTACACTGATATGCCTCTTTGGCAAGCTCTTCATAAATCTGAGAAGTCTGGACGATTGATGTACTAGGCAGTAGAACTAGGGGAGTATGACATTGTGTATGAGCCAAGGTCCTCATTAAAGGGCTAAGTTGTAGCAGACTTTATTGCATAATTTACTTATCCGGAGGTTCCTGAGCAACAAGGCATTCAGGTAGAGTAGACCCCAACAGGGGTAAGTTCAACTAAAGTCACCACTAACTAACAACTCGAGCAGACCCCAGTTGGGGAGAGCTCAGACGAAGCAACTACCGACCTACCGAAACAGTCAATCAGAACACAGAAGATGACTAAGAAATATGAGGAGACAAGAAAGAAGATATTCCATTATGGGACATTGACAAACTAAGGTGTTGACAGAAATATCCCAATATGGAATCTATATGTGGATGGATCTTCGTGTGCGACAGTAAGTGGAGCAAGTATTATACTTAATACCCCTGATGGGATTGATATTGAGTATGCACTTAGGTTCCAGTTCCAGACCTCAAACAATGAAGCAGGGTATAAAGTATTATGGGATTAAGTTTGGCTCAATCACTAAATGCCTAGAAAATTATGATGCATAGTGATTCTCAATTGGTGGTCAATCAGATCTCAAGTTTATATAGATCCAAAGGTGAATTGATGATAAGATACCTCGCCAAAGCTCTGGAGGTTATATCTAAATTGCCCGTTGTTCGGATGATCAGAATTCCAAGAAAGAAAACTCCTGAGCTGATGCACTTGCTCGGCTAGCGTTATCAACTAGGATTGAACTTAGGAGAATAATCCCCATTAAGATTCTAGCTAGTCGGAGTATTGATGAAGATTTAATGATTAATTTCATTACAGTAGATATGGGACCTTCTTGGATGGATCCCATCAAAGCTTACATTGGAAAAGGAATTCTACCAGCAGATTCAGTTGAGGTCAAAAAGATTAAGTATAAAGCAGCGAGGTACGTGTTAGATAAAGGAGTTCAATATCGGAGGGGGTTAACAGCTACTTTGCAGCATTATGTCCACCCAATGAAGGTTAGAGATCTGATAGAGGAGGTTCATGAGAGGTCATGTGGAGCTCATGTAGCAGGGTGATCATTACTATAGCGAATGAACACTCAAGGTTACTATTGGCCAACCATGAGGACATATTGTACTATTTTTGTAACGAAGTGTGACAAGTGTCAGAAGTTTTCCAATATTCGCAAAACTCCACATGCTGCTTTGACTCCCATTACTTCACCCTGGCCATTTTCTATTTGGGGAATAGATTTGGTCGAGCCATTACCAACCACCCGAGGAAGATTCAAGTACTTGGTCATAGTTGTTGATTACTTCACCAAATGGGTTGAAGTAGAACTATTAGTGGATATGCCCTATGAGAAGGCCTGCCTGTTTATTTGAAAAACGTCATTTGTAGATATAGATTGTCATATGCCTTTATTATCGACCATGGCACACAGTTCGACAACGAGAAATTTGCAGCATATTGTGCCCAATCCAAGATCTAGAAGTTACATTCTGCTCCAGGTCATCCTCAAAGCAATGGGAAGATCGAGGTGACGAACAGAACATTGCTCAGTGGGTTGAAGAAGAGGCTTGATGATGCAAAGAAGAACTGGATAAATAAATTGCACTCAGTATTATGGGCCTACCAAACAACTCCTAAGGCTGCAACAGGGGAAACACCATACATGTTAGCATTCGGGACTGAAGCAGTAGTACTAGCTGAGATAAGTTTTCCAGCTCATAGGGTGTTGAATTTTGATTCTCCCTTCAGTGATTTGATGCGAAGGCTAGACCTTGATATGTTGGAAGAGGTGCGAGAAGATACATCCTTGAGAATGCTGCTTATCAACAACAAACAACATGCTTTTACAACAAGAGGGTGAAGCCGATCAACTTAAAAGAGGGGGATAATGTACTTAAGAAGGTGATTCAGAAGACCAACAAGCTGGAAGCCAATTGGTATGGGCCTTATCGTGTCTCAGCAGTTGTTCGACCAGGAACTTATCGAATTGAAACTTTATAAGGGGAAGAATTCAAGAATCCCTAGAATTCCGAGCATCTTAGGAAATATTACCAGTAATGTAAAGAGCAACAACTCTTGTAATCATTTTGATTCAGTATTTAATAACAAGTTAGTTCCTCCCATTTTTTTCCGATTTTTATTGGAGTACTGGTGATGGGCATCCCCATAAATATTTGGTCGACAAAAAATGAAAATTAAATACTTGGTCGGCAAGTTAGCAGAAATTAAATACTTAATCGGCAAAGCACGGAAACCCAAGTCAAAACAAGATTTTAGTCCTCGGTACTTGGTCAATAAAAATCAAGGATAAAACTTTGTATAAAAATAAAAAAGTTTTATCTAAACTGAGCAAAATAGAGGAAGAACATTGTGAAGAATCCTAAATAGGAATGTAGACGCATATGCCATATATGCTTGGTCACCACTTGTAACTAATGCTAAACCTAAAACTTTTGGTGCATTAGTAGAACCTATGGCAATACCACGGGTGACTAATGCTAAACTTGGATTTTAATCTAGCTGCACTAGTGGAACTAAGGCCACATCAATGGTAACTAGTTTTAAACTTAGAAATCTAAGTATATCAGTAAAACCTATGATAATTGTTGATGTAAAAAATTAGATCATATCTAATTATTCAATTACAGATAAATAAATGAGACAAAGAATTTTTAAAGTGGTTCAGCCTTATAAGAATGGCCTACATCCACTGTTATGTTATTGATGATTGTATGGGAATTCTCGATTACAAGTTATCTCAAGAAATTCCGGTCCCTTTACAATGAGGATTGTACAATGTATTTATAGCCCTGAGGATGTAATGTGAAAGGGTAATACATTAAATGATGTACATATGAAAGGGTAATACATTCAATGCCCCTTAAGCGTATGCGTCTGAATGATAAGCATTTAATGAATCAGTCAAACTGTTGGTTATCCAGCTATTAATGCTTTGTTCGAGGTGCAGCTCGGACCGCCTGAGTTGCTCGGACCGCCTAAGCTTCTCGGTACTCAAGAGTTCCTCGGAGAGTTCTTGTTCCTCGGAGCGTATGAGTTCCTTGGGGTATCAGTGTTCCTCGTTGTAGTATGGTTGCTCGGAGCATGTGAGTACCTCGGAAGTGTTTGTAGCTGCCACGTGTCTTCACTTTATTGATCCATGTCAGCAGACTAAATTTGGTATCAACAAAATCCCCCAATGTTTCATAGTTCGATATTTGAGGAGTGTGGAACATTATTTCTCGAAATATGGTAGCTTTAAATGGTCCTCCTGATTTTTAGGAGTGTTTCCCTTGTATTTATTTTTCTTTCCAAATTCGTAGAATCAGGCTTTTTTGAATTTTTATAACCGCCTCGATCTCCGCGTACTTTTTGTCCTTTTAGCCGCCGGTAGCGTAATCGTTTCTTTTTGTAATCATTACTTTTTCCTTTTCCCAAGGTAAGGTATTTAAGCGTCACAGACACTCCCATCATCTTCTACCTTTTCAAATTTGTATTTTCGAGTTTTCCATTATCTTACTCTCTTGTGCGTTCATCCTTTTCACCGTTCGTTGTCGACAGATCCACTCTTTTTCTGTAAGATCTTCTTCCTTCTTCTTCATTTCCTTTATTCATCATGGTTTACCCTGTTGAATCTCTTGATAAGTTTCACTCTGATTTTTCTATTCCCTCCTGGGTTGTTCTAGAAGAGCTTTCTGAGCCTTCTGACTATTTCCGTTTGGCTGAGGGACATTGGTTCCCCAGTCTCTTTGTTGCTGAGTGTGGATTTTCTTTTCCGTCCAATCCTCTATGTCTGGAATTTTATCAATATTTTGACGTTGTTCCTGTAAGAATAGCCCCCAATACATGAAGAATAGTTAATGGGGTTCATAGATTAAATCAAATCCATAGAACTCGCATAGGAATTCCAAAAATCATGTTTTACTATAGATGGGCAGTTGGTGATAACACCTTTTATTTAAAAACTAGATTTTTAAATAGGGCTTTAGTGGTCAATCTCCCGGATGCCAATAGGGACTATTTTGAGCACGGAGTTATTGTAAAAAATTGGCAGCATGCTCCTTTATCAAAAGATGAAGTTTATCAGGGTCCCAGATTCCCTCCCTATGGCAATGGGATAGGTTATTTTTATTTCATTTTATTTATTTTGAAATTATGCTTCTTCTATGTTTGATAAAATGTGCCACTGATATTTTAATATTTATTTATTTGCAGTTGATAGCAAAAGAAAGTGTCCAAAAGAAGAAGACGTGAATATAAGGCACGTAAAACTTATCTGGAGTTTGCATCAGAGTGTTGCCGACGAGCACATTAGGTCAGCCTCGTATCTGCTGCAGTACAAGAGCTACACTACTTCTTTCACTGCTCGTTCGGTGATAAGTGACGCAGAGCCAATACCATCTTCTACCAGTTCTTCGCCTGAATCACATATTCCTTTAAGTGAAAGGATGAAGAAAATAAGACCTCCCACCTTGTTCGAGAAACCTGCCTCTGGTGCTGGAGAGGCAAAAAGAAGTAAGATTGACGTCCCAGGGGAGGGGACAAAGAAAACTGATGCACCTTCCTCGGCTGCCCCTGTTGTGAAGGTTGTCGAGAAGCCCCAAGTGGCTCCGAGAAAGTCTGCTACTCCAGGAGAAGTGATTGTAATATCACCAACCAAGAGTTCCTCCTTGGTTGAATCTATTCCTGCTCCCTCGAGGAAGCTGAAGAAGAGCTCCTCAGTCAATTTGGCTGACACCATCTCTCAGCCCCCGACTAGTGGAGTTCCAACTTTTGTTCCTCCAAGCTCTGCCATGAGCTCGGTGAAGACTTGGATCATTCTCGAGATCCAAGGTATCGAAGAAAACCTTTCTCGGGATATGGTTACCTCTTTGGCAGCTCGCCACATTGCTTCTGTAAGTCCTTTTACTTTGAACTTTTCATCTCTTCCCTTGATATTTCTGTCTCTGACTTGCTTTCATTTTCTTTTCACAGTTGGTGAGCTGCTTCAATATAATTTTGAAGAAGGATGAAGCTATTAAAGCTTCAAGCTCCTCATCTGGTGTGGAGGAAGCTTTGATGGGCGTGAGGCAGTCTTTGGAAGATTCTCGTTAGAAGTACGATGCTGACAAGGCTGTTTGGGAGAAGAAGCTTACCTCCACCGAGCAAGAGAAGGCTCGAGTCGTTGAAGTCTCCAAGGGGTTGGAGAAGAAAATAAAGGACTTGGAGGGGAAAAATAAAGAGCTTGAAGGGAAGCTCAAGAATGTTGAGGAGTTTGAAGATAAACTCAAGGTTGCTGAGGAAGAGTTGGGTCAGCTTCGGGAGGTAAATCGGTAGAAGGACGAGGTTGAGAATAAATTGAAGACTGCTGAAAACCTTCTGTTCGAGAAGCTTTCCTCGGAGAAATTAAAGAGAAAATTGGCTGTGAAGAAGTCTTTCAGCGCTGGCTGGGACAAGGGGTGGAACAAGGGCTTGACTGCCATGATGTCACAAGTAGAATGTGGCAGCCTCAAGTACTTTAGGGATGGATGGGTCGCTGCTCTACAAGAGATGAAAGTGGATGAAAATTCTGAACTCTTTCAGCGACACATCCCTGGTCCCCCTCCAACTCCTGAAGACGAAGAAGAGGATGAAGCTGCCTCCGAAGAGTCTTCTATGGTGATGGGAGATCATCCCCCAGCCATCCAGCCTGCTACCGAGGAACTTCAGCAGCTCGCTACTTCCTCCGATCAACCTCCAGCACTTCCCCAACTACTATCTCTTCCTTCCGAGCAACCTACTTCCTCGTCCCAGCCTCCCGAGAAGGTTTTGGGAGACAAAGAAAAGGTGTAGAGTTGTTCGGGTTTCTCTTTATATTTTTCTTTTGTCAAATGTAACCATGAACATGTAACTCTGAACCTTGATATAATAAAACTTGAACTTTTGTTCTTGCATACTGTTGTCTCTTCTTCATGCTTAGTTGGTACTTTTATTGATTACTGCTTTTTCTTTCTCTACTAGTTTCTGGCCAGGATGGAATTACTATCTGCTCATGATACCAAGCTGTTGAGGCAATGCAATGATTATTTTAAGGCTGGTCACACAGATCTGAGTGCATCACAAATTGTCAACATCCTCGGCCAAGATGCTTCGAAACAGGCGGTTGAGGCCTACCAATACTTGAAGACCCTACTTGACCGTGCAGTGGCCAATAATGTGGCTTATTATGATATGATCGAGGATCTCCAAGGCATTCTTGAAGACCTTCAGCAACAATACAAAGAATCCACTGCCCTTTTGCACGAGGGGTATGAGAAGAAGTATCAGCAACTCAATGCTGACAAGGGGTACGAGAAGCGTTTTGTTGGCTACGATGTGAGGGAGAGAACTCTGAGGGGTGAGGTCAAGGAGTGCAGACAAATAGCTGAACTATTAGAGCAAGAAAATAACAACCTGCAAAAAGAGTTGTCGCAGTTGAAGTCTGCAGCTTCCTCTTCAAAAGCCTTGATCCCAGTGACTGATGAGGGATTCTCGTTATTGGAGGTCGAGAATGCTAACTTGAGGGACGAATTGGAGACCTTGAAGAGAGCTGGCCCCTCTACATCTTCTCGTGGACGAGCAAGAGCTCCTCGAGGATGAGCAAAAGCAGCTCGAATTCCTGTCGAGGAACAGAGGACTCAATCTGCCTTGGAGAACCAAGCTTTCCAATTAATTGCAAAGAACCAGGCGTTGGCTGAAATGTCAAAGAAGATCAGGGACCTGGAAGAGCAGCTTTCTGCGCAGAGGTCAGTCTTGGAGAATAAGAAACTCTTCATTAAAAATCTCCACGAGCAGCTGGAAAGACTGACATATTAATTCCACAAACAGCCCAGGGAGTTCTGGATGGTTGGGTACAACGAGGCTCTCTATCACTTGGACGATCGTATCCAGAATGCCAATAATGAGGGCTACAAGCAAGGCTGGTTGAATGCCTTAGATGTGCTGCAACTCGAACAGGGTCATTACCTGTGGGACTACCATGATCCCGGGCTGCTTGACCTACCCGTGCCACCATTCAAACTTGTTATGAGTTGGATCCCTGCTCGGGCCATTCCTCAATGCTTAATTTCCAAGTATCTCGGCGACTACAATCTCCATTCAAGTGTTGAGATATCTCGTCCCGAGCACCTTCTAGATCGACCATCCGTGATGAATATCAGGATGTTAAAAGATTTAAACTTCATAAACTCTCCTCTTGCTTTAAATGATCCGCCTGCTGGCGAGGAACCTGTTTCAAAAGCAGAGGGGAAGAAACCAATAGAGTAGAAATTTTGATGTAATAGTTAGTATACATTTCATTCTCAATGTAATCTATTCTTGGATTTAATGAAAGACTTTTATTTTTGTTCGCAATCTTAATTGCTATTGTCTTGTAAAATACTTTACATTTGTGCATGTATGTCTAACAATATTGTGTTGTTTTGTGTTGTTTGTCGATCAACTTATTATTGACTAGCTTGGATTTGTGGTAGTCATTATAAAAAATTATTAAGTTATTCATCGACCAACTTACTAAGTAGTTTCTCGACCAACTTACTAATAATTTTAAAAAGTCACGAGTATCAATAATTTTGCTTGATCATTTTCTCGTATTCATAAAATGTTTCCGACCAACCAAGGTCGGTAAATTTCCTTCTCGACCAACTACATTTAGTGGGTTTTTATCCCCGACCAGCCATAGTTAGTGAATTTTTCCTCTACGAGGAGCTTTTAGTTGGTGTTTTCAAGAATATATTTACTTCCTAACCAGCATAAGTTGGCATTTTTAGGAATTTTTATTTCCCGAGAAACACATAGTTTTATTTCCCGTAGTAATACAAGTTTTACTTCCCGGAGGAATACAAGTAGCTTTACTTCCCGGAGGAATACAAGTAGCTTTACTTCCCGGAGGAATACAGGTAGCTTTACTTCCCGGAGGAATACAGGTAGCTTTACTTCCCGGAGGAATATAGGTAGCTTTACTTTCCGGAGGAATATAGGTAGCTTTACTTCCCGTAGGAATACAGGTAGCTTTACTTCTCGAAGGAATACAAGTTTTACTTCCCGGAGGAATATAAGTTTTACTTCCCGGAGGAATATATTTGTTTCTCGACCAACCTTAGCTGGCGTTTTCGAGAAAAATTTTGAGTAGCCCGAGTTTTGTCGAGTTTCATCGAGTAGTGTGTAGCACTAGTATTCCCCGAAAAACTTTCAATAAAAGGAGAAAATACACATTACTGATAATACTTGCGTAGGTGCTCTGCGTTCCATGCATTTTTAAACTCCTCCCCTTCTAAAGTTGCTATTCGGTAAGTTCCTGGTCGAACAATTTCTGTAACTCGGTATGCTCCATGCCAGTTTGCCTCCAGTTTATTGTGCTTTTGAATTACTTTCTTCAGCACATAGTCTCATTCTTTCAGGTCGCACTTCTTCACCCTCTTATTGTAGAATAGAGTTGTTCGTTGTTGGTATGCAACATTTCTGATGGCTGCTTCTTCTCTAACTTCCTCGAGCATGTCTAAATCCAATCTTCTCATTAAGTCGCTGACAGGGGAATTGAAATTCAGTACCCTGTGTGTTGGGAGGCCCAACTCGGCAGGTATAACAGCTTCACTTCCAAACGCTAGCATATATGGAGATTCTCTAGTTGCTACTCGGGGAGTAGTTCGGTAAGCCCACAGTACTGACTGTAACTCGTTGATCCAATTTGCTTTCGCATCGTTCAGTCTTTTCTTCAAGCCATTCAGCAGTGTTCTGTTTATCACTTCAGTTTGTCCATTGCTTTGAGAATGTCCTGGTGCTGAGTGGATCTTCAACACATTTGATTGATGACAATAGGCAGCGAACTCCTCGTTATTAAATTATGTTCCATGGTCTGTGATGAAAGCATGAGGAAGACCATATCGACAAATGATGTTCTTCCAAATAAATTGGTACACCTTCTCGTACGTCATAGCAATGAGAGGCTCAGCTTCCAACCACTTAGTAAAATAATCCACTCCGACGATGAGGTATTTGAACCTTCCTCTGGTCGTTGGCAGTGGTTCGACCAAATCTATTCCCCACATGGCAAATGGCTAAGGGGAAGTGATGGGTGTCAACAATGCTTGTGGAGTTCTTCGGATGGAGGAAAAGCGCTGGCACTTGTCACATTTCTTGGCATAGGCTACACAATCAGCCCTCATCGTTGGCCAGTAATATCCCTGCGTCATCATCCTTTGCAAAAGCGTCCGACCTGCTACATGGGCTCCACAGGACCCTTCATGGATCTCTTCAATTAAATCTTTCACCTCAGAGGGATGTACACATCTCTGCAAACCTGCCATAATTCCTCGTCTATATAGAATACCGTTAGTTAATACATACCGAGCAGCTTTAAACTTCAATTTCTTGGCTGTGAGCTTATCAATTGGTAATTTTCCCTCTTCAATATATGCCCTGATGGGATCCATCCAAGATGGTCCTAAATCAAGGGTGATAAAGTTCATCGCCAAATCTTCATCTATACTCCGACCAGCTACAACTTCAATTGGGATTATTCTTCGTAGCTCGGTACGAGTAGCTGATGCTAATCGAGCTAGGGCATCTGCTCTTGCATTCTCCATTCTTGGTATTCTGACCAGCTGAATAGCAGCAAATTCTGATACCAACTCCATCACCTTTTCATGGTATTTGATCATTAATTCTCCTTTGGCTGCATATATTCCCAACATTTGATTTAGGATTAATCGAGAATCACTGAAGACAATAATCTGCTGCGCCTCAATAATTTTTGCCAAATTAAGACCTGCAATCATAGCCTCATACTCAGCCTCATTATTGGAAGCTTTGAATTGGAAACGTAGGGCGTATTCCATGTCGACCTCGTCCGGAGTGCTCAAAACTATCCCTGCCCCACTGCCTGTTGTGCATGATGAGCCATCTACGTATAGCCTCCATATAGGTAACTCGTCTTCAAACTTCTGATCTAACAGAGTTCCTCGGTGAAATATTTGTTGCTTCCTTTCATCTTCCCCTGATACTTCTCGCTCTTTGTCGATCATCTTTTCTCGCCCTTTTACCAATCAGAGTTGGTCTGAGCTCGAATTTGATGATCCTATAACATCCACTTGCCCTTTTACCAACCGGAGTTGGTCTGAGCTTGTGTTTGTTGATCCTGTAACATCCATAGGTTGATCAGCGAGCAACTTTTGCTCCTCGGGGGTATCAGGATAGATGAACTCTGCTATAAAATCCGCTACAGCTTGCCCTTTAAGCGATGATCTGGGTTCATAGACTATATCGTATTCACCGAGCTCTATTTCCCAGTACATCAATCTCCCTGATTTTTCTGGTTTATGAAGGGCTTGCCTCAATGGCATATCACTATATACGACTATAGTATGAGCCTGGAAGTATGGCCTCATTCTCCTACTCGCCTCAATCAGTGCCAGTGCTAACTTTTCCAGCCTTGGATATCTGATCTCTGCTCCTCGGAATGCCTTACTTGTGTAATAGATTGGTTTTTGTACTCCATTCTCCACTCTTATCAATGCCGAGCTAACTGCATTCTCCGATACTGCTAGATACAAGTACAAGTTTTCTCCCATCACCGGCCTGGACAACAGTAGAGGTGCTCCCAAATATTTCTTCAAGTCTTGAAAAGCCTTCTCACATTCATCATTCCACTCGAAAGTCTTTCGGAGTGTCTTGAAGAATGGGAGACGTCGATCAGTTGCTCGCGATACAAATCTGTTGAGTGCTGCTACTCGTCCTGTAAGACTTTGAACCTCTTTCTTCGTCGTTGGAGATCGCAGCCTTAATAGAGCTTTGATCTTTTCAGGATTTGCTTCAATGCCTCGTTGGTTGACAATGTATTCGAGAAACATGCCTTCTCGTACTCCAAATATGCACTTCGTCGGGTTCAGCTTCATTTGATATTTATCTAGTTGATCAAAAGTCTGACTTAAGTTAACTATATGATCGGCAGCTTTCTTGCTCTTTGTCAGCATATCGTCAACATAGACTTCCATATTGCAACTGATTTGTTCAGCAAAGACTTTGTTCATCAGCCGCTGATATGTTGCACCTGCATTTTTCAAACCAAAAGTCATAACATTATAACAATAAGTTCCTCTAGGGGTAATGAAAGAAGTACTCTCCCCGTCTTCAGGTTTCATTTTAATCTGATTGTAGCCAGAATAAGCATCCATGAAGCTCAGCAGCTCGTGTCCCGAGGTAGCATCCACCAGTTGATCAATTCGGGGCAATGGAAAGTGATCTTTTGGGCATGCTTTGTTGAGGTCGGTGAAGTCTGCACACATCCTCCACTTATTGTTCTTCTTTTTCACCATCACCACATTTGCTAACCAGTCTGGATATTTAACATCTTTAATGAAGCAAGCTTTCTGGAGCTTCTCGACTTCCTCCTATATAGCTTGATTCTTCTCGGGGATGAACACTCTTCTTCTCTGCTTCACTGGCTTGATTTCCTTATTCACATTGAGTTCGTGACATAAGAAATTTGGATCTATTCCAGGCATATCTTCATGACTCCACGCAAAAGTTTGCTTTCTGCTTCTAAGGAAAGTAATCAATTCCTGTTTTAGTGAGGCTTCCAACGACGAACCTACTTGAGTAGTTCGTTCAGGGTGCTCGTCGTCCAGAATGATGTTTTCAGTAGCTTCCACCACTTGACCCTTCACGAGTTGTGACTCATCTCTAGGATCCAATGTTTCAATTTCTGCCCCTTTTTCCACTTGATAATTAGTAGTCTTTTTCCTTGATTCCTCCAGTTCCTCTTGCTCGGCGGATGAATAATAGCATTCCCGAGCTACTTTCTGATCACCTTTAACAACTCCTACTCCAAAATTTATTGGAAATTTTAGGCACTGATGCACCGTAGATGGTACAACCTTAAACTTCTTCAATCCCACTCTTCCCATGATGATATTGTATGATGATTGAACATTCTTATCCATCACGAAAAAGCGTATTCTTTCTGTCCGACAAGCAGGCCACGTACCAATTAATATATCCAACTTGATCGTCCCAAGTGGAAATACTTTCTCGCCAGCAAAGCCGATGAGGGGTCTATGATAAGGCTCCAGTTGAGATAGTTTTAGATTTAAACTATCGAAGCACGAGTAGAACACGATGTCTGCCGAGCTACCGTTGTCGACCAGTACTCTTGAAATTATAACCTCCTTCATTCTCATCTTGATCACCAGTGGGTCATCATGAGGATATAGAACACCTGCAAGGTCGTTCTTTGAGAACCCAATGACCAACTTCTCTTTGTTCACCTTTCTCGGGTGATCCTCCTCGGCTAGATTTATTCGTTGAATGTACGAGCAAGCTTGAGCCTCACAGAGGTAAGCTTTTCTCTCGGCAGTAAGGTCTCCTCCTCCTGCATCTCCACCTGTTATAACATTACAGTTAAATGACCCAAAGCGTATTGAAAATACCTCTCGTTCTGGCTGCCTTGGTCTCTTGGGAAGATCGGGGTCATCTTCGGTATCAACTTCATGGTTTCTTTTCTTGTTCTCCTCTGCTCGACGAGGAGATCTAGACCTCTCTCTTGCTCGGTCGTTGTTTCTTCTTTCGCTTCCACGATCAACATACTTTGCCAGCTTTCCTCGTCTGATGAGTGTTTCAATTTCATTCTTAAGAGCTATGAAATTTTTTGTCATATGGCCATGATCTTTATGAAACTCGCAATACTTTGCCTTATTCCTCTTGTCAGGGTCTGCCTTCATTTTCTCTGGCCAGTTTAATTCCTCGTTGCTCTTGATTTCTTCTAGAACATGGTTGATATCCTTCTTCAAGGGAGTATAATTATCGAATTTCTTCATTGCATCCCATACCGACCTTATTCTTGAATGTTTGTCATTACCATTGTTCTTATGCTCTTTCTTCTTAGCTTTATCACCTTCCACCTTGGTTTATTTGGCATCCATGTTCTTCTTCGCAGCCATAGCCTCCTCGGCATTCATAATCTTGGACGCTTTTCCCATCAGGTCTGACATGGTTCTAGGTGGATCTTTGGCCAAAGTGTAGTACAACTTGTTGGGCAGTAGTCCACTCATCAAGACAGTAATCGTTGTTTTCTCCTCATAATCAATGACTTCAAGTTTCTCGTTATTAAAACGAGTTATGTAATCTCTAATACTCTCACCAGCCTTTTGTCTAACACTTAACAAATGTGCTACTCGTTTAACTGGCTTTTCCCTAAAATAAAAATTCCCAATGAATAACTCGGCCAGTTGAAGAAAAGTTGAGATCTTACCCCGAGGAAGATTATTATACCATATTTGAGTAGATCCGGTAAGAGTTCCCGAGAATGCCCTGCATCTCATCTCATCTGGAACAACATAGATGTCGGCTGCAGCTTGGTATTGTTCTATATGAAGGACAGGGTCTGTCTTTCCATCATATTTGGGGGTTACAATAGGTGCTTTGAACTTTGATGGTGTTGGAAAATCTACAATGGCCTGGACAAAAGGTGTTCCTCGAACAAAGGTTCGTTGTAGAGGGTTCTTAGCTTTAACCATTTCCCCCAATCTATCCTCCAGCCTTTGAATAGAGCCCTTCCATGCATCATTTCCTTCCTCGGGCCTGTTGGTTCGAGTAGCTGATCGCGTTGAGGTGGCTTCCTGGGATCTATCTTAACGAGCAACCGGTCGCGACTGGGCAGATCCTTCCCTTAAGTCTGATGGTCGTTGAAAACTCCTCGATGGGGCTCTGGGAGGACTTTTTCTCCTCCTAGGACCTAATCGATCGAATGGGGATACTCTGCTAAATCTTTCTAGCGCACTGGTCCTTTCTGGGGAGAGAGTGATACGTTGTTCAGTATTTGTGGCTCGCACTGACAAAGTTCTTCCAGGTTGATAAGAAAAATCTTCAGACTCCTCATTGCGATATGAATTGGTACGCCTAGTACGCGAAGAAGGTGCACGGGGATTTCTTTGAATGCTTCGCGGTCTTGAATGGGTTGGTGCACCGCCATGGAGGGTTTATATGAGTTGTCGCATAGTTTCTTGCATGACGGTCTGGCCCCGAGCCAGATTTGTCATTATTCCAGCCAGATCTGGAATATTTGGCGGAGCAAATGGATTTGGAGGGCTTCCAACATTTTGATTGCTAGATTCTGGAATATCAGCCATTTGTTATGGATTATTTTCGATGGAAAACGATATTACCAGTCGATTCCCACAGACGGCGCCAATCTGTTGATGTAAAAAATTAGATCATATTTAATTATTCAATCACAGATAAATAAGTGAGACAAAGAATTTTTAAAGTGGTTCAGCCTTATAAGAATGGCCTACGTCCACTGTTATGTTATTGCTGATTGTATGGGAATTCTCGATTACAAGTTATCTCAAGAAATTCTGATCCCTTTACAATGAGGATTGTACAATGTATTTATAGCCCTGAGGCTGTAATGTGAAAGGGTAATACATTAAATGATGTACATATGAAAGGGTAATACATTCAATGCCCCTTAAGCGTATGCGTCTGAATGATAAGCATTTAATGAATCAGTCAAACTGTTGGTTATCCTGCTATTAATGCTTTGTTCGAGGTGCAGCTCGGACCGCCTGAGTTGCTCGGACCGCCTAAGCTTCTCGGTACTCAAGAGTTCCTCGGAGAGTTCTTGTTCCTCGGAGCGTATGATTTCCTCGGGGAATCAGTGTTCCTCGTTGTAGTATGGTTCCTCGGAGCATGTGAGTTCCTCGGAAGTGTTTGTTGTTGCCACGTAGACTGCCACGTGTCTTCACTTTATTAATCCATGTCAGCAGACTAAATTTGGTATCAACAATTATCTAAATAGTAACTGATACTAAATTTAGGCAAATGTTTAAGTATATCAGTAAAACTAATGAAACCATAAAGTCATTCAACCAGCCCAAAAATAAACAAGATAAGTTGATAAAATTTCATTTATATTAATGACGATTACATGCAAATATTGTGTACAAATGAATTACAGGAACAAGTTATTCTCAAAATCACTATGCGGGGTGCTTTCCTTCATCCTTTGAGGAGCTCGGCATTGGTTCCAGGCCTGCTGGAGGATCATCTAAAGTCTATGGAGAATTAATGAAATTAAAATTTTGAAGCATTCTCATATTACCGTGGCTCAACTTCTCTAACAAATGAGGAGGCTGAACTACCTCTAACTCATTATGCAGTCTATAATCCACTAAGTATTTGGATACCAGACACTAGGGAATGGTTTCTACAGGGATCCAGCTGACGTCAAGCTTGAAAGAACATTTATCACAGACTAAGAACACTGGATCAACCCAATACCATAGTTTTTTGTCCTAGTCAACCTTCATCACTATTAGACAGTTGGTCTAGCCCCACTTGTAGCCTTCACGTTGAGCCTGACCGAAATGAGCGTCAAAATGACCAAGATCTTCATTGTACCCTTTCATACAGACTTCCATGGGATGCTTGTGAAACTAGAAAGTTAATCTCTTAACTTGGTGTTGTATTTTCTTTAGCACTCCATATTTAGTTTGCAATTGAGACGACTGGGTTAAAAGTTGATCATCTTAAGTCTTGATCTTTTGAGACATTTCAACTATGGCTAAGTTTATAGCTTATCTTAGCAGCTTGATTGGCAAGAGTTTACTGAGTTATAGCTTCATAAATTATAGGTCGTATGGATCTTTGTCGAAAAGTAAAGGTTGGTTTGAATTTCTTCAAGGTTTTCAGTTCATCCCTCAACCTAGAATTCTCAGTTTCCAAGAAGGAAACACCTTCATCAGCAGCACCAACGGCAGGAGGATTCTTCAAAGTGCTCAGTTCACTCATCAGTTTGTTATTTTTTTCGCCAACAGTTTGGCAATAGCCCCGGCTTCATCAACCTCGCATTTGAGAATACATTATTTTTTCCTATATATAGGGGCATGCTTCTCCAACTTCTCCTCAAATCCCCAAGCTACACTTAAAGCATTGTACTTGGCTTCATAGTCAGCGTGAAGGAGATCCTTCGATTCTTTATGCTCCCCTAGAAGTTCTTCAATCATTTTAAAGTAAGCCACGTTATTGACCACAACTCGATCAAGAATAAACTTAAGGTAGATATATGCATCCTTGGCTTGATTAGTAGCGTCTGTGCCGAGCAAGTCGGACAATTCTTCATCGATTAAAGTCACGTGACAATCCTTGAACAAAATGTTACAGTGCTTGAGCTTATCAGAATCATTGGAAGAAATTTCTTCCATCTTGGCCATAAAGTAGAAAAATAAAGTAACATTCAATTAACAACAGAAGAAGAAATAATAGCCAAGAAACGACAAATAGTATAAAGAAAAAAAATCCATTGACATAACAGGAAGTTACAAGTACAACAGAAAAGAAACAACATAAAGGCAAAAAATATAAAGGGCAACTGCCGAGCAAATCTAAACCTTCTCCCTCCCTGTCATTTCTAATTCCATCTTGGTCATCAGAAGGGATGGCTGGAGTGACTTACTCGGTGGATGGGATGACTGACTCAACAACATTCTTAAGTTAGTCGGCTGAAGACTCAACCACCAGAGAAGACTCCCCAGAACCAACATCGTCTTCAACTTCATCGTCTATGTTGGGGAGAGAACCAGACTCATATCTTTGGAAGAGTTCAGAGTCTTATGATGTGTCGACCTCCTTCACTGCAGCTGACCAACCATCCTTAAAAATTTCTTCTTTGCATACTCAAGCTGAGCAAAGGTAGCAGTGATAGATTTATACCAATATTTATTGAAGGAATTTTCCCTTGTCTTATTTCTTATGGCCTTCTCAGCAGTTAGGCCCTTTATCAGCTCAGCCACTTGCTTTCGAGCTTCAGCAGTCTCGTTTTTAACCTTTTGTCAAGTTTCCTCAGCAGCTTTTATTTTATTTTCTCAAGTTTTATTTTTTAGTCTCCAATTCATGTTGGGAGTCAAGTAAGGACTTATTGAGACCAACAAAGGCCTCCTCAACGTCACTTGAAGAAGAAGTAAGAACATCGTCCTTCTCCAACATCTGGTTGAAATCAACCAGGAACTGCAAAGAATAAAGGCAAAGTCAGTACAATAAGTCAAAGACAAAGTATGAAGGATTAAAAATATAAAGGAATAATTCTCACCCTAACAAGGCTTTAAGCAACCCTTTCAGAGATTTTAAGCTGAGGCATAGAAGAAGTAGCCCCCCGGTGGTCTAGAAGAGTACCAGGCTTAATTAATTTACTGACCAAGCCAAGACCTATGACTACAGAGGAGCCAACACCAGATGGGGTAACACCGATCAAGCTCTATTGGTCAGCATCAATAACTTTTTCAACTTGCTTGTCAGCAGGACATCTCCTCAGTCATTTTAGAAGAGATTCATCATCCTTGTTAGTTAGGGGACTTCTTGACAACATCAGTTTTCTTCTTTGACACACCACTATTAACAGGCTTAGTGGTACTAGCAGCAGCATCCCCAATAAGATTATGAAATTTCCTTTTTCCTATGCTCACTGAAAGAGGAAGGCCTCAATCAAAAGAGGAGGATGAGGGGCTAATAGCAGGTTCACCACCACTAGATGTAGTGGCAGATGAAATGGACATATGGTCTTTGTCCCAATTAATCACAATGGAGGGCACTGCAGCTGTTGGACGAGCTACAAAAGATGTGATTGATCTCTTGTACTTCGACAGGTATAAAGTCGACCTAGTATGCTCCTCAACAATTCTACGATGGATGCCCCAGAGAAATTTGATCTCATCAAGTTTAACGTCACCCTCCTTGGGACACTTTCTCTTCTTCTCAATTGATATTAAACAAACAACAAATATTAGATAACATATTAGTAGGTGATTCATCATCGTGCACATAAAAAATATATTACAACCTATGCCATGACCCTCTTGAGGGCATCTTGGTCCATTGTATACTTTACCTCCTTTAAGAGGTACATATTGCTAACTTTTGGCAATTACACCATAATCAAAGTAGTCCCTATTGGAGTCAGGCAAATTGACAACTAGAGCTATATTAACAGACCTAATCTTCAAATAATATGTACTATCACTGGTGATCCATTTATAACAGAACATAATCTCAGGGATACCGATATGGGTGTTATGGATTTGATTAAGCCTATGGACACCATTAACTATTCTCCAGGTGTTGGGGGATACTCTGGTAGGTACAATATCAAAGTGTTAACAAAACTCTAAAGAAAAACCATTTGGGGGAAAAGTGAAATCACATTCAGCTATGAACAAGGAAGGAATTCAATGACCTTCAGACAAAGAGAAAACATCTATAGGAGGATTAGGGAACTCTAAGTCTACCTAGTCTGGTATATCCCATTCCTTTCTAAACTTATCTAGAGAGACAACAACGTAAACTATGATTCAATATGAAGAAAAAATAAAAGGAAGGGATTCTCACAAAAACTTAAGCATTTAGCAAGAACTAAAAGACAGGATGAACGATCACACGAAAGGTCAAGAATTTGAAACAAAAACTTAGAAGGTTTGAGGTAAGAGATAATCAAAATTTTATCGCCTTTTATAGATTGCCTCGAAAACTAGCGAACGTAATGCTTAAAGTGAAACGATGATTAAAATTATTTCGACAACGAAAAAGACATATTTACCCTATGACGGTTCATTAAAATTCAGAATATTTACAAAAATGCCATCAGCAAAACATGCTACCAGCAAAACCAATAAAAGTTTGCAAGTGTGGGAAGTCGACAACCGACCAAGCACCATGAATGTAGCTCGAGCTACTACTATGATTAAATGCTCCATACTTTCAAGCAAGCATCAAGCATGGAACATTGGGGGCTTCTGTTCATACCAAAAATTATCCACCTACATGGATCAATCAGAGACGAACACGTGTCATCCAACAAGATAAGAATCCTAGTCATCCAGTTATAGACTCGCCGACCAAGACCTGGGAGGCCAACGAACATGTATAATGCTGACCAACTCCAAGAAGGCCGAACAACTTGATTAGCAGAATGCCAACAACCAAGTGCACTGTGAACGCCATGTATTGATGTAAATGCCTAATTTATAAAGGCATTCCATCCTTTTGCATTCCATCCTTTTGCATTCCTACGAGACTATAAATACATTGTAATCCTTTCATCAAGGGCAAGAAAAATCCATTCAGAATACGAGAGCAAAGCAATAAGAAACACAGTGGACGTAGGCTTTCTCTTATAGCCGAACTACTTTAAAAACATTTTGTCTCTATTTTATTTACATATATTATCTATGATTAAACACTTAAGCTTTGCTTAGTTTTTTACATCAGCCGATGGGTTTAGACTATTTAAAACACTTTAACCCTTCTAAAAAAGAAGTAGCCTCCAAAATCATTATCTCATTTCATCTAAAAAACCTAAACCTCATTAAACATAACTTTCAACCAAGTTTTGAAGATCTAAATCAAGTTTTCTCAAGATCGTCCAAGAACGCGTCTTTATTATTTTCTCGAGAGGAACACAAACATGCAAATGGATTCTTCAAAAGACTTATTACAGGCATGAATACTTATATTGTTCATCTTTGGCAATATGCATGTTAAATGTTGCCTAAGCACTAATAATTATTATTTTCTTAAAATAAATTAGAAAGACTAATTAGGTAAAGTGAAACTAAACTTGGGATTGTTTTTATTCAAATCTCTAATAGGATTTAAGACTCAAAACCCTTGTATGCTTAAGTTAGAGGTTGAGATTCCATTAGAAATTATGACGTTCGCATGTAGAATAAAGTGTAGGGATGTTATAAATTGATTTCGATATATAGAATCACGTTAACTACGTGCATCCTGTAGAATAGAGATTTATTGTGGTATGCTCCCATATATATGCATGTGAATAAAAATTTGATAAATTGAAGAGAAAAAAATTGTTTAATTAATATTAATTAAACGAACATAAATTGGATAAATGGTGATCTTGCGATGAATTTAAAGAATTATTGTGATAAGTTTAAAATAATCTATTTGTGATTCGTTATGTTATTGTTGGGGTAATCAGTGC
Source organism: Sambucus nigra (assembly GCA_949130495.1). NCBI lineage: Eukaryota > Viridiplantae > Streptophyta > Magnoliopsida > Dipsacales > Adoxaceae > Sambucus > Sambucus nigra. The sequence goes on along the minus strand of OX422210.1, from coordinate 366,448,024 downwards.
TCTCACCTTATTTTAGGTTGTTTTCTAGGTATGAGACTAATAGGTAGGGCTTTGTTGTTAGTAACACTTTCTAGGTATGCGACCAGTTAGTGTAGATTTTTAAGGAGGGACGACTCCGGGGTGAGGTTGATTTTTATGTTGTTTCCGTTGGATTGTTAGCTTAGGTGCGAGGCTAGGTAGTGATTTTTGTAGTAATTATTCATAAATGATAGGTTATGATATATTTGCATTTTGGAGACCTCTGGGTATGGGACTAGGGGTGGTTTGAGGATTTATGCTCGATTAAAGGGTGCGCTGGTAGAAAAGATGATAACTTGAGAAAATTAAGAATTAATGTCTAAGATAATAAACGGGTATAAAAAAAATTTGCATTGCCAATATGTGCAGGGCTAACAATAAGGGGGAACTGGCTATATCGACGTGTGTGTGTGTGGCGTCACGAATATGTGCAGGGCTCACAGAATACGAGCGAACTAGCTACAATGATGTGTCGTGCGTGGAACCTCACGAGTATGTGAAGTGCTAACGAAATTTGACGATCTGGATATAGTGATGGGATGTGTGTGGTATAGAGCTTAAGCGGGCCAGAAGTATGCGCAGGACTCGTAGTAGGATGAACTGGCTATACTGGTTTCACATAAATAAAACGAGTTGAATTAATTAAATTAAATTATGGAAATTGAATTAATAGCCTTAACATACTTAGATGTTGAAATATCACAATCAGATTTGAACTTTGGTGTCACATTGTTAATATATATCTCGTTTAAATTAGATACTCTATTGTGATGTTTATCATGTATGATTCTATTGTCTGGGTCTACGGACCCTAATTGGGGGGAGTAACTAGTATTCATATGGTAGGTTCTGACCCATTGCGTTGACTAACATTTCAAGTATAGTTGCGGGAGTAGCTGCATAGGATGTATTGGAGATCTTTGGAGCGCAATTGGAGATTTATTTTATCTGCTCTACGTGACACCCCACCTAATTAAATACCGGATGATCAGTCATTTATTAAATTTAAAACAAAATATCGAGTTGGATCAGTCTTAGCATCACTGTCGAAAACTTTTTATTTATTATTAACCACCTAGTATTTAAAAGTCAGATGTCAAATTTTATCTTTTAATATAATAAGAAAGCAATTTAAATGATTAACTAAACATTCACCATCTAATAACAATCTCATAGGAATTAAAATGACATAATTAAATAAACTGAGCCTGGAGTAAACACTTCCAATCTAAATCCCAAATACAATAACCTGAAATGAAATAAAACCCAACAACTGAAATATAAATGAATGTCTAAAATCACTATCTCTAAATAAGAATGGGCAACATGCCTTGGCTGAAAGGAATAACTCTAAATGAATCAAGGATAAATATGGAGGCATCTAGTACCGAGGTCCTGTAACGTCCACAACAGCTACAACACGTCAACTTAATGGGACTTCTATGCTTAACGTCCCTGTGGCTGGGCACCTACAAATATTTTACAAAAAAAAAATGGATTTGAAAGCAAACGGGCCAGAGCCCGAGTTGAAAATAGTTTTAAAACAACAAGTATTTAAATGCATAAATACCAGATAATTATTTACATGTTAGTCACGTGTTTCACTTGAGATTCTTACCTCTCAACTATTGTGCACACCTAACGCATAATTATTACCCTTCCTAGTTATGTTACCCCACCTAACTAGATTTTAACAGTTCTCCATCTATGCCAACTAACCTATTGTGTCCACCCGCATAATAGAAATATACGTTATATAGTTCCTCATATTCTGTTACTTGATTCCCAAGTATCTCATTAATTAATTAAGTCCTTACACACTTAATATATATAGGCATCATCATTTCGTTTTACTAAACAAGAAAGTAGAATAGACACTATATATATATATATATATATATATATATATATATATATCACTATTATACTATATACTAAAACTGCACCCTACATAGGTGAAACTAATGGTGCGTACGTATTCTGCTATCAAGTCCCAGTACCTCACGTACATAATAAGGACTATCGATTCCAAATCTATCAGTAATCGAAATAAAATAAATCACACACAAACTGGAGGCGAACATGGACAATGATGTAATGGGTCACGAACATACCTACGCACTCATATAACCTAAACTTATCCACTCACATATAAGTCATCCTTAGATCCTATGCTCTGAGGTACCAATCTATAATACCCCCCGAAGGGCTCCTTAAGATAATATTGTCCCCTTAAAGACCTCCCGACGATAACAAGTATGGTGGGTATGTCATACACATAAAAATCCATACAATAGGTATTCACACAACTTAAGTATTTATACGTTAAATATTGGTATACACACATTCCATATTACAAGTCTCACAAGTTGTACTTATAACCCTTATATCGTACGTAAATTTAATTAACGTCATAACTCTCATCGTAAAAATTCAAGTACCTTTCCTTATCCCAAAGGTTTACGAAGTCACCCAATTATTCCTTAGGTTAATTCAATACTATAGTGTCCCCCTACTACTGGTATTAACCCTATGTCATCACTTATCCGAATTAAACCCTAGTACATAAATTTTTTAATCGTAACGAATTCAAAAAACACTCATAAATCTCCCCATTCAATCCCATACATAATGATACTTTCTGGGCCTTAACTATAACCCTACTGACCTTCCCTAAGTCCCATTATATTCAATTAATCAACATTAAGGGTTCTTAAAAGTTGGGTTTGAATTGAAACTAAAGAGGAAAAATAAGTCATAAATTTCAGGGGAGTCTATCGATCGAAGAAATGTGTCGATCGATCGATCGAACATGTATCAACCTGGTTTTTCTGCAAATTAAGGCTACGAGTTTTCTCAGTCGAAAATATGTAAAACCTTATTAATTCATTCTCAAATCCAAAACAAAGGTTCTAAACATTAAATTAACACATATAGACAATTTCTAACGTACGAGAATCATTTAAACATCAAGATTCATTAACTTTTCAATTGAATTTTAATTTAACTCTAAAAAATCCTAGTTTATGGCTTTTCTTCAAGAACATGATCAAAACTCTGAATTCTCTACATAACAATTCTCAGAATGTATTAAGTTTTATTTTTTTCATCACAGTGCTTCAATCCTAATCATGAATCCTACCCAGAATATGATTTAATCCAAAATTATCCTATACATGCATGAAATTTAATTCTTAATCATATTCTACTAACATGGATAATTTATCTAGCTCAATTTATACAAGAACAATACTTGCCTTATAATAGTATGTCTGATCCTTTGATGATGAAGGATATGGATACGTTCCTCGTCTTTTAATCTACACTCTAGTGGTATTAATTGTGAAAGAGATGCAACCATGGGTGATTTTTGGCTTGGGATCTCTTCTCCTTCCTCTTCCAATGGCCTCTATTATTTTTGTGTTTGATAACCTTAGAATACCTAACCCTAACAACTGATATAGCCTTAAGAAATTCGTGGGTTTAATTACTTCAAAAATTAAAATAATCGAAATACCCTCCCGAGATGCCGGTTTGGCCTAAAATTACCCCAGGACCCAAACTAAACCCCCAGGTAGACTTTTCTAACTATCTCGATCCTTACGGACACTTTGGCGCACTCAAATAACTATACAAGTGACTTATACATAATTTACTTTTATTCCATAAATTTAAGTCCCGACACGGCTAACACGCGCGTCCCGACTTAATTTCCCATAACTGTCGTATTATTCACTCGACAATTTGAATATATATATAATTACATATTACTTTACTCACTAAGTAATATTCAACATAATTCACATCAATAAATACTAACTCTTGTCACGCTAGTAATTATCTATTTAATTCCGGATTAATTTTAAATAAATTTTCCATTTTTAGGTAAATTAATCCCATATTTAAAATCATTAAAAATACGGGGTATTACACTTTAGTAGTTTAGATTTACTTTTCATTTCGTCATTTTATTTTGAGGCAGTTATTTATGATTTTTTGGTGGGTCATTCGGTTTCACAGTTGTTTATGGATTTCGGTTAGAGATTTATAGCGGGATTATTTAATAAAAATTGAGTTGGATTTATTTTGGAGATAACATGGTAATGGAGTTTAATATTTCATTAATGGTTATATTTGTTTAAAATTTGAGGATATCTTGTGAATTTTTTTTAAATGTCACATATATCCATCACATGCTAAGAATGGTATTTAATTTACTAACGTCCCACAAATTTTGACGGCGGCCGATGCCAGAAAGCGCGGGGTGTTACCGATGGTATTAGAGCATGTTCTTAGGACTCGTAGGTTGTGAGTCCGTTTAACTTCCACGTTGTCGATCTTTGATCCCCTTTGTTGATACGTACTCCTTAAGGTATTGGATCTAGCACATGTGCTAGCAGTGTTTCTTGGAGATAGAGAGTTTTGTATTAAGAACGTTGCGGGCATTGAGGTTAGAAATAGTAATCTTGATGTGAGGATCCTTAGAGTTGATTTTGAAAATAATATTTATTGAGCATATAGTTGGTATAAATTTTGGGTATATCTAGTATCGATGCAGTGATGTGATTTTATTTGAGGATTTAAGCTTGCGATGTCTTTTGGAGATAGAATCTAGTGGAGATTCATGAGAGAGCATTATAGGTCGTCATTTTCATAGTTACGTATATATATATATATATATATATATATATATATATATATATATATATTGTATCTTTGTTCGTGCGGCATATGCGTGTAAGATTGAGCATTGTAAGCCATAGCCAAATGGTATGATATTCGATGGCAAGTTTATGAATGATGCATAATTGTTGATATTCGATGGCAAGTTTATGAATGATGCATAATTGTTGTAAGGCACAAAGTAATACATACATACATATATATATATATATATATATATATTGTATCTTTGTTCGTGCGGCATATGCGCGTAGGATTGAGCATTGTAAGCCATAGCCAAATGGTATGATATTTGATGGCAAGTTTATGAATGATGCATAATTGTTGTAAGGTAAGGCGCAAAGTAATACATATATTGATATAAAAGGGAAATTGTGAAGTTTACAATTGTAGAACCAAAATTTTGATATCCGTAATTTTCCCTAAAGACTAGTTCCTTTAGGCACCGTTAGTTTGTGAGGAAAGTTAAGCGGGAAAATAATTTTCGAAAAAAATGAACGCAAGTGAAGTAAAGGAAAGGGAAAATTATTTTCTTGTGTGTGTTTGGTTAACAGGAGGAAAAATGCAAAAAAAATATAAATATTTTTTTATATACATATGCCATGTAATTATAATTTTATAATAAACCAAAGTATTATATATTTTTTGTTCCAATAAGTGGAAAATATGGTTTATATAATAAACATACACGTCACTCAAAATTACTAAATATCACTGTTCTAAAAAACCCGCATAGGCTCCGCCTAGGCACGCCTAGGCTTAAGGCTTGGGAGAAACGCCTCACCTTACGCTTTTCACGCCTTATTCTTGGTAAAACCCTTACTGCGCACTTTCTTCTAAAAACAACAATGCCTTAGTGAAACGATGTTGCCTTTTAAAGAATTTGTTTACAAACCGGACCATTATCTTATCCAAAATGATCAAATAGTATTTTAATTTGCATATATTCAGACATATTTTTATGATATGTACAATTTTTATATTTTAATAGCCTTGTTATGGTTAAAAAGTATTAAAATATATTAAGAAGGCCTAAACGCCTTTTCACGCCTTTTTACGCCTAGGCCCGCCTAGGTTTCTAAGGCTTAAGGGTTGGCCTCTACGCCTCAATCACGCCCCGCGTTTTTTAGAACCTTGCTAAATATGAATAAAAAAGTTATTAATATTTATGATTAGTAAAAACAACGATATATAACGTATTATTATGAATATTAATTGGTAAATATTTTAGTACTAGTTGTAACAACAATAACAATAGAAGTAAAAATAATTGTAATAATAATTTACATGGAAATACATAGTGTATTGTTATGAATATTTATTGCTAAATATTTTAGTAGTAATTGTAACAGTAACAACAACAATAATAATAAAAGTAATAAAAAATAGAATTAATAATTTACATGGTTATATACCAACTTTCTTGCAAAATCCTAGGTCTTTGGTAGGATGTATTTTGTGAATTTTTTTTTTCTGCATTCGAGGATAAAATTTTCACAACTTCCCAGCTAACCAAATAAAACAAGAAGTACATTTCTTTTTCTTTTTCGACAAACAAACGCACCCTTAATTAGCTCAATTGGTAAAGGGTTATGAATAATGGTAAGTAACTATCAATTCACCTCCCCACTCCTCACAACATTTTTAACCGACTCAATGTGATTATTCTTCTTCATGGAAGGAAAGAAAGAAAATTAACTGACTATCTTCACAAGTGAACGAAAAGAGAGTAGGAGGGAAAAAAAAGATTATTGCACACAAGTGGACGTGTGGTCCACCTCTAGTGGATGAGAATATAAATAAAAAACAATTATAAGAAGTTAAAAACGACATGTATTTAATGTGGGAATCAAGGATATTGAGATGCAATTGTAATCAGATGATGGGTATAATTATAATTTTACCCATAATCGAAAGATGAAAAATATAAAATCTTAGAGTATTTATGGAAATAAAAAGCATATATTGGCTTTATATAATAGTAAAAGTATATAATTTAAGAAAAATTAAATACATAAAAACTATTTTATGACACTTTCTTTAGTATTAAATTTTTAAATTTTCATTTAAAAATAACTAACCATAATGAGTTGAGCATCTTATTTGTTTCTTTTGAAACTTTACCCACCTTTTTTAGTTTTATCAATGAAAAAAGCATTGCAAAAAGTGCAAAAAAATGTTAAATCTACTTTGAGATTTTTAGTGTGCTCCCTTATTTTTGTATATATTAAATTATTTTTTATTTTCATGACTAGAGAAAATTTTAAAAGTAAAATAGTTAAAGGTTAAAAGTAATAATTTGACTTAGAGAGCGAGTGGCTAAGATAAATAAAAAAAACAGGAATAGTAAATTGTGGTACACATGATTTCTAAACTTGTCAATGAGTCGTGTTGAATTATGTGATATCATATTCATGTTAAAAACCTCTTAATCCGTTCATGACCCGTTAACAAGTCGGTTGTATATGACAAACTCAAACTGTTGTTGTTAGCGAGTCACACGACCCAAACCATTAACACCAGTTAAATAACAAAAAAATTCTCATAAAAATAATAGAGAATTGAGGTAAAGGCCATGTTCCTTCTTATATTTGGATTTTTAGGACAATACTTTTCAAGTTTATAAATTTAGTCCCTGTGGTACAATAACATTTATAAATCTGGTCCCCGTGGTACAATACCCTTTATTTTTTTGGTCCGCGACAGCGGTACCATTTTTCATGGCGTTTTTAGTACAGAGACTAAATTTATAAAATTATATGGAGCGTCCTATTTTTATACACTTTAAGCATTATGAGGACCTTTTTCCAAAACTCCTTAAAAATAATGTAATTAATTTACACATCCTGAATTCCAAAACCTAACACTAATAGGAACCCAAAACAATATATTGTTTACTTAAATTTACAAATGTTACAAAATATTTCAGAGATACGTTCTAAACAAAGAGTTAATGTAATGTTAATGGGTTTTAATCGGTACAAGTGAGTTTAATTAGGAGTATGAAAATTTTCAAATCCGAACCATTATTGTAAGGAACTATCATGATAACTAATTCGATATGCCTAAACCTATTAATTTAGGAAAATGATGTATGCATCGAAATTGTGTATCGAAAATTTACCGAATGTGCTTTAACAGTATTGTATTATGATGTGTGTCCCGCCAGGGTACAAACCTTTAAAGCACAATTTCGATAATTTTAGGACAAATGTATTATGACCCATTAATTTATAATTTCATGTTTGCATGTAAGTGGTGTTTTGACTGGCGTAATGATTTACATAACTTAAAATATACCTTTTATAATGGAAACATTTTGCATTTCATAATTGAATGGCAGATAGATATTATTCTTAAAAAACTTAAAAAAGAATTATCGCGGGAGTTTTCCGACCGTAATTTCAAATTGGATTTCGCGGTCTGACAACAAATTCGCTCTACTCAAATAATGCTGCAAGAAGTGCCCGTCACCAAGCTATTGTCATACGCGGGCTCCTTTCATTTGTTGTGGCTGAAATTTTCGTCACAGCCGTGCTACATTATCCTTGAAAAAGTCCTCCCATTTAGTCCTCCCCGCCATTTTCTCTGTATTCCTCCGATCACCACCATTTCACCTACAGACCACAAATACACCTTGAAGAAATGGGTATCAAAGATCTTCTCAAGTTCATGAAACCCCACGTTGAACCCATTCACATCAAGAAATATGCCGGAAAGCGTGTAAATAAAATAACCTCTCTCTTTTTTATTTTATTTTAGTGGCATTGTTCTCTTTTAAATATTATTATTACATTGTTTTACTACAGGTGGGTATTGATGCTTATTCATGGCTTCACAAAGGAGGTATGCGCAATCTTATATTGATGTATTGAGTAGGGGTGTTCGCGGTCCGGTCCAGTCCGGTTTTTAGGATTTTTAAGGACCGGACCGATTAAACCGGTCCTAGAAAAAAACGGACCAAGATCGGACCGATTGTATCGGTCACCCGGCCCTAGCCGGTCCGATTTTTTACAAGGTCGGTCCGGTCCAACTTGTCGGTCCTAATCTTATTAAATTAATCATTTTAAAATTGAAAATCACCTTTAAAAAATGTCCAAATTTGTCTAAATTTTAACACCAAAAGGCTAGAAAATAGGAAATATTCTATTTTCAATTAAAATATGTCAGATTGCAAAACAAATATGTCCAAACTTGTCTAGATTTTTTTTTAAATGACGATCGTACCCTGCCTTTTAAGTTATGTTTTATGAAAAAATATAATTAAAATATATATTAATATGAACAACCGGTCCGGGTCGGTCCTAACAGGTTATTTAATGCGACGGACCGAGGACCGGACCGACTAGACCGGTCTGCAAAAAAAAAAAAAACTAGACCGGACCGGTGATAAAAAAACCCGATAAAAATAGGCCGGTTCGGTTCGGTCCGGTTCGGTCCACCGGTCCAATCGGTTTTTTGAACACCCCTAGTATTGAGATTATATTTTGGTGGTGAGAGAGACTAATAAAGGTTGGGATATCCTATGATCAGCATATTCATGTAGTATGGAGCTTCATCTGAATACGGAGGGTGAGAAGAAAAAGCAGTACTTAAACTACTGTATGCACCGTATTAATATGCTTCGTCACCATAATATCACCCCAGTTGTTGTTTTTGATGGATGTAGCCTCCCCTGTAAGGCCCTCACAGAGGAGGATCGACACAGGCATGTAACTGCAATTTCTAGTTAAACCCATTTCTTTTTGTGTTTTGAGTTAGTTACATATGTTATAAAAAATGTTCTTTTGTGAATTTAGGAAAAGAAAGGCTAACCGTGATTTAGCTATGGCAAAGCTTAAGGAAGGTAATGTTAGAGCTGCCTCTGAGCTCTTCCAGGTATTATTTATGTTTCTCTTACATCGCTTATGTTAAGACTTGTAGATATATAATCCACAATGACTCAATGAGGCCAAAAACTCATTGAGGCTAAACAGCGAGAATTGCTTTAATGTTATCTAAACCATTTGTTTTCACCATTTTGTTAATAATGCTCATGTGTCATGCTGTATTTAGGTCTACAATTTGCCAACAATTTTTTGCAGTAACTCTTGTTTTCTGGACCAGCAATCCCTCATTTTTAACAGATACACTTTTGAATGTTGTTTCTTAATTAATAATAGAGTTTGAGAGAAATGTAGACTCTATATTTTTATTTAACCCACAAACTTGGGTTAAATCACGGGGTAAGTATCATTCTTTGTGAAAAGGAAGATGGATGGTTAGAGTTGGTTACAAGGCAGTTGGTGACGATTTTGGATGGTTACGAGACTTAATATAATTTTAAAAATATACGGGATGGGAGCCTTACAGATTTTGAATATTTGACTAAACCCCAAAAAACTATATTTGAAATTCTAATTTACATAAATTTTGTTTTGTTGCTAAGATGGTGAAGTTGGATTTTATACTCTCCATCAGAGATGGGCTTGTTTCTTAATAGTTTGAAACGATGATGGCTCAATGGGGTCTCTTAGCTACAAGGTCCCGCACAAAGTGAGTCAATTGCAACTTGTTTTGTGCGTGCTTGAAAGGGAGGGTCGACAAATAAATATGTCTTTCCAAGATTATCGCACCAAATGGTAGGTGGGGTTGGTGATCCAATGCCTAGTTCAAAAAGAAGAGAGCATAGCCAGATTAATTATGCTGCCACTAGCCTGATTCTTGTATTCGGGTACGGGGTTATTGCCCAGAAAGACATAATACAATATTGGAATTTCTATTATTGGGATTTCCGTGAATTTAAGTTGAAGTTTTGAAAGAATGAAAGATTCCAAAATCAATAGTCTATTTCAAGTAATAAGGATTCGCTTCATAGCTGTCCATTACTCATTTGAGGGTGATTGCAGAAATTGTGAGACGAGACCTTGTTCACATAATAAGCAATATCTGGCCTTGTTAAGATCAAGTAGTGGATTTCACCGATATTGGCAATGGGTTCCATCATGAAGAGATTGCTTAGATGAAGTAGCCATGGTTCTCTTACTCTGTTTGATTGTCGAGGAAGAGGATTAAATGAAGGAGAAGTAGGATCATTAGTAGGAGCAGATCTATCAGGAGAAGCTGGTATAGTAGGAACAAAGCCTGTTGAGGTTGGGTCATTATCTGGCGAAGGTGTTGTGTTAGGTTTATTGTCAGAAACGTCAGTTGTGAAAAAAGGAGTGGAGGTATTGGGGAGATGGAACTTAATTAGTGAGGAGAACATTTTGTGTTCCTAAAAGATAACAAGATAAACATTTAACATCATCATTGTTCGTCGGTTCTAGTTGGCCAGAGGAGGCTAATGAGCGAAGACGGTTGGAAGACAAATGACCTAGTCTGAGGTGCCATAAGTTGAGTGCTGGAGCAGATGCAGAGAGAGCAACGGTGGAGGAGGTGTAATAAGAAGAGGGGTATCTGGAGGTTGAGTAATTCAAACAGGCGTCTAATTTTACGTCTTGTCCCAAATATCTGCCTCGTCTGAGGATCCTGCACACGACTACCAGAAGAAGAGAAAATAACATGTAAGTCAAGTTCACAGAGTTGACCAACAGTTAAAAGATTTAAAGTGAGTTTGGGTATGAGATAAGTATCTCAAAGTGAAACAGTTGAGGTGAAGACTTATCCCATATGACTAACATTCATAGTATATCCATTGATTGTATGAAATGAATGTTAGGTATATCAGAAGCAAAATGTTTACAAGAGAACACACCAGAGTCAAATGTCATATGATTACAGCAGGTAGAGTCAAAGAACCAAGAGGACTTACCAAAGAGAGTATATAGAGCAATACCTGGGTCAGCTTTGAGTTGATGAAGGAGGGCTTTAAGGTCACTGATAGAGAGGGAAGAGAGATTGGGGATCAAAGGTTCTTCAGCAGTGGCAGTAGTTATGGATTTGGAATTACCTCGGGAAGAAGCTCCTTTGTTGTTGTGGGACTGCTTAGAAGGATTTCGAAAAGAAGATCTTTCTTGTGGCAAAACTTGCATACTCTAACTGGGAAATTTAGATTCATATGTCCTGGTTCATGGCAGTAGTTGCAGAGAATTGGAGTAGATTTAGCTTTAGTATGATTAGTGGCTAGAATTGCCGTAGTAGATTGAGTTTTAAGTGTACCCAATCTCATCTTTTCAGAATGAAGATCAGAAACAACATCATCTAGTGTAGGCAAGGGTTTTCGGTGAAGCAATGTGGCTCGAATAGGCTCAAAGGTATCATGGCCAGATATAAGAAAATGTACTGACCGTTGTTGATCTCTGTAGACACATTGCCAATTGATTCCATAGGGTATGCATAAGTCAGGCAACTGGGGCATATGTTTCTTCATAGTCAATGCCGTATTCCTGATTAAATCCTTTAGCAGATAGATGGATGTGTTTTAGATAATAAAGGATGAATAGGATGGATCGAGAATTAAAGCAGAGAGATCGAGTAGCAGAGAAGTAAATCAGAGTAAAAAAAATGAGCCTGAGCGTTTATGCCATTAAACAAGGCAACAGAGAATGTGTATAAAGGTCGACTATCTAAGGCTAATGACAGGGATCTAGAATATATTCAAAATATACAGTTAATAGAGGGGATGGGTACATTTATAGGCTGTGGGAGAGACCTCTCGAAGGTGGTAGCTAAGTATGAGTTGTCATCGTGTCACCATGACAACATTAATGGAACCTTCTACCCTAACTAAAATATCTAATCACTTAAATGTGACGAGTGTGACAAAGACAAAAGAAGGAAAATTACAAATAAACCCCCATTATTATTTACATCATTTCTTTTTTTTATGTCAAACACCTATTTACGTCCAACTATGTTCACTGATGGATGGCAAGGTACTATGGTTCATGTCCCATTTTTAAGAGAGTCGATTTCAGCAGACATTGCCTGGTGTCATTGAGGATGCTTGTTAGCTTAGCCGAAGCATGTAGGTTCAACAAATGATGGGGAATCAATAGAGAGGTCTCAAGGTACTGGGTGTCGATTGGAGAGGTTAACTTAGTATTATCACTAGTTCTAGTGATCATTGGATGGATAGAGGAGGTTTGAGGTTTAGCGGACTCTGTTGATATTAGCTGGGCAATAAGTTTGGGAAGTGAGGAGGTGGTGAAAGGTCAAAGTTTAAATGGGCGGTGGAGGTGGAGAGGATTTGCCAAAGTTGTGACCAAGAGTTGCTGAATGAGAAGGTAGTTACTTTAGATGGAGTTAGAGATGCGGTTGTGCTTGATGTAGTAGAGGATATACACAACAGGGAAGGTTGTTGATGGGGTGGCTTGAGTAAAAGCGGAGTGACACATGGGCAGGATATCTGTATAGGTATTCTTGTAGGTTGCAAGAGAGGTAGATGGTTGCCTGGTTGTTATCCAACACTAGTGAATGAGCCTTCATTGCGGGAGATGAGAGGCGATGTGTTGGTATCCAAGAAAAACATACTGATTGGATCGAAATTCTAATCTGTTAGCTGTGTAGGGGCGAAGATTTGGATTACAAGAGTGGCCAAAATTTTAAGAAATAAGTAATCTAGATGCTTCCGTAGATATATCAATGAGGAGATACCATTGAGAACTGATGTGTAGTCGGTTAAAGAGATAAGCAGCTGTACTAAAGGCCTCAACCCAGTACGCTGAGGGTACTGAAGATTTGACAATAAGTGTAAGGCCAGTTTCAACTATATGCTGATGCTTTCTTTCAGCATTTCTATTTTGGCCATGAATGTGAGGACAAGAAACCCTGTGATGAAATGTCTCCTTTTGCTTAGTATTGTTTGAATCTAACATATTGTCCTCCATCAAGTAGGAATTCTTTTAATTTTTCACTCCCTCAACTTCAATTTTAAATTGAATAAATGTAGACAACTTTTGACTTATTGAATAATGGATAAATCCATACAAATTTACTAGAATGATAAATAAAATGAATGTAGTAGTGGTAACCCGGGCAGTTGCTGGTGATGGACCCCATATGTCGGAGTGAACAAGCTGTAGAGGAGCTGTGCATCAAATCTGCGAATTTGGAAAGGGAAGACAGTGACTTTTCCCGAGTGGACAGGCACACAGAAGTCAAGAGCTTTAGTGCTTCAAAATGGAAGCTTATTATTGTAAAGGATGTTCTCCATGAGCGTTGAGTGAGGTGACCAAGCCGATCATGCCAAGTACGGGAAGAAACGTTTTCACCTACCAGCACTTGAGGGGTTGCTGACCCGATCCTGGAAATGCCTGCCTCCACTGGAAAGGCATAAAGCCCATCTTTAAGAATGCACCTTAGAAGGATTTTCTTTGTTGTTGAGTCCTTCATATAACAAACACGAGGGTGAAACTCATCTATCTCGTTATCTTTTATACATTTACTTAACAGAAATAAGATTCTTAGTGATGAGAGGCACATGGAGCCTAATATTAAGATGCAAAATAGCAGGAGAAGTTTTCATAAAGGATGAATCAATAGAATGGATAGGCAAACCTACACCATTTCCCATTCGAATTTGATAGTTACCGACATAATCTGAGTGTGTAGAGAGGTTTGCCATATCCATAGTTAAATGATGAGTGACTCCGGACTCAGGATACCAATATTGATCAAAGGAGGAAGCCGGAAAGAGGAGCATAGCTTGAGGGGAAGTATCACCATGAAAATTGGTGTCGAACGGTGGTTACAGAATTACGAAGTATGTTCAAATTCATCCCACAATCTTGAGTTACAGCATGTTCATATATACAGATGAGGTACAACCTCCTTAGATTTGTTAAAACTAATTTACAGCTAAGCATGCATTTGAATTCTAATTTAAAAATTCTGTTTTGCTGCTAAGATGTTGAAGTTGGAATTTATCCTTTGATGTGTTCCAACGTTATCTGTTATCAGTTCGAATCGTACACAATATTGAACTTCCCCTGTGTGTACATATTTTACATGAACATTAAAATGTTCAGGCTAGTGTTTCTTGCATACTAATTCATTCCATGTTTATTCTATTTTACAATCACTTTGTCACAATCTTAAAGAATATGCTTTCATATTTGTCTTTTAACAGTTTATCCAAATAAGTGAAACAGCTGAATATTATATCCAGTGTTTTTTTCACATGTAGAGGGCAGTGAGTATCACTCCATCAATGGCGCATCAACTAATTCAGGTATTCAAATGCGAATCTTTATAGCTATATAAGGTCTTGGTATCCAAATATTCCTTCGAAGTTCTTTTCTGTAGCACAATTCAATATATTGCTTTGCCTTTCATAGTTTTTCCTATGTGAGAGACTACAAAATCTATTGCATTTCCTTAAAATATATATGTTTGTTTGTTAAAGTCCATTTTATTTGTTGCACTCAATAGATTGCGTAACGTTTGACAACCTGTTATATATATGCTTCTTTCCCCTATTTGGAACAACCCTCTTTCATATTTACCATAAAGAGCACTTGTAAAAAGCAACTTCAAAACCTTAATTAATTCTAGATTCATCCTTTGATTCCATCAACTTACAATATATCAGATTTTGAGATCAGAGAATATTGAGTTCGTAGTAGCTCCGTATGAGGCTGATGCACAGTTAGCATACCTGTCCAAACTTGAAGCAGAAAAGGGTGGAATTGTAGCAGTGATTTCAGAGGATAGTGATCTACTGGCATATGGCTGCCCATCTGTAAGAACTTCGTTTTTTTTTGATACTGGAAGATGGAGGAGGCGCACCTCTCTCCCTGTGACTTAATTTTCTCAATCAACTATTAGAGTTCAGTCTTGTTATAATTTGAATCGCTCGAAACAGGTTGTCTTTAAGATGGACCGTTTTGGAGCTGGCGAAGAGATTGTGCTCAACAAAGTCTTTGATTCTGTGGCTCGTGTACCTTCGTTCCGAAATTTTGATAATGAATTGTTTATAGGTGACTTCTTACGCTCCTTAAATTTGTCTGAATATGTATTTAAATATGGGACTTGAGTAAGGTTTCCAATAACTGCTTCCATCAAAACCAAACACAAATCATGAAGCAAAAACACACTAAAACCAAAGCAAGTGAACATTCTGCCCCTAACGAAGATGAGGGGCCTTTTATTGTACATGTGATTGAAGTGCTACACCCATCTATGTTCAAGATCAAGGATGGGACTCCATTTTCATAATTGAGCAAAACAGAAAATTAGTCTGAACCACACCTTTTTTGTTTTCCCCTCTCGTTTAATATTTGTATCGTTTGATATAAAAAGAACCTTACATTTCAGCATATAATTGCAGGCATGTGCGTCCTAGCTGGCTGTGATTTCCTTCCATCTGTTCCGGGAATAGGGATTGGAAAAGCTTATTCGTTTGTTACCAAGTATCGAAACTTAGATCGTGTAAGCAAATCCTTTGTTCTTTCCCAAATTCAGATTCTCATCAAGGAGATTTGCTCACGTTGATGTCATATTTACAGGTACTATCCGTCTTAAAGTTCGAGAAGGGCAAACAAGTGCCTGACGATTATTTAAAATGCTTTAAAGAAGCAGTAGCAGTTTTTCAGCATGCTCTTATGTGAGTGAATATAAATATTTTCCATTTCAACAACCTGCCATGCACTTGTTAATTTTTTACATATAACTAGTGAACCACTATCTACATCTTGTGCAGATATGATGCTGAATCAAAGAAGCTCAAACATATAAAACCTCTTCCACATACACTTTTGGAGTTTCTAGATGAAGAGCTTGATTTCTTGGGGCCGTATCCTTAATAATTTTTAATTTGGCAATGCAGCAGCTAAATTATAAACTTTATTTTTTCTCAGCTGAATGAAAGTAATAATTTGTCCCTAGAAAGACAAATTTTTCTCTCCTTGACTGCTGTTAGAGAAATACCTCCTTCAATGGCTATTGCAATTGCAGAAGGTAACTTGGATCCTTGTACAATGGAAGCCTTTAATTGTTTACCAAGTAATGGAAGTCACATGAATCCTACTACCATCTCTCCAACTCAACTCCTGAGAAAAGGGGCAACTGATTTATCTACTCAACAGAGCTGCTTTACTATAGTTTCATCTCATAAAACCAGAAGACAAAGAGGTCCAGGCAAGTTTTTTAACTCGGATAATGCCTTCCTATGATTTTTTTATAAATCATGAGACTAGGTATAAAAGTGTAAGATTTTATCATCACTTTGGAACTTTTTTTGTCTCTGACTTGCAAAATGATCAAACATTAGAAATACAGGGTCCATTTTAAGCAGTCATAACCACTTGTATCCTTATCATCTTCATTTTTCAACCTTTCCTATTTAGATGAGATTTTATTTTTTGAAGAACAGGTTTTGTTCCTTGTCCTAGAATTACTGTTTGCTGGCCCATCCTTCTAGCTCGTTGACAAAGATCTATTTTATTATGTTTTGCATTTTTCTTCATTTTTCCCTCTCATTCTCCCTCTACTCAAGATGATTCAAGGTTGTTATTCCACACACAAATGCACACTATAAGTTTGTCGATGTATACAACAATCATGGTACAAGAGTTGTGCTTAACTCACATATCATCCTTTTGATAATTGAATGCTTCTCCATTGGAATTTCAGTAATGGATGAGGAGCCTATTTTGAAAGAACGGAAGGAGACACCGGTTTTGGAGGAAATGAAGTGCTTGAATGAAGCCATAGCACTTAAGAAATTAGTGTTCCCTTTGAAAAGTGAAGCCTCAGAAGATATTAAAACAGGCCCTGATAAAAGTCCACTGATTGTTCCCCAAAACAACCCGTTCAAGAAAAGAAAATTCGACCAAGTTCTGCTAGACCAGACCGTGTGTACTAACGAACAAGTTTCAGTGGTGACTGAGGTTGAAAGCTTGGATCTCTCTCCGGAATCACAACAAAGTGTGGATTCTAAACGTGACAAGAAGATTTACTGGGCAAGCATAGGTCCAATTGAAAAGAAGTTGAAGTCAAAAACTAATCCTCACAATCCAGAGGATAAGAAAAGCTGTATTTTGAATTTCTTTTCTCGTGTATAATTCTAGATTCTCTTTGAAAATATAAATCATATCTTTGTTTTAAAACCTGCAGTCAATTCTATAAACTAATTGATTTAGACTAAAGTTTAACCACTTTAACTATTTTTTATGGGGTTATTTACCCAAATGGTTAATGAACTTTGCAACTTTTTCTACTTAAGTCGGTGAAATAACTCTAATCTTATTTTATTTTCACTTAGACCACTGATATTAATATGGATATTAAAACATGCATTTTCCTTCAACTCTGATTTTTTCTTCTTCAGCCCTTCATATTTCTTATTCAATTCTTCACCCCAAGTGTTTGTCAACCCATATATGATTTGGCGGGGGTCAAGGTTTGAAATTTCTAATTGGAAGTTTTTGATGTGGAAATTTCACTCACCCCAAGTGATGCCAATAGGGTTTACTCAAAATGTATATATGAATAAGAAATATGAAAGGTTGAAAAAGAAAAATTCAAATTTGAGGAAGGAAAATACGTGTTTCAATATCCACATTAATATTAGTGGCCTAAGTGAAAATAAAATAAGTGTAGAGTGGCTGTAGCGCCAGGAAAAAAGTTCAGTGGCCTAAGTGGAAAAAAATGCAAAGTTGGTTACCTAATTGTGTAAATAATTCCTTTTTAATTAATATCAGTAATTTGCATTAAAAAATGGGTTATATTCTCACATGGTAAACATTGGCTGTCTGATGTTCACACAACTTAATGTTAGTCATTTTGCTCTAAAATGACTATGTGCAAGGGATTCGGTCAAATGTTCATCACTTAGTCTTATGCCAAATTAAATTTATGGGACTTAAATTTAACCCTAATGGAACATATATCTTGGATATGAAGATAATGCTTATATAAAAAAATGATAGTGAAAGGAGATTGAATTCAAGCAGGTTTAAACTATATATATTCATACTGTAATTCTGCTTTCTAAGTATTCTTTCCTGTATTTTGATTTTTATTATTAACTATTATTTCATCTTTGTCCCATTGAATCTTTATTCCATTGACAAGTTTAAATTCAGATGAAATTACTTGATTGCTTTGATGACTTATGACTATGAGAGCCTTATAATAATACTCACAAGTCACAACAGATCAATACTGCATGGCTTTACCAGGTATACAAATGAAGTAATATTCTGAGCATTCTTATCTTTGAACATGAACACTTGACAGGTAATATTATGAGGACATAGTTTTGTGATCAAACATGTAATGCAAAATTAGATATTTAAGTAATTGTCAACTGAAATTATTATAAAATTTTATAATGAAATACATGATTTTTTTTAATAAGTAAACAAAGTATATTAAAAGAAACTGCCTAATAGGGCGGAATCCCGTATATAAGAGATATACGAAGTTATAGCTGGAGACCGAAAACAACAAAAAAAAAATGGGGAAGGAGAAACAAAAACCCTCCCAACCTCCCCTCCTCAACAGAGTATACACTAGTATACCTAGTGTGGTTGTGAGCTGGGATTTAGGAGTTTGTCCCTCATGGACCAAGGTGTAACCAGTCTAGGAGAGGTCTTGACCAGAGGTACATCAGATAATAAATGATAGTTATGACATAAACATGCAAGAAATTAGTAATAAACGGTAGTAATGGGTCTCAAGGGTGTGGTGGAATGGAAGGTGAGAAGGCAAGCATCATTTTTAGAAAGCAAAGTCCTGGAGGCACCCTGGAACATCAATGGTTTCCCAATTAATGATATGGTAGTTATGACTCTACTTGTGAGAATAATAGTGAAGGTATTTATGAAGGTAACAAAGGAAATGTGTGGGGTGTCTTTTAAGGTTGATACTAGCAGATGACAATGAGTATTCTATTAACTAACTGAAGTAAATGAGGGGGAGTGCCTTTATATAGTGATAACTGAAGTAATCTAGCCATTGATCTTGGGTTTTGGGTGTATATTTGTTGGTTTTGGTTTATTTACAAATTTGCCATTTTGGCTCAAATCTATAAATACAAGTGTTATTTCTAGGTTTTGGGAGAGGACAAGAGTGAGCATATTTGAGAGCTAATCAAAGGCAAAGAGAGATAGAGAGCTAATTTGAGGGGTGAGTTCTTGTGAGGTTGTGAGTGACTTTCTAAGAGAGATAAATTGTGTGTGTGTATAACCTTTGGGTTCCTCCATTTATCTATAGAAAGAAGAAATCCTCCTTGGTGGATGTAGCCCAAATTTGGGTGAACCACGGTATATCGTTGTTGTTTTGCTTTGATGATTGCTTGTATGTTCTTAGTGTCTCTTCATTGATGCTTGGTTGAATTGATTGGGAGTTTACACACTAGTTCATTTTGGGAACAAGGTCTTGTGTGCTTTCCGCGCACCAAATGTTTGATGAAATTCCCGAGTGAGTTTTATCGTCTTGGTCGCTAGAGGTAGTCTTGCTTTAGCGCAACAAGTGGTATCAGAGCTTTGGTTGCATTGTTTGCCCAGTATTTTGGTTCGAGGTTGAATCAATTTTGGCATAGCTTTTGTTTTTATTCCAAATGACGGAAAATGTGGAGAGTACTCGAGAATCAACCTCTATGAGCGGAGGCTCTAAGAGATGTGATCCGAGTTGTGGATCGAGTGGCTCAATGAGACGTACATGAAGGCTTTTGATGAGAAGATCAATTTCGGGTTATGGCAAAGACGAATGCGAGCCGTTCTTGTCCAACAGAGGTTGCAATTAGCATTGTTGGGGGTAGAGGGACTATCGGTAGGCATGCCCGATGCCGAGTGGATTGACATTGATCAAAGAGCAGCTTCGTGTATTGAGATGCTTATCACGGATGATGTGTTGAATAACGTGATGGCGGAGACCACGACTAAAGGCATGTGGGATAAGTTAGAAGAGATTTATTTGGGAAAGTCGTTGTCAAATAAATTGTTCCTCAAGAAGAAACTCTTCAAGCTTGAGATGAAGGAGGGTGAGGATATGATGAAACATATCAATGTTTTTAATGCCTTGATAAATGACTTGAATCAGATAGATTTTTAATTCATTGATGAGGATCGAGAATTGTTGCTGCTTGCATCATTACCCGATTCATACGAGCATTTTGTGACCACTCTCATGTTTGGGAAGTCTACGCTCCGGTGCAACGAGGTTGTGCAAGATATTCAATCTCATGTCACGATGAGAAAGAAGGAAGGTGGAGGTGACAGGTATTCCCATAATGAAGGCCTTACGGCGAGAGACGGAGGTGGGCAAAATGGCAGGAGGAACTCCAACTGGGGATTTAATGACGGTAGTAGGTCTAGATCGTGGGGTGTTGGTGGTAAAGGGACGAAATGCTACAAGTGTCGGGAATGGGGTCATATGATCCGATAATGCCCTTTGTGGAACGACAAGGTTAAGGGGAAGATTGATTCCGAGAGGGCAATGGTAGAGAGTGCGAATTATGAAGATGAACTTAGAGAACTTCTCACAATCTCCAAGGCTAACTCTCTTTCCCAAGATGATTGGATATTAGATTCGGGATCGTCGGATCACGTTTGCTCTAAGAGGGAATATTTTGAGACTTTCATGAAAAATGGAAAAGGTTCCATGTCTTTGGCTAACGGAGGGAAGGTTGCCGTTGAGGGTGTCGGGATGGTGAAACTCAAGATGTTCGATGGGGTGGAACGTACTTTGGGTGGTGTGGCCTATGTCCTAAAGTTGCGAAAGAATTTGATATCCATTAGCTGTTTGGATTCCAAGGGTTGCCGGGTGTCGGTGGCGAGTGGATTCTTGAAAGTCACATGCGGTTGTATGGTCCCAGCGAGGGGAGAGAAGAGAGAGCGGTTGTATCGTCTAAATCAGACTTCGAGAAAGATGGGAAAGTAGTGTGCACAAGTGATCGAACGTTAGAGGCATGTCTCGTTTGTGAACAAAGTGAAGACATTTGGGTGCTAGCTTTCCGAGAGTAGACGGTAGTGATGGGATAATACCTACTAGTGGAGGGGATGGATCGAAGTCCCCCTCCAGGGCCAACGGGTGATGTTGACTCGGTTTAGTTTCACACATGCATTGGACCATTGGAATTGAGGAGGTGTAGGACTGTGATGGATTCGAGGTGTGTGTAGCTAGTTCAAGGAAGGCTGATGAGTTAATGTTTGCGAGCATTGGCAAACGGGAGTTTTTCGTGACAAAGACTTGGTACATCTTTCGAGGGTGAGATTTGGAGGGTATGGAAGGTGAGGAATTTTCCCTCTCATCCGTGGTTATTCTCAAGGTGGAAGATGGTGTTGATGTGTTTGAATGTTTCGTGTAAAGAGGGTTTATGCTATATGTATTGTGTGGGGGTGTACTCACCGGGTTACATGAGGAGCGAGATTCACCGTATGGTTACATGGGAAGCATTCAAATGCACGAGATGGAGAGTTCTGAGTTTAGAATTTGGTTCCTCAGTGGGTGGAGTCATTTGGAGTCTTAGATTGGAGACTTGCGGTATCTCACTTCATTGTTGAAGTTTGAGGTGGCTTAGCGTCAGGTGGAGCGTATTGGCTTGTTAGACGTCGGGATGATCTTCGAGCGGATTCGATGTTTGTATTCCGAGTTTGGTTGGATCGTGAGGATCACCTGGGGGAATCACATTAGCTTGGTGGATGGTGGGACGGTCTTCAAGCGGGTTCAATTTCAACATTCTAGAGATTGGTTGGATCATCAGGATCGCCATGGTGGAGTTTGTTGGTTTTGTCTCTCCTATTTTTTTAGTTTTGGTTTATTTACAAATTTGCCATTTTGGCCTCAAATCTATAAATACAAGTGTTATTTTTAGGTTTTGGGAGAGGACAAGAGTGGGCATATTTGAGAGCTAATCAAAGGCAACGAGAGATAGAGAGCTAATTTGAGGGGTGTGTTCTTGTGAGGTTGTGAGTGACTTTTTAAGAGAGATAAATTGTGTGTGTGTATAACCTTTGAGTTCCTCCATTTA
Organism: Sambucus nigra; assembly: GCA_949130495.1. Classification (NCBI taxonomy): domain Eukaryota; kingdom Viridiplantae; phylum Streptophyta; class Magnoliopsida; order Dipsacales; family Adoxaceae; genus Sambucus; species Sambucus nigra. The sequence continues at coordinate 366,425,427 of OX422210.1, read as the reverse complement.
TCTATAGAAAGAAGAAATCCACCTTGGTGGATGTCGCCCAAATTTGGGTGAACCACGGTATATCGTTGTTGTTTTGCTTTGATGATTGCTTGTATGTTCTTAGTGTCTCTTCATTGATGCTTGGTTGAATTGATTGGGAGTTTGCACACTAGTTCATTTTGGGAACAAGGTCTTGGGTGTTTTCCGCACACCAAGTGTTTGATAAAATTCCCGAGTGAGTTTTATCGTCTTGATCGCTAGAGATAGTCTTGATTTAGCGCAACAATATTGTATGGCATTTATGAGGCGTGGGCTATCATTTAGTTGGACAGTGGGACATAAACAAGTAGTATGAGAGATGTCAGGTCTTATAAAGGAGATTTTTTAATTGGTTCATATGGTCAGTTTTAAGTACCTGTTACAGAAAGTATCAGTCTGTACAAAGATGTGGTGGGAATATGTCGGGTCCAAAAATGGTAATAGGTGCTTATCATGTAAGGATGGTTTTAGAGATCATTGATGCCTTTTGCTCTCGTATTAGTATGGTTGGCATACGGAAGCCTAACAACCTTACTCTCTAACATGCAGATCGGAACCCTTAAGAATCCCAGATGGCTATCGGTGAGTCTTCTGATTCCCATGGGTTTTGCCCAACTCATACCCCAAACTTTGGGGATCGATAGCTAGGAGAGAAGTACATACCTTAGTTTGGGGTGTGAGTTGGGCAGAACCCATGGGAATGTACTTACCAATTTGGGTAGCACGTGGTCATCAATACTCGTTGTTGGTTGTTAATTCCTTCAATTAGTGTTGAGTGTCGATAGTGAGGTATGGTTACCGATTGTTCGATTAAGTTTTTAACTCATGATCGATGGTCATTCTTTAAATTTAGATAGTACTGATTGTCGATCGGTTTAAGGGTGTATCTTATATTATCGATGGTGGGGGAATTTATGCCCCCTACAAATGTCCCCTCGCGCACGTGCATCTCATGCAGTGACTGTACGTGGGAGAAACAAAAAACGTATGGCATTCTTGTCATTTCTAACTGTCAATCGCATTTAATGTTCAAGCTTGCCTGGGATATTTTTTTAATAAAGTTCCCTTTTGTTGGGTGACGTGTGTAGTTGGTGTTGATTGTTTTTGCATGCCAGTGGTGGTGTTATATATCATGTGATCATTGCCTTGTTTGGGGACTCTTTAGTTGCCATGTTTTTTTTTTGTATAAAATGGAGCAGTTAGCCATTTGGTAGGGTCGGGACCAAAGGGGTCGATCGATCGATCCCCTGTTTTCTGCAGATATTTTGGCTTTTCTTTTCTTTTCTCTTTTCTTTTCTATTTTAATTCCAACTTACTATAAATAGCATTTTTTGTTGTAATAACAGATATACACGATATTAGGTTAGTTTTGCTTAGGGTTTTGGGTTTTTTGGATAGTTCTTCCTTATTTCTCTTTGGTTTGACACCCCATTTGAATGGTATGTTGACTATTCATCTCCCCTACCATTAATATAGTTTGTATTTACTTCATTTCTTGCTTTCTAGTTAATTTACAAGTTTTCTAATTTAGGTTTACATGCTTTATTTACATGCTTTCTTTACTCGCTTTCTAGTATAATTTTATCGCGTTTATTTACCGCTTTATTTACCACATTTTTGCAATGCTTTCTAGGTAATTTAAATTAGGTTATGCTTGAATTGAACTCACCCGGGTTAACGCGTTGCTTTGCTTGGTGATAGTGTTTACGGGTTTATTTCGGGTGCATTATCCTAGTTATTGCGCCTTGGAGATTTGACGGGGCATATCATGTATGTCCCGTGCTTATGACCTTTCGTGCGCAATTTTTGGGATATTTTTTAACGCCAAAATCTTATTAGGCTTTTATAAGGATTTAGGGGTGTGACAACCCTTGATTTAATTAACTGTCTAAACGAGACGCATTTATAATAACTCGTCGACCCATGTAACCATTTTATACAAATTAACTCGGGTGAGGGATATTCGACGCAACCTATAGTTTTATTGCTTTGTTAATATGGTTTCAATACCTTTGCCTAGATTAAACATTTACCTTTATGCATATTTTCCTTTTTAGTTTGTAATCATCTTTTTTCGTTTTTATTTCGGAATATTAAATCATCTAAATTCTAGCATCTTGTCCCTGTGGATTTTCGATACCCGACTTACCGCTAGACTTGCCCCGCAAGTGTAGAAGTAATTTAGGTTTGTTTGTATAGTCGCGACGAGACAGAAACAACGATTGCGCACTTTACACGCTCACACCTCTCGCGCGCCTATCAAATGGGTAAGCGATGAAGCATACCAAATGACTTCTGATGGTCCACCTTCACCATATGATAAGTAGTGCATCTCGATACGAACTCAACCACATTATTCTTCATACCGGCCCACTAATACCATTGCTTCATATCTCGGTACATTTTATCCCCACATGGGTGTATTGTAAAATACGAACCATGCATCTCCTTTTTATAACTACCCGTTTTAACTACTAGTTTAAGGGTACCACCATTCTACCCTTATAATGCAACCCACCATCCAACCCCACTTACAAGAAAGGTACGCCAGTAGAGAGAACCTCCGTTACCTTCCCCGTGCACATCTTATCCCTTAATTTCCCCCGGACAACATGTACCATAATCTCTGGAGTCAGTGTAAGAATACTCATGAATTCCCTAGTCAACTTGGTAATCATCTCTACTCAGCCCCACTCGAACATTTAAAGCGTTGAGATACTACCACTGGGTAATCGGACCAATGTGTCTACCACCACATTAGTCTTCCCCGAGTGATATTGGATCATGAACGGGTAATCTTTGATGAACTCAACCCCCCCCCCCCCCCCCCCCAAAAAAAAAATTCGGATTCACTTCTTTCTCCTTACCTGGAAGTGGCTAGGCATTGACGTTGTCTCATATTGAGATATTTTTGTGTAAATTGATACTGTAGACTATTGTGGACGTTGAAGAGTCTAAAATTATCACCCAAAAGATAATGCCTCCATGCATGAAACACAAACATAATGGTCGCCAACTCTAAGTCATGAGTCGGGTAATGAACCTCGGGCGACTTTAACTTTCGAGAGGTGTATGAAATCGACATATCCTTCTGCATCAATAACCCACCTAGTCCCTATAGAGAAGAATCGGTGTAGACCAAAAACTCAACTCCGCTCATAGGTAAGTAAATAACTGGCGCATAAGTCAACTTCTCTTTGAGAATGTCGAACGCCTGTTAACACTTCTCACTCCAACCAAATACCACTCTTTTCTTCCTCAACTTGGTCATGGGCCAAACTATATTTGATAAAACAAAAATAAACCTCCTTTAATATCCATCCACACCCAAAAATCTGCGAATCTTGGTAGGTGTCATGGGTTGTCCCCAATCTAGTACGACTAACACCTTACTCGGGTCCACGAAAAACCCTTTCTCTGACACAAAATGCCCCCAAAACTTCACTCCTCTCTTCCAAAACTCACATTTGAAAAACTTCTCATAAGGATTATGCTCTCGCAACGTCTGTTGAGCAATTCGCAAAAGTCGATCGTGGTCCTCCTCTGTCCGTGAATATATCAAAATGTCATTAATAAATACCATGATGAACTATTCCAAATATGGTCGGAACACCCGATTCATTAAATCCATGAATATAACTGTGGAATTAGTCAACCTAAACGACATAACTCAAAACTTATAAGACCCATAGCGAGTCAACAAGGCTACCTTGGGCACATCCTCCCCTCGCACCCTCAACTGGTGATAATCGGATCGCTAATAAATCCTAAAAAATAATGAAGCCCCCTCTAACTGATCGAAAAGATCATTAATCATCGGCATTGGGTAATTATTCTTCACCGTCACCTTATTCAACTCATGGTAATCAATACACAATCGCAAAGACCCATCCCTATTCTTTACGAACAAAACTAGTGCACCCCAAGGTGAAGTGCCACATCGAATGAAACCCTTCTTTAGAAACAATTTAATCTTATCACTAAGCTCATTCATCTCTATAAGAACCATACGATAGAGTGCTCTAGCTATTGGATTTGTACCCAGTGCCAAATCTATGACAAAATCAATCTCTTTACCTGGTGGTAAATTTGGAATCTAAAAAAAACATCGATGGACCCTTGAACTAGGGGAGTAATATCTAGGGACACCGTGGTCTCCTTATGAGTATCCTCATCGATAAAATACAAGTGGGTAGTAACCCCACCCTCACATCTAGGCATAGTATCTAAATACATCTCTTGACCCGATAAACACGATGGCTCTACCTACGCAATCTATCTGAGCCTGATACGTACATACCCAATCTATCCCCAATATAAAATCATATGTGTGGGTATCTAAAACCAACAAGTTAGATACAAAGTGTAGCCTACCAATATCAATGCCTACCCCATCATATATCTTAATAAGAAAAGATACTCCTAAGGGGGTGGCGATGGATAAAACTTTAGCACATAAAGTCGAGATCATCCCTGAGATTCCCACAACGTGTCGTGCAACAAATGAGTGTGTGCCCCCGTATCAAATAAAACTTTGGCTAAAGTGCCATGAACATAAAACATACCATCAATTTCCTAAATATGCGTAGGGTCATCCCTAGGTCTCACTCGATAGACTCAAACATACTCTAGATGATGCTGAGGTGCTGCGACGAGTGGTGGTAGACTTGCCACCGACTGCCTCAGGGCTGAAAGAGTGAACATTTGTTATTTCCTCTATTGTGGTTGATAGTTGGGCCTAAAACCTTGCTACCCTGGGCCCTATTTATACTGCTCATGACCTGCCTATTCTGACCCTGTTAACCCTGGCTGAAGTGGCCCCGTTGACCCTTAAATTGGCCCTGCTGCTGACCTTACTGTTAGGCCTGACCCTGTTGGATCTGTTGAACGACCTTATCACTAGGACATGCCGTCGATATATGTCCTGTAAACCCACACTCGAAACAAACTCCCATGAATGGATCGGGAATGGTCCCCACCTATTGTTGTTGGTGGTGATGCTGTTGCTGCTACCTACCACCTGCCTGAGGGTTCCTCTGTCACTGCTGGGGTCTATACTGATTGGGTCAAAATTTCTTCCACTGCCCTTGGCCTTGACATCCTCTTTTATCCCCTCCTGATCCTCCATCATTCTTGGGACCACTAACTTATCCCACTTTATCCAACCTCTTCTTATGTTCAGTGCGATCTAGACGAAGAGTGACTGCCACATATGTATAACTAACATATGATGGGCTCTCCATGAGGAGCTAGCGAATAAGGTAAATAAGACCCCTAATGAAATAAACAATTTTCTTCTTTTCGATGTTCGCTTCATATGGATAAATTGGTGAATTATTTATTATACTCGACAACAATATGAATCCCCTGCTGAAGTGCTATAAACTACATCTGCTTCTGCATACGAATGGACTCTGAAAAATACTTGTCATTAAACTTCGTAACGAACTCATCATACCCCATCTGATCTCTCAAGCTGTGGTTAGACTCTCCACCACTAAAGAGTGTCCTCTATTAAATGAAGGTATTTAAAACCTATTTCTCGGTACATGATAGAAACCTCAAGTGACGCTCAATGTCCCTACGCCACTGTAGTGCCACAAATAAATTTATAAACCCATAAAATGTTGGTGGGTTATTCTTTAAAAATGCACTTCTAACTTTTTCCCACTCGGATGTGGGAGCTCATACCATTGGATGTAGGCCTTCAGCTGGCCTCTCTTGTCTCTTAGCAACTAGCCCTATTTGTATAGGGTCGTAAGCATAAGAGTAATGTTAGCTCATTCTCAATAAATTTCTATAATTACCATTCACACATCGCTAAAGTATTTCGACGTCTTTTATTATTTATCTTTTAAGTTCTCGAGTTCTCTTTATTTTTTCTCTCAATGTTTTACTACCTTAAAAGGGAAGGGGTGAGGCATAGATTCTCCAGAAAAATCATAAAGAAGAATTTTATTCCACTCACATCACATTGACAAAATACATTTTAGGCATATTTTCCAATACTTATAACTTAGGATTGTACTCATTTAGGATATTACAAGTATTATGCTGCTATACTAATAATTTATTAATATGACCCCCTTATACCGAGTCAGGTGTTTCTCATTTTTCGTGTCCTAAATGACCTTTTTGGAATTTTGTTAAAACACGAAAATTTTAGAAAATTACATTTTACATAAGACTAAAAGTTTCATAATTTCTGAGCGTAGTTACTATTTTTAAAAAATTCGATACTCTGAGATTTTCAGCATAATTTATAAACCCAAAATGAAGAAGTTAATTTTTACTAAAACCCTAATTCCTAAAAGTATGAATTTTAAATGAATTTACCATAACAAGACATAAATTTAATCTATTATCAAGATTTCCAATACATATAAATCATTCAATATTATATTTAACATTGAAACTATACCAAGAATATACAATTCATTATCCAAATCAATTATACCAAATTAAACTAAATTAATCAAGTATATAATGTCATGAATTAGAACCATTACTTTATTCACCAAAATCACAATTAATAAAGGTGTGATCAAAACAAGATAAACCGTAATCATCTCTACATAAATTTTAGAATTTATAAAACTTCTTTAGGTAGAAAATATTATTTATCTCATGAGAGGAGATAATGGGATTATCTTGTCTCAACTGAAGAAAACCTTCAAAAATAATAAGTAAAATTTATATCAGAAGTCCCTCCAAAATTGCCACTCAATTGATGAAAATAATTCCCCAAATGTATAAAAGAAATTCCTCTCGAAAAGTAGTTAAATTGGCCTCCAAAATTCCGTTAGAATTGATCCAAAGCAGTCCCAATTTTTTCCATAAAATATAATTTTTGGCTAGAATAAAAGAGTATAATTTTATAGATGTAATGGTGTAATTTGGGTGGAAAATATGATTAGGTTTTTGGGCTGAGTTGTGTAGTGGTAATGAGAATGATGTTGGAGGAAATGACTAGAAAAAGAATCAAGAAGAATGAGCTTCAGCTCATTATTAAGAATGCACTGAGGCTTCTCTTTTTTTTTTTTTTTTAATTATCCAATGTTGAATGGTACTATTTCGTAAATAGTACTATTCCTAATATATTTAAAAAAAATCAATTTCTATTTAAATAATCAATAAAAATTTATTAAATATTATATTTAGCTATTAATAAATACCGCTAAATTATGGGATATTACAACATCGAACGTTGAATTGGGGTATCTGGTGCTTTTGGTGATATAGTGCTATATGATAATATGCCTATTGATTTGATGATGACTATGTCGACATCGTTGGATGTTTTGACATCTCGTGGAGTAAGCGTATCGAATGTTGATGTGGTAAATGTTCCTAAAATGGCTTCTTTGGCGCTGGTGGATGTGTCGGCTGTTCCGATTATAAACATTCCAAAAATGGTAGTTTGAGCAACCAATGTTCCCAGTATTGGAGTGGTTGCTTCGAATGTCCCTAACTCTTCTATAATGGGTTCGAATAGGCCTAGTCTTGACGTGGTTGTTTCGAATGTCCCCAGTGTTGGTGTGGTTGGTTCAAATGTCCCTGACTCTGCCATAATGGGTTTGAATGTCTCTAGTCTTGACGTGGTTGTTTCAAATGACCCTAGTGTTGGCGTGGTTATGGACTGAATGTATTTAATCCGACAACTCATATTGGTGAAAGTTCAAGTTCGTGCATTGAGGTTGTACTTAAGATATTGATAGATAGTCGATGATTTAGTAAAGAGATGGCTAAGATTTTTTCGTTCCTTGTGGGGTTCACAGTTAATGGAGCGCTGGTTCATAATATGTGTTTTATTTTAAGGTATCATCCTAAGACTTTTGATCGATTCACTATTAGGCAAGCTTCCCTTCGATCGTTTCTTATTTCTTAGTTAGTTGTTAGGGTTGTAGAATTGGGTGTATTTCAAGCACCTATTTTCGCTGTTTAGAGTAAGAGAGTAAGTGAATTTATTGGTGATACGAAGGATGTTGGTTTGGGTGTTGAATGAATGAGCAATATTTTGAGAGTATACTAAAGTTTCACTCCGCTTTATCTTTTAAAAAGTGGTTTTAAATCCGTAGTGGTGCATTGGGATATGACAATAGTGAAGGTGTGTTACGATAAAATATTGGTAGGTTGATGCAAAAACTTTCTATAGAGAGGGATAAATTAGCAAAACTTGAATCGGAACGTAAGGCTATGCAAGAGGTGGAGGATGCTATGCTATCCAGAAATAACTATAGATGGAGTTCAAAAATGATGCTTTTGACTATGTGTAAAATGATATCAATATAGCTTTTGCTAAGTGATTCGTGGATTGTGTCTATGTGTGGGATTCATTGATTTTTGTCTCCCTCTTTTAGGACTAATGGGTGATATGTTGGTAGTGTCCTTTTCCTATTTTATGGTTATTCATCGTGTTGATGTCACAAAACATTGTATTTTTTTGTTATTTCTTATAATCTGACTGTCCTGCTATCATTATCGATAATTAATGATATTACACTGCATTTGTTTTTTTCTTTGACTGGTAATTTCCTTTGATGAGCGTCGTTACCTATTGTAGATGAATAATTACTTGAGTAGTGTTATTATGCACTTATGTTTTCCCATAACTTATTATGTATTGAGAATGATGCCATCGATAATGATTTGTCTTAAGGAATGATGTTATTGATTGTGATTTTCACAAAGATTTTTCGATATGGATTGTAGTCTATTATTTTATTCTGATAACCTATAAATCATACCAAAAGAGGTTATAGGTTTCTCCTTTCATCGGTGTCATATAAATTATGTTACAGACTATAAGATGCGCCTCTCATCGACATTATAGGTATTATACTATGCAAAATATAGGTTATCCCTTTTTTGACATCATAAATATTAATCTGCAAAACTGACTGATTATGTCTTCCATCGATAGCATATAGATTATGCTACAGTAACTGTAAGTAATGCCTTTTATCGATGTCATAGAAATTATGCGACATAGATTAGGTTAAGACTTTTACTGATCATAAATATTTTATGCCGAAAGAGATTATAGGTTATGCCATTATAGTATTTATCCACAGAGATTATATGTTGTGCCTTTGACCATTCATAGGGAGGTTATTCCAAAATAGTCTGTAATACATGCCTTTCTCAAATATTTTTCCATAAAGATTATAGTTTGTGCCATTCACTGTGTGCAATGAGGTTATGCTTGAAGAGGTTATAGGTTGTTTCGTTCTCAGATATTTTTCCATAGAGATTATAGATTGTGCCATAAACCATTTGTAATGAGGTTATGCCCAAAGGGGTTATATGTTGCGCATTTTTCTTTTTAAAGATTTTTGTCATAATGATTATAGATTGTGCCATTCACCATTCACAATAAGGTTATTCCTGAAGAGATTACAGGTAGTGCCTTTCTCAGAGATTTTTCCATTGAGATTATTATAAAGGTGGTAAATATGCTATGCCACCACTTGTAAGAGTGGAAGGCTCTAATACCACTTTGAGAATGCGAAAACAAATGTGCTCGACAAGGATGGTCATAAATAAAATTCTATTTTTGTATTTTCATGAATTTAATATTACAAGCATACAAAACCAATTTTAATCTTTGATTAAATTAGTTGTGAAGGCAAATATGTGTTTAAAACAATATGAATATGCTACGCATTCAAGAACACAACGATTGAGGAAAAATCCCTTTTGGGAAAAACCTTTATTCAATACTTTAAAATAATAAAAGACACTTTACTTACAATACTACTAGATACCAACCACAATATAACACGCTAGTCTTCGTAATCTCTAAATAATACTACTTATCTACAAGCAGTCCAAAGGCTTCCTTCCACCCTCGGTATCCACCGATCAACCTTTGTCTTCAATAATGATCCCCTCGGGAATCACAATGGTCAGCAGTGAAGATGATCTCTCCACAAGAAAAGTGTATGCAAGGATAAAAAACTATCTAGGGTTTGAACCGATTCACAAAAACTATTTTGGGGATGTGTGTTGTGATCAAAAGTATTTTATCAACACAAAACGTTAAAAACTTTTGGAACAGATATTCAGAAATCATTCCTTCAACAGTCTTAAAAAAATTAACACGAAATAAGTATGCATAATTCGAGCACAAATTTCAAGGTGGCGACTGATTCAAATGAAAATGAGGCTCGTTCAAACGAGAATAACAATTCGTTCTAATGAAAATTGATCTCGTTCGAATGCCTTTGTCACCTCGTTTGAACCAGCTTCAAACGATGCCAAACAGTATGCCAGTACGCCCTCGTTAGATGCTCTCCAGATAAAGATATCGAACGACCTTCGAACGACTTAGAAATCTCGTTCGAATGAGAATGCCTTCTCATTTGAACGAGGCAGGCAAATTTTGAAAAATATTTTTTTTAAGCATTAAAATGCCTCTATTTTTTTATAAAAAAAAATCCTGTTTCAGATTTACTGAAAATTAAACATCCTAAAATACATTTAATGAATAAATTTAAATTCTTAAAATATTTACACCTTTATGGGATGTAGAGAAGTCTTAAATGTTGATGTCAGTTTTCCCTGACAGTGCGTGATGATGGTTTGGAATGGAATACGCCAAACTAGACTAAAACAATAGAACACCTATGTTATGAGCAATAAAAAAAATTCTCTTACGAATCTTCTCTGTTGGCTATTCTTAAACAAAAACAAACAAACCTATCCAAAATCCAAATTACATCAACATAACTCTATAAATGATAAAAGAAATCTAACACCTTTCCCAACTCTAGAATGGAATGACATAAGTCTATTTGTCTTTAAACTCTCCTTGTTATTCCCTTTGTCAAACATTGTCTTCATCCGGTGTGTGTTGATTTCCGCTTTAAGTACCTACACACATGCGACAAAGACATATACGTGTGACGCATAGAGTTTGAAATAGAAAACAAAAATTCATAAAGCAATCTCCCCCATAAATCAAACTCATTAAATCTTTCCCGTAATTTGTTCTCCCTCTTTTTGTCCAAAATAGACAAATGAGTAGAATCTAAACATGAAGAGTAAAGAATCACATTAAAGAAGCAAGATATCATCACAAATATAGGTAAACAACGCACATGTCATGATAATCTCAAAGGCAAATCACAACCAACTATTTTTAAAATTTTTCATTTTTTCAAAAAGTGTAAATATTACAAATACAACAAGATACCATATATAATATATGCAAAATATACAAAAGAAAAACCATCACACATATATAGGTATAAACAACCACAAAACATGACATAAAAAAGATAAGTTTTACATAATAGCATAGTATCGACGTGTCTAAATATGTGGGATGGAATGAATGGGCATGAACTAGATATAAATGAATTGTGACCCAAACACTCAAATATGTTCAAGAATTTCTAATTGGCCGCAAAACTTTATCAAACTAAGCTTTAGCCTCAAGTGACAAAATAAATTGAACTTAATGAATAAACAAGCACAATGCACATAAGCCTAGAATATTGATGATTCTACAAATCAATAGCATCATGATAAAATAAACATAACTAGAATTCATTGTGAACACCCATTGATCTTCAACTAAACTCCCTCAAAAGATAAACATACATAATATTTTTCTTTTCTTTTCTTTTCTTTATTCTTTTAAAGTGATTTCTTTTTGAAAAATTAAACAAACTAAACTATGTTGGCCCCATTTAGGAAATTTTTCTATTTTATTGCCTTTAATATTTGTATTGGGCTCTTTCCAACAGTGGCTTTCATGCAAAGACTTTTTCTTTTGTGCCCTTTCCCGCGCTCCCTCATATTTTTAACTAACTAAACAAACGCTTAAGGACAATGGTTTTTACATTCACAAATCTCCCATAGTGACAAAAACATGTAGATGAAAAAATTGATAGGTGAACATCTCACAAAGCCCAAATATATATGTGAAGTTAACGTTCAAAAAGCTTGTGCATGGGTGTGCCATATACAAAGTTAAATTCATAAAGAAAATCAAGTTCGAAACAACTCCATGAACATGGTTAAGAGGAATCTAAGTATCCATAATCATAACCAAATGTCCATCCACATGAAAAGTACGGAGTGAATTGGATTCAAACACAACAATTTGCCATACTAAATGTGTAAAACTAAAATACCTAAAAATAAAATATCTTTTTGTATTTTTCAATTTTTTTTATCAAAGTAAAATAATTTTGTATTTTTCAATATGACTTAATAAAAGAACAATATAATACAAAAGATACACGTGTCCTAATACTAACAAAAATATATCATGAAGCACAACTAGAGTATGACAAACAAAATCATGCACGCAATCATCCATAAGATATAACATGTAAAACATCATTTGTAAACATGCGAGAATCAAGTCGTCTAACATCTAGCGCCTCTAAAATGTATTTACTAACCCAAATAGATGTGAAACTATGGATAGGGATTTTGGGAACCAAAGGGACACTAGACTTCAACATCCTAGGACTTCTTCCAAGATCATAACAAAAACGCCTTAGGTGAACTTTCCTACCACATTGTGAAAATGTGTAAACTCGAGGAATGTTACCTACGGGTTGACCTTTTCTAACGTCCTTGGATGCGATTGACCCTCTTAATCAAACAATGGTCTAAGCTTTGACAGTGAAAGATTTAGAAACATGAGAGCCAATACCATCACTACAAAAACTACTAGAGTCTTTTAAATCATCTTTTAACTTCAAAATCCTAGATTCAAGTAAATAATTTAACTCTTCAAGTTTTAGGGACTCATTTTTAAAATTTTCAACGATTCCTAGAAGATTATCTCGCTCCCCCTCAATGCAAGAAACCTTATTCCTAAGATTCTTGTCGCGTGCCTTAAAATCATTAATTAAATTATCATTACCCTTAATGGTACAATCACAAACCCTAGAAATTTTTAAGTCCTCTGATTCTTTTTCTAACAGCCGGACTTTATCATCACCCTCTTTTTTGGAAAATTCTAAAATGTTAAAATCACGATCCATGTCCATAAGCTTCTCACGAAAGAAATATCTTTGAGTTTGAACAATTTACAAAATGTCCATAGCAGTTTTAAAACAAAAAATTTCTTTTTCAAGAAATTTAATTCTCTTAGCAAACTTCAAATTCAAACGACATAAATTTTCACTATGGTAATTCATCGAGAAGAAAAATAAATCAACACCAGAGAGAAGGATAAAAAACCACCCTAAACAACACTGAACAAGGATCTACACGATAACTTAGTGCAACCCGATTTGATACGAATTTTTAAAGGTGGTAAATATGATCTGACACCACTTATATGAGTGGAAGGATCTAATACCACTTTGAGAATCCGAAAATAAATGCGGTCGACAAGGATGGTCACAAACAAAAATTCTATATTTGTATTTTCATCAATTTAATAGTCCAAGCATACAAAACCAATTTAAATATAATTTTAATCTTTGATGAAATTAGTTATGAAGGCAAATATGTGTTCAAAATAATATGAATATGCTACGCATTCAAGAACACAACGATTGGGGAAAATTTTCTTTCGGGCAAAATCTTTATTCATCACTTTAGCAATAATACAAGACATTCGACTTACAATACTACTTGATACCAACCACAAGTATAACGCACTAATCTTCGCAAATCTCTAAAGAATACTACTTATCTCCAAGCGTTCCACATATAACCTTTCACCCTCGGTATCCACCGATCAACCTTTGTCTTCAGCAATTATCCCCTCAAGAATCGCAATGGTCAGCAGTGAAGATGATCTCTTCATAAGAGTAGTGTATGCAAGGATACAAAACTATATAGGGTTTAAACCGATTCACAAAAGCTATTTTGGGAATGTGTGTTATGAATCAAAAGTTTTTATCAACACAAAACTTTGAAAACTTTGGAACAGATATTCAGAAAGCTTTCCTTCAAAAGTCTAATAAAATAATCACGAAACATGTATTTATAAGGTGAACGGAAATTTCGAGGCATCAACTTGTTCAAATAAAAATGAGACTCGTTTGAATGAGAATAGCAGTTCGTTCAAATGAAAATGGATCTCGTTTGAACCAACTTCAAACAACCTTCAAATGACGGCAAATAGTACGCCAGTACGCCCTCGTTTCATGCGCATGAGATAAAGATATCCAACGACCTTTGAACGACTTAGACATTTCGTTCAAATGAGAATGCCTTTTCGTTTGAACGAGGCAGGGAAATTTTGAAAAATAATTTTTTTAAACATAAAAAATGCCTCGATTTTTAAAACAAAAAAAATCTTGTTTCAGATTTACTAAAAATAAAATATCCCAAAATAAATTTAATGAATAAATTTATATTCGTAAAATCTTTAAACCTTTATGGGATGTTGGGTAGTCTTGAATGTTAATATCGGTTGGCCATGACGATTTGTAACATGATATGCCAAACTAGTCTAAAATAATACAAGGCACATGCTATGAACAATATCAAAAAATTTGCTTTTATAATTATAGATTGTGCCATTCATTATATGTAATGAGGTTATACGAAAAGGGGTTATAGGTTGTGCCTTTCCTATAAATTTTTGTCATAGAGATTACAAATTGTGCCATTCACCATTCACAACAAGGGTATGCCAAAAGAGTTTACAGGTTGTGTATTTCTCAAATACTTTTCCATTGAGATTATAGATTATGTCATTCACCATTCACAATGAGGTTATACCAAAAGAGATTATGGGTTGTGCCTTTCTCATAGACTTTGCTATTGAGATTATAGATTGTGCCATTCACCATTCAAAATGAGGTTATGCCAAAAGAGGTTATTGGTTGTGCCTTTTTCAGAGATTTTTCCATCGATATTATAGAATGTTCCATTCATCATTCACAATGAGGTTATGCCAAAAGAGGTAATGGGTTGTGCCTTTGTCAGAGACTTTACTAGCGAGATTATATATTGTGTCATTCACCATTCAAAATGAGGTTATACCAAAAATGTTTATAGGTTGTACCTTTCTCAGTGACTTTGCTATAGAGATTATGCCAAACATAGATTATAGTGATGATTTTTCCTTTTCAAAATTAACAATGCTGATTGTGAATGTAATAGAGTTTTTTTTTTCGATTGTGATTGTGCCAACATAAATTATAATGTAAGATTTGTTGGATGCATATCTGAAATCAACAAGTGGGAAATTAAAGTGTGGTTGGGTTCATTGATAATAAAAGGAAATGTAATTGCACCTTACAATCATCTAAGTTCATTACATGATGGAATATAAATGAAAGGAAATCGAAAATAAAAAATCCAATTGTTTCTTATGCATAATATTATTTCAGCCATTTACAGTTGATGGAAATGAGGTCCTCCGAATCTGGTTTTGTAATTTTAAAAATCCTACGATTGAGGTGTCTTTAACGATGTAGGGGCCTTCCTAATTTAGTGCGAAATTTCCTTTCGAACGTCCATGCATTCATAACTAGGCCCCCCACATTGAAATCCTTAGATTTTACCATGACAGCGAAAGCTCTTAACAACTATTTGGAGTAAGTATAAAAATTCATCTAGGCTTTGTTTTTCCGTTCATATAACATCTCAAGCTGTGTCATTTGTAATAGGGGATGCATTTATGTTGCAGGGCCATTTTAACCGATGGGATTGACAGCTCAATCGAAAATACTGCATCAACTCCATAAACGAGTGAGAAATGTTAAAATTCGGTAGAATTCCTTTTGGAAGTTTGATAATCCCATAACACCCGTTTAATTTTTCCATCCTATGCTCCGAGGAAATCTTCCCATATTTCTGTGAGGATGTTAATGAGGGTTTTGTTAGTAGTCTTTTCCTGGCCATTGCCTTTGGGGTACGAGATTGACGAGTTACGATGTTCGATGTTGTATCTCGTGATCAAGTCTTATACTTCATCATTTTTGAAGGGTATGCCATTATCGGTTATGATGACTTTTGAGATTCCAAAATGTGAGATGATGTTTTCTCGAATGAAGTTGGCCATGACAGTCTTGGTGACATTTTTTGAATGCTATAGCTTCATCCCATTTTGTGAAAAGTTTCGTTGCCACAAGGATCCAGATTTTTCCTCAAGAATGGGGGATGATTTTCCCACTAAATTGAATGCCCAAGTGTGTAATAGGTATGGGTGGATAAATATTGTAGTGGTACACTTGGTATTAGGATGAGATTGTTATGGATTTGACATGGTTTTCACTTTTTAACGAACAGGTTGAAATTGGATTCCATTATTGGCTAGTAGCATCATAGGTGGGATAAAATTGGCTCATGAGCCCTTTTCATCACTTCTTAGGTATGTTCCCCAGTGAGGCACTTCCTTAGGTGCTAGTTGTAACCTTTTTTTTAAAGATTTTTCGATTTACTAGAAAGTATTATTTAGCTCTTCGTCTGAGTGAACTTACGGTTTGTCGCTCTCGGGAGGTTGTTCTGTTTGTGAAGTATGGGACATAAACATCTCTCTAATAAGTTGAGTCACCTAGGAAATTTACTTTCACCCCCCTTGGCATTTATTGACAATGTTCACATTGCTCTTGGAGATATGTTGCTTCTCTGATCATCGATGGACAGTAATAACTACCCCGTTGGATTCTGTGATAGAGGGCTATGTCCTTCCTGCCACAATATTTAGTATGCATGTATTTGATCCATCTCTCTGCTTCTTTCGACCCCACAAACCATGCCATTATACTGCATGTACATTGGTGGTACAAAATCCCCTCAAGGTGGTGAAAGACTATAAGGGTTTCTCTCTACATTTGTGTTGTTATCTAGAGTTGGGTGTTTGACAGTTGCCTTAGGATTGGGTCTCATCAATTCGAAGACTCTTCTAGAATGACTATATCTAATACATAGATGGGGATAGTGTATTTGAAGATGGTGAGTGTTGTGGAAGATTCATCATCAGGGATTTTAATCTGGGTTTCCAAGTTAGCTAAAGCATCAGTATATTTATTAAAAGCTTTTGGGTGTTGGACAATGTTAACTGAAACAAATTGGTCTAACATGTATTGGACGACAATTCCATATGGGGTAATGATATGTGTTTTAGGGAAAATTCACCTTCTATCTTCTTGATCATTACATTTGAGTCACCTTTGATTGTAATCACTTTGATGCCTATTTGCACTGCCTCTAGTAATCCAAGAGACAAGGCCTCGTATTCAGTGTCATTATTAGAGCACGGGAATCCTAGCTGGAAGAGGACATGGACTTTTTCTTTGCCTTTGGAGAGGAATATTCCTACTCCCTCACATGTTGCTATTGACCGGTCATCAAATCCCATACTCTATTCTTCTAACTCCTCTCCGCATATTAAGGCTTGAAGACCGTCTCCTGGGATTTCTTTACTTGATGGTTCGTGTTCGCCACTCGAAAAGTACGCTAACATATCCGTGAGGGTTTGACTTTTGATTGATTTGGGAGTGATTAACCTGATATCATACTGGGAAATAATTATAAACCATTGGTCCAATCACCCATTAAGATAATTATAGAGAGAAATTTTTTATTGTGATCACAACGGGTAACTAAGTGTATAAGTAATGCTAAAAAATAGTGTCCAAAATTTTGTGCTACAAAGAAGACTGCCAGACAATGCCTTTCCACCACTGTGTATTGGGTTTCTATGTCGGCTAGAATCCTGCTGAGGTAGTGGATGGGATTTTACATTCCATTGAACTTTTTAGATAATAATTCCCCAACTTATTTGGCTATGGATGTAAGGTACGAAAGTAGTGTTTGTCCCTTTATCGACGACGTCATTTTGAATGGCCTGGTAAGTGTCTACTTGATTTTTCTGAATGATTATTGTTGTGTATCTCCCCATTCGAACTTTGTTTTCCCCTTTAAGAGTGGCCAAAGTGGATAGGTGAATTCTAAAAGTGTGACGACCTGGATATGATTATGATAAACCATGTTTAAATCATACTTACCGTATGGGATGGGGATAATGTGTTATTATAATATATAATATTATGTTATTGTGTTTAGTCTAATCCTACCTTAATAACTTATGAAATATTGAATTAGTCACAAACACAAATTTGTGAAGTCTTCGGTAGGAATGTTCAAGTTCGGGACTAGTTTTGGCCACTATAATATGATAATTGACTTGGGGAGAAAACTAGATAGTTGTAGATATATGAGTTAAGTTTGTAACACAACAAACGGTGTGTAAAACAAAGGTCCGAGGAAGGAGTTATGCTGAAATTATGAATAGGGGGAAAAGTGGTCATTTAGCTTTAAAGAATATTTTGTTTATATGGCGACACATGTCATATTTTGATTGGACCAAGGGGAGGTGACTTATGCCGACTTTAAAACCTTGAAATGACCTCCTCCTTCAGCCAAAATCAGGCATGGGAGAGTTTGGCTTGAGGAGAGAGAATCGGGAAGTAGAAAGTGAGGAGAAAAATTGAGAAAAATCCGTAGGAAATTACGAAAAAGTCCCTAAGGGAAGAAGAACCGACTGAACAAGTGAGAGACAAAGGCAAGGGAAAAACACATGAAGTGGCCAAGGTGAGTGTACTCATTGTAAAAAGATGTATTATACATGGCTATGGAGATGATCTGAATATCACTCATGGGTAAGATGTATTACACATGGTTATGGATACAATTTGAATATCACTCACGGGTAAGATGTATTACGCATGGTTATGGATACAATCTGAATATCACTCACATGTAAGATTTATTACACATGGTTATGGATACGATCTGAATATCACTTACTGGTAAGATGTATTATACATGGTTACGGATATGATCGGAATAATATTGATTATGAATTTTTTCATTTTGGTTTACCGAAATGGGAGGTTACTCCCCGACCCAAAATGAGGGAGATTTGTCTATTAAAGATAAGGGGTTACTCCTCGACCAAGAATGGAGGATAATTATCTATTGCATACAGGATATGTGAATCATGATTCGGATAAGTTGGTCATTCTTTATGAATGAGCCGGATAAGAAATACATAATTATGAATGGGTCGGATAAGTATACATAAATTACCCCATGGATATGATTTATTGCATTTAATTATATACAATAGTTTAGTAGTGATGCATTCACTAGGATATTTTGCTCATAGTTACTATAGTTATGTGTTTCAGGTAACGTGATGTCACTGCTAAATCTAGGAGGTCGGGTTGGGTTATCAAAGGATGCATAAAACCAAAATTTTGGTCAAATGAAAAAGGGGTAATTTAATCCTACTTATCCTTTAAGCAAGTTTGAATAATAATAATTACTTTAAAATTGTGAAAGGTTATAGTTTTATTGCTTCATGTTAATAATTGAAAAAGGATACTTGTGTTTATGGTTTGATTAAGGTAATTATGATTTGACTCACTTTGATTTTCAAACTTAATTATAAGTAACTGGGTTGGGGTGTGTCAGAAAGTGTTGGGATAAACCTCCAAAGGTAAGAGACTTTACCCACTAAGCTCTTTAACTCCTTCTGACTTTTCGGGGGTGGCATTTCAATAATTGTTTTCTACTTCGCTTCGTCTTCTTATATGCTGTGACAGGTCACAATAAATCCCCCAAAAAATTCCTCCCATTATTCCAAAGGCGCATTTGAGGAGGTTCATTTTCAACTTAATTTTCCTGTAATGTTTCAACGCCTTTCGAAGGTAAAAAATGTGTGAATTTCCTTTTGATTTAACGACTATGTCATCAACATAAAATTCCACCAAGTTGTGCAATAAATCATGAAAAATGGCAACCACGAATCGTTGATATGTCACTCCTTCATTCTTCTAGCCAAACATCATAATCATGTTGTAGAAGTTCCCCAGTGGAATTCGAAAGCCCATTTTGTTAGCGTCTGCTTTGCTCAATTTTACATAGTTGTACCCAGAGTAACCATCTATAAAACTGTACATGGCATTGCCATAAGTGGCCTCCACCATAATGTCGATGATGGGCAAAGGAAATTCATCTTTTGGGAAAGCTTGGTTGAGATTTCGATAATTAACACAAAATCTAATTTTCCCATTGCGCTTCTTCACAAGAACGATGTTTGAGAGCCATACTGGGTGTAATATGGATTTTTAAACCCAGTTGCTAATAACTTTTCCACTTCGGCTTTAATTTCGAGCCCTAGTTCCTATATAAAAAATCTCGTTGCCTGTCTAATTGGGCATGCGTTCGGGAAGACATTCAGGCTATGGGACACCATAATTTCATCCAAACCCGATATTTCTCTATAGTTTCATGGAAAAATGCCTGACTATTCTTTGATTAGATCAAGTAGCTTAGTTCATTGCCTACCTGGAAGATCTTTAGAGATGAATATTAGTCGGCGATTCTAGCATTCGACTGAAATATTTACCTCTTCTAATTCCTTTAATTTTGATTTTGGCCCGTCTTGCATGCATTCATGTGTTTCTTCCTGCTTATCCACGTAATTGTGATCCTTAGAGTTATTTATTACACAATATTGATCAATTGGGTCAACATCCTCTGTCCAAAACATTGATCGGGTACCGTGTTATAATCAAAACCTTACTTTTCTGTTAGAGGTTAGGTACTTCTTCAAGTTTCAGCTTGGGATAGTCTTTAGCTTTCTTTTTCTTTCCAACTTCAGTGATAAAGCTCTCTTTTATTTCGTCTGACTCATCTTCAATTGCAACCACTTTGGCAATAGGGATAACATTACCCAATGTGAGCTTTAGCTTTGGTTTTATCTTATCTTTTGGCAGATTAATACCACTACTGCTTAGTTTGAGCGTTACGGCTCCATAATCCGGTGCTAATTCTATAAAGTAGGTTGCATCGAAGAGACGTGCTTCCTCCTTCGTAAAGGGATGTTTGGTAGCCTTGATAGTAACTTCCTGACCATTTACAATGGCCTTCGCGCATTGATAATGGGTAGATAACACCACATCATTCTTGTGCATCCAAATTCTCTCAATTAATAACTGTTATGAAGGGTATTAATCGATCATAAGAAAATTAATGGTGGAATAAATCTTTCCCAATTCGATTGATGTGAGGACAAATCCCCATATTTTCATTTTGTCGTTATCGAATCCATAAACATCAATGGGGTTTAGTACCAAACGGCTTAGTGGTATTCCCACATATTCGAACGAAGTAACATACATGATATTAATAAAAGCCTCACTATCTAACAAAGGTCTTTTATTCACCAAAGTTGTGATATAGAGCGGTCGATTGTGAAAAAATGGCACCAACTTATCTTCATCCAAAAACCCAATATCCTATGTTAAACCCCTCGTAAGCTTCCTCATGGCACCACTCAAGTTGAGATTTAGTTATCCTTTAGCTTTGACGACTTTGAGTATAGATTTTGACACTTCTTACCTTATTTCTGTTGTAATGCACACTTGGTCGTAAAATCATTTGAGCTTAGCACTGCATGACACCTTTTTGATAATTTATGTCTTAGAATCATCATCTCCCTAGTTCATTTCAGTCATGTACACATCTTGTGATTCAATCACGTTCGTTTTATTATCAACAGTAACTGATAATGCTTCTCCTTCTCGTGTGCTTTCGATCTTCAATCCTCTCATCATTTCTCGTAACTTTTCCACCTTTAATTGTGGATTTTCGTTCATCATTTCTTAAATTTTGTCTTTTGAGATTTCCTCATCTACTTATACCAACATGATCCTCCTTGTTGATGGTTTGGCAGCGGATTGTGATGTACATTTTCAATCTCCACTATCTCTTTTTTCCACATGTTCAGCCACTAATTTTCTAATCTCTACACACTGCTTGGAATAGTTCCGCACATATTTATGGTGTATATAATAATCTATGTGAGATCTGTTTGTATTGATTGGGGTCCTGGAATTTCATAAGGGATTCACAAAGTGATTGTTCAACAACCCTTTATATATCACTATAACTTCCTCATCTGTACAAGGTGGAGCCATTTGTTGGTGTGCCTGTCCTTGGGCCATTTATCCTTGGTAGGGCCTGTGGGGCTGCCCTTTGGGGATTCTATTTGCTCCAACCAAGTTAAATATAGTTCTCATATTTCCTTTAGGGGCCAAACAGGAAATTCTCAGCACCTAAAGAGTAACTCCTTAGACCATCAGCCTGCCAACCCCAATGCCTTGTTGTTGTGATATCATCCTTTAGTTGTTGTAAGCCAAAATTTATTTGACCACGCCCTATACATTTCTTGACTTTTTTAAAAATTGAACGAAGCTTGCTTGTGTGTGATTGAGCAGATGGATCTTGTATTCTAGCAACATTCCATCGGTACACATTTGGTTCAGTTGAAGTTCGGCCAATGCCTCCATGTAATTGAGAGAATGGTCACAGAACCTGAAAATATTCTCCATTAATCCTCATTAAAACATTATTCACCCCGACCACATCGGTTGCTGTAATTATCTTCTTTGTTACGAAGAATTTGGATAAAAATAACTCATTCATCTTAAGCCAAGTAGCGATACTACTAGACGATAAGTCCCAGTACCACGTATAAGCATTTTTCTTCAGCGGTTTAAAAAATTCCTCCAACCACAAGGTGTGATCTCCTTTGTGAATTCCCAGCTTTTTGATGAACCTGCTCACTTATTCACCGGGGTTATTTTTCCTATTGTATTGTCGATCAACGGTGCCACGTATCCAATTGGGTAAGGTTCTATGTAGACACCTTCGATGAGTGGACATATTTTGTTTACAACTGTAAACTTATAAACCTGGCTCATGGAAAACTTATGCATGTATTTAGGAGTTACAAATCCAATCGGTGTTGTTGTTGTTGGTGTGGTCTTGATCAATTCTCCAAGATTTTTGATAGAAGATGGTACTGCTGATTTCACTAGTCGGGTTGGGGTATTTGGATGGCTATCGACGGGCCTTTGTTGGGTGTTAGGTGGTTGGGGATCTTGTCTGTTAGCAACGTTGGAGTTTGGGGTATTGGATTGGGGAGCTAGTTGATTTTGTGATGGTTGGGTAGGATCTAGGATCGAAGACAAGTTACCTCTGTGGGATAAGAAGTTTTATAATAGAGCTTCCAATAGTGGACTAGAGCAATCACCGACATTGTTATTGGAGTTGGTGTTGGCTTTGTCTCTTGAGTGGCCACCATCGAAAATGTGACATTAGGGTTTTAGGGAATGATAATTGGGGTTTCAAAAACCTTTGGCAGTGGGAGATTTTTAATGCCAATAAGGCCTTGAAGGCAAAAGTTATAGGGGGTTTGAAGTTGACAAGTCAATAATGTCCTTGGATGACATCTCCCTTAAAACGAGAATACGTGTACATCAGAGTTGCTTTTGAAGGAGGGGGTTGGTAGTGAGCTGGGGATTAGGAGTTTGTCATTCAAGGACTGATGTGTCTCCCGTCTAGGAGAGGTATAAACATGAGATTATAAATGATAGTAATAAAATAAAGATGCAAGAAATTATTAGTAAATGATAGTAATGGGTCTCAAGGGTGTGATGGAATAGAGGGTGAGTGAGAAAACATAATTTTTAGAAAGCAAAGTCCCGGAGGTAACCTGTAAGATAAATGGTTTGCCAACTAATGATATGGTAGTTATGATTTTGCTTATGGGAATAATCATAAAGGTATTTATGAAGGTGAGAAAGGGAATGTGTGGAGTGTCTTTTAAGGTTGATACTAGAAGATGACAATGAGTATTCTCTTAACTAAATAAAGCAAATGAGGGGGAGAGACTTTATATAATGATAGATGAAGTAATCTCAACTATTGATCTTGGGATTTAGATATACATTGTATGGAATTTTTGAGGCGTGTGATATCAGTAAGTGGGGTAGTCGTGCATAAGCAAGTAGTATGAGATGGCATGTCTGATAAAGGAGATTTATCGATTGTCTCATATGGAAAATTTTTGGTACATTTTATAGAAAGTATAAGTTTGTACCCAGATATGGTGGGAATATGTTGGGTCCAAAAATGGTAATAGGTGTTTGTCACGTGAGGATGGTATTGGGATCATTGATGCCTTTTGCTCTTGTATTAAGATGGTTGGCATGTGGGATCCCAACAACCTTACTCTCCAACCTCCAGACCATAACCCTTAAGATTACCAAATAGCTATTGGTGGAGTATTCCGATTCCTATGGGTTCTGCCTAACTCATGCCCCAAACTTTGGGGATTGATAGCTAAGAGAGAAGTACATACATTGGCCTCTGCTGCCTGATTTGAGTATCAAAATCAATCTGGGTGGCATATGGTCATCGATACCTAATGTGGGTTGTTAAATCATTCGATTAGTGTTGAGTGCGAATAGTGAGTTATGGTTACCTATAATTCGATTCAGTGTTTAACATATCATCGATGACCATTCTTCCGATAATAATCGATTGTCGATCAATTTAAGGGTGTATCTTATGTTATCGACAATGGGAGGACTTATACCCCCATACACCTAGAACAACCAACAATCAACTCCGCATCCCATATCACCCCAAAAATATAACAAACATTGGAGTGTAGAGTGTGTATCCTCCTTGAACCATGAATGCAAAGAGCTCAGAAGATTGTAACGAAGTCTTAATGGCTCAATCTCTTACTCTCAATCTAAATCGTCCATAAGATGCATAAAGGAGCCAATTTCCACATGGACCTTGCAATCCTTCCCCTACCCTATAACCCCAAGCAACCATACCCTCCCTCAGTGACTTGTAACATACCCATTTCACCCTATATATGGAATAAATTATCTCCCATAATCCCCTGATAACCTAACATTGCAATAACAAATTATTGGCCGTCTCCTTTGTCTGCTTGCACATCCAACACCTACTGGCCATATGCTTTCCTTTCTTCATTAGTCTATCCATCATCATGATTGCCTATCTCACTACTATCCATATAAACAAATCCATCTTTGGTAGAGCACATGTACGCCATATGCTTTTCCAAGGAAAGTCATTGACACCTCTGCCTATCAGTTTCGCATAATAAGAACGTAATGAGAATACCCCTTTCTTACTAACCCTCCACCACACACAACTCTCTTCCCCTTGAGGAAAAACCTTCCCACCTCACCAATCGAACAACTCCCAATCCCTGAGTCTCCTTCTACCTAAGACTCCACCCTTTCAATCTTCATCCCTCCGAATATGTCTCTCCAAAGGCCCTTCCCTCTCACTCGCTATGATAAATAACCCCAGGAACATATCCTCTAATGATCGGTGACCCCAAAAATTTCCTTACAAAATCTTACCCTCTCCTTATTCCTCGTGCACAAGAATGAAAGTTTAGGGAACTCCCTCCACACCCCACAATGTGCTTTGATATCTAGTTTACACATAAGTCGCGGTACCCCACTCCTCATCCTCGCCTCCACATATTCTTTAGCCTCCAAAGATGCGTCTAAAATTTACTTACCCCCCTAAAATCATTTCGAGCCTCATATACAATGGGGTCTATGTAATACCCCGTATTTTTATGTATTCGAGATTTAATTAATTCAAAAATTAATGGAGAAAAATACGTTTTATTTAAATTACGCGAGGGAAGTAATTTAACGTGATTTAATAATAACTGTGATTATTGAATATTAATCGAGAGATAGGTACTGATTAATATTATGAAATGAAATTTACTAAGCGTAAATAGTAAATAGTTAATTATTATCAAATTACGTCATAGCGAGTGATATGGGCGTAGATTATTTAGAGGTGAGAAATGAGAAATATATTTTTAAGCAACTCGGATGATAATTTAGAGGTCACGAATGAGTCCAGAAGGGTCAATTTAGTTAGTATAGTATATTCGGGGATGTCAATTGAGTCACGGGTAATTTTAGACTAAAACGGGACCATAGGATGCCATTTTGTTCATTTTATCTTAAGGGGTTAAGAGACCTATGAATTTACAAACTCTATAGAAAATTATAAGGGTTGGAGACTAGGGATTAGAGGTTAGAAAACTCAGATAATCCATTAGAGAAGGAAAAGAGAGAGTTTTTGAAGATTCTTGGGAGAATTCTTTGAGATTTCATCATATTCCTGCACACAAACAACCTAGGAAGGAGGATTGAAGGAGAAATCAACCAACCTAACACATAAGACACGAAATCAGACCCTACCAACCAAGAGGCAAGTTGTTTATTGCAATATTTTTGAAGTTATAATAACCATGTGTAGGGTTTTAAGATTTGTTTTTGTTAAATCAATGTTCTTGGGAGAAAAAGAATGATTTTTATTCATGTTGGGATAGGATCTTCATGTAGAACGATTTAACATATGTAGAGGATCAATAATCAGAGGAGACTTGATCATTAATATGAATTAAATCCGGGTTTTGATGAATATTAGAGGAAGAACATGAAAACCTAGGATTTTTTAGGATTAGAGGTTTAAATCCATTCTTGAATAATATGTAATGTTTTGATCCAAAAATTATGCTAGAAATCATCCTTATACACGTGGGAAGGGTTTGGGACAATCAGTTTAGAGTTTGGTGGGCGAACATGGAAGATTAAGGTGCGTTAATAGTGGAAAACACCCCTGCTATAACTGAAGAATCGAGTTATAGAAAATCGAACCGGTCCGGCCCAAAGAGGTGCGATTCGATTCGATCTTTACAGAATAGCAGACCGATTCAGTACTGTGAAGTCAGATCAGTTTGGTTCCCTAAGTTAAATATGAAATTTCCTTTTTGGGCCTAGTGTTCCTAAATCGATATTGTGGAAATCTTTAGGACTTTGTAAAAATAATAATAGGAGATTTATTATATTATGGCAGGCTTATTATAGAGGTACGAAGTAGTCTTATTGAGAGGTTTAAGACAAGATTGAATTTGAGATGAATGACATCGTAATTAATCTGAGAGACGGATAAAGAATTATGAAAATTGAATAAATTGATGTAAAGATTAGTAGGGTAAGTTAGACTTATCTTCTGAATTTAGAAAAGGGGTAACTAGGACCCTTAGAGTTGTGTGAATACTCATATAAATACGATAACGACATAAATCGTAAAATAAAATGTACAGTAAGTATTAGAGAGAAATATATTACGTACCAATATAAATCATTAGGTTGTGTGAATACCTATAGTATAAGTACTTAGGTTGTGTGAATACCTAAAGTATATTAATAGTATTGGGGTCGATGGCTATCTGGACCAATACATGAAAGTTCAAATTTCGGGTCGATGATTATCCGACCCAAATCAAAAATAATAATATCGGGGTCGATGAAAAATCTGGACCAATATACATATGCATAACATTTACATTGCGGTCGAGGGATATCCGGACCAATAATCCTTATAGTATATATTGTGTGCGAAGTATATATACCTTATGATGTCCTACTGGGTGTGATAGTAGCCTTATATATATATATATATATATATATATATATATATATATATATATATATATATATACATCTAAAAGATAAACTAAGAAGAGAAACTTAATCACAAAGATTGAAAGATAGATAGCGATATCTACTAGAATAAATTAAGTAGCGAGACTTAATTATATGATTTTTGTCATAACATATGTAAGTGTTACATGAGAAATAAATTATATTTGGGATGTTAATGAAAATAATGTACTGTACGGGCGGTACGGAAAATTAGGTGAATGATAAGTTCAGATAATACTATAGTCTAGTTAGCTTGGGCAGTATAACTAGATGGGATAAGTATGGAATGTTAGGTGTGCACAATATATGAGATGTGAGTAAACTCAAGAGAGTGTACGATAACCTAATATGTGTAATTAATAACCGATTTAAAATTTGTGATAAATGCTTGCTGAATATTTTCAAAATGTTTTGAGTACAAGCTCTTACTATAAAATATTTTCAAAACCTTTTAGGTGTCCAACCACAGGGGCGCCATGCTTAATTATTCATTCCAGGGATGCGTAACTGCAACACTGTAGAGGGTTGCAGGAGTTGAGTAGACACATCCATATTTCATCCAGATCTAATGTAGGATCTTTTATCAGTTTTTCTATGTATGGACATATTGTCCGTTGATAGGGGTGGACAAAAAAAAGACCGACCCGAATGGATCGATTGGACCGAACCGGACCGAACCGAAAATTAAGGCTATTTTGAAACCGGTCCGAAAATCGGTTCACAAGAACTAAAAACCGATTAAACCGGTCCGGTCCGCGGTCCACTATATTAAAAGACCGGTTTGGACCGGACCGGACCGATTCCCATATATATATAATAAAAATAATGTTATTTTATTTCTTATGTATAGTTTTTGAATTAATGTATATAGCTTATGAATTTAATTTGGAACATTTTATATATGTATAGACATTTTTTTATTTGGGTTAAAAAAATCCATGTAAATATCACTTGGAGTTTCGAGTATTATTTTTTTGTATATATATTTGTGAGAAAAATAGATAAAAACATTCATAAAATGTACATATATATAAAATAGGGTCAGGACCGAATTTTACCCCGGACCGGACCGAAAAAAGCCTGGACCGAATTAGTAGGTTAACCGAATTAATCAGTCCGGTCTCGGTCCAAAAAAATTGAGGATCGAATATTCGGTCCGGTCCAAAAAATACGCAAAATCCGGACCGGATCGGACTGTGCCCACCCCTATCCGTTGACATTATTTCGATTATTTGAGTTTCAGATTAGTGTTGGTTTATTTCATTGGCTTTGAAGTTTTTAGCCGATGGTTTATTTTGAAAAGACTTTATTCAGCCATATATTTTGTTGGTTTGGTTTCTTGTAAATTGAATGTTTAATTTAATTTTCCTCTTCGTTCTATTATTTTTTTAATTAAAGATAAAATTTGGCACCGGTTTAATTGACTATTAAGTGGTTAGTAATTACTTTGGTATTCGACAGTGATGCTAAGAATAAACCATATGAGAAACCTGTTTTAATTTAATAAAGGCCTGATCACCCGATATTTAATTAGGCGGGGTGTCACAGTATAGAATCTTCCTCAACCTGATTGATAACACCTTAGCCAATAACTTATAAATTCTTCCTACCAAAGTAATCGACTAGAAATCTCTCACATCTAACACCCTCATTTTTTGAGAATTAAAGTAATTAAGGAAGCATTCACGCTTCGCTGAAATATCCCACTCGCATAAAAATCCCCCTAAAAGGCTAATATATCCCGACCAACACTTTTGGAAGAAAACCATCAAGAATTCATTCGGTCCTTATGCCTTATCCCCCCTCATGGACTTCAACGCTGAAACCACTTCCTCCTCTAAAAAAGGTCTCTCCAAATCCTCACTACTTTACCTCTAGATATCCCCAAACTCCAGAACATCTTACCAAGATCGCCACTCCTTCTCTTCTGAGAACAAAGCTTTATAAAAATTCTTAACTTACGATCTAATCTCAGCCTCTTTTGTGTACTTCACCCCATCCACCATTACCTTACCTATATGATTGGTTCTACGATGAGAATTGGTCATCATATGAAATTACTTGGTGTTCCTATCTCCTTTATTCAATCACAGTGCTTAGGACTTTTGTCTCTAACATATCTCCCGCTGAATAATTTTTCTCCCCACTTCCCCTTTCAGCGCCTCTCTCCTCAACCATTCTTCTCTTGAAAATAACCCCCTAGTATTGAGCTCCTTAATATCTTCATGACCTCTAATTATGAAATCCCTCATGTTCCCAAAGCTCTCTTTATTCCATTTTTTTAGTTCTTCCGTAAGAAAAGAGAGATTGTTAGCAAATACATAGACCGCATTACCCTCCACATGATAGCCATCCCACCATAACTTCACTCTCTATACGAAGCCCTCCTCCTTCAACCACATATTCTCAATTCTAAATGGAGTCCTCCCACCCTAATCATCCGACCATCCTCCAAAAGAATTGGGATATAATAAAAAATTTCTCTAGGCAATCTTAATTGCACCGCTCTTGGAAAATCCACCTCTTAGTCAACCGATATAAAAAACTGATCCAATGGGGACTGGTGAATTACTTTTTGGTGTGCGTCGTTGTTGTAAAAAGCTCTTCAATCAAAACCTCAATTACCTACAAATATATAACAAACTCAAGTGTAGAGTGGTAAGTAAGGATGTCAATCCTTATCTAAGGCGTGAACATGCTAAACATGAGAGGATTATGAATATAATTCACTTGATTCCTTTTTTTTTATGTTTTTCAAATATTAAAACACTTTTTAGGTGAAAATGTGAAGTAAATCTAAACTAATATAAGAGATGAAATTAACAAACTAAGTAGTGTGCCAAATAAGAACTAAGTAATAAGAATTGAGATGAACTTAAATTTGAGAAATATTCAAGGAATGAAACTTAACCTCCACTTTATCAATTAAATGTGTTAATTATTCTAGTTTATTAATTTTCCAAATATTAACTTATTTTATGAATTGATTCTCATCATTTGATAAAACAAACTAATATAAAATTAGTTAATCCAATTTTCATCCCCACAACTCAAATGAATAATTGATTTTGAAAAATTATATAAATCACTCGCTAGAGTAAATTCATATAATAAATCATAAATCCAACAAAATTTTAATTTATGAGTGTTGATGTAAAAAAACTAGATTTGATCTAATTATTTAATCACACATAAAAATGAATATATAAATATAAGACAAAATATTTTTAAAGTGGTTCAGCCTTATAAGAATGGCCTACGTCCACTGTATTTGTTATTGCTGAATGTTTGCAGAATTCTCGATAATGGGTTTACCAAGAAATTCCCAGCCCCCTGCTAATGAGGAAGTTACAATGTATTTATAGCCCTGAGGCGGTACAAATGAAAGGACTATGCGCTGTTATCTAGTAGACATATACATCTGTATGATAATAAATGGCATTTAATGCGCAGTCGTCTCTCTTAATTCTCTTGATTTGGGTGCGCTGTACACTAAGTAGCTCAGACCGCTTAAGCTGCTCGGACCGCCTAAGTAGCTCAACACGCTTAGAGCTGCTTGGGGCCCCCTTGAGTTCCTCGTGGCTTCTTAGTTGCTCGGTGGTCTTGAGTTGCTCGTCTGGAGTATCGGTATTTGCCATGTAAGCTGACACGTGTCTTTAGGTTATTGGTCCATGTCAGCAGACTAAATTTGGTATCAACAGAAGCCCCCAATGTTTCATAGTTTGATGTTGAAGAAAATTATGGAACATTTTGTTGCCTAGATTTTCGGTTTGTATGGTTTCTAGGAAGGTATTCGTTGCATACAACTCCTTTTTAAATGCACAGTATCAGTCCTCATAAATATTTTGAATTTTCATAACCGCTTCATTTTTTGTGCCCTTTTCTTCTTTTTAGCCGTCGGATACGCAATCGTCTGTCTTGGTAATCATTATTTTTCTCCTTTCCCGAGGTAAAGTATTTAAGCGCTACAGAAAATCCTATAGTCTTTTACTTTTTCAAATCTGTATTTTTGAACTTCCATCTCTTCTCTATCCTGTGCGTTCGTTTCTTCCATCGTTCATTGTCAACTGATTCATTCCTTTCCTGTAAGATTTTCTTCCCTTTCTTTTATTTTGCTTTGATCATCATGGTTTATGTCGTTGAATCGCTTGGTAAATTTCGTTCTGAGTTTTCGATTCCTTCAAGGGTGATTTTGGAGGAACTTTCTAAACCTTCTGACTATTTTTCTTTGGCTGAAGGACATTGGTTCCCAAGTCTCTTTGTGGCCGAGTGTGGCTTTTCTTTTCCTCCCAATCTTATATGTTTGGAATTCTGTCAGTTTTTTATGTTGTTCCTGCAAAAATAGCGCCAAATACTTGGAGAATAGTCAATGGAGTTCATAGGTTAAATCAACTTCATGGAACCCATTTGGGAATTCCAGAAATTATATTTTGTTATAGATGGATCGTTAGTGATAGCACTTTTTACTTAAAAACTAGGTTTTTGAATAGGGCATTAGTTGTCAATCTTTCCAATGCCAACAGGGATTATTTTGAACATGGAGTGTTAATAAAAAATTGGCAACATCCTCCATTAAGTGGAGACGATGTATATCAAGGTCCTAGATGCCCTCCTTATGGCAATGGGATAGGTTGTTTTTATTTTATTTTTGAAATTATGTTTTCTTTGTGTTTGACAAAATGCGTCATTGACATTTTAATTTTTGTTTATTTTCAATTGACAGCAAAAGAAAATCCCCCAAAGAAACTGATGTCAATTTGAGACACTTGAAACTTATCTGGAGTTTGCACCAAACTGTTGCTGACGAACACATTAGATCAGCCTCTTATTTGTTGCAGTACAAAAGCTATACTTCATCCTTTACTGCTCGTCCAGTGGTGGGTGACATCGACCCAGTACCAACTTCTGAGGGTTCTTCCCCTGAATCAAATATTCCCCTTAGTAACAGAATGAAGAGAAGACGAGCTCCTGCCTTTTTTGACAAATCAGACTCTGTCAATATGGAGACCAAGAAAAATAAGCAGGATGTTCCAGAGGAAGGGACAAGAAAGATTGATGCACCCCCTCCAGTTGCTGCTAAGAAAGTTGCTGAGAAGCCCTCTGTGGCTCCAAATAAGGTTGTGGTTATTTCTCCTCCTGGTGAGGTCATTGTTATATCACCAACCAAGACTTCTTCGGTTGAATATATTCCTGCTCCTTCGAAGAAGTCAAAGAAAAGTTCCTCGGATAAACTGGTTGAACCTATTTCTCAGCCTTTAACTGCTGGAAGTGGTGTTCCCACTTTTATTGCTCCGAGCTCTGCCATGGGCTCTGTGAAGTCTTGGATTATCCCAAAAATCTAAGGTCTTGAAGACACTCTTTCCCTGGATAGGGTCACCACCTTGGCAGCTCAACATATTGCCTCAGTAAGTATTACCAATCTAAGTTTTCACTTTTTACTGATATGTCTTCGTATTAATTAAAACTTATTTCTTTCTTCAGCTGGTAACCTATTTCAACAGTATTTTGAAGAAGGATGAGTCTATTAAAGCTTCAAGCTCCTCGGGAAGTGTAGAGGAAGCTTTTGTTGGTTTAACTCAGTCCTTAAAGGACTCTCGTCAAAAATATGAAGAAGATAAGGTGGCTTGGGAAAAACAAGCCAAGTCCATCGAGCAAGAGAGAGACCGATCTGTGGAAGCCTCCAAAGATTTGGAGAAGAAAATGAAAGAGTTTGAGGAGAAGAATAAAGAGCTCGGGGAGAAGCTCAAGAATGCTGAGGAGTTTGAGAGCAAGCTCAAAACTGCTGAAGAGGAAGTCGGTAGACTTCATGAAGTTGATCGCCAAAAGGTAGAGGTGGAAAGGAAATTGAAAACTATCGAGGAGCTCCTTAGGGAAAGGACCTCCTCGGAGAAAGAGAAAAGGAAAAAGGCTGTCAAGAAGTCCTTTAGCGCTGGCTGGGATAAGAGATGGAACAAAGGCCTGGCTGCCATGACTTCACAAATGGAGTATGCCAGCCTAAAGTATTTCAGGGATGGATGGGTAGCTGCTTTGCAAGAGATGAAAGTTGCTGAGACTTCAGAATTGTTCCAGCAACACGTTCATGGCCCTCCTCCCTCTCCCGGAGAAGAAGAAGAGGACCAAGCTGCCTCTGAGGAATCCTCCCTGATGATTGGAGATCAGATTACTCCTGTTCTAATTATTTAAACTTTCTATGAGCAACTCCAGACCACCAGTACCTCAGCTGAACAACTTCCAATATCTTCCGATCAACTTTTTATGCCCTCCGAGCAACCTACCTCTTTATCCAAGCCTCCCGAGGAAGTTTTAGGAAGCAAGGACAAGGTGTAGAGTTGTTCAGACTTTTCTATTTGCTTTTTTTTTTGTCAAGTGTAATTTTGGGCTATGTACTTCTTTTCGTGATGTAATAAAATTTGAAGTTTCGGTAACTCTCTTCTTCTTGCTCAGCCTTTATCATTATTGATTCCTGCTTATGGCTTCTTTTTGCTAGTTTATGGCCAGCATGGAATTATTGTCAGCTCATGATACAGATTTGTTGAAAAAATGTAATGACTACTTCAAAGCTGGTCATGCAGATCTGAATGAAGCTCAAATCATCGACATCCTTAGTCCAGACACTTCTGAACGAGCAGTTGAATCCTATCAATATTTAAAGTGCCTGCTCGACCGTGCAATTGCCAACAATGTATCATATTACGAGATGATTAAAGATCTCCAGGGTACCATCGAGGAACTTCAACAGCAATATAAGGAGTCTTGTACCCTTTTACATCAGGGGTATGAGAAAAAATATCAGCAACTTAATGCTGACAAAGGATATGATAGATTTGTTGCTGCCTATGAGAAGAAAGAGAGCATTCTGAAACTTGAGGTTGAAGAGCACAGGAAGATTGCTAAGATGTTGGAGCAGGAAAATAATGTTTTGCAAGAGGAAATATCCCAACTAAAATCTGCAGCGTCTTCCTTGGGAGCCTTGGTTCCTGTCACTGACGAAGGTTTCTCGTTCTTGGAGGTTGAAAATGCCAACTTAAGGGATGAGTTGGAAACTTTAAAAAGAGTTGGACCTTCCACCTCTGCTCGGGGACGAGCAAGATCTTCTCGGGGACGAGCTAGAGCTGCTCGGGTTACTATTGAAGAGGCAAAAACTCAAGCATCTTTAGAAAATCAAGAAGTTCAGTTGGTTGCGAAGAATAAAGCTCTGGCAGAGATGTCCGAGAAGATTCTGAACCTCAACGAGCAACTTTCCACACAAAGCTCAGCCTTGGAAAATAAAGAAATTTTTGTGAAGAATCTCCACGAGCAACTGGAGAGGTTGACTTACCAATTCCACAAATAGCCCAGAGTGTTTTGGATGGCTGGATATAATGAAGCCCTCTACCATCTTAATGATCGAATACAACAATCGAATAATGAGGGTTATAAACAAGGATGGCTGAATGCACTGGGAGTACTAAAATTGGAGCAGGGCCATTATCTATGGGATTATTATAATCCTGGATTGCTCGAGTTGCCCATGCCACCTTTTAAACTTGATATGAGCTGGATTCCTGCTCGTGCAATCCCTCAGTGCTTAATCTCCAAATATCTCGTCGATTATAGTCTTCATTCCAATGTTGATATATCTCGCCCAGAGCATTTGCTTGATCGGCCATCAGTGATGAATGTTCGAATGCTTCGAGATCTGAATTTTATAAATTCTCCTTATGCCTTAGACGATCCTCCTGCTACAGTAGAACCTGTTTCAAAGGCAGAAGGGAAAAAACCAATAGAATAGGATTTTTATGTAATGATTTTTACTTTCCACAGCATATGTAATCCTTCTCGATGAAAAGTTTTGGTAATGAAATACATTGCTCACATCATTTGTAATTCTACTTAGTATGAATGAAAAATTTTCTTTTGTCATTTCATTTTCTTCTAAATAATTTGTAGAATGTTTTTGCTTGTTGGTTGGTAAATATATATATGTTTATGACATACTTATCTCATTTTAATTCTAAGTAATAAAATAACTTTCATTTCATGGTATTTCCTAATTTAAACAACCGAAGTTGATTGAAATTGGATTACCGACCAATTAGAGTTGGTTGAGATTTTTGTTTCCGACCAACCGGAGTTGGTGAACTTTTATTCCTTGACCAACCGTAGTTGGGGAATTTTATTTACCGACCAACCGTAGTAGGTGGATTTTATTTACCGACCAACCGTAGTTGGGGAATTTTATTTTACCGACCAACCGTAGCTGGTGGACCGACCAACCGTAGTTGGTGGATTTTATTTTACCGACCAACCGTAGCTGTTGGACCGACCAACCATAGTTGGTGGATTTTTGTTCTAACCGACCAACCGTAGTTGGTGGATCGACCAACCGTAGTTGGTGGATTTTATTTTACCGACCAACCGTAGTTGGTGGACCTACCAACCATAGTTGGTGGATTTTTGTTTTTATCGACCAACCGTAGTTGGTGGATTTTATTTTACCGACCAACCGTAGTTGGTGGACCGACCAACCGTAGTTGGGAGATTTTTGTTCTGAACTTGATGCGTAGTGTGTAGCACTAATACTCTGAAAAAATTTCATCAAAAAGAGAGAATTGGATAATTGTTTTTTAACACTTTATTCATACTGAAGAAAACTTCATTATATAGAAACTCCTACTACTGATAATACTTGCGTAGATGTTCTGCATTCCATGCATTCTTAAATTCTTCTCCCTCCAAGGTTTCAATCCTGTAGGTGCCTGGACGAACAACTTTCGTTACTTTGTAGGGTCCATGCCAGTTAACTTCCAGTTTATTGTGCTTTTGAATTACTTTCTTTAGCACGTAGTCTCCTTCCTTCAAAATCACACTTTTTTACCCTCTTGTTGTAAAACAGAGCTGTTCGTTGTTGGTATGCAGCATTCCCGATTGCTGCTTCCTCTCTAACTTCTTCGAGCATATCTAGATCCAATCGCCTCATCAAGTCACTGATAGGAGAAATGAAATTCAGCACCCTGTGTGTGGGTAGTCCCAATTCGAAAGGTATAACAACTTCACTTTTAAATGCCAGCATGTATGGAGATTCTCCTGTTGTTGCTCGCGGCGTAGTACGATAAGCCCACAACACAGAATGTAGCTCGCTAATCCAATTTGCCTTTGCATCGTCCAGTCATTTTTTCAAACCATTCAGCAGTGTTCTATTTGTCACCTCAGTTTGTCCATTGCTCTGGGGATGGCCTGGTGCAGAGTGAGTTTTCAATATGTTTGACTGATGACAATATGCAGCAAACTCCGCGTTGTCAAATTAGGTTCCATGATCAGTAATGAACGCATGGGGAAGACCATATCTACAAATGATATTCTTCCAAATAAATTGATACACCTTATCATAAGTCAGATCAATAAGAGGTTCAGCTTCCACCCATTTAGTAAAATAATCCACAGCGACGACGAGATACTTGAACCTTCCTCTTGTCATTGGGAGTGGCCCGACCCAGTCTATCCCCCACATGACAAATGTCCAAGGGGATGTTATGGGTGTTAACAATGCCCGGGGAGTTCTTCGGATAGAAGAGTAGCGTTGACATTTGTCACATTTCTTGGCATAGTCTATACAATCAGCCCTCATCGTCAGCCAATAATATCCCTGCGTCATTATTCTTTGCAAAAGCGTCCGACCTACTACATGAGCTCCACATGACCCTTCATGGACCTCTTCAATCAAATCTTTCACCTCGGAGGGATGCACTCATCTTTGCAGACCTGCTATAATTCCTCCTCTATATAAAATGCCATTAGTTAATACATAACGAGCAGCTTTAAACTTCTGTTTCTTGGCTGCGAGCTTATCAGTTGGTAAAACCCCCTCCTCAATATAGGCCCTGATAGGATCCATCCATGATGGTCCTGAATCAAGGGAAATGAAGTTCATCTCTAGATCTTTCTCAATGCTCTGACTATCTAAGATTTCTATTGGGATTGTTATTCATAGCTCGATGCGCATGGCTGAGGCTAACCGATCTAAGGCATCTGCTCTTGCATTCTCCAATCTTGGTATTCTAATCAACTGTACTGCGTTAAAGCTCGATACCATCTCCATTGATTTCGCATGATATTGGATAATTAATTCTCCTTTTGCTGCGTACACTCCCAACATTTGATTTACAATCAACTGTGAGTCATTGAATGCAACGACCTGCTCTGCTTTCATAATTTTGGCTAGACTGAGACCCACGATCATAGCTTCATATTCAACTTCATTATTAGAGGTCTGATACGACGCAAATATTGCGTATTTCATCCGTTAACCTACGCCTTATTAGCCCCCTTGGGTATCTTAATCCCTATACTTATGCTCGTTAACCAGACAACCTCGGATTTCTATGTTAACATGTTTTGCAGGGGTTAATTGGGCTTTTGTAGGTATTTGGATGCTTAGTATGAAGTTCGGACGCTTTCCGGAAATGTTTCGTCTACTTTTGCAGCTTCGGGGGCATTTTAGTAATTCCAGCATTCGGGTTTGAAGCCCGAGCTCTTCACGGAAGTTGAAGCTCTTTGATTTCTCTTCGCGTGGCCACCGACGGTGCATGATTCCGAGTTGTAATGATGGAGTTATGGCATTTTTAGGATGATTTTTACTTAAAAAGTACACTCAAGGTCACATTCGAGGGCATTTTAGTCATTTCATATTTTGGTTTTTTAGCCTAATGTCTTCTTGGATGTTGTATTCCTCTGAGTTATCTTCGCGTAGCCTCCGACCGTGACTCATTCCGAGCTATAACGAAGAAATGGCGGCATTTTCCGTAAAACAGGACAAAGCTGCAGATTCAGACCTGTTGATTGCGAATCGATTCGGCCAAAAACCGAATCGATTCGGTTTGCACCAGAATCCCAGATTTTTGCTTCCCCTGTTTCCGAATCGATTCGGACCTTTCCCGAATCGATTCGGCTACAGTAAAATTCTGAAAATCCTTATTTTTAAGTTGGTTTTTGGTTGGGTATATGGGGGAAACATTGTATTAAGTTGGGGATCAATTTTAGACTTAATATAATTCATTTTAGGTTAGTTTTTAGGTGATATTTTTGAGAGCTTCTCTCTCCTAGGGTTCCATCCCAATTTGTATGTAAGTTGTTACTATTCCTCTTCTTCCTCTTTAATAAAGCTTCCATTTCTTACTTTGATAACTAGTTTCCTTTCTTTCAAATTAGTTTATTGTTGTTATTTATTGCTTTAATTAGTTTATTTGTTGTTTAAAGTAGTTTAATCCATGTATTGTCCGTAGATAACGGGTTTGGATTGCGTTTCCGCCATTAATGGGCGTCGAGCTCCAAAAGCTAGGTTTTGGGTAAAATTGCATTTAATTGAAACCGCGTGTATTAAAGTTGGATTGCTATGCGTTTGAATTTATTTGTCACGCAACTTTAGTGTTTATAGCGATAATCCGAATTTAATCCGCGTGTGACCATTTTTGATTAAATGTTTAATCTTGCAACTTTGGGTTAAATTCCTTATTGTGTGATGTTTATGATTAATTAAAAATGCTGGATTAAATATTTTCGAACCAAAATTCTAATTATTAGTTGTTTAGCCCATGGTGGGGACGCGATCCTGACTCTCGTTTTATTAATTGTAGTATAGTGTTAACTTCTTCATTTTTCTCTTTTGTCACCATTTCCTACTATCACCTTTTCATTTATTTATTTTACACTTTTATTCCTGAAGTAATTAAACAATTAAAATCTAAAATTTAATCACTCCCTGTGGATTTCTTACGATACCCGACTTACCGCTTTACTTGCCTCGCAAGTGTAGTAGTAGCTTAGGTTTTTGCATCGCGGCGGCGAAACACACAACGATTGTGTCCTCACACGAACACACTTTTTGCACCCGATCAAAATGGCGCCGTTGCCGGGGAGTGTGTTTTAGATTGTAGTTGTTTTACTATTTCATAGTATTTTTTCCTTTTGTATTTGTATTCTTTGTTTTAACCCTTTTTGCAAGATTTGCATACTTTGAGCGCTAAGAAACTTTGATTCGCGGTTGCTCACTTTATTTCTTGGATTCTCCATCTACAAATAATTCGGTAATCATGTCCTACTATTATAGTTATTACGGTCATTCTAATGATTCTTACTTTGGGGATAGTTTTCAAGTTTTTCATTTTCAAGATTTTCTTGAAAATGAAAGACTTGAAAACATTTATCGCAATGAAAATCGTTATTGGGAACTTGAGTTGGATTCATTATTCGAATCCAATGACGATTCTTATTTCGATACTTTCGAAGACGAGTTTCAACCAAATGAGGAGTTCGAGGCTCTTGAGCCGAGGAAGCCTACTTTGGAAGAAACTTTGCTTCTTTACTCCCAAGGTTTGGAAAGCCTAAATGATGCTGGAATGAGACTTGGAGCACTTTGCGATGAGATGAATTCTTATGCACAAAACAACGAGGCGGTGGAAACTTGTGTTTCACCTAAATTTTTCGAAGAATTTCTCATCGAATGTGAATCTCTCTCCCCCGAAATTCAATCTCCTTCCGACGATATGTTGACGGAGATTGAATTTATTTCATTACCATATACGTTTTCCGTCATTGAACCATTAGAATTACCGGTTGATTCCTATGAGTCGGTAGAAACTTTTAAAACTTCTACACTTTTTGCCGATGAGGACTCCTTACCGAATTTGTTTTCGATGGATGTTATCCCCACGTGTGCACCATCTCCCATTCCATTTGAAAAATCTTTGGGAGATGAGTCGATTTTTCTTGGACCTCAAGTGTACCTTTCCCCCTTATTATCCAAATCCCCCATCGTCCGCCCAAAATTTCAAATTGGCGATGGTTCACTTTTTTCACCACCCACATGCCTTCCGTTGTTCAAACGCAATTCATATCTTTCGGGAGGCATGTTCGCTTTGGAGGGTCCACCGTTGATCTTTCAAAGTCAAATCCCTCTTTGGGTGGACCCTCAACTATTTAGACTTCTAGTGTATAGTTAGTGTGAAGCCTAAATAGTAGATTGTAAATAGTTAGCTTTTTAATTTTCTTTCTTTCCTATTTTTCTTTCCTTTTAATTTAGTCTAGTGTAATTAGTAAACTTTTTGTTATTTGTTTTTGCTATGCTCAGTACTAACTTGTTTTGTAGATTTCATTGGACTCGTGCTTATGGAGATCTCTCCAATTTTGGGTAATATCGTTATTTCCTCTCTTTGTGTTGTGCTCTTAATGCGCATTGAGGACAATGCAACATTTAAGTTAGGGGGTGTAGGATATTCTATCCATTTCTTTGTTTTGTCCATGGATTTGCTTACTTGTTAGTTACTAAGTATGCCTTTTTGTGAAAAATTTAAAAATTTTCAAAAATATTTTCTTTCTTTTTTCTCCTTTGTTGGGCATTTTGCCTTGTTTTCGATGATAAATTTCAATAATTGCCCGATCCAATAGACAACTCAATGATGCATGTTCTCGATTTTAGAAGTTATTAGACTTTAGTCCTCAAAACATTGATATTGTGAATAACTTCATGAATTAAACTTTATCCCATGAGCATATGCACTTTCCTTGTTATATTGATTTGGTTTAAGATTTTTATAACTCGGTAATCTTTTGTTGCATTGCATATACTTACACTGAGTAAGCTTTGTACCTTTCGTCGTTTGTGAGTGTATACACTATTCTTTTCTCATTGAAAACGTTGAATTCGTTGGTAATCTCACTATTCTTTCATTTGACCGTTCATTAATTGAGTTCATACTTGAAATGTGTTACTTGATCATGATTTTCATATATTGTTTTGACTCGAGAATTGCGTAAACTTTGTGAAATGATCATAGGCCATATTTGTTATACCACCCATATTAGCCTTGACCTCACCTTATATGTTTACCCTCGTTAACCCCTTTGAGCCTAAATATAGCCCTTCGTTTCATAACCCAAATCCCATAACCAACTCCAAATTATTAAACCATACATACACCTCCATACCTTTGTTTGGAATTTTACTTGGGATTGAATGATGTTGTTATGATGTCGGTTGCAATTTAGGCATATGAGAGTTTGATAAGCAAAGAAAAGAAAGTAGTGAAAAAAGTGAAGAAAAAGAGAAAGCAAAAAGCAAAAGAAAACATGAGAAAAAGAGGAAAAGAAAAGAAAGAGAAAGTTGTATATGTTGTGTATATAGTTCAATAAGCTTTGATTACTCTCCAATTGTTATATCTAATGCTTGTTTGGAAGTTACTTTCTATTTTTGATATTGCCCGCATCCTTCCCATTATTCCAAGTTTTCATCCCGAACACTTTGAATCCGTACATACATTCTTTCATTTCGTACCTTAACCCCAAACCTACATTACAACCCTATAAAGTCCTATGTGATCTTAGGGTGCATTTAATTTAAAAGTCATAATAGTTTTGATAATCTGTGAAAATGCATTTCGCCTCTTTTAGTGTGCGGTATCCTTTCATTGAAATTACAGTTTTTCATTTTATATATAGTGTTCTTCATTTGTGACATGTGCGCGGCTTAGTTTCCCTTTACATTTACTCCTTATGCCCGCATGTCCCGTGTGTTACCTCCCTGTTTCGAGTGAAATTCGCTTGATGAGTGTAATGCCCGTGAGGATTGAATGTATGCTTGCTTTGATTAGTATCCGATTTATATAAGTTTTTTGCCAAATCATATTTTGCATGTGCTCTCCCCCCTCCCACTTTTAAAGTTTCAATTCTTTGAGGTGCATTCAACCTGTTAATAACAACAGACTCTAGCTTGAATTCGTTCAATATGCTAATAACATGTTTGAAATCTTTTTCGTTGTTGTTGAGTTTGTCGCATGTTGTGTTGGGCATATTTTGAGGAAACCATATGATGTTTGTGGGTTTCATCCCTGAAAACCCTCACGAGATGACACTCGTCCACTAGGGTAACCTAGGGGTTTAACGGCTTATTGCATATGCTAAATGCAATCGTTCGCCCGCGAAAGTGGCCTTATCTTTTTATTACTCTTTCATCCCATTTTGTACTTGTATCCTGTTTCTGATTTTCTTGTAGTTCTTGTTGTTTCCTATTTCATTGCTAGGGACTAGCAATGTGTAAGTTAGGGAGTGTGATACGACGCAAATATTGCGTATTTCATCCGTTAACCTACGCCTTATTAGCCCCCTTGGGTATCTTAATCCCTATACTTATGCTCGTTAACCAGACAACCTCGGATTTCTATGTTAACATGTTTTGCAGGGGTTAATTGGGCTTTTGTAGGTATTTGGATGCTTAGTATGAAGTTCGGACGCTTTCCGGAAATGTTTCGTCTACTTTTGCAGCTTCGGGGGCATTTTAGTAATTCCAGCATTCGGGTTTGAAGCCCGAGCTCTTCACGGAAGTTGAAGCTCTTTGATTTCTCTTCGCGTGGCCACCGACGGTGCATGATTCCGAGTTGTAATGATGGAGTTATGGCATTTTTAGGATGATTTTTACTTAAAAAGTACACTCAAGGTCACATTCGAGGGCATTTTAGTCATTTCATATTTTGGTTTTTTAGCCTAATGTCTTCTTGGATGTTGTATTCCTCTGAGTTATCTTCGCGTAGCCTCCGACCGTGACTCATTCCGAGCTATAACGAAGAAATGGCGGCATTTTCCGTAAAACAGGACAAAGCTGCAGATTCAGACCTGTTGATTGCGAATCGATTCGGCCAAAAACCGAATCGATTCGGTTTGCACCAGAATCCCAGATTTTTGCTTCCCCTGTTTCCGAATCGATTCGGACCTTTCCCGAATCGATTCGGCTACAGTAAAATTCTGAAAATCTTTATTTTTAAGTTGGTTTTTGGTTGGGTATATGGGGGAAAACATTGTATTAAGTTGGGGGGTCAATTTTAGACTTGATATAATTCATTTTAGGTTAGTTTTTAGGTGATATTTTTGAGAGCTTCTCTCTCCTAGGGTTCCATCCCAATTTGTATGTAAGTTGTTACTATTCCTCTTCTTCCTCTTTAATAAAGCTTCCATTTCTTGATTTCTTACTTTGATAACTAGTTTTCTTTCTTTCAAATTAGTTTATTGTTGTTATTTATTGCTTTAATTAGTTTATTTGTTGTTTAAAGTAGTTTAATCCATGTATTGTCCGTAGATAACGGGTTTGGATAGCGTTTTCGCCATTAATGGGCGTCGAGCTCCAAAAGTTAGGTTTTGGGTAAAATTGTATTTAATTGAAACCGCGTGTATTAAAGTTGGATTGTTATGCGTTTGACTTTATTTGTCACGCAACTTTAGTGTTTATAGCGATAATCCGAATTTAATCCGCGTGTGACCATTTTTGATTAAATGTTTAATCTCGCAACTTTGGGTTAAATTCCTTATTGTGTGATGTTTATGATTAATTAAAAATGCTCGATTAAATGTTTTCGAACCAAAATTCTAATTATTAGTTGTTTAGCCCATGGTGGGGACGCGATCCCGACTCTCGTTTTATTAATTGTAGTATAGTGTTAACTTCTTCATTTTTCTCTTTTGTCACCATTTCCTACTATCACCTTTTCATTTATTTATTTTACACTTTTATTCCTGAAGTAATTAAACAATTAAAATCTAAAATTTAATCACTCCCTGTGGATTTCTTACGATACCCGACTTACCGCTTTACTTGCCTCGCAAGTGTAGTAGTAGCTTAGGTTTTTGCATCGCGGCGGCGAAACACACAACGATTGTGTCCTCACACGAACACACTTTTTGCGCCCGATCAAGGCCTTAAATTGAAAATGCAAAGCATACTCCACATCGATCTCATTGGGGCTATTCAAAATAATTCCTGCTCCACTGCCCGTAGTGCAAAAAGAGCCATCTACATATAAATTCCACACAGGTACCTCATTATCAAACTCTTGGTCAGACAGAGTTCCTCGGTGGAATATTCGATGCTTTCTCATATCCTCCTCTAGCAGTTCTTGCTGCTCGTCGACCAACTTAAGTTGGTTGGGGTTTAAATTTGATGATCTTGTAACATCTACAGGTTGGTCGGTATTCGACTCCCGCTCTTCGGAGGTATCCGGATAGGTGAACTCTGCGATAAAGTCTGCCACTGCTTGCCCTTTGAGTGACGACCTAGGCTCATAAATTATATCGTATTCTCCCAACTCTGCAGCCCAATACATCAATCTTCCTGATTTCTCTGGTTTGTGCAGAGCTTGCCTTAACGGCATGTCTGTATACACAACTATAGTATGAGCTTGGAAGTATGGCCTCATCCTTCTGCTTTCCTCGATCAACGCCAGTGCTAGTTTTTCTAACCTTGGATATCTGATCTCTGCTCCTCGG
Organism: Sambucus nigra; assembly: GCA_949130495.1. Taxonomy (NCBI): domain Eukaryota; kingdom Viridiplantae; phylum Streptophyta; class Magnoliopsida; order Dipsacales; family Adoxaceae; genus Sambucus; species Sambucus nigra. The sequence goes on along the minus strand of OX422210.1, from coordinate 366,380,770 downwards.
AAGGCCTTGCTAGTGTAATAGATTGGTTTTTGCACTCCATCTTCCACTCTTATCAATGCCGAGCTCATTCCATTTTCTGAAACTTCCAGATACAAGTATAGTTTCTCTCCCATCACTGGTCTGGACAACAATGGAGGTGTTCCCAGGTATTTCTTCAATTCTTGAAAGGCTTTCTCACATTCATCCACTACACCAAATCCTGCGAATGGTCACGCCCAGTGGGTCACGGCCCAAGTCCACGACCAGCTGGTCGCGGACTTGGGCCGTGACCCACTCAATATTTGGCGTGACCATATTTATTATCACACTAAATTATCTATGTTCTGGAAGTGGTCATGGCCCAAGTTCGCGACCATTGTGGTCGCGGACTTGAGCCATGACCATGTCGTGACCATCTTGGCGCCAAAATCGCACCAAAATTCCCTCCAAGCTTGGTCGCGGATGGGTCACGGCCCAAGTCCGTGACCCATGGCATGACAAAGAAGAAAGTACACACATTGAGGGTTACGGCTTTGGACCGTGACCATTTCTGGGTGTGGGTCACGGCTATGGGCCGTGACCATCCTTCATTCAAGCACTAGTGTTGATAAAATGGTCGCTCATCACAGATTGAGGGTCACGGCTATGGGCCGTGACAATTTCTTGGTATGGGTCACGGCTATGGGCCGTGACCAATAGGCAGTACACATCCCACTTAGCTTCATTAATGGGTCGCGGTGGGTGGGCCACGGCTCTAGGCCGTGACCAGTGTGAATCCTAAAACAACCTCAAGCGCATCATATTTTCATTTCCCCGCTCATATCTTTTTTTTTCTTCCCCAAACGTTGGTACTAGGTCGGGATTAACTATGGAGAAGTTGCGATGTTGCGTATGGAGTAAGAAACGGTGGGTAGCAGGTGCGGTGGGTTGAAGGTGCGAGGTTTCTTCCCCAAACGCTGGTAGCATTCATGGAGATTTCTTCCCCAATCTGTATGGAGGTTTAATGCTATGGAGGTTTCTTCCTCAATCTGTATGGAGGTTTAATGCTATGGCGCCTTTAACTATGGACGACATAGTTCCAATTAAAACTGGCAAGGTTTGCTTCTTATTCACTATTTATGTGCAGTTATTGTATCCCAGATTTTATTTTCTTTTTCACTATACTTAGTTGGTGTTATGCAGATAGTGAAGCCGAGACCGGTACAGGCTGCAAGTATTCCTGGGATGCTTGGAATGTTTCAGATTGTACGTATTTCTTCCTCTTCATTTATAGTCATTATACAGTTTCACGATACTCCCCCGTCCCTATCCTGCAATCCTTTTTGATTTAGTCTCTAAATTAATATATAAAACTAATTAGATTACCAGGTTACCCAATTGAACACTACCTATGAGGTGCGTAGCGAAGGTATTTAATCATCATTTTTGGGAGGATAAATTTGAAAACTAATTTTTTCCCCTTCAAAGAGGGACTATTTATTAATTTGGGACGGATGGAGTAATAATTTATAAGTTCAGTTTTACTCCTGACACAATTACTTCGAGGCATCATTCTTTTATTGAACTTATGGATGCATCATTGTTATGCTTCATATGATTATGTGGCAGATTGAGTTGTAGATGCCTCATTTTTAGTGCATGGCTATTTGCCATACATGAATGTTTTGGATGAAACGCTAATTGTGCCTGTGCTTCTTATTAGTTTGTGTTAATAATATCTAGATTTTATGTTCCAATCTTTGGGTATACTGTTATTTTCTTTCTCCACTGGGTTTTAAATGTTTGCTTCATTTATTTTCTTTCTTTATTTCACAATTACGAGGGATGTTTTAGCTATAACTGCAAATTTTGAAACCTTTTGAAAATAGCATCTTAAAAAAATGGTTTGAACTATGTAATACATCCATTTGTGTGTGCGTGTGTGTTTGTTATATGTTTCAAGAACAAGTATTTTTGTCCATGAAGTAGGGTCAAAAGGGTTGTTATCTATGATAGACGATGAAGAATTGGAGTCGCTTTTAACACCACCCGCGGGTATAGGCTTGACTGATCTCAACATGTTCAGATGGTTATTTAGAGGCTCTGTTGGGAAAAGCGCTTGGAAAGAGAAGATTGATCTAACCGTTGGGAAAAATGTAAGGAAGGGGGTAGTGCCGCGGTGAGGCTGAGATCCAACGATGGCGGTGGAGGTTAAATATTCTATTAATTTTATTTTCCCCTTACTTTAACCCTTATAGTAGAGTTAAGAAAATCAGGTCCTGGATTTTTATTTAAAGGTTGGATGAGGTTCAATATTGAAAGGGAGGATTTACCCCTTTTACCTTTTTTTTAATACAGTGTATTTTACTCAGAATATGGGTTCAATTAGTAATCATATAAAAATTTATCCAACTTGTTTTGGAGCAAATAAATAAATAAATGTTACTCTCATTATCATATACCATTTTCTTCTGAAATAATTTGGTTTTGAATCTCAATTACCATGTTGATATATAATTTGTTGTTAACCATGATTCTTCTTATGGACTTGTCGAGTAAATAGTGTCTCGCCTAATTTTATATTCATCTCCATAATAACTGAAAATTAACATTTTTGATATTTCTGATTTTGTAGAAATTGTGAAAATGAAGAAAACTGTGTTCACCTCTTCTTTGGAGATCAAGGTAATATATTGACCAAGCCTTTCTTAGATGTTTGCAAGCTAACATTGCCTATTCTAGGTGCGGTGGGTAGCATTCGTGGGTAGCAGGTGCGATGGAGGAAAACGAAAAAAAAACGAGGTGCGATGTTCATATATAAGCCTCATTCATCAATCAAGCCCCTACAATTATTGATAAGTTTGTATTTACCCCTTTTTTGTAATGTTTTTACTAGATTTTGATAATTTGGGGGGTTTTCTCTTTGCCTTGAGGTATCTTTAATCATTTTTTGTATCTAGATTATTGGAGTATTTTTTTTGTGTTTGGAATGTGTATTTTTCTTCTAATTAGTTCTATTGTGTAGGTATACACCCTTGGTGTCCTCTCGCTCAAACAGTTTGATTTGGCTTCCTCTGTATTTGAGAGGTATCGAATTTTTTATTTTTTTGTATCCGAGTTTGGGTTCTAATCTACAATCATTTGTTTCTCGCTGGCATCACTGTCAACATTGATATTTCATTTATTATTTATTCAGAATGTATGAGTTTTACATTTGGTGTGAAAAATGGTTTGATCTTTTAGTCTTGCTAACTTTATTCAGTTCATTCACTATTTTTCGGTTCATGGTTTGCTTTTTGGCAAAAAGAATATAATTTATTCAATTCATTCACTATTTTTCAGCTCAAACAATTTATGTTGTTTTTGTTCATTTAGTTTCAATGGCTCATTACCCTAGAAATGATTTAAGTGTATAAGAGTTATATTGGCCGTTTGGGGGCTATTTCGAGTTATAGTTTCATAACACATTGTTTACGTATTGCAGATCTAACCAATTAGATACCAGTTCTTCATTACATACTAGTTCTTCATTACACACCAGGTACTCTGTACATTAATTAAAGTAGTTATATAATTGATATGCATTATCTATTAAATCTTTTAGATGATAGAAGGAGTACGGGATAGTTATTGGCTTTGTTTGGTTTGGCTGTTGGATAATTATTGGTTGTTGGAATGTTGTTGGATAGTATTTTAGAAGGAGTATGGGATAATTAGAAGGAGTACGGGATAATTATTGGTTTCACTGTTGGATAATATGTTGAAAATATTTTAAACTCTCGGTTTCAGAATACGATGATAGGATAACTTGCAAATGTCGAGACTTAAACTTAAAAACATGGCACCAACACCTCACACGGGACCAATGAAACTCGTACGAACTGACCGCGAGATCACGGGACCCCCGGTTTGAGAATACGACGATAATTAAAAAATATTAGGACTTAAGCTTAAAAACAAGGCGTTAGATAGTAAAAACACGAAACAACCCTCGTACGGACCGTGAGAGGCACCAACACCTCTCACGGGACCAATGTAACATGTAGGAATAGACTGTGTGATCACGGGACTCCCGATTTGAGAATACGACGATAATTTTAAAATATGAGGCCTTAAGCTTAAAAACAATGCGTTAGAGGGTGAAAATCGGAAACAGAGCCCGAACGGCCCCGTGAGAGGCACCAACACCTCCCACGGGACCAATGTAACTCGTAGGAACTGACCCCGCAGTCGCGGGACTCCCGGTTTTAGAATACGAAGATAATTTGCATATTTCTGGACTTAGGCTTAAAAACATGGCGTTAGAGGGTGGGAACTCGAAACAGCCCCCGAACGACCCCGTGGGTGGCACCAACACCTCCCACGGGACCAATGTAACTCGTAGGAACTGACCCCGCAGCCGTGGGACTCCCGGTTGTAGAGTACGACGATAATTTGCAAATTTCTAGACCTAGGCTTAAAAACATGGCATTAGAGGGTGAAAACTTGAAACAGCCCTCGAACGGCCCCGTGGGTGGCACCAACACCTCCCACGGGACCAATGTAACTCGTAGGAACTGACCCCGCACCCGCGGGACTCCCGGTTTGAGAATACGACGATAATTTGCAAATTTCTAGACTTAGGCTTAAAAACATGGTGTTAGAGGGTGGTAACTCGAAACAGCCCCCGAACGGCCCCGTGGGTGGCACCAACACCTCCCACGGGACCAATGTAACTCGTAGGAACTGACCCCGCAGTCGCGGGACTCCCGGTTTTAGAATATGACGGTAATTTTTATATTTCTAGACTTAGGCTTAAAAACATGGCGTTAGAGGGTGGGAACTCGAAACTGCCCCCGAACGGCCCTGTGGGTGACACCAACACCTCCCACGGGACTAATATAACTCTTAAGAACTGACTCTGCAGCCGCGGGACCCCCGGTTTGAGAATACGACGGTAATTTTCATATTTATAGACTTAGGCTTAAAAACATGGCGTTAGAGGGTGGGAACTCGAAACTGCCCCCGAACGGCCCCGTGGGTGGCACCAACACCTCCCACTGGACTAATCTAACTCTTAAGAACTGACTCTGCAGCCGCGGGACTCCCGGTTTGAGAATACGACGGTAATTTTCATATTTATAGACTTAGGCTTAAAAACATGGCGTTAGAGGGTGAGATCTCGAAACTGCCCCCGAACATCCCCGTGGGTGGCTCCAACACCTCCCACGGGACCAATGTAACTCGTAGGAACAGACCCCGCAGTCGCGGGACTCCAGGTTTGAGAATACGGCGGTAATTTGCATATTTATAGACTTAGGGTTAAAAACATGGCGTTAGAGGGTGAGAACTCGAAATAGCCCCCGAACGGCCCCGTGGGTGGCACCAACACCTACCACGGGATCAATGTAACTCGTAGGAACTGACCTCGCAGCCGCGGGGCTCCCGATTTTAAAATACGACGGTAATTTGGAGATTTCTAGACTTAGGCTTAAAAACATGGCGTTAGAGGCTGAGAACTCGAAACAGCCCCCGAACGTCCCTGTGGGTGGCACTAACACCATCCACGAGACCAATTTAACTCGTAGGAACTGACCCCAAAGCCGCGGGACTCCCGGTTTGAGAATACGAAGGTAATTTGCATATTTCTAGACTTAGGCTTTAAAACATGGCGTTAGAGGGTGAGAACTCGAAACAACCCCTAAACGGCCACGTGGGTGGCACCAACACCTCCCACGGGACCAATGTAACTCGTAGGAACTGACACCACAACCGCGGGACTCCCGATTTGAGAGTACGACGTTAATTTTCATATTTCAAGACTTAATCAAAACATGGCGTTAGAGGGTGAGAACTCGAAACATCCCCCGAACGGCCCCGTGGGTGGCACCAACACCTCCCACGGGACCAATGTAACTCGTAGGAACTGACCCCACAGCCGTGGGACTCCCGATTTGAGAATACGATGATAATTTGCATATTTCTTGACTTAGGCGTAAAAACATGGCATTAGAGGGTGAAAACTCGAAACAGCCCTCTAACGGCCCTGTGGGTGGCACCAACATCTCACACGGGACCAATGTAACTCGTAGGAACTGACCCCGCAGCCGCGGGACTCCCGATTTGAGAATACGACAGTAATTTGCATATTTCTAGACATAGGCTTAAAAACATGGCGTTAGAGGCTGAAAACTCGAAACAGCCCCCGAACGGCCCCGTGGGTGGCACCAACACCCCCTACGGGACCAATGTAACTCGTAGGAACTGACCCCGTAGTCGCGGGGATCCCGGTTTGATAATACGATGATAATTTGCATATTTTTAGACTTAGGCTTAAAAACATGGTGTTAGAGGGTGAGAACTCGAAACAGCCCCCGAACGGCCCCGTGGGTGGCACCAACACCTCCCACGGGACCAATGTAACTCGTAGGAAATGACACCACAACCGCGGGTCTCCCGGTTTGAGAGTACGATGGTAATTTGCATATTTATAGACTTAAGCAAAACATGGCGTTAGAGGGTGAGAACTCGAAACGGCCCCCGAACGGCCCCGTGGGTGGCACCAACACCTCCCACGGGACCAATGTAACTCATAGGAATTGACACCGTAGCCGCGAGACTCCCAGTTTGAGTATTCGACGATAATTTGTATATTTCTAGACTTAGGCTTAAAAACATGGCGTTAGAGGGTGAGAACTCGAAACATCCCCCGAACGGCCCCGTGGATGGCACCAACACCTCCCACGGGACCAATGTAACTCGTAGGAACCGACCCCGCAGCCGCGGGACTCCCGGTTTGACAATACGACGGTAATTTGCATATTTCTAGACTTAGGCTTAAAAACATGGCGTTATAGGTTGAGAACTCGAAACTACCCCCGAACGGCCCCGTGGGTGGCACCAACACCTCCCACGGGACCAATGTAACTCGTAGGAACTGACCCCGCAGCCGCGGGGATCCCGGTTTGAGAATACGATGATAATTGGCATATTTCTAGACTTAGGCTTAAAAAGATGGCGTTAGAGGGTGAGAACTCGAAACATCCCCCGAACGTCCCCGTGGGTGGCACCAACACCTCCCACGGGACCAATGTAACTCGTAGGAACTGACCCCATAGCCTCGGGTCTCCCGGTTTGAGAGTACGATGTTAATTTGCATATTTCTAGACTTAGGCTTAAAAACATGGCGTTAGAGGTTGAGAACTCGAAACTACCCCCGAACGGCCCCGTGGGTGGCACCAACACCTCCCACGGGACCAATGTAACTCGTAGGAACTGACCCCGCAGCCGCGGGGCTCCCGGTTTGAGAATACGATGATGATTTGCATATTTCTAGACTTAGGCTTAAAAACATGGCGTTAGAGGGTGAGAACTCGAAACAGCCTCCGAACGTCCCCGTGGGTTGCTCCAACACCTCCCACGGGACCAATGTAACTCGTAGGAAATGACCCCACAACCTCGGGTGTCCCGGTTTGAGAGTACGACGTTAATTTGCATATTTTTAGACTTAGGCTTAAAAACATGGCGTTAGAGGGTGAGAACTCGAAACAGCCCCCGAACGGCCCCGTGGGTGGCACCAACACCTCCTACGGGACCAATGTAACTCGTAGGAACTGACCCCACAATCGCGAGTCTCCCGGTTTGAGAGTACGACGGTAATTTGCATATTTCTAGACTTAAGCAAAACATGGCGTTAGTGGGTGAGAACTAGAAATAGCCCCCGAACGGCCCCGTGGGTGGCACCAACACCTCCCACGGGACCAATGTAACTCGTAGAAACTGACACCGTAGCCGCGGGACTCCCGGTTTGAGAATACGACGATAATTTATATATTTCTAGACTTAGGCTTAAAAACATGGCGTTAGAGGGTGAGAACTCGAAACATCCCACGAACGGCCCCGTGGGTGGCACCAACACCTCCCACGGGACCAATGTAACTCGTAGGAACCGACCCCGCAGCCGCGGGACTCCCGGTTTGAGAATACGACGGTAATTTGCATATTTCTAGACCTAGGCTTAAAAACATGGCGTTAGAGGTTGAGAACTCGAAACAGCCCCCGAACGGCCCCGTGGGTGGCACCAACACCTCCCACGGGACCAATGTAACTCGTAGGAACTGATCTCGCAGCCACGGGTCTCCCAGTTTGAAAGTACGACTGTAATTTTCATATTTCTAGACTTAAGTAAAACATGGCGTTAGAGGGTCAAAACTCGAAACAGGCCCCGAACGACCCCGTGTTTGGCACCAACACCTCCCACGGGACCAATGTAACTTGTAGGAACTGACCCCGCTGCTGCGAATCTCTCGGTTTGAGAGTACGATGGTAATTTGCATATTTCTATAATTAGGCTTAAAAACATGACGTTAGAGGGTGAAAACTCAAAATAGCCCCCGAACGGCCCCGTGGGTGGCACCAAATCCTCCCACGAGACCAATATAACTCGTAGGAACTGACCCCACAGCCGCGGGTCTTCCGATTTGAGAGTACGACGTTAATTTGCATATATCTAGACTTAATCAAAACATGGCGTTAGATGATGAAAACTCGAAACAGTCCCCGAACGGCCCCGTGGGTGGCACCAACACCTCCCACGGGACCAGTGTAACTCGTAGGAACTGACCCCACAGCCGTGGGACTCCCGATTTGAGAATACGATGATAATTTACATATTTATTGGCTTAGGCTTAAAAACATGGCATTAGAGGGTGAAAACTCGAAACAGCCCTCTAACGGCCCTGTGGGTGGCACCAACACTTTCCACGGGACCAAGGTAACTCGTAGGAACTGACCCCGCAGCCGCGGGACTCCCGGTTTGAGAATACGATGGTAGTTTGCATATTTCTAGACTTAGGCTTAAAAACATGGCGTTAGAGGGTGTAAACTCGAAACAGCCCTCGAACGGCCCCGTGGGTGGCACCAACACCCCCTACGGGACCAATGTAACTCGTAGGAACTGACCCCGCAGTCGCGGGGCTTTCGATTTGAGAATACGATGATAATTTTTATATTTCTAGACTTAGGCTTAAAAACATGGCGTTAGAGGTTGAGAACTCGAAACAGCCACCGAACGGCCCCGTGGGTGGCACCAACACCTCCCACGGGACCAATGTAACTCGTAGGAACTCACCCCGCAGCCGCGGGGCTCCCGGTTTGAGAATACGATAATAATTTGCATATTTTTAGACTTAGGCTTAAAAACATGGCGTTAGAGGGTGAGAACTCGAAACAGCCCTCGAACGTCCCCGTGGGTGGCACCAACACCTCCCACGGGACCAATGTAACTCGTAGGAACTGACACCGGAGCCGCGGGACTCCCGGTTTGAGAATACGACGATAATTTGCATATTTCTAGACTTAGGCTTAAAAACATGGCGTTAGAGGGTGAGAACTTGAAACTGCCCCCGAACGTCCCCGTGGGTGGCACCAACACCTCCCACGGGACCAATGTAACTCGTAGGAACTGACACCGTAGCCGCAGAACTCCCGATTTTAGAATACGATGGTAATTTGTATATTTTTAGACTTAGGCTTAAAAACATGGCGTTAGAGGTTGAGAACTCGAAACTGCCCCTGAACGGCCCCGTGGGTGGCATCAACACCTCCCACGGGACCAATGTAACTCGTAGGAACTGACCCCGCAGCCGCGGGACTCCCGGTTTGAGAATACAACGATAATTTGCATATTTTTAGACTTAGGCTTAAAAACATGGCGTTAGAGGGTGAGAACTCGAAACAGCCCCTAAACGGCCCCGTGGGTGGCACCAACACCTCCCACGGGACCAATGTGTAGTACCCCGTACTTTTGACTATATTTATTTTGGGGATTAATTAATTAAATGTGAATTATTTGGAAATTAATCCGGGTTAAAAATACTAACGAGATGCGAGTTGGTATTTGATTATGTGCATATATGATTATATATGAATTTGGAATTATGAAATTTGTCGTGAGATTTATATACGGCATTTTAGAAATTTTGTTGAGACGCGTGTGACCGCCGCGTCATGGTATATTATGTTAATTATAAAAGTGATTTTTATTTCTATTATCCGTATGGTCGTTTTGAGTGCTCCAACGCGTCCGGAAGGGTCGAGATAGTCAGAAAACACTAGCCGGGGGTGTAGTTTGGATTCCGGGGTATTTTTAGGCCATACCGGCATCATAAAGGGTATTTTGGTAATTTTACATTTTGAGGAATTAAAAGTGACGAAAATTGGGAGTTTTAATCTGATGTGGATTTAACCCACTAAGCCCATTAACCAAACCATATTAACCTAGAAGGCTACGTAGGTTATTAGAGGAGTTTTCTAAGTTTCCCAAATCAAAACCCTAGCCACCTTAAGCCACCATTGGAGAAGAAGCTTGGAGAGAGGGAATTCTGCAGAAAAGCTTCATCAAACCTACACCAAACTCAGAGACAACCAAGGCAAGTGACTTAATTCCATTTAATTTCAAAGAATGTTCTTTCCATGTTAGAAAAATTCGAATTTTGTGTTTGTTCTTGGTGAAATATGAAAACCCATGTAGTTTGGAGTTTAGAACTTGAAAATTTTGAAGAGAATTGCATGTAGAATGATAGGTAGATTATTATTCTCATGATAATTGTGATTAGGAGAAATTAAAATGGATTAAATTCTGGGATTTGATGATGATATAAATCTAGGGTTCATGTTCTTGATAAAATTAGGGAATAGTATAAAATCTTGTGATTTAATGATGTTTAGGATGCATTAATGCCTTAAAAGATGTTAGTTTATGACCTTAGCATGTTTTAGGATGATTAGAGAACTTAAAACATTGTTGGGACGAACTTTGGAGAAGATTTGAGGAGTAGAAATGGATGAAAAACGTAACTAAGAGAATCTGTGACGAAACTGGCAGGTCGTTAGAAGCCCCTACCCAGGTCGTTCGATCGAGATTCTAACGAATCGACCAGTCGTTCTAACGAAAGGGAGCCTCGTTCGATAACTTCGTTCGAACGAGATCTCGTTAGAAGGTACAATTCGTTCGAACGAACTGGAATCTCGTTCGAACGAGACTTCTAACGAGTTGACAGAAGAATCTCGTTCGAACAGTCTCGTTCGAACGAGACTTCTAGCGAGTTGACAGTTTGGGCCTTTTTGGACTGTTTTGATTTTTGGAGCCCGTAAACTTGTTCGAGGATATAGTTAACATTCGAATGATGGTGTAAGGATAGAATTGGGACTTTTGGTTATTTATGAGAAGGAAATTATATCCGAGAGTTATATTAAATGGACGGTTTGGGTTGAGACGTGAGTGTCTACTACGACGTGAGAATAAATCATGGCGCGTATGATGATAAACCGGAATAGTATAAATTGCGATAATTATATATTGGTACTAGAATGAGAATAGTACCACGATTAAACTACGTTGATTACTAAGATACGTGTTTACTTAGTATTGGTATATGAATTGTGTGTATGACATACCTACCATACTTGCTATCACGGGAGGTTTGCGTTCGCTTAGGGCCCTCTAATCCTTGTGTTGCCCGGATTTAGACTGGTTACCTTGATGAACATAGGTCATAGAAAGACTTATTGGGATATTAATAAGTCCGATGATCGTAGGAGCGTAGGTATGTGCGTGACCTATGTGATGTGACTGTGTTCGCCTCCATTGTTTGTGATGTTGTTATCTGTGAACTATTCCTGAGAGATTCGGAATATGTAATCCTTATGTACGTGATGTACCGGGATGGATAGCAGAGTATGTGTGCACCACAGCTTAGTTCTCGGGGTGCTTGTATTGTATATTTATGATGTGAATAATATACACTTAATTAATGAGAACCTTCATGTTATTGTTGTGAATATAATTACAATATTGTTTCGAGAAACATAACGAGTTAGCTGATAGTAATATATTTCATATTGAGCATCTGAGTTTGCGTTAAATCCCTACCTAATTACGAGCGTTATTATGTTAATAGAACCGAGTAATAAGGGTAAGACCTATGATAGTCTAGCTAGATATGTTGTCACCTAGCTAGTAGTTTGTATCACTCTAGATGGGTACTTACGTTAGGAGTGCACAGTTAGACGAGAGGTGAGAATATCATGTGAGTGCACGTCCTAACATGTACTTTGCATTTAATGTTTTAAATGTTTTTAAAGCACTTGCAGGTTTTTTAAAATATAACTCCACATTCGGGCTCTGACCCGTTTGCTTTTCAAATCTATTTTCTTTGTAAAACCATTTTAGGTGCCCAGCCACAAGGACACCATGCATAGGATACTCATTCAGGTGACGAGCTGTAGCTGTTTGTGGAAGCTACAGGGATTTGCTTGTAGACGCTTCTATCACTTGGATTCCAGAGTCTTATTCTATCAGTTGTAGGGCATGTTGCCCATTTCTATTAGAGTTACATTTCCATTACAGTTTTCAGACTTTGGCATGTATTGATTTAGTATTCAGTTTATTTATCAGTTGTGGGATTTGTAGTGAGGAGTTTTTCCTCCAGACTTTATTTACGTTTTGTGATGGTTATTCTATTTACTTCATTATGGTGAATGGTGTTATTATCCTTATTACACTTGTTGCATGTTAATCAGACTTTAATTAAAATTTGGCACTTACTTTTTATACTAGGTGGTTAGTAATCATTAAAATGTTTTCAACAGTGATGCTATTAACTGGACCAACTTGGCATTTTGAATTAATTTAATAAAGGAGTAGCTACCCGGTATTTAATTAGTCGGGGTGTCACACAATGTAACTCGTAGGAACTGACCCCACAGCCGCGGGTCTTCCGATTTGAGAGTACGACGTTAATTTGCATATTTCTAGACTTAATCAAAACATGGCGTTAGAGGATGAAAACTCGAAACAGTCCCCGAACGGCCCCGTGGGTGGCACCAACACCTCCCACGGGACCAATGTAACTCGTAGGAACTGACCCCACAGCCGTGGGACTCCCGATTTGAGAATACGATGATAATTTGCATATTTATTGACTTAGGCTATAAACATGGCATTAGAGGGTGAAAACTCGAAACAGCCCTCTAACGGCCCTGTGGGTGGCACCAACACTTCCCACGGGACCAAGGTAACTCGTAGGAACTGACCCCGCAGCCGCGGGATCCCGGTTTGAGAATACGATGGTAATTTGCATATTTCTAGACTTAGGCTTAAAAACATGGCGTTAGAGGGTGTAAACTCGAAACAGCCCTCGAACGGCCCCGTGGGTGGCACCAACACCCCCTACGGGACCAATGTAACTCGTAGGAACTGACTCCGCAGTCGCGGGGCTTTCGATTTGGGAATACGATGATAATTTTCATATTTCTAGACTTAGGCTTAAAAATATGGCGTTAGAGGGTGAGAACTCAAAACAACCCCGAACGGCCCCGTGGGTGGCACCAACACCTCCCACGGGACCAATGTAACTCGGAGGAACTGACCCCACACCCGCGGGTCTCCCGGTTTGAGAGTACGACGATAATTTGCATATTTCTGGACTTAATCAAAACATGGCGTTTGAGGGTGAGAACTCGAAACAGCCCAAGAACGGCCCCGTGGGTGGCACCAACACCTCCCACGGGACCAATGTAACTCGTAGGAACTGACCCCACAGCCGTGGGACTCCCGATTTGAGAATACGCTGATAATTTGCATATTTCTTGACTTAGGCTTAAAAACATGGCGTTAGAGGTTGAGAACTCGAAACTGCCCCCGAACGGCCCCGTGGGTGGCACCAGCACCTCCCACGGGACTAATATAACTCTTAAGAACTGACCCCGCAGCCGCGGGACCCCCGGTTTGAGAATACGACGGTAATTTTCATATTTATAGACTTAGGCTTAAAAACATGGCGTTAGAGGGTGGGAACTCGAAATAGCCCCCGAACGGCCCCGTGGGTGGCACCAACACCCCCTACGGGACCAATGTAACTCGTAGGAACTGACCCCGCAGTCGCGGGGCTTCCGGTTTGATAATACGACGATAATTTGCATATTTCTAGACTTAGGCTTAAAAACATGGCGTTAAAGGGTGAGAACTCGAAACAGCCCCCGAACAGCCCCGTGGGTGGCACCAACACCTCCCACGGGACCAATGTAACTCATCGGAACTGACCCCACAACCGCGGGTCTCCCGGTTTGAGAGTACGACGTTAATTTACATATTTCTAGACTTAATCAAAACATGGCGTTAGTGGGTGAGATCTCGAAACTGCCCCGAACATCCCCGTGGGTGGCTCCAACACCTCCCACGGGACCAATGTAACTCGTAGGAATAGACCCCACAGCCGCGGGACTCCCGGTTTGAGAATACGACGGTAATTTGCATATTTATAGACTTAGGGTTAAAAACATGGCGTTAGAGGGTGAGAACTCGAAATAGCCCCCGAACGGCCCCGTGGGTGGCACCAACACCTCCCACGGGATCAATGTAACTCATAGGAACTGACCCCGCAGCCGCGGGGCTCCCGGTTTTAGAATACGACGGTAATTTGGATATTTCTAGACTTAGGCTTAAAAACATGGCGTTAGAGGCTGAGAACTCGAAACAGCCCCCGAACGTCCTTGTGGGTGGCACTAACACCTCCCACGGGACCAATGTAACTCGTAGGAACTGACCCCGCAGCCGCGGGACTCCCGGTTTGAGAATACGAAAGTAATTTGCATATTTCTAGACTTAGGCTTAAAAACATGGCGTTAGAGGGTGAGAACTCGAAACAGCCCCCGAACGGCCCCGTGGGTGGCACCAACACCTCCCACGGGACCAATGTAACTCGTAGAAACTTACCGTGCGATCATGGGACTCCCGATTTGAGAATACGCTGATAATTTGCATATATATAGACTTAGGCATAAAAACATTGATATGTTGATAATTATAACTCATATACGCAATTTTTCAGCTTGAATAATTTTTTTGTAAAACTACTTGGTTACTAATATCATTTTTTTTTATCCTATCATTTGTAGGATTTTTTCACGTGGAACAAATGAAGGAGGCAATGGTTTAAGACATGAAGATTGTTTATATAATGTTGTGGACATTCAGGGTTATGTTTTTTATGTGTTACGGCCGTGCGGGCTTTTATTACTTAGTTTTATGGCCGTGTGGGCTTTATTATAAGCAGGTTTTACATTTACAGGGTTTGAAATGTCCCGAAAATAGAGGAAACTCTGCCCAATTTTTTTTGGTTCTGTGAATTATTAAGACGTGTAATATTTTTAAGTTTGTCTATATATTAGTTTATTAACAACGTTCTCGATTCACAATTTTTGATTTTTTTTATTGTTTTGCCAATAATAAATATTTGTAACACATCGTACGCGTCTAGTGTTACACGTAGCAACCGACAGTATACTCACAGGACCCCCAATTTTAGTATTGGACAAAAAAAAGACATTTTTTTTAATTATAGTTAAATATGGTCATGGACTTTGTCCATGACCACTTTTATTTTTTCCGTCGCGCATAAAAATGGTCGCGGCCAAAGTCCATGACCCCCAACTGTGACCAAAAACGATCGCGGTCAAAGTCCGCGACCATTTTTTCCTTTTTTTTTTCGTCACGGTGTCGGTCACGGACTTTGGCCGCGACCATTTTTGGTCACGGTTGTGGGTCACAGATTTGGGCCGCGACCATTTTTTTTTATCACGGTTGTGGGTCACGGACTTGGGCCGCGACCATTTTTTTTCTTTTTTTTGTCACGGTTGTGGGTCGCGGTCAAAGTCCGTGACCAATTTGTCACCGTTATGGGTCACGGACTTGAGCCGCGACGATTTTTTTTCTTTTTTTCTTTGTCACGGTAGTGGGTCGCGGACTTTGGCCGCGACCAATTTGTCACAATTGTGGGTCACGGATGAGGGCCGCGACCCGTCACGACATGGGTCACGGCCTAAGTCCGCGACCATCTGCCGTGACCCCTCTCGGCCGTGACCATTTTTTGGTCACGGACTTGGGCCGCGACCCACAAAAATGGTCACGCCCGAAATGGTCACGACCCAAGTCCGCGACCCACGGCTTTGGTCAGGGAGTTTGGCCGTGACCAATCGCCAGTTTTGGTGTAGTGATCATTCCACTCGAAAGTCTTTCAGAGTGTTTTGAAGAATGGTAGACATCTGTCAGTTTCTCATGATACAAACCTATTAAGTGCTGCAACTCGCCCTGTGAGACTCTGCACTTCCTTCTTCGTCGTCGGAGATCGCAGTTCCAATAGAGCTTTCATCTTGTCAGGATTCGCCTCAATTCCTCGTTGATTAACAATGTATCCGAGAAACATGCCTTCTCGTACTCCGAATATGAATTTGGTGGGATTCAGCTTCATTTGATATTTTTCTAGTTGATCAAAGGTCTAGCCTAAATACTCTAGATGATCAGCAACTTTCTTGCTCTTCGTCAGCATATCGTCAACATAAACCTCCATGTTATGACTGATTTGCTCCGCAAACACCTTGTTCATCAGCCGCTGATATGTCGCACCTGTATTTTTAAGTCCAAAAGGCATAACATTATAATAATAAGTTCCCCTTGGGGTAATAAAAGAGGTACTCTTCCTGTCCCCAAGCTTCATCTTAATCTGATTGTAGCCGGAATAAGCATCCATAAAACTCAGCAATTCGTGCCCCGAGGTAGCATCCACCAGCTGATCGATTCGGGGCAAAGGAAAATGATCCTTTGGGCATGCTTTATTGAGATCGGTGAAGTCTACACACATCGTCCATTTGTTATTTTTCTTCCTTACCATCACCACATTAGCTAGCCAATCAAGATATTTGACATCCTCAATAAAACAGGCTTTTTGGAGCTTTTTGACTTCTTCTTGTATAGCTTGGTTCTTTTCGGGGCTGAACACTCTTCTTCTTTATTTTACTGGCTTGATCTCCTTATTCACATTAAGCTCGTGACATAGGAAATTTGGGTCTATCCCTGGCATGTCTTCGTGGCTCCATGCAAAAGTTTGTTTTCTGTGTTTTAGAAACGCTATCAGCTCTTGTTTTATTGACACATCTAGTGAAGCACCAATTTGAGTTGTTCGTTCTGGATGCTCGTCGTCCAGAACGATATTTTCAGTAGCCTCCATGACCTGACCCTTAACGAGTTGAGACTCATCTCTTGGGTCTAAAGTCTCAATCTCTGTGTCTTCTATCTCATCAACCTAATAAGTAGTAGTCTTCTTTCTGGATTCTTTACGCTCTTCTTGCTCGGCGGATGAATAGTAGCATTCCCGAGATACTTTTTGGCCGCCCATCACCACTCCTACTCCAAAGTTAATTGGGAATTTTAAACATTGATGTACTGTAGATGGTACTGCCTTAAACTTTTTCAAACCTACCCTTCCCATGATGATATTGTAAGCTGATTGGACATTTTTATCCATCACAAAAAAGCGCACTCTTTCTGTTCGATAAGCAGGCCATGTACCGATGAACATATCCAACTTGATCGTCCCAAGTGGAAAAACTTTCTCGCCAGTAAAACCGAGGAGGGGCCGATGATATGGCTCCAACTGGGATAGCTTTAGGTTCAAACTATCAAAACATGGGTATAATATAATATCTGTCGAGCTGCCATTATCCACCAATACTCACGAAATCACTACTTCTTTCATCCTCATTTTGATCACCAATGGGTCATCATGAGGATATAGCACACCTACGAGGTCATTCTTAGAGAAACCGATGACCAGTTTATCTTTGTTCACCTTCCTCGGGCGATCATCTTCAGTTAGATTTATCCGTTGAATATACGAACAAGCTTGAGCCTCATTGAGGTAAGCTTTTCTCTCTGCAGTAAGGTCTCCACCTCCTGCATCTCCACCAGTAATAACATTGCAATCAAATGATCCAAAACGGATAGAAAATACCTCACGTTCTGGTTGTTTTGGTATTTTGGGGAGATCGGGGTCGTCTTGATCATCATCCAGGTCTTCTTCATGATTTCTCTTCGTATCTTCTTTTGTTCGACGAGGAGATCTAGACCTCTGCCTTGCTCGGTCGCTGCTCTTTCCACCATTTCGGCACTCCACATACTTGCTCAATTTTCCCCGCCTGATGAGCTTTTCAATTTCATTCTGGAGAGCTATGCAGTTTTTGTTCATATGACCATGATCCTTATGGAACTCGCAATATTTGGACTTATCCCTCTTGTCAGGATTTGTCTTCATTTTTTCAGGCCATTTTAACTCCTCCCTGTTCTTGATCTCTTCCAGAACGTGGTTTATATCTACCTTCAAAGGAGTATAGTTTCTAAATTTCCTCAACTGTTCCAATGCTTGCTTTGCTTTTGACTGCTTGTTACCACCATTATTCTTCTGATCTTTCTTCTCAGCCCTTATCACCCTCAATCTTGGTCTCTTTGGGGTCCATATTCTTCTTCGCAGCCATAGCTTCCTCGGCGTTCATAATTTTGGTTGCCTTTGCCATTAGTGCTGCTATGGTTGTGGGTGGATCTTTGGCTAGAGTGTAGTACAGTTTATTTGGCAACAATCCACTCATCAGAGCAGTCATTGTTGTCTTTTCTTCGTAATCAATAATTTCGAGCTTCTCGTTATTGAAACAAGTAATATAATCCCTGGTGCTCTCACCTGCTTTTTGTCTAACACTTAACAAGTGTGCTACTCATTTAACTGGTTTTGCTCCAAAACAGAAGTTCCCAATAAAGAGCTCGGCTAGTTGAAAGAAAGTTGCAATATTCCCTCGAGGAAGATTGTTGTACCATATTTGAGCAGATCCAGTGAGAGTTCCTGAAAATGCCCTGCATCGCATCTCGTCTGGAAGCATAGATATCAGCAGTTGCCTGGTATTGTTCTATATGGAGAACATGATCAGTTTTTCCATCGTATTTTGGTGTTACTACTGGGGCTTTGAATTTTGACGGTGTGGGGAAATCTATAATTTCTTGTATGAATGGTGTTCCTCGGATAAAAGTCCTTTGTAAAGGATTCTTAGCTTTAGCCATTTCCCCTAACCTATCTTCCAACCTCTGAATAGATCCCTTCCATGCATCATTTCCCTCCTCTGGCCTTTTGGTCCGTGCAACTGATCGTGTTGAATTTGCCTCATGGGATCTTTCACGACGAGCAGCTGGTCGGGATTGGGCAGAACCTTCCTTTAAATCAGAGGATCGTTGAGAGTTCCTCGACACCATCCTAGGGGAACTTTTATTCCTCCTAGGACCCAAACGATCAAAGGGTGAGACTCTACTCAATCTTTCAAGATCACTGGTCCTTTCTGGAGATAGAGTGATATTTTGTTGAGTGGCTGTAGCTCGTGCCGAGGAAGTCCTTCCAGGATGATAAGAAGGATCATTGGATCTCTCAGTA
Source organism: Sambucus nigra (assembly GCA_949130495.1). Lineage (NCBI taxonomy): Eukaryota > Viridiplantae > Streptophyta > Magnoliopsida > Dipsacales > Adoxaceae > Sambucus > Sambucus nigra. The sequence continues at coordinate 366,361,526 of OX422210.1, read as the reverse complement.
CGATATGAATCGGTGCGTCTAGAATGAGATTCTTTAGGGAGTAACGTTCTTCTAGTTTGCGAAGAAGGCAATCAGGTATTTCTCTGAATGCTTCGTTGTCCTGACTGGGTTGGCGCTCCACCCTGGATAGTTTTCATGAGTTGTCGCATGGTTTCTTGCATGGCGGTCTGGCCTTGAGCCAAATTAGCCATTATACCAGCCAGATCTTGGACATTTGGGGGAGTAGATGAATTTGGAGGGATTCCAGCATTTCGATTGCTGGATTCAGGATGATCAGCCATTGGTGATGAATTATTTTGGTGAAAAATGATAATTACAGTCGTTTCCCACAGACAGCGCCAATCTGTTGATGTAAAAAACTAGATTTGATCTAATTATTTAATCACAGATAAAAATGAATATATAAATATAAGACAACAGATTTTTAAAGTGGTTCAGCCTTATAAGAATGGCCTACGTCCACTGTATTTGTTATTGCTGAATGTTTGCAGAATTCTCGATAATGGGTTTACCAAGAAATTCTCAGATAAAAATGAATATATAAATATAAGACAAAAGATTTTTAAAGTGGTTCAGCCTTGTAAGAATGGCCTACATCCACTGTATTTGTTATTGCTGAATGTTTGCAGAATTCTCGATAATGGGTTTACCAAGAAATTCCCAGCCCCCTGCTAATGAGGAAGTTACAATGTATTTATAGCCCTGAGGCGGTACAAATGAAAGGACTATGCGTTGTTATCTAGTAGACATATACATCTGTATGATAATAAATGGCATTTAATGCGCAGTCGTCTCTCTTGATTCTCTTGATTTGGGTGCGCTGTACACTAAGTAGCTCGGACCGCTTAAGCTGCTCGGACTGCCTAAGTAGCTCGACACGCTTAGAGCTGCTTGGGGCCCCCCTGAGTTCCTCGTGGCTTCTTAGTTGCTCGGTGGTCTTGAGTTGCTCGTCTGGAGTATCGGTATTTACCATGTAAGCTGACACGTGTCTTTAGGTTATTGGTCCGTGTCAGCAGACTAAATTTGGTATCAACAATGAGTATAATAAAATATAATATACTCTAATTAGTGGGTCATTCTATCTCTAGTTTGAATCCAAAAATTAAGAGTATATTAGATTTTAATCCTTTCTCAAGGATAGTTTACCATTTCTCAATGCATAAACTCATGTAGGAATGAAAAGAAAATTAACTAAATGAAACAAAGTAAACTAGATTAATTAATACATTCAATTGAGTATACGGGGCTTCATTTCACTCCTTGAATAGAGTGATTAACCAACCATAGTCATAATCCAAGAATAATTGAAACCAAGTAATAGCATAAAATGATTAAAAAGGAGAAGAATTAATCAAACCCAATTTTGCCTTCAACTTGAAATAGAATTTTCAATTACAATCTCTTAATAAAAATTAAAACTATTTTTTAAAACTAAAAATTAAAGCCTAATTTTCTCTTTCTTCTAGCTCTCTAAAACCCTAATTTCTCTTTCTTCTAGCTCTCTAAAACTAAAAATTAAACTAAAAAAAATTAAAACTAAAAATTTCTCTTTCTTCTAGCTCTCTAAAACCCTAATTTTCTATTTTTATCCTAAAAAAATTAAACTAAAACTAAAAAAAATAAAATAAAACAAAACTAAATAAAAATTTAACTAAACTAAAAAAGTAAAAAAATAAAAATAAAAATCAACCAAAATAAAAAATGACAAGACCCGACACACTATACAAACTCTAAACATAACAAAAATAATAACTATAAAAATAAAAACTAATAAAATAAATGAAATGAAAATAGACTAACTAAAAAAATATAAGAAAATAAAAGAACTAATACACGGCGCACTCAAAACTATGAAAACCTTAAAAATATATACATGACTCAATAAAATAATAAAATAAACCCTAAAAAATAAAATGACACAAATAAAATAAAATGGGACAAATGAAACACACCTGGTTCAATACAGGTTTAGGGTAGGCTAGGGAATAGGACAGGAGTAATTAGCTCCATGATGCATACAATTGCCTTGAAATACGCGTTTGAACACCGCAACGTGCAGTTTACCTACAAGATAAACATTTAAGCACATAAGACCCATATTGCTAAGAATTAGCAACTAAAATACATCTATTCGGGGTATAAAATGTATAGTTTGGGGTGCTTATCACACCACGCCCAAACAGAGCGTTGCTAGTCCTCGAGCAATAAGATAGAGAGAAAGAGAAAGATAAGTAACCATAAGTGTACCACTTTCGCGGGCACTTGCGATTGCACTTAGCATGTGCAACAAGCCTTTAAACCTATAGGTTGCCTTACAGGACGAGTTGTGTCTCGTGAGGATTTGCAGGGAATATACCCACAAAATTCTTATTTGCAAAAGGTTTGTTGAAAGGCAGTCAATCTCTTATTAGACGTAAAATGATCGCACAATCCATCATGGGATAAATGATTTCAGAAATACAAGCTAGAATGTGTAAAAAGTTTAGCTAAGTAAATACACAAGGCACATCCTTCCTAGAAATGTGTGTAGTTTGAATCAGTCAAAACGGGTCGAGAATCATAAGAGTAATTCCTAGATTTCCTTATCGGAATCAACGCTTCAACTTCAAATCTCACTGGATATATCTCTCTCAAAGGAACTCTCGAGATTAGGGTCAGTGTATCCCTCTTGTGTGTGAGGAGGTGAGTATATGTAAGCAAGTTCAAACGTCTCACACACACATAAGACAGAACGAACAATTAGAAAGAAAAATGATCTCATAAAAGAATGATAATCACTACAGTGAGAACGTCGAGTTATTCACCACGTTGACTTTTATTTTCCCGAACACCTAGGGAAAAATAGGATGTTTATGGGTGAGGGAAAAATGAAATGGGATATGTGGGATGAAGTGAGGTAGGATAGGATGGTATGATGATATGATGGATGGAAAATGGGTGCGAAATGGATGGATATGCGATGGGAAATGGATGGATGAATAGAAGAGTGTACATGAAGAATCAATGTCTTTATTTTAAAACTAACTACTAACTACAAACTCTTTTTCTTTTCTTTTCCATTTTTCTTTTTTTTCTCTATTTTTTCTTATATTTTTGCTATTTTTATGTTTTTCTCTTTTTTTTTTCTTTTTCTCTCACTTTTCAAACCAACAATGAAGACATTTAACATTTTGAATCAACACTCTTTTATTTGAAATGATGGAAGATATATGAAATGAGTGGGGAATGATGGTGAGGGGAATATATGGGAATATGGAAGAACATGGAAATGTAATGGGTGAATGAATGGAAATGTTATATGGACAAGCATGGCAGTCTGATGAGTGAAGTGTATGGGTGAAAATCTCGTGATCGGAACAAACTTTAAGACACGTGTTTCTTACAACTCGAAAAAATGTCATTCTCAGTGATTAAGCAAAACATTAAGTGAAGAATAATGAGATCATACAACAATTTAATGCGGACCCAAATGAAGTTGAATCAACTTATCACTCGGAGATTGCGTAAGACACTCTGAAAGGGTGAAAGGCACGAATCTCACAAGCTAAAGTCTCCACTGGTGATCCTTAAGGTTCTCTTGGAAATTATAGTACTCTTCAACTCTAAACCGTAGTGACATGATAAGTGCGCAAATTTTTGTTGAGTCTAGAAATTCATGGTGGAACATGCCGTGTTATGTATTACATTAGCTATTTAGAAAAAAAAATATTCTCTAGCTTGATTCCTAGACTTAAAAAAATGGATGATAGAAAATTCACGTCACGGAATGAGATGAAAGAAACTGCACAAAAAATTTAAAAATTAGGTTTAAAAATAAAAAAAATTCAAAAGAGGCACAATTTTGATAAAATTCCCCACCCCTAAACAAAAAGGCACATTGTCCTCGATGTTAAGTAAAATGATTTTTAAAATTGAGAGCATAAGGGAGGAAAGAGATTACCAGAATGAACCGCTAATGAAGTGAATAGAGGGAGCCAAGAATAAACCTGAATAAATGATAAGAAAAAAAAGTGTACAAGTGTATAAGCATGATAAAGCATTGAGTGGTGCGAAACACCACCCCCAAACAGGATGAGACTAGTACAATAAACACGGGTTGCCTCCCGGTAGCGCTAAGTTTAATGTCTTCAACCAGACCGAAGGGATCTCACCCAAAAAGAGATGATAAATGAGGAGAGAACGGGGTGGCAGAAAATTCGGGGGATAAGAATCACCCCCAAACAAGACTGAACGGCCAGTCTTCATAAATGGGGTCAACAAGGTCAATCTGTTCTATGTGAGTGGAGCCTAGCTCCAAGAAGGGCTTCAAGCGTTGACCATTGACCTGAAAGAGGATACCATCCTTGGGATTTTGCACGGTGATGGCACCATAAGGGGTAACTGACTCAACAATGAAGGGTCCAGACCACCTGGTCTTCAATCTCCCGGGAAAGAGATGCAACCGAGAATTATACAACAAAACTTTTTGACCAGGGTGGAATTATTTGAGCATGATGCTTTCGTCATGGATCCACTTCATCTTGTCCTTATACTTCTTGGACAAATTATAGGCATTATTTCTGATTTCCTCCAATTCATTAAGTTGCAGCTTTCTATGGACACCCGCCTCATCAATATCAAAATTAAGGGCTTTCACGACCCAATAAGCATGATGTTCAAGCTCGACAGGAAGGTGACAAGGCTTGACGAAAACCAAGCGATAAGGAGACATGCCAATTGGAGTCTTGTAAGCAGTACGATATGCCCACAATGCGTCGTTCAAGCATATGGACCAATCTTTCCTATTAGGATTGACTGTTTTTTCAAGAATTTGCTCGATCTCACGGTTGGAGACCTCAACTTGACCACTAGTCTGTGGGTGGTAAGAGAGACCAACCTTGTGGGTAACACCATACTTTTTGACAAGGTGTTCAAAGACTCGATTACAAAAATGTTTACCCCCATCACTAATGATAACTTTAGGGGTTCCAAAATGCGTGAAGACATGCTCTTTGAGAAATTGGACTACAACTCGATGGTCATTGGTACGACAAGCAATTGTTTCGATCCACTTGGAAACATAGTCAACAACAACTAGAATATACTGAAAACCATGAGAGGAGAGAAATGGTCCCATGAAATCGATACCCCACACATAAAAAATTTCTACAATGAGAATGGGCGTGAGAGCCATCATATGACGATGAGAGAAACACCCAGAGTGTTGTCAATTGGAACAAGCCTGGAAATATTGATGGGCATCGCGGAAAAGGGTGGACCAATATAAACCACTTTGCAAAAATTTTGCGGCAGTTTTCTTTGAGCCAAAGTGGCCTCCACAAGCACTATTGTGGCAAAAGAACAAAATACTGAGTTGTTCACATTCGGGAACACAATGACTAATGACTTGATCGGGGAAATACTTGTAGAGAAATGGGTCATCCCAAGAGTAAAACTTCACATTCGCCATGCATTTGGAGCGATCCTGTTCGACCAATGATTAGGAAGTTGATCGGTAATGAGGAAATTGACAATATTCGCATACTAAGGCGAAGTGGAGATGGAAAAAAGTTGTTCATCGAGAAATAACTCAGAAATGGGAACATGATCATAGTCAGACGTGATAGTAATACGAGAGAGATAGTCAGCAATAATATTTTCACAACCTTTCTTATCGTGAATTTCAAGGTTAAACTCTTGGAGTAAGAGAATCCACCGTATCAATCGTGGTTTGGAATCCTTCATATGAAGAATGTGCTTAAGGGAAGCATGGTCAGTATACACGATGATAGGGGAACCTATGAAATATGAGTGAAATTTATCAAGAGAAAACACAACCGCTAATAACTCCTTTTTGGTGGTCGTGTAATGAAGTTGAGCATCATGCAGGGTTTTGCTAGCATAAGAGATGAAATATGGGCGCTTGTCAACTCTCTGGCCAAGCACGGCATCAAGTGAAAAATTAGAAGCATCACACATGATCTCAAATGGGAGAGACCAATTGGGAGGTTGCATGATAGGAGCGGAAGTGAGGTCAGCTTTTTGTAAGGACATATTTCTCATGTCCGTTATTGTACATGTGTTTATGTCGTACGCCGTTACATTAAGCACGTCTCTACACGATCTCATACGACGGCCTCAATCCGAATTTCGGGAATCAAGTATTCATTATCTCCAACATGTGTCCCTCATCTGCCTCAACGACTTCACATTCCATGATTTTACGCTCGTAATGCAAGTGGTACGCAAGAGAAGTCAAAACAGTGAAACAATGCTTGATAGGGAAGTTCAAGGGAAATTTGGTAATTTTATAGCCACCGTTCGGAGGACTGGTCAACTGAACAGTTGAATATCTTTTCACAACAAAGATACTGGAAGAAACGGCACCTCAATCCGAGCTACGGTGAACAAGTTATGGCCCGTTGAAAATGGAGATAATTTCAAAAAAAAAAACTTGGAATTTTGCCAAGTGGTTGAAGCCCCTTGACCAGCGATTTTTCCCGAACGAAGGGCCAAACCGATTCGGGGGGGAGAACCGGTTCACAGGGTACCCGAACCGATTCGAGGTCCCTATATGCTGGCAGTGTTTTTATTTCGTGGAACTCTTCATTTGTTTTCTTATAAAAACCAACTTCAAGGGAGCTGTTTTGCAAGACTTTTAGAGACGAATTTAAGAGTCCTAATTACTCAAGTCTTCACATTTTTGAGTCCCAATACTCATGTTTTGATTCACACAACTTTGCCAAACCTTTGTGAATCAGTTTGCAACCCAAGAACACAACCTTGTGTTTGTTCATACTCTTGTGGAGAAGACCGTCCTTTCTTCTTCATTGCTGCCCTCTTAGAAAGGAAAAATTCTAGCCGCCGACTACAGAACCGACACCCGCGGGTATTTCTGTGTTACTGTATTTTCATTATAATTCGTGTAATTATATTTTACAAAATTAGAGTGAAAATAAAAGGTTTTTGCCCCTTTGGGGGATTTTTCCTCACACGTGTGTGTTTGAATATTCTTGCATGTATTTTATCTTCTTCAATCACACCTAGATGCATGTTTAGGATTTAATTGGGTAAAACTGTGTTTAATTAAATAATTTCTTGATTTGAACGCAAGTGCACCTTCTCAAATTGGTATCAGAGCCAATTACACAACTTTACCGTGTAATTTTCAACAAAATTTTTCTAAGATATCAATTTTCAGAAAATTTGATTTTTGAAAACGAGTGTGTTCATAATGGAGAAATTATATAATAAAATGCCAGTTTTTTACGGGACAAACTATGCATACTGAAAAGCCCGCATGAGATCTGCATTAAAAGCCATTGATGAACGTGTCTAGATTTTGGTTGAAAGAGGGTGGACACGTCCCTCCGTCACTCTTGAAAACGTGACCAATTTAAAACCTATTACTACATGGACTGAAGAAGAATTTAAATGGTCATCTTTTAATTCTAAGGGTTTAAGTGCTATTTCTGGATCTGTCACACCTGATGAGTTAAAACGCATAATGACGTGCACCACATCAAAAGAGGCATGGGATGTTTTGCAACTCACCCATGAAGGAACTAATGCTGTGAAATAGTCTAAACTGCAAAAATTTAATAACTCAATTTGAAACCATCACCATGCATGAAACTGAATATTTTGATGATTTTTATGCTAGGCTATCTGATATTGTTAATACTAGCATTAATCTTGGTGAACACATTCCTAATGCTAGAGTTGTTAAAAAGATTCTTCGTTCTCTTCCTAAGCATTTTATCCCTAAAGTCACTGTGTTAAATTCTATGGGTAATTTAAATACGCTTAAATTGGAAGAACTTGTAGGAGACCTGCAAACTTATGAAATTGATATGTTTCCTAAAACTGCTAAGCCTAAAGATAAGGGAATTGCACTTAATTCCCAAGAGAGAAAGAGTGAGGGGTCGGTTAGAAAGAGGGGAGAGTCATATAGAAAAAAAGAGACAGATACGTCAGATTCTGAGTGTGATTTTGACTTAGATGATTTGGCCCTTTTTGCTAAAAATTTCAAAAGAATTCTCAAATTCAAGAAAAATGGTAATTTTAAAGATAAAAAGAAGTTTGAGAAAAATAAGTTTGAAAAGAAAAATGAAAAAGTTTTTAAAGATCCTCCTAAGAAAGAAAGTGAGAGATGCTTTGAGTGCGACGGTAGGGGTCATAGAGCTTTTGAGTGTGCTACTAGGCTGAATAGAGAAAATGGCAAAGCTGTCCTTATGCTACCCTTAGTGACGATAGTGAGGTCAAGTCGGTGGATTCCGAAGACGAGTCACCGCATGATTGTAACTTCACCGCATTCATGGCTAGTCATGTGAGCACTTATAGTATTCCTCACGACGATGAGGATGTTGCATCGTAGGAACACCTCGACAGTGAGATCGATGTGAGTGAGGGAGAGGATGACACAAGTGAGAGCGAGAGTGATCTTCAACGCGCCTACGCCGAGCTATATTTTGAGTCTTTTAAAACTAAAAAGCGTAACAAAACGTTAGTTCTTAGGATCACCGCTTTAGAGGAAGACTTAAGAAAAGTGAGAGAGAGAGAGAGAGTCCTCCATCTGCACTACCTTAAGAGAGAGAGAGTCTGCCTGTGTTGAGAAAGAGAGTTTGTTTAGAGAGAGAGAGAATTTTTTTGAGAAAGAGAGAGGGGACTTGACTAAACAAGTGGCTAGTCTTACGAGTGAGCTCCATTCCTCCGTGGAGACTCGGAAGAAACTTGAAGCTCTTATAGCCCAGCTTACTCATGATCTTGAGAGAGCACGGGAAGTCAACGTACAAATCGAGGACAGATCTGGGAAGATGGGAAATATGCTCCTCGGCCCCGCTTTAGGTTTTGGTGATAGGCAGAGAATAGATTATGATGGTGCCTCTACGTCCCAAATTGCACCTGGACAAGTTCCTGAGTTTACTACGACTCCTTATGGCCATCGTCAAAAACCACGAAGGAGAGTTCGACCAAGAAAAGCAAACCAAGGTCCGCCTAAGACTGTGTTCTTTTGTACATATTACAAAAGAAAAGGCCACCTGAGAGAGTTTTTCTATAGTGTGGATTGGACACGACGTACTACTGCTCCACCACGTCATACTGATGAGTTTGCTAGTCTGAGAGAGCGTGTTGAGTTTTTAGGTGCCACGTCACAGAGTTTGATGGAGGAATTCCGACGGATGTCCTTGCCGTCAGTGAATGCTTCTCACATCCCGGCTAAAACCAACAACAACAAGGGTAAACAAAAGGTTACCACTACTTGGGTGCCTGAGAAAGATAAGAAAGCCCTTGTTGTTCGTGTTGCTCTCAAAGCACATAATACCTCACAGTGGTATTTTGATAGTGGGTGCTCCAGACATATGACAGGTGATGTCTCATTTTTTACATACCTAGAGAAGTATAAAGAAGGTAGAGTCACCTTTGGAGATGGGAGCAAGTCTAGCATTGTAGGACGAGGTACTCTAGAGTTACTAGGATTTCCTAAGCTAGAGAATGTTTTGTACGTAAAAGGTTTGAAAGCAAACCTTCTCAGCATTAGCCAGTTGTGCGACGCTGACTTTGCAGTAAAGTTTGATCGGGACGCGTGTAATGTCTATAATCAAGCCGATAAACTTTTAGTGCAAGGGGTGAGGACCGAGGATAATTGTTATGGGACCGTGCCCACTTCCTCACTTGTCTGCAATAGCGCCACGATCACTCCTATGGATTTGTGGCACCAACGTCTAGGTCATGTGAACATTAGAGATTTGACTCGTTTAGCCAAAAAGGACCTTGTACGTGGCTTACCATCTCTTGGAAAGTTAACTTCCACAGTTTGTGGACCCTGTCAGTTGGGAAAGCAAATTCGGAGCCCTCATAGGAAGTTGCATTCCATTATCACCTCCCGAGTACTTGAGCTGATTCACATGGATCTTATGGGTCCTACTCGTACTGAGAGTTTGGGTGGTAAGAGGTATATCCTCGTGATGGTAGATGATTTCTCCAGATACTCGATTGTAGGTTTTCTGAGGGAGAAATCCGATGTTGTAGAGTTTTTAACGACCAAGTGTCGTGTCCTACAAAATCAACACGGAGTCACTATTAATAGGATTCGTAGTGACAACGGCACAGAATTTAAGGAAGCAAAGGTAGATCTTTACTGTGATATCCTTGGGATCAAACATGAGTTTTCTGTTGTGAAGACTCCTCAGCAAAATGCGATTATTGAGAGAAAGAATAGGACGATCCAAGAAATGGCTAGATCTATGCTTTTAGGTCGTAGCGTGACAGGAGATTTTGGGCAGAGGCAGTGTCTACTGCATGTCACACGGTGAATAGGGTTTACTTGCGTCCACACAAACTTAAGACGCCTTATGAATTGTGGATCGGCAAGAAACCCAACCTTGCATATCTATGTGTTTTGGGGAGTAAATGCTACATCCTACGGGATCGAGAGCAATTAGGAAAGTTTGACTCCTGGAGCGACGTGGGAATCTTGCTAGGATATTCATCAAATAGTAGAGCATACCTTATGGAATCAATAAACGTCACCATGTAAGATGACGAACCTCCGACGGTTATTGATCATAACCTTCAGTGTGAGGATGAGGACTTTTCTGGCAGTGATTTACTTGTCCCTCACCCACACTTTGTGGACCCTACTCCTATGTTAGGGGACACACCTACTTGGGTTCGCAAGAGTCATGATCCTTCAGCCATTGTTGGTGATCCCACTCTAGGGGTCAAGACTCGTGCTCAGCTAGAGAACGTTGTTAGCCATCTTTGCTACACGTC